>CM040406.1:31088261-32513261 GCA_022702515.1 Ilyophis sp. 1 JC-2022 | reverse complement strand
ACCAACTCACCCCGATATAATGGACCTTAACGGGTCCAAAGTTTGTGGTGGTCAAAGCGCCAAAAATGTACATTTGAAAATATCAACCTTATGCTACTTTCTACCAAAGTACACCAACTGTATATCCGCGCAAAGTATCAACCAACGCACGCCGGTATTCTAGGGCGCACTGCGTTGACATGAGTCCTAGAATACTGGCCTGACTTTGCACGTATATCAAAAACATAACTAAATTCTATTTTTGGGTGAACTGCCCCTTTAACCATCTGCTCTTGAAAACCCACTGTCTGCCTAGAGCAGAGACATACTGTGCGTTCGTTAAAATGTTTTCAGTTGTTTATAATACTTTGCAAATGGCCTTCTATTACATTCAGGTATCTTAAGCGATACCTTAATCATTTTGCACAGCCCCAAAAAAAGGCATGAGCCATAATCCAACGTTTCCCTTAATTTATTGGCCTTTAAAGGTGTGTTTTGAAATATTTCATACTTAACAGTTGTCCCTCCAAAGAAAATAAAATGTAGAAGGGAAGAAAATGTGTATGTGTAATGCTTATAACATTTTTGTGACACAGAAAGCCATTTTGTAGAGAAAGGGTTTAAATTGCTATGGTGGATTGATTTAATATTTAGTTCGCCTGTATCCATTTAATTTGAAAACGGTTGGGTAAAGGATTTGGTGGACAATCAACAAAGTGAATACTGGCAACAAAAAATCATGTTCTTTCTTTATTGTTAATTATAATTCTAATATAATGTGATGACAGTTGTCGGACCATGTACACTCCCCTAAAAGTAGAATAGTTTTAAATTTGCCTGTTGGCAAGTGTAATGACATTGTGTGTAGAGGTTATTACATTGTATTGTATTTGGTTTTATCCATAATTTGATGCTAGCTGAAAGGAAAAATATGTACTATTACTTTAATTCCCAAGCCCCTTGAAAGCATTGCACCAGTACCTCGGTCAGTTATGCTTGCTCCAAAGAAATCATTCATGTTGTGCTGCTAGTCGGGGGGGGAAAAACACCCCAAATGAAGCTTTCTTTGTTCACTGTGCGATGTATTTCTGACACACTTGGTTACATACTTTGAGTATACTGCTCAGTAAATAAAGGCAATTGGTTTTAGGATCTTTGTTTTATTCTGTTGTGTGCTGTGACTTATTTCCAATGTAATGTAAGGAGAAAGGCTTTTCACAGACTCACAAATCCCATCATCTGCACAAGGTGATTACATTTTTGTCTATTACCCCAAGGGCATATACGATGGGCTTTATGTAAAAACCTGCATATATTGAGTAGTTCTTAGTATTTGTAGTTGTGGTACAGTCTTGTCTATGCAAGAGGATTATATGAATTGAACGGGGCTGCATTTTTTACAAAGGACTGTACTAATACTTTTGGTATTACTGATCTGCTTACTGTACATGCAGTTTGCACATTACGTATAAGTGTCCCTGTAACCTTATGAACCTGGAATCGTTTAGAAAGGGGTCTTGCTCATCACAGCTTATATAGTCATACTAGTTACACAACAGAAAGTTGAAAAATTATTTTTGAAGACCCCGCATCTCTTAAATCGCTACAACCTTCAACTGCATTTTATGTAGGCTACACAATATCAGACTCCTCTTAGATGTTCTTCTACAGCTGCAATTACTGAAACCTAACTTGAATATTCTCATCAGCTGTCAGTTTTTAGAAGAAGCAATGCATGTTACTGTCATTAATGTGTTTGCATAGGGCAGACTGGATCTCACCAGAGTGAAAGTAAACAAGAGGACAGGCCTTACTTCTATAAATGTGTTAACGTAAATCTTGCAGCACATGTATACCTGATGGATGATTGTTCTTTTATAAGGTTAAGCAATGAATAGCCAAACATGGATATACTGTATAAATATTAAACTAGACTGAATGAGATAGTATTAGCTTGTTTCCTTCGTAACAGCTGATCTAAACTCTGGTTAAATGTATTTTGTGGTTTAAAAATGAGGGGCAATCCATCCTAATCTAATGTGTCAATATTTTCAGTCTTGGAAATACGTCCTGAGACCTGTGAAAAAATGAATAATTGTATTTATATTAAACCATGAATCCCCTTTCAATTATCACCTTTAGAAACTCTTCCATATAGCAGCCACCTGGATGACGCACAGCAGCTGTGTCAGTGCCAGGACTGTACACCATTTATGAGGTGAAGTGGAGTGGCATTTATTTTCCAAGTTGAACAGTAAACAGCAGTCTGATGACCAGATTCATATGGGCCATGATCTTTAGTGACTACAGTGAGTCAGTCAGTATTCCTTTGGAATGTAATCATGCACTCAGAAAAAAAGGTACAAATGCTTGTCATTGGGGTGGTACCCTATAGGTACATAGAATTGTACCCATAGCCAGCAATACATAATTAATTTGTACCCTTTCTGCTTGAAAAAGGTACATACTAGTACCCAAATAGAACATAAATGTACCGTTCAGGGTAAATTTATGAAACTTGTATCCTAAAGATAAAAACTGTACCTCCACTCTATCTTACTTCTGAGAGTGTGTAAATTGTTTCGCAATGCACTTCATAGTTGTGTCCTGTTCAGAGTAACAATGTGTGAATTGCGATGTTTGTGTTAGCCATTAATTATTTCATACTATCACTGCATGCAGTAATTGTGTGATATACTTAAGGAGTGATAGGGATGAATCGCACATCACAGTTTCTGCTTCAACTGCCTGACACCCAAAGGCTTCTGCTCTCTGCAGATTTTGCTGTCCCATGGCTCTCCATTAGTTTTCTCTGATGAAAGGATTGCTGGTCTGATGAAACTACAGCTGGGATTCTATTTTGATCACAACTCCTGCATAACAGGTAATTATGGTGATACAGCTATATAGCACCATAAATCAGGATTGTTATGGCCACCATCTACTGAAAATTATTTGAGGGATCTTTAACTTTATAGAAATATCAAAAGAGTGGTTCCTGATTAGGGCCCTATGTTTCCAGTTAGCTGATTTTGTACATCCATTTACTAAGCAATGCTTATAGCTGTGGATACATAGCCTACTTATCCGTGTTATTAAGAAGTATTCAGAATTATGTAATCAGTAATAAATCAGTGTTGTTGACCAAGAACAGAATGCCATTTATTATTTGGTGATTGGGGCGCCAATTATATTGATCATACATATTGTGGCGAGCCATGGAGTCGGAGTCAGGTTTGCTTCAGGGTAATAATTTATTGAAGAGCACAATCTCTTATTTCTTCCTTCCTCAGCGTACAGACAGAACAGACTACGCGCGCTGGACTGTAGCCAGCTTTATAGCCCCTGATATGCAAATGAGCATGCTAACAAAGGCGACCTCTAATAGGTGCCTTGCAGCTCACCTTAACCAATCACACGTAATCCCCTCAGTCATACTCAAAAACAACCGTTGGCCTCGCTCGAACATTCTATCGAGCGGACCTGGTTGAGCGCATGCTACCACATTTAGCTGAACTGTATACGACTGTTGTTTATCACAACAGTCGCCGTTCTGGCGGGAGGTTGTATTCAAATATTAACCGCCATTGTTACTGTACACGTCAGAGCTTCTGAACACGCTCTGATCATGTGATTACATCAATCATCATTCGTGCACTGGGTCTGCACAGCACAAGTACACATACACAATTATTTACATCACTTGTAATCGCCCCGGATCGCCACACTGCCCCCACCTAAGGGGTCAGCAGTCCCCTGCGACCCCTTAAACTGTCCGCACTCACGCACAAAGTCCCGGAAACGGGCAGGAGTTCTCCGCTGGCGAGAAGGGCGATTGGGGCCCTCAGCTGCCGCTGGGTTTTCTGGTGGAGGAGGGGTGGGCGCACGTAAAGCGGGTTGATCCTCGCCGACGCCCATCCCCTCCTCAACACCATCCAACAGCGGCCGGTAAGGAGCTAGACGGTCCCGGTGAAGCACCACCAGTTTCCTTCGGCCGGGCATGCGCACTCGATAGACCACCTCGCTAAGCCGACCCACCACTTCACCAGGGCCCCGCCAATGCGACTGCAATTTCGGGGACAGACCCTTCTTACGGATCGGACAGTAGATCCATACCTTGTCTCCGCTGGTGAAGGGCTGCCCCCGACAGCGCACATCATACGCTCGCTTCTGCTTAACACTTGCGGCGGATTGGGCCTGGCGGGTAAAGCTGTGGGCGGTCTCCAGGCGCTCGATTAAGGCCCGTGCGTACCCGGCCTCTGACTGGTGGTGCTCCGTGGGTCCGGGCGGGGCTCCGAACACCAAATCGACGGGCGTCCTCAGCTCGCGCCCGAACATGAGCGCAGCGGGGGAGCACTGACTGCTCTCCTGCACGGCGGAGCGGTATGCCCACAGGACCAGGGGCAAATGGCGGTCCCAGTCCCGCTGGTGCTGGCTGGCTAGAATTGCTAACTGGGTGGCCAGTGTTTTATTAAAGCGTTCCACAAGCCCGTCGCTCTGGGGGTGCAACGCCGTAGTGCGGGTTTTGGCCACTCCCAGCCGCTTACACACAGCCGCCAGCACCCGCGACTCAAAATTTCGCCCCTGGTCGCTGTGTAGCTCCTCGGGGGCTCCGAACCGGGCGAACATCTCAGTTACGAGCCTTTCCGCCGTCGTGTCCGCCGATTGGTCCGGCACCGCGTACGCCTCGGGCCACTTAGTAAAGTAGTCCATGGCCACAAGCACGTAGCGGTTGCCGGACTCGGTGACGGGGAAAGGCCCTAAGATGTCTACCCCGACCCGTTCCATCGGAGCTCCCACGACGTACCGCTGGAGGGGGGCTTGCGACCGCTGCGTCGGCCCCTTCTTGGCCGTGCAGGCGTCGCAGCAGTGGACGTGCAGCTCCACGTCCCGGCGGCAGGCAGGCCAGTAGAACCTCCTCCGCAGTCGGTGCAAAGTCTTGCTGATGCCAAAGTGCCCCGCCCCCACAGAGCCATGTACCAGTCCCAGTACCTGAGGGCGGAGCGCACGGGGCACCAGCAGCTGGAGGAGGTCCTGGTCGGAGCCGGGGGCCTGCCACCGCCTATAGAGCAGCCCATCCTGCGACGTCAGGCTCCCCCACTGACTCACGTAAGCCTTTACAGCTGGGCTACTGGCCGACACTTCCCCCCATGCAGGCCGTGCCCCTGCCGTGACCCAGCTCCGCACCTGCTGCAGCTCGCCGTCGCCCTCTTGCGCTAAGCGCAGGTCCTGCTGGCTAAGAGGCAACCATTCAAACTCCCCCTCTACAGCCTGAACCTGGCATGCTATCTCCGTCACCTGCTCTCGCTGCTCGGCTTTAGTGCAAGGCCTACAGTCCAGCTCTGCACAGGGCCTCCGGGAAAGCGCATCTGCATTACCATGCAGCTTTCCGGGCCTGTGCTGAATCTGGAAATCGTACTCTTGCAACAGCTCGAGCCAGCGGGCTACCTGGCCTTCCGGATCTTTAAAATTTAAAAGCCAGGTTAGTGACGCGTGATCTGTCCTAATGAGGAAATGGCTGCCTTGCAGGTAAGGGCGAAAATGGCGAACCGCTTTGACCACCGCTAACAGCTCGCGCCGAGTAACGCAGTAGTTTCGCTCTGCCTTGCTCAGCGCGCTACTGTAGTAGGCTACCGCTCGTTCCCCGTCTGGTCCCACCTGGGAGAGTACGGCCCCGACTCCGACATTGCTAGCATCCGTGTCGACGATGAATGGTCGCGCGACATCCGGATATGCTAGAATGGGAGCCGCCGTTAGGGCGTCTCTCAACTGGTCAAAAGCATTCTGGCAGTCCCCTGTCCACTCGAACTGTTGACCTTTATTGGTCAAGCGATGAAGCGGACTAGCCAGGGTGGCGAAGCTCAAGACAAAGCGTCTATAGTACGACACTAGCCCCAAGAAGCTCCGCAGCTCACCCACATTGCTAGGCGTCGGCCATTCCCGCACAGAAGCCACCTTAGCTGGGTCAGTGGCTACACCCTGCTCACTAACGACGTGCCCCAAGAAAGCGGTCTCCCTCCGGAGCAGCTGACACTTTTTGGGATTGAGCCGTAACCCAGCCCGGCCAATCTCAGTAAGCACGTCGTTTAGATGAGCGAGGGCTTGCTCGAAGTCGCTGGCGTGTACTAAGAGGTCGTCCAAGTACACGACACAGGAACTCCGCGGGACGGACGACAGCACCCGCTCCATCAGTCGCTCAAAAGTGGCAGGGGCGTTACAGAGCCCGAACGGCATGACCCGGAACTGCCACAACCCTTGCCCTATGGTAAAAGCTGATTTTGCCCTCGCTTCCGGGGACAGCCTTACCTGCCAATAGCCACTGCGGAGGTCCAGCGAGCTAAACCAACTGGACCCCGCGATATGGTCTAAGGCCTCGTCAATACGGGGAAGTGGATAGGCGTCTTTCTTTGTGATCTGATTAAGACGCCTATAATCTACACAAAAACGCCACTCCCCGTCCTTTTTCTTAACCAGGACAGCAGGGGCCGCCCATGGGCTTTCAGAAGGCTCGATAATGCCCGCAGCTGCCATCTCCCTTATCTTGTCCTCCGCCACCTCTCGCTTGGCTAGAGACAGCCTGTGCGGACGTAACCGAATGGGCACAGCCGAACCAGTATCAATCTGGTGTTGAACCAGTTCGGTCTGTGTGCATTCTTCGTCCCGCACAGCGAATAGGTGAGTGTAACGGACAAGCAGGGCTTTAAGCTGCTGGCTCTGCTGCGGTGTGAGCCCTTTGCTGCTGCGCGTCCATAATGCTAGGACGGCTTGCAGCACCCCCGCAGAGGGCTGGGTAGCTGAGGCTAGCCCGCCCGTCTGCGGTGGTACTGTAACCTGAGGTGGTACCACGGTAACAAGCGGCGAATCAGCGGTGGTCATGGCAAGCACAGAACTGGGGCGACAGTGTTTGGGGGGCACCCCAGGGCATTTAGTTCGGCGGGCTGCTTGTAATTCACATTTTGATCGGAGGCCCAGCGTTTCGGTACCAATAGTTATCGTTTCGGCTATCACATTTATGCTAGTTCCCCACAACGCTAACAAATCCAAACCGATAATACATGCATCTTTTATATCTGCTAACCAAAACTCGTGTTTCACTCGCTGGGCTCCTGCACACACTTGTAATTGTTTACTACCACGCATGCCCATCTTCTGCCCAGTGACGGAGGTTAGCTGGGTAGAGGTAGGGGTCCATGCACCCGAAAGCAGCCCGCTAGTACCCCGAAGTACCCCCGGCCTTACCAGGGAAATAGTGGCTCCGGTGTCGACCAGCGCCCAGCAGGCTTGTCCGTCCAAACTGCAAGGCAAGTACAGCCCGGTCTTCGTCCCCAGCCTGCCAATACGAGGCTCGGCCTCGTGGGCCTGTTCCTCTGCTCTTAAAAGAGCATCAAACGGAACTTTTGCTCTTGGAATTTTTGCTAGGATAGGCAGGCTGGGCGCGTGAGTGCTGGTTTGGGGTCGGGCCTGGTTGAGGAGGAGTGTGGCATGGGACGGTGGTCTCCTCATTGGGCCGTCCCGTCGTCGTTTCCCGTCGGCTGTGGAGCTCTCGCTTTTGGCGCAGGGGCGGTACAATCGCGGGCGAAATGCCCCGGTTCGTCGCACCGGAAGCAGCGTCGCTCCCGTTCCGGTCGCTGCCGCGGTCGAGTTTGGTTCCGCTGGACCCATCTCACCTCCTCGCCGTCCTCGCAGTCGGCAGCTCGGACCCGGGGCTTGTTAGCCGGGGTCCCGTTGGGTGTGGTGCCCAGGATGAGCTCCAGTCGCTCGGCCTCGCGAAGCGCTGCGTCCAGGGACTCCGGTTTGGCGATGCGAACCTGTTGTTGTAGGCGCTCCGGAGTGAGGGCCTGCGTGAAGGTCTGGCAGGCTAGCTCCTGCTGGCCTGCGTTGTCGAGTTGAGGGTAGCCGCGGCGAGCTAACAGCCTGATGTCGGCGGCGAGGACGCTGAGGCTCTCTGCTCCGGTCCGCCGTCGCGTGGCGAGCTTCTCCCGGCTCACCTCCAGGAATTGCCGCTGTCCGAACCGGCGTTCCAGCGCTGTCATCAGTGCCGGTAGCGTCAGTGGTTCGGCGCTGTCCAGGTCTAGAAGCACCTGGCAGGCCTCGCCCTCCAGGGCTAACGCTAAGTGGGTGGCTGTCTGGCTCTCGCCCCAGCCATTGTAGCTAGCTGCGAATCGTACCTGGCTTTGGTACGACTCTAGCTCACCCTTTCCCGTGTAACGGGGTAGCTTGATCGCCGCCTTTGACGGTGTGGTCGGTCGCTGCACCGGCACCGCCGTCTGGCTCGGCCTGGAAGCAGGGGCGTCCTCGTTGGCTTCCAGCCGACCTACTTGCGCTCCGCTTCCGGCCGCGGGGTCAGCCACCAGCGCGGGCACCTCCGCCTGGTCTGTAATCGGCCTCTCTCGCTCCGGTCTTGCGGCGCTGGCTCCTTCGGGGAACCCGCCGGGTCTACTCTTGGTCCGCTTCGCAGACGCTCCTGCGATAACGTCCATCTGCTTGGTCACCTGACGTTCCAATTCGCGGATCTGTTCCCAGATCGTCCCGCTTCTGACACCATTGTGGCGAGCCATGGAGTCGGAGTCAGGTTTGCTTCAGGGTAATAATTTATTGAAGAGCACAATCTCTTATTTCTTCCTTCCTCAGCGTACAGACAGAACAGACTACGCGCGCTGGACTGTAGCCAGCTTTATAGCCCCTGATATGCAAATGAGCATGCTAACAAAGGCGACCTCTAATAGGTGCCTTGCAGCTCACCTTAACCAATCACACGTAATCCCCTCAGTCATACTCAAAAACAACCGTTGGCCTCGCTCGAACATTCTATCGAGCGGACCTGGTTGAGCGCATGCTACCACATTTAGCTGAACTGTATACGACTGTTGTTTATCACAACAGTCGCCGTTCTGGCGGGAGGTTGTATTCAAATATTAACCGCCATTGTTACTGTACACGTCAGAGCTTCTGAACACGCTCTGATCATGTGATTACATCAATCATCATTCGTGCACTGGGTCTGCACAGCACAAGTACACATACACAATTATTTACATCACTTGTAATCGCCCCGGATCGCCACAATATATATGATCTGTATAGGCTACTCTAGGCTATTGTTTTACACAGCAGCACCACCAGATTCATAAAATAGTATATATTTATTTTTAGTTACTGTTTGTAAATTATGAAACAATAACAAAATAGCATTTAAAGTACGATACTGAAATGGTATTTTATCGCAAGCGCGCAAGCACGCACGCACACACACACACGCTCTACTATACATGATCCTCGATTGCATCTGCGTTATGAACTTGTGAGCTGGTAGGACAGACATTGTTTATTTTTCTGGGTGATAGTATTTTTCATGAATATGTTTTGAAATTTGTTATTGGAGCCTCTCTGTTGTAGTCATCATCATTGCCACGATTCTAATTGTTTTACCATTCTGCAACTGTATTCGAGGCCTATAACCAATGGATGTATTTTTTGATGACGATTCCGACGACCACTATCAGAAAGTAGGTTATCATTTATTAATATATGGTCATAATTTGCATCAAGTCTAATATTATTGGACTTTTATTGGCTATTTTAATCACCGTTTCATATCAGGCGAAAAACTTGCTGTTTAATTCGAGTGGGTATTGACACTGAATTTGCTCTGAGCTCTAGGCTAGGCTACGCCACGAACACGATCACGGTCATTCGAAACGCAGCTGGCCCATTACAGATGGTAGCCTAAGTTAAATTGTAGTTTTTGAATTTCACCTGTTAAAAGCAATTATAAAAAAACACGCCCACATTTGCAACCAGGTCTGCTTGGCCGTCGGGAGGGCGCCGGAGAGTTTGAAATAGGCTATACCTCGAAGCCTAATCTAATCGTAATTTGTAGCCTAATCTATTTTGTTGTAACAAAGTAGGCTATTGCCATTAAAATATCGAAATGGGGAAGGTTCATTTTTATGTTCTCTGGTCCTTACGTGAAGCACCCCGACAGTTTATCAGGTAGGACCAGTTGGTGTTTACTAACATTTCTATTTCACACCGAAACAATGGCGTGACATTCATCAAAGGTCTTTGTTCCCCCAGTAAATCCAACCGCCTAAGCTACCACGTACAGTTGCCACTGCCATTACCCAAAGACCTTGTTGTTTTTAGTCTCGGAGACTGGAAGTCCTTCTCTAGTGAAACGACCATTTCGGTTGAAGTTTCGATAAGCCAGGATCTGAAGCCACAGAAAATTGGAACCCTTTCTTCTCAAGCAAGGTCCTATAAACGCAATCTACAATTTCCATGTGTTTTAAACAATTAAAACCAGCACTCATTCAACCATGTTTAACTTATGTAACTGAATATTGCAAGTAGCTAGGCTATCTTGATGTAATTATAGCCTACTAATAGAATCTATATGAATACCTAAAGGTGTCTGATCTGGGAGGGAGATTGGAGACCGGATCTTCTTACAGAAACAGTGGAGAAGGCAAAGAAAGGGATGTATGGGAAAATTCTGCTGACTGTCTCTGGTGGGGTAAGCTACAATGAAAGAGGCAATTTAGTTGATCAGGTTTTGAGTAGTTGAGTTTATTAATACATCAGCATGCACTCAAGTAGTCAATGTGCGTTTATGTAGCCTATCACTGACATTTGTGAATTTAAAACCTTTTGCGGTCTTGTCTACTGTATAATGCTTGGTTTAATCCATTCTGAGGATATTTCGCAGTTCAGTTTGTCATTGAGAGAACCCAGATATTAAGCTCTGTCCTCAAACAGGTTAAGGCTAACTTCACTAGCAGCACGCCAATGTTATCACGGAAACGCCTGGCTTCAGACTGGCTGGCAGATCAACAGGAAGATGCCTTTCCTAAGACACACCACAATGAAGGGAGTCAGGTAATTTAAAAAAAAACAGCTTAAGAAGGAGTTAAGTACACTTTGTCCTGTGTTTCACATGTGTTTCACATTCCATGATTATGACTAATTAATTATGTTAAACAATAATGATTAAACTGAATGTTGTGGCTTCTCTGGAAATGGTTTAAATGGCTCAGTAACTTAGATTTAACTTTTTATTTTATAGGTGAAAACTCCCAACTCCTCACCCTCAGAAAAGCATGTTACCTATGCAGTCCTCAAATGCAGCAAGGATTCAACAATACATTCCCCATTGCCAAAAAAGCAGTGTCTATGGCCGACGGTAAGAAACCACTAAAGTCTCTGTGGTAAATGGGACATTTAGAGGTCTGTGTGTGCAGTCTGCACTTTCCTTGTCTGTGAAGGACAAGACTCCGAGACGGACAATGATTGGGAAGAGAGGCCAGCTGACGTGGAGCTCAGAGGAGCTGGGCAGCTCTCAGGATTCCACCCATGCATCCAGTTCCAAGAAGACAAAGATGAGCCTGGTGTTTGAGAGTAATGCGGACACGACAGTCCTAAAGTTGAAGAAAAAGTACAGAGCAGGTGAGAAGACTCCAAACTCTACATTCAGATTGCAGCCTGGTGGATTGAGGGTTATTGGCTACACTCTCCTAAGGTGTTTTTCAGATATATTCCTATCTGTTGTGGCCTAATTAATGTAATCTTTGGTTCCACAGTGAACCTCGACTATATCAAAGGTCTTCATGTTGTGAAGTTTAAACTTCGAAGCAGTGACTTAGAAGTAAAAAAAATAAAAAAAATGAATATGTAGATTGGTTTGTCCTCTTCAGGTGAGGGGGGAACAACTGCCCCAGGTGGAGGAGTTCAAGTATCTCGGGGTCTTATTCACTAGTGAGGGTAAAAGGAAACAGGAGATTGACCGCCGTTTAGGTGCGGCGGCGGCAGTATTGCAGGCGTGGGCAGGATATTATTGCATGTTGTCAGTTTGTGTTTAAGAGTTACGTGCTGGAGACAATGCTGTAACAATTACCTTGTGCATGTACCTTCATGTGGTTGGGTGCACTTTAAAAAAATGTCACTGTATTTGGACTTGAGGCAGGACAGATTGTGTTTGTTGCAGTCTGTCCCTCAAAGCGCTGGAGTCAAAACATGTGTCTGAGTGACCCGGAAACGGCCATCCTGATTGGAGGAGAGGCCAGGGGACATTCACGCTGCAAGGACTCACTCTGGAAACTGGAGATAGGTGTTGCACCTCATTATTTATGCTCTTGGGTGATTTGTTTTTTCAGATGGATTAATTGGCCCACGTACATATAGTATTTGTTCAAGTGATCTTACTATGTACGTATGAATGTCAAATCAATAACACAATACTAGAAGGGATTATCTGCATCTTTGATCCATTTAAAGGTAGAATTGAGGATACACTTGATTTGGAACATTTTGTTAAACCATTTTACTGCAAGATATACATACTGCCCATAGTAATCTAGGTTTGTTTTTTGTAACGCACCTATGCATTGTAGATGTAAAGTGGTTACCATGCAAATCTTACCATTTTTGGTATAAATGCTATAGGCGTGGGTGACACATATAGGATATCAATTTGTGGTGGAAAACACAGAAAAACGTGTTACAGATGACTGGAAAAACAGCAATTTTCTGTTTCAAGAGATTGTACAGTGTATACTGAGGTTTCAGACCCTTTCAAGTTTCCCCACATTTTGTTAAGTTTCAGACTCATCTTAAAATGGATTATAATTCTTTTTTTTCCTCATCAATCTACACTCAATAACCCATAATTACAAAGTGAAAACATGTTTTTAGACATTTTTGCAAACTTATTAAAAATCAAAAACTATTTCATACCCTTTGCTTTAATGTATTTTTAAAGTATCATATTTGGTCACATATTCTTTGCATGCTGTTACTTCCTGAAGTCTGTGACCCATCAACATCTTATTTTCAGGTACTGGTACTGGGCAAATATGGCAATTTTATCTATTTAAAATTAAATCTACAACACAAAGTGTGCAAAAAGTGAAGGGGTTTGAATACTTTCGAGCACAACTGTATATATAAATTGCATAGTTTAAAACATGAATATCACTTTTTTTTAACTGTTTCTTTTGCGCAGCAGCCTCAGGTTGCATGTGCCATAGCATAGGTAATAGTTTCAACTGAAAGTAAGATTAAACATTTTTCTTAAGAATAATCAGGTAGTATACACACATCCAGCCTCTGGAGGCATATTTTTGTTGCAAAAAAGCTGCTTTGGCATATTTTTGTATAGACAACAAACTCCAAAAGCCACATTTCAAATTAATTTATAAAGGAGTTTAATCCTTTTTTGACTTGGTTTCTAAGTTGATAAAGTCAATATTATATATAAAGTCAATATAAAGGCAATCTTACAAGAAAAAGAGCTCTGTCAGTATTGAATTTTGGTGCCATTGACTCAGAGACGTGAAGTGTTTTCGGATGTTACTCTTCAGCTGTGTCTGTCCAGAAAACAATTTCTGGTTCCCGATGGACTCCTCTACCTCTGGACCTGCCCCGCCTTGTTCCCGTGGCCACTCTGCAACCTATGACCCAGAGTCCAAGGCCATTTATGTGTATGGCGGACTGACAGAGGACCAGCGCTACGGTGACGTGTATGTCCTAGACACCCTGACATGGAAGTGGACGCTCATTGCTGTGAGTTCAGTAATGCTTTATGCCAGGGGTTCCCAAACCGGTCCTGGGGCCCCCCTGTGTATGCTGGTTTTCGTTGAAACATCAGCATAATTGGGTGCTTTTCATGTTTAGAAAAGTTTTCTTTAGCCACATTATATCAGAAATAGCTGTGGATGCTAAACTAACCATTTGGTAGATAATGAAGAATTCAAACACAAAGCATTGATAACGAGCCAAACCTGCATTGTGTTAATAAGCTTAAGGAAAAAATTATGAAAGTTAAACGCATGTTCAACAACCTAATGAAGAGCCTATCAATTCACTTCACTATTTAATTTGATCTGTTAAAATACATAATTTTGTAATCTCTATGTAATTTTTGCAATAAAGCACAATAAGCACAATGTGAACATGGGGAGTTTATTCTACATGGCATGCATAGCTATTTCTGATATAATGTGCCTTAAGAGGGTAAACAATTCCTCTAAACATGAAAGGCACCTAATTAAAAAAGATTAACAGCTTGTTAAAATTCTGGGATCGCAACTGTGGTTTCAACGAAAACCAGCATACACAGGGGGGCCCCCCAAGACGGGTTTGGGAAACCCTGCTTTATGCCATTTTTCTCCACAGTCCTGGCTTGTTGTAAGGAAAAGGACACTGGAAATGGGAATATTTGTTTTTAGGCAAGAGACTAAGGTGAGGGGACATATGGAGAAGTAGTATTCTTTTACAAAAAGAAGACCACTTCCCTATATTTATTTGTTAACCTCTGACATGTTGTTTATAGTACAGGAGTGGTGATCTGAAGGTGTGTTTATGAATTCTGGCCAGTACAGTTCATGACAGTGATGCGGAGGTAAAGCTTTATGGTTGTTCACTCTCAGTTCAGACTTGAAGCTCTGCTCTGTATAGTGGAGAGCTCAGACTGGTTCATATCACTTAAGAAGATGCTTTCAGCTCAAATTGGCCTTGTGAATGGCATAAGAGGAATTAAATGAACAAAGTATTAAGTGGCAAAGCCAGCAACATATTATGTCTGAATTCTTGCTTTGAAAATGAGTTAGTAAGATGGCCTAGGTCCTAGGACGGGTAGGCAACCCTGGTCCTGGAGAGCCGCAGGGGCTGCTGGTTTTTGTTTTCGCCTTAAATACAACAACTACTGAGACCAAAGAAACCAGGTGAGGTGAGTTAACTGTAATCAACTGCTTTAATTGATCAATTAAGTGGCGAGTAACAACTAAAAACAAAACTGCGGCTCTCCAGGACCAGGGTTGGGGACCCCAGCAGACCCTGTGGCTCTCCAGGACCAGGGTTGGGGACCCCAGCAGACCCTGTGGCTCTCCAGGACCAGAGTTGCCTACCGCTGTCCTAAAGACGATGCTAATGGTCACTCATTATTTTTCTGTGGAACCCCCTCCAGGCAAAAGGTAGTGTCCCGACATTGGCAAATCACAGTGCCACTATCTACAAGAAAGAGCTCTTTGTCTTTGGTGGTGTCCACCCGAGCAGGGTCCCTGGGGGAAAGGCTTGCAGCAACACCCTGTACATCTTCAACCCTGAATTTGAACTGTGGTACCAGCCCATTGTGGAAGGGGACAGACCTTTACCCAGGTTTGGGTTAGTATTTCCATTGAGATGATTGTATTTTCAGAAGCCGTTTGTAGTAGAACCTGGAATGTGGACCTAATTAGACTGCAGAATGTTGGGGAGGTGTTCCGATGGTGTTCTAGGTCAGTGGATCTCTTGGCCCTGGGGTACCACTGTATGCTGGTTTTCATTCCAACCACAATTGCAAACCCACACTTTGTTTTAGGGATTGTTTACCTAATAATCCCTAAAACATGATTCATTCCCATGTCACATTGTGCTTATTGTGCTACAGTATATTGTAAAAGATGACAGAAGAAGAGGTAAAAAAAAGTTTGACCTGATCAAATTATTAAAGACTGAAGTGAATCAATAGGCTCCTAATTGGTGAAATTGTGATCACATGGTCACTGAAACCAACCATTTCATAAATAATGAAGAATTCAAAGATGATGCAAATGATAACAAGCCAAACCTGCATTGTGTTAATTTTAAGAAAAAAATGATGAAAGAACTTAAATGTGTGTTCAGCAGCCTTAATTCAGCCATGATTGGCTGTAGGAAAAACCAGCATACACAGGGATCCCCAGAACCGAGATGAACCGAGAGAACCACTGTTATAGATGGCATGTTTTGCACAGTGCCCTTTATTACTATTGTGTAAATCCAGAAAGCTGTAAAATCTAAATTCAGTTATTACTTTGCATTTAATTGAATTGTTATAGGATATAGGAATCACAAAGTATGTCAATTAGCAAAATTACAAATGCAATCGAAAATAATTACATTGGAGGCGTGGTTTAGTTTTGTTCACACTTGAAAGCGCTGTATAATTACAAACATTCTTTCAGACACATACAGGTGCAGCTCAAATAATTTGAATATCGTGAAAAAGTTCAATATTTTTTGTCACTCATTTCAGAAAGTGAAACTCATATATTATATAGATTCATTACACATAGAGTGAAATATTTCAAGCCTTTATTTCTTGTAATTTTGAGGATTATGGCATACAAATGTCGCATTCCTCGTGTCAAGCCACTCCTGAACCAGAGACAACGTCAGAAGCGTCTTACCTGGGCTAAGGAGAAAAAGAACTGGACTGTTGCTCAGTGGTCCAAAGTCCTCTTTTCAGATGAAAGTACATTTTGCATTTCATTTGGAAATCAAGGTCCCAGAGTCTGGAGGAAGAGTGGAGAGGCACAGAATCCACGTTGCTTGAAGTCCAGTGTGAAGTTTCCACAATCAGTGATGATTTTTGGTGCCATGTCATCTGCTGGTGTTGGTCCACTGTATTTTCTGAAGTCCGCAGTCAACGCAGCCATCTACCAGGAAATTTTAGAGCACTTCATGCTTCCTTCTGCTGACAAGCTTTATGGAGATGCTGATTTCATTTTCCAGCAGGACTTGGTACCTGCCCACACTGCCAAAAGTACCAAAAGCTGGTTCAATGACCATGGTATTACTGTGCTTGATTGGCCAGCAAACTCGCCTGACCTGTCAAGAGGAAGATGAGAGAAACCAGACCCAACAATGCAGACGACCTGAAGGCCGCTATCAAAGCAACCTGGGCTTCCATTACACCTCAGCAGTGCCACAGGCTGATCGCCTCCATGCCACGCCGCATTGATGCAGTAATTAATGCAAAAGGAGCCCCAACCAAGTATTGAGTGCATAGAAATTAACATACTTTTCAGAAGGCTGACATTTCTGTTTAAAATATCCTTTTTTTATTGATCTTATGTAATATTCAAATTTTCTGAGACACTGAATTTGGGTTTTCATTAGCTGTAAGCCATAATCATCAAAATTACAAGAAATAAAGGCTTGAAATATTTCACAATGTGTAATGAATCTATATAATATGAGTTTCACTTTCTGACATGAGTGACAAAAAATATTGAACTTTTTCACAATATTCAAATTTTTTGAGCTGCACCTGTATTTGTGTAAAAGTACGTAGAAAGCAGAATCCCTTTCAGAACCTCTAGTATCCCTAGTGTGTCTGTGGAGGCAGGGTTAATTCAGAAACACTACTGGCAGGTGTTCAGGTGAACTAGCATACGTTCTGCAATTGAGCACCAATGGAGGGATATTTGTTTTTTAACAGACACTCCACTATACTGCTATCAAACAAACTGATGATTTTTGGTGGAAGAAAGACTGCGGCCTACCTGAACGACCTGCATATTCTTGACCTTGGTAATATCCGCTTTAGAACTTATTTCCAGGATGCTGACATTTTAGATTGGACTGTAGAAGCCTTTTGCACTGTTTTATGACCCGACCCCTGTCTTGCCTGGGCCCCAAAGGATTCATGGAGTATACAGCTGTGAAATACGAGAACATGCCACCGCTGCCCCGAGGGTGAGAACATGCTCAGTCGTGGGAAATGCAGCCCTTTATGTGAACTGTTGAGTTAAAATGGAAATTGCTCTAGACTGTAATTAACGGTCCAATTAATTTATATCCCCCTTTGGCCATTGTTTACAGGCACCACACTTTAGATCGATGTTAAACGGGAATTAAATCACTGTAAATGCATTCTGCTTGATTTTTTTGACACCAGTGGTAGTCCTGCTCAGTTCTGCAACTCTCCCAGGGGATCCACACTTTTAAAAATAATTAAATTCCATGATGTTTCTGATGCCTACGAAGGCTTCAGTATTTGGATACACCGGCAGCGAACCAGTATTGATTTGTAATGATCTGTTTGGTCAGGTTCCATGCAGCTGTTCCAGTTTCAGACAACAGGATGGTGATCAGTGGAGGCTGCAGTGCTATTGGGGCCCTGCAGGACCTTCACGTCTTCCATCTGGGTGCGTTTTTCACAAAGCACTTTCAATATCCTGGTAAAGCATTAACCTGTAGTGCTGGTTTGAAGTCACCTGGGGGGCATTTCACAAAGCAGGATTACTGAGTTAGCTGGTTAACTGCACCAAGTAAAAACCCGGAAGTATACAGAAGGTAAACATGCGGACCGGGGTCTTGGTGTGAATGGCGATGACCCGGGACCATAGTGTGCCCGGTGTGAATGGGTCAAACGCGAGTCGAACCCGTGTTTGATATCCTGTGTCATTCCCGGGTTTTTTGTGTGAAAGGGGTATCGTTAATCCTGCTGTGAAATACCATCCTGGTCCAGGCTAGGGTCACTCAAAACATTGATACTTCACCTGTGTCTTAAGTACATTTGGTGTCATTCTCGTCATCTAATTGAAAAGTTTATAAATGTAAATTTTTCAGTATAAGGACGAGTAAGTGACTTAAGATGAAAATCATTTTAACACAATACTTTAATTCTTATTTCCTCGAAGGCCTAGTTTTTGGTTTAGAACCCGATAAGTCTTTTTGGGTACATTTCTTTGGTCAGTTCTTTCATCTCTAGTAATTGGTTGGCAGCTTGAAAGTTGTCCTGTTGCATAGTTGTTAATGAAATGGAACAAATTGAGCTCAAAATGTCAGCTGTTTGTCATAATCAGTGATCTATGTAGACAGTCCATGAAAATCTCCCAACAAGTGGGGGGATGGTACTCTGAGTGAACTATGTGTCTATGCTGTACCTCTACTCTGCAGAAACCAGCTCCTGGAGCTCAATAGCCTGCCCTGCTCTCTGTTCCAAGCCCCGTGCTGGTCACAGCCTTCTCCTGCTCACAGCCAAGGACAAGGAGGAGATTCCTGGTCAGGTATGCTGCACTGTACTGGTGTTTGGGGGCTCTGACTGTGCCGGAACCTTCTACAATGACACCACCGAGTGCACGGTTGAGATCCCAAGTCTGGACTGCAAGAGAAAGCAGTGAGGGGAAGCTGAAGGACTTGTTGAGGGGGATGTGCCTAAAATGCTTTGAACTTGTGAAGGGATTTGTCTGGGTAAAGAATGTGAAAGGCCCTCCAGTGGAATTGGCTGACCCTTGGCAGGTCGGACATACATTTGTCATATTGTATTTTCATAGGAAGCCATGTGTTGTAACTATGGCCATTACAGGCCATTTTGTTTGTTCAGTGCTTCCTGGAGAGAAGTGTTATTGTTGCAAGTTGGACATCAGAGTCATTTTATGTCATAAGGGGGGTGGGTGGATTCATAAGGGGGGAGGGGGGGAGAGGGGAGGTGGAGTCATGTTTCTCTCAGGGCAGGAAAGCCTACTTTGAACTATGGAACTTGTAACCATGACACTGCCTATCTGTTCAGCTATCAAATTATTTGGATTTTAGCTGCAGCTAGTATTGAAACATAAATGCAACAAAAGGCACATCAAGTGCCATTTTAATTTTGCTTTTAACTTCTTGACGCTGGATAATTGTAAAAGCCAACACATTATGTTTATTAGCATACCTAGCTACAGGATTTTTAAGTTGTGTGCTCAGCCAGTAAAATTATGGAGATTGTCTTTTGAACCAAACGGGTCCCGTTTTTCTGTTTGGTGTGTTGATTTGGAGACCCTTTCAGTACAAACACCTTTTGTCACTTATAGCAGTGCCCTCCAGTGGATAATATTTGTAATGACACTGGGTAGAGTTTTTCACAATTTGTACAATAAATTGTTTTGAATGTATATGCATGTATTAATTGTTCGTTTTGCTTGGAGAATTTAGTCACAAATCCAGTGGTGTTACTGGTACTGTTATTTGGAACAATGTTTTGACTGATGAGGAGTTCTGAATGAATATGCCATGGGATACAATAGATTTCAGACCCACAGAAATAAACTGCATAAACTCTAAAGGTTCTTGGCCTTTTTTTTGGAGAGAGACAACAAGAAACCCACATCTTCACATCAAAGCAGTTTTAATTGTCAAGGCATGTTAGAGTACCCAGCCTACGGTCACATGTTGCATGCTTCTGGGGTGATCCTATGACCTCAGGTCAGAGGGTGTATCTGGTTGGCAGGAAGGATGGCTCACTTTGAACGCTTCAATCTCCACTAAGGTCTGATTCAACCTCTTTATGACGGGGAACTGGCTGACATCAACTTTGAACCTAAATGGACACACAGTACAAAGATGAGGTCTTATTTTTACACAAGAATGTAAGATTATATAGAACAATGTCTGCTGCAGTTCAGTCGTCTCACCTCTCAGCATTGTAGACCTGGGGCACCAGACAGATGTCTGCCATTGAGATCTAAAGGGAGAACACACATGGTTTACTGACCATGGCGGAACCTCCGATAACCCGTATTTCTACCATTTCAAACTGCGTAGCATGATGTTTTTACAGTACTGGGGACACACAATTTCCAGACAATGAGACGTTATGAATTAATTACTTGTGTAGACAACAGCTGATTAGACTGCATTAAATTCTGTGGGCCTACAGATTTTCTTGTGGAGTTTTTTTTTATACACGTTAAGCAATTGTATAAAGCTGAAAATAGATTTTTACTGGGGTAATTTAATTGAAGTGCTTCGGTTCACTTCAATTACCAAAAAGATACAACCGCAGCACCTGGTATTTTAATCGATGTAATTTAGTTAACCGCAAACTGACAGAGGCCATGGGCTTATTTATTTGGCTCAGTAGGGCATAGAATCACTTTTCCCCAGTATTGTGTATGAATTTGATAATATTGCACAATCAGAATTTTGAGGGAATGTGGCCTAATGCTTTCACTGTAAAACACATTGTAAGTCTTGCTGACGTAACAAACGGGTCCCATTACCTCATCCCCCACACAGTACTTTCCAGCGGTTTGTTTCAGGAGAGGCTCCAGAGCTATCAGAGGGGGAAAAAAAGAGTAACCTAGTAACCTGGAGGTAGTAAATTCTACCTGTTGATGCAAAAATAGCTGGAATGGGCTGCGAGTTATCAGTGAGATATTCGTGCTAGTTCTCTCCTGTAATGTGAACTACAGGACATTAAATAGTCATTGGCTTTCTGGCAAATGCACCGCAGCATGATAAATGCACAGGTGTAATGAGATTCCTATTTTCCAGACCACAAACCGGACACTCCACAGCACCTCAAACCCCAGGAGGTGGAAGCACCATAAAGGCCCCTCTGGCAAACTGATTTATTAGCATGCTAGCGATGAGCTTCCTAGGGACAGTCTCGCAAGTTTGTCTTGGGACTCTGTTGTACAGTGCCCACCAGAATTCACTCGGCCATCCCAAAAATATCGGCAAAACGGTAAAAGAAGAAAAAACATTTCAAACCAGTTTTTTTTTTTTTTTTTAATACACTGGGCACATTCAGTCTCTGGAACAGTGTTCCAATAGAATGAAGCCAAAAAACAGCCCATCTGGAACAGCTTTTCATTCATTAAATGAGCTAGTAGGAAGTGAACACACCTTCAAAACCTCGGACAATGAAATGCTGGGCCCACTGCACTTTCTCTGCTCCGATCTTCTGCAGCACATAGAGATTCTGTAAATCCAACAAGGTGAAATGACATTGCTGCCACCACTTTAAAGGGCTGATAGGGTCTATAGAATGTGTTTAAACATGGGAGTACAACCTATCTTATGAATCTGCTCAATTCACTTCCTGCACCGATTACACTATAACGATACTACACTGCTCAAAAAAATTAAGGGAACACTTAATCATCACAGTATAACACCAAGTCAATTAAACCAAACCGGTCATGCTGGATGATGTTGCAGGCAGCATAACATTCGCCACGGCGTCTCCAGACTTTCACGTCTGTCACATGTGCTCAGTGTGAACCTGCTCTCATCTGTGAAGAGAACGGGGCATCAATGGCAAACCTGCCAATTCCGTTGTTCTCTGGCAAATGCCAATCGAGCTGCACGGTGCTGGGCTGTGAGCACAGGTCCCATTACAGAACGTTGGGCCCTCATGCCACCCTCATGGAGTCTCTTTCTGACAGTTTGGTCAGAAACATGCAAAACTAGAGAAAAATCTGACAGGAAGGATAAGGAGAGAGAAAACGGCCACCACCTGCAAAACGTTTCAGGGGTTGTCTTGCTGTTGCTTCTCCTGTCCATCTGTTGTCACTTTCATTTCCACCAAAGCAGGTGAAGTTGATTCACAATCGTTTACGCTTCCTAACTGGACAGATCGATATCCCAGAATTTTAATTGACTTGGTGTTATACTGTGTTGATTAAGTGTTCCCTTAATTTCTTTGAGCAGTATATAATGTCTCTGCATTTGAATGGATCTCTATGGAAATTGGGGGGTGGGACTAGATTTAGCTGTAAATTGTGCTGGAACAGTATGGAATACATGGTTGGTAAAATGGCTGTAAGTCAAGGGTCTGAGGTATCAAAAGAGCCTCAATCCATCACTCTGCTGCCAGATATGAAGTAGATATGGATGGATCACTTTAAGGGTTGTTTCTCCTTACATATTTTCCTATTGAACTCAGGAGAAGAAACCCTTCAAGTTATCCATCCATATATACTGTATTTCTGGCTGGTTAATGAACATTCACGAAGAGAGACAATTAATGACATCTGCTACTTACAGTCTGAACCTGGTTGGTCACCAAAAAAATAAATATATATCTATAATAAAATGCTGGACCTTAGTTATCAGGATCCTCTAGTGTATACCTCAGTGCAGGTTTGTGCTGAAAAGTATTTCTCTAAAATGAGGTTCAGCTCAAGTGCTGCAGTCCTAAAAAATTTGTGTGGCCCCCCCTCCCCAGCTTCTCTGAGTTAAGCAGAATAAGTGAATAAGCAAGTACAGTTGAAATCGGGAGTTTACATACACTTAGGTTGAAGTCATTAAAACTAATTTTTAACCACTCCACAGATTTCATGTTAGCAAACTATAGTATTGGCAAGTCAGTTAGGACTAGGACATCTCCCTACACAAGGAATTTTTCCAACAATTGTTTACAGATTATTTAACTTTTAATTCACTATATCACATTTATATCGAGCCATTTAGCCATGTGCTCCATACTGTTCCAGTGTAATTTACAGCTAAATCTAGTCCCACCCCCCAATTCCTGTAGATCCATTCAAATGCAGAGACGTTATAGTATCGCTTGTAAGAGTACCAGAAAATAAGATATCAAGAGTCTTTTGATGTTGTTGGGTCACAGACATCAGAAAGTCATGGCATGTAAAAGATATGTGACCAAATATTAAAAATTCTTTATTCTACATATAAATGCAGGGGTACCAATAATCGTGGCACATGTGGTTTTGTTAAAAACAATTATTTCTTGATGAGGAATTTTCTTTTTTCATAATAAATTTACTCAAATTAAAGGTTGGATTTTAATTAAGCTAATTCACCAAACTGTGAATTTTTTATAACCCTTTTTACTCACCTTTACCAGGGGTGCCAATAATAGTGGCCGGAACTGTACATACTGTGATCTTGCTATTATCTTGGAGTGTCTCTTAGATGTCACTCACTTGCAGGGGCTGGATCCCAGAAGCAATGACGTCGGAGATCATTCGTACTTGCGCACGCTTTTTGGGGTCGGTGGGGAGCAGCCGAGGGCCTGGCCTGGTCTCTTCAATATACTGGATAATGGCCAACTAAGAAAAAAAGACAGCCCGTGGTTTGACAATTCTGTTCCGACCCTGTTATTGAAACAACTAACACCACAAGAACAGCAACAGTTTAACCATTTGTCAACTGAATGTATTCCAGTGTGGCAACTACTATCGGTCTTGGAGCCATTTCAAGTTTATTTGCTGTTATTTTTTCATTAATTATTATGTGGGCTATTGTTTCTCTTATGATAGTTTATCTTATTATCTGAGCCAGGAGCTATTACAATGTTGGCTATTGGGTGGCGCTGTGGGTAGCCATGTAACCTATTTAAGTGTGTCGGACTAATTGGTACAGGTGGCGCATACAGAGGTCTATTGTTTTTGACCGTGGCAGCGCGTAAGACGGTGTGTTCAGAGAGAGAGATATAGCCTACTTATTTGTTGTTATGTTATAGTTTGAGTGACAATAAATGGATTGGCATATCCAAATATAGTTTATGGCTTTTCTCTCTTTTTTTTTTTTTTTTGACAACGAAGGATACCAAACAGTCATTGTAGCACGCCATCTACCCAAGCCACAAGTACATTAACTTTAGCCTACTGAACTAATGCAATGTGCGCCAACAATCGGTCATCTAAAACTTTTGGTTAAACAAGGCTGGAGGCTAGCATTAGATTCCAGGCAGCTCTGCATTCAATTTGTACAATTAATTAACGAAATGGTTGAAACAAAACAAACTGATGCAAAAAATTTGTTGTAAATAAATCCAGGAGCTTCAAACACTTGAATTCAGATCACACCATCACATTTGGGAGTTTCTGAAAGAACTGAGAAATACAGGATGTCTATGTGCACATTTATAGTTGAATATCTTCCTCTAAGACATTATAATATGGCACATACAGAACCCAACATTAAAAATTCAAGCATCTCAATCAGTGAACAAAATAAAACTAGCAAACTTTGCTATTTAGGCTAATTACATAGCGAGTAATGTCTATAAAACGGCAAACAATAGCCTACAGTCAATGACTTACCGATTGCGATAGGGTAATGGCATCAATTGTAACCGCTGGCACCTGTTGCATGGGGTTTAATTCCTTGTAGTGGCTAGTTAGCTAAAATTCAAGTAAAGACAATTGATTTCACATGGGCATAACTGAATCCAAACAGTTATAGTTATCCCGCTAACATGCACGCATTTTAAACTGATGTAATTTACCTGTTGGCCTCCATCCTTGATTAGATTGACTGGAACTTGGTCGTATTCAATGCCTTTAAGAGCTAAAGCTGAGTACAGAAATATGTCAAACAAAAACTCTAAGACCTTCTTTTTTTTTTTTAAGAAAATGTGGAAATAAATGAAATAAACGTACAGTGAACACAGTAAAAATTTACGTTTCATACGTAAACTATCTACTCATAAAAAGTTGAAAACACGTAAAGGATAATTATTTGGGGTCCACGTTCAGAAAAAAACCTACCAATTCTAACTCTCCAAGAACATGAACTTCTGAAATATCCATGGAGAACGGGCTGTAAAAATACACAATAAAATGTTGTATTAAATATTTTCCTCCATGTAGCTACAGTTACATTTCCACCAGATTATGTTTACCTTAGTTTGAAAATCCATTGTGTCTAAATGCAAAACCAAGAACAACTGTGCTGGGTTAAAAAAATAAATAAATAAAAAACTTGTCTGGCAACCAATGAGATGCTTCTCCAAAAATCCTCCTCCTAGATAAAGCAGTCATACGACAAAAACCCTTTAGTGGCTGGTCCTTCGATCAGAACCAGCATTTAAACACAGCTAGTTAACAGAGTGTAGGCGGACATAAGCGAGTAACGTTAGTTAGTAACTTTAATCCAGTTGAATGCCATTCAATTCTAAATGCATGTATGCATGAAAACCAGACGAATGTCCTTATTCCACTTGAAATACCTCCCTGAAGTCCATATGTGGCTCATGTTGCGGTAGCCTAGATGCACGCCATGGGGTATAGCCGTATTTTTATACAGTCTATGGTATAGCCAAGTAGCGAACTACAGCGAGTAATTATTTTTTTATTCTTTATTAAAAACTCAAACGTAATAGGTAATCACGTTACCTTCATTGGGCAAGAGAGTGAAACTGATATCGCGCAGTGCTGCTTGAAGGTGACACGTCAGTATTGTTGGCCCTGATACGGTGTTGTGTCGAATTATGTTCGCCCACAAAATCAAGTTCCCCCTAGCGTTGCTGCGCAATTATTTCAGGAAATAGCGTAATGGGCGCGTGATCTGAAATCAGCCCGCTCCCAAGGAGGAATGCTCGTACCACTGGCGTGCATCTCAGTTTGTGTAGGCTACGTTTTAAGCGATTTGTTCGTTTCCGACGAGGAAATCTTAAGATCAGAAGCCGCGATATGCAGGTCAGCCTATATGTAAAACCGTGAAATACGTTCAGAAAAGCAGCAAGTGTTCTGGTGGCTTTGTCGTCAGTTTGTATGGTGTCAGTGACTTGGTTAGTTAAAACATTCATTCACATAGTCGTGTAACGTGTACATTACATAACCGACTATTTATTGTACTGTTTAAAATAAACATCGAACAAAAAGTTCGGAAATTTGTGTTTGGTAGATTATTTCTCTGTTGTAACAATGCTTCTTGGCAAAACATTTTATACCGTTGGAAAGCCTGTTTATTTCCCTTTTAAATGGTGCCCCATTTGTAAGGAACATGCATTTGTGGGATGAGCAGCACAGCTGAGTATGTGGGTTGCGCCCATGAAAGATTTGCCAAATCTTCTCTGCCAATGCCAAACAGCTTATTCTGCTGTTGCTATTGACTCTTGTTTTGAGCTTCCGGTACCCCCAGGTGCTGACAATCAGGTGCCTTTCAGTACTTAGGAACCGTAGGCTGTCTTCTACAGATTTGCAGTCAAGGTTTGCAGGACGATATGGCACACGACTCTCGGCCCAGACAATCTGGAACAGACTGCACGCAGCCAATCTCCGGGCTCATAGGGCTGCCAGGAGGCCTGCCATGACTGCCCTTCACCGTCAGGCCCGTTTGCGCTGATGTCGGCAACACCTGCACTGGAACCTGAACATGTGGAGGAACGTTATGTTCAGCGATGAGTCCAGATTCTGCCTACGGAAGTTGGATCGTAGGGTCAAAGTGTGGAGAAGACGGGGAGAACGCTATGCTGATTGCTGCACCGATAGAGTAACACCTTTTGGTGGAGGCAGTGTGATGGTGTGGGGCGGCATCTCCATCACTGGAAAAACGAGGCTTGTCATCATTGGAGGCAATCTCAATGCAGAGAGAGAGATATCGAGATGAGATTCTGCAACCAGTGGCAATCCCATATCTCCACAGTCTGGGACCAAACTCCATCCTCCAAGATGACAACGCTCGCCCCCACAGAGCGGGGTTTATCAGAGACTACCTCCAGAATTTGGGAGTAGAGAGAATGGAATGGCCTGCCAACAGTCCTGACCTCAACCCAATTGAACACTTGTGGGATCAGCTTGGGCGTGCTGTTCGTGCTAGAGTGACCAACACAACCACATTGGCTGACTTGCGACAAATCCTGGTTGAGCTGTGGAATGCCATCCCACAGCAGTGTGTAACCACGCTGGTGACCAGCATGAGGAGGAGGTGCCAGGCTGTTGTGGCTGTGTATGGTTCTTCCACACGCTACTGAGGCTCCTGACTGTTTGTTAAATTAATAAATTGTAAAATTGCCAATATGTCTTGTTTCTTCCTTGTTACTGATAGACTTCAATCATCCTATCCACCAAACAACACCAAACAAGAGTCACTAGCAACAGCAGAATAAGCTGTTTGGCATTGGCAGAGAAGATTTGGCAAATTTTACATGGGCGCAACCCACATACTCAGCTGTGCTGCTCATCCCACAAATGCATGTTCCTTACAAATGGGGCACCATTTAAAAGGGAAATAAACAGGCTTTCCAACGGTATAAAATGTATTGCCAAGAAGCATTGTTACAACAGAGAAATAATCTACCAAACACAAATTTCCGAACTTTTTGTTCGATGTTTAGTAGGAATAATAATGATAGTAGGCTAGTAATAATAATATACTCAGGCAAGGTAAAAATAACTGTAGTATGATGTTTATTTTATATCTTACTCATAAACAGTCTGATCATGTTCATTGGGCTTCATATATATTTTAAACAGTACAATAAATAGTCCGTTATGTAATGTACACGTTACACGACTACGTGAATGAATGTTTTAACTAACCAAGTCCCTGACACCATACAAACTGACGACAAAGCCACCAGAACACTTGCTGCTTTTCTGAACGTATTTCACGGTTTTACGTATAGGCTGACCTGCATATCGCGGCTTCTGATCTTAAG
This sequence comes from Ilyophis sp. 1 JC-2022, assembly GCA_022702515.1. Classification (NCBI taxonomy): domain Eukaryota; kingdom Metazoa; phylum Chordata; class Actinopteri; order Anguilliformes; family Synaphobranchidae; genus Ilyophis; species Ilyophis sp. 1 JC-2022. The sequence goes on along the minus strand of CM040406.1, from coordinate 32,485,360 downwards.
ATTTCCTTGTCGGAAACGAACAAATCGCTTAAAACGTAGCCTACACAAACTGAGATGCACGCCAGTGGTACGAGCATTCCTCCTTGGGAGCGGAGAAGGGTGTGCCTGCAATACCGGAGCAGGGACCGTCTCAGGGCCGGGACAGTCTCAGGGCCGGCCGGGACCGTCTGAGGACCCTACAGTCCTGCGCATGCACAAGAGAAACAAAAAGATGGACGACAATCTGAACGTGAGTACAAAACTGAATGTGAATCAAGTTTTATTTGTTTAATGTTAAAAACAATTCTGGTGTCTTGAATACGACAGCAAAGTTAATGTTAGCTATCTAGTCGAAGTGTGAGTAGCTTACTAACGTTATGTATGTAACGTGTTACGTGAACTTTAGCGTTTAGCTAAATCGAATTTAACGTTTGCTTATGATAGTGTTGGCTAACGCTAATGTTCGATTCCAAGATAATCGAAGCATATTTAAAAGGCACTACAAACAATCATTGTTATAACGTTAGTTTACCGATAGCTTGCTGCAAAACGAACTAACGTTAATGAAACCGTAGCGCGGTTTTGGCAAGCCCAACTAGTTGACTATGATAACGAATTCTAGCCAACACATTGATTAAACTTCAAAAGATGGTAAGAGCATGTCGATATGATCTGTGTCTATCAGCTACATTACATCAGCAGTACTGTCTTCAGTGTAAATGTTTGTTTACTAATTGTTTAACCATTTTAATTAAGTTTAAATAATCTTAATAATTAGCTAAACTGTGCTGACTGCCTGTTTACCGCCACTGTATGTGTTATCAGTCAGTCTCTTCACTTGGACATTGTTTTGTAACGTTGTATTTTTAATAGTCAGTTATTATGTATTCTGCATCTATAGGCTTACACGTGTTAGATTCTGTCATGTGCTGTATATATGAAGTGATTTCACAGACACAGATTAAGCTCAATCCAGGACAGAATATTCAAAATGTCTTTTGGTCCAGTATTAGGCTGAATTTGTGTCAGTGAAATTAACTCTAAGTGTTCAATTTGACCAATTAGGCTTTCTCTTTTTGAAGATTCACATAATACAAAAAGAAAAGATCCTTGCCACTAACGAGATGCACCACATGCTGCAATAAATTTCACTGCCCGGTTTATCATCACAGGTAAGAGTAGAGAATGTAATTTTATTTACACAATGCCATAAAATCTATCAACTATTTACTAATATTACTTAATACCTTAATAAAGAAGTAGACCATTAGCAAATGTTAGCTAAATATGAGTTAACTGTTATTTAATGCTTATAACTGTAAAAAGCAATGTTAATTCAATTGGTAGGTAGTGCTGTTACCGACTTCACAATCTGTGGTTTGAATATTGAAGGCTCAGGAAAAGTCAAATGTCAATAACATGTTATTTCTATTTTGTTTTCTATTGTATTATTGCATCTCTCTCTCTCTCTCTCTCAGAACAGGAAACCAGGCCCAACAGGCGGAATGTACAGCGCTGGAGCCTCTCAAAATTGCCATGTACCCTGTGCAAATAAAAGTTATTTATTTTAAATTTTGTGCACAAATTTGTTTACATTCATGCTACTAAGCATTTTCCTTCAATGAGATAAACCACCACCAGTCAGGGTGTGACCATTAATTACACTGACACAACTTTTGCTGGGGACAATAAAAGACCACTCAAATATGTGTTTTTGTCACATGACACAATGCCACAGGTGTTGCAATTCTTGAGAAAGCATGCAATTGGCATGCTCAATGCTGGGAGCTTTTAAAACATTTTCAACAATTGACAAATTTCTTGTGTGAAATATTACTTCTCATTATATTTTCAACTTGGAAACCACTTCCATCTTATTTAAAAAGATGAACACACACGGGAGCTGTACTAGCTTAAAAGAATAGACGTTTGCGTTTTATTCTGGACACCGCCATTGGTGGCTGTGAGAAATCTGCGCCTTGGCATATTCTACAAGTCTCTGGAACTCTACTGGAGGGAAGCAACACCATTCTTCCAAAATAATGTTAAATTGGGTTGAGATCAAGTGGCTGTAAAGGCCATAGCATATGATTCCCATCATTTTCGTACTGTGAGCCACTGTATTTGCCTTGTAAAATAAATGCATTTTGGGGTAAAATGAGTTCTATGTTACATTACATTACAGGCATTTAGCAGACGCTCTTATCCAGAGCGACTTACACAACTTCTTATTACATTTATCCATTCATACAGCTGGATATATACTGATGAAATTCAGGTTAAGTACCTTGCTCAAGGGTACAACAGCAGTGTCCTACCTGGGAATCAAACCTGCAAAAGAGGTCAAATTTTTTATACAGCTTTATTATTGACATGCAAGAACTGCGGTCATGCCATGGTTGCACTGCAATTCAGTAGGTGAAATAAAAAACTAGGGTCCTGACACTGTCCCGGTCCTGAGACTGTCCCGGCCCTGAGACTGTCCCTGACACTGCACTGCTCCGGGCCATGTTGCACTGTTGCGGTCATCCAATTGGGTAGGTGGCGCTGTCGCGAAAAACTAGGGTCCTGAGACGGTCCCGGCCGGCCCTGAGACGGTCCCTGCTCCGGTATTGCAGGCACATACTATTGTGGGAGCGGGCTGATTTCAGATCACGCGCCCATTACGCTATTTCCTGAAATAATTGCGCAGCAACGCTAGGGGGAACATGATTTTGTGGGGGAACAGAATTCGACACAACAACTGTTACGTTAGCTCTGAAACACAAAACAAAACAGTTATTTAACATTTAACACACAGTCTAACTGTTTCATTCCATGGTACCTCCAAACTTCCAATTTAGGTAGTTATAGTGTATAGAGACATTTAGCTGTAGTAAGCAGTCCAAACTTCAATAGTATAAAACAGGACTATCTGCTGAGCATAGGAGATACAAACATATTCAGTTCCGTGTGCAGACCACATAACTGTATTGTGCTGTACAGTGTCTGCAGACCACATTCTTGTTCTGTGCTGCAGACATTTGGCTGCTGGCTGGGAGCTTGTCACGTGACAAAACATGTGATCGGTCTCTTCTGCTGTTCTCGAATAAAATAATTTATTTAATTTATTTAGTACGGATATCTACAAAACATGCATAATATAGTTACATATGATGCTTTTACATTTTTATTTGTTTAATCATTAGCAAACCTGAACTGAGAAAAGGGGGTGTACGTGCAAGTGAAGGACGTTATTATGAACCAATACATTTTGCAAAAATGGCAAAAGGTTTACCCAATGGAAGACGAAATCTGGGCCATAATATTTTTATTTCCAATGGATTCTGAGCAAAGGCGGGATTAACAGCTATATTCAACCTGATAGGCCAATAGTGATTAAACGTTTGACCAATTGTTTCTGTGTGTTTGTGGGAGTTTTCCTTCGGGCTGAATAATTGGTTAGTTTCTGTTTGTCGACTCCCACTGTGGAGTCAGAAAGTAGTTTCGTGGAGTGAGTCGTTTCTCGCCAAATTCCGAGCTGGTGGGGGTTGGGATTCCGTGTGTGAGTGAAATAAGAAAAAAAACGATAAACAGGCATGGCTGCGGGAATTGTGAGATCACTTTGGAAGAACAAGGTAACTTAAGACATGACACATAATAGGCTACGCTACTCATGTTTGCATTTGAGTAACACCGAGAGTACGCTTCTTTTGGCTAGTCTCTGCTAGCTAGACTGAAATGGAAAAAAGGTTAGCAGCACGGTGTGGTTGTCTTAAAAGTTCTGCACACGGGCAAGGGTTTGTTCTAACGTTACCATTGTTCTGTAAAAGTCAGTTTTAGCTATGATTCTAATGGCAAGCATTTATATTTAGGCAACATGACCCATTCCTGTTGTTATTTGTCAGTAAGATCAAATGGCTATAGTTAGCTTACCAACACTGCTCACGTTAGGTTATTTGTTAACGCTATCCTAACGTTACCTGAACCACAGTTGCCAATTTTGGTGAGCAGGCTGGCGTGTTGATTTATTGCGTTTGCGGGGCGAAAGTGAGTTGGCAACCCTGACTTAAACACGTTAACTGTTGCTATGGCAAGGTAAAAGTAACTAGCGATATAGTGGCGAACAGGTTGGCTATATGGCCATTTATTAAAGGGATATGAGTGTCCCATTCAGTGCGTGAATTGTACGCACTGTATGGGGCAGTCCGCATGAAGTGCAACCACTTTTAAATTATTCAGTTGTTCCTTAGGCCTATCACACAGAACAATGTTTCTTGACCTTGTGTTAGCTCGCGCGCCTTTCTGGTGCCTTTTGATATTTGTAACATTTATTAGATAAGCTACTCCGCGTTTGTTTAAACACTGATTCTTATCAAAGTATCGAAAACGAGAAGACGTATGGATTCAATATTTATGTAATGTGAAACGCGTGTCTGGGATTCATTTGAAGTGGTTTATAGTAGGTTTACAGTTCGTAAGTATTTGGACAGTGACAGTTTTGTTGTTTTGGCTCTGTACTCCAGCACATTCAAGTTAAACGATTAATATGGGGTTAAGGTGCACACTGTCAGCTTTAATTGATCCATGTCGGAATTACAGCCCAATTCAGGGGACCAAATGTAATTCGACAAATTAACAATCTGAAATAAAGTCTTCATACTTAGTACTTGGTTCCAAATCCTTTGCATTTGATGACTGCCTGAAGTCTGTGACCCAAATGCTGCGTTCTCACATCGAGCAACGTCGGTAGCCCAGTCGCCGGAAGTCCATTCATTCTCTATGAAGCTGAGCGACGGTCAGCGACCTGAGCAACTAGGCAACAGGGCGACCGAAATCGGCCGATAAATGTTGCCCACAATTTAACTTTTGAGCGACCATCGGCCGTAACAGCCAATCAGAGTTCCACGCTTCATATTTCTCCAACCGACACGAAACCCTTTCGTGAATAATTGTTCCGCCCGATTTCACTCAAATTGCAGCAATGGAGGAGCAGCTAATAATAATGGTCCAAGCCTACCCCGTCCTGTTCAATGTATAACATAACATTAAAGGATATACAGGTGCAGCTCAAGAAATTTGAATATCATGAAAAAGTTCAATATTTTTTGTCACTCATGTCAGAAAGTGAAACTCATATATTATATAGATTCATTACACATAGTGAAATATTTCAAGCCTTTATTTCTTGTAATTTTGATGATTATGGCTTACAGCTAATGAAAACCCAAATTCAGTGTCTCAGAAAATTTGAATATTGTGAAAAAGTTCAATATTGGAAAACTCATGGTGTCACACTCTAATCAGCTAATTAACTCAAAACACCTGCAAAGGTTTCCTGAGCCTTTAAATGGTCTCTCAGTCTGTTTCAGTAGGCTACACAATCATGGGGAAGACTGCTGACTTGACAGATGTCCAGAAGACAGTCATTGACACCCTCCACAAGGAGGGTAAGCCACAAACGGACATTGCAAAAGAAGCTGTATGTTCACAGAGTGCTGTATCCAAGCATATTCATCGAAAGTTGAGTGGAAGGAAAAAGTGTGGTAGGAAAAGGTGCACAAGCAACAGGGATAACCGCAGCCTTGAGAGGATTGTCAAGCAAAATCCATTCAAGAATTTGGGGGAGCTTCACAAGGAGTGGACTGAGGCTGGAGTCAGTGCATCAAGAGCCACCACGCACAGACGAATCCAGGACATGGGCTACAAATGTTGCATTCCTCGTGTCAAGCCACTCCTGAACCAGAGACAACGTCAGAAGCGTCTTACCTGGGCTAAAGAGAAAAAGAACGGGACTGTTGCTCAGTGGTCCAAAGTCCTCTTTTCAGATGAAAGTAAATTTTGCATTTCATTTGGAAATCAAGGTCCCAGAGTCTGGAGGAATTTGTTTCAGTTTGTTTAGCTTACGTAGCCTAACAATCAAACAATTAATTTGCTGAATAATCGCTTATAAAATCGCCTAAATAACCTATAATGATTAAGAAATTATAATGACAAAGAGATAACTACTTGAGGTTGTTTAACCTGGGTGGCAATAACATGAAGCATGCGTTAAAAAACGTAAGCTAATTAACTTTAAGACGGCGCTCAAATGAGTTAAAGCCATTTAAACATTAGAAAGCAAAACCTTAAAGAGGACAACCTCTTAATTGTCTCGAACCGTTGCGCACAACGGATAGGCCAATTCAGGCTAGAAAACGTTCGCTAAAATCGCCACAAATGCTAGCTATAACGTTAGCCAACATTAACAAGCTTTGACAGGTCACTGTAGCCAGCTAACGTTAACGTTACCGAGAGCTGTTGTTAGCATGTAGCTATGTGATGGCAACTGGCACTAACGACCAAGTACCTTAAGAAATGAGAGGTGAGAATGAATAGTTGTCTCGGAATATTTCACTAACGTTAGCTATCCTTGCAGCCACTTTACCGTTAACTTTATTTTTAATTAATATATTAACCTTGCTGTGGCTTCCTTTAATTTAACGTTACCTCAGATCCAGGTAATTAACGGCCAAGACCATTTCTGAAAGAGAAAGAGATAACGTTAGCTAATGTTTTCCTGAATTTGGTGAACATCAACAGACAACCAGAAAATAAACGTGTTTAGCTATGTAGATCTTAAATTGACTATAACATTGAACATTATAAATGTGTTTCGTTGAATAAAAGAAACTTGGCCAATACTCACCCAGCTGTGCGCTTTATTCTGTCAGAGTGAGACTGAAAGACTGTTTCTCGTGCAGTTATCCTCGCGATCGGTCACAGAATGACATGTTTATAACTCATGTATGTATTTGTTTACCTCAATCATGACCCAAGTGTGACTGCTGAAGTTGTGCTGTCGATGCACATCTGGCCTGGAATTAATTCATTTCCATTATGCGAGAGTGCACATATTCAATCCCTTATCAATGCTCCAAAAGAAGAAATAGCATTTGTATTACGTGCGTTCCGAACCGCAAGTATGCAAAAATCAAGTATATTCTAAAATCCCCGGATGTGGACTTACATTAAGGGCTGCAAGTCCGACATGATTGACCTTATATGGATGTAAATGACCTTAAATTAGTGCTGACAGTGCACTTTAACCTCGTATTCATTGTTTTATGTCATTTTCAATGTGTACAGAGCCAAAGCAACAAAAATTGTCAGCACCCAAACACTTACGGACTGCACTGTATATGTTCATATTTTACAGATCCCCCATCAAGTTGGGCGCATGTGTTACTCCTCGTCAGTGGTGAGTTGGTTCACCGTTTTTAAATGTTTATGAATGCTTGTAAGTTAATGCAATAGGGAACAAGGTACTCACTGCAAAAATACACTTATCTAAAACCCCTCATTCTTATCAATCTCCATTTCCAGTTCTGCTGACTGAACAAAACCTAAATTAAAAAGATGGTTCACTTTCTGATAATTTTTTTTTGTGCAAAGATGAAGGATATTTTGGATGCGAACAGAAGTTTTTGAGAACCTGCCAGCTTTACATTGGCTAGTATAGTGACATTTGGGAGATCATGGTCTAAAGAAAGAACATACACTTCAAGGAACTCCAAAGCAGCTTATTCTGTTTCCAGAGGCTATACGGGTACATTTTTTACAGATTTATTCACAGTTATAGACATAAGTTTACGTTCCTTCTTAGTTCTCCAGCAGATGAAGGTCTTCACTCACAAGGACCAGAGACATGTGGTTTAGATGCAGCTGGTCTGGCCAAGGGGTAGCCTACTGCTCTGCCTTTGCCAGTTGTTGGATGGGCATAACACTAACCCACATCAACAATAACTGAACTGACCAAGTCAAGCAAACCAAAGTGCAAAAAGGCCAAAGTAGGTTTGTTTACAACACAAAAGATGAAAAGCACAAAATGCATAAACATACATACGGGCAGAGGTTTCGGGATGATGGTTAGGCAGGGCATGAACCCTCGCTGATAAAGAGAAGGATCTCTCATTTAAAAGTGAATTTGTTGCGACTTAACCTTAGTCTATTAAAGCATTACAGAATACACAGCAGTACCAATACAAAGCACACGGCAGGGAAGACAAAATAAAAGCGAAGAACGTAACGGCCAGGTTGTCAGAAACTTACGATCTTGCACACAAGAACTATCTCGGCCTATGGAAAAACAAACTAAGACTGAAATAATATTTCTAAAAACTCCAGAAAGTGAACTATTCCTTTTAAAGCAGCTCTGAAACACCTGTAAATAATTTTGCATGACAATGAGTTAATGTATGTGAAATGTATCATTTTTGTGTTACCTGGCAACCGTTTCATGCAATGTTTAACCTTTCTCACGCAGCCCACAACTAAGCTTTTTATCGATGGGAAGTTTGTTGAATCCAAGAGTTCAGAATGGCTGGATATTCACAACCCAGTAAGTACTCATTTACAGAGCTACACACACTACCTACCACTCCTCATATTCTCTTGATTTTTTAATGCGCACACACACTAATTCACATAATTTGAGGGTGCCTCAAATCTAAGGGCCTTATTTGGTTTTTGGATTTTCAATTTCATAAAGCTATAGTTTTGTTGACCACAAAGTTGTGATTGGAGAATGAGAGTTCATTAGCACTGCATTGAGCGGAGCTTTTATGTTCCACCCATTCCCCCTTTCCACCAACACCAACCTAGTTCTGGTTCTGGGCTGGTGCTAGTGCCGGTTCGCAGGTTGGTTCAACTTGCGAACCTTCTAAGAACCGGTTTGCTTTTCTACGAAGTAGAGAGCCACGTCATTATGTCACTGTATACGTCTGTATACGTCTCCGCTTTCCCAGCAACGCTAGCGCCAACTTTAAGCACAGCAACAACAATGGCGGACTACATCACACCGCTAGTGTTGCTTTTGGCTTTGCGAGCCTACATTGGCATCCAAACACGACTGGTCCAACGTATTTGTGCTGCTTGTTATGCTGAAGCTCTGTTTTTTATTTATTTTTTAAATCACAAATTTTTAGTTGGTCTTGGTTGGTCATGATAATCCCCCCCCCCCCCCCCCAGCCCCTGACACAAGCGGTTTTTGGTTCTAGACCAGCTAAGTGTTGTGCCGCTCTGGAACCAGTTTTTCTGGCCGAGAGCCGGTTCTTTTGCTGTCGAAATGCGAAGGACTGGTTCGAGATTAGGCACCGGCTCCGAACATAACTTGAATGCCTTTTATTTTATAGTTTAAATATTCTAAGCTTGGATATGAATGTGTCTGACAGTCAAAAGGTTCATATTGTGGCAATGGTTTTGGGGAGATAAAGTAATTACTCTGAGCAGGGCTCTGCAGTAAAAGACTGTGAAGAGCAGTTGGGAGTTTTTAAACTTTCTTTAAACTTAAGATATCGAGGATAATGGTATCTGCAGAGCAGACCTGATTTATAGCTATTCTAAGAAATGATGAGGCACGGTTCCGATGTTGGAAAGTCGACAGTTTTATTGAAGTTGCGATGAGACAGTCAGCGATTAGCGGCAAAGCGCCACGTAAAAACAGTCCTTTTGGGTTCGAGGTGTAACTGGACAACCATATACGCAATGGATAGCTCTAAATGCCTTTTCTGTGTCCTTTGTTCCCAAGGGAGGCAGAAATGTGTATTCTACATTGGATATAAACATTTTTGTCTGACTTGGCAATCTGTATTAACTACCCTCCATTTCCTGCTGCTTTGTGGTCAGTGGGGAGTCCGACACTCAAATGTCTGCCGAGGTCTAGCCAGGTAGTGCCTATTGTGTGATAGTGAGTTGTGTCTGTGTGTGTGGCTATGATGTATAATATTGAAAACCAAGGCTAGATAATACTATGGCAAGTCCTTCTACTTCTAGTCATAATAATAATAATAAGAAATGTATTGGTGGATGAGTCGGTGTGAGAGTGGGTGGGTGTCTGTGTTAATGCCCTATGTATGAGGACGGGTGTGTATATGTAAAAGGAGGATGAGTTTCCGATGACTGCTCAGCTGGGACAGGATGGTGCCGTGTGAACGAGGTGTGAAACCTGCGGTGTTGGTGCTTCCTATTGCTTGCTGGAAATGGGTGCTCCCTATCTGAGGAGTGGAGGAAGGGACCCTGTGGGGTTTCTAATATCTTGCACTATTTATGTGTTGAAATATCGTTATGAACCAGTAAAGTTGTGTGAATGTTCTTCAGATTGACCGTGCTAACTTGGCTCAGCCTCTGCCTCAGTTACTAAAACTGAACTCGGTAATTTAATGTTTAGGAAATGCCGTTTGAGAACTGGAGTTCAGAGTTCAGCGTGCTGCAACTACAGCATGCTTTAAAGGTCACCTTTTCACATGACAGGTGTTATTCAGTCAGTGTGTTTAGCTGTATGGTAGTGTGGGTAATCTGCTGGTATGTGCCCCAGGGGGGGTGGGGGGTGGGCACACAAATCGTTTAGGACTGCAGCACTTGAGCTGAACCTCGGTTTAGAGAAATATTTTTCAGCACAAACCTGCTCTCGAGGTATATACTACAGGATCCTATAATTTAAAAAAAAAATTGTTTTCTAAGATGCCGTTATTTGTCTCCGTGAATGTTCATTAACCATTTTATTCAACACTATTCAGATTCCTGTGTCAATACTACCTGAGTGTTTACCAGTCACACAATGATATTGGTCAACTTGTGTTTGTTGGCATTTTTTATTTTTATTTTTTTAAATATTGAATTGTAAATTGCCACTGTGATTGAAATCACAAAGTTACAGTGCCCACCAGAATTATTGGCAAAAAGTGCAGGATTAAATTCAGTTTATCAAATGTCTTCGATGCACAGAGAAATGATAAATGATATGGTCTGTGACACCATTGATCAGAGGGAAAAAAAGCTTGTTGCAATTCTCAAACTGTGATCATTGGAGAAATTTCTGCCTCTCGAATCTTCCTCTTCACTGTATGTGGAGGCAAATTACACCTCATATTTATACCCCGGTGAATCAGGAAGTTGAGAATGACCACATAACAGACTCAGGTAAAATAGGAATGGGAATATACTTGAAGTAGGTTTTGTTTGTAACCATTACTAGCATTTTCTATAATTGCAACACATTTTGGGAAAATGCATATTTTTTGTGATGAGGAATATTTTTTCCTTGAATATCTTTACCTAAATTAAAGATGAGATGTTTCTCATATTTTGAGTGGAAGGTCATGCTGATAAATAAGACATTTTTGAATAGCCTTTTTTGCTCATATTTTCTAGTGGGCATTATATCTAGTGCTATAAAATATACAAATATAAAACTCAACTAGCAACAGGATATACATTTGGTTATATTTGTAAATGAATGAAGAAGGCAAATGACATATTAATAATAGAAAATCAAATTTTGTTTGTCCCCTCATTACATTTATGTTTTCCTGACATCTACACCACGTCTTTGCATTCCATTCAATGGAAACTATTTAAACATAGTTGATAAGATTTAATAATAAAACAAAATGTTCACAAGGAGCAAGTGTCTCTTGGAAGTTTCTTGTTATATGCTTCATATAGCCAAAGTTTTGCTTTTGCCAACATGCCTAAATGGTCACATTTCATAGTCAGTTCCATGCTGCCATGATGTGACTGTTTCTCTCTACTGTGTCAGTCACTCAGCCTAGTCTAACTTTGGTCACACCCCCATCCAGGGGTAGAATTGCATTCAGTAGTTAGTTTGAGCTGTGCCAGTCGGGAATGGGCACACAATGTGACATTGGCAGCTATCAGTCTCAGGTGAACTTTGGTGATTCGGGAGCCCTGTAATGGAATTATATGATGTGAACGGAGCTCTGCTCTCTCTTAAATCTTCATCTTTGTCCTCCAGGCCACCAACGAGGTGATTGCCAGAGTCCCCAAAGCCACCCAGGAGGAGATGCTGGCCGCGGTAGACTCATGTTCACGGGCCTATCACTCCTGGTCTGAGACCTCCATTTTGGCTCGACAGCAGATCTTCCTACGCTACCAGCAGCTCATCAAGGATAACATTGTAAGACTCAACAGGCTATGCTCGGAAGCAGTTTTTTGTTGCTATGTTGTGGGATAGCAATTGCATTTCAGTTAGTTTAGTTCGTTTTTAGTTTTAGTACTTAAGTTTTGTTTTTGTGCCCAAAAATGTATGCATGTGCTTTATATGGCATAAAGTATATTTGAAATAGTTATCAGATTTTGGATACTTCAGTGTTTTTTCTCTAATGCAGAAAAGACATATGACCACTATCCATGTATTTAAAGTTTCCTAAGGACGTCTGTAATGGTGGCAAATTAGCATACAATATGCATTGCTTATCGTGTTTCACCTTTAAACATGTGGATTACCCTTTAATGACTTTATAACTTTTGAGGTAAATTTCTAACCTTTTCTCAGAACCTTTCATAATGGTTCAGAGTCCACTGTGTTATTGAGTAAAGCATGCACTGCTTTAAAAGGGTAGTCATTGCTTAAACTTTTCCCCCCCAATGCACAGTCCTATGAAAGCTAGTGATGCGTAGCCTTGGCAACCTTAGACATTACTTTTCAGAAAGAACTGGCCAAATCGATTACGTTGGAGCAGGGAAAGACCTTGGCGGATGCAGAGGGAGACGTGTTCCGAGGATTGCGTAAGTCCTGCTGACTGCATTAGTGTTATCAGCTGTGCTAGTGCCTCCATGGTATTGGTGAAAAAGACACTGTCAGTTGGGGGATTTTTTTATGCATTTGCTGATGGTACGTTAAGGAAGTGAGCTGTTGAGTGTTGGGTATCTGAGAGCCTATGGAACCTTTTTTTGTTGTGGATTAAGGCTTGTCCTGGGAAATGATAACCCAAATCAACCCAAAGAAGATTATTGTAGAATTAAAGCACAACTGAAGTTTGGTAGAACTTTGGGTTGTGTAGTTACCTGGCCATGATATGAGTCCAAATGGTGGCGAAATATGTTCGTTAGTTGCTCTGTGCTCCCCTGGGGTGATAATCCAGAATAGGGTATTTGTCGCTCTCCATTCACTTCTATGGGGAAGCTAAAACAGTCTCAAAATGACAGTCTCTAGCACATATATGATCGTGAACTAAGCAGGTTCTGTCAATACAAGCAATAAGCATTTCTCGTACGTATTTAAAAATTTTTATTAAATGATTTTTTGTATGGGGGGTCACGTGGGCTAGCAATGGAGTAGGACGTGAGTAGTTTGAGCTCCCGTCGGACTTCTATTTTATTTAAGTTAATAAGCGTTTTACATCGGAAAACATTGGAAAACCTGCTCCTAACATATTCCTAACATACTCCTAAACTCAGAAGAGTGTGTATTTGTGGGTCAATGGCTACAAATCTGCGCAAATATAAATACGGTGGACCGTCTGCTACAGGGCCCAAAGCCACCGCGACATCGAGTCCCACAAGTAGCCCGACTCAGACAACCCCGCCCCGGCCGGACAGCCCAGTAATGGACGCTGTAGCAGTAAAGTTAAAATCGGAGATTCTCCTCTCGCTAAAAGCCGACATCGCGGAGGTGATAAAGACGGAGCTTAAAAATGCGCTGGCCGAAGATTTCAATTATCTTAAAAGTGAGCTTCAAGCGGTAAAAAATGAAATAATTAACAATACGGCGGCGGTTCGGTCTGAGATTGACCAAATGAAGGCTACAATCACGGAGGTGGAGAGCGGTCTATCAACGTGGTCGGACGAGGTGGCGGCCCTGCAGACTACGGTGACTGGCTTGAAAGCAGAGGTAACTGGGCTCAGAGGGAAATACGACGACATGGAGGGAAGAATGAGGCGATGCAACATCAGAATACTGGGGGTGGCCGAGACGGACGGATCATGCTCTACTGCATCGGTCTCGAAACTACTGAGGGAAGCGCTACAGCTGGATAAAGATGTGCTTGTGGACCGTTCACACCGAACCCTGGCTCCGAGGAGACCGGATGGGAAACCACGCGTCATCGTGGCTAAACTCCATTATTACCAAGACTGCGTCGAGGTGTTGAACTACGCGCGCACTCGAGCTCCACTCCGGGTCAACGGACAGACCATTGCCATCTTTCCAGATTATGCTGCGGGCGTCGCCAGGGCCAGAGCTGCGTTCACGGAGGTCAGGAAGCTGCTGCGCAACCGCCAGGGAGTCCGGTATGGCATACTGTTTCCAGCCCGACTCCGCATCACGCATAACGGAGAAGAAAAGGAATTTACAGATGCAGACAAAGCGATGGTTTATGTTAAGAAGAACGTCATCCCTACAACAGAGGCTACGGGGTAGGTCCCCAGACGCTTTTTCTTGTGTTCAAAATACCATTGCCAACGCCACCTGTTTAGTTATTTATTTATTTATTTTTTCTTTCTCTTCTTTTTATATACGACAGTTTATATGCAGGTGTTGAAAGAGACTGGGCATATGCGTTGGCTTAATATAAAGCTTACCCCAAGGGGGAAATAATTTATCTGTTTACTCATAAGGGGTAGAGAAGTGACTTGAACAGGAGACTGTTTTTTTTTTCTTGTTTTTTTTTTTTCTTATTCACTTTTTAAATTATTGTTATTCTGCTGCTTCTCTCCTCATTTTATTTATCTCTGTCTCTGGACATACAGTATTGACCACCCTCAATCATGGGCTTATATGGCTCTGTTCCACTTGGGGACCAACTCTGATGGGGTGATGAATGTTTGAATATATTTAACTACTGTTTTTATTTTTATTTATTTATTTTTCTTCTTCCATTGATTCCATTATTTTCCATTGTTGCTTTCCAATGTTTTTTCCATCTTATTTTATACTTTTAAATGTTTTTATTAGACAGCAGAGTTTATCATCATATCATGATGCGCTGTCTTGAGATTTCTTTGTATGGGGGGGGGTCCGGCGGGAGCTTGAGCGGCTGGCTCTATAGAGTTCCCCAACATAAGCACTAAATGTGTGGATTTGTTTTGGTAGGGTACTGTGTTCACCTGGTTTTTTGTAGGTGTCAGGGGGGAGGGGGGAGGGGGGATATACCAGACTTGCTTATATATTACTCACTTATTACTTATTTTGCCAGACGTATGTTTTACTTTTCGCTTGCTGTTAAGATTCCTATAGATTTCATAATTTTCCTTGCCTAACATGAGTGATACCAATACTCCCAGAGGGTTGGATGGTTGCTCGGTCAATTTCGTGAGTTGGAACGTTAAATCGCTCAACCACCCAGTGAAGCGCAAAAAGCTATTTACACATTTAAAACAGCTAAATATAGATATTGCCTTCCTTCAGGAGACACATTTACGTACAACAGACCATTCCCGACTGAGAGGGGGGTGGGCAGGACAGATGTATCACTCAAATTTTCACTCAAAGGCTAGAGGGGCAGCCATACTAATTGATAAAAATACACCGTTCACGATGACAAGCGTGGAGGCTGACCCCGCAGGGCGCTACATTATTGTGGTGGGGCAACTTTATGCGTTTCCGGTCATCTTAGCCAATGTTTATGCGCCAAACTGGGACAACCCTATGTTCTTCTCCAATTTTTTCTCCCGTTTACCAAACATGACATCGCACCATCTTATTCTTGGGGGGGACATGAACTGTGTACTTTCCCCTGTCTTAGACCGTAGCTCGCCCAAAAAGACTTCTCTGTCTAAATCAGCTAAATCAATCCGTCTTTTTCTTAAATCATATGGTGTGGCCGATGTGTGGCGGTTTCGTAACCCTACTTCCAGAGAATATTCGTTTTTCTCCCCAGTTCATAAGACCTATTCCCGTATAGATAATTTTTTCCTGGATAAAAGACTCCTTCCCCTCATAGCCAAGTGTGACTATGGAGCTATAGTTATTTCAGATCATGGTCCCTTAACTATGAGAATGCGTATTCCCAATACACAGTCCATTTGCCGTCCTTGGAGACTTAACCCTCTGCTTCTATCAGAGGAAGCTTTCACTAATTTCATCGCGTCTGAGATTACACTATTCCTCGATATTAATCGTACACCAGGAATGTCTTCTTTAACTATATGGGAGTCGCTGAAGGCGTACCTACGGGGCCAGGTCATCTCATATTGCGCAAATCAAAAGAAAATAAGCACTGCACGCCTTAGAGAACTGGCGGATGAGATATTGGAGCTAGATAGGCTACACAGCCATTTGCCCTCTGCAGACACAATGAAGAAGCGTATGTCACTGCAGGTCGAGTTTGATCTCCTTTCAACACGACAAGCTGAATACCTTATCTCTAAATCGCGACACGGGTACTATGAACATGGGGAAAAGGCTGGACGGATACTTGCTCATCAGCTGCGGCAAAGAACTGCCAATCAGACCATTCCTGCAATTAACGATGAACAGGGCTCAAAAATTACGGACTGCCTAAAAATTAATTCCCGCTTTCAAACTTTCTATCAGACATTATACACCTCTGACTCATCTGTAAACCCTTCCGCGCTGGAAGAATTTTTTGGGACCCTGCGGATTCCTTCTATAGACCCGGAGACGGCTGCTGGGTTGGAGGAGGACCTCTCGGTCGCGGAGATAGCATCAGCAATTGGGTCTATGCAAAGTGGCAAATCTCCAGGGCCAGACGGTTACCCAACAGACTTCTTCAAGAAATTCTCGAACCAACTTTCCCCCTTACTATTGTCAGTTTTCGAAGAATCACTCTCATCAAAATCCCTACCTCCAACTATGCGCCAGGCGGTAATCTCCTTAATCCTCAAGAAAGGCAAGGACTCTCTTGAGTGCAGTTCGTTTCGTCCGATCTCGCTCCTCTGCACGGATGTTAAAATTCTTGCTAAAGTCATAGCCCGCCGCTTGGAAGGTGTTCTTCCCTCTATTATATCGCCCGACCAAACAGGTTTTATAAAAAATCGTTTTTCTTTCTTTAACATTAGACGCCTTCTGAATATTCTTTATGGCCCCTCCCCGCCTGGTATGCCAGAAGTAGTGCTCTCACTGGATGCGGAAAAGGCATTTGACCGGGTGGAGTGGGGCTATCTTTTCAGTACGTTGGAGAGGTTTGGATTCGGCCCTAAACTCATATCATGGGTTCGAATTTTATACACATCTCCGATGGCTGCCGTGCGCACTAACAATAATCTGTCCACCTATTTTGAGCTCCAACGCGGCACGAGACAGGGGTGCCCACTGTCCCCACTTCTATTTGCGGTCGCAATGGAGCCACTTGCTTTGGCTCTGAGGCAAAATGCTGATATTAAGGGGATTCAGCGTGCGGGATTGGAGCATAAAGTCTCGTTATATGCGGACGATATGTTATTGTACATATCGCAACCCCTTTCCAGTCTCCCCAAGTTAATGGCCTTACTTACGGACTTTGGCAAATTATCTGGCTACAAAGTTAATATCCAGAAAAGCGAGCTGATGCCTGTTGGTGCTGGGGCTAGTCAGGTACCATTAGGTTCATTTCCTTTTAAAATCAGCCCTAAGAAATTTAAATACCTTGGGATATGGGTTACGCATAACCATAAAGATCTATATATGGCTAATTATCAACCTCTATTATCTAACCTGAAACAGGATATTGAGCGCTGGGACCCCCTTCCTCTCTCCCTGGGGGGAAGAATTAATACGATAAAGATGAACGTACTGCCTAAATTTCTGTACATATTCCAATGTCTTCCGGTCTTTCTAACAAAGTCTTTCTTTTCCAAACTAAACAATCAGATATCAACCTATATTTGGAACAAAAAACCACCCCGAATTAAAAGAAGTATGCTGCAGAGACCTCGTACAATGGGAGGGATGGCACTCCCAAACTTCATGTATTATTATTGGGCAGCCAACATAAGGTCATTGTTATACTGGGTGAGGAACGATGCCACGGTTCCCAATTGGACAATTTTGGAAGGGGCGTCCATTGAGTCCACTTCTCTAGCGGCCTTACTGTGTGCCAGACTGCCATTCACACAACCCATTTCTAGCTTCACCTCTAACCCAGTTATCATACACTCAATTAAAATGTGGAATCAGTTTAGGAGATCCTTCTCCCTTGGAGGCCTATCGCAGGCTGCACCAATTACAAAAAACCACATGTTTCTCCCGTCAGTGATAGATGGGGCTTTTGATACCTGGTCTAGAGGGGGTATGGTCTCATTGTCTGATCTCTATATTGACAATAACTTTGCCTCCTTCGAACAGTTAGTGCAGAAATATGGTATTCCCAGATCACATTTTTATAGGTACTTGCAGCTTCGGAACTTTGTCACCTCAAATTCGGATTGCTACCCCTCGTGCCCTCCCAAGTCTCTGCTGGACTCCATCTTTAACTGCAAATCGGTCACAAAACAGGCTATAAGCATTATTTACGAGCTACTCAACACACACGATTTGACCCCTTTAGAAATCCTTAAAAATAAATGGGAGACAGACCTAAACGAACAAATCCCAGAGGAGATCTGGCACAAAATAATACAGGGAATTTTCTCCTCTTCCATATGTCTTAGACATGCTGTTGTCCAATTTAAAGTGGTACACCGTTTGCACTGGTCTAAAGACAGACTATCTAGGATTTATGCTGACATAGATCCCACATGCGATCGATGCAGACAGGCGCCAGCTACTTTGCTGCACATGTTTTGGACATGTCCAAAGCTCCATATGTTCTGGCAAACCATCTTTGAGACCTTCTCTAAGATATTTGGAAAAGTTGTGGAGCTGTCTCCACTCATTGCATTATTTGGGGTGCCCCCGGGAGACGCTTCTCTTAGATGGTGGGAGGCCAGCATGTTGGCCTTCTGCTCTTTCCTGGCTAGAAGACTGATACTGTTTAAATGGAAGGATCCTAACCCACCTACATATAGTCATTGGATTAGGGAGGTCATGTACCATATTAAATTGGAGAAGATTAGATATACGGTCAGAGGATCTACTAGGAAATTCTTTAATATTTGGCAACCCTTCTTAACCTTTTTTGAAGATATGGAATCTTACAGCATGATAATGTAGTATCATTTATTTGTAATTTCATTTTGTTGGTGTAATTTACTTTACATTTATGGATGTCTGGCTATGTATAATGTTTGTATGTATGTATATGTCTGGTATTCGGGGGATGGGGGATATATTTAAGTTTGTTTGTTTTTTGTAGGTCCTGTGTGGACCTGTGATATACTGTGGAAAATTCAATAAAAAAACCTTGTTCAAAAAAAATGATTTTTTGTATTTTATTTGGAACGTAGATCCGGTAGATAGGCTATGTTCTTGTGCCAGAAACAGCGTTAATTTGCCGATGCATCAGAAATCACTCATTGGTCCAAATTTCCACAGAAGCATACTTTTATAGAACTAGTATAGATCTATGGTCTGACCTGCCAACATTTTGGTAGTCTTTTCTGGTATCTTGCTAACAACATTGAAAGAAATAGTACTTTATAAATCATTTTAATTACACAAAAAAAATACGTACGAGGACTGGTTATTTTTTCTATTGGGAGAATCCGCTTCTTTCCCGGTCGTATACGTGCTCGAAGTGTCATTTTGAGACCGTTTTAGCTTCCCCGTAGAAGTGAGTGGAGAGCGACAAATACCCTATTCTGGATTATCACCCCAGGGGAGCACAGAGCAACTAACAAACATATTTCGCCACCATTTGGACTCATATCATGGCCAGGTTAACTACACAACCCAAAGTTCTACCAAACTTCAGTTGTGCTTAAGGCTCTTTTCGTTTGTTGAAAGAACAAGTCAATCGAGTTTAAGTGAAAACTGTTCAATATTTGAATACCTTCAATGTCCCAAAATGAGTGTATTCGCGATGGCTTTCAGACAGTGTTAATGGTAGATCTGCTGCTTGTTGAAGTGCAGGACCCATGTTTACTGTGAGTGACTGATCCCTCTGCAGAGGTGGTGGAGCACACCTGCAGCATCACCTCCCTCATGCTGGGCGAGACCCTGCCCTCCATCAGCCGGGACATGGACACCTACACCTACCGTCTTCCCATCGGCGTGTGCGCCGGCATCGCCCCCTTCAACTTCCCGGCCATGATCCCCCTGTGGATGTTCCCCATGGGCATGGTGTGCGGGAATACCTACCTCCTGAAGCCCTCTGAGCGTGTGCCGGGCTGCACCATGATCCTGGCCAAGCTGCTGCAGGATGCCGGCGCCCCCGACGGCACTCTCAACATCATCCATGGCCAGCATGCCGGTGAGGGGCCCTGCCACTCTGCAGCCACTGCCAATGACCAGTTTACATCTGATATTCAGTGATAACTTAATGCTGTTGCTAAGAATTAGCATTAGCATAATAATAATAATGGCAGTTTTTTTTTACTGTTTTTAAAAAAAAAAATTTAGAGATCGAAATCTCTTTTACAAGGGGGACCTGACATAAAACGCAAGTTTCCCAACAAGACATTTAACAATGAAGTTGCAAACACCATATAGGTAGGCTAGATGAGCTTGTAAAATAACAGAAATCAATTAACAAATCAGGGGTCAAAAGCAGGAGCAAACTTCAGTCACTGAGTCATGAATTACATGTTTAAAATCAGCAATTGAAATTAATTTATCAAGTTTAAGATTTTCTTGTGGATTATTCCACCTGAAAGGTGCAGAATAACTGAAACCCAGCTTCCCAAGTTCAGTAGAGAGACGAGGGACTTTTAAAAGTATAACATCACTAGAGCGGAGGTGATAACTATGAGAATTTCTGTAAAGCAGACGATTGAGGTAGGAAGGAAGTAAGCCAATTATTGATTTATAGATAAATATATACCAGTGGGTCAATCTGCGCAAGTGTAAAGAAGTTAACCCAGACCATTTATATAACAGACAGTGATGGGTCAATGATTTTGCACCTGTAATAAAACACAAAGCACTATGGTACACTGTATCCAATGCTTGTAAAGTGGTAGATGAAGCATGCATATACAAAGTATCCCCATAGTCTAAAACAGGGAAAAAAGCGGCTAAGATCAGTGTCGTCTTGATATTAAAACTGAAGCAAGATTTATTCCTAAAATAGAAGCCTAACTTAACTCAATTTTTTGACCAGTCTATCAATATGCAATTTAAAACTAAGTTTATCATCAAGCCACGTCCCAAGGTATTTATAAGAAGAAACTCTTTCAATGGACTTGCTATCAAAAGTGGTGATTTTTAAGTCATCCAGAGAGAGAGAGAGTGAGATCTTGAAAACACTAGACATTTGGTTTTACCTGCATTGAGGACCAAATGCAGATCCAAAAGAGCAGACTGGATAGAATTAAAAGCATTTTGAAGCATTTGAAAGGCTTGGGAAAAGGTGGGGGCACAGCAATAAATAATTGTGTCATCTGCGTATAAGTGCATATTACACTTGGAGTTGATTGTAACCTGAGAAAGATTATTAATATAGATGGTAAATAATATACGGCCCAGGATGGCGCCTTGAGGGACACCTTTTGTTAGTTTCAGGAAAGGGGACTTAAGCCCATCCACAAAGACACATTGGGTTCTGTCAGAAAGGTCATTTGAAAACCAATTTACTGCTGCAGACCCAAAGCCAATGTCCCTATGTCTATTGAGTAAAATAGAGTGGTTAACTGTATCAAAGGCCTTGGAAAGATCAATAAACAGGGTGGCACAATGTTTTTTGTTATCAAGAGCTTTGGAAATGGCATTAAGTACTACTGAGGTTGCGGAACTGGTACTATGGCCAGACCTGAAGCCAGATTGCACGTTGCTCAGTATATTATCAAGTAGGAACTGCTTAATTTGGGAGTTGACCAGGGATTCTAAAAGATTTATAAATCTTGTATAAATTGTGGTTATAATAGTAACAGGATGTGTTGCACTTTTCCTGTCTGTTCTTTCACACACACTTTGTCAAAAAGGAAAACTGGATTTTCTAGCAACCCATGGTATTTCTGTGTGCTGTAAACATGCTTGAAAGAAAGCATGTAAGTAGTTTTATGTGTCTTCATTGCTCACGAGGCCGCTTACACGGCAGAAAGGAGGTGGAGGTTAAATTGCATTACCTTTGTTCAAAGTGTTGATGACTACAGTCTAAAAACTTGTTTGTCTTTTCTGCATTTCTGTCTTCTCAGCTGTGGACTTTATCTGTGAACACCCTGCTGTTAGGGCCATCAGCTTTGTGGGCTCCAACCAGGCCGGGGAGTATATCTATGAGAAAGGCTCCAAGAATGGCAAAAGAGTGCAGTCCAACATGGTATGAGCACCTCATTCAATCACATTTTAGGTGAAGTGTCGTGTGAATACTGTTTTATCACCCTCGTCCAGGGCACCCTTGCATAGCCTACACTTACTCGTATGTAATAATAATCTTGTGTGACCCTATGTGACCAACAGTTAGCTGCAAATTTAAAATGACCTGAGCAGAGAACAAACAAAAATGAGGTTTATTATTCTTTAACACAAATGCAAACACGAAGGACAGCTAAGCAAAACTGCAGAAAAGCGATCTGACTCATCCAAAAATCCAGGTTCGAATGCTTTTAATATGTCAGACTTAGTAGTGTTACTACATATGTTTTTGTAATCTACAACAGTGTTTAAATTGTTTTATGGCTGAGTAGAACTGCCTTATCATGTACATCTCCAGCAAGTGCTATGCAAGACTGTTATGAAGCTAATTGTAGAGACGACATTGTCTAAAACCACACTACACTGGGAAACATCTGTGGATATAAGGAAATTAACTGAAGGGGGGGGGGGGGGGGATAAGGGATAAAAAAATTAATGTTCGCCATCTCCACCCCCACCCTCCCCGTTCCACAATCTCTTCTAGGGTGGCATCCTTGTGGTGCGTGGGTAAAAAAAAGGTGCAATGTGTTTATGCCTTTTCATTTACAACCAGCGAGGAACACACAGTCCCAGCAGTGTGAGGGCACCTTTAAGGTCCTAGCAGCGCCAATACCAGGAGATATGAGATTGATGTACTGGCGGTAATTCACATGATGTCACTGTAATCAATTATTTTTATTTCCAATGCAGTAGTTTCATTTATGACCAGATGATGGCAGTATAGCCCTGTAAAACTAAGCTGAATGTGGTTTTCTGCTCTGAAATAAGACAAGATTTTCACATCAGCTTCTTACTGTCGATGACGTATTTATTTTCTCAGAAAAAGTGTGTTTTCAAAATAAAGTTTTCATTTAGACTATTCTAAAATATTACATAAAATAATAGTCATACATTTAGTGCATGTGTTGTAAATTAGCATAAAGAGAAAAACTGTTTCCATTTTTTATTTCATGGCTTGCTATATTTACTTGCACCTGCATAGGAGGAAAGTTAAATCAAAGTCAGATTAACATCCTGTTTTCAAGCAGGACACCGACAATTATTATGGCATACATATACCATAGAAACTTGAACAGAAAGGTTAGGGTTTGAATGTTGTATGTTATAGGCTCAAGGGCAGGTGATATTTTCAATCACACCTGGAAAATGTCTAAAGTACTAAAATGTAATTGGAATTACATTGGAAATTAGGTGTTAAAATTCGGCAAACATTGCTGAATGTGAATATGACTGCTATGGTTTGTGGTTTGCCCCATCGGCAACCCAACCTCAGTGGGCAATATTTTAAACGTAAGGAATTGTGGCTGTGGCTGGAATTGAACCCAACTGCTAATTATCTGTTAATTGGCAGTTATTAAACTGTTACCCTTGGTATTTTAGATTGTGACAAAGAGTGTGACAAAGAGCTAGCAAACATGAACTTAAAACAGTTGTATTGGGTTGTTCATGTTGAGGAATGGGCGGTTAATTCATTTAAATGGGCTTAAATTAATCTCTAAATGAAATGTGTGAACGTACGGTCTAGAGATGACTTTGTCCCTGACAAAGGCCCTGTGTGCCGAAACGTGAATAAATTACGAGAGTGTAGAGTGTATGATTTAATTTTTTTCCAAATTATGAGTTTTCTCCAGCCAGTCTGCACCTTATTTAAGTTTTTTGGTGTGCGTCCCCAGCTCTTCCATTTTACTAGAGATTACAACAGCAGATTCTGATAATGGCTTCAACGGTCAATCGGTTTACGATCAAAAGACTATATTTAGAAGTGAGTGGTATGTTTAACTGCAGATTTTATTTATTTTTAGACTGAAGGAACAGCTTTCAATGAAAATTTTAAATGAAACCGGGGAGTCTTGCCATATGTTTTTGCGTCTTCATTAGATTGAGCTGGCCTTCAAAAAGGCCAGTCCTCTAGCGCGCCTTCAGTTCTTCATATAGTGAGCCTTTAAATGTTCAGTTTGATGCTTAATATACGCAGGACAAGGGCCGCCAAGAACAGGATTAGCCACCCTTGATCTGGACCACATCAGACCGCGCATTGTCCCAAAGTTCCGACCTTGGCACAGCTGACCGCCGCTTGCAGTGTTTTCTTTGGGTCGCTGCGCGAAAGCGACCGCTGGACACGACGGCCTGATCCCAGCTCCTATTTCTTTTGCGCTTCCAGGGAGCGAAGAACCACGGTGTGGTGATGCCCGATGCCAACAAGGAGAATACGCTGAACCAGCTGGTGGGCGCGGCCTTCGGCGCAGCGGGGCAGCGCTGCATGGCGCTCTCCACCGCCATCCTGGTGGGCGAGGCTCGCAGCTGGCTGCCCGAGCTGGTGGAGCGCGCCAAGGCGCTGCGCGTCAACGCAGGTACCGTCCCTCTCATCCAGCCCTTCCCCCCCCGCGCCCCGCCCTGCCCTCTGTCTCCAAGAAGGCCACCCACATTTGTGCTCACTCTGACCGCCAGAGTTGAGAGACACAGAGAGAGAATCTCGCAATGCCACCCCCGCCCCCGATTTATCATCAGCTTAGTTACGGAGCGACTTGCGGCCCTGGTTAAATAAATAACACTGAGCACTAACCTCTTATAAAGGCAGCCTGTTAAAGGGCAGTTGGATCCCCTCTCATTTCTCACAACTCGCGCTCTAATGTGGGCCGATGGACAGGAAACCCCTAATGATTGGTTTTGGGAACGGTGCCGGGGGGGACCTGATGGAGACTCATGCTTTTTGGATCCCCTCCCAGGTGACCAGCCAGGGGCAGATGTGGGGCCACTCATCACGCCACAGGCCAAGCAGCGAGTGAACGGTCTCATCCAGAGCGGCGTGGACGAGGGAGCCAACCTGCTGCTGGACGGGAGGAATGTCCACGTCAAGGGCTACGAGAACGGAAACTTTGTGGGGCCCACTATTCTCAGCAATGTCTCGGTGAGAGAGGACGTGGATTACACACAAAGCATGGCCGCCGTCTGATACTGCTTTAAAAAAATAAAAATATATATTTTTAGAATGAGAAATTTCTAAATTAATAAGGACCGTTACATCTTAAGCTACTTTCTGAAGTGGGGTGTGTAAAATAAATCATGTTCCTCCAACTTGGTTTCTACAATATTCTAGTGGGCAGGATGCGTGGTTAACTTGCTTTGTGAATAAGGGACGATAACTCAAGCCCATTTCTCTCAAAAGTTACATTTCATCCAAGACTCTGCGTTTTATCCACTGTCAGGCAGGTAATACAGTTGAATACCATACATTTCCCTTTGTGTTAAGTGTCATCGTTATTTCAGGTTGAGGTTCAGGCGAAGCCTATACGTCGTCTTTATTGTGCAGGGAAAATTAGATATAAATGGAGTATTAAAGGGATTGCCAACTCAAATCGATGATCCAGCTTTTCAATGGTTAATTGTTGTCATCCTGGGGTGGAATAAACATAACCCAAATATCAGTACTAAGTGATGTGCCTAAATTGAGATATGCCACAGCCTTCCTTTTTTCCCCACCTTTGCCTGTTAATGATCAGGCCAGGTTTTGATTGGGCGGGTATTGACGACCAATACACGTCATCAAGTCCTCAGCCAATAGAGAACCGCGGTCATACGTCACTGAATCGTTTGTGAATGCCACGCCCCACCTTCAGACTTGCGACCTAATTCAGACTTGCTACCATAGAAAACTGGTGCAGGAAGAAGACAAAGATCGGAAAAAAATAAATAAATAAAAACCCACAAGCTGTTGCGTTGTGAACTGCACAGCCAAGTAACATTAAACGTTACCACACTGAAATGTCAAAGAAAATAGTTTATTTCGCTGGAACTTGGAAGACTGAAGCCAGAGGCATGTCACCAGATCAAGTCAAATTTAACATTGTATGTTGCCCGCTTGATGCTGGGTAGGGATGACATTTTAGTTATATACGTTACAAAACATAGCTTTCGTTGTTTGTCTTTTTTTATTCAAACAGGGATTTTATTGTTGTGTCTCAGGGCAATCCCATTAAGTTGATACGCGATATCACATGCTGTACCGGTAACGTTACTATTTGAAAGACGTGGGTCTCTGAGATTAACATTAGTATTATTATATGAACGGATCTTCTTTAGTTGGCTCAAACATATGGTACGGTTGCTCCCAGTCTGCGCATAACTTGCCTCGAGGCTCTTGGGTGTGGCCTGAATATTAGCTTTCACGCCCACCCAGGCCTGAGTCGGCAGAAAATTACACCACTCAATCTTAATTTTTTTTCAGCTGTACACATTTTTAAAGGCCAAAATCTTGGTGGATGATTATTTTAATAATGAGAAGTAGTGTCAAATAAAGAAAACCACGTTTTAATCACAGTTGACAATCTCTTTAAAATGTATCATCATATGGAAACCTATATGGCAATTGGTTTACAGTGGGTAGCGAGAGGCTAATGGAGGATATACAGTAGTAATGTTCAGTGAAGATGTCATATTAATTTTTATTGTATCTATGCTTTGTATGTATCACAGTGTGTTTACCAACAGCCCTCAATATTGAGCTTTCATTTTATTGAATGTTATTTTATTTATTTTTCACTTGCTTTGGCCCCCAGACCAAGATGAAGTGCTACACAGAGGAGATCTTCGGACCAGTTCTGGTTGTATTGGAGGTTGCCGACCTAGACGAGGCCATTGAGCTCGTAAACAATAACCCTTACGGCAATGGCACAGCCATCTTCACTACAAACGGTGCCACAGCACGCAAATACACTCATGAAGTGGATGTTGGACAGGTGAGAGAAGAGCTCACTACCCTGTGTCTATTTTAGAAAAGTGGAAACATTAATTCCCACAAACTACACAGCATGTTTCAATATTTCCATATCTTCTACAAGGGACACTTGAAAACCCCTGTGCTAAAATGTACATGCCAAGCTATTATTTTTGGTGGCAAATATTGCCTTGTTTGCTTCTCTTCTAAAAGGCTCCCCCCAAACAAGCCGTTTTAAAATAGCCACTGCAAATATGTGCTTTTTCTGTCAAAACAGGAGAACGTTTCCCGTAAGTTTGATGGAGGAAATCCCAAATTAAACTCAAAAGGGATTCCTTTTGACCTGTTGAAGGTTTCATGTGTAAAAATGGCCTGCCTTTACCATGTTTGTGTACTTGTGGTGGACAGCTATGCCGTGTTTGCAATTCACATGTTGGAGAATGCTGTGCAGGCCACGTGCCTCGGTCTACTCCAAACCTCCATGCAGCGAAAACCACCTTTGCTTTCCCTGTTCGGCCAAAGAACCGGAGTGCGCCTCGTCCAAGATCACTCCTACGTTTCCTAGCGTTCCAGACGAGCGGAGCCAGAAAAAAAAAAGAAGAAAAAAAAAAAAGCTTCATTTGCACTGCCGTGCAGTTCTTTCCCACACCAGGGATGCAAAATGATCTATTGTTTTTAAATGTTTTCAACTGCCGTCCCCTCAAATCTTTTGTGTTTCTGTGGAGCTTTTCATCAACACCCCCCCACCCCAGACCCAACAACTAAAACAATATAAGGGACACGAGATGCATGAATACGATTATGTGCGTGTTGAATGGTGCCGTCTCTCTTTGCAGATTGGAGTGAATGTTCCGATCCCCGTCCCTCTCCCCATGTTCTCCTTCACGGGTTCCCGGGGTTCCTTCAGGGGGGACACCAACTTCTATGGCAAACAAGTGAGTATTCCCTTCCTGCAGGGCACTCATATTGGTTTAGCTTCACACTACACCAGTTGGCGTTTGCAGCAGTGGGCCTTGCTCACAGGGTCCCAGGGGATCCGTTTATGTACCCTGGTTACCATTTGGTCCCAAAGGTTCTCAATGAGATTTTGGTCCAGTGACTGATGGCCAACCCATAACATCAGTTCCCTCCTCTGCAAACCACACCACTGGCACTGTGACAAGTAGCATTATCCTGTTATCCTCCTGCTATGTCTCCAGACTGTTCTGCCTACACTAATCCCAAGAAAAGGCTTCGGATCCAAAAGCATTGCTCAGTATAGGTGTGCTGTTTTATAAGTGAATAGTGAATAGTGAATTTTGACTTCCAGTATTCAAAGTGTACATTGGCATGAGACAATTTGGTGCCCCACTCTAAAGGAAGTCTGCAGGAGAAGAGGAAGGGACAGTGCGAATATTTATTCACTTTTTTTTTTTTTAAAACTGAGAAAATGAAGATATAGAAATGGAATAACTAGTTATTGCAATTGAATATATGGGTTGAACAAATGTATTGGACATAAGTCTGGACTCTTTAAATCAGTTTCTTTAAATGCAAGTGTTGATTGAAAGATAAATCAGCAGGATTGCCAGGTGCCAATCTTGGAAGAGTTTTTTGTCCATTTATTATCAATTCTAAATCCAAATGGTGATTCTACTGTCTTTGGCTGCAATACATAGGTTAATCACCATTCAGCACAACTGCTTCTCTTGCCTCTACAGGGAATCCAGTTCTACACTCAAATCAAGACAGTGACCTCACAATGGAAGGCAGAAGACGCCACTCTGAAAACCCCTGCTGTCACCATGCCAACCATGGGACGCTAAGCAGCCCTCTGCAGCTAGGTTTTGTCCCACCCCCACAAAAAACAAGCTGTAACATAGCAATTCATTTACTGTATATGTACACATGTACATACCATAAAACCAACTGACCCATACTCACAACTCGCAAGCCTTAATACATAATACAACGGGGCGGCTTTTATCATAGATTTTAAAACCTTTTTAAAATGCACTATGCAGGCTTATACTGCTGATGATGGCCCGTATGCACTGCTGCGGTTAAGGATGTATTGAATCTTGTGTATGGTACTGTAATGGCACAACAGCAGAATAGGGGGAAACCTTTTTACTGTCACATACTATACCATAAATATTTTCTTGTTAAACTGCCCCTCCAGCATTCACCCTTCATTGTTTGAAATTGCTTGTTGAGTATCGGTTCATCAACATTATGCTACCTCCAGGTGGCTTCTTTTTTTTTTTTTTGCTGACAGTTCACATTACAGTTTTGTAGATCGTGTGCTTCAGTTGGCGCTTGCTTCCTGTGATGACACCGGTTCACCTGGATAAGCATTTACTGTAAATTGAATAAAAACTGTAAAGTAAATCTTTGACTGACTTGACTTGTACTCTAAATCTTTGATTTTTAACTGTGGAGTGTGAACATTCTCAAAGATGACCCAGAGGAATGACCTGTTGCATGTGGCCCTGTTATAAGGCACTATCTTTATTTTCAGGTAGAGAAAATGACTGTGCAGATCCTGGTCACCGATTCTGCAAAGGTTCAGCCAGTTTAGCAGTGTTCTGGTAGTGATGAGACGGGTTGGTACAGTGCGCTTGTTTATATCACGTGGTCTTAATGTCAGGCAGCCCTCTGGGTTCATGGGGTTGGCTGTACACTGGTCCCTGGGTAATGAAAGTCACATGGAGCGGCTCCTCTGCTACCCTTAACCAACAAACAAAATTAAAACGTTACACTTACGGAAAATTGCCTCCTCATTCAATCAAACCCTTGCAGCAAAATGCTGCGTCTGCTAAATGTGGTCATGGGTCGGGGGATGAATCAATTTGTGAGCATTGTAATTTTAAAGCCATAATGCCCTCAAACATTTCTTGGTGTCTCACCCTGGATCTCTGCCATTTTGGTTTCTTTCCGGATATTCAGATAAGGCCGGAGGTTGTGCGGGCTTCCTTTAATTTAAAAAGAAAAAAAGAAAAGGAAGAACTGCTTAAAAACTTCTAGCAATGCTTGAGGCACTTGTCACAGTTGCTCTAGCTCTATATTGAGGTTCAAATCTGCATGGCTTGCAGATTAAATGCACTGTACACACTTTGAGCTCATTTATTCCAGAGCCTGCATGCCCTGGTGTGACAAAATATCAGAATGAATTTGACAGGAATGCACTTCCACCCCGTGCCCCTCCCCCAAAATTGATGTTTTTCAGCTGTTGCCCGACCACAGGCGTTCAAAGAACTAAATAAACCCCTCCTGCACGTGAAGTAGGGCAGAGAGGCCAAAGACGCCCTGCGGAGCAAGCTGTTTGTTTCCAAGCACACGACTCTGCGGCCGCCTATTTTTACTATTGTACCCAAGCTCCCTTTCTTCATTCTTTTAAAGCAGCTGGATGGAAAAGAAAATTGGTTTTAAACCTAACTGCTGGTTTATGGCATCCTCTCTCTGCTCAGGAAAAGCGCTGTTTAAGACATTAAAAAGAAGGAGGAGTCTCAAATAAAGACCCCGTTCAGACAGTAGTGCCTGTTTGTACTTGTTTGGTGTGATGTGTTTAAGTCATACTACTTTATTATGCCAGTGTTCTCATTCTCTTGTTTTATAATGATTCTGATTTGATTGTATCATCTGAATATATCATAAAACTAAAGTATAAAGGGCTTCTGTGAAGCTGACATCAGCCAAGACAGAACTGGATCCAGTTGTACTGGCCAGTTCAGTGGCCTTGTTAATGCATCCAGCATTAAAAGGGATGAGTTGGGATGGGAATATAGACATTGCAATAGACTTGCGCGCTATTAAATTGGGGTTAGCTCTGCGCCTGCAAGCCTCCTTGGTTTGGTCTCGTCTTTTTGCTACGTCCGTCACAGATACAATGCTAACAAGTGGGTTTGTCATGGCAGGTACCTTGTTTTGAGGCCATTCATTTTTGCAAAGAGCAGCCTCAGAACTTTTTCCTTTTGCTCCCATGTAAGTTCAGAGATGTCCACCTTGGCGCTGTGCAAATGTGCCCTAAAACAGATAGTGAGAAACCTAAGTAAAATAAAAGGGGTCAAATAACAATGGCTAAACCGAAAATATACTTGAAACTGCCTTTCTGGACTCAAAGATAACATTGTTTTCCATAAAAATTAGCATTACATGATAGAATAAAATATAACTATTTAAATGCTAGGCTCCCGCCCCCCCTCCCCGTGACCCTGACCAGGAATAAACGGGTTAGATAATGGATGGATGGATTTAAGATGCTGATTGTACACTCTGAATATGCTAATCAACCCTGAGGGGGTTATGTGCTTAGATCACCATAAAAACCATAATCACAGCAGCTCTCTTGGGCTGCATTTGGACCCAATTTAACACATTCCCTTCCCTTACTCTCTTCCCTTGAGTGAGCTATCTTGTGACAAAATTTGTGTCATGCTGCAAGCAAACTTAACACATGCTCTGCAAGGGAGGATTGACGAGAAACAAACAAAAATGTAACTGAACCGCTCTTGCAACCAATATAGAAAGTGCAAGACCATAGATTGAAAGGTGACCGCCCACTTTTTCTGTGTGGAGCATAGCATTGTGGGATTCCCTTCTTACTGAACACGTGGGCTGCGTCCCAATATTCTTCACTCCCCACTACCACTCCTCTACTACCCCGAAGTATGCAAAACTGTTTGAACATTTCGAGTATTTGCATGTACAGTATACAATGTACCTGACATTGCGGTTTGCGTGGAGACATTAATATGTAACCATTAATACATAATTAAGATATAATCAGTGACATTAGATTAAAACACAAAGATCCGTTTCCAGGGCACGGAGTAGAGGAGGTGGTAGTGGAGGAAGGGAGGGTGCATTTTTCGAGTATTGGGACACAGCCTTTGGGTGCGTCCCAATACTCAAAAAACTTCTCCACTACCACCTCCTCTCCTCCTCTCCTCCTCTCCTCCTTGCCCCGGAAACGGATCTTTGTGTTTTAATCTAATGTTGCTGATTTGGCTACATATTACTTACAAATAGTTACAAATTCATTAATGTCTCGACGCAAACTACAATGTCAAGTACATTGTATACTGTACATGGAACTACTTGTACTCAAAACATTCAGGCAGTTTTGCATACTTCCGGGTAGGAGAGGAGTGGTAGTGGGGGCGTGGAGGAAAGGAGGTGGAGAGTGAAGAATATTGGGACACAGCCTTGCGTTTTATACCCTTGGCGGAAGGGAGGATAAACAAGGAAGTGAGGGAATATAATTAGTCTCTCCCCTTAAGTTGGAATCAAATCCCACTTGGTGTGGCTGCCATATTTCATCCTGACATTTTGGGGATTCCCCCCTTGAAGCAAGGGAAGGGAACGACAGGAAGAAAGCATAAAATTTGGATCCAAACGCAGCCCGGGACTCGGGCTGAGGAGGCCCTACTATATGAAATGAGCAGG
This sequence comes from Ilyophis sp. 1 JC-2022, assembly GCA_022702515.1. Classification (NCBI taxonomy): domain Eukaryota; kingdom Metazoa; phylum Chordata; class Actinopteri; order Anguilliformes; family Synaphobranchidae; genus Ilyophis; species Ilyophis sp. 1 JC-2022. The sequence continues at coordinate 32,453,093 of CM040406.1, read as the reverse complement.
TCAAACCAGTTCTCTACGTCCTCCGGGTCGGTGGTGCTGTGCTGGTTCTTGTTGAAGGTCTGGATGCGGGGATGTTCCTGCCCACCGTGGGCTGTGCTCCTCTGCTGCCTGTAGGCCTGTAGGGCAGCCTGTTTGTGCTGCTGTCGGCTTGCCTGGATCTCCTGCTTCACCTGGACCAGCGCCTCCTGGAAGAAGACCTCCAGCTCCGTCCGCTGTTCCACCACGCTGCGGGCGAGCCGCTTTACCCTATTCATCTCCCGCTCCCGCATGGCCAGCACCTTCTGCAGTTTATCAATCTCCACCCGCCCGGCCTCTGTACTGACCAGTGCCCGCTGCTCAACGTCCTGCGTCTCCCTCTCAAACTCCCCAGCCATGCGTCCCAGGGCCTGCTCCAGCACCGCCACCTTCCCCTTCAGCTCCACGACCTTATCCCTCTGCTCCTTCAGCTGCGAAACATTGTCCTTCAGCATCAGGTCACAAGTCTCCTGGAAATGGGGGAGGGGTTACCCAAACAGAATGAGGTCATCAAAAACCACAAGTGAGCTGCACTGTGAGGTAGGTCAAATGAGTTTTCTTGACATGTGTGCCTGGAGATTGATTGATCTGACCAAATAAATGCTTTGTCTTTCCAGGAATGCACAGGATTAGTTCTAGTCAAGTTTGTCAACAGTCAACCATTGATGGATGCATGAGTGTGAGTGTATTTGCCTAAGGTAGTGGTGCCCAAGAACACAGAGGCTAAGGCACTGAAATGAAACCAGAGCTTGTGGAAACTGCAGACCACAGCTACTAGCTGCTGAGACTGGCTGGCACTGTAGGCATGAGGGGAAAATGAGGCCGCTGGGAAAACAAGCACAAATAAATAAAAGCGGAGAAGTACCGTCTGAAATATCCTCACCAGAGATCTGGTAGTAAGCTAAACATAACCAGCGTAAACACCTTTCTGAGGTGAATCCTCCTTGGCTTGTTTGCTGCTCTCTGCATGGCCAGTGGCATACCTTGTGCAGCGTAAGGGAATGATTCTCCTCCGCAAGTGCGGCAGTCACTCCCCTCAGCTCCTCCACCTCTTTCATGTGGTAGCTGAGTGCCTCGTTGAGACGGATGTTCTCCTTGAAGACCGAGCGTGATGAGTCGTCCAGCTGCCTGTTTTAAGAGGGCACGCTAAGTTTTGAGACAAATGGCGCTTCTACTCTGTTACCATTCGTCCCTAAGTCACTTTGTCACCTAAAAGGCTCTCATGTTGGGTTGTGTGATGTATTGCAAAAGCTTACATCATTTTTCCTCTATTCTGGCCCTGGAGTGCCCAAAAAGTTTCTGGTTCTCATTCCACCTTAGACTCATAATTGAGTTAGCTAATTGGTTTTGTGAGTTCTTCCTCTTGGGGGAAAAATGTTTTGACTCTACTCCACAATTCACATGCATATTCTCAGCTTTTATTGAAGGGTATTTTTATACATTTTTGATTCACCGTGTAGAATTTACAGCATTTTTTATACACAGCCTCTCATTTCAGGGCATACCTATTGGGACATATTAATGTTATGCAAATGAAAGTAGCCATGTTTAGTACTTTGTTGCATATCCTTTGTATGCAATGACTGCTTGAAGTCTGACCCATAGACCTGCCCGGGTGCCGAGTATCTTCTTTGGTGATGCTCCTCCAGGCCTGTACTGCAGCCATCTTCAGCTCCTGCTGGTTTCGGGGACTAGTTGCTTACGTTTTCTCTTCAACATATGAAACGCATGTGCACTTGGATTCAGATCGTATAACTGACTGGGCTAGTCAAGAATATTCCAGTTTTTGGCTTTGAAAAGCTCCTTTGCTTTAGCAGTATGTTTGGGATCATTGTTTTGCGGTAGGATGTTGCGGTGTCCATTGAGTTTGGAGGTATTTGCTTGAATTTGAACAGTCGTTTCTGTACACCTCCGAATTCATTCATGCTGCTGTTATCAGCAGTTACATCATCATACATGCCCAAGCCATGACACCCCCACCACCATGTTTCACAGATGAGGTGGTATGCTTTGGATCTTGGGCAGTTCCTTTTGGCCTCCACACTTTGCTCTTGCCATCACTCTGAAGTGAATCTTTGTCTTATCTGTCCACAAGACCTTTTTCCAGACTCTTTTAGGTACTTCTTAGCAAACAGTAACCTGGCCTTCCTGTTTTTGCGGCTAACTACTGGTTTTCATCTTGCAGTGTAGCCTATCCAGTTCTGTTTGTGAAGTTTTCTGCCGACAGTAGTCACTAACACATCCACACATCCTCCTGAAAAGTATTTCTGATCTTTTGGACAGGTGTCTTTGGGTTTTTCTTAATTATGGAGAATTCTTTGGTCATCAACTGTAGAGGTCTTCCTTGGTGATCTTTGCAATTTTAGGTAAGCCTAAGGTTTAGCCTATGTCTCTGGCTGTTTTTTTCTTATTCCTCAGCCTCATAATGGCTTCCTTGACTTTCATTGGCGCAACTCATGTTGACAAATGCCAATAACAGATTCCAAAGGCAATCAAAAGCCTAGAGTCAAGACTAGATACTCTAAGCTCTCTTATACCTGCACTAATGCTGCGTTCATGACATATGGGAGAGATGGTAACTACGAGCTTACAACTTGGAAATACCGTTCATGTCAGCTTTCAAGTCGTAAATACTACTTGTGAACTTTGTACTCCGATTTATCCCACTTGACGTCACAAGTGCAGAAATGACCTACCATCCCTTATGGAAAAAGAATATACTGCAGTATATTGTAAATATATCAAAATTATCTTCACAATATATTTAAAATATACATTTACATAAGGGATCTCTCCCATATGATGTGAATGCAGCATACAATGGCCTACCAAGCATGGTGGTGAATTCTGTGGTCAAACGCAAGAAAGAAGCATATTTTCAACAAATAATCTTGAAAAATGACAGACTCTTGTTTATCGGATTTAACGAATTACCTGACGACATGTCAAAAGTCACCTACAGTCAAATGTTCAGCAAAGTTTGGCAAAATGACCCAAAATGGCAATAGTTAAAAATAAAGGTTTTTGGCTGTCCGAATCAGCACCCTTCCATACTATTAGGTAGGCTTGTTGAGTAGACGGATGAAAAAGTTAAGTCGACAAAATTTTCTCTAAATATAGTATACTTAAAACCCCCGTATGATGCACTTCCGGGGTTTTGCTGAGTATATTTGGCAGCACACTTTTCAAGAAGTACACAAACATTTTGGTTGCATCAATATGACGTCTTCATTTTAAAAAATGAGGGGCAGCTTCGCTGACGTTTTCCTTCAATAACAACCAAAACAACACGTGACATGGCCGCGCAAGGGTGGGACGTCTTACGACACTTCCACAGTACGGTTGGAAAATAGCATGGCAGATATTTTTTGCATACTAGACGTTGTGTGCTGAACAGTGCACATTAAACAGCACACTTCTGCCAGTGCACTATACGCAGGAGACAGGGCACAGTAGATAGGGCCCTGATTGGGACACAGCCCTTGGCTTTAAACCGCTTCATCCGAAGTTAACGTGTGAACTCTTCCAAGTTGTTACGAGCAAGTAAGTCGTTCACTATTTGTCCAAAACGTTATTGTGCCCTGAAATGAGGGTGCTGTGTATAAAAAGTGCTGTAATACATGGTGAAAACAAAATGTATAGAAATGCCCTTTAATTAAAACTGAGAACCTGCACTTTAACCACATGTGAACTGCTTGATTACAAATATGAAATTGTGGAGTACAGAATCAAATCAAGAAAAGATTGGTCCCAAACATTATAAAGGACACTGTACAGTATATACATATAGGGCTTGATTTACTAAGACCTTCAGTGTGTGCAAAACATTTTAGCACATGCAAAACCACTAACATTGGTCATGGTATTTATTTTGCACCAATCATTGGTTGTGTTATTAGTTTTGCATGTGCTAAAAGGTTTTGCACACGGTAAACGCCTTAGGAAATCAGGCCCATAATGTATGATGAACAATACCATAAAACTTTATTTCAAATCAGTTAGTGAGATTTTCTGACCAACATTTGCAACCTATTTGCAACTGAGCTAATTTTATTATTGTTGGACACCTACATCTGTATTGAGTGACCCATCTTATTCTCATATGTCTATGAAACTTCCATTACTCATCTTATCCTCATATAGGTCTGTGAAATTGTTAAACTACTGCACACCCCACACCGCTGTCCCCAAGCTTCAGTTACAACTTGTAAACACTAGGGGTCTCTTAATTTCAGAACAACCTTACCTACTGAGGGTGTAATCTTTGGCTTCGGTGATGTACACTATCTACTGGAAGACAAACTAGAGTGGTCAAGATAATAACCTTGTTTTCTATAAATATTATTTATTTCCCTTCACTTTTTTTCCTCAGGAAGGTTGGCCCTGCAGCTTGGAATGTAAAATTAGCCTGTAATTTGCCGGCGGAGGCACTCACACAATGGCTTCGTTGTGGGCTCTCTCTGCCAGTTGGGCGATTCTCTGCTCTGCCTCCTTCTCCAGGCAAAGCTGCGGGGAACATAGCATTAGTGTCCAACATAGCATTAGTGTCCCGGTGTCTTTCTGCATCCTTCTTCTACCATCCTGTTCAAGGTCCTGATAATTTCTCCACTAGAACAGAACATTTCTCAGGTTCTTGCAACATTGTAGAAATGCTATGAAGCTACTACAATATCACGGTGACATTACTGCGGGCTATGCATCTGCGGCTAGGTCTCACACCATTCACACCCCCAGCAGCATCGCATTTAATTGACAGTGTTTATTAAATGCTGCTTCAAAATTGCAGCACATTTGGCTGTGTTCTCCCCTTTTCAGTTTGCCACAGCACAAATTTAAATCTTTACATATCTTGGGGTAAGCCTTAGATTCTGGACTCTAGATGTTATTAATTGCAATAGCAATATTCAGTACTTGTAGTTAAGTTTTAAATTAATCATAGAATATTGTTTACAGTGGTTTAGCTTTGGCAAACCTCATGGATTTCTATGCAGTGTAAATAGCCATGGCTCTAACTGCCTAGGACAGAGCTATACACATGAGGTCCAGGGTAATGTGCACGTAGATGCCTGGATAGATGACATCCATACCTTCTCTCTGAAGAACTTGTGCTCCATTCTTGATAGACTTTCTTTGTGACCCCTGTCTGCAAGATGCATACTCTCTTTTATCTAGGTTGAAAAAGAATAATAATAATTATTCATTCCCAATTTTAGCAATGTGCTCAAAAGATAAGTATTTTTAATTTGACTGGACTGACAGATCTTACATCACTTAGCTCCTGTTCCATATGGGCTTTCTTCTTCCGGAACTCCTTGATCATCTTGAGTTCTCCCTGAATCATACGAAACTCACCGGATCTCGTGTTGAAGGTCTCTTCCAACTCATTTATCCTGAGTGTGTATTCAGCAACCTGAAACAGCCAATCACATGCAGACCACACTTACCTTTTTATTACAGCCAAGATTCAGCATTTTTGTGCAAAATGTGTTCAATTGAGCTTCGATCACCCATATGGTCACAAACCTCCAATCGTAATCCTTTTTATTGCAATATATATTTTCAAGTCCAAGTTATTGTACAGTGCCAGAACAATTAACATAACTGACATTGAACATAATGGACAGGCCATGTTTCGCCTGATTTGGCAACAAGACACTTCCCCCACCCCCACCCCCCCCCAAAAAGGCATTGTTTTTGATGGAATTTAAAAACAATATACACCCATTGTCTTCATAAAAGGGGAAAATTATGGAACTAGAAATAGAAAGGAAGTCGGTACTCTTGGAAAAGAGTATGACCTAATCTTCCAGGAACTGAGGAGTACCACTTATAACTGGTGGCAAAGACTAACACAGCTCAGCGGCAACATGACCATTGGCCTTTCACAGTCCACCCCTGTGAGAGTGGGGCTCTGTGAATTTAAGCACCAGAAACTTCTGCTGCACAGAACATGATGCAGGTCCCTACAGGGCTTCTGTTGTATTTTGAGCAAATACTGAAAGGCACTACTCTCGCATTGCTGTCCAAAGGCATTGCAGCCGTCTGTTTAAAAAGAAAAAGGTAAAAAAGTTAACGGAAGGCTAGTTTTAATAGTACAACAACAACAATAATAATAATAATAATATTATTATAATCATGAAGGGCATTAAACCTATGTCAGTTACAGCCAATCTATAAGAAACCTCTAATCACATTATTCTACTTCAGGATCATACTCTTTCTACTGTAGCCTGTATTCTCTAATCACATTATTCTACTTCAGGATCATACTCTTTCTACTGTAGCCTGTATTGAAACTTGCCTTCAATATTTTTAAAAGGAAAACAAGAGGGTAATCAACTAGTGGCTCATAATTTAAGGCAACATTATGTGAAATGTGCCTTAAATTGCAACCATTTACCCCAACTATTTATCGTAACTATTAACTGAAGCATCTCATAGCAGAAATTCCAATGCACACAGCGCTTACTGTTTATTGTCACGTCCCGTCGTGCTCTGTGTCTTGAATTCCTGATTTTCCGTTTCTATGTGTTTTCTGTACTGTAGTTGTATGCCGTTCCACGTTTTCCCTTTCCCCGATTGTATGCCTCCGCCTCCAGAACCTGATATGCGTTTCCTCATGTGTTAGCATCTCACCTGTTCCTTGTTGTCTCGTCATCAATTTGGCATATAAGCTCACCTGTTTTTCTGTTCTGTGCTGGATCGTCTTGTGCCCTGCCTGTTCTGAGTTCCTGTTCTGAGTTCCTGCTCACAGTCCTCCTTGCCTGTTCCTAGTCCTCCTTGCCTGTTCCTAGTCCTGTTTCGTCCTGTCCTTCCCCGTCCAAGCCCCGCTCCAGCCCTTCGCCCTCCTGTTCTCCAGCCCTACGTATTGATCTCCCGGTTCCGACCCCTGCCTGCTTTTAAGACTTCACCCTGCCTTCTCCGCAATGCTCTGTCGCTTGGACTCTGACCCCTGCCTGGACTTGACTACAGTTCTGCCTATTCTGTATTGCACTGTTTGCTGGACTCTGGCCCTTTTCTGTGGACTCTGAATAAAGCCTGATTCCTACATCTTGGTGTCTTGCGTGTGGTTCCGATCGGTTCTAATAACAGTTTATAATTTTCAACTGAAGAAAATCCTTCTTTCAAAGTAATTTGTGCTGCGGCTGCAATGCTTGCTTCTGTCTTTGATGTATTTTAACTGCTGTAAAAAAATGGCCCTCACCCAGTGGACTAGTGGAAAGCCCTGATGAAATCATTGTTTGGCAGACTGACGTTCTCACCCTTTGGAGTCATATGGTTGACTTCTTAGACAAGTAGCAGTTTTCAAGTGAGCATAACATTCCCTTGTGTTTTTTGATGTTCAGTAGTTTCCATTATTCAAGTCTCTTTTCCTGTACTCTTTTATCATTTCACACTGAAGAAACGAGACCAAGGGTTTTGAGCGTGCAGTGGCATCTTTAGGGAAAACCACAACAATATTTTGTCCTAATTAGCCCTATATGGGGTGACACTGCAATGCATTTCTAAACTGGGGATGTTTCAAGCTGGTCCAGACCAAAGCTACTTTTTTCCAGAGCTTACTAGGTTCCATTTTTACCAGCATGAAGTAAGAGAAGGGGATGTGCAAAACAGCTGTTAACCAAAGCTGCATGTTTCTAAGTTAAAAATTAAGCAATTTTCGATAGGCCAATCAGACCAAAGCAACACTGATCAAGTCACTTGCCTTGCCCCCTCAAAAATACAGTGGATTAAATGAAGAATTCCTAAACTGCATCTCTGGTCTAAAGTTCAGTCTTCAAAAAGCAAGCCTCCAAATAAAGAAAAAAGGCTTAAGGCACACTAGTAATTTAGAACAAACAATCCATATGACACGTGAGACACAAGAGCTTATAACAAAATTTGTATGCATGTTCCAAGACCGATGCAGGTTTTAATTATGTGTTTTTAAAGACACAGGAGGAGATTTACGTAATTTTAGAGTGTATGTATGAAAATGTAGGGTTTTTGGGTTTTTTTGTTTTCATTTTTGTTTGTTTTGTTTTTAAATGAAGGCAGTATGTGTATAATTAAAAAGAGCACTGGGTAAAGCACAACTGTTGTTTTTGAGCTCTGCATGTTTTTAACTGCCATATGACAAACAACATACACCCATGGGTTAAGAAGGACAATGAATATGATTTATTAGATGTTATGTTTGGCAGAGTGTAGAAAGATGAACATCCACAGTGCCAGAAGGTTTGGTCAAACATACATATATTTCTTGCCCATTTCTGACCTGTTTGCTCTGAACTGTCTCGTCACACCCTGTTCTTAAAATGTGGTCATTATATTTATGTAAAGAAAGAAATGTGCCTTTTATTATTGTTGGACACTATACAGAAATGTGTCCTCATAGCCACACTATATGTCCATAATTTGCTTAAGCAAACAATTCCTTATAAAGCTGTAAGTTTAGTGAAGCATCAAAATATTGTATTTACAGTAGGCCTACAACTTACCAATTGTTCACTCTCTTCTGCAGCTTTATTTTTTTGCTCTCTTAATTGTTCTTCCAGCTGGCCGATCTGCAAAAGTGACACGAAGAATAAGGAATGGAGTGCAGGTGCATTAAATCGATGCACCCAGCGCATGTTAGAATAAGCCTATGCCGAATTGTGACTTTCCGGTTTCCCGTCCTGTGTGTGACATGCTAATATTAAACATCTGTGATGTAACGTCAACTGTTATAGCCTACATGCATTGTAGGCTACGGTAATTTCAAGGTGATTTCTCTGTACTTACATTAATTAAACATATAGCCTACTTTATAATTTTTTCTAACCTTTTCCTCTTTTTCAACATCCTTCCTCTTCAGGAAAGCAATGATGTCCAGGGTGTCTTTCTCTGCACAGTACTGGTGGTTAGTCAGCTCCACGTTGGCCAGCGCGAGCTTGCGTGCAGCTTCGCGGTAGTCCATGCGGGAGCGATCGACGACCTCCAGCTTGGCTTCCCAAAGGGCCGCATTGGACTTAGCCTTCTCAATGTCCGACTCTTTATCAATTTTGGGCTCCTGCTTTCCATCCTTCTTTCCTTTTCTATATACAAAATATGAATTATAAGAGCAACGACGGTGAAGTGACTGCCAACACGTTAATATATTAAATTTCTATTACGTCATATTTAGATCTTGTCCAGGCTACTTGCAAGTAGCTACTAGGCTAACTTGCCTTACACTACATCTGGTTTGTCATTCAAGCTGAGAAACGACAATTATAGTTTCAGATTAATAAAAATTGTTAAAATGTATTTATTCACGACTTTTTCCACGACTAATGTTGGCTAGCACGTCAGGCATAACAGATATAACGTTAATGCACAACAAATTATCACAACTTTTAAAAGCATTTAATGCAGCAACCATGAATGGCTAACTAGTAACTTACCCCTTCCCTTTCTTTCCCTTCTTTGCTTTCTTTTTAGGCATTGTTTAAAAACGTACAGTAGCCTATTTATTTAAAAGAAATGAATGGCATCCACATCCTTCCTTCTTTCCAAAGCGTCATGTTTACTGATGGTCACCATAGAAATGCAATCAAGTGCGCTGACGTAAGCTGAGCGGGCTGAGCACACTTGTCTTTTAAATCCATTTGACTGTGTAATATCAATGCAAAGCCCACAGAAAGATACTATACAATATCTGGACAATGGCACGCGCGTTAACAAATTTGAGTATGATACGCTGTGGAAAGAGTTCCAAAGTTAATAACACCACGTGACGTTTTACACGTTGTGCAGTATCGTCTACACACCAGTCTCCGGGAGAATAGACTTTATTTGAAGCGACGTGAAAGCATTGGGTTTTTATCATTTAACAAACTAACTGATTATTATAGGCTACCTATTTGGGGCTTAACGTTAAGGTAGGGATAGTTGAGTTAAATTATTTCGCTGTAGCTAGAAAGATAGCGTTAGCTACCTACTTTGTAATTTGTTTAGAACTGTAGCATTTTCCCTAAACTAACCTAACTAAACTACTGCTACTGCATGTAGGCTAAATGGTGCATAACGTAAAGAGGCTTGTTAGATATTATGGCTACAAAATAGCTGTTTATTTACAACCGACAAACTCAATGTTTGCAATGTTCTGTCTATAATCCAACTGCAAATAGGCGACATTAACCATTGTCTACAGTAGCCTACTTGTTAATATCACAATATTTCTGCGGCAATTGGACCGCTCTAGAAGTAGGCTGGTTTTCACAACAGCGGCAGCACATCAAATGCAGTTAGTCAGGGATGCCCATCACTGACTTATTTTGCGGAACGCATTGTTATAAGCCTGGAGGTGAGTGCTACACTGTAATGGGGGGAAAAAGACACATTTCTTAACTTACCTATGAGGGCAGTGTTGTTTTTCGCCTTTTATGCATTTATTGCAAGTTATTTGTTTATTTATTCTTTAACTTTTTTACATTTAATATTTATGTGCTGTATATAATGTTGACAGAAAATGTCTTTCTTAAAACCAGTGTCATTCATTTTTTTCAGATACATTTTTGTTACAGTAGTCATATTTTGCACATGCAGTCAGCCATCTCCACTTTTTCTCAACTGAAAAAATATATTTAGCTATATAGATAGTTCTGGTGGCCATCTTTTGGAACTGGTATTATTGCTTTAAAAAAAAAAAACACACATGTGGATACACAATCATTGGATCAATAACGTAGCTTACAGAACATGCTGTAATTAATGCAGGTGCCTGTATATATTATGCAGAGTATTTACAAAAAATGTTCCAGTTTTAACTATAACCTTTGCCCAGCAGTCCCTATGTCTATGATGTGGAAGGGTGTGGATAGTACGGAAAATGGTCAGTATTTTTAGGTTTGTCTGTAGTTGCTTATGCTGGCCGCAAGAAAGTTCTGTATAAATGCCAGTTTGGCTGCATTTCGTAAAAACCTACTTAAGTCACTTATTGATAAATCACATTTTGGCAGTAGAGAGTGCTTGATAGAGCTAGAGGGTCATTCTGAAATGCTTGGAAATGTTCAGTATTCACTTCAGCACCTGGCTATTCATTCTTTGCAAAGCAATGTGAGGCTTTCAGCTGCCCAAAGTGACTCTTTTCCTTTTGTGCTTAACTCGGATGACCTCTTGTGTAAAGGTAAACTTCTATTATTGCCACAGTCACATATTCAAGAGTTTGGCTGGAACAAAATCACTGCTTAATCACTGCTGCCTGAGTTCCAGAATTGCCTGTCGCATGATGAGCAACAGTCAGCGCACACTTACTGCAACTGCACCTATGAACAATTAGCATGTTTTGCATGTTAGGTAAATGTATGTAATGTTCTGTTTTCTTCTACGTACAGTAACACCATAGTGGCAGAGCTGCAAAGCAGCAGTTGCATGACTGCGCACAAGGTGTGACCATACTTTTTTTTTTACTGAACTCAGGTTTTAGCATCCAGAGAACAGTGTGGGTATGCTGAGGTCATCATTCGCTTAGTATTGTAATGTTTGCACATGTATACCATGAGAAAGATCCAGCTGTAAATATCTCTGGCCGTACTTTGTTGGCTCGTCTTAGAATATTGTTTGATATCCTTTACCAACACACATCCAAGTTAATCTGGGGGAATGAAAAGGCATAGCACCCTTTCAGCAAACTTCAAGCCAACTAACCACTCCAATCCAAACCAACAAAGAAGTGTTAAACCTTTACAATTTCTGCATTTACTCCCTGGCTGTCAGAGCACGATGAACAGTATTAAGTACATTGACATCCATGGAACGATGTGGAGGAGGTGGGCAAAAAAGTAAATAAAATAAAATAAAAACTGCAACTGCAAGTGGACAAGTAAGATGTAATATTCCAGGGCTTTCCTCTGGCAGCTTTCAGAACACAAAGCCATAAATGATAATGTCCCCATCAGCTATATGCATGGATTACATAAGTTGTGGAGAAACCACATAAGTTAAACAAATTGCAACTGACTTGGCAGATTCCAAGAACCCTAGACGTCAGGAATAAACAATGTGTAGTTAGAGTTGAGTTTTGATCCGGGGCCATCATTGCTTCACAACCTGTCGCTCAATCAAGAGGCTCACGAAAGTGCTGTACCCAGATCAAAAAAACTGGACGGCACTCAAAGAGCATTCCACAGATAGCAAAAACAGAAGACAAATCTTAAAATGTCAGGGTGTAGCTTCTGTAAACCTAAGAGTATAGAAGATAGCACTGGCAGCATAGATGAAGCCTTGCTACTAAATTTAAAGCTAATTGCTATGAAAGGGAGCAAAAAACTGAAATAACCCCATGCTTGTCTAAGCTGTGATTATCATTGGCATCATAATGACATGGTTTGGGTCTCTTCAATGCACGTTTTGGGTAGGACACCCACAAACTAATTCCTGAGGGTACCAAATGTTGGATATTAATAATAGATGCAAAGGGCAGCTTTTGAGCATGATGCTCACATTGCAAAGCCATTCCAGGGGTCATTTGTGTATGAAGACCTCCCTTCTTGGTACATTAACTTGGGTACATGACTCCATACACAAGGATCTCACTGGTTCTCAGTTGCCAACTTAAGGTTGTTCACATTTTAAATTCACGTTTAAACCAAAACAGACAACCTCTTGAACAGCATTTATCATGTCAGGATGATATATATTTTTATTTATGGAATTTTGTTTTTGTAACAATTTTATACCCCCCCATTTTTGCTTTTCTGAATACCCAAATATATTGTTAGCCTGTCTCATTGCTAGCAAAATCCTTCATGAAGAAGCACATTCTCTGAAACGTGTAGGCTACAGCCAGCCATCGCTTTGTTTCATCCTTTTCCACCAGGCAAATTGCACAGTCAGCATATCTCGTAAACACTTGGCACAGGTAGACTGATAGACGAGAAGAGTCAACTGCTGCATGATGAGGCAGGAAATATCCTGGTGATGGAGCCCCCTGGTGAGATCATATTCAGTTATGCATTTCTGTGTGAGACTCCTGGCTATAGTCAGCATTGGCACGGTCAGGATTCAAGAGTTGCATCACCACACCAAGAACTAGAGCTTTAACTGGACCTGCTGTCTCTGAAGTATGCCAAGACATTGTGCTTTATGTCATAGTCAATATGTTACATTCATATTTCATATTTGCACATTACTCTGTGTCAGTTTTGTCAACATGCATTTTCAGCTGTCTGACAGCTGTGTGAGAGATTCTTAGCTGAATGTTTTTTTTCCCCTTCTTTTCATCGAAAATGGCAACAAAACTAAGCTTGCCAGTCTTAGGGTTTGGCAGTGGGAGCTGACAAATTGCTTTTGTTTCATTTTTTTGCAGCTCAGCGTGCAGTAGTCATTTCTACCCATCTGAATTGAACTTGTCACGGATATGCCTTTCTTACAAAAATCAGCAAGTTGCAGCATGGAGGTGCAGTATTTTCTTAGCAAAATCCAGCAGAGACTTTATACGAAGTGTAAAGATTCAATGAAGAGTGGGTAGTATCATACAATTATTAGAGATGGTTCAAATGCATATTTTCCTGTAGTCAGGCCTTAAAGTAATTATACACAAATGCATTGCACATTCATCTTCTTTGTTTGCTCAGCCCAAGTGCTAACTATAATTGCAATTGCAGAAAACAAGGCTTTTGACAGATTCTAGCCCACTAATGTTAACCCTTGGAAAGAGTGTTAATCACATCTTGAATGTGACGAAATTCCAAAACCCCAACAATGTCCACTAACAGTTCCCCTGTGTCCTATGATGTTTGTTTGCTGTCTTGAGTATATATTTTAAAATGCCTCATGTGCAAAATAGGCATACGATTCAGCTTGTCAAACAAGACTAGTTGGTAATTATGTATTTAATATGATTATGTTTTTTCCTGTAGGCAAAAAGTACTTTAGGACTGAACAATGGCTATAACCCTTTGTGTAGTTCAATCAACTTGTGCACATGAAGATCGTGCAATAAGCGTCCAGACAAAAAACTGATAAATTATTTATGGCCTCTTCTCTTTTTAAAAGCCAGTTACCTATGTGCTTGTAGACACCAACCGAGGGTATAGAACTGTTTCCATGGTAAGATCGAGTATCCCTAAACTGACAGAAGTCACTAAAAGGTCCTGCACATGCATGCTTGGAGAGGGAGAAAAAGACCATGGTGGTTTACCACAGGATTGGGGAAAAAGCCACAGGATTCAGCAAAAAATGAAGGGGGTGCAATATTTTTAGTACAAATTACAGCGTGGATTACTGGATTACTGCGCTGAACAGCGCACGGACCCGAGCCTGGAATGGCGTGAGCAGTTAGCGACCGTGCCAAGTACCTCCCATTCCACTCTGTCCTTTCTGTGGACCTCCACTTAGCACTCCCATAATTCTGGTTGGGGGGACCTCCGCCTCCTCGTTTTCCAGCAGGGTTTGCACGGACGTCGTCGGTTCGCCTCACTTATCCCTGCGCGGTTAACCAGATTCGTTTGCAGCTGACAGCAGGGAAGCCTCACAGAGCAGAGTGTCAAGCCTGAAGGGCATTTTCTTTTCTTTTTTTTAAAAGAGTAAAACTATGGGGTGTCATAGCCTGCTCTTTGTTGTGTGCCCGTGCCTTTAGTGGGGAATATGACAGGCTTGAGAAAAGCCCACTCTGGCTTTGAGCTCAGTTCAGTCAAGGTCCTCAGCTGGCTGCGGGTCTGTGCTGCACTGCAGCACTGCGTGCTAGCTCTTAATGTGCCAGTGCAAAAGGCAAAGAGATTATAATTTGAGTGACATGAAGTGAGTGTATCGCTGATACAGATTCTCACATTGTTAAAGCCATGCCAGCCACCCACCTAAAAAGCGAGAATGTGACCGCTGACACTTTTCCTTCTCAAACCTGCCTTAAATACTTTTTTCTTGGAAATCCTGTGGCTTGCAAAGAGTTGAGTGGGAGTAAGATGATCACACACATTTTTTTGTTGTTGTTCCTGCCAGTTGGACAACAGCCGGCACTGTCTTGCACACATGCAGAGCTTTTGAAGCACGGAATTAAGTGTCAATGGGTGTGTGTGCATGTGTTTGGGGCGGGGGGTATGTTGGTATGGGGGTAGTTTTTTTTAAACATTTTAGATCCCTCTAAAAACTTTATCAAACTGTAATTAATCTAATCAAATGAATCTCTTGCTTAAACTGGAAAGGATATCTTCCAGTGCATAATTATTTAGGGAAAATTGCATCTGGCACCTACTTAGTTTTCACCTTTGCTGCTAGTGTGAGCAGTTGCAATGCATAATGTAGCTTGCAACTCTCCTGTGTTGTAATGATTTTATTTCGTTATTTTGAGCTCCTTTTATGGCTTATCCTGCTCTTTATGGTGGTTCTTTCTTGTTTCAAGCTTGTAAGGGTATTTCATGCCTTCACCACAAAGCCCCGTTGTAAATGAGAAAATGTCTACTTTTCTTAAACAAAGCGGTAGAATACACTTTAATTACTTTTGAAATCACTCATAATTCAGAACGGTTTTAAATATCTTAATGTGTAGTTGCTATGTGTACATTTGAGCAACACAGTCTTCACAGTAACAAGTAATCTCTTCTTAATTAGCCAGTTATTGACATCATCACCATTTCAGAAAATTGAGTTGAATTTTAGTAATCTCAATTAACATGTCAAAACAACAAAACATATCAGGCAAGTAATGATATAGAGAGGCTGCCCTGTAAGTTTTAATTAAATGAACCCATAAAATCTATTTTAAGAGCAATCCCTTAGTTCCAGCAAGCTAGCTGTTTTGATGTCTTGATATATCCTCTTTGTGCTTCTTTTTGGGGTATCATTGGCTCCAGTTTGCCCAATTAAGACAGAAAAAGGGGAAATTATTGCCAGTTTTAGCATCTTAAAAAAACCTGAATGCTTTTGGTAGGCAGGTATTTGATATCCAGCTTGTTTGAAAGGGGGATGTTTAGAGGAATTGGGATGGGACGGCACAGGATTGGTGGATGGCTTTTGTTGGTGTGGCTCGTTGCCAGGCCCTTATGTCTTTATATACAGTAAACAGATGACCAGACAGTCCTGAGCGCACTTTGGTATCCACTCTGTGTCCTTTTCTCTCCATCTTTCTCTTTCTCTCTCCCTGCTCTCTCTTTTGTCACTCCTGTAGGCTGGTGCAGGCAGGTTGCAGCTTTCAGCTCCTCCGATCAAGCCAAAGCAAAAAATACATTTTTAGTTCCAGTCCGTAAGAAGAAGAAAGACAGCATTCCTCCACGCGTGCAAATATGCTTGTGCAGATATTCCTCCTGTCGGTGGCGTCCCTGTGGGCACTGGCCGGGAACTTCCGTGCAGAGGCGGCGTACTACAACCGCGAGCACTCCGCCAACATGGAAAACCTCCTGCCCAGTGTCTCCCGCCCCGCCAACCTCAGCTACACTTTCTATGGGATCATGTTTGATGCCGGGAGCACCGGCACCCGCATCCATGTCTACACCTTCATCCAGAAAGATCCAGGTGAGTCCCCCCTCTCGGGTTGCGCCCCCAGGGGTTTGTGAGCGAGTGCACAGCCGCCACCTCCGAGAATGTCAGTGTTTGCTGCAGATCATTGGCTGTGCGGTGCTAAAATAAACACGCAGAGGGCTCTTCACAGGATCGCTGGTAGAGCAGAGGGATCTGCAGCCGTTCCCTTCTCAGAATAGCAAGTGACTGTGAAAGGGTATTTCTGGTTATTTGTGAGAAGGGTCTTGAATTTTACCTGGAAATAACACAGATGTCTCTGGAGGTGTTCCTGAGGATTTTATTTCCCTGTTAGTAGTTGCTGTGAAAGGTGAGCTGTGAAAGGTGAGCTGAGGCAGTGGGAGAATTAATACAGACCTATTTACTTCAAAAAGTGCTGTACTCCGATTGTGACAACATGGTTTTCATTCAGTGTAAACCACAGAACACTTAGAGATAGAGATAGAGACTCATTCTGAGAAAGTGTTGAGTTTAGTCATTGCAATGCTATTATGTTTTAGTACATATTAAACTCAGTTTCCTTTTGTGTCGTATTTATCTCTCTCTTTAAAGCTGAACTGCCGGTTCTGGACCGTGAAATGTACCATGCCGTGAAGCCCGGGTTGTCTGCTTATGCAGACAAGCCAAAAGTGGTATGTCCTTTATATACTTTTCTCTTTTTGAATCATTCTAACTACAGAGGCATCATGGTTTTGATGTCTTCTTACATCAACATATTTGCGTAGTTTTTTCTTTTTTGTAAATAAATGGCTCCAAGTGCAGATTTATTTTTTGCTTGCTTCTCAGTGCAATGCAAACATTATAATTTGGATTTGAAATTGCAATTGTGCAATGAGCAATCTGGACCAAGGACAGTCCGCAAATGACTAACTGCAGTCCCTTGAACAAACTATCCATGTTTTTACAGACAGTGACATACTCTCCAATTAGGCACAAACCATGGAAATGCAGCCGGCAAAATGCACTTGTATTGCTCATTGTTCCTTTTGTATATCTAAAATATGTTTGCAGTAATGTCATTGAAAGATCTGGTCTCAGGAAGCTTAGTCATTTAATTTGCTTGAGTGTAACTGAATGTCGTATTGCTTAGAAATTCAGAGCAATTGCGTATGCTGTCAGTTCTTTTGCTCTTGTATTGACTGGCTTTCATGTTGTCTCAGGGTGGGGAAACAGTCAGGCAGTTGCTGAAGTTGGCCAAGAAGACGGTGCCTCGCACGGACTGGAAGAAAACCCCAGTGGTCCTTAAAGCCACGGCAGGTCTTCGGCTGCTCCCCGAGAAGAAGGCAAAAGCACTGCTGGAAGAGGTATGGAGTCTGAAAACCGCGCGCCGTTCTGCCCAGACGGCTGGCAGAGAAACCAACTGTCCCGCCATGAGCCGGCACACAGACCACAAACTGCCTGCGAGTGTCTTCAAAGAAAGTGCCTTGTCTGTGACTTTCTGTGTGCAGAAACAGCTGTCCCATGGCTGTCTGAAGCAACAGGATCTGTTTTATTAACATTATTGGGTTTTACCACAGCACTGAAAACTGGCTGGTTTCAGACACACAAAATTACAGGCGAATGCGCATAAATGGTTTCAATACGTATCCTCAGTCAAGGCAGGGAGGGTCAGATAAGGTCAGCCAGAATGGCGATACATCTGGGGTTTTTTTTGTCTGCGTATGGTAGCTCTCAAAGACTACGTTTTTGAGTAACTCGGGGTGTATTGCATTTGAATGTAATTCTTGTTAATGCACATCCTATATGTCTTTGCAGTCTGATTTCAGCACATTTCAGCTCTGTATTGTTGATAACTACAGTCGTATTTAGTTGTAAACATGTGATTAATTAATGTGATTAACAATTAATTATCAACTCATTTTTTAAACATGGAAATGTATGTATGGAAAATGTTTGATTTAGGTATTAGACACCATCACATTTAATTGTGCCACTAGGTCCAAGAGGTCTTTGCCGAGTCCCCATTTTTTGTGCCGAACAACAGCGTAACCATAATGAATGGAAAAAATGAAGGTATGTCTGTTTGAACTTTTACTATTATGCTGTTGACTGATTTTGGATTCTGAACTGGCTTCCAAAATGTCATTTGAAAAGCCTGTGACTAAATTAGGCAGTATTACTTGAATGTTTATTTCATTTGAATAGAGATGCATGAGTTAAATTCCATTGCCATGCATAGGTCTCAATGTTTCTCTGTAAATTGCAGTTAATCTATTTTGATCCATGTCTGGTAGTTATATAAAACTGTTAAGAAATGTCTGCTATTACCTTCATTACAATTCAAACAATTTGTCAGCACCTCCACCCACATTACATATTAAGGATTATTCATAATTAGTGCCTTAGCATTTATCCAGTCAGCTCAGATGAGCAATTCATCATTTTTATTTAATCTGGACAAACCCTAGTAATTCCCTGGGTTTATGCCCTCAGACCCAAAATGTCAAACACATTTGAATGATGTAACATCTTTTAAATGAATCAGAATTAATAGCCTACCACTAAGCTGTTCATTTACGCCTGTCATCTAACCACAAGATTTTGTAAAAACTTCAATTTGGAAATGTAAGTTCTCTCTCTCTGCACAGATTAAGATATAATTTTACAGTATAATTCATGTTTCCTCAAATTGAAGGGTTGATTCTCTCTCTCTCGCTCTCTCTCCTTCTCAGGTGTCTTGGCTTGGGTAACAGTGAATTTTTTGACAGGTAAGCCATTGCTCATGTCTTAGTAGGATGGTGTCAGTGTTTACTAGGTTTATTGCTGTGGTTTACACTGTACGTAGTACCTTGGAAGTGTAAGACTTCTGTCTCCTACCCGAAGCTATAACCTGAGTCACTGTCCACCATCTGGTCACGATGGGATACAATATCCCTCACATTTTTCAGTCTGTGAGCATAATATGAATAAGCTTTACTATAAACCAGTGTTGCGGTCAACAATATCTATTTTCTATTCTGGTTACAGGCAAGTTGAACATAAACAGTACTTCCTGTTAGAATGCCAGTCTGTGGCTGAAGTTAGTGACAAAAATGTAGTCCCATCTCAGTACGGGACTATCTTTGTATAGTTCCCCCTCTAAATGTAACAGTTGCAGTGGTTTTCTTTGTAGATTTTCTTACATTTTCTTTTTGCAGGACACTTGTATTCTCATACTAAAAAGACGGTGGGAATCTTGGATTTGGGAGGAGGTTCAACACAGATCACTTTTCTCCCAAAATCCAAGGTAAGTCCATCTATTCAACCACTGTAAACCCCTGTTGAACAGCATGCTTTTAGGAATGGCAGTTTTTACTGGTACTTTCATACTGTATGTTTGTAAACTGTAACTTGAAATTTGTTGACTACATTGGTAAAAAAAACAAAAAAAAACAACAACTTTGAATCCCTTTCTCTTTTCACAGAAAACAGTTATTTCTGCCCCACCCAGTTACATTGCTAAGTTTAGCATGTTCAATGGCACGTATGAACTATACACTCACAGGTAAACTCCTATAGTCTGCTGTCTTGCACTTTCCAGGGTTTCTTGTAAACTCCCATGTACGCACACACACACACACAGACACACACACAGATGCATGCACGCAAGCACAAACAACAAATGTTTAAGTGTAAACTTCAGACTTCAGACTGTTTATGTGCAAAATCTAAATTAAATTACACTTACTGTTGTTATTTGTGGCTTTGGGGCCAATTTTCCATCATTGATCTTGATGATGTGTCATGGGTTGACTTCCTCAGCTCTAATTTCTCGGCTCACTTGCACCCATGACAGTCAACATTTGAAAATTAAAAGTGAGGTGACATTTCACCCTGTGATATGTGGTTTTCATGCTTGTTAAGTCAGCAGTAACAACCTGAAACTTTACATAAAGATGGCGAGCCTCACCCAGACCATCTGTCTATCCAAACCTATTTTACAAACACCACGCAATTACTGTTGAACTGTACTTAGGAATTGACCTCTTAAGCATATATGACCTCTCCCATGTAACAGAGTGTAATGACTGTTCGAATGCTTTCCCGTACAGCTACCTTGGAAATGGACTGATAGCAGCTCGACTGGCAACCCTAGGAGCTCTTGGTGCTGATGGTAATAAACGTTTTAACAATACCTATTAATATAATACTTAGTTGCTCTTTATACACAACAGTGGTTAATTGTTTTGATGCAAACCATACATTGATTTGTGTGTGTATTCTTTCAGAATCACTATAATAATTAAAAAACTATAACTCTAGGCATGACACATAGCCTATCCAGCTGAATGCTGAATCATTCCATGGGCTTTTATTATAGCTCAGAGAACAGCTTGCTCAGCATTGTCTGTCAAGTCATTTACAGAATGTGCTCTGGGACCCTCGCTATGTTAGTAATTTTGGAAGTTGAGAAAAGAGCCAGTGATTATGTGGTCTTAACTAGAAAGCCTGAACTTGCTGCTATGAGGCATTGTATTGTTGACTTCTTCCCTAACTCCATAGTTACCCTGAGGGAAGCTCGTGGCTGATGAATTCAAACTATTGTGAATTGTTCTCTGTAAGCGTATGTACAGATATAATATTATAATTATAGTAGGAAGATATAGCAAGTCACATGGTCTGATTCTTCCAGGATTAGAGTGGAAAGTCTTCACAAGCTCCTGCTTGCCCAAGAAGTTCAGAGAGGACTGGACCTTTGGTGGGCTCACTTACAAAGTCAGTGGGATCCCAGATGGTAAGTAATTATTTGATAAAAAAAGAAGTGTAATATCAATGACCATACCCCTTATGGTCTTGCTAAATGTACATGAAAAAGTACATTATGCTTTTGCACTAATCGGATTCACAGTACTTCAGAACAGTCCAGAAAGAACAGGATCAAGTTAGCAGAAGCAATAAAAACTAGAATTTTCTTTCAATTGAACAAGCGTGCACTCGGTCTGTTAAGCCTGATTTTCTGGAGCCAGAAACACGATTTAGTCCCTCATCTGGTGCAATCTTTTCTTACACAGACCTTTTAACAGTAATAACATGGCAGGCCATGTATTTAAGAGCACTGCAATTGTCAATTAACTCCTTAAATAATACAGCATTCCCATACCACAGTCATGTAGCCAAAAGATACTAGGTTTGTCAATGACTTGTAATTTTTCTTTGCAACAAGTGGCTGGAACCTAACCGCTCCCAATCATGTGGTAAAAATAGATAGCCCAAGGGGATGCGTAGAGTGCTCTTGATGTCAGCACTTGGTTTTTCAGTTGAGCTAGCTGGCCATTTTTTTCTTTGGCCAATATGAAAGTGGTCTTTCGGGCACTCCTCCAGCACACAGCAGCAGTGTTATGAAAGCCCGGGGACAACCTCCATGGAGCTCACAGTCCCCAAGGGGCGGGTTCCAAGCCTGCACAGTTAAGTGCGGCAGTACAGGGAGCCTCTTTCCACTGGCCACACGAGTGCATTACGAACTTGGTTATGAATCATGCTTCTGGTTCTTGCGTAAACAAGCACTGTTGTAGAGGGTCAGCATTTTTTTCATGATTTAAGAATGTAGATCCACAGGCACTGGGGGTATTACTGTAATGAGAATATAACCCAGGGAAAATGTTTGACATACAGTACGTATAAGCATGTATAGACCCTTGTGGGTTAGACATGTACTTTTTATGTCCATCTAAACACTTTTCCTGGGGTTTTGTTTGAAATTATTACTTACTAAGTAATATATTTCAATCTCTAACTGTATATGTTGAATCATGAGTTAAATTAGAAATAGTTTTTTTAAGTCAACTGCTCTGGACAGTCATAGTACTTACATAGTACTACATTTTATGTGTTTATATGCATGCGTATATGTTTCATTAACTGGCATTTTCCACTCATTTCCAGGTTATGCAGGGTATAAACTCTGCTACTACGAGGTTATGAGGGTTGTCAAGGGGATTGTGCATCAGCCATTAGAGGTGAAGGGGAGCAGCATTTTCTATGCCTTTTCTTACTACTTTGACAGAGCCGTGGAGTCAGGCCTCATTGGTGAGACAACAGAAACACAGAATACACGCATCTCTTAATCCATAGACTGCATCACTGCTGCCCTTAAATCCTAGTGAAACATAGAATTTATGTAAAACATTTTTTTAAAGAATACTGTTCGAGTTATTGGGGCTTGCAGCACACATTTTGTGATTTGAACTCTTACCCTGTTCAAAAACAACTAAAAAAATTATAGAAATATGAAATTACCTCCAAATTCTCAAATTATCGTTTTTCTTTCTTTAGCAAAGCTAGTTATCTAATATGCTCTTAATGTTGAATGCAATGGCTGTGGTTATACACAGTGGCTTGTTTCATTATTGTCTATGGTGAATAATGAATAATTAAATAAATTTAGTTGAAACTGACTGAGAAAAATAATTATCCCTTACAGATGGCAGTCGTGGTGGAGTTGTGGAAGTGAGGGATTTCAAAAAGAGAGCTAAAGAAGGTGAGAGTTTTGACTTTTTCACAGAGCACATGGGGTGTATTGGTACATTTTGCACAAACAAACTGTTATTTGTATTCAAGGCTCCAACAATCGCACAAGCTTCACAAAATATGAGTCTTCTGGCCGCAGTGTCTTCCTCCAAAACACGCCCTGTTCTACCTCACACAAACACAAGGGCCTTATTTGTGCCCAAATATCTTGGCTCAGGTTTACCTGAAGCATTGGCTTTATTGCCATTTGAAGGTTATGCAAGCTGATGAGATGTGATTCACGTGTTTACATGGCATACACGTAAGCATTTATACTGTTTAGCTGTGGTACTGTAAAGACATTACGTGATGATCCGTATGTTTTATTGATTAATTTTGGGGCCAGGCCCATTTCTCAGAGCATGTGGAATTATTTCTGTGGTTGAAGAAACATTTTATGTTGCACAACAGATTTATAGCTTGTAGGAATGGGTCGGAGTGTTGCTGGAGTCTATTTGCATAGTGAGAACACTGCGCTGCCATCCAGAGGAACGAGTCTGTAGAAGGCAAGCCCAGCAGCTGACCCAGGGGGCACTCATTGGGCCAGAGGGTGTTTACAGCACCTGCCTGCAACAAAATGTCTGGGCAGAGACGCCGCCTTGTACACGCACATTTGGCCAGGCCTTCTCTTGGTGCACCAGCAAATACAGACCTTGGTAACTCGGCTCAGCTTGTTTCACAGACTCCCCTCTGTCAGTTATAACCTGGGCTGAATTTTCAGGCTTCAGCCACAACAGGCCAGACACATGCAGCAGTTTTTTAGTTACACATTTGATTCTGACATATGTGCATGGGCCTGATGTGGTCCTTTGTGGATGTGTTTTAGAAACGCACATTTTAACCTCCCCCACAATAGGTACAATTATTGAACAGCAGGAATGGCAGGATACAAATGATATGGTTTTCAGCGTCTATCAGCAATATGCCATAAATGTGTTTTAATGACCTGAACAGCTCTGTCCTGCTCCCATTGTATTGTCTAATAGGTTTTCTACCTATGAAACCGTGAATTGTGAGTAAGGTTGTTTTATTTGCCTTTATTTCAGTGTGCAATAAAATGACTAAGTACCGTCCCATCAGCCCCTTCCTGTGTATGGATATGACATATATTACCTGCTTGTTAAAGGAGGGCTTTGGCTTCAAGGACAGCACAGTACTTCAGGTAAGGTGTCCATATTTAAGGCAGCACCTTGTGTTGCACCTTGCCACATAGTGTGGAACTGTGAACCAACTGTTAGTGATGACATATTTTTCTCCTCTACACAGCTCACTAAGAAGGTGAACAACGTCGAGACCAGCTGGGCTTTGGGCGCCACGTTCGACCACTTTCGCAAGATGAACATCCACTGAGGGCAGTAAGGGGGTCACTGGCAGGGAGGTCAGAGGTCATCACTGCCTTGCCTTTACCTCACCAACACCCTGGCTGCCTCGCACTGCAGTTTTATGTAAAACAACGCACCGTCCTCACCTTTCAACCCACAAATAATCTCAGAACTGTTGATAAATAAATCACTATATTTTTTTAAGAATGCCAGCTATTTCTACTGTATGTTCAATCCATGATTAGTGCGCGAGTTTATTTTTTTAACATAAGCGTTTACATTTAGCTTCCTTTGGGTCTCTATTCTAAAACTGTCCTGGCAATATTAGTCATTATTAAAATCTTGTAAGGTACTAGGGAAGAGTCTCACTGTGGTTCCAAAGGGCAAGATAAGGAGATAAATTGAGACCCCAATTTTTTGTTTCACATTTCTTTTGTTCTCATTTTTATTGTAATATTATTTATTAATCACAATACAACTCCCATTGTTCCATGAACATACATGAATTTTAATGTATGCTTTGAAGTAGTTATAGGTAAGAATTGAATAGACTAAATCCAAATTATAATATCTTTCAGACATACTCCGACTGTTCTTGCTTATTCCTGTTTTGCACATAACACTTTAATTGCAGATACTGTACCTAAGATGTTGCTTATTGTCAGTGAAAGAGTTGTACATAGTCATTAATATTATTGGGGGTGGGGGGCTCATGTTTGCCACAACTCAGGGGGCACAAGGAAAGCAGAGACAGAGTGTGTTATTTTCACTGAATATGCCTAATACTTATGTATGTATTATTAAGCCCATATTTATAAGCTGTGCATTATCAATGTGTGGCCATATATAGAACACTGCCCACTGTCAAGTACATGACATGGAAATGACTGACTTAGAAACTTTCCCATATTGATATTACCATTCATCAAATAGGAAAAATCAGTGTGGCATGTCATTGTTGATGGCAGGATCAAATGCTGGTTTCAGTAAACATACAGCTTGGTGCTTAAACATCCCATTAATCTTGGTGAACATATTTCAACACAACTGCAAATTACATTTAGCACTTTGGCGCAAAAAATACTAAAATTATAAATAGTCATTTTCATTTGTTTTATTAACTGTAAACAGTGCCGTGTGTCAATTGTATTTGTAATAATTTTACATGAAATGTTTTAATTCTGCAAACATTGAAGTGACATCAAAGGGATTGGGTGTAGAAAAATGTATTTTTTCATAATTTCTCTATTGATAAAACAATCCTCCTGCTTTATTTTGAACTGTATAAATTCATTTATATATACATTGTTTTATTAAAACATTTAACATTTGTACACTTTGGTTTGCTTTGCTTTTCTTGATCATTTATGAGGCTCTGTAAATAGCATGACACTGTTTGCGAATGAAATGGAAGCAATCCAAAGGGAAGGAACAGGGGATATACAAAAAGCAGGATTACGGAGTCAGCTCGATAACTAGCTCGATAACGCCGTAAAAACCGGACATCTCCCAAATCTGGAACTTGGACTGAAGTAAAAAGAGCTGTTCCGGGTTTTACTCAGTGCAGTTATCTAGCTAACTCAGTAATCCTGCTTCGTAGTATACAGCTTTGGAAAAAAATAAGAGACCACTGCAAAATTATCCGTTGTCCCATTGTTATTTTGGTTCTGTACTCAAGCACTTTGAGTTTGAAAGAATACAATGACAATGAGGTTGAAAGGCAGACTGTCAGCTTTAATTTGAGGGCATGTTTATCCATATTGGATGAACCGTCTAGAAATTATAGAACCTTTAGTACATAGCCCCCCCCCCCCCCCCCCCCATTTTTGGGCATCAAAAAATATTGGACAGTTTAACATAATGTAGAATAAAGTAATCATTTTAAATATTTGGTTGCATATCCTTTGCATGCCATGACTTCTGTGACCCAACAATATCAAAAGACTCTCGATATATTATTTTCTGGTACCCCTACAAGCGATACTATAACCTCTCTGCATTTGAATGGATCTCTATGGGAAGTAGATTTAGCTGTAAATTGGTTGGCTAAATGGCCTGAAGTCATCAAGGGTCTGACGTATCAAACAAGCCTTAAAGCCTCTGCTGCCAGAAATACAGTAGATATGGATAACTTGAAGGGTTTCTTCTCCCGACTTATTTTTCCATAGAGTTCAATATGAAAATTTGTTAAGAGAAACAACCCTTAAAGTGATCCATCCATATCTACTGCATATCTGGCAGCAGAGTGATGGTTTGAGGAAATCAGACCCTTGATAACTTACAGCTATTTTACCAACCACGTATTCCATACTGTTCCAGCATAATTTACAGCTAAATCTAGTCCCACCCCCCCAATTCCCATAGAGATCCATTCAAATGCAGAGACGTTATAGTATCGCTTGTAAGAGTAACAGAAAATAAGATATCAAGATTCTTTTGATGTTGTTGGGTCACAGACATCAGAAAGTCATGGCATGCAAAAGATATGCGACCAAATCTAAAAAATTATTACTTTATTCTACATTATGTTAAACTGTCCAATATTTTTTGATGCCTGAAAATGGGAGGGGGGGACTATGTACAAAAGGTTCTATAATTTCTAAACGGTTCATCCAATATGGATGAAAATACCCTCAAATTGTATCCTTTCAAACTCAAAGTGCTAGAGTACAGAACCAAAATAACGACAACTGATCATTTTGCAGTGGTCTCTTAATTTTTTCCCAGAGCTGTATATCCCCAGAAGGACCAAAATCATATTCAGTGCAGTGTCCAACAGTGTGCTGTAGCAGGTAAGCACTTGTGCATTTAAACGATTGCAGAATCAATTCAAATTGATGGGAAGATGGGTCATCGCATTCTATAAGTGTGGACAACGGATATTGTGGAACCTTTGAAGATAAGATGACAGGACTGGTTCTGTTGACCTGATGTCTGAGCCTACAGGTTGGCATTATTGGAGCAGGATACAATGTTAGTCTGTTTTGTGAGCCTTTTACTGTGGTATATAATCTTCACGAAGGGCACTTATTTAAAATCAACATTAAAAATGCGTCTGTTACGAACTGTTGTGTTATCCAGTTTGATCATCTTGAGCCATTTAATCCTGAAAAGCCCTCCACTGCATTTCATAATGTTGGACCAGGTCATATACACCAGGCATAAGAAATGTACAGTCAGTGTACTTTGTCCACCTAGTTTCACCAAGCAATTTTCACAGAAACAAGTGGAAGCTTACAAATACCAAACTTTTGTTAAAAAATATAAATACACTGCTCACATATACATTCAATTGCCTTATTTTGTTAATTGTCATATTGTAAATGAACAGACCTTATACAGGGAAGTAATTTCATTGCCAAAGACAAATCCAAATATCAAAATCATTAAATCATCCTCATATCCTTTACCTATGAAAAAAAGTCACGTTCAAATTTGAAGATAGAATTTTTTCACCAAGTATAAAGATGCTTTTTTAACTTGATAGAAAGTACAGATGTAAAGGGAAAATTGCAACAGACTTGTGTGTGAAGCTCAAAACATTTGTGAGACATTGGTGTAATTTAACATCATTCAAAAATGGAAAAATTACTTTCATTTCTGGTCACAATAGAGCCGATCAAAATGAGATCAATAGACCAGCTGTAACAAACTTGGCTTCCTCCTTGCACAAAGGTGCATTGTAGATAAATTAAAGTAGCTACACACCAAGTCTGTATGTCAAATCTAACCTTATAGAACCTTAGGGTAAAAGGAAAGATTTTCATCTCAAATTACTATGAGCAGTGCACACATGAATACGCACTGCAAGGATACCAGACTATCTCTGAAAGTAAAATAAAACTTTATTCATTTACACTTTTACATGATCCCACCATGGCACCAACTCTTCGGCATTCTCCCACCAGCGTCACTTCATAGGCAGTCTCTCATTTGCTGGCATATGCCATGATCTGTTCCTGGAAACACAAAGAGGGGATCATTTATTTTAAATAAAAACTTTTTTTAATAGAAAACATGGAAGACCTGTCATGAATGTTCCACTGACATAACTGCAAATGTTTTTTTTAATGTTTGAATCTTCTGCCATCTGCAAGAATCCATCCTGAGGCAGTTTATTTCACCAATTTAGAGGAGGCAGAAATGAACCATCATTGCATAATTGGAAACCTGGCAAACAAGTGGCCCAACCTGACCTGCCATCTATGAAAGTATCCAGGCTTCCCAAAAATGATTAATGTGAATGAATGCTGCTTCCAATTGAGTGTTCCTAAGTGACCCTGTGGCCCTCAAAAAAATTTGTAAATGTGCAACACTGACATACAGTACGTATAAATATTGTGCATAACTAGGCATCGAGAAAAGACCTCTTTATAAGTAGCAATGCCTGCTTTGTTCTGGATCACTTAGTAGGGAATGAAGCCATTTCACATGAGCGGTCTGTAATAAAAGGAGTGTGAAAACACAGGCAAACGCTGCTGTACACAGCATGGGGCGAGCCCTGTACCCCACCCACACAATTTCGGTAACACTAAATTTGAGTCTAAACTTAGCCAGCGCCGTAGTTCACGACCAGCAGCACGGCCCAGTAAATTATAGGCACTTTTGGACTTTGGAGGCATGTAATCAGTGGAGGGGGGTGGAGCAGGAGGCGGGGCTTACCTTAACGGGTGGCACAGCATTGGTGGCCTGCAAGCCGAGGGTCCGCAGTAGCACCACGGGAGCGGAGTTGGTGGAGTAAAGCCGCTTCATGAGGTCAATGGCGGCCATCATGGGGAGGTTGTGCCGCTGGCGCTCCGTCTCATATTCCAGGAGATGCTGCATGGCCCCTGAAGTAGAGCGCAAGAGAACACAGTGACAGAGCGTCAAAGGGAATTTCTGGAAAACTGGTAGCAAGCAAAGCAGGGCTTCGCAAAGCCAAGTTTATACCATTTTAAAGCAACTGCTAGTTTCATGCATGACTGCGTTCTGGTTTGTGGTGAACCACTGCAGTTGGTGGCGAGGCAACAGGCTCCAAAGCATCTTAGCGTTTCATGAAGCACCACGGTAAAGAAAATGACACAACATTTTATAGTTCCAGAAATGTGTGTTAAACATAAGGCATGACCTTATACTTAAAATTCACTAGCCACAATACAAATGTGAATACACATCGAGAAGAGTTCAGCCAATGAAGACACACACCCAACTACTGTACCCTCATACGTTCTATTCGGCATGTTCCCTTGGTGGAGAGCAAAGATTATATCCTGTACTTGCCATTTATAGATACAGACATACGTTTACTTTTTTAGATAAGGTATTTGCTAAGTTAAAGTTACCTGGAAGGAAGAAAGGTCGCAAGCTATCTTAGATTAGTTGGGCAGTAGGCATGCTAAAATGATATCAAATCACATTACATTTCTTTTTTGCACTTAGAAGACGAATGAATTAACCTATAGCAAGCAGCAAGTTAGATGTATGGAAGTTGAATTTGAAAAAACTCTGGTAAAACCTTAATATTTAGATGGTATGACTTTTTAAAAAGCTACATCATTGATTAAAAAGTATACAAACTACATACAATGGTATAATAACATGACCGTTTGAGCAATTAAATGACAATTTAAACCATCTCTTCCATTTAGAAAACACTTAATCCATTTCATAAAAGCATTAAGGCTCTTTTGGCCTAGATATTGGCTTAATATTAAAAACTGGCAAGGCTAGGAGGTATTGCTTTATTTGCATATAAGCAAATATACAGTGCCCTCCACAATTATTGGCACCCCTGGTAAAGAGGAGTAAAAAGGGTTATAAAAAATTCACCTTTTGGTGAATTAGCTTAATCTTGCACTGAAAGAATGAGAAAAATCCAACCTTTAATTGAAGTCAATTTATTCTGAGAAAGAAAAATCCCTCATCAAGAAATAATTATTTTTAACAAAACCACGTGTGCCACAATTATTGGCACCCCTGCATTTAATACTTTGTACAACCTCCCTTTGCCAATAAAACAGCACTGAATCTTCTCCCGTAACATCTAATAAGGTTGGAGAATACAAAGGAAGGAATCTGAGACCATTCCTCTTTACAGAATCTCTCCAGATCATCCAGAGTCCTAGGTCCTCTCTTGTGCACTCTCCTCTTCAGCTCAGCCCACAGGTTTTCAATGGGGTTTAGGTCAGGGGACTGAAATGGCCATGGCCGAAGCTTGATTTTGTGTTCAGTTAACCATTTTTGTGTTGATTTGGAAGTATGTTTTGGATCATTGCTGGAAGATCCAACGACGACTCAGTTTTAGTTTCCTGGCAGAGGCAGCCAAATTCAGATTAAAAGTTTCCTGGTATTTCATGGGGTTCATGATGCCATATACCCCAACAAGGTTCCCAGAGCCTTTGGAGAAAAAACAGGAACCTCCACCATACTTAACAGTGGGGATCAGGTTATTTTCGGTATAGCCATCCTTCTTTTTACGCCAAACCCACCTTGAGTGTTGGTTGCCGAAAAGCTCAATTTTCGTTTCATCTGACCATAGAACATGGTTCCAGTCAAAGTTACAGTAGTGTTTAGCAAACTCCAGGCGCTTACATTTGTGGTGAAATGACAGGAAAGGCTTTTTTCTGGCATGCCTTCCAAATAATTTGTTGGCATGGAGGTGACGTTTAATGGTAGTTTTGGAGACTTGATGACCCCAAGATGCTAAGATAGCACACGTGGTTTTGTTAAAAATGTAAAAAATTATTCTCCGAATAAATTTACTTCAATTAAAGGTTGAATTTTTCTCATTTTTCAGTGTGAGAATAAGCTAATTCACTAAAAGGTGACTTTTTATAACCCTTTTTACTAATCTTTACCAGGGGTACCAATAATCGTGGAGGGCACTGTATATATGCAACTAAAGCAATACATATCCACATGCTTGTGGCTCTGGAAATGTACGACACTATAAATGTCTACATCCAGATCCCTGGAATAAATCTAAATAAAAGTAATGTGTCCCTTGCCCTGGCAATTTATTTTGAGCCAATGTTAGTTCATGTAATTTACAAAAAACAAATGTGATTTATAACTGTAATGAGACCCATCATCCCTGCTGTGCCATATATTCATGTTTTATATATAATTTATCGTGAATTTCATGCATTATTTTGCCTTTAAATATATCATCAGCACTAGAGCTAAACTGAGTGTATACTTTTTATTAAATGTTTACTGGCAAATGTTTTAAATTTTGTTTCAGATTCTTCCCATTTTCTCCCAATTTGGTAGCCAATTTAACCCCTATTCTAACTCAATTCCCCCCTGTGTAGCAACCGCTAGAGAATCGCCGCTACACAACCCCGTCACTGTCAGCCGGTAGTATGAAGGAGGGCGCCACGACCTCTTCAGGGCGCGATTCCTCGTGCTCCTGACCATGATTCCAACTGTCAATTGCCGCTCCCACAAGGCACCGGCCGGCCATGCTCGGATCTGGCAGGACCGGGGATTGAACCCCCGATCCTCCGGGTGCAACCACACAAAGTCTCCGCCTTAGCCCACTGCACCACCATGCAGCGGGCTGCACTACGGGTACATTTCTACGCTCACCTTAATGTCTACCCTTGAAACCTGCCTTTACCTTAATTTGACCTTTTCATACCAGCTAATCAGCCGCCAATGGGCTCATTCACAAGGTAATACTTTCATTTCCATTTGTGCGAGAATGCAATACACTACTCACAGCAGTGAGTGTTAAAAAAAAAAAAAACTAAAGAAAGCACGGATTCTGTCATTTCCTCTTTTGAGCAGTCTTTACCCAGTAAACCCACAATTTAAAAGTCAAACTACACATCAAAAGAGACTAAAAAGATATAAACTTTTCTTCAAGAGAAAAGCACTGTTTCCACATATACAGTGCAGTCCATAAGTATTTGGAGAGCAACACAATTTTTGTTATTTTGGTTCTGTACTCCAGTGCAGACTTTCAGCTCTAATTAGAAGTTCTGTACATCCATATCGGGTGAACCATGTAGCAATTGTAGAAATTGATTTACACATAGCCCCCACCCCCCCATTTTAGGCGACCAAAAGTAATTGTACAAATTAACATAAATTTAAATAAAGTTATCAGATTTAATATTTGGTTGCATATCCTTTGCATGCCATGACTTCCTGATATCTGTGACCCAACAACATCAAAAGAGTCTTGATATCTTATTTTCAGGTACTCTTACAAGCGATACTATAACGTCTCGGAATTTGGATGGATCTCTATGGGAATCGGGGGGTGGGACTAGATTAAACTGTAAATTACATGGGATTAGAACACATGGTTGGCTAAATGGCTGTAAATCATCAAGGGTCTGAGGAATCAAACGAGCCTCAAACTATCACTCTGCTGCCAGATATGCAGTAGATATGGATGGATTATTTAAGTTCATGTTAATTTGTCCAATTGCTTTTGGTCCCTTAAAATGGGGGGGACCATGTATAAAAATGGCTACAATTGCAACACGGTTCACCCCATATAGATGTAAAAACCCTCAAATTAAAGCTGAAAGTCTGCACTTTAACCTCATCATCACTGTTCCATTTAAAATCCAATGTGCTGGAGTACAGAGCCAAAACAACAAAGATTGTGATCCAAATACTTAAGAAACTGCACTGCACATTAAATAGTATGATAGCCTGTCATATTAGAGTATAAAAAATAAAAAAAACAGCTTGTAAAAAAACATGGACTCAGGTGCTTACCCAAGTCTTGCCCATTAAAAGCTGCTTGGCTCAGGACCCGAGTGAGACAGGCCACATCCCCAAATCCCAGGTTTGCCCCCTGGCCAGCCAATGGGTGTACTCTGTGAGCAGCATCCCTGCAACATAAAAAAAAGAAATTCCCCAGCACACAGTTATCATTCAATTCTCTACCAAACAACAAAATCATTCAAAAGCCATGGACCTAAGCCAGAAACAACTGCCTTTGAGTTCCAAGAATACCAAGATTTGGATCCAATGTCTCTTTTTTAAAAACTAATCTTCCTTCTATGATACATTGTGAGCAGTCTTGAGGATGGCCCATCCTAGCATCGCTCACAGATCAGGAGACAGACTGAAGGCAAATCTTGCTCCCATCTGATTCTGTTTATGGGTAAGCTTTTGCCAGGGAGAACATGCGGTCCACCATGCTCCCAGAGCTGACCCTGTTACACTAACAGCAATAACACAACTCCACAGACCCTCCCATACAGTTGGTTAGAAGAGCCGTTTGAACTCTGGTTTTCTTTTTCTCTGAGGGACGAATGCATAAATCAGTCAGGGGCTTTGGAGCCAGACTCGGAAGAACATCCCAGTAATCACAGGAGACAGCGCTTAGCTCTGCAAAATCATCAAGCAAAAACCAGTGGGAGTTTACTTACGGCTTCATCTGGTGCGGCACAGACAGCTATTTTGGAGGGAAGCAAGTTGCTTCTATCGCAGATCATGATTGGATGCGTTTCAGCTAGACAGGCTTGTCTGCCACCGCATGTCTTAACAACACACCCACCGCTCTACCCCCACCCCCACCCCCCCAGTGATTGACGGGCTGGCGCTCAAGTCCTGGTGCAGAATGTCAATGTTTGTTCTTAAGTGCACTGATAAAGTGCTAAGAAAATGGCAAACACCACAAAACTCTGTGCTGACAACGTGCTAAACGTGAAGGGCTTTCCAAAGCAAACCGGACCCGAGGCCCAGTCCGCCCCCGCAGCGACGTACCCGACGAGGGCCACACGGTGCCTGATGTACTCTGAAGCGTGGCCCATGCCCAGGGGGAACATGACTCTGCTCTTTGGGCCAATTCCGGCGACACTGGGAGGCAATTGTCTCGCAGATGTCCCGGAGGGCATGAGGTAGGACAGCGCTGTCCGGAAGAGTGACCCGGCCGTCTCAATCAGGTCCGAGTGGCTGTCATTACTCCACTGTGGGTGGGAGGAAAAAAAAGAAAAGAAAACAATCAGCAGTGAGGAGGTGACAGAAATGTCCCTGACCAAACTTTGGGCAGCAAAGGGCAAAAAACTCGCTGAATAAAACAAGACCAACCCTTGTTTTAATTAGCTTGGTTTTAAACACTTTCCTCAGAGAAAGGACCAATGTTGCCAACCGCAAGTGTATTAAACTAACCATGCATGACTCAACCTTGCTGCCCCTAGTAGGAGCCAAGTAAAAAATAGCACCCTTGAGAAAATAGGCTTCATTCAAAAAAAAATTCACAGAAAGCAGGTCACGGCTAGATGGGCTCAGTTAATAGAATGTGCAGCAAACCTCAAACATAAAGACACCATCAGTATTAAGTCATTACATTAAATGCATATGTTGCCACTGATGATTACAGTGATATAGTGCTAGTAATATATAACAAATACACAGTATTATTTTTCTTCAGTTTAATTAAATTTTTTATAATTAAATTTTTTTTAATCTTTAATGCTGGGCAAAACTGGTCTTCCAGTCCACCTTGTAGAGGTAGACAGGGAAATAAATTTGAGCATACAGCTGGTCTGCTGGTCACAAAGACAGGGAGATCATGCACTTCTGCAATGGAGACTCACAAAGGCAGAGTTGATGGAGTCCACAAAACTCTCTTCATCGCGCTCCAACAGCTCCTCTGCATGCTGGTGGCTGGTAGACCACACCAAGGAGCTCATTGTGTCGGATAGCTTTTGCAGGCAGCGAAGGGGCCAAGAAAAGGAGTGCGTGAGAGACCATCAGATGAGAGCGAACCCTTAGGTTTTAATTAAATACAATCGCTGTGGGAACTCTTTTCACTTTCATTCAACTAAATTTGCCGCATATTTCACAGACAGAACGAACGACGTAACTGGAGGGATTGTCTGCCGATACACTTTTGAACAAAAACTTCAAACGTTTTTAATAACCACAAATAGCCATGGCAAAATTTATTAGTCAACTACATTGTATAAAAAGTTAAATAATACTTTATAATATTTTAAAAAGGGAGAGGGACTACACAAGCACAATGCAATGCAAATGCATCAGTGCGGTTCATACAGACTCAAATTACATGAATCTCAAGCAGTATGTTCCAAAATAGAGTATACACATATACTACCCTTTATTTGATCATATAAAGAACAGACAAAAATATGAGTAAGTGAAGCTTACCGGAAGCATTGCAATAGGACCAGTTGGAAGGAACCTTTGCCAGGCCACATTGTTTTCAGTGGGCTAATGCCAAAGTTTGAAAAGGAGAAAGAGAACGTGAAATGAAAACCTGCACATTCATCAATAATTGTCAGAATTGCCAGTGCTAACTGGGGACATGAGAAATGGCATGGCCCTGGCCCTCTGATAGCAGGTGCGTTGGTAGATGTAATTCACCTGAGAGACAGCCGTCACAGACACCCTGTGGGCAGAGTGTCACCGTCTCAGGACTTTATGACACAATTACAGTCATAAATGCTTGACAACAAACGAGTAAAACAACCCACCACTAAAAACACGAAAAAAAAGAGTGTGTGCCATTTTCTAGGGACAATTTTGTTTAGGGCAAAGATAAATTATCACCACTCATTAATGTGCTACAACATAAACATACATATTGTTTTTGTGCATGTATGATTCAAAGCTCATTTGTTACTTTTTCAGTTACTCTGTGTCGTGTCCTATTCCTTCAACACTAAAGTAACTGAAAAAGTGAAAAATGAGCCGGGAGCTTGATGCCAATAATCTAATCTGCAGTTTGTTATTCCTTATCTCACAGTTTAGAAGGTGAAATTCAATTAACCAGTTTAACAGCAAAGTAAAGTAAAGTGTCCTCCTCCGCCACTCCCCTGTGAGGCTCTGTGAGCCTGTTCAATCTCATTTTGCCTGTAGCGTTATGCCAGCACGCTGCTAAAATGAATATAAACACAAATTCTACACAGCAAGACAAAAAAAAAAACAGCTTAAAATACATATAACAGACTACATCTGTAGCTTAGTTCATGTTTAGTGTCTGTACTTACGGCATTAAGTGATCAAGAAGGCTTTTAAAAGAATGAGTAACAACATGACTTACAAATGTTATTTGGAACAATCTAGAGAGGAGAGGCAGTGAGTTCAGGTTTTTTTTTTTTTGAGTGATATATTTTGAAATGGGTGACAAAACATTTCTGATAGGCTTCAAGTATTACTAAAAAAGCGAAGCTATTTTAATACTGATACCTACTTCATTAAGGCAATGGAACGAGACATAACGTTTTTAATTACCCTTTAATAATTCTAGGACTCAGACAGGAATATCCTAATTACTGCTGTGCCCCGCCGACTCCAACTCACTCACATACCCATTGTACAGTTAACTGTTGATAACTACCATAAATACACACACCTGTTTAGAAGCCTATATTTAACTTGGGTCATGTGAACTCAGGTCATTACATTTGGAAAGAAGCTATTGTGAAAGGTTGTTCTATGAGTCAAATGCAGCCTATATTTACTAAACCTGTAGAACTCAATAAGGACTAGAGTTGCGGTAGTATGATCTAGTGGGGGAGGGGGGGGGCGTAAGAAACACAGGGTGGGTGATGGACTTTGGCTTTGGCTGCAGACATTGAGTGGATGTGTTCGGTGCTGGAGATGGTTATTGGTGACAGCTGAAGAGCACTGGCTTCTCACTTCGGACAGGTGCAGGACCGCCACAACAGCAGACTGATCGTAGTTCCACTTCACCGTAGGTATTCCTGCTTCCTTTCGCACCATAGAGTTTGGCCCATCAGCCCCAATCTGAAAAACAACCAACATGCAGCCTATAAAACATAAGACACCAAACCCAAAAACTTTTAAATTCTTAAACACAAAACCTTTCTGGATAGACAGTCAAACTGGTGCAGGAAGTTAAGAGCTTCCATTATGCAAGAAGCAGCCTCATGTCACCCAGCAACATGAAGTTGCATTCTTATGAAATGCTGTGGACATCAAGGCACCAGGGTATTGTCTGGAAGGAGGGGCACAGACAACAATGGACTGTGATGTGTTATTTTTCCTGGCCACAAAAATGCAGTCCAAACATCCCACTTACCAGCAACTTAGTCTGCAACGTATCGCCATTGGCCAGCTTCACCTGCACCCAGGGGATGGAGTCTGCTACCTGGTAGGACCTGGGCCAGGCATACTTTACCACCCTGGTCCTGTACAGGACCTTCACGTGATCTGTAGAAGGCATGGGATGAGAAGAACAGTGGGTCATGTGACCTTTGCCAGCCCTATAAAGCTGGACCGCGACAAGTCAGCAGGTGACGCAACTGCCAAGTCATTCGTTGGATAGCGTCACCAAAGTCTTGCACTCATTTCAAGGGAAAAAACAAGATCTAGCAGTTACTGAGGAAAGATCTGAAAGCCACCTCATAAAAAAACACTGGTTTCTGTTTGACAGTCTTAATGGGTTTGGCTAGCCGCATGGCACAGACTAATAGTGTTTATCTACCAGTGTACCATGCCTCACGCCTGCTTATATGCCAGCAGCGTAAATGTACAGAAAATGCTTTTACTGGAAAGAGACACAAAAGGCCACGAAATTACATTTGCATTGCTGACTTGGAACAAGTCCTGCCCGCAGAACGACTACTGGTTACTAAATGCGAGTGACAAATATCGGCTTGCTTGGGACTGGATTGTGGAGTTATTATGAACCAGCTGGTCAGGCCGCAGCCTTGTACGACTGCAGCGACATTGAACCATTGCTATGCAGCGGAGAACTAAGAGGCTGAGGATAACCGTGACCCGCACCAGTGGCAACGTGTGAAAACCACAAATCCATAAACCATAAAACGTCAGTACAATTTTCAAGTCAAGCACATGGAACTGCCAACTCTTAACCTTACAAGAG
The DNA here is from genome assembly GCA_022702515.1 of Ilyophis sp. 1 JC-2022. Taxonomy (NCBI): domain Eukaryota; kingdom Metazoa; phylum Chordata; class Actinopteri; order Anguilliformes; family Synaphobranchidae; genus Ilyophis; species Ilyophis sp. 1 JC-2022. The sequence continues at coordinate 32,414,996 of CM040406.1, read as the reverse complement.
TTTGCTTAATTTCAGCTACAATGTGCCATCAGCACTGGAGCATCCTCAGAGCGCTTTTAAGAGACCCGGGAACACATGGCCTTCTTTTAACTAGGTCACTAGACCACTGCACGTGTACTCACGTGGCTAACCTTTTCTGAACTCTATCTTTGGCTTGCTGCATTGGAAATTTGCAGCTTGATTGAAATAGCAGAAAAAACATGGATGCGTCCAAGATCTGAACCAGTTCTCGTAAACAGACACTCAGAAAAGTACAAATATACAGAATGGGGATGGGAGGGGACGACTGTGGTGATGCCTTATTCCAGACCAGCATGAAATATTGACAGAACAAACCATTGACAAAGTTAAAGAGAAAAAAAAGGAAAGAAAAAGTAATAGACAAATCATGACCGAAAGAAAGGAGGGCATTGTATAGCTCCATACCTACCAGGGAGTGTCTCTAGTTGTTTTGTCAGGGCTGCCACAATAACGTCATTCTCAACGATATACGCCAACTCATCCTCCAGGTTCTCCTTATCGAAAGTGATCTGGGCATCCGAGCACGCATCCCAAACCTAATGGAGTTGAGCAATTATTCCTGCGGTCAGCAGCATGGCCCTTACAAGCAACCCCCTTTCCTATTTATAGCACTCCAAAGAAGCGCAGCTTCACTGAACTAAACATATCAACTCAGCTCAGCTGCAGCCTTGGCTTCTGAAATGAGTGACTAAACCAGCGATACCAGACATTACTGTATAACACCAACACCCTTTCTGACCCCTGCTTGCATTTGGAAATGTACACAGCATATGCATGCAAATACAGACGTGATGGCCAACAAATATCATGTCATGCAATAATACAATCTTTTGATTTCTTTTTAAAAACTTTTTATACCTAATTTTTCACCTGCAATTTTGGATCACCAGGCTTAATTATGAGCTCATCTCCTCTCAGCAATATCCCTTGTTGAACTCAGGAGGATACACACTAGCGTATGCATCCTACAACACACACGTGACGTGCAACCATCTGAATGGCCGGATAACTGACGTAGCTGGAGCAGGCAGATTGACGGGGGTTCCTATTGTGCTATGAATCCTACCGACTGAAATTCTCTCTATTAGGACTAAGCAACCCCATGGGGGTTTCAACGTTCATTTTCAGCCCTTCACCATATGACTGAACTGTACCAAATGCTGGTATTCAATAAAGAAAAAACCTGCTGCATCAATCAGTAGACAGTTGGTTTTACCTCGATCAGAAACCGCCGATGTTTATTTTTGGGAATAAACATTTACTTCAAAATTCAACTTAATCAAACCGAAGATTGCAGGGACGTGGACATGGGAAGAAGAGGCACCTTTGTTGAGAAGCAGCACGTTGCTAGGTATCCGTGTTGGTGCCCATTTACAGAGCCTACGTCCGCAAAAAAGTGATTTTGTGTATGCTTTTCTATCCTCTCGCACCACAGGAATGTGACGGAGCAGTTGATTGATGACTCGCAGTGTATCTTTCCTTGTTTACGGGGACCGTGTTCGGGCGCGCGGCGGCGCCTCCCGCTTCTTCTCATTTGTGTTTTATTGGACACCAAAGGGAAGCCCTGTTGGCAATGCCCACTTGGGACTAACTATACGGTGGCCTGCCAATCTTCGGAGAATTCTAAGGACCACAGCGCCACAGCATGCTGTCATTAACGAAACCACCGCGAGTAAAGACGTACAGCTGAGGTATTATGGGAGAGGTATATCACGATACAGCATTTCAAAATGACATCTCTCGCCGCGACAGAAACCACACGGTTTCTTATTTGGTACAAAAAGGCCACATCTTAGAGGAGGGACCACATTCTGGTCTCAGCTGTAAACCAGGGTCACTTTACTGTTGCCATCCACAATCCCCTTCACTTTAATCTTCTCCCCCTGTTTTTCACATGAATCTTTATAATTAGAAGACTAAATTAACATTTGAAAATATCAAATGGATTTATTCACTTCGTTAAATGTGCTTCTAATAAATAAACACGTTGCCCTGTGACCAAACAAAAGCCAACTGTTTGCAGAAGCCCAAAGGCTAAGGTTATCATTTTAAACGTATCTCCCTTTCCTAGGCATGCCACACTACAGGACCTGCCCGACTTGCGTTTTAAATATCAAACCACAAAATTCTTGAAATATGCACTTCCACCACCAATGCATTCGCCTTTCATTGTGAATAATTACATGCCCTGGGAAATTACACTGTACACCACGATGGAGATTCAGGGAAGGAAACATGATAACGTTGAATTCCATGCCAACACTGCTAGCTTTGCTTGAATTGCACTGGCAAACAAGCTGCGTTTTCCATAAATTGCATATTTCCCAGCTGACCTACAACTTGATGACTGGTGCACGACTCATAATTATGGGTGAACCAATTACGCAGGTGTTTATTCTGTACCCGGCAAAGGGTGTGTGCGTCATACATTAAAAGCTTCGGAGTGACAGGAAAAACAGAATTAAGGCTGTCGAAACCTTTACTGCACGCAACTACCTTATATGCATCATGCACGGATACAAATGGAACACTGAACTGCCACAAGCATTGGTGGTGAATTGGTACTGCTTTAGGCATAACGCTCAGAACTAACCTGCATCCTCTGATAAGGCTTGCATCTCATATTTACCACGTGATCCCATGCTCCAATACCTACAAACATAGGAAAAAGAGAAATTATATGAGAAACAATTAGAAAACATATTCTAGAACTCTTAGGAAACCGCATAGCTGCAGTACAGAACATAGTCAATAAGACACTTTTGATGGCCACTCTAAAAAAAAAAAAAAAAATCTATGCCATTTTATGCATTTAAGAATGTGATGGGAGAGGGAGAGAAACAAACAGAAGAGATCAGAACAAATGAAATCCAACGCCCACAACAAATGGTGGCTATAACCGAGTAATCAACAAAGTTAACATTGTGAGAAATAATGACCTAATCCTCAACCTACCGCCTTGGAATCATTCCTATATAGCAACACCATACATAGGCTTAATCCTACAAGCAAGCAAGCAAGCCTCATCAAAAACATTCCCAGCAATTGGACATGATGGTCTTTCCAAAAGAGTGCATTTATTTATTCAGTGAAGTCAAAGCCAACATTCTAATTATGAACTCAAGAATGCACAACGTGCACTTCTTCCCCACACTTTATGCAATGAATTCCAACAAGATATATGAACTTCTATGTGCAATACAATTGTGCCATTTGTGGGTTCGCTACAAGACAGGTGTAATTATCCTCCTTCTATGATTGCATAGCCAGGAAGGAAGTTTCCATGGCTTCTCTTCATTTCATTAACTTCTAAAAAGCAAGAATATCCAACATTAAACTAGCACATTTTATTTGATTGAATTCATTTCAGTTGATGTTGGTGGCACAGATGAGATACACTGAGTCTGATCAGAGTTCCATTTACATTCAAAGACCTTGAAAACTCCCCAATTAACAGAAGGCTGCCCTTGCAAATTGTACCACTGAGAAGTGTTGCAGAGCCTGGGTTGATAGAACTGACTCTGGTGCTGTAGAACTCAGGGGCTTTGTCCATAACTTTCTTATTTCCTGCTTCTAGCAGGAGGATCTTCTTCCCCTCCAAATTCGGATCCATACCTGTGAAAAGCAAAACGACGAAATAACTCTAAAGGTCTGATATTCTCAGCGATTTCTGATGTCACTCCGTTTATACCTGGCACATTTTTCTATCCGTCTATATCTGCCCACACCGTTTGTAGACCATAAGTAGTTATCTCGCTAATGGTGTGTTCAGATACTCATTAAAGAAATGTGCACCTGAACATAAATGGCGTCATAAAAGCTAAATATTCTACCTATTTCGACAAAATTAGTCCGTTAATTGCATCTCATTATCTGAAGCTAGCTACTTAGGCTCTAGAATCGCAAAATTTACACCAAAACCGCAATTGCATCCTTCAGCTGAAAGTATGTAGTTAGCTCAGAATTTGCATTGGACAAAATGATAGTTATCCCTTTATGTGGGCAGGAGAGGGGGAAGAAAATGTAGAAAGAACTTAATGTAATGCTTTCGCCATGAGATTCTGACAGGGGTTTATTACAGTAAATCTCCGTGAGAAAAACAAAGCTAATCGCAGGGTAGAGGACTATATAGCCGACTAACAAGCCTGAACTCGCGGTAGAAACACCAGTCACAACACCACTCACCCAAAGAACAAGCCATTGCAGTGCCCACCATTCCTCCGCCAGAAATGATGATATCATATAGTTCGTTTCCATTTTTATTTGATTCGCCGCGCTCGGCAGCCCCAGAATTACAAAGCCCTCTAGTCAAGGTTCTTACCCCATTTAGACAAGTTAGGCCAATGCAAGGTCGCCTACCGCCATGTAGTGTCAATGTCACTTTAGCAAGACAATGCATCCTACGAAACATTATATTCGAAAAGTAAATTCGCTATGCTAACTTTATAGCTGTATATAACTCGAACGGTTTTCTTAGAACAAAAAGCGCACCAAACGCGCCCTCTTATTCCTGCTTGTCAGCGCCACACAGTCACTCTACATTCCAGCCATATTGTCATGTGTACTGATAGCATTAGCGAACACTTCCTGGGTCAGATACATCCAATCATAAAACGGGGCTGTAATTTTGCTGCTCAGTTCACTGGCGATTTTTTGGTTTGATCATTTATGATTGTACATATGACTGTTAACGGTGGGAAGAACATGATAGATAGCGTAGATATATTTCAACCACACCCGTTAGGATTAGGAGTTTGTGGACTTTAATCAGACGACTCACTCAATTGGAGTTGGAGGAACAGACATTGAAATCAAATCAAAAGTTATTATACGTTTCCGGATACTATTGAGGAAAGTTGGTGCAATGGTGTGCAGTTTGCGCCACTAACGTAGTTTTTTTAAATTCCATACCGGTTTTTAAGTTACATTCTTTCGTATCCCGAAGAACTTCGCTACCTAGCTGCTCAACGTTAGCTACAAGGCTAACGTTACTGCATTTCATGACTGCTGTGTGTCCGATATTCTCAACGAAAGCACTGGTCTGATATTCCCATCGATTTGTGATGTCACTCCGTTATTTATAGGCCTAACGTTACCTGTAACATTTTTATGTGCACACACAGTTTGTAACGTTAGACTATAAAGTAGCTAGCTCGCTGGTCTGTTCAGATACCCATTTAAGAAACGTGCACTAAGTAAGTTACATAAAACCAAAGATTTGAGATGATAACCTATTTTTATACAGTCTATGATGATAACTCTTCCCCTCTGCTAAGGCCCTCACTGTACAAAAGTATACCCTTAACTATCACATCCGGTGCTTAGCAAGCAGCACAAACCGGTGCTACCGAATACATGACTGAGTGCGAGACCAATAAGGGCAGTGGGTGGAGTACATTATCAACGATGGGATTCCAATCATCGACACTACGTAGCTAACGTGAGCTAGTATTATTCGCAATAATAGTATTTATCAAAAGCTTTTTTCTTTTTCTTTTTTTTGAACGATGCCAAATGTCTCACATCATGTCGCACGTGTCAAACAATCTATCGCTCTTGAAGGGGAATACAAGGACCGAAAATACTGCAGCAGAACTCCCTGGCTCTACTGAGATCAAGGTTAGCTGGCTAGCGAATGAAATATATTACACATTTTTAGTTGTGTATATATAAAAAATAGTGTGCCGTGGTGAACTTAAAAATATTCATAATCTAAAAACTGGCTGTATAAAAGTTTAGTTCCTCTTTTTAAATTGCGATGTGTGGGTACAATGTCATGGCAGAAGGTGCTTGGTTTGGTTGTCATAGTAACCCAAGCAGCTGTGTCAAAGCTGCTACACAGCCTGAGTAGGAAATTTAACAGGCTAATATCTTAGCTAGCCAAACGACAACATAGTTTTGAACAGGATGTTTATCTATCCATATCGGGTGAACCGTGTTGCTGGATTGGCATACCAATCATTTTCACAAATATTCAACTCTACATTTAATAAATGCTTTCCTTTAGTTAAGTACAAGACCAAGTCAGGCCAAGTTGCTAGTAAACCATGGTTCTCTTTGGGATTATTGAAATCCTCTATAAAGAAAAATAAACTATATACAAGATTTCTGCTAAGTCCAACTCCCCACAACTCTGATACATACAAAAAATACAAAAATACATCTTCACACCTACTCCGTATAGCAAAAAATAAATACTGCTAGTAGCATAATTCTATGCGGAACATCATCAATCAATTACTTAATAAGAAAAAGGCTCCTGTGAAAATTCCATCTCAATTTACTGATGGTGACATTTCATTTACTAACCCTTCTGATACAGATGAATGTCCAATAGATAAGATTACTGGTTATTTTCCCACCTTGTGTAGATTTGAACCCACTACATCCAGAGAGGTGCATGACATTATTGTCAACCTCAATAACGCTGCAGCAGGTCATGATGAAATCAAGGCCAAGCTATTAAAAGAAGTGGCATCTTCAATTAGTGAGCCACTAACTCATGTCCTCTCAGTCTCTTTAAAAACTGGGGTTGTCCCAAAAGACCTGAAAGTGGCAAAGGTCATACCATTATTTAAGGAAGGGGATCCTAGCCTTTTCACTAATTACAGACCGATTTCTATTTTACCTTGCTTCTCCAAAGTTTTGGAAAAGCTAGTCTATGCAAGAGTGTTAAAACACCTGAATGATAACAATATCCTGTATAAACACCAATATAGATTTAGACAAAATCACTCAACATACATGGCTCTTTTACAACTTATAGACAAAATTTCTACAGCTTTGGACAATAATATGTTCGCAATTGGTATATTCTTGGATCTATCGAAAGCTTTTGATACAGTTGATCATAAAATTATAATTTCCAAACTTCACTGTTATGGCTTTCAGGATGTTGTTATCAATTAGCTTAGTGACTACCTTAATAATAGAGATCAATATGTATCTATAAACGGTTGTATTTCCAACAGAATCAAGCTATATTGCGGAGTGCCTCAAGAATCTATTCTTGGGCCACTTCTATTTCTCATCTATATAAATGACTTTGCTTGGATGTCCGATTCTGCATTGCCCATTCTATTTTCTGATGATACCAATATTGTCATATCACAAGCAAACTTTGATTCCTTGATCAGAGAAGCCAATGATATTCTATCATATACTGCAAAGTGGTTCCAGATGAACAAACTTTCCATAAATGTCAAAAAATTCAATTTGATCATTTTCAGAAATAAAAAAAAAGGTTATCCAAAGGAACATGCTAAATTGTTTGTTAATAATATTGAAATCAACCAAGTCACTTCTGCAAAATTTTTAGGTGTATTAGTAGATGAAAAACTGTCCTGGAAAGACCACATTGAGTATGTGTGTAAAAAAACCATGAAGTCTTTTGGCATCATTAGAAAAGTTTGTTCACTGGTAAATCAATCCTGTCTTTTAACACTCTATTATAGTTTAATGTACCCATACATATCATACTGTAACATCGTTTGGGCCAGTACATATCCTTCTTCCCTTCAAAAAATGATTTTAATCCAAAATAAATCTTTAAGATTGGCAACTGTGTCAAATCACTATGAACCATCAGCTCCCCTGTTCAAGAAATTAAATCTGTTATCCATTTTCAACATCAATATCTATCAAACATGTATTTTTATGTATAAATGTATGTTTCAAAAGCACAGCTTACCAAATGCATTTCACAACTTATTTTTAATTAACTCTGATGTCCATTCATATCCAACCAGACAAGCAAAGGATATTCATCTTTCCTATTATCACACAACTCTTATCACACAACTCAATATGCCATAAAATACAGAGGACCATCACTTTGGAATACCAGTCCCCTCTCTATCAAAATCTGTCCATCACTGTCAGTATTTAATATGTCTAATATGAAAAAACACCTGTGTCATAGTTAATGTGCTCAGTATGTGTACTTCTGTTTCATTTATTATTATTTATTGTTTTTTTTATATATATATATATATTTTTTCATTATGTTAAGGAAATACATATCCATAGTATTAGTATTATTAAATTGTAAATCCTAGAGGGGAGGTTTTACTATAAGCCCTTTGGGGTTTCTTACTTGTTCTGCACAATCCCTGCTGTGTTTATTTCTATATACTTTTGTTTTATCACTTCCTTTGTGCTAATAAATAAATAAATAAAAATACATTCAAAATAACCATGTAGACATTGTAGCCATACATAGTACCCCTATTTTAGGGGACCAAAAGTAAAATATTGCTTATAAATAAGAGTCTTTTGATGTTGTTGGGTCACAAACATCAGGAAGTCATGCACTTTAACCTCATAGTCACTGTTCCATTTGAAATCCAATGTGCTGAAGTACAGAGCTAAAACAACAAACAATGTTTCACTGTCCAAATACTTTTGGACTGCACTGTAATTCTAAAATTGACTGACATGTTTGCAAATAAGCAGTAGCCTACTTAGAACTATAACTATAGGTCATCCTCAGGGCTTTCCTCCCAAAGACTCATCTGATTCAGAAGCGGGGGAGGCTGTTGACAGACCGAGGAAGGAGAGCACCATGGACAGCCTACTGGCCTTCCTGCAGCAGGAAATGGAAAGCCCTGCAGAGACCGAATTGCTGCTCCAGCACAGGTTAGAGACCATGAAGGAGGCCCACAGGCAGCAGCTGCAGAAGACGGGGCATCTGCACCAGCAGAGTCTGGAGATGAGGATGCTGCACAACTCACTGCTTGCTGAAGGAAACGAGAGGAATGCCAGTGTTGAGAGGCACCTGGAAGAACTCTTCAGCTCTGACAACAAGAAAAACACTGGCATAAAGACTCTAAGGTGATTTTTTTTTGTATTTTCTTCTGTTTTCTATTTTTATTAAAGGTATAACACTAGAGGTACTATGAACTAAAGAAAATTAACTAAACTAAAAAAATATTAATCTTACTGAGCTTCCTAATTCAACTTACATACATTGTTTCCAGAAATGTTAAAACTGCACAACCTGATTGTGATTTATTCTTGTTGCCAGTTTTATTCATTGTGTGTTATAAAATATCTACAGGTGTAAAGGCCCAAGGAGGTTCCACTCCCTATCTGACCTCAGTTCAGTGAATACAGTTCCTTCTAGGGCCTCCCCGCAGCCTAGAGGATCCCAGAGGCCTGCCACTACCTCTGCAGCCTGGGCCTCAGGTACAACAGTACCCAAACCCTTTAGCCTGACCCTCAGAGAAACTCAGAGGAAACTCCAACTGCTCCAATACAAAATGCCTCCGGATATTGAGGGGGACCTGGAAAGCAAAAGGAAGGCAGAAGAGGCAGAGTGTAAAAAGCAGTTCCGTGCCGCACCTATGCCTGAACATGTTTACCTTTCGCTGTACCATGACATTGCAGAGGCACGAGAGGAGGCCAGGAAGACAGGTGTGGAGCAAAGGAAGGATTTCTTGCTTTCCATGCAGAAACCCTTTAGATTTGTGGAGCGGGAGGAGAAAAGGAAAACGGAGTTGAATAAACGGCTGGGCAGCCCAGCCCCTTCACCCAGCGCCACCAAGTCAATTGAAGTAAGGAGGCCAATCCCCAAAGCAGTCAAAGACCCAGGAGTCAGTGAGCATCTGAAAGGTGAGAATGCATGCTTGGTATTTGATGACTGATGGGGAGTCTGGAGCAGCAGGACACATTCTACTTTGGCATACCCTGGGTAGGGTGGGTTTAACATGGCCAGGGTTCCTTTAGCTGTTTAGCTGCATTAGTTCATCATAACAATACACCAGGTCCCCACAGGTTACCAGTTGTCGTCAGTGAAAGACAGGCTTGGTCTCTTCCTTCAATCAGTACTAGCTCTACCAGAGAGCAATAGCTCTCTATTGTAAGTTCTATGTGGTCAATAGTGTGGAAAATAGTCACTGATTTGTGGGTGATTGGGTTAGTGAAAATTGGCAATGTCCTGGAGACAACTTCCTGTCAGTTATTTTTGAATAAGCAAGTAAATGCATTCGACGATCCTTACACATTTAGCTCACTATATTCCCAACAGAAAAGGAGCTAGACAGGAAGATCCGTATACAGATTAGGGCACAGGACATGCTGAGAAACTCCATGGCGCCCATTGAGACACAGGTAAACAGGGAAGACCAAGAGAAGCGTAGCGCCGGCCGCACAAAGCAGGCCCTAGGGTTACTGGAAGAGAAGCCCACCTTCCAGCCCAGGACGACTCCACAGGTGCCGGATTTTGACAGGCTGTACAAGGCATTCCAGAAGGAGGCTTTGAGGAGGGCAGAGCAGAAGGACGCCACAAGGTGTCAACCCTTCAAACTACGTACCTCAGATTTGCCTCCAAGACAAAGCCAGAAGAAATCTGAACCATCACAGGTGAGACACCTACCTTTCCATCATCTCAGTCCTAAGAGTTTAGAAGATATGCAGTAGGTGACTATGGTCCTGACATTGCATAGGATCCTCAGATCTCCTTTGTATCTGATGAGGTCAGTATGCATTTAAGATGCTTGCTTACCTGATTTATGTTTAAGAGGGGGAAAAAAACGTGGGATTTCAGTACTCAACAGGAAGAAAGTAGCCTACAATGGTCAACACATCAAGAATGACAACATAATGTTTCGATTTGCAGCATCTCCTGCTTTGTGTACAAAACCTTACTCTTACCTTACTCAAGATAATATAGAAAATTGTTTTGAGTTTTGTTTGAATATTTTACCAAGGATATATAGCCAAAGACTGACACAATGCATTGTATTAGAAGATTAAATGACAAAATTTAAAAATGCACAAATTTCTTAGGACCAGGTAGACAAGACGTATCTGAAGAGAAGCCATTCCTTCAGTGGCATCACGTCTCTTTCAACAGACACACTTCCCACCTACATCACAGATGCAGCAAGGAAACGTTGCTCTGCTATCAGGTTAGCGAACGTATGGAAATTATTACTAGAGCATTGTGCACCTACAAAGAAGGATGACACATGATGTTACACACAACTCTCCCATTTTCTCCTGGTCTCCAGAAGGTCCATGGAGGAAAAGGTGTACAAAGAGCAGGAGAGTGCACAGTGGATGCACGTACACAAGATAAAATCTCAGGGCATGAAAAGTACTGTGACCTCACGAGCAAAGGCTATGGACCCACACAGGAGTCTGAAGGAGGTGTACCAGGAGAAGCTGAAACAACACCGGTGAGTGCACGACTCCTCAGACCACTGAACTGCAAATTCGGATGTTATCCATAACTAGATGGTAATGGAGGGACGAGAAGGACACTAGTCAGAGTTAGCAGAGCTCAAAAGTGCATGCAAGTCCACTACAGTAGCATGACCCCTTAAAAGTTGAATTTAGAGACCTGATGGTTCTTTTAAGAACCAATGACTTTCATGAGCCAATTCTTGTTGAAAGTTGTGGTGTGTGGTTATGAGAGCTGTGGTCGAGTCCATTTTAAGTCAAGTATGTTACACATGCATGGCTTTTTTGAGTCAAGTTTTTAAAAGTGGCATGATTTGGTCTATGAATAACTGATGTGTAATAGAGGTGAATGCCAAAGTTTGGTGGCCAGGCGTACACTCATGTGTTCTGCAGTCCCACAGAGTAGTGCATAATTGACCATTGCATTTCCCAGCGATGGAGGACATCAGTTGGTAGGTTATACCCAGCCTCGTCGCTTAAAGTGACTCCTCTGGTTTATCAGGCTCCTATGCTCAGCCATCACTAGCTGCTAGTATGCATAAAATCCCAAAGCAGCTCATTAGTATTGTGCAGCTCAACCAGTGGACCTCAAAGTAAAGCAGTGACTAGCTACATACATACACAAGCAGCTAAAAGTTGACCCACCTTTCTCACCTGTAGGGAGACAGACCAAAAGAGGATGAAAGACTATAAAAGAGATTTGCATGAGATGAAGACACGAGTCAAGGTCCGTCCATACCTGTTTGAACAGGTGACACAGGTAAACCATTGTTGACATTTTTAGGATCCAGTCACTAACTGGGCACCACCCAGTCTGGGTCAGCAATTTCAATCTCTGCATATTTATATGACTGCCAAGGAGAGAAGTTTTAGTTAGATTTTAGATCCGAGTTAAATAGAAGCCTTAAAAAAAAGGCACACAGACAATGAGCTATTTTTATGCTAAAACCGTATTAGTTAATTCTAATAAAATTACTCAGAGCTTTTTCTAATTTTTTTTAAACAAGTTTTATTTTTATTTCTGAAAAATATAGGTGTAAAATTTATTGGTACTTGTTTTCTGTATTTTGTGCACCTTCCCTCCTTCATCTTAAATCTGATTTGTAGTTAGCTTTGACTTAATTGTAAATTGGTCCCATCAGTTTACTGTTCAATGAACCCATCAACAAATTTGTTCACTCCTGTATCAGAGTACAGTAAAACATTTTCACAAGGATATGTGTGCAGTCTCCAGCTGTAGCTTACCACTTTATAAAACATTTCAGATCAAATAAATGACTGGGCTGGTGAAATGTGTGGTGCAGTCCCTAGGGCAGCCGACCCTCAAGCCATATATGAAACCCTCCATGCGGTTGGGGTTTGACTTTGATCCCCCGCCATGGGGCTACTACTTTCTGTAGTGTAATCCCTTCTTTGTCTGATTAAAGTAAAAAACATGAGAGGAGGACAGACTGTCTGCTCTCCATAAAAAAAATTCCAAAAATGTTTTATAAAAAAAAAAAGAAACTACTGGGCTAATTCAACCACTGAGAGCAAAAGTTTGCATAAATCCCAAAACAGATTGGCCCTTGTGCATCCCTAGCTTAGATTGTGATTTCTTCACTGTGAGGTTCATGAGATGATTTTTAAATGGCGTTTCCTCCTAGAAAAATGCAAAGTCCGATGCAGAGCGGCGATATAGGGTCCGATTGGAGCAGGCGGGGTTGAATGAGCATTTTGTGAAGAAGAAAGGGGAAAGCGCTGGAACGACGCCTCCCTTCACATCTGACGATGAGGACCACAGCAGTGTGAATGATGCCCAGCTTACGTACGTATTTAACAAAGAAAACACAATTGTATAGCAGTAATTCAGTCCCAACTAGAACTAACCTAAATGTATTTTATTCCTCAATGTCTTTGATGTGGTTAGGGACACCATTTTGTCTTTGTTTTCTTGCAAATACTTCAGTCCTCCACCAACAAGAGGTCAGTGGCCTTTTTGTTAACCACATGTCGATCAATTATCCTGATTACATGGGATAATTTACACAAGGTACATCTACTTTGATAAAGTTATTAAGCACAAATTAAATTATTTTTTAAAAGTTTGCAGCAATGTCGTTTACACAGTTAACATGAAAATGTACTGTTCTGAACTATAATTCAATTTGATCACTTATGTTGTTTGAGTCTTTTCTACGATTGATTCGTCTTGATCGTCCTGCATTAATAGTTGGTTAAAATGGACATGTATTATGTTGCCTTTTGAATAGGATTTTGAAATATTTCTTTCGATGTAATCCCAGAATTTACCCAGTGACACTACAGTTTTTATCCAAATAATTTGCAATTGCCTAGCTTAGATCTAGATTTTGCGGAAACCTGGAAATGTGTGTAGTGGGAGAGTTTGTACATCGAGACTGCATTGAGTTGGTTTCAGAAACATTGCTCATGTTTGTGTTGAAATATGTTGCTTTTCTTTGCAACTTCATTGAACGTTTGTCAACTTGGTGGTTCATTGTTTATCTGCGGAGCCGTTGTGATATTTGCCATCTGCAGCTTAGTAGTACTTCACAGCAGTAGGGCAGTGTATTAGGAAGCAAAACTGTCATATCAGTTGATTTTATTTGAAGACCAAATCAAAGGTGTAAAACATAACTGTCCGTTTCATCCTCCATGACCACATATTGGTCTGCTGTTTTGATCAGAACAATCACATATTTCTTCCCTTCCTTCCTTCTCCAAGGAATATAGGTATAGAAGATTCAGAAGAAATTTGTATGGAGGAAAAGGAAGTGTGTGATCCAACAAGGAAAAAACAAAATGAAAATTCCATTTCACAGATGGGAGCAGAATAATCCGGAGCAGAGCTTCTGCATTCAATTTCTAACAGTCTTTAATTCATTGTTGTGTCTGGAAATTGTAGATTTTACATGTATCAGGCTTTTATAATTAAACTGGCATTACTTGAATTATAAAGTGCATTTGACATTGTAATAAGAGGTTTATATACACTATATTTTTATAAGTAATTGAGAATATTATATATGCTTACATTTAAATGACCACTGGCGAGGGATTATACCCATTTGACATAAATTCAATAAAGGAAATGCTGCAGCTGCACACTCCTACATAATTACCAGTAAGCCTTTGTTACATGACTTGCAGCTTTGGTTTCTGAGGAAGTAAAGATAACCTAGCATTTTGGAGAGCAATAAAATATGGAGTGACCACAGAATTCCCAAATAAAAATTAAATGATGTTCATAACTTACTGGTTTGGTCCTTTCCCCCTTGAATTAATAACCACATTGACCAATTTCCTATAATTCTGAACGAAACAAAACGTTCACATTGGTAACATCACAGTACTCATTTTGGCATAGTTCCTGTGCAGGAACTCTAGATATAGTTCAGATACAGCTCCAAGGCACCAGCCGTTCAGCTTGAAAGCTTTGTGGTTGCCTGTAACCTATAAGAAAATGCTTATTCTTGCCATTTATAGGTAATTTATAAAAGGCTTCCTGTACGTGGAAGTCACCACAATACATTTCACTGCTGGTCATTCCTTTGAAATACAGGGAAACCAATTGGACTCAGCTTGCCAAAGAGCCATACAATAGTATTCTTTTCATGGTTTTATGGTGACTGATCGCCCTCTGAAGAATGGCGATTCACAGAGAAGACTCCGCAGCAATCATAGATCTTAGTGGGGCGTGCTTTAAACCACCAAGGCTTCCTGCGTAAACCGGACACAACAAAATAAACACATTCCCTTGCCATTTTCAGCTCAAGCATCACCACGTATAAGGTTACACAAACTTATGTGGTCAACTTGCTTGGAAGGAATTGACAAAGAACATTTTAAAAATACTTAAAATGTAACCATTGCTGAAATATAAAATCTAAATTTAATCTATACAAACGTTAAGACTTGTGAAAGGTAAAAATAAAACAAAATCAAATAAAACGATCATGTTCATGATTTATTCATATATTTAATCAAGTTCCATCACCTTCATATGCCATTTTGTATACGCAGGTTTATTATGGTCTCTGCTGAAGTATTACAAATTTTGCTTAAGTCTCTAGTAAGCCCCCTTTGCATTGCATGATGGTTCAAGCAAAAAAAAATTATGTATATACATATACTCTTTCTGAACTATGAACTATGATGGCTTTCGCACCCTGTAAGCTTATTCCACAATTAAGCTGATGTTCCAGCATGGTTATTCAGGTAAGCTTATTCTTTCGGCTAAATTTCAATAAATAAATATTGCTGAACACTCAACAGGCCAGATACCCTTAGAAGTCTAGGAATGGCCAGAATTTACATTGCTCAAATGCTTAAGTCTACATTTAGCTCAATCCAGAGCTGAGGTAACAGTACAATAGGTGAAATTACCTATTGAAATGCCATCACCACAAGCATATATACTGCACCTGTCCAATAATAACGGAAACTCTACACACTGTCTTCTAGTTGTGAGTGTTTCAAGAAAATTACTTCCTGGCTTTCTATTTATTTACAGATGGAAATTGCAAAACACCCTTCATAAAACTGCAACTACCATATTAAATTCAATTAATGATTTCAACTGTACGCTGTTCTGATGCTACTGAAACATGCTACTGCAGCAGTGCAACCACCTCCTCTCCGTAGCCATGCCCTCCTGTTGCCATGGTGACCAGGTCATGTGGCTGCGAGAGGACCACCATTGAGGCAGAGGGACCATTTCCTCCCAAAGTGTCTAGAAGAAAGATGGTTGCAAAGAGCCATTAGATAAACAGGAAGTGGTTACCCTTCAGTTACTCCAAATGGAACTTTGGATAACTCATGCAAAAACAAACATAATGCCTTTACATATAAATGTCAGACTTCATTTTCAAACCAGTGTGCTTATTGCAAAATTTACGTTCCTACATATTTGTTTTTTTTTAACAATAAAATAACCAAAATATATAATTTAAGAGATGGCCGCAGACTCTTACTCCCACTATGTATTCATTACAGTAGATTAATGTCTGAGTTTATATTACAGGTGGGCGTACAGCGAGGCACAAATTAAACAATGCATTATAGAAGGCCAGCAGCCTTAATGGAGCGTGTTTGCAAATGACAGTGCCTGAAAATGCTGGTGTGGCCCTTCAAAACTAAGTTCAGAATCCTTGCAAACCGTACGGCAGACATTACCGAGCTAAAAAGCCCTTTTCTTAATTATAGGTCACATCTGAGAAGGGAGCATGTGCAATTTCTGAAAATGTTAAGTCCCTGTTACTTTGCAGATTTGAACCACAGGCATTAGAGATCAGGCAGGCACCTCCTTGTGCTCTCATCATTGCATGGTGAAGGTTCATGGGCTCCAGCGCTGTTGTCATGGTGACCATGCTGTCACCCACCACTCCACGGTCCTCGAGCAAACTGCTGTGCGTCAGTGCCTCTCCTGGGAAATCAGAACAAACACGCCACTGCAGGATGACAATACCACCACTTATTACAGACAAACATGCATACTTATCACTCAGCCATTTGACGCAGAGGGTTCTGGTGGCCGAGACTAGTTACAGCAATGCAGTCCGTTGATAAAGCAAGAAAATCTTTAGATGCAATTGGGTTGTGTGAGACTCAGACTCAGTCATGGGCAGCGTTACCAGTGTCTCTGGCTTGGTTGCAGACTGGTGCATCGCTGTGCCTCTTCCTCATGTGGACGTTTCTGCTGCCGCTCTGGGAGAAGGTCTTCCCGCAGATATTGCACTGATGAGGCTTCTCTCCTGTGGCAGAGCAAACCAGCGGCACATCACTGCACGTGCCTTGGAAAGTGGACCACAGCAGCAGCCAGCTCTGGTCAGGGTGGACTGTGGTGTGAAAAAGAAGGCCTCTCTCTCTCTCTCTCTCACCTGAGTGAACCAGCATGTGCTTGCGTAGGCTGGAGTACTCTGTGAAGGAGCGCCCACATCCGTCTGCTTCACACAGGAACGGCTTCTCCCCTAGAGAAATAACGTTCAACATCAACCGATTCTGTGCAAAGAGATAAAAAGTTGAAGCCGTTTATGGATGCTTCATGCATCCTATCCTGATCTGATAAAGCTGACGGAAAATTCAGTTGACCATGTCCTGTCTATTATGAACCCACCCCAAGCCGGCCATAGGATGGACTCCATTCAAATCTGGTTCCTCCTAAAGTTTCTTCCCACATGTCATCCAGGGAATTTTCCCTTAGGTGCTTATGGCTGGGTATACTGTGAAACTTATTGTGGTAAATTATTTGAAGAATGCGCTACATAAATAAACTTTTATTCAATTTAATAGCCTTTTATTATGCAGCATTACAATTTTGAAAGGGGCATAATCTCTTACATGGTAAAAAGCAGGAACAAGCAGTTAACAACAAATGTCAAAATGCCACTACAATAAATATTTGCATTCACGAGAGTAATGTATTTATGTATTCTGTCACTTGTCTCACATTTGTCAGGCATGGGCTCAAAACAAATTGTGCTCAATAAATCAACACTGCTGGAAAAGCAAATCAAGTTACACTACAATGTATACGACTGAAACTGCCTCATTTTCTGCTAATCTTTTCCAAACGACTAAGATTTTCCTTTAACTTGTTGGCTTGTCTGCATGTCTGAGAGGCCAATGGTCAATTCCATTCAACGGTAGATCCGTTTGTGAAATTAATGCCATAAGCCACTGAGCACGTGCGAATGGAAGTAAGTGGAAGCGTTATAATAGTGTGTATCATTATAAAGGAATGTCGGGGAGATATGGCCCACACCACGAGATGACAGAAGTGGGAAATGCGCGTTTTTGAAACCCACCGGTGTGCGTTCGCTTATGGTTCTTGAGGTTCCCGGCCGTTGTGAACTTCTTGCCGCAGCCCTTTTCGGCGCACACAAAGGGCTTCTCCCCGTTGTGTGTCCTCATGTGCACCTGCAGCCTCTGCAGCACGTAGAAACTCTTCCCACAGCCCTCGGCGCAGCATCGAAACGTGCGGTCGTTCCTGAAAGGTTACGGCAATTCCAGTCACTCTTGGAGAGAGTTGGTTAAATTCGTATGCTGTTACTCGTTTATCGGGGTAGTAATCTAGCCCAAAAATAACTGGATTATTTTCCTTGAATTATGAAATATGCCTTTCTACCTACCTAAGATTATGACACTCTCTGCAAAAACCAGTCTTCTAATTTGGCATTGTGATACAATTCCCATCAAGCTTTTCACTATAAAATCATCACATAAACACAATGCCGCTACAATGAATTATGGGGAGCCTGAGAGAGGGGAAACATGGGAAAGGCTGTATTACACAGTCTTTAGAAATAACATTCAAAACATAATATCATTTTAACATACAGGCTCGCTCGATATAAGATGAGTATGCCCATATGTAGTATATCAGTATATTAATATGCGCATACGCAGATTGTTTTTGAAATCATAAAGACGATGACAAGCTACTATGAGCATGGAAGCCAATGTACAAACGCTTTTCATTTTAAATAGGATATTCCTTCCCACCTACGTCAAGAGGAATAATTTGCCAAAATCTTTGAGGGGCACGTATCATGCTCTGGGTGTGTATATTACTGTTTATAAGAGGGATATAGAAAGCCAAGATCTGTGCAGACATTGAAAAGGGCAGTGCTGGAAAAACAGCACTTGGAAAACCATGATGTAGGATGCCTAAGTATATAGTCAGAGGGTACAACTCAATCTTACTTGTGTGTTTTGAGGTGGTACTTGAGGTGAGCAGGCCAGGTGAAGGTCCTCCGGCAGCCCTCAAAGGTGCACCTGAGGGTCTTTTCTGCAGGCATGCGGTTATCTGGGGGCAGCATCTCTCTCTTTGGACCCTCAGACGGATAACTGTGCAGGTGCTCATCTGTCAACAGCAGGCAGGGAAAGGGGGTAAATCATGTTCACGTCTCTTATTCTGTCAAAAGTTCCTGGAGATGATGTAGAGTTTGACACAGTCCATATGTTTCAATTAAAACTTTCAATTTACACATTTGCATTTTTAGCTGAACAATTAAAATTCTTAAAAAAACAATAGATCAATCATGTGTGGAGCAGCCAGGACACAAAAAGGTTAGCTATTGTAACAACAGTTAAACTACTGTTGAGAAACTAAATAAAATTATAGGGCCAATTTTTTTTATATAACTTATATAAGAGTTTTTAATAGCAATCATTTCAAAGAAACACATGTGTGCTTTTGCTATGTGGACACTTGTCAAGGCAATATAACAGAAGGGAGACATTACTGATGTTGCTGGCCTTGGCATCCTTAGCCAACTGGGCGCGGGTTGCAGCAATCAGGCTGTCGTGGGCCAGCTCCTGCACTCGCAGGTACCAGGGCGTGGTGCCATCCCCGCTCTCGCCCGCAGAGACTTCCTGCTCCGCCTCGTCATGGACGAATACCAGAGGTTCGGTTGAAGCTGCCAGCCCTGTCAATCATGCACAGAGCGGGTTAACATCACGGCTAATGCTTCTGAACAAGATGCTGAGCATCATCAATTGTTTTACATATATAAACAACCTCTGGATGCAAGACAGCCACGTGGACACTTCTTATTTAACACTGGCAGTTTTCTTTCTGGCCTTGCTTTTGGGCTAGTTCGAAATCTCTCAGTTACAATGTAGGCTCTTTCTGGTTTCTGTAGATGTCTGTTTCTAAGAAAACCATTGTAGATATATTACAATAATGATTGATAATATTGTTATTATTATTACTATGACTTATTTTCAAACAATATCCATTAATCTACTACATCTACCACTGCTTCTCCACAAACTTTTAATTTTGGCCACCTTCAAGCAGTAGTGTGCTAGCATTCACCTACATCAAGACAATACCTACGCGTAAGTGTTTGCAACACCATTGGCTGTTTTCCTGTATAAAACTTTGTTTTGGTAAAAATCCACAATAGAGGGGGGGGGGGGGAAGAGGGAGGGGAGACCTTTGGCCAGGTTAAGCAAGATGAAGGAGGTGCTATCAGACTGCTGCAGGTCGTGCAGGATGGGTGGGGGGCTGGGGCTGCCGGTGAGGGCCACGCCACGGTGGGGCTGAAGCTGAACCACCAGTTGCTCCCTCTCGCCCTCATACTCCGACAAGGAAGGGGAGCCTGCATGGCTCAGGCTATTGTCTGTTGAAACAAACAAAAAATCAAAAAATGAGACCAAGGAAAAGAGCTGCCATGTGTGCATGTTCTTCCGTGCCATATTAAGGGTATAAACATAGTTGGATTGTTGACATCATTTGATCATTAATGCAGCCTTAAATCTTTTTTTTTTTACTTGACCAACTATTGTGCTTGGTGACCCATAGTGGTGTATGCTCTATGTCCATACAAGTTATAATAACCCAGAAATATTTCACTGCGACAGAGTTGTGGTGTGTTACTACATTGGCCGTTACCTGCAAGATGCAGCTGGCTACATAAGGAGCTCTCTGTAGTTGGATGGAGAGGTAGACAGGTTTCTTTAGGGTCACACTCCTCCAGTCCTTGGCCGAGAGGGATTGAGGCCTTCTGTACAAACTCAACCAGCAGCTGAGGGAAGTGTCATTCAAATGCATTACATCACAAGCCCATCTAACACACGCAGCAAATGCTTTTGACAGTGGGAGTAGAGGAAGAAACTTATAAAAACTATACAAATGTATATTAACATATTTGATTTCAGATTTGAACAGATTACCGTGCATAACATCACGTTTTACCTCAGGCTTTGAGTCCAGTTCATCAGAGAGCATGGATTCGGCCTTAGAGATCTATGAAGAGAAAATTAAAATCTCAGTGAAACGAAGGCGTTTGGTTTGAAAATGTAGAACTCAATAATATATTTGGCTCTGCTGTTGAATGGAGAAAACTTTCAATCACACCTGACTTTAAATGTGCAGTTATTTCGCTCTGGACATGTATTGATTTGTTGGTTCGTCTGCATGCATCATGACTAAAAATGAAGTACACAAACTTAAATTAAACGCAACTGAAGTAAAACAAGGTTCAATAAGTTAAATGATACAATGTTTCTATGTGATGCACCATGTATGTATTGTAACGTTACAGTCTATCCCAGGTATTATGTTGACTAAGTGGTAACGTTAACAAGCGAATTAAGTTTCAAAGAACATAGAAATGCTAACTTACGTCCCGTACTGAAACTTACACACATTTATTGTCCATCTAGCTAGCTAGATCGCGAATAAAAACTTCTTTCAACACGTAGCTTACTAGCCAAGTACCAAAAAGATCAGCAGCCAATACAATTTGGGTGAGCAAAATTAACTAACATTAAGTTAGCTAGCTAATGACATTGCTAAGGAAAGAGTATCGAAACTAACATGTTAATACGCATTGCCTGTAACCATTGGGAGCGAGCGAACAAGCATAAAATGACCAATTTTGCTAATGAAGTGTCCAACTCAATCCGCGAGCTAAATTGCGAAGCACCTTGATAACAAGCAACATTAAACAAAAACGACTGCCCGTATTCAAGTTACTTGTGGTTGGCTAAATAACGTACTGCTGGCTAACTAGTCAGTTTAATATCTACCACATCACTTAAAAGTGCTTTTTGCTAACCTTTTAGGACAATTTGAACATTTCTACCACCTCAGCAGGCCTTTTCGTTACACATATCAGTGCGGTAAGTCAGCTAACGTTAGCTATCTGCACACGACTTTTGCAGACTAGCATCACGTTAGCATGTAAAATATAAGACGCCGGGCATTTGTCTAGTCAGGAACAAGGATTTCGCTCGCCTGCTAGCTTGCTACTGTGACTACCATCATTTCCACAATTGGCTTAACGTTAATGTATCCACTTTTGTATTTGTCTTCAGTTTACCTGTTTTATGAGCACTCACAGTTTCCCTAAGTTTCTATTATTTTCCTTTCCACCCTCTCACCTTCCTACCAAAATATTTCCCATCTACGGGGTATCTTTTGGGACAAGCGACACCGACTCTGTATTCTAATTTTCCAAACGGGTTTTCCGAATTTCAAGGGAAGTGAAGAGAATTTACGAGTAGGTTGTTTCTTTCGTATCAGCCTAATACAATACGACGTAAAGAATGTATACACCGCGAGTACCACCCAGTGTTCCAAGTTTAGGTTTTTATTATTATTAAAAATGATCATATAAACTAAATTCAAGTCACTGCTATATCTTGCTTAATAGTCTAAGAAGCCATCAGATATTAGGAAGCAAAATAAATGATGCTCTGGTTCAGCAAACATGCACATTTATTAAAGGACATATGTGTACTTGAATCTAACTCTACAAAATATGAGTTTTTGTTAAAACTGCTAAGAATCTGGTTCAGGTTAAAATGTATATGACATGCACATGCAGTGATCTCCATTTAAGGTTGAAAAAAAATGCATAATACACATGGTTACATAAACTATGGTTTGTTACTGAAATATGTTTATGCAAGGACACTACATTTTTAAATGGTCATTGTAAGTTGACATAATATACATAAATATTTTTTTTCATTAAAGTACATTCCAATAATAATTAGTATTATATATAATTGTAATACTATCTGTGTATCAAAAATGGGAGCTTCCGCTCCTGTTAGTCAGAGAGAGACATGAGTCCATCGTGTGTCTATATCTCCCCTTGCTAGGATTTGGGGGAGACAGGGCAGTGCTAGTAGCCATGGGGTTGAGTGCAGTCACCTGCAGGAGGAGCTGCAGCCTGAGGAGTGAGAGTGAGAGACGGAGGGAGAGAGAGAGAGAGTGAGAGAGACGGAGAGAGTGCGAGAGAGAGAGAGAGAGAGAGAGAGAGAGAGAGAAATCCCTCCTTCAAATGCGGGAACAAAGCCACAACACTAGAGAGCGCGAAGAAGAGAGATAGCAGTCAGAGCGACAGATAAGCACTGTGGCTGATTCATCTTACTCTCACTTTGACCGCTTTGAGAGCACACGGGTACCAAGCATCTCCACACATAGACCCCAGCCTAACAGAGAACCAAAGGGTGGATTTTCAGTCTCTGCAGCCAAAGGTATTCCTCATCTCCTCACTTGGGTCTGGGTTTGGACAAGCGAAACTGCCATGCCTTGGTGTGACTTTGCTAGTACTGTCAGCTGTTATGATGCTTTGCCTGGGCTTGCTGTTTTGAAGTGGGTTTTGAGGATCTGTGTTCTGTTTTAGGAGTCAGCATAGATGTTTCCCTGGACAAGTCTCCAGGGGTATAATGGGTCTTGCAGAACAGTGAAGTCTACATTGATTATGTGTCAGGTTGATGTGATCTGGAGGCAAAGGGGAAGCAGGACTCGCACGCCAACGAAAACATGGAGAAGCTGACGGGGAAAGACAAGGAGCTTATCCGGAACAGTTGGGAGAGTCTGGGTAAAAACAAAGTCCCTCATGGGATCGTCATGTTTACCAGGTACCAAGACCCCAAACTGTCATGCATTGTTGTTATGAGACGAGCAGTACTAAAGATTGTAGGCATGCTTGAGATGGACCAGCTCCACCACAAATGATATTTGTTTTTTTAATGTTCATGTATGTTCATTCGCACATGCATTCAGCTGTTAATATCCATGCAAAAACCTTTTCTCTGTGTGTACATACATGTGTGTGTGTATGTGTGTATGTGTGTGCATCATTGATATCCACCATTAAGTTGTCTTGTGCAAGTGAAGACAAGCTTAGAGTGTTATTTGTGACCAACAACTGCTCGTCTACCAGAGTACCATTGTGAAGGTGTTTACAACAATATTTAGTTTGGCCGTCATATATGCTTTCCGCTGTTTCTTGGGTGACAGCCTTGTTTAATTACAGGAAAGTGTCCAAGGTGTTTGAAAAGTGAACTAATAAAGACAGGCATGCTCTTCTTAGTTCTTAGTCAATGTTGTGTTAATGACCCTCCCACACATAAACACACGGAGAGACAGGGAACCAAAACAGCCGGCAGTTCATCCTCCTGCTATACTGAAACCAGAGGCTTTAGTTGTTGCTTGGCGACAGCAAGATCTGTCTGCCTCTACGAGAGATGCTCAGAAGCAAAAAGCAAACAAATTGTCCTGCAGGTTTTGCTTTGGCACCTATGTAATACCATCATTTCTGCTATTTCATTTGCATTAGCCCGAACAAAAATATTTTGTCATTTTACTATGCTACCGTAACAAGAATATACAAGGCAAGATGTAATGTTTTTAAAATAGGTTTAGTATTTAAAGACAACATATCTACTCACCTGAAGACAAACTAAACTATGGATGCTTAAAAAGCATAAAAAGCATATATGTGACCCGCTCTACGAAAATCTGAGAGTCTGATGTTGAAAAAAATTATATATATTTTACTGAAAAAACAATTTCCACATCAGACTCATTTTTGTAAAGCGGGTTACATATAACCTATATATATATATATGATGTACAAGAAAGCATATATATGTACAGTGCATACGGAAAGTTTTCAGACCCTTTCAAGTTTTACACATTTTGTTATGTTTCAGACTCATCTTAAAATTGATTCAATTAATTTTTTTCTCATCAATCTACACTCAATAACCCATAATGAAAAAATTAAAACATGTTTTTTTTTTTTTTTTGCTAATTTATTAAAAGAAATCTCTAATTTACATAAGTATTCATACCCTTTGCTTTAATGTATTTTTAAAGTATCATATTTTATATTTGGTCGCATATCCTTTGCATGCTGTTACTTCCTGATGTCTGTGACCCATCAACGTCAAAAGACTCTCGATATCTTATTTTCAGGTATTGTTACAAGCGATACTATAACCTCTCTGCATTTGAATTGATCTCTATGGGAATTGGGGGGTGGGACTAGATTTAGCTGTAAATTAGGCTGGAACAGTATGGAATACATGGTTGGTAAAATGAGTAGTTTCTCCTGACTTTTTTTCCCATAGAGTTCTATAGGAAAATGAGTCAGGAGAAATAACCCTTGCAGTGATCCATCCACATCTACTCCATATCTGGCAACAGAGTGATGGTTTGGGGCTCGTTCGATAGCTCAGACCCTTGATGACTTACAGCCATTTAGCCAGCCATACTGTACCAGTGTAATTTACAGCTGAATCTAGTGTCACCCCCCAATTCCCATAGAGATCCATTCAAATGCAGAGAGCTTATAGTATCGCTTGTAACAGTACCTGGCAATAAGATATCGAGAGTCTTTTGATGTTGATTGGTCACAGACTTCAGGACGTAACAGCATGCAAAGGATATGCGACCAAATATGAAATATGATACTTTAAAAATACGGTAAAGCAAAGGGTATGAATACTTATGTAAATCAGAGATTTTTAATAAATGTGCTAAAAAATTTTAAAACATGTTTTCACTTTGTCATTATGGGTTATTGAGTGTAGATTGATAAGAAAAAAAATGAATTGAATCAATTTTAAGATGAGTCTGAAACACAACAAAATGTGTAAAACTTGAAAGGGTCTGAAAACTTTCCGTATGCACTGTATATATATATATGGCTTTTTGGCATTATCCATGATTATATATCTGAACCAAATCAATTTCCAGGTAAGTGCAACATTCAGGACAAAGCTACACTTGAGGATCAAACCAGAAACCCTTATAGTTATGCTTCCCTTGTCCTTTTACAGTTTAGCAAAGTTTCAAAAGCTACAGCAAACATTACATTTTTTGAGATTTAAATTAACAGGTTCATTTTGTGTTTGTGTGTGCGTGTGTGTTTTTGTGTTTGTGTGTCTGTGGGGCAGGTTGTTTGAACTAGACCCTGGGCTATTCAATCTGTTCCGCTACAAGACAAACTGCAACTCTAGCCAGGACTGCCTATCTAGCCCAGAGTTTTTGGATCATGTTACCAAGGTGAGTGGTATCGTTCTTGCTTCATAATCAAAACCTTACCTTGGGGAATACACATCTGTGTCCACCCTACATTTTTTTGCACAGAGACTATGACACTGATTGAGGTTTGAGTCTGCGGAAGAAGCAATGATACTCTGAGACAGATTATAAACCTCAGTGGAATGTAGGGGTATCAGTTTTTGAACTTTTTTGTGTATATTTATTCATAAAACATTAACTCAAACTGCAAAGGAGTTTCTTTTTCTCTCTCTGAAGCCCTGTGTGTGTTACAGGTGATGCTGGTGATAGATGCAGCTGTCAGTCACCTGGATGACCTCCACTCTCTTGAGGATTTCTTGCTCAATTTGGGGAGAAAGCACCAGGCCGTTGGGGTCAAGACCCAGTCATTTTCTGTGAGTTCACACACTTCTTTGTTCAGTGCTTACATCATGCATATGGTACCATTTTTTTGCAGGGCAGATAAGATTGCACTTGGGTTCCCTTCATTACAACGGGTACTCTTATTTCACTGAAACAACCTACAGAGATTGTGGCCTCCCAGTCACTGCTCAATATTTTATATGCTTTTGGGAAACAATGGCATTAAACATCAAATGATTGTGCAATTCAATGTTATTTATGATCTGTGTTTGTAACAGCATATCTTTTGTGTGTCTGTGTTTGTGTGCATGTGCCCATGCGTATTAATGTTGGGTTGCATGTCTGTGTGTACATGTGTATGTTTGCTTATGACCTGTTGTGTGTATGCATTTTCCACTTGTTTTAATGTGCTTATGTGTCTCCGTACATGCCTGTGTGTGATTCTACTTGTGTTTATGTGTGTGTGTGTGTATTGGTGCATTCATCCTGGTGCACATCTGTGCATGTACATCTGTACACATGCATACGTGTGTGTGTGTGTGTGTGTGTGTGTGAGAGTGTAGGTGGTGGGGGAGTCTCTTCTCTACATGCTGCAATGCAGTTTGGGCCAAGCCTACACTGCCCCTCTACGCCAGGCCTGGCTAAACATGTATGGCATCGTGGTGGCAGCCATGAGCAGTGGCTGGGTGAAGAATGGTGAACACAAGAGTGACTGAGCCACATGGGCACATGACACCAGGCCCATACTTGGCGGCCTGTTAATTTTCAGAAACAGTCAAAGTTGAGGCTTGTGTAGCTTTACAAAGGGAAGAACCACTTTAAAGTGCAGTTTTTTCTCCCAGCAGGGTCACTTTGTGGTAGAGGAGAGATATTGTCAGGTTTGACATGCCATCCACTGGCTTTTGCAGAAGCTATGCTTTGAGGCTTATGGCAGGCACCCAGCTAATACTGTATGTGATGTCTTAACAGCATCGCTGTAGCATTTTAACTACATGGTAACATTTTGACAACATCAGAATATCATAAGAATGCTATTTCCTGGGGATGGATGTGCTCTATTTCTATTGGACAGGTTCACAAAATGGAGACTTAAGACTAGTTAAAGATTGAATATGCTTTGTACATATAGCTTTATATACCTACTTAAACAATTATGACGACAGTGTTGGTGTTGTGATGTTTCTAATGCAACGTTCACAATCTCAAACACTGAGGAAGTGATCAGACGCCACTGCTCCACTTTGTGATTTTTACTGTGAATTGTATGACAATTGTGGTGCGCTCTCTTTCCCTAAACAATACAAAGTACATTCCATATTATATAGACCTGCTGAAGGACAAACTATGTTGATGAGCAGGTATTTGGAAAGCTTTGACTTGCACTGTTAATGTTTTTGGCGTACCACACCTTTATTAATTATTGCAACAGTCATGTCTTGTTTGCTCATGAGGTGCTTTACCTTTGGTCCGGTATATATATATATATATTATGTGCATCAACATACATGGGAATGTGAATTATTTCGCGTGCAACTAATGATGCTCAGTGTTGTGGATACTGCTCTCTGCACATTTTTAGTTTAATGTCCCATTTGTCCTGAAGTAACATATGCCTACTGCATTTGTTTTCTATTTCTGCTAACTGTGCAAGGTAACCATCTTTTAAGTTGAATATAATATTGTAATCTACTTGTTGGAAGTTTTAGCCATTTATAGTACACAAGTAGCTGAGTATCATAAGCACCAACCTTGAAAACTGTGAAAGGACAGAATTAACTTCCTCATTGGCCAATATTTGACTAAACAAAAATGACAACAAAAAAAAAAAATACATTTGGGAAAAACATTTGGCATTCATTTTTTATAATATGACCACTGACAGGAACTGTTATATTTGAAGTTTTGTATGTGATCTTTATGACTGTTACAATATCCACGGAGCGCCTTACTTCAAAGGTGTATGGATGCCAATTCTTTTTCTCTGACAGCAGAGGTTTTGAAAGTGCATTTTAAATCACTTTATCATACACCTGTTGACCTGCATCAGTAGGCTTCTATAGACTGTTATTTCACTCTTCTTGAAAAGACTGTTATAAGCACTTATTTGATGATGCTTATGTTGTCATTGGTATTTGCTTGCTTTAGGAAATTTAGGCTCATATAAGTAAGGAACAGAGCAAAAGGTTTTTCTCTTTGAAGTGTGAACGCACTATTGTAATCACAATGATTAGTTCTGGCAAAATGTCATGAGCATTAATTCATATTTCCACTGGGTTCTTGAATAAAAATATATTTAATATTAACTATGTTTAAGTTCAGATGCTAGTGCATATTGGCATATTTCTGCTGCTAATTTGTAAAATTGTTGATTCTATATCTATCTTATTTTGACCATTTCCACATTAAAAATTAAATATTCCAGATGATGTTAATAGATTTGACAATATATTACAAACCCCAATTCCAAAAAAGTATGGACAGTATGTAAAATGCACATAAAAGGAGAAAGCAGTGATTAGAATTTTTTGTTTAACATATATTTAATTGAAAACAGTACAAAGAAAAAATATTTAATGTTTTACCTTATCAATTTATTGATTTTTGTAAATATACGCTAATTCCAAATTTGATGCCTGCAACACGTTCCAAAAAAATGGCAAAAAAAAGATTTGGGATGTTCAAAAAATACCTGTTTGGAACATTCCACAGGTAAACAGGAGATGCTATGGGTATAAAAGGATATCAAAAGACACTTGATATCTTATTTTCAGGTACAAGTGATACTATAACTTGAGGCTCATTTGATACCTCAGACCCTGGATGATTTACAGCCATTTAGCCAACCATGGGTTCCATACTATTCCCGTGTAATTTATAGCTTAATCAAGTCCCACCCCCCAATTCCCATAGAGATCCATTCAAATGCAGAGAGGTTATAGTATCACTTGTAAGAGTACCTGAAAATAGGATATCAAGAGTCTTTTGAGATTCTTCTATACCCAGTCATGATAGCATCACCTGTGTACCTATAGAATGTTCTAAACAGGTATTTTTTGAACTTCCCAGTCTTTTTTTTGCCCTTGTCCCAACTTTTTTGGAACGTTTACAAAAATCAATAAAGTTGATAAGGTAAAACATTAAATATCTTTTCTTTGTACTGTTTTCAATTAAATATATTTAAAAGAAAATGTACAAATCACTGCTTTCTGCTTTTATGTGCATTTTACATACTATACCATAGTCGAATTGGGGTTTGTACATAAAGCTACTGTTATGTGATGTATATTGTCGTTTATCCTGATGTTAATTCCTTTTACAAAAAATATTTTTATATATTCAAGTGCATAAACCTTTAGCAGAGGACATTTGCTACCTATGGATTTTACCCAAACAACAGTGTACAGGTTTTAATGAGTTTTAGTTTTGCATTTGAATGAAGACAGGAAGAGAGAAAGCATGCATTGTTCTATCCTGCTTTAAAAAGCCCCAGTGGTGTTCAGTACTTCCAGAAATGAAAAAAATCAGATTTAAGTGCAGCAATCTTTTTTCAATAATTCTAATGATCATCTTACCAGTTTGATGACTCCATAATGAATTTGCTCTTTGCCTTTGTGTTGGCTTAGAAATTCAGGTTTTTCCAGTCATAATTTCAATAGCCATAGAAAACCTCCCCTCTCTGCTGAAAGCTTTTCTATTCAACATGAGAATAACATTTTTTTTTATTAGTATGAGAGCCCTTCTTACATATGTTTTTTTTTCTCCCCACTTACAAACATTGGCTTTGAAGATCTTTAAAGCAGGATAGATTGGTTCTGCAGGTGGTGCATTTATTGTGACAAAATTTTCAGTCTCCTTATGAGACCCTATGCAGATTGTGTTTGTTGCATATCTTTCTCTTTTCCGCTAGTTATCAGAAAGTAGTCTTGTTTAACTGTGTGTGTGTCTGCGACTCTGCGTGTATGTGTGTGCGTGCACGCGTGTGACTTCAAAACTACTTTTTTTGGTAATATAACATTCAATTATATTTTGTTAGTGTTTTTACGTCTACCTCATCAACACAGCTGCTATTGGACAACCACAACTACACTTTATCCTGTGACCAAAAACACATTTGGTAGAAAATGCAAATATCCTCACTTCAATGAAGCAGCTTGTTAAAATATAACCATTCAACTGTTAATGTTGTGTTACACACTCACTTGTTAAACAAAGACAGAATAAAGGTTGTCTCATGTGCACGCTTGCCTCAGAAAATCGTCATTCTTGTTCAGCATGAACAATGGGTCGCATGTTCTTTAAGGAATTGTGTTGACCAGTGATCAAATCAATCACAACCGTGCTTGATTTTGTGTTCTGCTGCTTCTCTGGGATTACGCAACGCATCGTGTTGTTGATGTCTTCCCCCCGGCTACAGAGATGGGATGGACTTAATCAGGCTCGGAGAGCTGGGTGAAAATAGTCCTGCATAATCACGTCACATTTTATATCCAGGAGTCCTAGTGGGGTCTGTGCTGATGCGCTGCCCTTTCCCAGAAAGCTGAAGATACTCTCAAAATGGAAAACATGAAATACTGGACAAAACCATCAGGGCTGTGACACCTGGCTTTTGTCTCCATAGCTGGAGCGCTGCCATATGGTGGAGTTTGTGTTACACCAAGTGGTTTGACATTCAGTATTAGCATGTTGCTGTAAATGTCACAGACAGGGTGGCACCTTATTGTTATATTGAGTGAGCCTCGAGGGCAAGGAGAGAACCAGAGTGTCGTATCTGACCTGATTCATGGTACTTCCCCATCCCCTCACGTCTTGGTTGCTTGCTTTTTAATGAGATGCTTGTAATATTTCACAAGATGTTGAAGAACCTGCAGTATGCAAATACATTCATGGGTGGATCTCCTAAGCTAACAGTAGTGGAAAGAGGTGCCTGCTGTCTAGTTTGCTTACTACACAAAAACAACAGTGTCAGTGGGAAGGCCAATTTCATTCAATTCTACACATTTCCATTGAAAATATAGAAAAATGTCATTAAAACAAGTTAGGAGCCCATTTCAAATGTGGAGTCAACAGCAGATTTTGTATGCAGGTATCACCTTTTACATTATGATACCAACAGAACCTTCACAGGGCATGGTTTATGTGATCCAATTAGGAGCGAAACTCCAATGGTCCTGTTATGGTATTGGTGTTAAAATACAGCAGCTTGAAGGACACCATGACCTCCTGTGCAGAGGTGAGAGATCTATTCTGTAACAGTGAAGGCCAATTGCAGGCCTGTGTCCTCTTAAGCCACCATTGCCATGGTGACCACCATAGCAGGAACCCCAACCATATCATTAGCCAGGTAACCTTGTGTCACATAATTCAGGGTCTTCAGCTGTAGCTCCACTAACAGAAAAAGTGTTCAGTTTTCAATGCCTTCTCTGTAGGCTACACACACACACACACACACACACACACACACACACACACACACACACACACACACACACACACATATACTCATACACATGCAAAGGCACAGACACACATACAAATGCATGCCCAACCCAGACACACATGGACAAGCCGATAAACACAAACTTGTTGGATGACTGAGTTGGGCTCTCACAGGAAAAAATATCAAATGATAAACAAACAGACACAAGCAAACTCACAAATATTATTTTTAGAAGTAAACAATGTCTTTTTGGCTGCAGGGGATTGGGTGTCACCATGGCAACCTTCACTGAGGTGCAGCTCTCTGGTGTTGGGCTGCGATATTGAATTGGGGAGAGCAGTGGCAGACTCAGGCTAATCAGCTTAACGCTCTCAGATCACACCGCCGGGAGGCAGCGATGCTCTGAGGACCTGGCTGTCTCCATCCCTGGACTGCAGGAACCCAGTACCCAGTCTGCCAGTGGCCTGTCCAATAGCACTACTTGTAAATGACAGAGGCTTGAGTGTGGAAAAGATGTGTCGCCCAACAAACTGCCATACAATACAATAGCATCTGGTCTAGGGCACACAGGGATACATTTTCAACACGTGAAAGACTGCAGACACAGCATTTGAACTGGTGAAACCTAAAGAAATCCGCCCTTAATGTTCATTCTAATTTCTGAGGTTTTAATATGAGGAATGATAACTGCATAAGCCCTTGGTTCAGTTTCCATAAGAGGTCAGACCAGCCTCAAAGTGCCATTTCGTAAGATCAATACATTACCTAAGTCACTCATATACAACAACAAGACACAGATAAGTACTGCAGAAAGCATTGGATAAGAGCATCTGCTAAGCTGCTTGAGGGACATTTTCATACTGAAGAGCTCATGCATGGCATTCTGCTTTGTACATACCGAAGGGTCAAGGCTCCTGCTAGATATTGCACATTAGATTAATTGAACTAAATTTGATAGGATTTCTGAAGATCAGTTGTTGCTGACAAGAGTAGTTGTGATAGGGATGACTTGACGTGGGTTCACTTCATTGGGTTTCTGAGCGGAACCTTCTAGCCTCTGCGATTCTTGGACAAACTGGTTCCAAAGTATCGTTTACAAAATCTGTCACCATTCTGGGAAGAACAGCCGCATTTCATTGCCAAATATGTGTAATGTGTGTGCCTTTCTGTGGCATGGTGGCATGTACCCCTGTCTCCATGAGACCTGATCGCGCGTCAATTGCCTCTCGGTTTTGACAACCACTTGAGGACGTTGGCACAAATGTACACATATAATGCAGCGAATGAAGCAAGAATGGGTAAATGACTTACCACCTTATTAAAAAAAGATATACGGTATATCTACTGAACCACTGCAAGTCACAGACTTTACCAAGTCATCATGGGTGAATGGGGCATAGCAGTTCATAAAAACTGAACGTATAAACTGTTATTGGAATGATAGGTTTTATTCCAAGATACTTCTGCTGTGCACTTAAGAAAGGTACTTGACCAGAACACCCTAACATAAAAATAAAAATATGTTATTTGTAAGCTGTGTAGGTTACCCAAAATCAGTGGGCTCCAAACTCTTCCAACCATTAATGTAACCTCTGAATTCTAACGAGTGGCTAATTGTTCTTAATTAGACACCTTTAATGGTATATGACCATATTAAGGCCATATTATATCAGAAATATATGCACACTATGAAGAATGAACATTCCATATTCGCATTCCAGGACCTTTAATCAGTCAAATCAACTAAAGATTTAATTCTCAGTAATGTGTAAGAAAGGATTCCTGTAGAATGAGGTTAAATTTGAATTTATTCACGTATAGACTGGCAGATTAAATCAGTTGGGTCCTATCTGGTGAATGTGTGAACACCTGATCACTGACACTATACCACTTGTGGAAAATGAAGAGTTGAAAAACAAGCAAATGACAAGCCAAACCTGCATTGTGTCAAATTTAGTTTAAGGAAAAAGTCATATTAGAACGTAAACATCCTATTAGAACGTTTTCAGCAACCTTACCTTATCAAAAAATTGGTTGTAACAAAAACCGGCATACAAAATTGGTTCCCAGGACTGAGTTTGGGAAGCACTTCCCTAAATTAAAGCCAAAAAAAAAGCAGTTATAAACACTATTAAGGCTTTCTGCTTCCAGAAAAGAAAGTAAAAAATTTTTTTTAACCATCTGGTTAAAAATACAAACCCCTGATTAGGGTGTGAAATGGACACAACCCAACATCAAGACACTTCAACAGGACACAAGGAAACAGCTACCCTATTCTGAGACCTGGGAGATAGGCATCTGTGTATTGTGGAATTTACCTTTCACAAAGCAGAGTGAAGCTGGGGGCCAGAAAGGCTCTCGGGGGAAATGTCAGCCCCTGAGAGCTGCCTGAGAATGCAGTGATCTGTGGTGGCGGAAGGACTGAGAGATTTCACTGTGGTGCCCCTAGCAACCTGCTTCGTTGTTTGTCTTGGCGTGTCTGACCTGGAGAGCCGCACACTACAACAAGCATGACTTAAACAAGTCCTGTGGCTGTTCACTCACTGCCGTTTATTCCAGCTCTCTGTAACTGTCAATCGCAGAATACGGCGATAACGTTATCGTTATAAATTAATGTAAAGTCCCAATGAGATGCTGCTGCACAAAGTTAGGAAGACGGCGGACAAGCTCTCAGGTGCGTTAGCACCCCTCGCCCCGCATTAAATATATCCCCCCTTGAAAACACCCAGATGAGTCACAGCCCTCCAGCTCCCACTTGGCCGCTTTGCCAGTAAACTCTGTCATCCTAGCCGTACGATCCAGAGCCGCGATTTGCATTTTCTCCCCCACAGCGGCAGACAGGCCAATGAGGTCCGCAGTATGCGCAGAGGCTTGGCCCGGGTGCTTTGTATGCACGAGCACTGCTCAGACACAGTAGGCCATCAGGGCTGCAAGCATAGGAGAGAGCACCTGCATACATTTACCCTGCCGCGGCGTGGTCAACGGGCGAATCTGTCATCCTTAACTCTGTGCCAGAGGAAATCATGCACAGCAGGGGCCAAAGCTCACTCAGAGGAACTAATTTATTCTCCGAATGTATTCGTCTTTCTGCAGACGCCATCTCGGTTTGGCATGGGGCTGGACGGCTGAAAATGGCAACAGGCAGACAGACTGGAAAGATCGCTATATCTTTTTCCAGATGGAGGCAGGACAGAGGTCTCTTGTAAAGCCTGGACACTTTATTGCAGTTTTATTTGCAGATAATGCCCGTGATACAGTAGGTAAAGTAACCAATCTTTTTGAGGAGTAATGTATGGTCCTGTTTTACTAAAAGGGATGCAATATTGTATGCATCTTGATTTAATCTAGATTTTTATCTGAGATTTTCAAATGCACACAGTAAATGGAGCACAAACACATTCCCTCTTTATCTGAACTTGCAGCCTTTGGCCATCAGATGTCTATACTGAAGCCATCATTCTTACCATCTTCCTACAAGACAATGGGGTTTCATGTTAGTGTATAAAACATCTGACCAATGATGCAATAGTCTAATAAATTGGGCACCACATTTGCAGCCCAATCATAAATGAGTGACTGATGATAGCCAATGATAACCGCACATGGACATTCCCGTAAGCTCACATATGAAATATGCACCCCTTCACATAAAATATGCATCCCTTAATCACGTCCCTGTCTGGAGGCTCTCTGCCTACTGACCTCCTGACCTCTTGGAACGGCACAGGAACTGCACCGACCTGGGAAATAAAGAGCCGAAAAGGACAAGATGCGTGGCAGCAGTTTCCATTTTTAATTGAACTTACAGCACTTCAAAGACTCTGACACAAAACCAGCTCTGTCAGAAAGTGGTCACTACCCACAGAGTCCTTCAATCTTCGCTCTGTGTAAAATCCGCATTTAGGTCCTGATGACAGAATGTTTGTTTTCCTTTATTCTTCTGCAAAAATAAATGATTTGGAGGAGGCTATAATTAGGATTTCAGCTGGAGACTTAAACACTCACCAATTTCCTGTAAAGGACAAAAATAAGCCCGGACAAGACTGGAAAGCCACCGTACTGCCAAACTAGATCCAAATGATGAATTATTTCACTTCTAATTGTACATGCTTGCAATTGTTTGACACCCTAATGATTCACAGTGGACTCCAGCTGTACTGACATATGTTGGGAGACCGTTTAGAATTTTGTTAATAAACATTTTTTCCAGCCCTGTGATTGTATCCATTTACAATTTATTGTATTCACACATTGTATTACTTTTATATGTAAGACCACAGATGGAAAAGGAAATCACAGGATTAATTCAATATCCAATCTAATTGGAATTCAGTTTTGCGGGTACATAAAACTATTTACATGGCTGTTGTTTGTAACATCATCTTTCGAGTATGTATTTATATATATATACGTATATATATATAGTCCACAAGATGGTCTGAAATAGATTCTATTTCTTTTTTGGCATCCACTATTGAGACAGTCATGAAAATAAAAGGATTAAGCCTTTATTGGAAAAAGAATGATGAATTTTAAAGTCTGTAAAATGACTAGCAGGAGCAGAAACCCAGAGGACAGTACTGGGTGAGTTTTCATGATGGAATTCCTCTGATGTGCTTTTCATACAGTTTTCTGTATGGAAACTCCAACCTTGTGGTGTTCTCCTCTATTCATTTCTCGGATGGTAGCAAACACTGTGGACAGCATAATTGGCGATTTGTTGGTTCGGCCATGTGGGAAAAGCCAAATTTTGGTTTGCATCCAGTCCCACTGGGCATGAGTTGCTCTTCTCCCCCTTCTAATATAAAAAACAAAACAAACAAAAAACCCAGAAATACAACTCTCACGATATATTCTCCTCGTAACACTGACAAACATCCAAAACCCTCCGTAGATCTATACTTACAAGAAGAGGCCACTCATTATTACGGTCAATGTCCACCAGCAACATGGAGCTTAGTAAAAATTCCTACATTGCATCGCAGGAACGGTACCTGCTGCTGTGAGCTGACTGGCTGATATGTACAGCATGACAACTGCAGCAACTAGTTGTGAAATGCGCTATATAAATAAATATTGATTTGATTTGATTTGATGCAAGAGCCACAATAAGCCACCAAGCTATTTTGACAAATATTCTACGTTGTGGACTTGAGGTTCCAGCTGGGGAGAAACAATCCTGTACAATGGAGGTACTCTGGATCATACAGACTTAGATATTCCAAGAGTGAGTTGTCAGAAAAGAAGAGGGGAGAACAGGATGTAACTGTTCAGGCCTTGGCAGGTCACCATATTCTGAAGTGTTTGCAGAAATTCAGACCCAGCCTTACTAAAGTGAGACTTGAGAGTCAAGAAGACTGTGGATTCCAAGTAGAATTCAACCCTTGGACCTTTTCACAAAGACTTCTGCTACACTGGATCCACAGGACTCCATAAGCAACAGTAAAAAACACTGACATCAAGGCACCTCAATCTATAAGCTACTGGATCAAAGAAAACTATTCCAACTCAATGGAAACACCACCAAAGCATAAACCACTTTAACTACCTACTCCAATCACCAATCCCACAAAGATGTGTTTCCCCTGGATGAAGGGGTCCATGCAGATATCTCTCATCATAAAATGGAATCTCTATGTCTAGACGGGGGAGAGGTAATGTGAAATGAACTAAATCTACATTCCTGGTCAGCATGAGGTTTGTGTGTGTGTCTTTGTCCCCTGGATTCCTGGCTCAGTAATTTCAGTCCATGCAGCATATGTCAGGCCATGCTGGATTGTCAGACAGGGGAGTTTTTTCTTCAAGGCACAGCAAAAGAACTTCAAGGACGAAACGAACCACAGTCAGTTTACATTCAGTTTGGCGAGGGGATCACCAGCCCATACCTTTGCACAAAAGACATGCCGCAATGTTACAGAACCAACAGACTTAATAACGAGTACATAATAGAGGCAAATGAATAACACCGTAGAAATGTACAAGAAATTTACACTGCTAAGCATTGGCACCGGTATGGGGGTTAGCCAAGAAAAAGAAAGAATGTCTTCAAGATGGAACTACATATAAGCAGACCTCTGTGAGCAATTGCACTTAAAGCGTAATCTCAAGCAAACGTAGTCTTCTTTGCCTCATACAGCGCCACTGCTGCATTCTCAAACAACATGCGGAGGGGGTCAGAAACTTGGATAGGGTTTGGGCTACATATCCCATGATGCAATGTGGTATTAGGCATAATAATCTGAGTCATAGCCTGGTAATATCTTTCTTGGCACTCCCGATAACTGTCTGTGTTTCTCAAATTTGAAATGTATTTTTCTGTACCAGAACTGAGTCTATTAACTGTTGTGTCCGTTTTCCTTGGTGCTTTCAAACCCAGTTCAATACCAACCTAATGTACTTCTACTCTATAAAGGCTTTTTTATCACCAGCAGATGGTGATTACAAGCAAGATGGATATTTCACCACTGACATTACAAACCACTGGTAGTAATAGCAATTATGTTTGTAATAATAATAATAATAACAACAAGAATACAAACCGCAATGATAATAATCATAGTAACAGCAATAAATGTGTTGAATAAATTGAAGAATAAAACACCCAAGTACAGGACATTGCCTCAGCTGTGTTCCCTTGCCTTTGGTCCCAAACGGGGAGCGCTTTACACTCTTCAGCTCCACGCTGCCCTATGCCACTGCCTCCTGTGTGCACTGTGCTCTCACTGCAGATGGCTTAACAGCCCTCCATTCCACCTCTGAGATATGGCAGAGCCCTCCCCCCTACTTCCCAGACTGTGGGGGGTGGTGATGAGGGGGGGGTCCCCTAATGCTCAAAGCACAGGGTTCTGTAATAAATGGTCAGGTGGCACAGAACGGTCAGAAATAAGCCATGCTGCCAACATTCACCTGTCACAGCCGAGGTCCCATGCCACCAACACAGACATCTGTTCCCTGTCCCCCGGCCAACGCCGACACAGGCGCACAGACCTCTGCTCCCTGTCCCATGGCCAACACCGACACAGGCGCACAGACCAAAATGTGCCAAGCTTCAGAAAAGGAAAAAAAAAAAAAACTTGAGAAAAAGCAGAAAGGAGTGAGAGAGCAGCCGTCGGAGATGACGTTTGGCTCCGCGCCTGTTGGTAGCACGCAGCGAGTACATTTTTTTTAATTGAGAGAACTGGTTATTTTCCAAGGTGAGGAGGCTTTGCATTCAGGTTCTGTGCAGTTGGCATATGTGGCCATTTTGTCTCTCTCCTACCCTGGTCCTACAGTGTCAGACACTGGGAACTGACATTGCTTACTCTTCGTAAGGAGGGTCCATATAAGCGGTGGCACCAGTGAGCCGAGCCCAAGACTTGAAAGGCTCAGAGGGTAGGCATAGGGGCTCTCAGGTAAGCTTTGAGTTTGAGGCTTTGAGGCAGCTGGGTTGAATGTTGATGTTTAAGGAAAACTGCAGCACATTTCTCATTCTTTATTTCTTGGCGGTGTCACATTTAGGAGCAGGCTGTCACTGCCCAAGGTTGCGGGGCATTGGGGCCATGGTTGTTACTGGTAGCCCTCCTGGGTGTCTGTTAGGGGACTGGAGGAAAAGGGGTCTTGGGGCTCCTGGGGGTCCTGCAGCTCTGTCTCATAGGTCTGTGATTGGGCCTCTTCTTCAGCCCCCCGAGAGGAGCCTCGCCGGTCGCCCATGGTGCCGTAGCTCTGGTGAGCCGGGGATGCCATGGGTGTCAGGCCCAGTTCCGGCTCCTGCAGCACACATGCTACGAACAGCTGAGGGGAAACAGGAGACAGGGGGTCAGTCTGGCAAACAACAAGATTGCATCGTCAACACGAGACAGCTGGCATCTCAGAGAACCATCAGTGAAGCCATCGGGAGAAGTACATCTTTATGTCAATTGAGAGAACTTTACTAAAAGCATTAAAAAGATGTTGTGACACCATTTCAGTTGTTATAGATGTTCAGAGATAGTGGGAGGGCATTCAGTATTCTGCAAAGTACATGATACCTGACACCTTCAATTTCTCACATTTGGTTGTTTTTACCATTTGCAGCTATGGACTTTATGAATGTAGAAATCTCTGATGTGCAGAGGGTGCAGTTGTTAACTTTGCATTGTATTTACCTAATGTTATTGTATAAATGAATATGGCCAAAACATTTACATAATACTACTCTAAATCCTATATTGTGCATATGATGATTACCATCACATTTTCAAAGGATTGACAGAATAGCAGAAAATATTGACCGTTCTATAGCTCCACTATAAACTTGAATGAGCCATAAGCCAGAAGCAAAGACAAAGCATGGATATCTGTAGTACTGTGTAATATGGAGCACCTCTAAAAGGGATGTTTGAGTAAGAAATAGTCACTATTTGAATTGGTAATCTGTGAAGAAAAGACTAACTATGAAAAAGACTAACGAAAAGGTGAACTATGCAGTATTTTCACCTAGAAAACATTATAAAATCACCATACTCAGTCATGGTTCACTGGCAATCTCTGTTGAAGAATTTCAGAAACCTTGCTCCTCTGCCTGTATTTATTATTCTGTTCGGGATGTTTCTGGGCATGGAGTTATTTTCTGTGTGGGGAGGGGTGGGAGTGGCTACAGAGCCTGTGGGGTGGGATCAGGTTTCATCTGAGTGTTTGTAGCCAGCTGGCTACTGCAATGGCAGAAGTGAAAAAGCACAATTAGCCTACAGTGAAGCCAAGCCGACAGGGCGAGTTCAAGAAGCAGAGTCAACCTAGGATTTGCTTTTCCTCGATGGGGACAGCTGAAGTTTTGCAAGGTTTTGAAAAGCGATGCAGAGTTGCCATGTCCTGTTGGACCTGTAAGTAACGTTACCTTTAGCTATCCAGCTAGCAAAGTCGGCCAGCTTTTGTATTGAATTAATATAACAATGTAATATTACGTTGTATTTGAAAATATTTATACAAATATCTTCATGAAAAAGTAATTTACTTTACAAGAGTATTAGCTAGCTATGATAGACAAAATATGGTCTGCTAATGTTACTTCTTCCACGCACGATTCTGTCTTTACATCCCAGTTCTAAATTAATGTTTAGAATAATGTTAGATAAATACTGAACAAGGAAAAACACCACAAGATCGCTGCAACTGCACTAGGGAGTAGCTACCGTTGTTCCTATGAGGTTCCTACGAGGTGCACTTATAGTGTAAAGATCATTATATCACCTGTTGGCTCTGAAGACGTGAAGTCGAAACGTCGGTCATATTTAATAAACGGGCTTTGTTCTATTATGAGCGCTCCAGTGTTTACTCTGGGCAGTCTCTTTGACGGGTAGGCTACATTGTTCTTTAGATGCACTGTCACCTACTGAGAGCACTTTCTTGCTTTTATAAAAAGTGCGTGGGATAGCCTTTATATCATCATGATAACATTGCCCAATTACTGTTACCATCCATATAAAACAATGCATGTTGCTAAAAATGTTATTTTCATTTAATCTTCGCCTGACATTTTGCTTGCTGCGCTCAAGCATGTTTCTTGCCCTCAACGGAGGTGAGTGGGCGGGGTTTAGGACGAAGGAGGAGACTTCGATTGTAAACACAGGACCACAGCAAGGCAAAAAAATTCTGCATAGTACACCTTAAGACCTACTTTACACAGTTAGATAAATCACATGAGGTAGTTTATATGCATCTATCAACATTCTCCCTCTGTAATATGCATTGGAAATAAATATGCCTTATGCTAAAAAGCAAAAGTCTACGAAGAAATATTAGTTAAATCTTGAAATTTGGCAGTATATTAAACTTGAACTAGCAATGCACTGCATGTGATGACAGTATATGTTACCCCCAGAAAAACCTCGTAAATCTGGCCCTAAGTACAAAAGTGATAACAGAGAAGATTGGGAGGGGGCGGGGGGCGTTACATACATTGGAGTTGGGAGTGGACGACACACTGCTCCTCTCTGTGTCATTGAAGCCCCCTTCTACAGGCTGATCAGACATCTGAAATACATGGCATAACCTCAGTCTCTAACATACACACACACACACACACACACACACACACACACACACACAATTGCACACATAGGCCTACACATACCTGCTCACATAAACATATTACATTACATGCATTTAGCAGACGCTCTTACACAACTTTTTAGCATTTTCTTTTACATATTATCCATTTATACAGCTGGATATATATACATACTGAAGCGATTCAGGTTAAGTACCTTGCTCAAGGGTACAACGGCAGTGTCCTACCTGGGAATCGAACCTGCAACCTTTCGGTTACAAGGCCAGTTCCTTAACCATTACACTACACTGCCGCCCATATGCATCACAAGACTCCCATTTCAGTTTCTGTCCTGTGAGCGTTACATATTTCTTGGCCATCAACAACAAGAATCCCGGAAGTGTCCTAAACCAACGGCTGACCTGGTAGCTGGTAGGCTTGGCAGGCTGCAGTTTCTTCCAACACATGCGGAAGAAGGAGAACGCGATGCAGAACAGCAGAGACACAAAAGTGAAGAGGGTGACAGGACGCATTGGGCCTGGTCACAGGAAGAGAACACAGCTCTCACCACACTCATCTCCACAGACAAAAAAACACGAATAAAAAAGCCTCTCGCCAATATACTTTACATCGAATTATCTCTGTCCCGTGACCCAGAGAGATTTATACTTATAATTTTGAATTGCTATCCTTCAGGGGCTCCTGAAAACATTTGCATGGCACAATCAAGCAACTACTTATATAACTGAGCAGCTAATTGATGTTTATAAAAACAGTACAGTAAACTTTACACAGACAGATTTAATTAATTTTGCACAACTTGCAATTTAACAATAAATCACGCAAAGAAGATAACAATAGCCAACAATTAAAACCAAACAAACATCAATTAAAGTCATCTGAGCTCAACACAGAGG
The DNA here is from genome assembly GCA_022702515.1 of Ilyophis sp. 1 JC-2022. Classification (NCBI taxonomy): domain Eukaryota; kingdom Metazoa; phylum Chordata; class Actinopteri; order Anguilliformes; family Synaphobranchidae; genus Ilyophis; species Ilyophis sp. 1 JC-2022. The sequence goes on along the minus strand of CM040406.1, from coordinate 32,372,256 downwards.
GTGAATCATCTGTCAGCAGGGAAAAAGGCAGCCTTGAGCAGCTGCTGGATGTCTGTCAACGTTTAACATGTGTGTTCTTAAGCGGAAATATTCCACTGGAAATATATATTCCACATATTTCCAAAATATGTCAATTTTAGCATGTAATGAATGGTGCAACTTCGACATATGCACCACAGGCTGCTGCTTTGTATAACATTTAAGAACTGATCAAAACAGATGGCAGCAAGAAATGCTTAAGAGTTAGAAGATTTAAGAGTTCATTTAAAAAATGTGACTGCATTTGTTGTCTGGACCAGATGAGGAGCATGATTACAGTTCCTCTCTGTGAATAAAACTCTTACACGAATCAGGTAAAACCAGATGGGGCAGTTGATATTCTGCTGCAGAGTACCCTTCAGAATGCATCAGTTTTTAACCCAGATTTGTGGAAATGGAGATACACTGCCTGGCCGAAAAAAAAAAGTGGCACACTCTAATATTTCGTTGGACCGCCTTTAGCTTTGATTACGGCGCACATTCGTCGTGTCATTGTTTTGACAACCTTATGCAACGTCACAACATTTATTTCCCTCCAGAGTTGCATTCATTTTTGGCCGATATCTTGTATTGATGACGGGAGAGTCAAACCACTCCGTAGTCTTCTCCAGCACATCCCAAAGACTTTCAATGGGGTTAAGGTCAGGACTCTGGTGGCCAATTCATGTGTGAAAATGATTCCTCATGTTCGCATGTCTTTCACAATTTGAGCCCGATGAATCTTGGCATTGTCATCCTGGAATATGCCCATTGATGGGATAACCTGGTCATTCAGTACATTCAGGTACTCAGCAGACTTCATTTTATTGCTGCATAACATTGCTGAGCCTAGACCTGACCAATTGAAGCAACCCCAGATCATAACACTGCCTCCAGTGGCTTGTACAGTGGGCACTATGCATGACGGGTGCAACGGCGACTTTTTTTTTGGCCAGGCAGTGTAGATATCACACCAACCACCGATCTGCTGTAATCCCACTGCTTCAAAGAAAACTAACATCCTCTGTACACCATTTAAAAAATACTGCCGCATGTCTGCAAATAATCGGACTAAATTTAACAAGTGAGTGTCGCTTGTAAACATCACTGTCAATCATCATCTGTGCTCAATTGGTGGCAATTACTTGCAGATGATTGTGGTGGTGTAGTCGGGATAATTGTTTGACATGTGATTGACAAAAAGCTAGTGACCCCTAGTTGGTGGAGGACTAAAGTACATGCAAGAATAAAAGCGGAGAGAAACTGGTGGCTTGTTTCCTCACATGTACTTCAGTCCTCTCAGTAAACTAAGTCTATACAGTAGTATCAGAGAATGTGCATGGTCCTAAAGACAGGAAGCAGGAAGTACCCAGTCTCAGCACGGAGAAAAAGAGGAGCCAGAACATGCAGAGAATGGGTGCCACGGTGACGTGGCTAACAGCGGCTGAGTGTATGTGCTGGTTGAGCTTGGTAGGGACATAGGCATAGTAGATGTTGTAACGGTCCACCAGGTGCTTCAGGACCAAGTACAACAGTCCTGTGACCAAAAACACAAAAGCAGGGGTTACATAACAAAAAGCCTGCAACAAATTACACAGATGTTGGTGAAAATGTAACACCGCTGTAATACCCTAAAGTGTTGAACGTACACCACAAGTTTTTGCTATGTAATATGGAAAGCCAGGTGCTCTCAACTTGCATTTGTATGAGCCAAACTGTGATACGAATACCAATGGAAATATGGGGCCTGTATGTAAGCAGTATTCCTTGTAATCCTTGTTTTTTTCATGTTAAAAATGCCATATTTGATACCTTTTCATGCTGGCATTTTTGTAGCAATACCCGTTTAATGTAATTGCATTCTGTAATTGCTCCTCCGTGCTATTTTCCATTGGTGCCGTCATGTGCGACATTCCAGCCAAGTATTCAAATGTAATGACACATGCACAGGTACTTGCATGTCGAATGTGGAAGAGCTGGCGCCTAAAATTAGGTTTGATATGGTGCTCAATATTACCTTGTCAGACGACATCTAGGCAGTCTTATTTCACCAAAATACGCTATCGTTGGATTATCTTCTAAGAAAATTAAACACTAGGGGCCTGATTTACTAAAACCTTTTAGCACATGCAAAAAAAAAACAATAATTGGTGCAAAACAAATACTCTTAGTTTTGTCATAGTAAATCAAGCTCTCGGTGCACTCCTAGGGCCGGATTCAGAGATGGCCAACTTAAGTCATGCGCTTAAGTGCCTCTCCTGCACGGCTTTAACGCGGGATGAGATACGCCGTATTCTAATCTGTGCTACGCGGGTGCGTTTCTCAAAATGTGGGTGGCACAGGGCATGATATTCGAATGACCTGTTTCTTGTATCTACCCCCTGGGTTGCCAGCTCTCTACTAAAAAAATGTGCGCACATGCTTATTTCAACTCTGAATCTAGCCCCTAGTGCTTCACCCCTAAGCAAACCACGCCGCTTTGTTTGGCGGTGTAACATTTGGCGGTTCTGAATTGAACTCTGGGATTTGGAGTATGAAAACTAACCGTTGTGACCACCAGTCACCACAGATGTCACCAAATCTACCAAAACTGAAAAATGACGTATTACCCACAGACTGTATAAAAATATGGACAAAGTCACTGTGATGTCACCCATTGCCTTCCCACGGCCTCGTAAAAACAGTTTTGAGGCTCCGGATGTCTTTTTCGCCGTCGGTTTGTACAACCTGTCCCTCTGATTGGTGCTGAACAAATCTTAATACCCTGTCCAAACGACACAATATTTTAAAAAAATCAGCACATGCAGAGGCATTTGATGAAAGAAAGGCACCTATTGCAATTACATTTTTTTGTGGGAAAAATGTATTGACTGAGTATTTTGACCACATTGCTGCTAATGATGGTGAAAAGATCTATACTGGAGCCAATCGCAGTGGCGCTAGTGAGCAACGGCACAATTGCCGTTCCCAGCCCAACCAGGAAGTGAGCTTCAAAACGAAAGCCCAGTCTTGGCCCCTTGGTATTACCACTAAATACTTTTTAAAAAACACATAGTGTGTGATGTTGTCCACTGGATCTTGATCAATAACCCTGATACACAATAAATATATTACTTATTCATGGGACCCTCAGTCACCCTTGAAAATGTATAATATTTATAATGTAGATGATATTTATGATGCAACCATATTTCAGTTTAGGTAAAAATATGCAAATTCCACAGTTTTGGAATCCATGATTGAGCGATCACCTCCCAACAGCTATCTCTTCATAAAGTAGGTATAGAAACGATATGGGGACAAAACCATGCAAATATGGTAATACAGCCAATGTGTTAATATCATAATTTGCATATGTACAGTAACTACTCTCTGTGATCTCTGTATAATGTACAAAGGTGCAAGTTCAATGTTTTAAACTAAGCCAAGTTTTACTAACACAACAAAAATGTATGCAGCAATAAGATTGTATGCATTACTGTAGTTTGACCCTGAGCAATGTTGAGAAGGAGGGTTAACCCTTCTGCGTTTAATCTCAGAAAGGCAAGTAGAACTTTACTTTTCAAGATTGACAACCCAGTAAGCTTTCCTGGAGCATGGCAGGGCGCTAAGCGATGCAGTCTAACTGCTATAACACATAATCAAGTTAGGTAACACTCATTCTGAGCTAAGCCATTGGTGGATGCAAGAAGACTCGACTGCCCATAAATTCAAGAGCGAATGTGATAAAGACGTGGTTACTGCTAAGCCATGTGAAGTATCCCAAGCTTGACGCTGATTGGGAGGTGTCAGGAGTATGGTCTGTGTAGTAAACAGAGAGCCAGCACAGGAGTAGAGTGGGCGTCTGGCTCGCGGTTCTCAGCGCCACTGGGTCTGCAGCAGATTCACACAATCTGTGCAATTCTGCGCCGCTCCGTCAAGGGCTGTCGGGCCGTTCAGGGAGTGCGGGGGTGTTGGGAGAGATGCTCGGGCTCCCACACAAAGGAGACAGAGAAGCAACACTTCCACTTCATCCCACATACACATGGTCACACACACATACACATACAAGCACACAGAGACACACATACTAGCACACAGAGACACACATACACATACTAGCACACAGAGACACACATACACATACAAGCACACAGAGACACACATACACACAGAGACACACATACACATACTAGCACACAGAGACACACATACACATACAAGCACACAGAGACACACATACACATACAAGCACACAGAGACACACATACACATACAAGCACACAGAGACACACATACACATACAAGCACACAGAGACACACATACACACAGAGACACACATACACACAGAGACACACATACACATACTAGCACACAGAGACACACATACACATACAAGCACACAGAGACACACATACACATACAAGCACACAGAGACACACATACACATACTAGCACACAGAGACACACATACACATACAAGCACACAGAGACACACATACACATACAAGCACACAGTGACACACATACACATACAAGCACACAGAGACACACATACACATACAAGCACACAGCGACACACATACGCATACAAGCACACAGACACACATACACACAAGCACACAGAGACACACATACACATACAAGCACACAGAGACACACATACACATACAAGCACACAGCGACACACATACGCATACAAGCACACAGACACACATACACACACGCACACAGAGACACACATACACATACAAGCACACAGCGACACACATACACATACAAGCACACAGACACACATACACACATGCACACAGAGACACACATACGCATACAAGCACACAGAGACACACATACGCATACAAGCACACAGAGACACACATACAAGCACACATATACACACAGAGACATACATACACATACAAGGCTTACAAGCACACATATACACACAAACACATAGACACACACATAAACATACAAGCGCACATATACACAGAAGCACACACATACAAGCACACATACACACAAGCACACACACATGCATGTGCGTGGACACATCAAGCACACACATGCATGCAGAAAAACATACAGGTACACATACACACACACACACACACACAAATTTGATGCAAAAGACATTCACACATGCAGGAACTACACACACACACACACACACTCATATCCAGTGCTTGAGTATAGCAATGTGGGATCATCAAGGTCCTTGAGGTTGAGAGAGAGACAGAGACACATCTATAGACTTGGAGTTTAGCCCTCAAAGGGCCATTGCACTGATGGGAAGCTGTGTTTTCTTGCTATCTGATCCAGAAATGAGTCACGAGAATCAGTCTGAAGGATCTGTGTTACGCTTGTACTGAGCAGGGGACAGCAGTAAGCAGGGGTGTGTAGAGACAACACTACTACCTGCATCTGTTCAACCCACAAAGTTATCTGTATGTGAATGGGGGGGTTCTGCTCATGTTATTTAATAATAAATGTATTTGTCAATGTGTAGAGAAATGCATAAAAATGTGAAAAATTACCATGTTTTTTTTTTAACATTTAATGCTCACTTTTTTTCTATGAATCTTATCTTCAGAGTATCTTCCAAGCATCATTTTTATTTCCAGTTCCAAATAGGGTATTCAGGTTCGGACACACCCCGACTTGTAACTTTAGCCTCGTATCCCTAAGCCACGCATTATATTTATGTAGAAAAAAAGTGTGTTCAAAGTGCGTTCTGAAAAAGTGTGCTCTGAACCAGCTGAAACAATATTTACGGTATGAAATGTCATTTAAAGAAAAAAAATAATGATCCCTAACAGGGACTTCTTAGTCATCAGTCTAAGTCTGTTTCAAAATCGCATTCATATTTTCCAACCTTCAGTCAAATCCCTATAGACATGGGCATCAAGTGGTCAGACAACACAGCCATGACTGCCCAGAGGGGATTAGACATGCAGAAAGCCTTTAGCCTGTAAAAAAACCGAACAGGATTAAGGAGTGCGCGGAGAACTGCACACGACTGACCGAAGGGAACGATGATTGGGCAGGTGATGCTGTAGGTCATGCTGACAGAGAAGATGCACATGGTCCAGGCGTACTCCAGGCCGAACTGGAACTCATAAGCCTGGCTCTGTGGGAGAAAGGGGAGGGCAGGAGGGGGATTTGGGGGGAGAGAGGTAAAGTCTTGACAGGCCATGATGATTAACAGTAATTAAGCCATGTGATCACATTATGGTGGATTCCCGCTCAGTGGACGCTAATGGAAATGCTTCAGTACTAATCAGACACTGAAAATAGAGGCTGTCCTGCCTATGAATCAAAGTTTAAATATGTCTCGTAATTAAAAAAATATAGGCCCTGATAGACATTATTTCCCCATGGGTATTATTTATCAGCATTTTTACAATTCCTAACTGGATAGAATTATTATTACTATATAGATTATTGTGCAAAATACTACTACTACTACTACTACTACTACTACTACTACTAATAGTAATATTATTATTATTATTAACTGACAATCTAACTGCCACAACACCAGTGCAGCAGTAATTCATGCTCCAAACACTTAGTATCAGTCCAACTATTGCCAAACAATTTAATCAAAAGTCCTCATAGCCTTCAACTGCTTGAGTGAAACAGTGGCCCTAACCGACCTGCAACGTCAGTATTGTATGAAAGTGAACACGTATCTGGGAGACCAGCAGTAACACTGAGCTCCCTGTGCCTGACGCAGTGATGTGTAGTGATGTGCGCGTCTGCACTGAGCGTGCGCGGTGAGGCCCCACCCTCTTGACATGGATGCGCTCTGCCTCAGATTTGGCGAAGCAGAGGCGCAGGGCGTAGACCATCAGCGCCGGGATCCGCAGCAGCTCCATGCTAGTGCCTATCAGGCTGGAGGTGATGACGTAGTTGACGAAGAAGGCGCCGTTGTCAGGCAGGAACACGCACCTGCAAACGGGGGGAGAGTGGGGAGGTTTGGGGATATGTGTGATTATACATCATATGGCAGCCTTATGCAGTGCCTGTAGACATTTCATGGACACGTTGGATTACATCACTAATGCAGCTGAATCGACTAACTGAAGCGGCTCAGATTTTTAAAAAAATTCAAATATCCATCAGCAGAGTCTCAACCAGGGAATCTCACTGGTTTTCAGCTCAGGCCAGCTCATTACATTCAAAAAATTTCATTGACATGTTTTGCACAGAATTTTGCAAAAGGTCCCCCTCCTCCTTACTCCCGGATCCTTGGATGAAAACCCCTGACACAGGAGAGTGAGATGAACAGCACTTACTGAAATTTGATATCCCTTTCTTCCAGGAAGTGAATGTCAAAAAGCCACCGAAAGAATAAGTCCAAGCTATAAAGAAAGAGAATTACTAGTATTACAAAGAGCTCTCGTTAGAGCCTCGTGTTACCAAACTCACAGTGTTACCAAACTCACAGTGTTACCATACTCACAGAGATACTAAACTCACAGTGTTACCAAACTCACAGTGTTACTAAACTCACAGTGTTACCAAACTCACAGTGTTACTAAACTCACAGGATCAGACTCAGTCTTAGCAAAATAGAAAGACTCAGTCAAGGGAATGACAGACCCTGACCTGAGAAACCACGATATGTTATATGTTATATCCTCTCTGTGTTTTAAATAAATATGATTGCACACCGCACATATTCTCCAAGAGCACCTAAGGTTTATCCCTGGGAAAAAGGAAGTGTGGCATGTGGTTGGATGGACGCATATTTCACTCAGCCAACCACACACTTTCCCCGGGCTTCAATCTGATTAAAATATTTTCTGACCATTTCTAGAAAATAAACAATGAAAATAAATAATTAGATATATGTACGTAGTGCATTATAAAAGTTCTAAAAAAGCCATTAATGTATATACTGTATTTTAAGAATTATTAAAGCTTATTAAGAATTGTATTAGATAATCCTTGAAGCGTAATAAGTGCAATGCTAACACTAATGCTAACATTTTCTGTGGAAAAAAGTAATTTGAAAACACTTCAAAAGATAATTGAGCATCATATGCGTGCATATAACACAACTGATGGGGGACAGAGCCACACAGAGCCACAGATGATCATGATTAATACTGATGCATACCTGGACAGACCCAGAGAGGGCAGGACTATCACCATGAAGATCAGGAGTAAAAAGCATTTGTGCATCGTTATCTGATTCTCACTGGACCTGAAACACACACACACACACACACACACACACACACACACACAATATCTTTCAGATTCACAAGCTACTAAGAATAAAATACATCCTTTGGCTTTGGTATATATCAATTTTGTTTCAAACCGTGATTCACACAGGCATGCTCTCCCACATATGCACACGGGCATATGAAGCGGAGCGTCAAGCTCGGATGAATAAGTAACACTGATGCCCTTTATCTAAATTCCATCTCGTCAAAATGCGACTGACGGTTTCATCTGACACATACACAAACTGTTAATGCTGATCCAGCCAATAAAACGACACAATATTGTTATGTAAGGAGATGCTGTGCAGCATTAGAAAGTTTCCATCAAGGCCAGGCTCCAGTTAAACAGAGATTCTGCTCTCTTGCGCATAGCGACTACAGTGCACTTCATTAACCCCTCACTAGGATCACTATGACAACACGACTGGAACGATGCTGCACTGCAGGAATCTGGGCCAGGCTGTGGAACATCTGTCTGAGAGAAAGATGGAGAGAAAGAAACAGAGCTTGAAAGAGGGATAGAGGGAGAGAGAGGGAGAAAGAAAAGAGAGAGGTGGTACTGGGTGAGGAGGGGGCTGCATAGGGTTTGCAATGAGGGGAAATAGAATTTGCCTTTTTGCATTGGTCACTGAAGGAATCGCTGAAAGGTATGTAGGCGTGGCTCACAGTACCTGGTCCAATGAGACTCAAAGAAGGCGGAATAATACACGATGAAGGGCAGCAGCACGGAGAAGGCCCACAGGAGAAGAGTGGGAAAGAACTGGGTGATGATGGGGTTCTGGGAGGACAGGAGAGAGAATATGAGGACAAAAATCCCCAAAACCACTTCCGTAGTACAATCCCTTAATGTTCAAATGGCTTCCTTCCAAAAGCACCGTACCATCACACCATATTACCATCTATAAATACCATTGGGTAGAGCAGGAAACACAAAAATACTGTAGCTGTCGGTACAATAAACATGGTCAAAGCAGTGTGAAGAGAAAGACAAATGAGACAAAAAAGGAAGTGGATTCTGACCCGGAGGCTCTCCACGGGCCTGGTGACGTTAAACTTGTCCATGGTGTTGACAATAATAGCGGGCGTGGTGAGGAAGAAGAGCAGGAGGAAGAGGAAGATGTTGAGCAGGACGCAGCGGAGCCACCAGCGGGAGCCGCGCACTGACAGGTTCTCCCTGCGGAGACGAGAGGATGCCCACTCAGCTCCCTCACCCAGGACCTGCACTCCCGCGCTAGACCCCCACAGGCAGCCCTCGCCGAGACGGGAGATAAACACACCCTGGGTATCGTTCACGCACAAAAGCGTCTGACTGGATCCTATGAATAAGCGCCCTGCCGGCAGGGAGTGCTCTGCGCTGACACGCACGGGGCTTGTCGCACCTGGGTGCTCCTTTTTAATGAAGGGAAAACACGTCTCAGTCACAGAATCTGAAACCTCCCCGTGTGTATTTCCACAAACACAAACACACACAGGCACACACACACACACACACACACACACTGTGCTAATGCACAACAAGGAGCAAGAGACACACACACATACACATGACAAAAAACAGTTCTCATTGCCTCTCTGCATGGGTTTAATTATAATTATACTACTGTGCGTATTACAGAAGCATTATTGCTGCATATGGCACTGAAGCGTTCATTTCTTGCTGTCATTTTTTCGGGGGCCTGGGGCTTTGATGGTCACAAACATTATCCCTCACACAGACATCCTTCCCTCCATTTCTCACCAGATAATGTCATTGGGGGCCGGGGCATAACCCACACCCCATTTGTGGGACCGGACCACGGTGGTGATACTGGACTGCTGGGGTCTCCGACGGCAATAGGTACGGCTGTAGTCTTTGACAATGCTACAGAGAGAGAGAGAGAGAGAGTGAGAGAGAGACCTGTGCACTCACATACATATAGGCGCATGCACTCAGCACAGGGAATCTCTGACTCACGGTTTGGACAATATAGCCAAGGCGGCACCCTTTGTTAAATAAAGGCTGTGGCTTTTAACAGTAGACAATTTACTTCTGCGGCGAGGGCAGTCTAACACATTACGCTCAATGCCTCATGACCACGGATATTCATTCCGGGCCTTGGAGGGCAACAGCCCCTGCTGGTTTTTACGAGCAATTCCGAATCCGCCATGACCGAAAACAGATGCCATTTGGGTTATCCTGGGCAGGCTCTCTGAGTAATTCAACAGGCCCGATGTGTACATTTGCAGTATTTAAGTCTGAAAAAATAAACTTTGCCCTTTAGCCACAATATAGCCTATGACATCACCAGTGGACAGAAGCATCTATGGGTCTCTATGTCAGGCTGTTCAGCATACTTCCATATATATATTATTTCTGTCCTGGTTCAAGATTTTAATTTGTCCATCTGAATGAGCCAATTTATTGACAAGAGAGGGGTGTATCAGTATGTGAGGGGGTTCTATCAGTATGTGAGGGGGGTTCTATCAGTATGTGAGGGGGTTCTATCAGTATGTTAGAAATTTCTATCAGTATGTGAGGGGGTTCTATCAAATGTGCTCAAATTTTGGTATGTCAGCAAGCCATTTGGCCATCTGATTGTTTGTGTTTTTTGCCCCTATGCCTCTCAGGTCACTCTTTCAACATGCAGGGAGTCACTCACACTGCGGTCATTCTCTCATCTCGGAAGGTAATGAAGGCCATGTCCAGCCGCTTGAGGGAAATTCGGTTCTTCTCAGCATTAAACTCATCTGTCAGCTTCTCCTCCAACTCACTGTAGTACTGCTCTGCATCCACCTAGGGAAGGAGGGAGGAAGGGAAGGAGGAAGAGAGAGATCAATCTCTGAACAGAAATACCACTTTGGTATCAACAGAGCAATTGCAGAGCGAGTGGAGGTGCAAATCAGTATTTGTGTAATTGTAGTGGAATAACATTGGACCACTTTTCAATATTTTGAAAATGTTTTGTGATCATTTCTCATGTCCAATCAATAAAATTGATTTATTTAATTTGGAAAAAAAATGGACGTTCTGCTGTCAAATTAGATTTGGCTCACAGTGCCACCAAGTGGGAACATGCTAAAATGACACCAAAATTACTTGGCGCTCAATAATTAATAAACCACAGGAAACCAATAAAAAGAGCAGTAACATGAGCCTACGCAGATAAATCATCATATTGTTATAATTATTATTATTGGTATAGAGGCAAAACATGATATATCATGACATACACACTTACAAGGAAAATCTGCTTATCACCACACATACCTGCTCAAAGCCACACATGTCGCAGCAAAAGATCTGGGCACAGGGGTGAGTCTTGATCATGATCCTGCCCTCCTTCTGGGCCTTGCCTGTGAAGTAGAGCCTGCCCTTCATGGCCTTCCGCCTGCAGGGGGCGACAGGTGTAGCACAGCATCGAGGAGTTAGGAGACAGATCCATGCACTTTAACTCATACCAACCTAACCACGCATACACTAAACCTACAGACATGCACAAATTATACATATTCAGACAAAATGCTCATAAACATTACAAAATGCCAAGAATTCTGTAATACCGTTATGTTAATAATGAAAAGCCAATGCTAGGACAAATTTAAACAAAATAAACAGTACTCTTGCTGGAACATTTCTAATCAACTGTTACATTTCAACAAGTGTATGAGAGGTAATAAAATGTGGAACAGCATATTATGACAAACACTTAATGAAGCATTAAATAATATATTCCAAATGTGTCCCATAAACCATGGACCTACTCTTCAGTTCTGCCTCAGAAAGCACTAGCCACCAACATGTGGATGGAGGACAGTTGTCTGTTAATGAATCTTACACAATATCAAACTATCACAGTGCTAAGCTTGTACCACAGAAAATGACATTGAGAGGCAGAGTCCTTCTTCTGAACAGCGTCTCACTCCCGCCTCCACAGAATCAACGCAAATAATAACGTAAAGTTTGAAAGGGCAGAGTCCACAGTGCCTTCCTGGTGAGTCCCAGGAGCAGCCAGTTTTGTTTAGGCGGTGCCTCACCGCTCCGAGTCCAGCTTCATGAGCTTCCGCACATCGAAGCAGAAGCGGATGTCAGTGACGGTGCAGCTGGGGTAGGCCTCGCTGGAGAAGAGGAGAGGGGAGACGCATCAGCCGCCAAGCATCACTTCTCACTTCTCACATGTCTGTCAGAGAAGACTGAGCAGTGCCCTGTTGGGATTTTATGTTATCTGGCTCCAAACTGCTCCCTGAGTCTCCAGTTGGTCTGCGCTCCAAACAGCTGTATATCATCTTTCCTAAGGCATATCCTGCAAATATTGCTAATGCAGAAATGTATTTCTGAAATACAGGGCACAATGTTTTTTTATGTTTTTATGTTTTATGAGCAAAGAAAAATACCATATGTGCAGGGCTGCAGGAACTTTAAGGAGTTTAACAGTAATGCCAGCTCTAGTGGTGTGTTTGGCTGGAGAGCTGAGAAATGTGGATACGGACATTGACATCATCAATAACATCACCGCCACTGTTGTAAAACCCTGTCTATCGAGGCAAATAAAACCACATATAGAAACTACTCACACACACACACACGCGCGCACACACCCGCACACATTTTTACAGCCTTTTTACACAAATTATGATAGGATACTGTTCACTGAAGCCAAAATGTTTAAGCTAGCTACCAAGCAGCGGCTAGGGAACTATCAATAAACAAAACAGAATTTCCCCCTTTTTGTTCACTTCAGTTTGAAACGGTCAATAGCTCCTCTCACCACTGTGCTGCCAACACCTGTAAAAACACTAACAGCTGAAGCATAGAACCCTAATCATTTAAGGTTCTGCACTTTTTATATACAAAAGGAATTTAATGACATGTTGCTAAGAAACAAGCTTTGAATCAGTAAACCTGATAGCAGGCTGCTTACAGTATAACTGGCTGTAACTGACTAAGTTCTTATTGCAGTGTGTGAGACAGCAATGTCAGTACACCTATGGAGACACCAGAAACTCCTCGTACACAAGCTTGAACCTCCAACAAAGCGGTTCCCAGTCACATTAAATTATTACTAAACTATATTATCACTAAATTATACTACTGTGCTTGTTAAGCATGATTTTTAAAAATGGGAATGTTAACTCACTGGAAGTGCTTGGTAATGAGTCCTGGGTCAGAGATTTCCTTCGGGATGGAAGTTACCATGAGCGTCCTGGCCACCTGGTTCATAGCCGAGAGGGAAAGCCAGGAATGATTATGAGTGTTCCCTTACAAAAAAACACACTGCAGGACTTCTGCCTCTGCAGGCTTCCTCTGCTGAAACACCCATCAGCACCTCTGAGATGGTCCAAACTGCTCTTAGCATCGCAAATGTATGTTTATGTTTTCCGTCAGGGTTATTGTGTAACCTCTGAAGCGGATCGAGACGGTCTGCTCGCATTCTGTCCTGTTCACATGCAAATAAAATAGAGATTGTATGGCGTAGATGAGTGTAAGAATAGTCTGCGGACATTATTTATTTTGCGTGCGTCAGTTTGCATTGGACTTTGCATTAGAAGTTACCTCCTCCCAACATCTATGCATATTTTAAGAAGGCATCATTTGGCCTATATACAACATATTTGAAAACCTGGCCCTCAGGAAGAAGTAGAACACAGTAGATAGTGCTCCCAAATGTGTATATACTGTATGTGCAATTCTGTGTGTTTGTGTACATGTTTGTGTGTGTCTATGTGTGCGTGCACATGTGTGTATGAATATCAAATGCACCAACCTTCTCATCCTCCCGGTACTCCAGACGTGAGGAATGGTGGGCCATGCACAGAGCCGTGATGATGAAGTATAGCAGAGCGAACACACTGTGAAGCCACAGAAAACTGTCCCTGCAGAGAAGGGGACACGTATGATTGGGCACCAGGGGATGCCGCACGTAATCTGAAAACACTCAACGAGGAACCGACATTTCTCGGTTGATTCACAAAACGGGCGATACGCTCAGCTAAGGATAGACAAGATTTAATATCATAAGAGCTGGAACTCGGACGTACACTGCGTCGTAGTCGCATTTCAAAAGAAAGCTTGCATCATGGCAATGTAGTTTCTGTCTTACAATGCGGTCTAATTATTTACTCCTTGATAAATATCATGTAACTGTCATGCGATTTTACCCTGTAAAAACTATAATGTGCTGCTGATACACAACATGCTAGTATGTTTCATGCCAGTTGTGTAAGCATATGAGTCTTTCCATTTGAAAATATTTAATAATTTATTGTTTCTCGATACATGTAAATCAAAGCTGTATAAATTGTCTGTGCAGGTTTATGGTTTGACACAAATCAAGCAGAAGGCCTTGAGGCAAAACAGGAGAAGGAAAATAGATAAAATTATTACTGATTTGGAGCAAATTCCATTTGTTTTATAATACGTGCACAAGCGCTATGTCAATAAAGTTCACATCTAGTGAAATAATAATAGTATGTATTCACGTGTAGGGTAGTGGAAATAGTAATAGATGCCATCTGCTCTTTATTTAAAGAAGGAATATGCTCCTTATTTAATTGGCATGTGCGTAAAATGCTGCATAACTAACTAAATTACCTTCAGATCAACAATCGGTTTAATGATGTTGCTTTTTGCCCTGTGAGCCGCGCTGCACAAACACGAGTGACGGGAAATGACACAAGTCAGGCAAGCGGAACAAGCCCGTGAAATTTCCTCTGAGCCCCACGGATTGGCTGTGATGTCTATGTCCTTGTTCTGTGCCTGACACGTGACTGGATTAGGTCAGACTAATGTCGCAATTACAGAACCTAGACACCGGCTGATGGAGGGAAGGATTACGGTGACATACTGCGCCGGGAGGTTAGCCACGGTTGTCCTTCCAAAATTCTGAGGGCTGTCTCCTGAGGAGAAAAAGAGATCAAAATGAGATGAAGGGAAATTTTGTGACTTCGAGGGAGCCATCAATTTTGTCACATGCTTTGAGAATCTTCCACTCCATCCACATTCTGTCATGCTCGTTCAGTTCAACTCAGAAAGCCTAGTGATCTATGTTCATTTAAGCTATAGTTATAGACTGCATGGTTAGATATTGCAATTTCAATATCTCTTTTGAATAAGGGGTGTCACCTTTTTTGTACTTTATTTGGGTATCAGTCTTTAAGCTGCATAGTCATCATGAGTTTACTGTACGGACACTTTACCAACATGCAAACATTCACTGGTGCATGTAATGACTAACATCGAGGTTTCCTGTTCACCATATGGTTAAAAAATAGTAATGGGCCATAGGGAGCCAATTCTGGAATATTTTAAACAACAAGATCTCAGCCTTTGTTTAACAGGGTGCTAATTCTTTATATAAACCCTGTGCATGTGGCATTGTGCAGTGATAAGGCAGTCCACTTGAAATGCCTTCAGACTCTGAGGATCTCTCCCATAAACTCTACCATTGCTCGGTGGCTAAAGCTGTCCTTCTGACCCTATCTGATACGCCACCCCAACCCCTCCCCCAGAATTTCCAGGCGGGGCCTACAGTACCCAGCAGGTTTCCAGAGAAGTTGATGGGCAGGATGATGGCTACAGACAGCAGGCAGACCACCATCATGAGCAGGATGATGTGGCGCTGGAAGGACAGGTAGGTGGTGGCGTCGATGCCGCACTTGCTCCGGATCTCCTCGTCCCTGGGAACACAAAAACACGGAGTACTCGCATCCAGGACTGGACATGCCCTGCGAATCCACCCAAGCTGCCAAGTGCGGGAAGGACCGAGCGGGAAAGAGACCGGGGCCGCGGCGGAAAACCCGCACGCTGGTTCCAACGGCGGGCCACACATGGTGGACCTTCAGGGTGGGTTCTCAGTTTCCCACCAACTTAGAAACAGCTCTACGGCCACTAACACCAGGTCTAAGAACTGGGCAGAGAAGCATCAAACCCCAAAATGATACTCTGGGAACCATAGACACTGTAGATGTTACCCTTTCACAGGGCTTAAATCTGCTGTTGGCTGTAGATGTGCCCCGCCTGTACCGAGTATAAGTACTCATGGGAAACCATGGCACAAATGACCGCTTGAATACAACCTCATTTGTTTTTATTGCTTAATGAGGTCTAACACGAAGGCTGCATTTAGTGATGACATCAGTGTCTATGTGTGGGACAGTAAAAAAGGGGGTGTGGAGCAACGTCCCTCACTCACTTCATATGATAGAGTGATGTCAGCCAGGAACAGAAGCCCTAGAGAAGAAGAAACATAAACGGTTAGGTCTGCGGCTTATTAAAGGCAATAGATTGCATGTGTTAAGATGTGTCTATGAGAGTGTCTGGCTTGTATCTGCCAGAGCCATTTGCATGACATTAAAGCCTCCGCGTTAACAAGGCGGAGAGATGAAGTTTTAATACGTCTAGGCTGCATGACCTCACTGCGTGTGACACTGTCACGACCTGCCACGAATCCAGTCGGATACCCTCCTCCACAACAAACACGCAGATGGGGCCGGCAGGGATGGTGTGCGCTCCAGCGGGAGGTTGTGAGGTTATAGCTGTGAGGTTATAGCTGTGAGGCCATAGCGGTGATGTCATAGCTGTGAGATTATAGCTGTAAGGCCAAAGCTCACCACGTCCTTGCTCACATCTGTGTCCGAAGGGCTGGACTCCGATGGAGACTTCTCCTTCTCACTCGGCTCCCCATAGAACAAGGATGTGAGACTGCAGTCATGGGGGGGGGGGGGGGGGAAAAAGATAAAACTATATTCTGAAGCATAGAAAGCTAGGTCAGTTTTACCAGTATTAATTACTATTCATCAAGGAATATTACATACAGTACTTTGAGCTACAATCCTAAAAAAAAGCACAGTTGCAACAATACAAGACTGCTGCACCTCAGCTGGATTTAACACCACCGGAACATTGAGCTCCTTTCTCTTTAACCCTCCATGCAACTGTCAGCTCAGGTGTTGTTTATGTTTAATTACAAGCCAAGGTGTCATCCTGATGAGGACACAACCACTCGGCAGAAACAAATTTTTCAAACCTTTCTCAAAATAAAAACTAAGATGAGCCGGGTTGATAATAATAATAGTAATAATAATCATAATCATAATCATAATAATGGTAGAGAACACAAAAAAACACCTGAATGACTTTTGAGTTTTGAATGATCCCACACTAGTCTTGATCCATGAAAACCCACCACCTTAAATTCAGCAGATGCATCTCTACAAGTAGGGAGTAGGGAGGCGTGACTCTTGACAAAGGTTTTGAGCGACACTGCCCTACTTTCTGGAGTAACTTAGATAAGTAGGTAGGGCAACCAAGAAATTCCAAAATAATTGTGTGGTTCCCCTTGTTGGCAACCTACATTTAGGATTTGTTTTGCCTAGAGGGCAGTCCCAGCCCTGTCTAAATGAGTGACAACGCAGAGACCTCTGACCACAACAGGGGGCCCCTCCACTTATGTCAGCCACCAGTTTACTGTGCAACGCTCCTAATCCCCAAAACAGAGGCGTACTCAAGCAGGACTGAAGGCACACGCAGGGTGGTGACTAAGATTTCAGGAAGACTATGATCTCCTTTTTGAGCAGATGTCTCAGTGGTACTGCTTTTGATGGCATTAAAAGAAAACTGGTGTAACCGAACGAGGGAATCCGTTGCTCAGCCCACGTGCAAACATACACGGTGTTCTTGTGCGAGAGAAAGGGGAAGAGGAGCTTCATGCCAGATGGAAGCAATGGCCTCCGTAGTCCAATGAAGGTAAGGCTTTCAAGCACAAAGGTAAAATAAATTGAATGTCTTCCTGCAAATGCCAGGAACAGACCAGCAGCTCAGAACATTCACTTATTATTATAACGTGTTACATTTTACCCCTGTTTCCTCCCAATTTTTGTTCGTACTCATTGCTGACACCTTTCTCTGTCAGTTTGTCATGTGAGCTGCTGCTTTTTTCACTCAGCAGGCCAACAGGTGAGCCTGCGCAGATGTTAAGTTGGAAGAGTGCACTTCACGTGTAGCTCGGACAGGCACACTGTCCAGAGGGGGTCGCTGGCGTATGAGGAGACACCGGCGTCTCTCAGCCTGAGTGAGATCTTTCCCTCCCAGTGTAATGGTACAGCCCATTATCTACAGAGAAAAGCACGGTTCAGATTCAACACTAGACCATGGGACGCATCTACACACTTGTACAATGCCTACATATGACCCACCCAGCAGCCCTGACTACAGATTGTAAATCTTCTTAGTTAGCGAGACATTCTGTGTATATTTGTGCCTCATTTCAATTGCAATTCCTTCCGTGTGAGGGTGACTCACAGAGTTGATTTGTATCACTCTCTAATAGTGGCTCAGGAGACTCTTAGCAATTCCAACAGCCGGCTGCACGTGGCGTTTCTAAGTGGCAAGCTTCTTGTGCAGTACAATTGAATTGAGGGATTTTCTTTCATGAATATATAGAACTCTTTAAGCTCAGGTGGATGAGACACTTCCTGCTGATAAGTCCTATAAACAGGGAAATGATGCTTCCCATGAGGTACCGTAGCCTACTGTGAGATGCATTCTGCTGAATTACTGATCAGCTCCACCAAAATTTGCCTCAGAACACCACCAAAAAAATTTCATAAATCAAATAATAAAAAGACATCACTCATAGGAATTCAGCCGGCGACGCTCTACAAAGCTGGTGGAGGGAAAGGATGAAAAAAAACAATATTAGATCAACTGCCTGCCTGCCTGCCTGCTTATTAGATCTAAGAAATGTGTTGACACTGCAAACAAAACAAACAGGCAGACGAACTTGGATAACTGGATAAAGGGGAAAAACTTCAATGTATGCAGGAAACATATACTGTACATCCACTAAAATCAGACGTGTGTGCAATACCAGTCTTATCCAGGAGGGGGAACTATTGTAAAACATGATAGAGAATCCAAACGTGTGGTAAATGTAAAAACTGGAGGATTCTGGAGATGGGAACACACGAGACCACAAAAACTCAAAGCCGTCTAAAGCCCCAATTTTGGTACTTGTCTGCATGATGAAAGTTTTCGATTGACTGTACTTATTAAATGTGGGTGTGTCTCTCTTGGGTTCCAGTGGGGAACTTTACCTGTCATTGTCCATCAGTAAAGCAAGGCGACCGTAGTCCCAGGCCGCTTTCCGCAGGCACGAGAAGATCAGCAGCAAAAACTGAAAAACAGAGAAGCGGTGACAGGGCCAGGCCCTCCATTGCTCTATCCTTCTTTCACTCTTTCTCTCACTCCGTCGACACTTAACACACTCTTTCACTCACACTCTCTTCATGCTTCACTCACATAAACACTTTGTTTTTCACTCTCACTCATTTTTTATGTTATCCACAATTCAAATGTGCCAAAGCAAGTAATGCATATGATGCTATGCAAAATGAATAATAATAATAATAATTGCAAGTCCAAAAATGGTTTGCAGTATGAGTCTTTATTCAGCTTTTAAAAAAAAGTGAGCTAATGCATTTTATGGGTATATTTCGCCTACTGAGATACAATGCATGTGGACTTACCATACATAAAAAGGTGGCCATCTTCCCAAATGACTCATAGGTGTTGCAACAGCCCTCCTTAATTTCAGCTTGATAATTATTGGAACATTAAAACATATGCATGTAGAACACACACACACACATACACACGCACACACACACACACACACACACACACACACACACACACACACACAAGCACAGGTGTATACGCACACGCAAACCGTATAATATAGACAGTAATAAACATGTAAATAATTTAATAGGAATTGAACCGTTATGTGCCTTTGTGTACACTCACTGCATCCCCCAGGCTATAGCACACTGCCACATACAGCATATTCTCTCTCTCTCCCACACACCAAGGTAAAAAAAAACGCTTCACATTCATTCGTTATAATGTGATCTGTCGGGACACAGTCGCATAGATACAGCTGGGGCCAGTCGCTGCTGGACTGTTGGGTGTGTGGGTTGGTCGGGTGGGGGTCTTAAATTAAATACTCCTCCGCTCAATCATTTTCCCATTTAGACAAGGGTGTCCCAGTTGTGCTGCCCTTGGCTGTTAACTATGTTTTGGCACATGTGTCTGAGTGCTAGATTAGAAATCGTTGTTACTAGCATTTTTTACCCTACACTCTGTGCCGCAGACGTACCCTGTTAATAACTGCACACCTGCACACAGGAAATTATTGGCATATGGCAGAGTGTGTAATTAGCAGGGACCCTAAGGAGCAAAGCAAGAGATTTTTTGAAGGATCATGACATCAAACAGACTGTGACATTCAGCATGTTGATGTGAAATACGGTTCATCTGTATTCGCGTAATTATGAAAAACGCATTAGGAGCAGCCCAGCCCCACATGCCGTTATTCTTAACACCGTTCTAATGATACAGCTGGGTCCAAAAAAAACACCAGTGATAAAGAGCTATTTCCTTCCTAAGAGTGGTAAGTCGTTGTCATGGAAACTAAGAGGGGAGCGGTCAACGTGTGTACACTGACTAAAGCATGGTAAAGAAGGCCACTGAAGGCCACTAGAGCAGCGGGGTAGCACACAGTGACTGGAGCTTGCATGTGGGAAAACTTGAAAACAAAAACGAAAATTTTTTGTACATCAACAACAATTAATTTGTTGTCTTCCCTTTTATGGAACATAGGTGTTGTAGAATTCACAACAACAATATTTAAATATTTGCCAAAACTCTTGTAAGATGCAAACTAATCTGTGTTGTCAGATATAACATGATTACACATTTGAGTTTTTTTGTGAGCAATTGTGTCCATATGGTAGCTGGCACTACAGTTGCATTTGCTCATGACCGTGACCTTAGATTTGCTGTTAGCCATTCAACTGGTGTTCGTTCCAGGAAAGACACAGCACCCTGTCCCTATGCTTATAGCCCAGAATGGTTGCTCAGCAGTGACAAATTATGTGCCTGTACCCAGGGGCCCAGCTCCAAGGTCTGGCATTTACCCCTGAAAAGCCATGCATGGTCAGGCTGACCTTCACTGTGCTACAAGGTGCTCAATTAATACAGACAATTGGCCCCAGAGCGAGATTAAATCCTCTGCCTTTGAGCTTGGGTCATGGCCAATTTCCAAAGTCGTACATCTACGGTATTTGTAAAAGCAGCCCTCTGTCTTTTATTTCCTGCCATGTTGCAGGCACCTATCAGCCACTGGCACCAGGGAGATTTTATATTCATTTACTCTGCAGAACGATATTATCTGAACAGCTAAAAGGCACCTCTTTATTCCCTGCTGCTATCTCTGTCTTTGATGTGTAATTTAGATGCCGGTCTGCATTGTTGTTCAAAGCCAATTAAATGATTAATAAAAGGCAAGCATGTTTGACGGGTGGCGCAAAAATCGAGGTGAAGGGTACATATACAACAGACTAAACACAAAAACTCCTTTTATGACCGAACAATATATACACAATGAACAGAGAACAGATACTGAATGAGTTTGCAGTGAAATTGGTTTATGATAATGAGAAGGGGACTAAATTGGGTCTATTTCACCATTGTAATCAAATTAAAAGCATGTAGTCAGGTTTGTGTACCATTTAAAGTAGACAGACCAGAACTCCAATTCCAAGTACAAAACCCTAGGGAGTAATCGGATCCCAGCAGAGAAGGACTATTGTTTTGTGGTGAACTAGAAAAATCCTATGACAACAAAAAAATCTGTCCGAAAAAAGAACTATATGGTGCAGCTCAAAAAATTTTAATATCGTGAAAAAGTTCAATATTTTTTGTCACTCATTTCAGAAATTGAAACTCATATATTATATAGATTCATTACACATAGAGTGAAATATTTCAAGCCTTTATTTCTTGTAATTTTGTTTGATTATGGCTTACAGCTAATGAAACCCAAAATTCAGTGTCTCAGAAAATTAGAATATTTTGCTTTAACATATTTTTAAAGTATCATATTTAATATTTGGTCGCATATCCTTTGCATGCTGTTACTTCCTGAAGTCTGTGACCAATCAACATCAAAAGACTCTCAATATCTTATTTTCAGGTACTGTTACAAGCGATACTATAACCTCTCTGCATTTGAACGGATCTCTATGAGAATTGGGGGGTAAGACTAGATTCAGCTGTAAATTACACTGGTACAGTATGGAACACATGACTGGAGAAATGGCTGTACGTCATCAAGGGTCTAAGGTATCAAACGAGCCCCAAACCATCACTCTGCGGCCAGATATGGAGTAGATGTGGATTGTGTTGTTTATCCTGACTTTTTTCCCCATAGAGTTCTATAGGAAAATGAGTCAGGAGAAATAACCCTTGCAGTGATCCATCCACATCTACTCCATATCTGGCAACAGAGTGATGGTTTGGGGCTCGTTCGATAGCTCAGACCCTTGATGACTTACAGCCATTTAGCCAGCCATGTGTTCCATACTGTACCAGTGTAATTTACAGCTGAATCTAGTCTCACCCTCCCAATTCCCATAGAGATCCGTTCAAATGCAGAGAGGTTATAGTACCGCTTGTAACAGTACCTGAAAATAAGATATCGAGAGTCTTTTGATGTTGATTGGTCACAGACTTCAGGAAGTAACAGCATGCAAAGGATATGCGACCAAATATTAAATATGATACTTTAAAAATATGTTAAAGCAAAATATTCTAATTTTCTGAGACACTGAATTTTGGGTTTCATTAGCTGTAAGCCATAATCATCAAAATGACAAGAAATAAAGGCTTGAAATATTTCACTCTATGTGTAATGAATCTATATAATATATGAGTTTCACTTTCTGAAATGAGTGACAAAAAATATTGAACTTTTTCACGATATTCAAATTTTTTGAGCTGCACCTGTATATGCATTTACACAGATGTTCAAGCAAAGCAACGGAGTTGAGTAAAATAACAAAACAAACATGAAAGTGTGTTAGACTAAAGCCAAGGTTGCAGAGAGAGAAAAGCCAGACAGAGGAGGGCACAGAAGAATAGATTGGGGAGATTAAACAAAGGGCTTCGTAAATACTCACCAGCCAGAGAATGACATTGAGGGCGAGAACCGTAGGGACCCCCCCAAAGGGCAGGCCCTGCAGGACGCTGCTGCGCGAGTGAGACCGGTAGCATCGCTCCGCCGTCCCGTTGTCCGCCCCCAGTGTGTCCAGAAAGCCGAGGACGTCCAGTTCTGTGTCCCCCATCCCGCTGGGGATCCCCACCACCGACAGCTCCGAGCCTGCCATGGGTACGCCTATGTCCCTGGGCTCAGGTCATGCAGCCATCACTGAAGAGAATGAGATTGTTGAGTGGATTAGTGAAATCAAATGAATCAATGAATAGAGATGGACCCGTAAACATTGGTTGGCATGTTGGGTTTCTTTTTGAAAACAAGACACACTATTTTTAATGACATATCTAGGCCTATCATTGATGAGTGTGCTTTGTGGGCAAAATGATAACCAACAAGTCCAACTCTGCCAGTGGCAGTGTTTCGGCAAACATTTTCAGCCAACAATCTCATAAGCTTACAGTAATAGCAACAAGCTGATAGCAACAAGGGCTGACTGTTTTAAATGCAGGAGCAGTGGATACATCACATAAGCCAAAGGTATTAATCCCATAAGCAGACAGTATCAGGCCGATGAACCAACAGTCTCAGTTCAATAAACGGTATCAATCCCACAAGTCAGCAGTATTAATGCCAGAAACAAACTGTACCAATCCATGGGGCAACAGTATCAACGCCATAAACAGATGGTATCACTCTCATGAGCCTTCGACGTCAAATCAAAAGAGTAGAGGGTAAAAGAGGTGTCAATCATGAGAAGTCTGCATGACTTACTATTGTGTATACTTCACAAGAGCCAACAGTACTAAGCACACTAAATAATGGCGACAAAAATACGACTTGATTATGTATAATTATTATGATTAGTCATTGACATCTTTCCAGATAACTTTGTTTACTGCTTTAATTATGACTGTCATACTGAAATTATACATTTCATACACCTTGAAGAGTTTCACGTTAATTGATTTGACAACAATGACTTCCATTGCCTGGAGCTGGGGCCTTCTCCTAAGCAATAGATGGAGTGACAATGCAAAGAGAATGCACCAGACAGAACTGTTTTCATGCTGGGCTGTGCTTCTCATTACTTATTTATCATCAGTATTTCAGTAATTCAGCCTCAAACAGAGTGTGCATCAGGGGCCTGAAATTAGCCTTCTTCTCCTGGCATTTTAAAGGATTGGCTAGTGATATAATGTTCAGATAAGATCTGTTAGCAGAGTTAAAAGAATGAGACATGATAAAAATCACATGCGACAAAAGTTCTACTCCAAGGGCTGATTTACTAAGACCTGTAGCATGTGCAAAACCTTTTAGCACAAGCAAAACCAATGATCGCAAAAATGCAATGGTTGGTCAGTATTTGTTTTACACCAATCATTGGGTTGTGTTATTAGTTTTGCGTTCACTAAAAGGTTTTGCACATGCTAAAGGTCTTAGTAAATCAGGCCCCAAATCATAGCACAAATGAACGTTTAAGAAAGTTATGGCAAAAAACAGCCAATGTGATTTGAGTGATCTATTTTATTTTGTATTAAATAGTCCATACATGTGCCAGTTGTTTTTGGTGGAATGGCATTGCAACATGAAGAAACCATTGGGCCTTCTAAAGCTAGGTTATGTTGCTGCCCATTCACCAATACTCTAATGTATTCTTGTAGTTCACTACAAATATGTCAATCTAATTAACCAATTTTCCAAATAATCAATGAAATGTACAGTGTTGGCCATCAAAATGAGACACATGACACTACTTTTTTTCTAATCAATTTAAACCCTACGTTTTCAGTTTTTTCTCTTAGTTTGGAATGGCAATTATGTTTATAGGTGCATACATGTCCTCCAAGCCATGTGCTGCCAGTCATCGCTTCTATTGCTCAGCAGTCCATCAGCTGAGCTGTGCAGTCAATATGTCAGATAATAATAATAACAACAACAACAACAATAGTAATAATAATAGTAATAATAATAATGCCTGGAGGATGAAGCTAAGTTTAATCCTGTATTAGTTGCTTAGTGCCTTGGATGGTTACTGGTGCGTGATGTTCTTGGTGAGTGCTGCCTTTACAATCTGTGGCTTTGTCCATGCCTTTATCCCTCCTCCTTGGCACACAGTCCTGACATGCACTAACACAGAACAAGCAATGGCAACAATAATACACTTATCCACAAAATGGAGGCCGATATTAAGTTCTCCTCTGCCTTTGTTTGTCAAAATAATGTGTGGGGATGGGTCCCTTTTATGAGGCCTGTTGCCATGGTTATCCCCCATTTATTTCAACTCCCTTCATATTTGCTCACCTGAGAGCTCAGTACAATTCAAATTTCAGTCTTCACAAACCAACGCTTCCCTGGAAGTCAGGCATCTGTTAGTCAAGGCTGTCTCTTTGTGTAACTCAACCCTCTTGCTGGAGCACAAACAGTCTGAACAATCCTTGAACTGAGTGCTCAATTGGCTTGATTTGACCCAAGCAGACAACTGAGTCTGAAGCTGCATCAGAAAACAAGAGTCCTCCAGGACCAGGTCTGATGATAATACAGTATTACAGATGTCAGGGTTATTGGCAGCCTCGGCTGTTCTGTGGTCGTTATTCTTTTAGGTGTCGTCAGGGCGCTCTATTGGATTTTTTCCGCCTCCGTTCAGTGTTTGGATCTCACCCGGCTATTATTCCTCACACCTGTTTTGGGTTTCCTGCCGGTTATAAATAGCCCAGGACTTCCGCCTTCCGGCCCTTCGAGATTGTCTTTGCTAGTTCACAAACAAAGTCGGTACGGTACAGGATTACAAGTGACCTTTTCTCTTTTAAGCTTTGCTTAAGAGATACAAAGAACTTGCTTTAGCATCTAGAGTAATTCCTTAGTAGAATTGTTTTTCTCTTAGTTGCTGTCTGTCCCTCGCTTTGGTTCGCATTCAGTTCTCGTTGAGGCAGATTGTTTGTTTTTTTGTTTTTCTATTCTGCACTCTCCTGCATTGAGAGTGAGAGAATTATTTTATTTCCCTATTTTACTTCGTTTGTTTTCTTACCTCTGTTATTCACTTGCTTATATTGTAAGCGAGAGGTATTTTCTTTTCACTCGGTTCTGGAGTACACCCTGTTACTTGGGGTTGTTTTGTTTTGGCTTAGGACCTGGAGTGTTTTCGATTCTCCATTCCTTGGCTATTCATATAGATATATCCCCCTCTCATATTACGGACCCGCCCGTCTTTTTGGTGCACACTACGGTGTGTGCTTTTAGAACCCTTAGATGTCGCGTTTGATTCTCCGAATCTCACACTCCGCCTGATAACAGATCCACATCAATGTTGCATGGTGACTTTACTGAATGCACTTTCAAGGCAGGGTAGCATTAGACATGTTAAAAAGGTTGTGTCCAGGCTTGCTTAGCCCTTAGAGGAATCTGGTCTGAATTACAAAACAGTTCTATTGGTTTCTGTTCAAAACACCTGGAGTGGTCACAACGGGAGCTGTTCTTGGGCCTGACAGCCAGCGATAACAGAATCAGTGACTGTATGCAGAGCTTGCCCATCCACTTTAAGTTTAATTCAAGAAGGCAAACAGGCATGAAACTCAATTAACAGGACATGGCCCACAACACTAAGAGGGTTTAAATGGCTTAACTACAGAGCAGAAGTGTATTGTTTCTCAATAAAATCAACAATCAGCCATTCATTGCTGCTAGTGGCCTGTTGACAGATCACATCTCCTTCGGTGAATGGCTGAGATGTGCCCCGCTGAGCAAGCAGGACACAGGCACCAAGCTCTTCTAAGAGATAGGTATTTGTGTTTTCAGGAAGAGGTTATACTCGGAGACAAGCCGGCCTCCATTGAACCCGCACTTGCATGTCCAACCTGAATATTACTCATTACTTGCGACTATGAATGTGCCTACGTACCTCCCAGCTATTTCTACAAACAGAAAGATCAACAAGCAGCTCATGTTTACAATGCTGTGGTGAATGTACAGCCCCAGTAAAACAAACACACGGGTCGATTTACTAAAGGTTTGCGTGCACAAAATAACGTATAATACTGTCACCACCCGCGAAAAATCATCCGAGGTGATAAACTAAATAGGTGCAAAGAGAACTGTGTTAACACATGTTAAAATTGAAAGATACTTGGATTTTTAATTTTTCTGGGTTAGCCTGAAAAAATATGCTAATTTTGCCATCCCTCCGTTATTTTCTGAAATAGTGGGAGGTCATGAAAGTAGATTACGTTAGCACGTGTAATGTGATTTTCTAAGCCCAAAAGCAATTTTGTGCATTTTAAAAAAAGGAGATAACAATCAAAGCCCACAATATAGAGAGCAGGTATTTTCCACTCCTGTAAATCTCTTTGGAATGCTAGAAGAAAAAAATAATAGATACATATTGCCTATCTAGCGATGCCATTTTATAGCTTTTGGGCGAAATAGACGATGACTTCGAGCAAGTCACTAGAAGAAACCATACCATACCATACCAGCAATTAAAATACATCTGCCACAATAGGGGCTAATTAACTGGCCCATTCTAACTAACGCTCAAAATACACAAAATAAGAACTTGAATCATGATGAATCATGAACAGTAAGAATAAATACATTTCATGCAAATCGTGTTACAGAATACAAGAGTACCTAGTATTTGAATCAAACAAGCAATACAACATCTATTATAACAAACAGCATAACGAAGCAAAATTTAAAACCCAACATCAGATGGAAAAGTGATTTTATGTGACACTAACCATGCGAGCAGTGCTAGTAAGTATAGTTATGATAATTTCAGTCCTGACAAACATCTTCCTGGCAGAAACGAAGAGACATCCAGTGAAACAGGTCATAGTAATCCGCCAGTTTGTTCAGTGTAACAGTAGCCAGCCTATAGCTACCTAATCATTCCAAACCAAATCTCTCATTTAAATATGGATGTTTGCGGCTGGAGTAATTTACATAATGACTTTTAGTTAATGAACCGGAAAGTGTAAAATGATAACATGTGCAAACACTTTGGCTGTGCACGCAAAATAACACCCCTTATTTGGGATCTTAATAAATTGACCCAATAGTAAGCAAAGAATGACCTCTGACCTATAAAGGTGGATCGACCCATGAATGATTGGATTTTTAGCACATATTCACTTAAAGTTACTGATAATCCTTCCGTGTATCGTTCAAGGCCACACAAGTCTTCTCACTTGTAGTAAGTATTATTACAGTGATTGGCCTGCATTCTGGTCAAGGAAGTGCTGCTGTAAGTCTCAAATATGATTGGAACAGGTTTAATGGGTGCAATCAAGATTACAGGACGAACAGTTTAACTCTGAGCCAGCTCTGACACTGTGAAATCCACCCGCATCGATCACAGGCAGGGCTTAACCTAAAGGTTGTGGGCTCGATTTCCAGGTGCGGCACTGCTTCTGTACGCTTGAGCAAGGTACTTAACCTGGTTTGCTTCAGTAAAATATCGAAAAAACTTGCTTGTATCTATTCTGTGTAAGTTGCTCTGAATGAAAGTGTCTACTAAAGACCAAATGGTAATCATAGCACCACGTGGGTATTAAATGGTATCAGAATTAACCAAATGAGTGCAACGTGGGTGACAGTTTTCTTGGACAGGATATGCAAACCATAGCAGATGCACAAGTGAGCAACAGTCAATGGACCAAGAATCGATCATTGAGCGCGTTTACATGCACTCAATATTCCGATAACTGGGAGTAATCCGAACATGGCAATAATACGATAAATGCGTTTACATGCACTTAAGTAATGCGATAATGGGAAAAATCCAGGTTTACATGATTCTGTCAATATTCCGATTTCTTTCCCTGAACGCGATGTGTAACTCAAACGTAAATTAGAAACATATATTAGCCTAACGTTATATATTATAAATTACATATTTTAACGTTTATACATAACGTGACTATACTTCCTGTTGGGTTGCTAGAAACAGCACGCGGGTTGGTATGCGTAAACACGTTAACTATAGCCTAACGTTAGTTACATAAGAAAGAACAGTAGCCTATAACGTATAAGAAAGTAACGTTAAACATGGTAACGTTAGACAGGAATGCTCTTATGGGTTTCGTCGTCATATGGCAGATGTTATGGTTGCGGTTAGCAACTAACACTGTCTTTCAAGCGTTCTGTGTTATGAGCAGAAGACGACGAAGAGCTTTAACGTTACAACAAGCGCTGATTATTGGACCCAGAATAGGCCTTCCTCCAGCACTGTTAAGGACCGGGTCGTGCTGGATGCGCGTTAAGAGCAAGGACTGGTGGGATAGAGTGGTGCTAAATGAATTCACCGATTCAAGTGGACACCAAACTGGTTCGCTATCAGCCTGTACTCCCCGCAGCTACCGACTTTGTACAGCGCTATTGCGACTCGCATTTGAAGAGGTACAGCTGGACGCACTGTCACTTCGTCAGGGCTCATTATGTTCTGTACCAAACCACAAAGTTTCATAAATGATCTCCGAGCCATACTGAAGTTGCCTCTCCATTCGGTGAATTAATTTACCATATGACGACGAAACCCATAAGAGCATTATTGATTGCATGTAAACGTGCTTATTATTTCCGCGTTTCTAACTTTTTTCCCATCTATGAGATGAAGTATATTCCTCTTTATTATTTCGGATAACATCAGGAGGGTTTCCTCCTCGCTCCAGAAATGACTTCTCCCATTTTTTTGACATCTCTCCGACCTCTCAACTGTTTTGACGTTAGCGTTACGTTACTAACAATATCCGGAGTAGCTGTTGCCATGGCTATTGCTGTCAAACACGCACATGCGCAGATAAAAAAAAACGATCTAGATCGGAATAAGGGTTTACATGCAACCAATAAAACGAAAAACACGGCAGAAATCCAGGTGTAGTTATCGGATTTCTCATATTCCAATAACTGCTTTTTTCCGAAAAAGCTTTTTGGAATATTGCGTTTACATAACAATTTGAATAATCCGATAACAGCCATATTCCGAATATGATCGGAATATTGAGTGCATGTAAACGCACCCAGTGGTTCAAAGCACATTTCTGCATGCTTGTCTCCTTGGCTTGAGGCAGTCCAAGCAGATGCAGGCAAAATAAATGATTCGACCTCCTGACAGACTGTTAATCGTACCTCAACCAACAATAAATGGAAAGCCGGCATTACCAATCGACCGTCCACTTTTTTCCATTACACGGGCGCCCCATCCTTTTCAGTGTAGAGTAGCATGAAAGACTGTTTCCCCTCACTGTTGTATAATGCAAGTCAAGGCTTTTCTGTTCCCGTGGAAACACAACTAACAGTACACAAAAGCTGGCAGTTACACGGGAGATATTAGCGGCGGTTCATCATACAGACCCACCCAAGCCCAACCTGGAGCGTCAGAGATTCTGTGCTTTGATGATGTGGTCAGAGGGCAGTTTTCCCATCAAGCTGGCCCAGCTTTGGAGAAGAAACAAGGGGGAGTATCAGGGGTGCATCAGGGCACAGAGTCACACGCAGAATCGATTCTGCTCACCCCCGATGAGAAAACACAGGGCACAGTCAATAAATACCACAACATCGACCATAGGGCCTCCCACCCCAACTCACCAGCAAAGCCGCTGCTTTTGTAGTTCACAGCCTGTGGAGACGGCTACAGCCTTACACCCATACATAGATCAATGATGTCTGAGCAAAACACAAGCGGTAATCCTGTAACGGGTCGGAGATTTCAGGCAAGCTGTGTACACTTGTCTTACTCATTACTTTCATGAGCTTTTGAAAACTGACTTCCACGTAATGCTCTCAACCCTGGAGAGAAAACCAAATTAAAAAATCCCGTTGAAATACCACAGAGCAGCACTCATAATCTGCCACAGCAACAGGTAGCCAGCAATATGTCACAGAGACCGCTCTCACTGCATTGCTTTATTGCTCTCCAGCTTTAGTGAGAAAGTGCTCTTTCCTCTCCTTTAATTATCATTAGTGCACTCAATGAAAGGCCCCTGGCCAGGTGTAGATGGCTCAGAGTTCTGGGAATACTTTTATGTGGTCAGTTTTAAATTGGTTTATTTAAAAAAAAATGCAGAAGCATACGCAAATAAGTAAAAAATTGAGACAGAGAGTCTCAACCCCCCACACCGTCAAATATATCCTGCTAAGACCTGGAAATTCATTATTGTCCCCTTGTAGGGGACACAAGTCTCTGGTCTTAATCTCAATAGCCATATATTCTACTATGCTGAAACCTACACTACAAGAGACATTCAATAAAAAATAAAAAAATATTTTTGAAAATATTTTCACTTCAACATGTTTTTGTCATCCAAGACAGTTGTATTATGTCAAAAAAATGTATATACTTTTTTTCTGCCGGGTCTCAGGAGAATATAAATTAAATTTGATATAAATGAAAACCCGTGATCAACAGTGAGTATGTATGCGGACTTCCATTGACATGTCGGCATCTCTTCTTGTCAGCAGCAAGGTCTTCAGTAAGTAAAAGTACATAGGGAGAGCAAGTGATCTCTTTACATACACTCTCAGAAGCGTAACTGAGATTAGTCTCTATTACGAATGTGCCAAGAGTACCCTAAGGGTAAAAGAAACAGTGCGGTGAGGAATTAAGCGTCATGTGATAAAACCTCCACGGTGTCAGGTATGATCTGTGGGCAAAATTGTAATGAATCATCTTAATTGTTCTGGATTTCAGATTTATTTTGCCACACTCCAGTGACTCTCATTAGTAAGTGGCACAAGATGTTTTTTCCATAGTGTGTTAATTGATAAAGACTTGAGTGATGGTTTTAAGAGTGAAATGTACATCTTAGGGACCAAGCCCACGGGTATTGTATTTAAGATAAGGGTGCGCTGCAAAATCCTGCCCCCACGGGACTATAATAACCACACCCCCCCACTCAGCTGAGAAAAATTAATGGATAGCCACCCAGTTGTAAAGCAGGATTATATAATAGTAGGGTACCAAGACACCATCTAACTTTTATTTTGGAAAGGCTTTCAGCCGAACAGAAAAACAGTTTAATTGTACGGCCAAAAGTTTGACTAAGTAAGTAAAATATTAAGACCTCAAATCTCTGGGAGTGAACCAAATTTTGTTCTATGGGATACCAAACAACATCCGATTTTAAGTAAAGCCACATCGACGAAGAACATAGGACCAAACATATAATTTCATGTCCAGAAGGCCTTGAATTAACAAAATTTTTTTGAGCGTGCTTAACCTTCAACAAAACATCATCGGCATTCAAAGGGAAATAAAAGGTGGAATGTCATGTATAGAGATAGGATCTAGATCTGTTGACTGTCTGGGCAATCGGTTCAAGAGAGACGGCAGACAACAGAGGGGGAGAAGGCAGAACTTGCACAATTCTAAATATTGGAGAACAAATGTTACTAGTTGAGACCGTTACAAACAAAAAAAACACTGTTTAACCCATTCTCCAAGTCCATGTGATGTAATATGGACCACAAGCCACCCATTGGATTGTATTGCCATTCTAGGTAATCAAATGCCATCTCAGCATCAAATGACTGAATGGTGGGGGAACAGCCTTTAACAATGAGGTGGAGGTGTCAGACATTATCAGAGGCTAAGCTGTATTTTATGACACCGTTCTAATCATAGTGGACTAGTGTTTAATATTTTCCCGAAAATGTGCTATTTTTAAAACCGGGATAACAACACCTCGCTCCCGGGTTTCAAGGGAAATCCTGTCTAGTAGTATTAAATGTGCGACCCTACTTATTGGTTTACAGGATACAGGCATCCATATGCCATATAAAACTATCTTTCAGGACCATGGCATTGTCCACTAGCGTACTATTGGCTGAGATTCTTGAATGTCAATAACAACAAACTGTTTTTCAAAGACATTTTATTAATACGCAACATGTTTACTGAACATAATTATGGCTGCTTTGGAACTTCAGACATCTGAACAAAGGCTATAGGGCTATTCGACCTACCTGAACCTTGAGAAGTATTAACGCAGGCTATAACTGTTCACAAAAAGGTTTAAGAAAAAGGACTATACCCACCTGCCCCCTCAAAAAAATAATGCCGAAACATTTTTACCCTTTTCTTTGAAATGTTGAGGGCTTTGGCGGTGAATGACCAAAACTGAGAAATTTGGAAATAAAGTAACGTATGTTATGCAGAGATTTCACACGTTTATAACAAGCCAATAAAAAAATATAACCTAAATAAAAAATCTAGGTTTTTGCTGCAAGAACTGAGAATGTGAGTAATAGGCCTACATTATATAGCTTAAGTAAATGTTATGGCATAAATACAATAACTTAATATGATGACATAAATACAATATCTCCATCAAGACACATCGGCAAATATACGCGAGCCTACCGTTGTGAAATGAGGGACGTTTAGCCGTAGGCTACGAGTTGGTAAGAAAAGCGAAGGTATCTAATATACTTGCAACTTACTCGAAGAATTCAAGCTCGTTTTGTAATTATAGCTGGCTTGGGCTATATTTCTATATGTCCTGGAATAACAAAACTATGGGTTTGTGTTCATTATTAAGCTACCCCTTGTCCCTAGCCACGGTTGCCCCCTAGTGGTAGCCTAGTCATTGACGTCGCAATTATAGTAGCCTATTCTTTTCTCTGAAAAGAATTTACAACTTAAAAAAAAACCCGACATTTTGCCTCGTTAGTAATACGTTTCTCAAAATTCATCCACACACCTGATCCCCAGTGTATCTCGTCTCTCCCTGTGTATTTAAACCCTGCGTTTCAATCTGTCTCTTGTCAGAGCGTTGATCGTATTTCCTAAGCCTGTGATTGTAAAGCCAGTGATTTATCGAGATTCCTGAGACACCCTTCTGTTTTCCGACTCCGAGTTTGCCTTTCGATTCTGTTTGTTTGCTTGTGTTATTTTGTGGTTTTTACTTTTTGATGGTTTTGTGAGTTTGCCTTTGCCTGCCGTTTTTGCACCTCTGCCTGTGATTTTCCGGTTAAAATTTTTGGACTGCCCATTCTCCTGCCTTTTGATTTGGCACCGTCTCTGCATCTGATTGGCTTTTGATCTGGACTGAAATAAACGTTCATTATTGCTACAACCTGGTCTGCGTTTGGGTCTCCGAGAACGATACCTCACAGTTCTGAGATCTTTTTTTCCAATAAAGCGGTGATAATGGCAACAGTAGTTATTTGAGAATGGGCATTTATCGATTAAAATAATAATCATATGCTGAGTAGCAACTGTCCTAACAGGGGCCAGAATACAAGATAAAATGATTCAGAAAATGGCTATACCTATCATCATAAAGGATATCAGGATGGTAGGCTACAACACAGAATAAAATGTGCCAATGCAGATTTTATATGAAAGGTTTCCTTCAGCTAATTTAAAAGATAACATGTTGGCAAGTTGTTCATTGGAGAAAAGCTTCAATGGCAGAAGTTGATTTGGGGGGGGGGGGTGATTCAGTAAGTTAAGAATTTCTAAGCTATTTTTCACTATGTAGAGCAATTCAGGGGAGGTAGCTGAGTAACTTCTGATCAAGTGAAGACCGTTTGGATTCAAACTCAAGCATTTTTTTTGTCAAGTCTTATTAAGATAGGAGATAATGAGATGGACTCTAATATAATCCTTCACTGCCTCCCACAGAATGCACGGGTCACCAAAATGACTTTTTGAAGGTTTCGTCTTGAAGCACCATCATTTTAAAGTGCCATTGAGCAGCACCATGAGCAATCGTCGATCTACAAAATATTACACTTTCATCAGACGGTGATAGTGGTTGAGATTGATTGAGATCTTGAACGGATTGAAATTAATCTTTCAACACAAATAAGAGGTCTGTCAGTGAGTATGATCTATATCTACAGGGGGGTGAATTCTCAAGTACAAGGGTTAATTAACCTCCGTAAGTCAATAACACAATGCCAAGCTGAGGGTGCAATTCTGTTGTCCCAGAACAGTCCAAACTGTATAAAATCAACCCCAATGATTAATCGAACCGCAGACAAGTCTGGGATTAATGATGTTAATTTGTTAAAGTAAGCTCTGTCGTAAGACATTGGTGCATAGACTGACAACGGCAAAAGATAAGTCGTAATAAGTCGCAACGAATGCAGTTCTACCGACTTTGTCCCCTGCAGTTACCCGGATTTGTGAATTGCAAATGAGATCTTGCGGCTATTGCAGCACTACTTTTCTCATAGAAGAAGATGCAATGAGATGGAAATGTTAATGATCTCATCTGTGTATGTCTTGTTTTAGGAGGTTTCTTGCACGGTTCTTTAAATATGTGGTTCGGTTTAAATCTTTATTTTTGAGCCACGGTTCCGTTTATTTCTCAGCCTTATTTATTTAAAATGTATTTTCTAAAATATTATATATTTAGATCATAAAGAACATTTACTGACACAACACAACTGCTTCGCTCATATTTCATCACTTTAGTAATTAAATAGTAGTCATTGCAAACTAAAATCCTTACAGTGGACAGACAGAATTGTTGTGTTGACGTGTTCAGTTATTCAACATAACGTACATTTATCGCTATCGATTAAGTTATTTTTCAGAAAAAGGCTAAAGTCCACATAGTCAGCTGAGAGGGTTGCTCTCTGTGCTGTAACAATGTCTCCTGTTGAGGATCGGCCATCTTAGCGAAATTAAGCCAGTGTTGGCAACTCTTTCTCTTTCTGTTTTTTTTTGCAAATATTTGAGTGATCTCACATTCATTTACACAGAAATCCACTGCTCATTAGGTTCCCATTGCCAATGACATTGAGCCTGACTTAGACAAACTATTTAGGGAGAAATGCAAACAGAATCGAAGGCACTGGTAAATGTGGGGGAGAGCAAGTGAGAAAAGGAGCAGCAGCTAGCCAGAGCGCATGCTGGGCCCAGAACTGGTCCTCCTCTCTTCTGGCTGTGTCCCAAACCGCATACTTCCATGCTCCGCACTACTGTACTTCGCTATGGACTACGCGCTATGGATGCGCGTGCTCGCTATGCGTGCTCGGAGCATGGAAGTATGCGGTTTGGGACACAGCATCTCTCTTTCCTGGGAATGGACACTGGGGCAAATGCTGGCTGCCAGGAAGTGGTTGCTAGCTAGGGAGCTGCAGCTCATCTGCACTTATTCATAGTCACTAATTGCATTGAAATTGTCAGGGGTTACAATGTCTCTGACTGACGGTCCAGAACAGTAGCTAGATGTCTTGCAGATCGCTTTTGAGAAACAAAGCCACTCAGGATTTTGTTAAATCTAGTGACAAAGTTAAATGAACACCAAATGAAGCCACTTAATTCTTGTTCACAAACTTAGGACATTTTTATCATGATTGGACCAATTAATAGCGCGGTTACATCACTGCGCACTTGTTGCACTGGGAAATAGTGTCAGCTAAAGAATATACACAGAGCTTGGAGTGTCAAGACAAGAGTATGTTCTTGTGGTGAATTAAACTATGTCTGTAACCTCTCCTCAACTTCACGTATTTGGACGTTTGCTGTTCTTATAAATGATAAAAGAACAATAAGGTCTTAAGGAAGACAGAACAAGAGACAGAGGGAGCTATGTCATCAACACTGTATCAACAATGCTCTGCCACAAACCTTCATGATATACTTACAGTATTACTGGTTTCTGCTACAGGTTCCAACTGAAAATACTAACCTTGGAAAGATTGCTTTTAGATATAGCGCTTCATCTGCCTGGAATAACTTTAATAACAAACCTTAAAGTTTGATATTCTGGTGCCTCTGGTGAGGTAGTTTTAGAGAACTCATTAATGGCCTGATCAGTTTTAATTGTGAATATTTTTAGTGATAATGCTTTTTTGTTAACCAGAAAACTGTTGTAGCTTAATACCAGGCAGGATATGTTTTTCAATAAACATTTTTAAACCAGCGATTTTGACTAAATAAATGAGGTGTCTACTAAACCGAAAGTACACCGGATACTGTAGATAGTACAGTATTTATATATTTTTTTTCAGATTTTTCCCTTTTTCTCCCAATTTGGTAGCCAATTGGATCCTATGCAATTCAATTCCCCCGTGTAGCAACCGCTAGAGAATCGCCGCTACAACCCCTTTGTCCGGTAACAGGAAGGAGGGCGCCACGTTCTCTTCAGGGTGCGAATCCTTGAGCTCCTAACTGTGGCCGTGTCTGATTCAGCACTCTTCTACACTGTTGAGTAGCCTTGGTGAGTAGATAGGGCGAGAAAGTCGTAGAGTATGCAAAAATCTTTCAAATTAGCCGCCGCGGTGGTACAGCGGTAAAGACCGCTGACTTTCAGTCAGCGAGTTGTACTCCGAGGAGCGGGGTTCGCGCGCCCCCCCGCACTGCCACGCCGGTGGCCGGGCCGGTGGCGGTGGAAGGCACAATTGGCTTCCGGGGGGGGGGGGGGGGGGGGGAGACGGAGAGAAACGATGCGACGATAGAAACCAACCAGGTGTCACGCCAGAGGTGCGCGCCCTTAGGAGGACGTAACTCCTTCCCTAAAAAAAAAGATAGGTGGGGGGTGGGGTGTGCTGGGTTCTCTCTCGGGGGGGTGCAAGGGAATTGAATTAGAATAGAAATAGGGTTCAATTGGCTAAAAAAAAAAAAAAAAAAAAAAAAAAATTAAAAAAAAAAAAAAAAAATCTTTCAAATTGCAGTGTAATTGAAACACCCGGATGACACACTTACTTCCGGGGTTTCGCTGAGTACATTCGGGAGCACACTTTTCAAAAAGTACACAAGCATTTTGGTCCCATAAATATATCTTGCAAGACTTTCCAGCCAAATGGCGACTCAAAACTAGCCTAAAATATGGAGGTAATAAGTGCGTGCTTTGAGACTTTTCAATCTTACCCGTTACTGCACTTTGAAAGTATCCCAATTTAGCTGTAAAACCGTGGACATGGCAACACTGGTGGGACGTCTTATGACCTGCTTACGACACTTCCACAGTGCAGTTGGAAAATAGTATGGCGGATATTTTTCGCGGACTGCTAAACACTGCACATTAAACAGCACACTTCGGCCAGTGCACTGTACGCAGGAGATAGGGTTTGGACACGGCCCGTGATAACAGTCTTATGTGCGATGATTCTCTCCGAGTCCCTTCCCTTCTGTGACAACCCTGCGTGGGAATTGTTTCTGCTTTCTTAAAGCTGTAGCTTATAATTCCAGAGAAACATGACTACTGTAACTTGGACAGATCCGACTACCACTAGGGGGACATCGTGGATAGGGTAAATATTCTGCCTATACTTGATTCTTGTCTTTGATGTTTTCTTGGAACTCATGTATTTAGATTTTTTGATAGAAATCATGTATTTACTTTCTTTGTCTGCTTATTTGGTTGTTTTAAT
Organism: Ilyophis sp. 1 JC-2022; assembly: GCA_022702515.1. Taxonomy (NCBI): domain Eukaryota; kingdom Metazoa; phylum Chordata; class Actinopteri; order Anguilliformes; family Synaphobranchidae; genus Ilyophis; species Ilyophis sp. 1 JC-2022. The sequence continues at coordinate 32,333,662 of CM040406.1, read as the reverse complement.
TTGATGCTTTATCTTTTATTTGCACAGTAAATTTAGCACACTTGAAAAAGAGGGTTCTTTTCCCTCAATGTGTCTTTTCCTGAGTGTAAATAAAAGTTGAATGAAAGAATGCTAAAGTGAACAGTGGATCCAGTCAGTAATTTAGTTGTATTGTATTGTATCGAGTCAGTAATTTAGTTGCATGTGGTTTTGCTATACACCCCAGCCCCCCCACCCCCCAAATAAAATCCCCAATAAATAAATATGAAATAAATACAAATCTCTTGTAAAGGATGTGCAAACTACAAATCCAGATTATGGGGTTTGTTTTCAGAATCATTGCACTCTTGCTTTCTAATTAAGTCCTTATGTCTCCTCCAAAATAAATCCAAACAGCTTGCTCGTTTAAGTGCTGCAAATGATCCAAACAGTGAGCACAATCCAAGATAATAGTGTTATTTAGCTATAAGTATCAAAGGTAACATTTAGCCATGACCATTCAACCATTCAAAATTAAAATGTAATCAAATCCAATAGAGGTTTCAGTGGTATCATTTCCTCCCAAAACATCCAACATAAGTTACATTCTCCCCAAAACAAACAGAAAACACTCAAAGGAAACAGCCTAGCCCCCTCCCAAAATACCCCACAAAATAATCAAAATTTTGTTTTATCAATTTTCACCAAGCCATAATAATGTCATATACACTGTAACCATGGTGAAACTGTCATACCCTTTTCCGCACTACAGCCATTCATGTACAGTTTAATATATTTTCTTTTTTCTCCTTTTTGCTGTGGTACAGATAATGCTGGTTAATAAAGTGCTGTTCTTAGCCAAATAGACAGCTGTATCATTACACAGATAGGCATGTGATCTTACTTCTTTTGATTATATTATAAAAATTAAAAGAGATAATAGTAATCATACATGAAAAGCGATCTTGGAATCATTACCACACCTGTGATAACCAGAAGGAAAGAAAGAAAATTAAAGAAATAAAGACAATAATAAAGTCCAAAAAAAATAAAAATATGTATTTATCACTAACAGAACATGCACATTCTTAGGACTGGATTCTCAAACCTACCATTCAGCGTATGCTGGGAATGTTGTGGGAGTTCTGGAAATGTTGATGATGTCACTTCCTGTGCAGCACAGGCACATTGGATGTCCTCACAGAAATGTGTTGCTCCGGTCCTCTGCAGATGGACATCTAATGGGATGACAGCATGCTCCCTGCCGGCACAAGTGGGCGAGTTCGGGAATCAGTTTCAGCCAGTCTGGCTCACGTCACTTCTAGAGAGTGACTTAACCCTTTAACCCACTGCGTCATTTAGAAAAAAGCCATGTATGCATGGCCATAGAACAGGGTTGCTATAAAGACAAGAGGAGCTGGAGATATTACAGCCATTCCACAGAGGTAAACACCAACAGCCTCCCCCAATATGGATAGCAGAGGATGGCACAGAAGGTCACTCTTGCTTTATTAGTTCTTACTTTGGAAATCACATCAAATAGTACTGAGAAGCAGGAAACTGCAAAACACCAAATGACACTAGTTACATATAATCAGGCAAGCCATGTTTCACATTAGCAAGAAAATCCCATTTAAACACTGACCGTAGCCAAAATACAGTGCCCACAAGTTCAATAGTGTTTGGGACAGACATTTTTATTTTTATTTGGCTCTGTACTCCACCATTTTATATTTCTGATGAACAATTCTAACGTGGTTAAAGTGCAGATTCTCAGCTTTTATTAAAGGGCATTTTTATACATTTTGGTTTCATCATGTGGGAATTACAGCATGTTTTGGGGGTATTATGGCTTGGGCACATATGTCTGCCAGGGTGCTGGCTCACTTGTCTTCATTGATCATGTAACTGCTGATAGCAGCACCAGCAGAATGAATTCTGAAGTGTGTTGATGTTACGGAGTACAGAGCCAAATCAAGATAAAATATGTCTTTGTCCCAAACATTATGGAGGGCACTGTATGTGTCACCATTAATACATTATTAAAGCATGCATGTGTGCTATAACACTTTATTCTACTTTCAAAAAACACTAGAAGGTCTTGAACAGGCCTGCTGAATCCATTAAAAGTGATTGTATCCCCGTGAGGTCACAGTTGTATGTTATAACATGGTGCCAGATATAGGCAGGACTTCGCAGAAATACAGCAAATCCTGGCAAAAGGTCAACCTCAAATGGGGATTGAGGGGTGATCTATGCATTTCCGTCTGTGAGGGTAATTTTGGACATACTCAGCACAGTTGAACTCTGATGTTCAATTAACTGCCCAATTTCACCCAGCTTTTTAATCTAGGGATGCTCAAAACGTACTCTTTCAGTGATTAATACATTTAATGTATTGGATGTTTCTTCCCTCCTGTCAAAGCATAAACTCTACAATTTGTAGTCTGAAATTGAGTGATACATCATCTTTCAAACATTAAACATACAGTGACGTAGAATAATGTTTATTATGCAGTAAATGTCGGCTGAATTTACTGCGTACTTCCTCCTAATGGGACCATCTGATATCTGGATCTCACTGCCAAAGGTAAACAAAGGCGTGCCTCATCATGCGGAAACAGCTGCCAGCGTGTCACAGACGAGCAGCGCTCGGTTAAATCATTCAACAAATTAGCAGGGAGGCTGTTTTACTGCGGCAGAATTCCCAATGAAAACCCAAAGCTCCCCAAACTCAATGATTACAAATGCAGGCAAATGATTTGCTAGTTTTTGCTGCACCAATCCTCAGCTACCTCGGTGAATGCTATAAAAAAATGTATGAACTACTGCAAATTTAAATAATAGAGATTGTAAAAAAAATGTATGAACTACTGCAAATTTAAATAATAGAGACGTTCACAGAATGGGTTAGTCTCATTGGTGCTGAACCTGCTAACAGCAATCGGAAAACCGTGTAGCGGCTAACATTTTATCCCACTGACTAATGTCATAATCTAGCTCTGTGAAGCAATGAAGGTACCAGATGATAAATATCCATGCCAATATCCCTACGGAGAATGATTTATAATGCCTACTAGTTTCTGTTTATGATATTACATTTCATATCCCTGCCTTCCCTTCTGGGAACCTATCAGAGAGTTATGTTAATGTAACATTAGCATTAATAGGGCTAACAATTAAATTTTGCAGTAGCATGCATTACCATGGAAAACAGTAGATAACACAAATGGCTTTTTAGATGCTTAATGGACAGTTTCATTCCTCACTATACACCAACAATGCCAGAGAGCAAATAACATTGCCCAAATAAACACTTAAATTTTGGGCGTTTCATGCCCTCAGTAGACAGAAAATTCTGATCAGAGGTCTCAATAACAACAGCAGAACCAACATTTTGAATTCAAAGTTAGACTGTCTAAATTAGTTACTCATTTAGCATTTCTTCTAAAAAAATAATAAATTCCAAGACCTCAAAATTAAGTGAAAAGCACCTATAGGGCCTGATTTACTAAGACCTTTAGTATGATCAAGCACACTCAAAACTAATAACACAACTAATGATTGGTGCAAAACAAATACCATGACCAATCATTGGTCATGATATTGGTTTTGCCTGTGCTTTAGTAACCAAACTAAAGTTCTTAGTAAATCAAGCCCCTAGTGTGCTATAGTATAGATAGCACACAGCATAAATAGCTGACACAGAAATCGGCAAACAGTCTTGTTTTATATGTGGCACATTGACCGTGTCACTTTTGGTAATAGACAGAAGATTAATTCGCTGGTTATCCATTAGAAAGTACAATGGCTGCTTCAATATAATGATCCCTACTCTAGAAGCTCTCCCACATTGTTATGTTCTGAGTCTGTGTGTGTTGTATTCATTACAGCCCCAAACTCTGGAATGAGTTGCCCCCCCACATTAGGCTGGCCCAAACACTCCCAATGTTTAAATCCCACCTAAAAACCCATCTATTCTCCCTAGCATTTTAAATTGTTAGAGTCTGCTGTGTGTATTTGTTTGTGGTTGTGTGTGTTCTATATTGTGATATTTTAGCCTAATGTTTTATTATGTGTGAATTATATAGCGTGTGCATTATATTGTGACATTTTAGCCTAACGTTGTGTTTACCATTTTTGATTGACTGTGAAGCACTTTGGTCAACTTTGTTGTTTTTAAATGTGCTATACAAATAAAATTGGATTGGATTGTCATTTAGGTATTTTTCTGATTATTGTGGTTTCTGAAGCATACATTTTTCCATGTTTTCCGCAGTCTTGCATTCTGTGCTGTCTCTCTCGCTTCCTCTCACAGAGTTTTACTTTCGTTCCTGTACGCTTCGCTCGTATTACCCTGCACTACTAATTCTTATATAGGACTGCATGATTACTAACTGGCTAAACACGGGTGTGGTTAACTAATCTACTAACGTCAGGGTTTAATAGAATTATTACTAACACAATCTAACAATCTAGTTCTCATCACGTTTCCACAGCTGTTTAATGTTTCCTTACGTATCCAGTCATTGTCTTGTTAACTAACTACTAACGTCAGGGCTAGGATAGGATAACTACTAATGAATTACTAATCGCCTTGTTACGTGTCTCAGTTCTCTCAAGCTGTTTTCCATTTCCTGCTATTCTCAAGCTAAGTGTTTGCACCTGTCTACACATGCATTTTTACCAGCCAGTCTTAGTCCCTTGTTGCGAGTTCGTCACACACAAAAAAAATACGTTAGTTGTTTTGTTGGTTTTCCCCCCCCCCCCGAGTGTTTTTTTTTTTTTTGTTTCGTGTTTGAGTTAGGTGTTTAGTTTCCGAGTTTGTTAGTTTTTTTGTGGTCTGTTCTTTTGTTTATTGTTTTCTCATCTGATTGCTTTCCTGGTTTTGACCTCAGTCCGTGTTCTCGCGACCCTGCTTCTGAATCTTGTTTTTGTACCTCTGCCGTGCCTTCCCGTTACTGACCCCTGCCTGTTTTTGACGTCTCTTTGGTTTTGGAATTGTACCTTTGTTTAACATTAAACTTCGGTTTTCTGTACCCCTGCCTGCTTTTGGGTCCCTGTCCACCGATCGTAACACACATACCTAGAATCTCAGGGTAACTGAAAAGAGAGCACCTTGCCAGATATCACATCGGTTCCCATGGTCTGGAGTCAAATGTTATTCATAGCACCCACTACACAATGATTTAATACTGATTTTATATAGTAGTGTTATAGTGCACCATGTTTCTCTACACGTTCTAGTTAGGCACACTATGTTAGTATGATACCAGGTGCCTTAAAGATAATCATTGTGTTTTATGACTTTAGCACTATTTTCTAAAGTCGTTGTGTTATTGTGCGCCCATGCGCTTTTTTCTCCTGCAAAGTAGATAATGGTCTTGTAAGTTCTCCTGGATAAGAACATCTGCCAAATGAGAATAAATAAATCAATGAATAAATAATCCCTCTTTATTAGCCTGTGATTTCCTATGGGCAGTGTGCTCAGAGTGTTGCAGTTGTGAACCATTTTCTCATGAAGTCAAATGAGGATGTGCAGCAGCCTGCGATATAGCTCCTAAACCAAAATTTGTTCATGAAAATTGTGATTTTTGTATTGTGTGTCCATTTTGGAATTAGACTAAAGAAGATGATTTTGGGGTGTGTACATGCGGTGGTCCATCTACACTGATGTATTTCTACCAACCCTGGAAGAATAGAAAAATTCCAGGGCCGAAGAGCTGGGGGCTGGGGGCTGGGGGCTGGGGGCTGGGGCAAATACAATCTGCATCCAGGTTTTTACAGGAATGAAAGAAGTAGGTGAGCACTGCTGCCAACTTATGAAATAAGTTTTCAACTTGCATATTTTATTATTAATACCAGAACTGCCTTGATATTGCACAACACATACTGGCCATGTAATACTTTTAAATATTTACATGTACAAATTTGCCTCTTACCATAATAATCTTATGTTGCCATAATCTTAGCATCAGGCCAGTACTGATGTTTGTTTTAAGCTATTATTGGCACATACCAATATTATATTATAACATTATCAAGCATCCCAAAAAATGTTTTACTCAGTGAATATCACGCACTGGTGTGGAAACCTTGTAATGCAAAAAGGCTATATCCCTAGGCACGTTGTGCGGACAACTGCAGATTCAGTCAGTACCCCGACCTCGGTAACCGCGGAAACGTGTTTGCTCTCCAGCAGAGCTGCAGCGTGGCATGTCTAATGATGAAACACACGTGAGAGGGCTTCTGCGGACGACAGACCTTTGTTCAAAAGTTATGGCTTATGTTCAAAGCCATGCAGAGACAAACACTCCGAGCATGTTGTGCTTGAATAAGTCCTCCCACACAGGAGTTCGGAAGTGCGCTGTCCCAACATTCACGTGAACGTGAGGAAAAATTGCACTCTGGACGCGAGTTGGGGAGGGGGGGGGGGGCAGATAGGTGGGAAGGGACACATCTGTTGTGCGCTGTTTCCCCTCCAGGGCAGCTCTATGTGAAGAGTGGTCTTGACATGGGGCTTGAAAAAAACAAGTACGCCGATCACCAAAGCTGGAAATATGCTGCACTGACATTGGCTTGAAAATTGACAAAAGATACCATGGAAACCAAGACAAAGCAGGAAGTCTATGCTGAGTTCAAGGCAATTGTAAAATTAACTGACGTGAGTTCAAAATGAGTGCCAGAGGCAAAGCAAACAGATTTATTCTAGATTTTCTCTAATGGCATCTTTACTGAACTCTCCTGATAAACATGCCTGTTATCATCATTAATCTGCAAGAAAAAAGGTTCTGACAGTAGCTGCAGACAAAGTAGAACTTGCAGAGAGGAGGAAGTTCCTCCTCTGATGTGCCCATCTGGCCATTCTGATGTGCACCTGAAAGAGCCCAGATCTTATGAAAAAGTGTCTAAAACTAATAAACGCTTGTCACTGGGGTAGTAACCTATAGGTACATAAAATTGTACCCCTATCCAGTGATGCAAAATTCAGTTCACTTTTTGCTTGTAAAAGGTACTTATTAGTCCCCAAATAGAACATTATTGTAGTTTCAAGATATATCTGAGAAATGTGTATCTTAAAAAACAAAAATGTACCTCCACTGTACCTTTATTTTCTGTGCGGTACAGCTGACAGGCCAGAGAAGCACAGTGGTTACCCTGGTGCTGGACAGCACTCTTGGCTAGGTTAGCAACTTGTGACAGATGGACGTGGTTCAGACCAGGGATAAACCTCCGGCCCAAAGTGCCAGCGTTGCCGCAGCGACAGCACTCCATTTCTGGCACGGACTCTGGGCTCTCTGTGAAATATGTGCATCTGCCTTTGACTGCTAATAAAACCTGGGTTGTAACTCAAGCGACTCAGGTGTTATTGCATCACGCACAAAGAGAGCTTTTTGTCTGCAATTCAAGAGAGGCCAGAGAGTTTAGGCAGGGAAATAGGTATAGTGACACAAACATAAACTCAGTGTCCTTGACCATACATCTACTAACAATAAGTGCTCCCCAACCCAGTACCACAAGTTATTCTCTGTGGACATACATCCATTAGTTCAATCAAATAATAGTCCTGGAATTGCTCTTAAAAAATTACTTACCACAGTGTTCTCCATAGAGTACAATAAAGAAAAGGCATAATTATAACAGACAAAAAAAAACAAGGACACAAATACAGAACAGATAAGCAACGTCGCCCTGTTTTAAAAAAAAAAAAGATACCCAACCCGAGACTGAGCATATCTAATTCCCACCCAAACTAATCTGAAAGCTCACCCTCGTACATGTGAGAACCCCACTGCCGATTCCGGAGAGTATAAACGTCCAAGGTGCTTCTCCGAAACCCGTCGTGTCGCCAGCTGCTTCTTTTCACACTGCAGACTATAGCTATAACTATTACTATATAACTATAAGGGTGGAATCAGAGGAGGACCTATGCATATACGGCTTTGACTGCAATCTACAGCTGCCCGATCAACCAGCAGGGGGCACTAGATAGCAATGCACACAAAACTCTATCCGATTGAACCCTCCCTTTCCCTGGACCACACAATCGCCAATTGCACCTCGCCCTATGGAGCTACTGGCCACGGTCGACACTGGCACAGTCCGGATTCGATTCGAGGCTGCGAGGCTCATCCATCCACCACAGTGTGGTGCCTCAATGCAAAGTTGCATCAGCTAAAGTGACGTGAACACCATCCCTGCTCAGGACAGTAGAACCTTTTGTTTCCCAAAAGATCCGATAAGGAGGGTCACCTGTTTCCCATTATTAGTACCAGTTAAAGCTGTAGTATCGAATGTATCAGTGCCTTGAATCCCAATAATGGTGGGCATTGCTGAAAAAAGCAGAAGCAACGAGGCAAAGTAGTTAAGTATTAAAAGAAAAAGTCACGTCTCTCAAAATGTTCTGGTAAAAATAGGCCCTCACTGAACTGACAGCTTTTCACTGGGAATGCTGGAAGAATATGAGAGCTTTATTTATGAGAGATTCCCCGGGGAGGTACATTTAAAAGTAATACTGTGAGAAGCGTGAGCTCTCCACTCTCTGTCACACTATTACATGATTTCCAGGGGATCCCTTCAAGTGGCTCCTTGTTGGCAATGGGGCTGCAGTGGAGTTGACCCACTCACAAGAGTGTGTGCTGAGACTCCCATTAAAAACACAGCTCTCTGTAAGACCACACAGGATATTTCTATTCCAGTTTGAAGAATGTTTTTCGTTTTTAATTAGCCCCCACCCTGTTCCACATGAGAAACGAGCAGCAAAAAAAAAATTCACTGCAGTGATTAACTTTGTGTTTGACTAGGAATACTGTTTGTGTCAAACGGTACAGAGTGACTCCTTTTGGAACAACCTACAGCCACAAGAAGGCCTTGTCATAACTGAAAGCATGCATATTCAACACCTATTACCAAAGACATCTTGCCCTTTCAGTAAATAGGCCAGCAGTACCAGCACAAAACTTGCCCTTTTAATAAGCGGAATTCAATTACAGTCTGAGATCCGATTTTTGGCAGTTCAGAACTTCAGTGCCAACACATTAATTCTGTCTGAGAAAATCCTACTATTGAAATCATAACTACCATTTCCTCATTGATGTGATGTACTGTCTGTTTGGGCTGCAGCACTCTGAATGTCTTCTGCATTAGAGAAATAAGTACAGTGCCTAAATTTGCAACTCAGCCTCTATAATATGCACTTGCCGGAACATCCTGTGAACAGTGACCTGCCAGCAGAACAAATGGCCATAAATTAAGAGTTCAGAGAAAATGCTTCACTCAAAATCATTCCCTGGGTTGAACGCGCTTACCTCCCTTCTGCTCCCGCCCCTCCCCCTCCCTTTTCTTGAGCCAGTGTTGAGTTTCCCCTCCACCCTGTAGGTATGAATGGGATCGCTTCCCCGGCCTCTGTTGGCAGAATGAATGGGCCTGCCCCTGCTGGGCCGCCCTCATGCAGCAGCAGCAGCAGCGGAGCGGCAAGGCTGGGCCTTCCAGCATCAGCACAGCAGTCACGCCTCAACCCCCATGACTCAGCAATAACGCAGCAATCTCCCTTCTGCTGGGGGTAAGCGCTGTTTCTGCTCCCTCACTCTCTGCCTCTCGCTCCCTCTTTCTTGCTCTCATACACAGACACAGGTGGAAGATCCAATATTTACATATACTCATGCACATCACTTTCCTGATAAGCCCACAAAAGCACGGGGCTACTCTCTTCCATTACTACTCTCAGTCTCACTCATATACTATATACTGCGCATGCGAACAAAATATACGGTCAAAAACACACACACACACACACATACACACACACACACACACACACACACACACACACACACACACACACACGCGCACACGCACACACACACACACAGCTCGAGTGACTGAGGGAGGAGCCGGGCTGCCCGTTGTATTAATATTTACTTAGCATTCTTCTCTTGCTCCTCTCTCACTCCTCCTGCGCACTGTTTCCATGCCAAACTGCTGCACTCCACACCCAGCCCCCCTCCAGACCACAGTCAATATTCAACAATTAACTACAAATGACCTATGACCTATTCCTAGACCGAAGCCACATCTGTCTGGATACAAGGAGCTCACCTCAGCTGGTTCCTCTCAGCTGCAGTAACCGTCCTGCAGTTGTAGAATTGTTTCTGTTCTAACTGAGGTAAAGGCATCAATGCCGTGAACAGAGGCAGAGAGTCGATGACACCAGAGTTTCCGCCGAGGTTTGGGGGGGACATATAAGCTGACTGAAATGCAGCAGTGCTCTCAGGCCAACTCATTAACTTAGCGCACCAGCAAAAGAGCTGAGCTGGACCTGTGTCTGCACAGCATCAAGAGAGCCCTAACGGTGTTTCCAAAAATAAAGTTTGCCTCTGACAATTCATTCATAATAACCCCAAACTGAAGCATTGCGCTTCCACACCAGAATTCTGCAGGTTCATTTGATCTTAGGGTGGCATTGTACCAGATGCTACCAGATGGTTTTCTCAGTAGGATAGAAAACACCAAGGACCATGGCAGAAACTGCACTCAGTCAGACGATCGCACAGAAGGGAAAAAGGAATACAGTGGATGGCGACAGCATGCCGGCTTTTTAAACATTACAAAAAGCCTGCAGGTGTGGAAAGTATTTGAAGCGATAAAAACACAATCAACAAACCTCCAATCAGGGGATTCAATTTATGAAAATGTCCTCAGGGAAATACAACATACTCAATGATTTTTTGTACAACTATCTTTGTGCTTGACCAGAGCTGTGCTTTTACAAGCATTGTCCACATTCGTTTTAATATCTTGTTACGGTCACAGTGGCTGAAATATAGCAGTGGATTCCTCAAAGATGCATAAGCTAATGTGCTCATTGTACGACCCAACACCGGAGCCTCCACGTTCTTCTTCTTTCCCCACCCACACCGCAAGAAGTTGTCATTCCGGAAAAAATTAACAAAATGCACTTTTCTCTACAATCATACTGCCGTACAGAGCGAGAACACAATGTGGGAACAACAGGCAGAATTGTCCTCTGAAGTTTGACATGCGCTGCTGTAAATGGGAGACTATGCCATTATGGATTATTTCATAATGGAGGCTGCCACAGGGGAGGGTTTGAACACAGAACACCGTGCACCACAGTGCTGCCTTACTGGGCCATTCCGCAACTGTGGAACAGCACTGGAACACCCACGCTGAAGACAAACAGGAACAGAAGGTGAAGGTGGGTTGCGCTGTGCACACGCAATGCAGGGGTAGCATATTACATGAGCTGCGGTGCATCCATGACATCTCCAGCAATACAAACAGAAGGGCTGGATTACGTGGCTGATCGGTCGGCTTTCCTCATTGGTAAAGCAGGACCATTGAGGAACAAAACTAAACACCATGGCATAGGCTCAAAAAAGGCCTGATTTATTGATTTTTTGCATGCTCAAAATCCTTGAGCACATGTAAAACCAATAACATGACCAGTGATTGGTCATGGTATTTCTTTTGCACCAATCATTGTTGATGTTAATAGATTTGTGTGTGCTAAATGGTTTTTCACATATGCTAAAGGCCTTAGTAAATCAGGCCCTAAATTTCATCCTCAGAAGAATGCTGCCTGAACATACCACTTGTATATATGATATGAAATGTGAACACTGTGTTGCAATGCCCCTGGAGGGCAGCTTTAGTGGTCATCTCAGAATGGTGTCATCTTGCATCCTGTGCAGGTTCAGTGCAGTCTTAACTGTGACCATCCACCCGCTGCTGTTTTCTCATTCCTTAAATGTGAAGTGAAGCTAGTTCAGGCAGGGGAACTCGCTCAGTTGCTAGGCAATGGTTAGCGTCATCACTCTCAGATGGCTGTCTCTATTTCTAGTAATCTAAATATGTGTTTTGTGACCTTCCAGTGGTCACAGCAGTCTACCTAAATGAGTATTTCAGTTATTTATGTGAGTTAACCAGTAGTCTTTTTGCTTCACATGGCAGGGTAACTGGCCTCCACCTGCTCTAAGCTCACTGCTGCTCTGGTCTGCTGGGTGTATACGCAGTTCATCCTGGCTGGAGTAAAAAGCCAAGACTATGCTTTATGTGGTCATTGAAATGGACAATAAAAGTGATTTTCTCAAATTCTGGCTTTCTCATGATTTTACGAATTAAACTATCAAAACTACTAAATTCGTATCTGGCCAACAGTTTCTAGGTTTCCTCTTTAGCACGAGGGAGAATTCATGAACCATGTGACCTAATGCAATGTGGATGAGTACAAACTGAAATCAAGCTGTGCCACAGATCGCAAAATGCTCAGCATAACTTTCTTATCAGCAATGTAACCTCTACATTGGGCTTCATGACATTTCCTTGTTTTCTAAAGAGGTTAAATAACCTGGGATAAATTATATAAAAGATATTCCACATACTTCTGCCACTGTAGTGCAGACCTGGGTCAAGTTCACAAATACTCAAATATCAAATCAAATATCTGTAGCAAATAGTTTCAATTTAATTACATGTGAATTAAGAATATATTTACATGGCTCCAAAACTGGTTAAAGAATGAACTCCAAAACCAGTCATTTATTTCTTTCTTTAGTGGTATTAATTACAATCACTACTCGCAGACATTCCTGTGCATAATTCATATGTGAAAAGTAGAAGTAGTGCTCATAAATAAATAATGAAAACCAGAAACCACAAATGAAAAGGATTTATATCTAGTAAAAGTGTCAGGCAGCCCCCAGATTCATTGTCCACCTGAGCAGAGATGACTCCAGAAAGAACCCTGAATGGCAAGAAATGAACCATAAATTATACCCAAGTTCTAATCAACTCAGCGGCTGCATCTTGTCGACTGTCACTCTTTGAGATTAAAAATACATTCTCAGCAAAATTCAAGACGATGGCCAATTACCATAAATAAAACAGTCGTCAGGCTGAGAGTATTGTTTTTGCTGTTCAGTGCACAGGCAGTGATCCATATGTGGTTTTACATTCCGTCTACCTCTGGCACTGGTTTGTGTTGCTCAAGTAGCTGGTTTGCCAGAAAGTAGATTGGGAAAGAATGCTAGTGTTCACCATCTCACCTCCTCTCTGATGCACCAAGCTCATCAATATTCATGAGTTTCCACACTGCCCCGCCTACTATATTCTTATTAACAAAGGCACAATTACCCAGTGGGGCTGCTAAAGAGAAAAAATAAGACACCATCCATTAGGCATTATCAGAGACCGTGATTGGATGTGATAAGCTGACCAAACAAACATACATAGCAAGAAAGAGGTGTCTTTGTTTCTGAATTTCTCTATTAGAACAGACAAATCAATTGCGCTCTCGCCTCACAGCAAGAAGGTACCGAGTTTGAATCCCGGCCGAGGGCCTTTCTGTGTGGAGTTTGCATGTTCTCCCCGTGTCCGTGCGGGTTTCCTCCAGGTACTCCAGTTTCCTCCCACAGTCCAAAGACATGCAGGTTAGGTGAATTGGAGACTCTAAATTGGAGGTATGAGTGTGTAACTGAATGGTGTGTGGGCCCTGCGATGGATTGGCAATCTTTCCAGGGTGTATTACTGCCTCTCGCCCAATGCATGCTAGGATAGGCTCCAGCCCCGCTCCGTGACCGTGACCAGGAAAAAGCATTAAATAATGGATGGATGGATGATTTACATGGTGATGTAGAAAAGATATTCATAAAGTACATTCATGGGTATTTGATGGAATTTTTCATAAAAAGGCGTCTGCTCCCACAGCAGCACATCCTTATGCCACATCCTTACACCTTCGTCCGCTCCTTCCTCACACCTATCCCATACTCTCCCCATTGGTCACGACCCTCCATTACTCCCTCACTCCTCACATCCCTGTGCTCTCTTGATCCGCTCATCCTTCATAATCCTCTCAGTCCTCACACTCCCTCTACTTTCGCTCACATCTTCATCACATCCCAAGGGTACGGTCCTTTCTCAGCACCTTCACTATCTCCCTCCCCCCTGCATCTCTTATCTCTTCTCTCTGTGGGCAAATGGCTGACGCTGGTGGGAGAGTCTAAAGCAGACGTTGGCTTGCCAGCTTTTTTCGGCTTGTCATTCAGACGAACACAATGCCGCCACCATTGTCACCGATTCCCTGTACTTATCAGCAAAGGGCAGGGATCATCCCAGAACACATTTGAGGATTAGCCACCAAATTACACGCTGCCAACAAGTTGGCCATTGTGGGAGTTGAATTTTAAAAACATAATTCAATTGAGCTATTCAAACACCATTCTGTGCTACTGAAAATAGATTTCCCTTTAATTTGTTGGCATTTTGCTGACCCTCTCTTCCAGAGTGTTTTTACAATGCAAACATAGATGCAAATATGTGAGATTGGAGTGCAGAGATTGAAATTGTAATCCCAAAAGAGACAGCAAGTGCAAAATTAGTTTCCACTGACAACTTGTCTACTACCCTATTAAATTAATTTATACAAACAAGAACAAAACTACTCCCCTGAGCAATAAACTATAATAAACAAAGAACTGAAAATAACCACAGGGTCTGATAAACAAAAAAGAGGTAACAGCCAATCAGGCGTTTAGATAAAAGAGCTGGAGAGAAGGGAACAGGAGCCAAAGTGCAGGTTTGAGGTTGATCTTCAGTCTACGTCAGAAGATGGTCAAAGTCTCTGCTGTTCGGACTGTCATGGAAAGTTCATGCCACCACCGAAGAGCCAGAACAGACATCAGATGTCACTGGTAGAAAATGCTAATTGCTATGGTCTATGCTATACTAACATGCTATTTTAAATGAAAGGCCAGCTCAAGCAGACCAAAGCATTCCTGGTGGCTTGGATGCCATTTTGTCTGTGGGGAAGTACTTTAAAGTGCAACATCCTAACCTCACCAACAAAGCCAAAAATCAAAAGGAAGTAATAGAGTGCATTACTAGTTTTGTGTGCAATGCGGTTCAGATAACAGTTGCATGACATTCATGAGATGATATATAAAAAGCTTATATGAAAGTTTGTTGTAAAGGTTGGGATATCAAAATAGTTTTTTTCTTTTCTTTTTGTCTGGAGAATGAAACCAATTTGACTGGAAATTACTTTCAACAGTCATCTGTCTCCACTACAGTCTCTTTGTGTTTAAAAAAAAAATATGTTGCCATTTATTCAGGTGTACACGTCCACAAACTTTTCAAAATGAAGAAAATGTATGCATGCAACTCAGTGTAACTGGTCTACCAATTGTTCAGACAACAATGCAACAAACCACTTATTCTTTTCAAGCTTCAAACTTCAAGGTAACCTAAATGACAGAAAAATCTGGCAAATATATTAAGATCGACAAGCTTATATTAAAATAACGATAACAGAAATGGCTGATATCTATATCCATGAAAAGGGACTCCTCCACAGGGCATAAGAATCACACTTGAAATTGTAAAATGCCACTTCCTCTAATTGTCAATTATTGGAGTAGTCTTAGCACTTCTCTGAGAATGATGCAGATGTATCACTTGTACGTATGGAAACAGAGCAGCCTCTCTGCACAATGCTGGCCTGTGGGTGAGAGAGTCCACAGGTTGTGCTGAGTGCGACTCAGATAAACACACGGGCCTCTCCATCTGTTCGCGCCAGCCCGGGGGGGCCCGGGGGACAGGTGGGGATGGCCAAGAGAAAGGGGTGTGGCCTCAACACATGCTCAGCCTGGCCGTCACACATGTCCCTTTTCCAGACTCTGCCAGCACCAGGCAGAGAGAAAACTCAAAGCACAGTCCGCAGCCAGTTTCCCTGTGCTCCATCACTGCATTTAATAATCTCTATTTAGGCTGCCACTTCTGAGTGCTCCGTGGTCTGGCTAGGAACCCTGACTTAAATCGTGATGAAACAAGCATGCATCTCGTCAGCAAATACCTGATTGTAAACACCTTCATTACCCCGCTCCTCCCACCCGAAATGTCAATAGCCTCTCCCGCTAATGCTCCCGGAGCTGCTGAGAGAGCCGTTCACAGGCCAAGGCAGCATCATCCTTCTGAACCATGAGCCATGGCTAGAGTAGTGGTAGCCCAGAGTTTGCTTGTTAAATAAATTGAACACCTGCTTCCAGATGATCACGTGATAAGCTTGCAAAATGAGGCACCATTAGCCCATCTGCTGTGACTGGTGTTATGGATCAGAGACCCAGGTCTGCTCAAACAGTAGTAGCCATAGTACTGACTTGCATATGGCCACTGCCACCTGGAAATAGTAAAGTGATAAAGAGGACACTGCCTTTCTCCCACGGTTACACTGCTACCAGCTAAGTCATTTACACAATTTGACACTACTACTAGCTGAGTCATTTATATGATTTTGCACTGTTATCTGACCAAGCAACCAAGTTTACATGGTTGTATTCCAACCGGGTTGCATGCATTTACACTGCTATAGTGACAAGTTAACATTAATTGACACTACTACAATCACACAAGTGTTCACACTGCTACATTTGGACCAGTTCACGTGCTAGACTGCAAAAACGGGATAAGTTTGGATGCGTTTACCCTTCTACCTTCTGACCATTTTATGAGTTCGCAATGCTACAATCAGAGTTTCATGAGTTTATACAAGTTCACATTTGTTTACACTGCCACAATCTGACTAGTTTATATGACAGTCTTCCTAGTGTAAATTAAATTTTCTTGTCCCATTTATAGTTTCTGTTATTATTTTCCAGTTAAAATTTTTTGGATCGTGAACGTGCTTCAATCAATTTTCACGATCACTTGCTATAAACATTTTTTTTTTACGCTTTAAAAACGTCGATGATATGTTCCGTCCGTGTACGCGTCGTTGCCACCAAGGACTCCACAGCAGTCAGAATGAATTAGGAAACAATGTCAGCCAGACTAGCAACGACAGCATCCTGCCCCCTGTCAAAAGAATCTGATTCGCTGTTGAATGGAGGAGTAAATGAGAGACAGAAATGAAAGTAATTAGGTGTCTGTGAAAGTGATGGGGTGGTAAACAAGTCAAATCCGCGGGCTCCACAACTGTCACAGGGAATTTTTCTGAGTAGCCTGGATCCGGCTGGTAGAGCAGGAGGCTGTCGGAAACCAACTGACCAAAGTTTGTAAAGGAAACGCTCAGTACTGCTGGCCGAGATGCACCCTGGTCAGTTTTATGCCTGGAGGGGGTGGGAGTTGGGTGGGGAAGGAGGGAGGCAAAGAAAGACTTTTCTTGCATGGTTTGGCCTCCATTTTAAATATTATTATGAGATACACCCTCAGATTTACTACTGGGCACATTGAACTACTACTCACCTGAAATCAGGTGATCATGTGACTATTTTTTAAACCCATACAATTCATTGCCACTGATTTAGAGATATATATTTAAGCAATATCACATGAGAGAAAGTGCTGTTATATACTATATCGGCACAGAGTGTGATATTATGTGATATCGAGTGTGATATTGCATTTATACAACAGTTCTACTAGCCTGTAAGATATCAATCAAGTAATGATTGAGACAACAGATTATGATTTTGTTGTTTATTTGGCTCCATCAACAAATATAGATCTGTCAGACTTGATCTCGGCCGGTGATGAGGTCCGAGTGATGTTATACTGTATATCAGCACTCATGGAATGCGTCTCGGCCTATCACAATGTGCAGTCAGAACTAACTGTTGTATAATCTTATATATTGTAGCACTGGTTATAGTTACCTTTCAATTACATCGGGAATTTCACGTTTACCTGACTTCCGGTCCCAATCAAGATTTCAACTTTACAATTAAGAACAGAGGCAGAACAAAATCCAGCAGGCACTGCATTGTGGGCCTCTGAGACTAGCACTGTCTGTCCCTGATCTAAAGAGTACAAACGATATGAAATGTTCTACTTTATTCCAATCTGACTTCACCATGTCACTGAATCACTCATATGCAATGCTGTAACTAGACCAGGTCCTGTGCCAATGTTGTGAGAGAAAATACCACCTAACATTGAATTAAACATCATCAGTGGCTCTCCATTGACAACCTTAGAGTGGGGGTGGGGCCTGTTTCTATGGAGACCAAATCCCTGAGGGAGAAAGCAACTATGTTATGAACTACTCTGAAGCAGCTCCCAATTTCCCTGCTCAATTCGTGTTATAATAATAATAATAATAATAATACACTTTTCAAACATGTCATTCTAATTATTGATTGCTAAACTTGAATCAATATTAAAAAGGAAAAACAAAAAAATAGAAAACGTGAGATAATGTTTAAAATTTAATTAATAAAATAAAAACCAGGAGTTTGACTTTGTTTGTTACTATTCATATTGAATAGGTAACTCTGAGTTGCACTGAGACCCCAAACGATGCAGCCTTAAAATATATTCTAAAGACAGCCAGTAACCAGTGAGATTAGCTCATGTCTAAAAACAATATCCAACTATATTTATGCCCATAACAATCTGGGCCTCTCTAATTCCCTTTAATTCTCTCTTTAATTCTTAGTGGGGAGGGGCCAACGTGACAGACAGAAAATGAGTAGGAGGGCCAGGCTGTCATGGCGATGAACCCATGCGACCCAAATAGACACAATACACAAAAAATAAAAAAATTTCACTTTTGGGGAAACAACTGGTGTCATCTGCATTGAAAATAGTTATTACTCACCCACGCGCCTGTTAGTGCGCTCCCACAGGGGTTCCAAGCACACACACGGCATAGACAGCCGTTAAAAAATTGAGAATAAATATGGAATGGATACACTTGCACAACAGTTGTGACAGCCCCACATCCCTGCTCCAAACACAATGGAATTGGTTTGCAGAATGAGCTGTAGGAGATGCATGGTGTTGCAGTAGAAGATAGACTGCAGAATGAGCTGTAGGAGATGCATGGTGTTGCAGTAGAAGATAGACTGCAGAATGAGCTGTAGGAGATGCATGGTGTTGCAGTAGAAGATAGACTGCATAATGAGCTGTAGGAGATGCATGGTGTTGCAGTAGAAGATAGACTGCATAATGAGCTGTTGGAGATGCATGGTGTTGCAGTGGACGATAGACTGCAGAATGAGCTGTAGGAGATGCATGGTTTTGCAGTAGAAGATAGACTGCATAATGAGCTGTAGGAGATGCATGGTGTTGCAGTAGAAGATAGACTGCATAATGAGCTGTAGGAGATGCATGGTGTTGCAGTAGAAGATAGACTGCAGAATGGGCTGTAAGAGATGCATGGTGTTGCAGTAGAAGATAGACTGCAGAATGAGCTGTACGAGATGCATGGTGTTGCAGTAGAAGATAAACTGCAGAATGAGCTGTAGGAGATGCATGGTGTTGCAGTGGACGATAGACTGCAGAATTAGCTGTTGGAGATGCATGGTGTTGCAGTAGAAGATAGACTGCAGAATGAGCTGTAAGAGATGCATGGTGTTGCAGTAGAAGATAGACTGCAGAATGGGCTGTAGGAGATGCATGGTGTTGCAGTAGAAGATAGACTGCAGAATGGGCTGTAGGAGATGCGTGGTGTTGCAGCAGAAGATAGACTGCAGAATGAGCTGTAAGAGATGCATGGTGTTGCAGTAGAAGATAGACTGCAGAATGAGCTGTAGGAGATGCATGGTGTTGCAGTAGAAGATAGACTGCAGAATGAGCTGTAGGAAATGCATGGTGTTGCAGTAGAAAATAGACTGCAGAATGAGCTGGAAGAGATGCATGGTGTTGCAGTAGAAGTGTGAGACTGCAGGTTGATCAGAATGCACAGAAAAAGAGATGCCCTGTAGGATACCTGCTACCTCCTGCGTTCTGAGTACCCTTGAAGTTAAACAGAGGCCGTACGTAACGTGTAAATGAGAAACTGCCATGGGTATAATGGCGTTCATTGAAATGCATCCTGAGCTTTTGAAAGAATTCTTAATCTCCTCTCTGCTGTACCACAGCCCTTTGAGGTGAAAGTGAGCCATAGTGCCCAATGAGCGAATTAGAAAAGAGAGAGGCCTGTAAATTAAAACCCATTTGTCTTCATCATGCTGCATTGCCTTACCCCGGGGGGAAAACACTGGTACAGTAACTAAGGGAACCAGAATAGTGCCTGGAGGTCAAATAAAGACATTATTTTGGTTCCGTTCATTGATTGGGTATTAAATTGTTCTCCGGCTTAGTTAAGCATGTAGCTTTCATGAATCATGAGAGATGATACTTTCACAGGTCAAACATTATGAGGGAGGAGGTCTGAGAACAGGCTTGAAGAGCATTAGTGTTCATAAAACGAGATGAGATGAGTCATGGATGTGCATCAGACATTGCCAGTAATATGCCGGCATCACGAGCATCACAGGAGAAAGGAAGGACAAATACACAGATATTGCTCATCAAAGCACAGCAGCATGCAATTCCAATTAAAACCCCTTAATAGCGGCAATTCTTTCCAGTAGGGACAAACAGGGTCCATCTTCAGTGTCTTGGGCGGCTGTGCTGCACAGCGCCGCTCCTTTGAGGCCACATCGATTTCCTATGCCCTCTGCTCAGAGTTCTGACTACTACACCCGACGATGAGCAAGGGGAGTGGGAGTGACGGTGTTGGGTTCCACCTGGCTTCTTACGGGGCGAAACCCCGCACGCTAACCTTCTCATTCCAAAAACAAGCAGCGAGCAGCTGACAGCGACTGCTGAGGTGATTCGAGAATAAGTGGCAGCTCAGTGATTGGCTGATTGGGACTCAAATGCATCAAGATTGCCTACTGAATGTGGGGGCCTCTCATCTTTGCCGCAGAGAGTTGATGATTGATGAGACTGACAGTGAAATGATATGGCCTAGGAAGTCAATCTGCTGACACAGTGTGCGCGGGCATTTGTGTGCGCAAGCATGTGTGCGTGTGTGTGTGGGAGAAACCATGCTTGTGGTTCTGGATGTAAGCTATCATAGGCCGGGGGGGATTTTGCCGACTATCATATGCATGTGTACATGCATGTTTGACTGTGCGTACCAGATAGGAACATAACAAATCACTCAGACATATAATATGCACCTCAATGCAAATTCACTGACACTCGCAGGAAGCAGGACATCAATCAAGGGAGCAGTAATGGTTGTACTGATGTTAAGGAAAAAAAGGTAGTGAAAAACTTATTCCACATCACAGTTACTGGGGAATGTCCCCTCCATTGTGAACAGATAAATGATGAACATAGGGAGCACTATGCACCTTCTATATGCAAGGGGCCAAAGGAATCACATCCTCCAGCCCTTTCTTCCCACCAGTCAACCGAAAAACCAGACGCTTAGTCCTAATTAGCTGTCCCTTACAATGTTACTCTGGATTAAATTTTTTATGAAAAGAATAGGTCAGATGAGGGCCGGTTGCAGGCATAGGTGATATAGGCGGTTGCCTAGGGTGACATCTGTGTGGAGAGGAAAATGTTCCGCGTAATAGTCTGCAAAATCCCCTGGCCAACGATCGCTAACTACACCCCCCACCAACATTTCGCGCCACGATCTCACCTAGGTTGGCACAAAGCCCTGGCCTTATGGTAACCACTCCCATCAACCTTCCATGTTAAAAGCCCACCCCTCCCTCCCCACCAGAATCACCTCATGGGGTGTGCTCATCTGCTAATATGAGAAAATCTGCCGACAGTTTGGGACCAGGGAAGCGGTCTGAACACATGTACACATAAGCCTAACCCCAGGCTACCTCTCCAAATAATCAGTCTTTCTGAAGCCTCATTGCTTTGCCCAAGGTAACATAACCCTTTTGCTAAAATTTTATAATTATCCTGTCAACCTACAATGCAACAGGGCAGTGGCTCTTTGGAGTTTAACAATGCAATGAAATAGCTACTTTACTGATCAGTTGTCTTCTTTGCATCTCTTATAAAAGTGATCATTTTACAGAATTTAGTCAATTTACTTCAGCATGGACACTGTGTAAAGAATTATATCATATAATCTAATCAAAGTTTAGTTAGACAAAGAGACCCAGAGATGCACTTCACAAAATCTCTCCCACGTTAGACCTTCTTCCATAAACATTCAAGTATGAATCTCTCTGCAATGTTTCTGCTGTTGGAGCAATATTACATCTGGGCAAAGTAATAATAGTATATTATGAAAAGCATGATCCATGATGGGTGGTTTT
Organism: Ilyophis sp. 1 JC-2022; assembly: GCA_022702515.1. Classification (NCBI taxonomy): domain Eukaryota; kingdom Metazoa; phylum Chordata; class Actinopteri; order Anguilliformes; family Synaphobranchidae; genus Ilyophis; species Ilyophis sp. 1 JC-2022. The sequence continues at coordinate 32,311,625 of CM040406.1, read as the reverse complement.
AGAATAAAACCGGCTTATCAACTCACAGGAAGATGGACTATTGATCAAAGACACTCCTTCCTATCAGACCCTGCAGCTTCAGAAAGTGAGCCAGCCAGCACACAGGAAGACCCTGTTCTGTGACATAGTCGCACAGGAAGACCCTGTTCTGTGACATAGTCGCACATGAAGACCCTGTTCTGTGACATAGTCACACAGGAAGACCTTGTTCTGTGACATAGTCACACAGGAAGACCCTGTTCTGTGACATAGTCACACAGGAAGACCCTGTTCTGTGACATAGTCACACAGGAAGACCCTGTTCTGTGACATAGTCACACAGGAAGACCCTGTTCTGTGACATAGTCGCACAGGAAGACCCTGTTCTGTGACATAGTCACACAGGAAGACCCTGTTCTGTGACATAGTCACACAGGAAGACCCTGTTCTGTGACATAGTCACACAGGAAGACCCTGTTCTGTGACATAGTCGCACAGGAAGACCCTGTTCTGTGACATAGTCGCACAGGAAGACCCTGTTCTGTGACATAGTTTTTACTCATCTTTACCAGGGGTGCCAATAATAGTGGAGGGCACTGTATAGCGCTGTGGAAATACAGACTCCTGAAGTACATACCATGGAGAAGTTTGCATCAAAGGCCTTGAAACAGAACTGCAGACGCAATAGAAAGCTTAAGAGGCAAAATGCACCTGTGCTCATTTTTCTGCACTACCACCTAAGGACCAATACCTTTCCAAAAATTTTCTCTGCTTCCCCCCTTTCTGAAAAAAAAAGTGAAAAAATGTATACGGAGTGCAGGACTGTCTTCCTTCAATAAATAAGAAAATATATCATCATCGTTTTCACTGGCCTTGAGTGGCCTGAAACTAAAGATGAACTGTAATTCAATATGAGGACTTATAAAAGTCTGTGAAATACAGAAATAATATTTATATTCAATGTAATAATCAACATAGTTTTGCTGAGATTATATAGTATTGATTTATGGCTCGTATGCCTAGTGAGCAAGGTAAGCCAGAAAGATAAAACAAATGAGTAAACAAGATGCCAATTCCCTGGGCAGGAAAGGTTTCCGGCCAAAGAGTCAGAAACCAATTATTATTATGGCATTAGAAAAGCTTATTTCCTTAAAAGCTTTGAATACCACAAATGTCAACAAGATATACAGCACATTTGGAATTGTTTCAGCCAATATTTCCAATGGGGGAAAATGGAAACGTGAGACCACATTACAGTATATATTCATACATATCCCAGTGCAAACAATATCAGGTGTTCATTCTCAGATTTATATTTGTTTTTAAAAGTGGATTCAAAAAAGCTCAAATATACCACAGTGCTTTGTGCAAATGTACAAAAGCATGGTAAATTTACACACTAATGTTGTGTATATTGACTAATGTTGGTGGGGGATAAAATAATCCACAGCTATGGTTTGCCAACTGCCATGAATTTGAACGGTTGAACAATTTAAGAATAATAATAATAATAATAATAATTATTATTATTTTTAAGCAGGCCAAAAATATGTGGCCATTCTGTGCATACTCAGCATACTACACCCTGAATCAGTATGATATGTGAAATGGACAGTCTTAAAAATAACAAACTTCCATGTATTTCATTATACCAAGGAGTCACGCTTTCCCTCGTGTTCATAATAACAAAATATAATTTCTATATTGGATTTTGAATTTCCAGCATTGAGCTTAGATCACTCACTGGAGCAGTCACGTTACCTTTTCTTTTAATATGTTAATATCAAATCAGTTTAAAGTAAAATGTAAAATTCCACAATACATTTTAAAGAATGAAATCAATGATTTTCGGGAGGGAAAAACAGACATGACTTTAGTTAGTGCCAAAGACTGCAATAACATAGGCTACCGATGCAAGGACTCGGGGAGAACTGAGTGTACATGCTTTTGTAGTTGTTATTTTTATCTACACTTAAAGACAACTATCTTTATGTCTTTAAAATGTTTTAGAATTTTTTTTATTAAAGTCTGCTTTCGCATATGTCTTTCTTACCACTGTTAACAATATGTGGCTCAGTCAATTCTACGGCGCTGCTTCTAAAGACACAAATAAAACGTGCATTTATGGATATAATGGATTTATTTTACATCGTCCTTTATCATATGGAATTCATATTTGAATCCCTAAACCCTACCTACATTCAGATGAATGGCGACAATCGTTCTATATATTAATGCCACGTTGTGCTTCTCGCACTGACAAATGTAGGCTACTCCGTAACACTGTACAAATCTAATCGAGTAATGATTCGTTTGAAATAACGTAAGTATCATTTACATTTTAACTGATGAATTCCTTTGGGGGAGACGGAGTCCCCTATGGGCGGAGTCACTTTAAAACCAACTTGCTCTAATAATGAAGCACAACATTTTTCAAATACACGTTTTAACTCCTCGTCTAACGTTACATTTTGAACGTGTTTAATTTTTATATGCAGAACACGCGCATTGTCAATTTCTACGTGTTTTCTGCTGGTTGTTTTGTTATGTTCACTGCTGCAGTAGGCTGTCCATACAACAACTGCTCAATCAATCCACCCACTTTTTAAAGATATAGCCAACTTAAGGATAACGACTGCGTGCATCCAAAGCGCATGCTTTGCTAAATATATTTCTGATATTTCCAAATAATTAGTACTTCCTGGTCTGTCAGTTAACACACCATTAAAATAGCTTACCTTTTCCACGGTAGTTTTCGTCAACGTCAGGTCAGGATGCTCCTGGTTTTCTGCATCAGCACCAAGAACCAAGAGGAACTCCCACCTACTCAGGGACCGTCTAAAAATTCACACCTGGTTCAAGACAAGGGACCATGGTCAAACTCAAAATTATCACGAACGTTGTTTACGTTCCTTCATATACTCCCTCATATATTTACGTAAATTTAACCTGAATACGTGTTCTTGAATCAGTTACATTCTTTAAATAAATACCAGCATAAAAAAATAGTTACCGTAACTATATTGTAGTTTTGTGTATTATGAAAAAGGTTAAAATATGACATTGATTCCACCACACAACAATTTAAAATTACAAACATTTTCACTGAGATAACAGTATATTGCTTTAACTATAAGCACATTTCATGTGTTACAAAACATACAGTTAACTAAAATTGGTGACATTCAAAGGTAGGCATTGTTATTAATGGTTGAATGGGGACATCTGCTGGTAACATACCAGAATATTTGCATTAAATTAACAGAAAAATACATTTACATTTTATGGGGATGGCCTCTTGCTGATATATTCCATACACACAATAATATTGGTCTAGCATATTTATCTAACCTATTAATATGGTTCAATGTGACTGTCAGACAGAATTGCCCAAAATAAGTGACTACGTCTGGAAAATCTCACCGTTACCCAGGTTGTTTTCAATTTGGCTAGTAGGCTAATGTTTGTTTCCACGGCAGTAGGTGGTGCTAGACAATCCCACCGCACCACGGTAGTATAAAAAGCTAAATTTCGGATCTTCTTGGCAGCATGGAATCTCCTTGTCTTTTGAATGAGTTGTTCACATTGTCGTTTTGCATCCCTGTTGATGTCTCAGTGCACGAGCTTTAGTGGTTTGGTGCTGAAAGAACAGCTCCGTCATATGAAAGAAGCCGACGACAGGTAATAGAGGTTTTACAGTTCGCGACGTAATGTGGTATGAAGAGTAGCAATTTCAAACATAAAGTAGGCCTATAATCTACAACATTAATCTTAAATTATTTAGCCCAGTGTTTATCAGCAAGATTATCTGTATACATTCGCCATATGCCGATGTGTCGCTATGCGTTGTAAAACAAAGGTATTCGTTTGTAAATTCTTGAACTAAACTCTAACTGCCTTCTTTATTTGTAACACAGCCAAATGTATAAAATACAATAAAACCACCAAAAGCATTCCCACATAGCATAATTATTAAATGGTTAAACACAACATTTCTGCATTTATGGACACCAAATTAAAATAATACAGATAGTTCAATGAAAGCCTATTGATTAAGTGTTGTTGGACATTTCAGTTGAGCCTGTTCTATCGCAGTTAAACGTTCAAATTTGCTTTGAATATTTCGTTCACTGTGCTGTTCTCGTTTCTGTACCAATTAACATTAAAGCTGAAAATGTCACGTTTTCTACCACCAGAGGTTGACATAGAGACGTGATTTATCTGGATTTAGCCGGTTAAAACGTTTGTGCAGTTAAACCAACACAGGTAAGATCGAGCTTGGTTATAGAACAAATTCATCGCCTATGTTAGTGTTGTCTCAAAGAGCACCAGGTATTATAGCCGGCTTTATATTTCAGATAGGCTACCGATTACCAGCAGATTTACTAATTTTGAAAAGTCAAACGCTAATTTGAGCGAGAATGTCTACGACAGCGGCTAATCAAAGATTCCGTTTTAACAAGTTCAAAAGGCTTCAAGGGCCTATTTTATCGAACGTGATAAAGCTATAGACTTATAGGCTAATATTGCTTCTAAAAAAAGAAAAAAAAGTAGGGTGCCACTTGTACATTTCGCTCCACTATCGATAACATGTCCTATATAGGCTATTACCATCACACAATTGTAACGATGTCTAAATAGCAGGCAGTGAAGCATCGTAATCGTGTAAAAAGTCATTTTAACCAATAGGTTCAATGTTCTCAAAATGAACTTGACCTGATTGATTTAGAGCACTTGCCAATTATTTAGTGTAAAATGGATTAGCTATGGTTTTCACTTCTGAATCTATGATATTGAGCATTCAGCCAGTGCAAAATATTTTAATTAATGACTGTTTATTTTCACAGGAATGTATATCAGAATGTTGAAACTCAGACTCCTCAATGCTATCGCCCCCGCCTACTTCTTCGCTGCGACAATAGTAACCTTTGGCCTGCACTTTTACTTTTTCATGCCAACAATTTTCCAAACTCCGGGTACCCGACTAAGCCTTGCTACTTTTCTCCATACGGCCGTTTTCCTATATCTGATGCTGAATGCTCTGGGTAACTACACAATGACAATCAAACACCCGGCAGAGAGTGCGAATGAGAACGTCATACCGGTGTGTTCGCCAGATTGCCCGGACCGGGTGGATGCTCATTACCTCCTGAACGGCCGCCATTTCTGCAAACTCTGCAAAAAAGTGATCTTGAAAAGAGACCACCACTGTTTTTTCACGGGAAACTGTATTGGCAACAGAAACATGCGCTACTTCATAATGTTTTGCATCTATACCTCGTGCACCTGTCTGTATTCTTTGGTTCTGGGAGTGGCTTATCTCACGGTGGAGTATTCAATTTCATTCGAAAATCCACTGACCTTCCTCACCCTATTGCTACTTTCCACTGGTTACTTCTTCCTTGGTGAGTTCACATGCTAACTGCACTTATGGGCTATAGATGAATTCTCAAAACTGATTTGGGGAATTTTGATGCTTGTATTTCTATTACACCCGTTTAGTTTGATTACAATGCCTCGACTGGTTTTGGTTTAAAAAAAAACTCAAACTAAAAATTCAGAGATGAGTAAATGAGGAATATCTCATTTGGTTCATGTGATTACTATAAATGCGCCGTTTCCTTGAAGTTTATCAGGGATTATAAATGCTCACAATATACACATAAAGTAATAGTAAATGACACTGTGGAGACGTGAAAGCGCATTCCAAATCTAACAAACTTACGTGCTTTACATATTTAGGGCCTGATTTACTAAGACCTTTAGCATGTGCAAAACCTTTTAGCACATACAATGAAGTCCTCTTATATGTTGTTGGCAGGCATGCATTTGAGCACAAACCCATTGTAAATACACTGGATCGGTCGCTAGAGGCAGAATGCACACAGTGACGTGACGCAGAGGCTTTTTGAATGACACCTCTTTTCCCTCATCTCAGGGACAATCTCAGGCCTGCAGTTCTTCCTGGTGCTGATGCTGTACGTGTGGCTTGGCATCGGCCTCACGTGCGCCGGCTTCTGCTGCCAGCAGGTCCTGTTGGTGGCTCGCGGTCAGACCTGGTGCCAGTTGCAACGGGGCCACCTGGTGGAGGCACGCACCTCCTGGAGGGTCAACCTGAGCAACGTATTTGGCACCCGCTGGGTACTGGGGTTCTTCCTGCCAGTGCCGACAGTGGAGGCCTCGCCCTGTGACGCCCACAAGCATGACTGAGCCCCCCGCCCACATCCGCCCTGGGAGAAGTCCTGTGTCATTTCCTTTGTCGTTCCCAAAGTCCTGCGCAACTCGTCTCACTCATCGACCTGTCTCACGAAGCAGGACTTCCTGCACAAGAGAACCATTTTTAGAAAAAAAGAAAGAACGGCCTTTGTGTCATTTGAAAACATGCGTTCCAAACAAAACATGACGTTCTGAACTAGACGATCCATGCTGACATTTCTCAGTTCTTATACACGCCACACTATGACTGATGCAATCTGGTGGGAAAGGTAAATAGACGGTGATGCCAGATGAACAATACGGCCACATTTGATTTTAAGTGTATAGCATGGTGAAAATGTTTCAGTCCTTTGTCTATCGCTAAGCGGTTTGGCAATGGTATCAGAGAGTATCAGAACAAGCAATGAATTACTCTGCTAATTAACGTATATGTTCTTGAGGTGAGCCAGTAGGGGCAGTGGAGTTATTGTTGGTGATGAACTTCTGCCGGTAGCCTACTGTGACTGAAAGAGGATGCCTTATAAGTAATTGAGTGGTTTTGTAAGTTTGTTACTACTGAGTGATATTGAACTTCATGCAAAGTAGTCATACATTGCCATAGTGTTCTTGCCTACAGTGTTACAAAGGCAGCGTTCTCATTTTCGTTTTACTACGCTTGAGTATAATGTCATTTCTAATGAAGCTTCCCAGGAGTCTCTGTTGCACATGCTTTATCAGTTCTTCCTTTCAGGTTTAACACTGCTTAATATCAGCAATCAAGGGAAATAGGAGTCATCTCCCCAACCACTTTGGTAGCAATTATTGTACAAAATATATTGATCTCATGTTGATTCAAGGATTCAATATCCATTACTGTGTCTGAAACTGTGTGACTGGATTCAAGGGAGATATCCTGCTGGATATCTGCTGGGGAAGAGTTTATTTTTTTACATTCCTCTATAATTAAGAGTCCACAGTAATTTGTTTTACAAAACCGTGTGGAAAAAAAAGTGTCAGTGTTAAAATTATCGGTCACACTTTAAACAAAGTCTTTATATATGCTATATAAAGCCTTCATAAACATGACATAATGGCTTCATAAATCATACATAAGCAAATGTCAAGCTTCATAAAGGGTGACATAACACCTTATGCAACAGTTATGACAGATGCGTCAGTTAGCCTAGCCTCCTGCATAAACATGTTTTAGGGCACCCAGTATAATGTTTAGCCATTAGCCAGGTGACTATCGTTGGTTGTCATATTTGGCATAACATGTTGCATAAGATGTTATGTCACCCTTTATGAAGCATGACATTTGCTTATGTATGATTTATGAAGCCATTATGTCTTGTTTATGAAGGCTTTATATATGCTATATAAGGCCTTCGTGTGGAGACTTTGTTTAAAGTGTGACCAAATGATCTTCAGAACAAAAACAGTCTGAAAGAAAACAATCTTTTGTTTTGTACATTTCAGGGATTACCAGTGTCCTTATTGGATACATTTAAAACCAAGAAGGGCTACTTATAGGAACTTTTAAAACAAAAGTATGAAATTCACATGTGATAAAGACATTTCTGGAAGACCTATAGAGTTGATTACAGGAAACTGCCACAGGCCGTGCAAGGTACATCATTCATCCGCAAATTTTCAACAATGTGTCACAAAGTTATGTACATCTTGGTATGTTTATAAGCGTACTCATTATTGCACACATATTTGTTCTAAGCCCGTATTTTAAGGGTGAGGAATTATTTGCAATTATTATTAGCCAAATAAGCAATTGGGGGTAGTCCAGGAAGCTGAATAAGCATTCAGTGTGCTCCTCGAACACAATGTACTGTGATAGTGAACATTGAGAGGATAATCCTTGTGGTGACTATCCAATGGACCTTTCTCTGGCCTTTTCCCTATAATCAGGGATGACAAAATGGGGAATAAAAACCATGTTCCACCCAATTAAGAATAGGGCTTGTGAATCTACACACGCCACGTCTTAAATGAAACACATGCTGCTTTGTCGAAGTTAGACCCAACACAGAAAGACTTCTGTGTAATGACATGATCTCACATAATACAGAATTATATTGAGGTTTTTGTATGTGAATTATGGAGAAATATATTCTTTATATTTCTACATATATAAAGTGTTTAAAATTAATTTTACAAAACACCTTTTGGAAGAGAGAATACTTGATCATCAAGGAAACAAAATTAATTCAACAACCAGGTCTTTCCTGAACATGCTTTGTAGAACTGTGTACTTTTACGTCTTTAACTGGTTATAATTATTCCCGTTGAACCAATAAAAGTGTTAAAAATGCTTGGCCATGTCATTTTTAAAAATATAATTTTCATAAGCATCACTCAAATATCAGCAAAACAGTGAGACACTCCTTTAAGGAAAAAAAAAAAAGACGTTTATTAAGCAAACATGTCAATGCAAATGGTCTATTAAAAAAGTACAAAAAAGGAGCACTTCAGCAAACTAGAAATGATAGAAACATGTGCCATCTTTCCAATTCCAAATGTTGCATAGCTTCTCATTCACCCATTTCGTGGTGCAAGGTCTTTGTTACAGAGACAGGCCTTCCAATGATTGCTTTTCACCCTCTTGTTTCGGTTGCACATCAGCAGTAAGTCTTTCCGACCAAAATAATGCCTAGTGCAAAACATAAATGAACTGAAAACACTCAATGACCTACACGCAGAGAATAAGAGATTTTTGTAAATAAATATCTATCCCCCTAACTGACCTAGAAGATCGGCATGTTGGAATGTCAACGCTGTAGAACAAGTCGGATTCACGTCAAGATGAACGAGCTGTACATTGACCATTTGGGATTAAATAATGAGTTTTTTTTGCCAATACCTTTAATCACATCAAATATGATGATTCTGTGGTTCCTTATGGACAGTAAAATAAACACTAAATCTGTAAAGTCAGTGGTATAGGACTGTACGACTCAGTGAAACACAGTGAAAACTGTGTTCAAATCATGAGTTACAGCTTTTACACAAATATCACGTTTAGTTTGTCAGCTTACATTTTCTCTAAACCAAATCAAACTCATTACTGTGCTACAACTATCCAACAATTATTAAGAGAAGATACTCCTCTAACAGCAGTATTTCCAAACCCTTCCCCCACCCCTGGAGTACACTAAACTCCACCAGGTTGGAATACCTTACTCAAGCAAAACCCATACATACACAGGAAAATACAATAGAGGACTTTTCCATCTATCAACTAAGGAATTTTATAAAACTCTTACTCTTGTAAATGTGCTGCTCATGTAAAGGAAAAAGCACCACCATGGTTAGACTGAATGCACCCCCTAGAGAGGGTAGGCTACAAAAAATAATTTAATCAAATTAAACAACTCCGCAATCCAGTGCAGTTTACATCACTGTACATTTTGAAAATGCAAACTTCCACCCATTATTTACTTCTGAAGAGCACACCAAGATGCACGTTACAGTTGAGCCTGTGCACTGACTTCATTTCATTGTGCCACTGCTGTGCACAAAAGCATAGAAAATATAGGAAGTAGCTCTAGTTCTGTCTTAAGTCTAGAAGATGACCAAATACCATCGGCAACTCACACAAGCAAACACACACACATACACACACGCACTTGTCTAAGTGCCAGTATCTTATATATTCACAACAGTCACATTTTAAGAGCACATAACTGTACAGTGGCACAGGGAGGAATACAAAGAGTTTGTTATTTACACACTTAAAATGCATCAATAAGCAAAAGATTTTAATCATTTTTTAAAAGATAAAAACTGAAAACACAGAAGATGACGTGATGTTACTATTCCAGAGCAATAGTGAATTATAACACCATGACATTTTAAGTGTACTGACAAATTCAGCGACAGAACTCGAGGGAAAACCATGGCTGCCATTTTAAGAGAGCAATACAGGGGTGTTCTGAAAGTGAGTGCAGCAACCCACATTACAATGGACACGCCTTCAGCTTTCACATTAAACCAGTTTCAGGGTCATGATCCAACCGACCTGAAATCTTTCACTTTCTGCGAAGGAGCGTTTTATGAAGTGGTTCAGTAAAAGGAACTCTGTTAGCGAAAACCCCACCCTACAAACAGAAGTTGAATTGGACAGATTTATATGGGATGTAAATGGATTCCATACACTACTCCATACTATTCAATGGCATGTCAGGCAAGAGCAGATGGGAAAACCTATATCAACAGAGCTCCTCATGCGCGTGAAACGGCTCGTTCAACAAAATTATTGTTTTACAGTTCTTAACCCTTCTTAATCTTGTTTTACCCTTCTTAATTTGGAAGGCACAGCATCATCACAGAGCGCAACTCTCCCAGACAGAAAAAAAAAAATCTTTAAAAATGTCAGATAAAATCCAAAAATAACCAATATTGTCGCCTCACTTCTGATACCAAGAACAACCAGCGATAAATGTGTTCACGTCTTACACATTTCTTGCAACTGTGACGGCAAAGCACCAACTCAACATCGTACCCCAAACATGATCTATTTCCAAAACAATGCATGCAAGCATTCCGAATTTAATTTGCGTTGCTTTAGTAACTGGTAGTTTTAAATTACTTCATTGACGGGATATAGGCTGGGTAACGTATACTCTCAAATATTTTTCATGTTGTTCACTTTTAAATGAACGTAAGCCGTTTCCAACCCCTTTCACTGTCACTTTTATCCATTGGAGAGCATCTGCTTACATCCGCTTGCTTTTGTTTAGCTAAATTAGGCAGGCATTTAGAAATATTTTTAAGGACAGATGAACTGCTACAGAAGCAGTGACCCATCTAAAAATAGTATGATGGTCTCTCAAAAAAACACATCTTGAAAAGGCAAATGCATCAGACATTTACAAAAGAGTTCAAAATGTCTGAAGGAGTCCTTTTTAAGTGTGGACTGTGTGTGCTCTAGCACGTACGCAAACACGCACGCAAGCACACGAGCAGTTTGTCACCAGTCATTCACAAAAACAATTGTCTACTAAATTCACAAACATACCACTTGCTTATGTCAACCTAAATCACTGTACTTGTCGATACGATAATGGCTTTACCAGCCGGACTGTTTTAGCTAGAATGAGATGCCGCACAAATTAGTCAAATGGTAATGTTGACAGCTTGGTTATGCTGAATGCAGACATTCTTCAACAAGATATGTTTGCAAGTGCAAGAGCAAGACACGCCAAATAAATACTTAACAAAACAAAAAAAACACTCTGCCTATGGCCCTACTAGAATAGTACAGCTTACACAAGGCTAGGCTCATTCAGCAGTTTAAGACTATACAAATGAAGCAAGAGCTTTGCCCTGCGGAGAAACAAAACACAACTGACTGGGACTTCTCGAGTGAGAGCGCTCACCACTGCTGCCTGTCTTCACAGAAACCCACAGTGGAGAATGCACCCACTTTAGCCTGATCAACACCAGCCAATTCACCTGGAATTAATTACACCGAGCTTAACACTGAACAACTGCAGTGAGCATGACCTATCCAGTAAAGTTCAATCCCCCCCCCCCCCCAATTTTTTTTTGCATTTAGTCACTGAATATCGTCTTGGATTCTATACCAAACGTGCCAAGTGAGTTCTGAGCTTCCAGGTCCATTGCAGATTTAATGACCCGCAATGCTCGCCCGACGACGGCCAGGAAAACACAGTGAAAACTATCGCAGTATTGCTCTGTTATGGACGACGGGAGGGGTGGAGACTAAAGAGTGCGTTCGCTAGCCGGTAGGTCGGGGACAGGTGCGCGCTCCCCGCAGGGACCCCTCTCCAGTGACACTGTGGCCTCAGGGCAGTGAGACCTGCGTGTCTTTTTCCCCACTCTCCTGCTGCTCGGCTCCAGCAGGGCCGCTCTCCATCATGCTGAGCTGCAGCCTAGTCCAGATGCGAGGGTCGTCGCTGCCCATGGCCTCCACGAAGAGGCTGGTGTGCTGCTTGAGCAGCTCCAGCTGGCCCTGTGCGCGCCGGTTCTGTCGGATCAGCTCCTTGGCGCGCAGCGTGATGCCCAGCAGACCCGACCTGTGGAGGATGTTGTAGGTGTTGCAGAAGCGCAGCTTCTTGCTGTGGCCGTCGGTGAAGATGTCGAGGAAGCTCCCGTCGCTGTGGCCCGCGGGCTCCGTCGGCCAATCCCAAGACACAAGGGCGTTGGTCTCCTCGCCGGGAGCGGGCGAGGCGGGAGGCGGCTGCGACGGCGCCGGTCCCAGGCCGTCGGCGGGTTGGGCCGAGCTGGCCGTTCCGGGAGCGTCGACGGCGCCGGGCGTGGGGAGCGAGCCGCAGCGGCTGAAAGAGACAGGCTGAGCGGGGGGAGAGACGGCGGAGAGGGCGGGGATGGCAGGCTCAGCCGCGCTAGCCGGGCGGAACGGCTGCGTCTCGCGTCTCAGACGGTGGCGGTGGCGCCTCTCCTGGCTGGAGGCCAGGCTGCTCTGCCTGGAGGAAGTAGAGCCGCCTTTCTTCGAGAGGCTTTCCCCGGGGTGAGGGGCGATTTTGGGGTACGATTTGAGGATGGGCAGGTACTTCCTGGACTTCCGTCGCTTGTCGGGGGCGCTCTTCTGCGAGGCACCGTTACCGTTAGAGACCATCGGTTGAAAAAAAACCACCTGAGGCTGAGGAAGCACTTCCAGGGCGGGCTGGAACCCCCAGGGCTTCAGTGCTGGCGTGGGTGCATTAGGCTGGAAGAACGAACAACATCTGAATCACAACCAACATTTGGCAATATATTTACAGTGCTGTGAAAAAGTTCTTGCCCCCTTCCTGATTTCCTCCATTGTTGCATATTTCTCACAATGGATGTTTTCAGATCTTTAGACAAATTTTAATATTGATTTTAGGGAACCTAAGTGAAGAAATGACACAATTGACCAAATATAAAAAATGTTTACTTTATTCTACATTGGCTGCAGTTATTGTAAGGGGGCAATTAATTTTTCACACAACGAAAATGGGCGTTGGGATTTTTTGTTCATTAAATTTGTCATTTGTTCACTCAGGTTCCGTAAAATCAATATTATATTTTGTCTAAAGATCTGAAAACATCCAGTGCGAGAAATACGCATCAATAGTGGAAATCAGAAAGGGGGCAAAAACTTTCACGGCACTCGTATGTATTCCACCTGGAGGATAAAAGCTTCGTTATTCAAAACAGCAATGCAGACCATGTACATTTACTGCGCAATTCGTACCGATACCATCTGGAGCATCCGTACCGATACCATCTGGAGCATCCGTACCGATACCATCTGGAGCATCCGTACCGGCGCCGATACAGCTTCTATGTACTCATACTCAGCAACAGCAAATGCGTGTTTCCGATACGTCAATGAGATGCGCTTTGGGGTATTAAACATCTTTTGTGGTCGGAGGGAAAATGTCTGGTGTGGAGATTCTTTGCAACCAATGAAGATGCTAAAATTGCAGACGGCAAGCTGTGCCAGATTCGGGTATCGTGGGGGAGCTAATGACAGTTACGGTAAAGTTGCATGAATTGGAATTAATTCATGAGCATGATTTACATGTGTGCACATTAATATATAGTGTGCACAAATTAAAAATTAACAAAATAGATTTCAATGTCACCTGCCGGGCTCCATACCACACTGTTCTTTAGCCTACCAAAGAACTTCTATTGTCCTGGGGGCAGCCCATCAGCCTTTTGAAGGATTTTGAGGCTTGGTGGACAGACAGAGCCTTCTGTGAGCGGTAGAACCAGGCTGACCTGATTGAGGACGACATTGTTCATGATGATCATCGGGGAGATATTGGGGTACGACCCTGTCATCACTGCCACCTGGGACCTGGCCTGGTTGCCCTGCCTTCCGGCGTCTTCCGAGTCCATCTGGTCTACAGCACTCAAGTAGCCCGAGCTGCCATCTGATAGGTAGACAGGAAGCACAGGTCAGCCACCAAACCACCCCCGATAAAATGTACAATGGCACTGCTATCAGAGAGCATAATCGAAACATATCAATGTCACTGACATGGTTTATTTTACCTCCTGAAGACATGAAGGAAAACATTAGAAACTAGTAAGGCTAGCAATGTATTGGGAGACCCATGTTAAGCAACAACAAATAACCTTCAAAAACCTAAAACTGTGTTTCTTGTGGTGCACACATTTGTAAACTCACCTGTTAATTACTAAGTTCATTCTACAAACATTTCAGTTAAAAACATGCTGTTGGAAAACCAAATATAATTTACATTTTACCCATGCTACATGTCCCCTGTAAATTTTCTTTCGTTTGCATATGCAACCAAAATTTAAAAGGTTTATTTGTGAAATAAGAACATGACCATGCAGAGGCGTGCACTCTTGGAACCTACACTTGAGTCTAGCTCTATCACATGGATAGAGAAATTTAACAAGAGACCACACTTTCACTTGATAGTACCTTGCTAAATAATTTACCAATATAACTTTGCTATCATTACATACAGTGCTGTGAAAAAGTTTTTGCCCCCTTCCTGATTTCCTCTATTCTTGCATATTTCTCACACTGGATGTTTTCAGATCTTTAGACTTGATATCTTATGTTCTGGTACTCCTACAAGCGATACTATAACCTCTCTGCATTTGAATGGATCTCTATGGGAATTGGGGGGTGGGACTAGATTTAGTTGTAAATTACACTGGAATAGTATGGAACACATGGTTGGCTAAATGGCTCTAAGTCATCAAGGGTCTGATGTATCAAACGAGCCTCAAACCATCACTCTGCTGCCAGATATGCAGTAGATATGGAAGGTTCACTTTAAGGGTTGTTTCTCCTGACAAATTTTCCTATTGAACTCTATGGAAAAATAAGTCAGGAGAAACAACCCTTAAAGTGAACCATCCATATCTACTGCATATCTGGCAGCAGAGTGATGGTTTGAGGGCTTTTGATATACATCAGACCCTTGATGACTTAGAGCCATAGAGCCAACAATGTTTCATTCATATTCCAGTGTAATTTTATTTAAATAATCTAGTCCCCCCCCCCCCCCCCCATCCCAGAGATCCCATCAAAGAGGAGATATTATAGTATATCTAGTAGTAGTACAGAAATAAGAAGAGTTCAAGATTTTTTTTTTTTTTTTTTTTCACAGACATCAGGAAGTCATGGCATGCAAAGGATATGTGACCAAATATTACAAATGATTACTTTATTATACATTGGCTGCAGTTATTGTAAGGGGGCAATTACTTTTTCACACAAGGGAAATGGGTGTTGGGATTTATTGTTCATTAAATAAATTTAATAAGTAAAAAACAAATGTGTCATTTGTTTACTCAGGTTCCCTAAAATCAATATTATATTTTGTCTAAAGATCTGAAAACATCCAGTGTGAGAAATATGCAAGAATAGAGGAAATCAGGAAGGGGGCAAAAACTTTTTCACGGCACTGTAGCTGGAAGAGAGTTACATTAAGATTAGCTAGATAGCCAACTTAATCATTGAACATTATCATTCATACAATGCATGACAAGAAAAATGCCAACATAACTGAACCGACCTGCACTGTTTCTCCCAATTCAGGGTCTTTGCGGAAATTAAAACAATAATAAAGAAATAAATAACTTAATTGTTGGTACTCCTCAATTTTTCTGGTGCTCCTAACATCTAGGAGTTAGGAGCATTGGTGGTGAATTTAGGATTAACCAGTAATTTAGTCCTGTAACAAAACCAGTGATGCTTGTTACACCCAGTCCTTGAAAACAAGGTCTTCAACAATGATATATGGCTCAGGTACAGCAGAGGAAATGGTGACCTAGTTCTGCAATCTGCAGTAACAAACCCCATTGCTCAGCTGTGCTGTGCTGTGCTGTGCTGTGGGTGAGGGTGTAGAGACCTGAGAAACCAGAGTCCCTCTCTGACTCTGGCTTGGATGTCTTCATGTTGTCCACCAAATAGGTGGACAGCCTCCTGTGGCTTCCCACTTTAGCCTTGCTGCTCATCATGGCTTGTTCTGGTGCCCTTTGCTCAAACAAACTGCATCTCCCTGCTGCGAACACCAGGCTGAGGATGAAAGAGGAGAATGCCAAAGGTGAGTTTCATTAATACATTTTCTGCAAGACTGGAAACTTGTAAAATTTTGAGTTCTCAGTTCAGATTTTCTTCCCTTGAAGTAATAAATGAGTCCAGCCAAGCCTTTCTATCTTACCCATCTCATTAAGCTGAACCGGTTCCTTAATTGGTAAGACCAGAATTTCTTTGCTTGACTGGAGCTGATGGAAAGCCACTATTAACACGGAAAAGCTTTATTTTTATATTTTGCAGTTTGATTTTACTGAACAGGCAACAGAACAGCGTGCAATTCCCAACGCAACGATTACATTTTACCAGGACAGGCAAGCCAATGACGTCGGTCAACTAATTATTTTATGACATAGCAAAAAAAAAAAAAAAAATTCGTAAACTTACTTACAACTAGTAGGAGCTAAACAAAACGACGTCAGTCAACTAATTCTTTTATGACATAGCAACAAACAAAAAAAAACCATCATTCGTACATTTACGAACAACTAGTACGAGCTTACATTTAGTGAGTTTAAAAATGTATCTTTACTAAATTACGCTACATTGTAGCATAGCAATGACTTCCAGAACATAATACAACATTGACGTTCACTAACGTTAGCTAATGTTTGCCAACTAGCGACTAGCCATGCATAAAGCTATGCTAACGTTAGTTAAAATCGATTAGTCACGCAAAGGATAATAAGGTTAACTAACGTTACCGAATATGGTTTAAAAAAAAAGACTGACATTAAAATACAAGCCAGGCAGCTGAGGAGCGTAGCTAACGTTACGTTGTACTAACAAGAAAACCACAATAGTTCGCGAACGTCAACAAGCTAGGCCGTTTCTAACCAGTATAGCGAGCGAGCTGGCCCGTAGTCCAAATACACAACTAAGATAGCTAGCTCAGCTAACTTAGCTAATGTAAACCCACACTAAGACAGACCACAGTCAGACTAGAGACTAACGTTTAAAGTGTTGTAGACAGTCATTGGACTTACATCCGAACATAGTTAGCTAGCCGGAGAGCCATAATGTTAGGTTATGAGGACATTACGGGTGAGCCGGCTAACGTTAGCTACCTAGGTTAACATTGGGTAGTTAAATCATAACGTACATTATTATCATCAAGAAAACCGTATATATTGCTAATGCAATATTTTAATGTAGCAAGTTATACAGTTCACTTAAAAGTCTTGGGCTGCCTTTAGGAATTTGTATTTACATCTACCTGACCCCGTGTCGTTACGTATGCTAACGTTAGCTATTGCTACAATAGCCAAGCTAGCTAGCTAACTAGTCCTCGGATATACACGGTGCAGGACACGGGACAAGAAGCCACACACCCCTAACATTATCTACACAGTCACATGCCGAAGGAATGATAATCGATAGCTCACCCAGTAGTCGGTTTTCTCAAACTCAACAATACGTTTAATTATTAATTTCACCTAAATATGATCGTTCAGTCCTTCAGACACACCAACTGACACCAATCTTCGTTCTTTTACTCGCCTTACATTTGCTATTTGCTATTTTACGGCGTGACTGAACAGCCGTTGCTGGGGAAACGGGTAAAACGTCACTTAATTTAGTCTCCCACCCTTCGGTTTTTTTTCTGGTGTACAAAACGTGACCTAGGCCTACTTGTAAACATTGAGCTCCGCGTCGGCTACCTGTGTTTCAATTATTCAACGTGTTATTTCATCAAATGAGATCTATTCATTTTACATTCGTTCGATGCATTGTAATAGGGCAAGATCCCTTTAAATGTCTCTAGAAACGACGAGTTCTACATATAAGAACAATCATAACATCGTACTAATTTCTCGTGTAACACAACTTTTGTTGTACTAAGTACATAGGCTACCTGTCATTAAGATATTATGTTGTTCAGAAAGGTAATTATGACTTCTGTGATCGACTGATCTTGCATCTCACTGCCCCCATATTCTCTCTCATCGGTTTTAAATTAATATTTCCGAGAGAACTATAACATGTTCTTAATTGTTTCCATTATATTACTAGTGAACCAGGGCTGATTCAGGATGGATGACACTTCGGATGGATTGTCATTTAGAGTGACATGAGCCACACAGTGCACAGTAAATATATCTTGGTTTTTATTAACAGTAATATAATTATATATATACAGTGCATACGGAAAGTTTTCAGACCCTTTCAAGTTTTCCACATTTTGTTATGTTTCAGACTCATCTTAAAATGGATTAAATAATTTTTTCTCTCTCATCAAGCTACACTCAATAACCCACAATGACAAAGTGAAAACATGTTTTTAGAATTTTTTCCAAATTTATTAAAAATCTAAAACTGAAATTTCTCATTTACAAAAGTATTCATACCCTTTGCTTTAACATAT
Organism: Ilyophis sp. 1 JC-2022; assembly: GCA_022702515.1. Lineage (NCBI taxonomy): Eukaryota > Metazoa > Chordata > Actinopteri > Anguilliformes > Synaphobranchidae > Ilyophis > Ilyophis sp. 1 JC-2022. The sequence continues at coordinate 32,293,038 of CM040406.1, read as the reverse complement.
TTTTAAAATATCATATTTCATATTTGGTCGCATATCCTTTGCATGCTGTTACTTCCTGAAGTCTGTGACCCATCAACATCAAAAGACTCGATATCTTATTTTCAGGTACTGTTACAAGCGATACTATAACCTCTCTGCATTTGAATTGATCTCTATGGGAATTGGGGGGTGAGACTAGATTCAGCTGTAAATTACGCTGGTACAGTATGGAACACATGACTATGTATCAAACGAGCTGCAAACCATCACTCTCTTGCCAGATATGGAGTAGATGTGGATGGATCACTTTAACGGTTGTTTCTCCTGACTTTTTCCCCCATAGAGTTCTATAGGAAAATGAGTCAGGAGAAACAACCCTTGCAGTGATCCATCCACATCTACTCCATATCTGGCAACAGAGTGATGGTTTGGGGCTTGTTTGACAGCTCAGACCCTTGATGACTTAAAGCCATTTTTCCAGCCATGTGTTCCATACTGTACCAGTGAAATTTACAGCTGAATTTAGTCTCACCCCCCAATTCCCATAGAGATCCATTCAAATGCAGAGAGGTTAGTGTATCGCTTGGAACAGTACCTGAAAATAAGGTATCGAGAGTCTTTTGATGTTGATGTACAATATACATTATAAACAAATATGTATGACCTTCCTGCATTGTGTTGACTTACAATTTGATTTATATAATTATATGAACTTTAAATAATATTTTTTGTTTACTGTCAACATAGTTACATCCTATCCTGTCCTGCATTCATATGTTATTAGTGAAACCTATCCAACGAAGGAATGGTCAAAGGATCTATCAAATTACATTTTCCATTTCAATATCAAAAGACATCCATTTTGAAAAAATTACCTGCCTGCTGCACAAAACCACCAAAAAGTGTTGGGAAAAGTTCATTTCTGTGGGCTCACGGGCAGTGCTTTACACATATACTACAAAAAACACATTTTCTGCTAAATGTTGTATTCAACAGTACAACTCGCCTTTCAACAGGAGCTCCCATGATGGAAAGCAGTGTTATTGATGTAACACCCACCTACCTGCTCTGGGGAACACCATGTATGAATTGTTGCATTACTTTGAATGTATTATTTATCTGTTCTAGTCATAGCTCCTTCAGTGCAAAATCCCAAATTCAGGGGACAGTTAAACATGATGGGTGCTCAAATTAAATCTCGTATTTTGTGTCCATTTAAAACTTAAGCAGAGTCAAATGCCTGTAGCAATTTCCCATAGATTGATTGATTTGATGATACAAATTATTTCCATTGCCCATCTAGATAGAAAACCTAGTACATACTAAATGAGGCATTGCTTTGCACATTGTTTTAACCAAATTTTGTAACAAACTTAATATGAGATTAAGTAACCGTATATCCTTAAAATATTACAGCAGATAGACAGAAATAAGCCACATTTAAACTCCCCTTTGAAACAGGTTTCAACCACTTCTTGTCATTGAATTATTTTTTTAAATGTTTTTTGCATTTCAAATATATTGTTATGTTTTGGTGCTTTTTCAATGTTTATCATTATAAAAGCAAAAATCTAAATACTTGTACACACTTTTCACTTGTGTTTATCCCTGTTGCTATGTTGTGACCAGGCATTTCTAACAGGTAAACACTTGTTAAAGTATAGCATCATGGCCACTAGATGGAGCCAACCTATTGCAGTAGCACTAACAAGGATCATGTGGTTAATCCAATTTCACATGATCTTTTCCATATGATTTGTACAACAACACAAAGCTAATACAATTCAGAAAATGTTGTATTGTGTTTATTCTCATACATTTTGTTGTTACTTTACTAATGTTACGTCTCACCATTTTTCAAATATAAATGGAAATTTATAGGCCTCCCACCACTGAAAGATAAGAGCAGTCAGCCATTGCTGCGAAAAAGAAGCCTCATGACATTGCTCATCCTCTCCACAGAAAGGTAAGCGGTGTCAGCATGTTGCAGTCTTCAAGGTCCTTAATTTGCTACACATTATCAGTCCCCATTGTGTAATGTCAAGACAGTCCATGGAAAGGCTCTGCACTGTTCGCCATTAAAATATCGTATTCTACTTCCTCTATTCATAGTAATAAATACTGGGTTCAGAGAGATAGGATCAACAATAATAACAGAATATAACAATAATAACAATGGGGGAAAAAATTATATAAAAACAAACAACAAAAGCAACAAAAAAATGACAGTCCTCTGGGTGGCTTTGTCAGTCTCCACCCTTGAGCTTTTGGTCCTTCATTGCGCTGCTCCTCCTGTCAAGTCATGTGACTTGAGGCTTGTCTCCCCTGCTGACTGTGACTTTGCGGGGGAATCTACAGTTGCCACGCCCCCCCCCCCCTCCCCCGTGGGAGCAGGGCGTGTCACCACAATAACCCTGGCACTTGTGTCCCCAGTGCAGAGTGTGAGACAATATCCGAAAAGTGCTTAGAAGACTGTTGATGCTATTAGCGCTGAACGGAGAATAAATAGAGAACCAGGTAGCGACAGGGCCATGGCTACAGTTACCTGCGAGGAGGCTGACATCTAGAGGGCAAACAGAAAACAGAAAATACAATTTACAGTGTGCTTTGCCTACAACCAAGTGCAAAATGACTTTACTTAGTTTACATTTATATACACACATAACCTTTCGAGCAGAAATTGTTTAAGTATTACTCTTTAGGTTATTTATTGGTTTATATTGAGCCATGAAGACTATTTTTGACTAAATATTTGGACACTTACTTGTCACAGTCTTTCATTCTCTGTCTTTCCTTCCTCTTCCTCCCTCTTCCTCTTGGCCGCCGCCTGTTATGATGTCATTATTATGTTAATGACAAAAACGTCTTTCATTACTCATATCTTTACAAGCAACATGACCTTTGTTTGCATACTGATGTGACAATTATGCATTTGCATAAGTAGCTGCCTCATTGACAATTTTATAAAGACTATGTGGATAGTTCGTCATACCCAGATGAAGGCTGGTGTTGGCCGAAACGTGTTGGCATTGCACTTTTTAAATCTTACTGATATGCCAATTTCATAAAGGCATTTAAATTCACTTCTTCCTTCTACAAGAGTGCCTTGAAGTAAGTCCAATTGTATACCCCTGCAATGTAGCCTTCTTCTATGCTAGTTCTTTTACTGACATTTTCATGATAATCAAATTTTGATGTTCAAATTGTGTCAGCACTTACCTTCCATTCGTCAGCGTGATTTTTCTGGGTCTTTGAAAAAGAAGAAAGTATTATTTTAGTAACGGAAAATGAACGGAAAACGACTGAGAATGTCTCTGTTATTCAGAAAAAAAACACATCTTGCAGTTTACAGAGTAACTTCATGTTCATTCAAAATTCAGGGAACATGCACATACAATCCAAAACAATAAAATATAATGCAGTACATTTGTAGTTAATCTTCCTTGCTTTCAAGTGTCTATAAAATATCTAATTCAATACTTAAATTACTCATCACAGTACCAGTTTGATTGCACAATGTTATCATATACCACACAAAAAAGCTGTACACATCACCAAAAATGATTAAATCACAAATAATTTCAGAACCAAAAACAAAATGTAGATTTATTTTAGGGTGCAGTTGCCACTGTTCACACAGATTAAGCACAAATAGACACAGCAACAAAAATATTTCTTCTTACCTACATTCACATGTCTGGTGCTCCACAAAAATCATGTCAACATATTCTTGATCCCGTCCCGCTGGCTTGATTTTCAGCAGCTGAGAAGACAGAGGGAGAGTGTAATGAACAGAAACAGGGAATCTAGAAACAGGGAATCTCTTCAAAATGAAACTTAAATCAACAAACTGGTGTATGAAATCTAGGCAATTTTGAGCAGAATGGGTACTGACACTTATTCTTACCACCCAGACGGAAGATTGATTGATAGATGATACCATAATATTACAATTATAATTAATATATTCATAAATTCATTTCCAAGTCAGACATTTTCACAGCTTAAGAAACCTACTGGGAGGATGTATTATGAGTTCAATGAATTTTGGGTTTAATTTTAACTTTAATTGCGTAGTGTCGTTCAGGGGGGTGGAGTGTGGTTGAAGATATGAAATGAATATGGTAGCTCACCCCACCCAAACCAAGAACTGAATGTGTTTTCATTAGAATTTTAACACGCATTTTATATTCATAGCCAATATTTGCTTGCAGAGTGAGTGCAGTTATGCAGTGGGTTGGACGGCTTTAGCTTGATAGCAGTCTTTAAATTAAGTAGCTCATTTAAAGCCTCAGTGTTGTGTGCACATGTGATTTCACATTCCAATAGGCACTTCAATCAATTTATTATCTCTGGCAGAACAAAAAACAGAACTGAGCACATGCTGGTGGATTATTAGGCCTATTCATGCCAGGGGAAGGGTCAGACTATACGGGGGTGGGGCATGTTATACCTGCATATAAGGTGGTGGGGCATGTTATACCTGCATCGTCACATTTGAGGTGTGTGTGGGGTGACACTCCAGCTTCTCATCGCCACAGCAACCCGCGCAGCGCACCAGAGGCACACAGGCAGGGCTGAAGATGTGCTCCACCTCCCCAGGGTACTCATGAACCACCTCCACCAGCTTCTCGATGGTGCGGCAGAAGCTCCGCCCCCACACCTCCTGGAACAGCATCACTGCAACAACAGAGGTCAGCATTACTCTTAGCCAGCTTAACGGGTTGGTTGGGATACACACAAGCTCTCAGCACCAATCAGCTCTGCTAACCTCCCACAGGCTCTGGATACAGGGAGACAGCCAGTGCTGAAATCAGCACGCAAACCTCGGGCCACATGATGGGGTTATGGTTTGTTACCAGCCTCATTTTGTGGCCTCTCCTAACATGGGGTGTAGGGGAATGCACACTTGCGCAATTATAGCACATCTCATTAGCCGAGTCTCATATGATCTTTCATTATTATGAATCTACACAAAGGATTGTGGACTGTGAACCGAGTAAGGCCATGGACACTGGGTGGACACCAACTCTGATAAGGACGCATCGACCCATCTTATGCAGAGCATTTTGGCATCACTCTTTGTAGCAGTATAAGTCTAGCCATAACTGAAGCTTCTATGACATTTTTTAAAAAATGAGCACAGGCAAAGGATTAGAGGCCCTTATCTAAGTGGCAACTGACTCCGGTGCCAAAAAAGCCCCACAATCTGCTCATAGTGTATCCTGTTTTTGGAAAAAGAAAAAAAGGAGCTATCCTGCTGGAATTTACGTGTGGAGGTGTCCTGATAGCCATCGGCGTTAAGGAAAAACAGACAACTTAGGCCCCGAACGAACAGCGAAGAGAAAAAAAAATAAACGCTGAAAGATCGTCCGTGTACGTGAACCTGCTCAGAGCCATGCTGCCCCCGCACCCCTGGGAGCTCTCTGACCCCACGGGGTCACGGTGTGGAGCCCAGCGTTGAAGCAGCTGTTTATAAAACTAGACAAGTCAGGGGGGAGAGAGGAGAGGCCAGGCTGGGGATGGGATGGGGGGGGGACCAGACAGCTGGGCAGCCTGCTTTGCTGCAGAAACCCCTCCTCATTCCTCTGTCAGCATCTTTTCTGCAATCTGTTTCCTCTTATTTCACTCCTCACTAACTGCAGTGGTACACCTTAGCTTGATTTCCCTTGTTTAAATGGTGTGGGATTCAGACTTGGCTTCTATGGCCCCTGTGACTAATAGCGAGGTACATTGAGGAGGACCGAATATGGACGGTGTTCTCCGCTCCTCGTTTGTCCCCACACACTCTGTTCCCATCCTCGAACAGCATTGCCCTTAAGTAACCTCAGCCTGTCCTCATGTACCCCTCGCCACGGATCACATTCCAGCTAGAGTAACTTGTCCATCGGCTGTGTAACTGCGAACATGAGAGCTTTTTCAACTCCGTCGCCGTGATTGCTTTCAAAGTGTTTCATTGATTTAATTAAGTGTTAGAGCTCAGGTGGGGGGCAATGGCCAGTGCGTGGAGGACTATTCCCAGCATGCACCTCTCTGTACTCATGCAGCTGTGGCGTGGGTGAGGGGCAAGAACCCTAGGTCTCTGGGCAGAGGATGTTGGCTGTAAAAACAAAGCGCCGTCCTGCCTTTCTTATGAGTGGGATCCCTCATCTGTCGAACTGAAGGCATGGGTGTTCTTGACCCCTCCCCCGCCCCCCACTGGCCCCAATTCGCAGGACATGCACTGTATGTGAATTCCAGATTTAATGCCCGCAGCTTGAGACGGGAAGATAATACACGGAAAAAAACAGCCTTCAAACGACCCCTCTTCCCCAAAACTAGACACACGTGGCGCCCACTTCTAATGTGAAAAACACCACGCCCCGTCATGAAGATTCTGCAATAATATTGAGTGTGATTGAATGAAACACTGGCCTGTACCAAACGACTCTGGGTGTGGAGTTTTCAGATTGTGGCAGAGGATCACAAAGCCTATTTTATCGGTCCTCAGAGTGTGTCCCTGCAGCTTGATCACGCTCGAACCCCCCCTGAAAATGAGCGTGTCAGCTATTCGATAGGCTTATTATAGGGTGCATCATTATTATTTTTGGGATCAGAGCTGTTATCATTGGGAATTTAATCCTGTAATATGTCAGTGGCAGCGTGCGGGGGGTGTGTATGTCCCACTGGGTCACCGAGGTTTAAACATTCTAATGTTCTCCTCACAGATGCCTTATGGAATAAGAAGTGCTCCTTACCTCCAGAGGTCCTGTTTGCACTGGATGAAGGAAGACTCTGCAATAGAACAGAAGTGAGAGAAAGGTCAGCGAACACATTGACACGACAAATCAGTGCAGAATCAGTGGGAACTGTCCCTTCCAGAGGGGCAGCTGATTAGGGGTAATAAAAGTATCAGAGAGCAAAACATGTCAAATTACGATTAGCAGTACTACCGCCAAAAGTGTTCTCTCTCACTTTGGGTACGGCAAATGCTCATTTTCGTGTGCAAGTCAACTGTCCAGGATGAGTACAGTTCTGCCCTCTTGTGACAGAAACTGGACCTGCAGTGAAAGGCGGTTCAACAAGAAGGGAGTTGTTTGGCCCAGGAACTATAGTCTGGAAAGCATCCCTGACAAGCTGCAGATCCAGTCTGGGCCACTTAAGTACTCCATTCCCTCCGTGTCCAACTGTTTAGGTTAAAAGCCGTTTCGTTAGCTATAGGTTTCGGATATTTATTTTCCCATTTGTGACTTTTACTTCTCCTTGATATTTCCATCTATGCAGACGAATAAACAGAGCTTTTTTTACCCAGCTGCACAAACACAGGCCATGGGGTAGCTTGATCTCATAAGGAGACAGCTTGCTGGAGGGCCAATGAGTGCACAATATTGCTGTAAAACCCGCATCTCCTGAAGACGACACACTGTGTTTAACCGTCTCCGTTTTAGGTGGGTATGTATTGACCACCGGTCAATGCCACGTGATTCTGTTGGAGTGATGATATTTGGGCAGACTGAGGTACAGACCACAAATCTCAGGCTGAGCAGAGAGGTCTTCACAAGCTCCTTTCTGTTAGTGTTTATATGAAGATGGGCTGGAGAGCAGTCATTGCACTAAACACAAGTAATATGCTCTCAGTCTGACACCCAGAGAATGGCATCGGCAAGGCTGTGTAAGACACAAAGGCGCTTGTGACGTGTCTGGCAGGGGCAGCTGATTACCAGCATCGTGTTTCTGTGTGGCGAAATGCGGATGGGCTACGGGCCATCTTCGGTTTCATAAAAGTGGAATCGCTCCCGCCAATTAAGATAAGGCGGCGGTTGTGATGGCTAAGTTTGTTCAGGACTCCTGCACGGAAGGCTGGCAGGCGCCTGGCTCGCGCTCAGTCCGTTCGCTCCTAAGTGCCGCCTCACTTCCTGTGTGCGGGGTGAGTGACAGGCGTGCGCCGGGGATGTGGAGCGCGGGGAAGTGTCTGCGTGCCGACCTCTCGGCTCAGCGGGAGCATTCCTCACAGATAAGCAGAGCAGGCCCTCGCCCTTCTCCCCAGTGGGGGGTGGTGACCGCAGGCGTGTGGCGGGGTGGACACTGGGAGCTAGCCGCTCTCGGGGCATTTCTGACGAGTGGCCTCTCCGGGGCTGGCCTTTTTCTGAAAAGTGCTGGGAGAGGCTCACGTCAGATGGGAAAACCAGACGCGGTTCACAGCCAATCAGCTGGGAAAAGCGGCAGGGTCTGGAGTCTCCATTTGTATCCATTCTTTCAGATGACTGTGGGATGTGAGCTTACCGCAGGCCCTGAGCATGATGGGACTGAGCGCGACAGCACTACGCCCCAGGGACTGACACCCAGCTGTTTCCTATACTCTCCATATTCTGCAGAGGTAGTGTGGAAGGACAGACGCCAGGCTCTCATCTTACTTGCACTGGCTGGGGACTAAAATTTAAGGATAATTTAACATGCAACATTTTGACAGGGACATTGAGTACCACACACAATGTGTCAGCTGGGGTGAAAGAAAAGCACTTTATCCTGATATACAAGTTTGCACAGCATGAGCCAGTCACATCTTGGTCATGTATTATCAGCAGGCTTTTCCATTTCACAATATGCTCAGCCCTGTGACACGTCTTTCCCAAGATGATCTGGGCCTTGATCACCCCTCTGTGGGCCCCTGTTAGAGGTGTTAGGACGAGGCCTTGGATTCCTAAAACTGTCGCTCGGTGACGCAACATCGCAGAGATGTTTCACCCCGTGTCCTGGCCGCCCTTCCCTGCCCAGCTAGGCGGACGGAAGCTCAAATCAGGCAAGTGCACGTGGCAGCTTGGGCGTGATGGGACCAAGCCACTTGGCACCTCCGGTGGGGCGTGTTCGAGGAATGCAGCTGTCCCCAAATTTGGCAGCGCTGCGGAGCTGTGTGGAAAACCTCACGTAGCTTCACTTCGTCCTTTTACTCCGCTATCCATGAGCGCAGTCCTTCTCTCCCACTTCGCCACTCCCACACTTCAGTGTGGATACACTCCACGACCCGAGGGGGAGGGGAGGGGAGGGGAGGGGGAGAGGCAAAGAAAGAGCGGTGATAAAAAAAAAAGAGTTAAAAAGAAAGAGGGACTTACATCCTCACTAGCACTTACAGAAGCATTTACATAGGTAAAGCAAATGTTGTGATTTGTTATCTTTGAAGGGGGATGACTGTATGTCACAATATGCTCCAGGCAAGAGATCATTCTCAACATCTAATTAGCATGCTGGATGTGTTTCAGGGTTAAAGCACTCCAGCCCTATTATGGATAAGCTATTGAGCTGCCCTGTTTTTCCCATAGAGAGCCGTGTGTCGTAATCTCCCCCAATGGCATTCGCTTCTTCCAAAACGAGTGGAGTATTGTTCTCTGGGGGTTGATGGAAGCGGAGAGGGGAAGGGGTGCATTTCAAACATCTGCAAATGCGATAAAATGTCCTCAGTTGGCATTATTCCTTTTAGAAAATATCAGGAAACCCTATCGAAAAGCAGAAAAAGACCCTACTTATTCAGGCACCGCAAGATTCTTCATTTTATGAATTTATAAATATAAATCATAGGTATGTACAATCAGCCCATCCATATGATATCATGATATGGTTTATCTGCTCTGATCTGACAAGATCAATGGTTCTGTGTAGCATCTTTTTTGAACTGATGACTGTGATCAAGCATAGTAGATGCTCTCTGAATGGTACAAGTGTCACAGTACATGTCCTGTCAATACTTCCTTATCTGCTTCATGGTTGGGTGGATGGGGATCTGTGAGGCTTTAGGTTTTCAACAGCAATGTGGGTTCCACTCAGAGAGACATTATGAGCGTGACACACAAGATGGGTTTATGTCATTTGCCAAGCTGGATTCTTCAGCATAGAGACTATAAATCAATTTGAATTTATCTGCACAATAACATAAACCACGCGAGTTTTACTGAGAACGTGATATGTTACTATTACGTCTATACTAAAACAAGCTATGCCCAATCAAATGCTACTGCAAATTTGTATTGCCACGACAGCGGTTTACTGAAATGCAGAAAAGCCGATATGACAGCTAATGTTTAATGATAACCTGATGATGTGCTTTTGTGAATGCCATGTAACTCGCTGAGAATTGCGATCCATAAATATCTCAGATAATTTATAGATTGTTTTATAAGAATCAGTTACAGTTTTAACGTGCCATCTCTGAAGGGGCTGTTTATCTCTGCTTATTCTAGGCCTGGGGGAAAAAACTGTTTGTGAGTCTGGCATTTGGGCACGGACTACCAGACTCACAAACAGTTTTTTCCCCCAGGCCATCAGGCTTCTCAACCAGCAGCATTAATCTCATTCATCGCATTCATTGTATGTATGCTCTACTTTTTTTTTATGTACATTGTACATCACCTTTTAATAATTTTTATTGTACATGTCTATACGCACACCTCAACTTTTTATATTTTATACTCCTACTCCTACTGTCCCATCTGGAAACTGCTGCTAGTTTTTTTTGCTATATTTTATATATATTTTATATTATATTTATTTTTATTTTTTTTTTTTTTTTGAATTATATATATTTTTTTTTTTTTTTTTTTTTTTTTTTTTTTTTTTTTTGTTTTTGTTGTTTTGCTGTTGTTGCTTTTGTTTCATTTTCAGAATGACCTTTGTGTTATGTGTGTTACTTTGATAAATAAAACACTTTGACTTTAGGCAGGTGTACCTGGTTGAGTGATGAGAAGAAGTAATCTGCAGCATCCCAGTTGAACAGGGAACACACACAAAAGCTCAGAAGGCCACACAATGTCATCTAAATCGATTTTTATTTGCAGTTAGATAACAACACTGTAGCAATGCTTTTTTTGGTCGAGATGAGAGATACGTTTTTCACAAGAAATGCATTTTATGGACATTGCAACATGACAAAATCACAACAACGCAATGTTTTCACAGCCTTTCACAACCTAAAAAATGTGTTTTAAAATGTTGCTTGGCTATCTGGGAAGAACATCTCTGCAATTTTCTCTGTAAGGACAGACATACAGAAGCACATTCCAGGACAGTTCCATTCAGGTGGCTGCTGGTGACACATTGTTTTTGTTATTTTACTGTAACTTTTTTACTAATTACTAGTATTACTATAACTAGTATTAGTGATTTTTCTCCCTTCTTGTCAAATTTTTCTTCAACTAAAATGTACCACCAAAAAATTCCAGAAGAAAAACCCTCAACTTCCCTTTGGCTCAGGGATACAGATGGAATCTGGGTTAATTCTGGCCCTGTGCTTTTGAGATGGCCTGCAGGCCTGCCGGTGCGGACGCAGGCTTCGTACTCCCACACAGCTGAAGCACGTCACTTTTAATCTCGTCTAATCGTGTCTTCTGCTGGACGTGAGGCAGGGAGTTTGAGGATGAAAAAAAAGCAATCAGACAGAGGCCAAACAAAACGCTCCCAGTTCATTTATGCCTGTTGACTCTCTCAGGATCTTTCCCTTCATTGAGCCCCATGAGCATTGCGAATGTAAATGGTGGTTACGTGGTCAGGGACCGATGCATTTTGCCGAATGCAATCAGAATTGGAAGCAATTCCCTTAGTCGCAAGTGCAGGGATCCCTATTTTTGGCCCGAGAGGCTCACTGACCAAGTTTCTTGTGAAGTGTGTGGCACCATTTCTAAGAAACACATCAGATGATGTTCCTGAAATACAGCACACTTCAAGAATTTTTCGTTAACCAAATGAATAGGTCTTGTTCACTAAAGAGACTCGTTCCTGGGCCTGAAAAGAAGGCAGCGCAGACCGCAGCACCCACAAAGCCACTCTGACCTATGTTTGTTTTGTTTTGTTTTTTTCATATTGAAAAAGTACTGGGATAGTACGGCTTCCTGTCATTTTGTGGGAGTAAGAACTTGTTCAAAAGAAATTTAGAGGGCACGGAGAGGATTGTGAGCTCTATTCTAAAACACTGTACCTGGGCAGTGGGCACTCCATTGGCTCTGTGCACTTTCAAATATATAAAACCAACAAAAAGGAAAACATCTGTGTTATCTCTAGGATTACCACAGTCCAATGGTGAAATTGTATCTGAACACCTAACACCTGACAAGAAATTGAGAAAATGTTGTCAGAAATGTGTCTGGACAAATTTGTTTTGTTTATAAAAGAATAAAATGATTTATTTGGAGTAAAATAATAATAATATTAATATTAATATAATATTAAACTTGAGAGAATTTAGAAGATTTGCAGTGTAACTATGGATACATGGTTCGATTTTGGTGTCATCTACACACTAGATGATCATTTATATAGAAACATAGTTCATATCAGGCATTTTTAAACCCTGTCTAATGTGTTCAGAATACAGAAAAATAAAAAAAGTTCTTGTTTTAATTCCTGATCAGTATAGTTGTCCTCTGTATTTTACTGTAACTATCTATTGTGCCATCCAATGTAGTAATTGCACTAGAAAAAAGTAGAATATACTACACAAAATTCACTTTTGCTGCCCTGCTCAGACGATCACTGGTGGGAATAGGCACTTGACAACACTACACAGTGCTGCTGTACAGCTGTACAGAGATCCTGACTTTTGTTTGCTTTCCGTCTGCTCACATAATTGTTAGAGAAATGAAAATCTGCCTGACAGCTGGAAGGATTGAAAATATCAGGTCATGGCAACATCCTGTTTTTGTGTGATGTCCATCTGCAGTCTAACTAACCCTCTTGCCTCCTCTCCCTCCCAGAGTGTGTAGGATCACATGTTCTACTTAAAGATTATTCTGAAATTGCACACTTCCCATTATAAGGACAGGACACATAGAGTGACCACAAGTGATAATATGCTTCACTTCCGTAATCAATGTGAACTAAACTGGAGCGGAACCTTGCATAGGAAAGACACGGCCCACAACTTCAGTGATGAAAATACAAAGCAATACAAGCGGTACATGTCCATGTAAAATGTATTTCATATGGAATTGAGACCTGTACTATCCCTTGCACCTGAGTCAATTCTGAAAAGGTGTCATGAAGTTCTCTTCATTCTTACTCACTCAGACCATTTCATATAATATCGTACACTAATATATAACTTTTTTCAGCATGGCATGTGAGCAAAAGAATGTTCTGAAAAAGAGTATGCACTAGGTCTACTCAAAATGGACTTGAATGCCCTTAACAGAGTGCGATATGAAGCCTTTAAGATAAGGTACAGACATGTAAGTTAAATGCAAGCTTTGTCATGTGGAGCTAGCATTTTTTTTATGGCAGCATCGGAGCAATGCTTAAGCACAAAAAACGTGGGATGAGCTCAACTAAGATTGCACTGCCAGTTAACACACCCCTAGAGCCCTAGAGCGAGTTGTGAAACTCTATGACCCAGAGACGCTATTCTCACTAAATAAGCAAACTTGTGTTTTCACTGATGTTATGAAAATGTAAATATCACTGTAAAATGTACCCCAATTGTATGGTGGAATAAAAATTGTATGCATAGTTGTGTTTTTGTTTATGTTTTATTATATGTTATACCTCTGCTGCGATACACTAATAAATTATTCTAAGTGCTATAACTTGACTTTGTACATGGCTCAAATTTTATGGTCAAATGTTATCTAATGGTTAATCAATAAATACAAATCAATAATTTAAAAAAATATTAGCCAAAGTGCATTTCTAATGGAAATAGGATGCAAATTAATGTTAGCCGTAATTTAAAGAAAAGTAGATTTTATATATGTTTATATATCAAGGCTTTGCATTAATTTGAATATAATGTACGTGTATTTCTATTACTGATAACTATTTTTCAATTAAGATTTTATTTTATAACTGTTTTTCCACATTAGTGCCTATTTAACAGGTGTTCTGGAGTGAGATTATTAATTGCATATAATATACCATTCACAAATGCAAAACACAATTTGTAAATATGTAGAAAAATTTCCAAATAGTTAGTGCTGTTCTTGCTGCTCATGTGATAGGTATGTATGATGCCATAATAAAGTATCCATATTAAGTCACTCTATATAACTGCATAATAAAACATCATTAATTAAATTGTTACTATGACTGTTACTATGTGTTGGAAGGAGCCTCATTAGTAGTTTGGTTGAACAAACAGAACCCATATTCTCAATCCGTACCCATATTGTCCCATTAGTCCATGACTATACCCATGTCATACCCTCAGAACACCAGACCCGGCATGACAAGACTAGCCATTGAGCCGATGCCTGCCTATCTACACCATCTCAGACAAAGCACAGGGCCAATGAAGGAACATTGATTACGAAAAAAGGAGGTTCACTTTCAGATGCTCAGGGAAGCTCCATAACAAACCTCTTGTGAGCCTCTGCAAATGATCCCGCCAACCCAAACATCCCCCCTCAAGAAAGGCTTCAAAGGCAGGGGGCGGGTGATGTGATAGCAACTCGCTAACGTCTCCCCTGGAAAGCTGTTTGCTGGCAGAGGCGTCACAGATCTTATTTGTGTCTTTCTCATGTATCCTCTGCCTTTTCATCCCCAGTTGAAGTGTCTCATGCAATCTCGGGCCGGCCAGCGGTAATGTGGAACGACGGTTTAATAAACCTGAAAGGATACATTTAACCACGGCTTGAGAAACTAAAACCCGGTTGGAGATTTTAAGCTGATCTCAGGACATGTCTGTCAAGTTGACAGTAGGAGCCAAGAAGGGGCCAAAGGAGGTACCTGGGAAACATAAGCTTCAGGATTTCACAGTCATTGTTTTGTCTCATTACACAATGGCCATAAGCCTCTGCACTTAACATCATCATAAGTATATCTAACTTTTGAACACATTTTTTTAATATTTATAGTCACGCTAAACGATCTCCAGCTTGCCAACCCGGAGCTGCTGTGTACGCACATTCACACTGTAACAGCCCTGGTGATTACTAATCAAAAAGACGCAATGGGCGTGAACCAAAGTTAAGCATGAGAGAAGTATTGGGTACCTTAACCCACATAGTCTCAATGGTAAATCCCTCTCCGACTTATTCCATTCCACTGATGCCGTTATGGCATCAGATCTGGAAAATCCTCTGATGAATGATTTATCAAAGGGCCCCTCGTCTATACCCACAGTAAGGTGTGAAGGTGCATCACTGAAACATATTTGAATTTGTTTTGACAACTACTGTAGCACATCAGCCTGTGGGCCAGTTTAAACAAACGGATGTCAGCGTGTCCCAGAAATTGATGTGCGCAGAGAGAAAAAGAGAGCGAGCGAGCGAGCGAGAGATAAAAGGCCGAGTCATGCTTGGTCCCTATGAGCTGTTCAGCAGGATGTTCTGTCCGTGGGCAGCGAGGCCTGGCCCGCTGCAGCAGTGCTGTTAATGAGCAGGGTCAAGTGGGCTGAAATGCGCTGCCGTGACATCACGGCCCCGGAGCTTGCTGACCGAGCGGACAGCTCCGACTGGTCGCTAAGTGAGGCCCCTGGGCGGAGAGTTGCGTGACGCTGGAGCATAGCGCCGCCCTCCTGGTGTGACACTGGGGACCGCAGTGACCTTAATGCAAATGGAGCATGTCAGGCCATACATTTCTTTGTGTGTGTGTACAGCTCTGGAGGCCACAAAGGGCAGTGGCCAATGAGGAACAGAGAGGCGGCGCCTCCGGATAGGGTTGCCCTCAGTAATGAGCCCGGCCACAATATTGAGCCCAAACATGATTTCGTACAGTGCTTCATTGTGTGCCTCATATACTGCATTACAGTCTCTCAAAGGCAAAGATGTAACACGGATTGACGGGTTTTGAACGAGCTCACGTAGCCGTGGCTACAGCAGCTACTTGAACGTGAACGATATAGCCTTGTGCTGTACGCGTCAGGAAAAGGGCCGGAGAGCCCGCGTTGGTTTGACACTGTCCAGCTGGCGCTTTAGAGTGGACAGGGGAGGAGTCACCCCTCTTGAGCTGGCAGCAGAGAGCCGTAACTCCCGCCTGCTGCGAGTGCTTAAAACCCAGCAGTGATGGAGCGTGTTTGAAACAGCCCCCTGTAACAGAGCAAGCCCCCACTAAAGCTAGACGACACCATTAAGAGAGGATTCCATTAAATGGCATCATCTACAGCACCTTCGTGGACCTGTAATCACGAGCCAACCCGTGCAGTTTTAGCCTTGTCTGATGAACTGAGATACTGCTGTTGGACGAGGGGAACACAGACCCTTTTACCTAATGATGGAGTAGTAATGTGCCACCCTTCATGAACGCAGTCTCGCCGTAACGGGGAAACCCAAGAACCCAATAAATTCCGCTGATAGGTTTCGATGTAATTCCAGGAAGGGTGGATTTAGCTGCGGAACATTCCTCTGGATCATAAACGTGGTTTTTGTAATCAAGCTCTTTTTGGAAATAGTGCTTTACTGTGTGAAACCTGTGAGCAAAAAAAACAAAAAAAGTGGACAGGATTAGTTCAATTTGTTAAGAGCTGTTTTAGCTCTTAAGAGTTTGAGCTCTTAGAGCTCATTTCCCGCCACGCACACACACGGGTCCTCAGATAAGGGCCAGCTAATTGTCGTCCCTATTACAGTAAACGCTGCTCTCCCCATGTAAAGCACACTAAATTACCACCAGATGGGAGATTAAAGCCTTGCACAGGAGATGGTGGGTCTAAGAGCCACTCTTTCCCTGAGGTAAGAAAAATTCATATTTCCTGATTGCAATTGCACCCTCTCCCCTGAGATGGGACATTATGAAGGACCGGGGCTGTCACCACGACAACCGCGGAACCCAGTCGGAGTCACCACGATAGCCGCAGAGGCCTGGCGTGGGGTTACTACGCACAGCCATCTCTTTGATGTCAGAGCCCGCGTTGCTCCTTCAGTGCTGTTCCACGAACGATGCGTCGATCATGTGACCTCCTCTGGGTCAGCTCTGGTTTTGGACCGCCTGGACTGCCTGCGCTACAGTTTTTCTATCACTCTACAATTATGTTTTCCTCTGAAATCAAACCGGCCCAGGTAAGAGCCCATTCAAACTAAGCTACCAGCCACATGACATCGACCCTTGAGACATTCAGCTGGCGCAGTTGTCGTGTGACATCAGGAAAAGCAGTGGAAGCAACCAGAAATCACACTCTGTCACAGAAAGGGGCTGGCACCGAGGTGGGGTTTGGCCGTGGCAGAAACATCAGTCACTGAGCGGGTGACACAGAGGAACACAGGATGCCAGCCCCTCTCACAGGAGGAAATGGAGTGACGGGCGCTAGGGGCGACGGAGGAGGGGTCAGCGGGTGGAATGTGGGCAGAGCAGGAGGAATGCGCAGGATCTACGTTGTCACCTGAAGGCTCCGGTGTTTACTTTGAGGCCTGGCTGGCTCACTGCTGCACTGCCAGTTATATAAATAGTTCCCTCTCCACAGCAGCCCTGGGTAATTGCCTGCCTGCGTGCTGCACAGATGGTCAGCTTCAAGTATTGTTTTGCTAAACTGTTGATGCAAAGGAAGCACCTGTACTGAATCATGTCCTCACACTTTGGGCCCAGGCGCTGGGAGCACTCCGGCTGCACCACGCCCTTCTTCCAAGGCTTAGGAACCATTCTGGAAATTAGTCACCTTGCCTGCTTATCTTTCATGCTATGAGACCTTACCCAAAAAAGGACGGCTCCCAGAGTGACAAAGGAGGGAAATAAGAATGGAAAGAGTCCTTGTTTCTTTCTGTTCTTTCCTCTCACGGCTCTGACATCAAATGGAATTTCACGTTGGGCTCATTCATTTGTCAACGTGACCTGACTTTTCGTATTACCCGGAGGGGCTGTTCTGGAGAAGTAGTAGATATAAACGGATGTAAGCACTTCCCAATAAGAAGCAATGGATTGAAGGGAATGTAGCCGCGGCTACATGAACTACATAGACAAGGGGGCAGAGAAGAGAGGGGGAAGACAAAAAATAAAGAGAGGGAGACAGGGAGCAGAGAGATGGGCTGATGGAGTCCCTGTAGTTCCTCTCTGATCTGGCAGCTGTTGGGAAGGCTGGAAGCTAGCAGGCAGGCTGCAGTTATTTGGCACGACTGCCACTCTCCGGCTCCCCCCCCCCCCCCCCCCCCCCCCCCCCCCACACACACACAGATGGCCACGGATGTGACACCAGCGCTGATAAAACCATCACTCACATGACGGCCTCATAAGCAGCTGTCAGTGCCCTAGCACTTTTACCCCTGAAGCAGGAAGCGCTAAGAATACGTGGAGCTGGAAAGGGGTGAAAACAGCCGAGGAGAGTGAAGACGGCGGCGAGCGACAAACACGAGGCACCTGTCGAGTTCAGTCTGGCCACGGGGGAGAGACATCCTGGGGCGATTGTGCCCAAGCGGAAGCTGGACACTCGTGCGGGCCACCATTGTTCTGGCGGGAAAACGCAGGTGTTTCCGTTCCTGGCGGTACGGAGATAACAGAGGCCAGAGGGTTGATGGCGGGGTTGGGACGTTTCCACTGACCGCGAGGCCAAACAGGTGCAGAGCCGGCTTTGGCCTGACCGTTCCGCGCTTAATATGTTTTCGCGAAAGGGTGCCTCGTGACCCTGACGTCATGAGAATCTCAAGAGTGAAAAAAAAAAACATCGCTATGAATAAATAAAAGTGTTACCAGGACAGTGTTTCCAAGAAGAAGCTTTGCTTAAAAGAAGGGAAAACAGACCGCATCCTCTCACGCCAGACACTGTAAACAGGACCTGACAGACATATTTACACTTCCACTGGCGGTGCATTTTTTAGCTCTGAGGGAACACAACAAGCAACCTGCGAGACTGGGCTGCAATATCACCCAGCTGCAGATGGCAACGACATCGCTGCCCTATCCAGCCTTTGTCTGTGCGCCGCTCGGGAGTGCAGACGGAACGGAGGGCCGCAGACGCAATTGCGTCAAAGGCAGCAACAGACCGCAAACACGGGCAAGGCGTCTTCCCGGTCTGCCGAGATGTTCGGTTCGGTTGAGGGAAAAGAAAGGCTTCGCGGTGATAGCGAAAGCACTAAATGTTTATAGATGGAAGCCCAGACTGCAGGGCCAGTGTTTGCTTTTCAAATCTGTTTGGCATCCTCAAATAATGATTTGACTGTGGGATAGCAGACATCCACAGTCCAGGCCCTTTTATATTATCATGTGTTGCACAGGGAGAGAAAATGAGCATGTTCCAGATGGACAATTGGGAGTTTTACAAAAAAAAAGAGAAAAAAAAGCAGAACATCTTGCATTAGAGCTGAAATTGCATTTTGATGGATTAGGCATCATTTGAAAAAGATTAAACCTACCTTCCTGAAACATAGATGGGCTACTCTGGACCTCTGGCGAATTAAAGCTTCAGAGATTCTTTTTTCTATTTTCACTAGATTACTTAATTGGTACAATTAGGGCTTAATTAATCTCAATGAGTCATGCATTTGACATATGTACTGACACAGGTTTTAGGTTTCAAGAAACATACAAAACCCTGCAGGCTCTCTGGAAAATGAAAAGTCTGTTTCCTCTGTATAACAGAATGAATGGCCATGACATAAGAGGGACATTCCCTTAAACAGGCTGTCAGCTCACACATCCAGCTAGCAGAGGCCTAACTTAAGTGTGTGTGACAGGAATAAGATCACATTAAGTGGACAGTAACACGGCTGCCATAAATAATTTTGGAATCTGAAATGTATTGGGGGGTTTCTAATGTTACAGGAAAGATGCAGACCTCAGACGTGGATGACAGAACAATCATCACAGAAGAATTTTCCATTGCTGGGAAGACTATATGCCAGGTCAACGACAAGGCAGCTTGGCAGTGTCAGCTGTGAGGTATTTGCTAAAATAACCAATCACGGGAGAGAAGAACGTGTGAGCAACCCTAGTGCTTAAAGACCCCTCTCACCCAGGAAGTCCATTGAGAAACAGTGTGAGACATGCCAGGCAGCGCAGCCACTAACCCCAGCTAACAGACATAATCTTAATGGCTCTGCCCTATGCAAATGTGAAGAACAGCTGCTGTTTCCACAGGGAGCTGCCTTTTACTGTGGCTGTCCTCAAGGTCATGGGTGGGAGTTCCCTGTGAGCGGACAAATACTGAAGCCAATATGAGAAGGGCCAGGACTGAGTAGTACTATGGGACAGTGAGGCGGGCTGCACAAGGCCTCCGTCTGTGGGACGATCAGGAGAATATCACATATTTCCCATCACAAGGAAAGAGCAAAAGCTACATTCTAACTGCTGATCTCTAAAAAAAAACACCAGTCAGACTCCAGGCAGCTCATAAACAAACTTTGAAAACTCCCTCGATGCTTCTCACGCGGGGATATCACAAGTGTTTATCTCCATTTAGAGAAATGGAGACTGACACATTTAAAAAATGAGCTGCAGATTTGTTTTCTGAAGACTTTGGAATAATCATTGAGCCTGCCTATGACACCTATACCTATGTAAACATGTACTCCTTAGACATACAGTGCACTACAGGAAAGCCACCAACTCAATAAGCCCTAGCTTTTTAAACCTTTATTCTGCCAGGCAGGTCAAATAAAACTAATTCTTATTTAAAATGACGACCTGGCAAGAGGTAGTAAAGCCACTTGAGGGTGGGAGGCAGAGGGTAAAATGACAGGGATTGGGTTGGGAAAGGGGGGTGAATGTTTATTGTTAGTCCCTCCCTGACAACAACCATTAACTAATAAGAATTTCTCAAGTTGCTAAGAGGAAAACTGAGGAAGCCTGACCAATGTAAGCCCACTATACCCCGGCAAGATGAAGCCAAACCCCAGTGCCAGGGCTATTGCCAAACTAGCATGTTCTAATAATGTCTTGTCTAAGGGGCTATGAGCTGTAAAATAATAGCATTTAACACACTAGCTACTCCCACCCCAACTAACTCCCATTGAAGGCATCAGCAGTGCTCTTTGATCACAGCTCCAAGTACAAAGCCCAAAAGAACCTACAGATGGCTCAGTTCCTGAGAGCATGGGTTCAAGTTGTGCATGGTACAGTCTACATTCAGGATATCCCTGCTGCCAAGGGGACACGCTACACTGCTATCAGCCCAACTGGCAGAGGGTCTCTATAACTACAAGACAATGGGAGTGAATGGGTTCAGGGATGCTGCGCCTTGCATTAAACATGAAGCAGACACAGCCGGTGTGTAGTCCAGTGTTTGCCTGACTAAAAAGTTAAATGAATGGATCTTTGGTCGAGCAGACAGACGAGATGTGTGTGCCAGGCCTAGTGGCACTTCCCTTACAAGTGTTTTAGGTGGGTGTGCACAAGGCTTGAATGGGGGGCGTCACTCTCACTGGCCAGCGGACGCACTGCTGACGTATTTTTTCTATTCCAAGGTGAGGCTCGGTGCCGGCACAGCCCAAGCGCAGCGCGGCACAGAGGCTGGCTTTGTCCTTGTCAGCTCCATGATAGATATTCTCAAGGCTGGATGTTGCAAATGGTTCTGGCTCTTCCTCGAATGCCACAGTAATAGTAACGCAAAACAAAAACATATAGTGCGCTCTCTCTTTTCCAGAAGGGGGCAGGGTCTGGAGGACTTTGGGAAGGTTGAGCACTGTCACGCCACTGTTGTGATGGGGAGGGACGGGAGGAAAACTGCAGACTGTAAGAGAATGCAAGGGAACCTGATATAAAGGGCTCAATTTAGCCACTCTTAATTTTCTGACTAAGTTAACAAAGAAACATGACCAGGATTGAGAACCTTGCAGATTATAGTTTAAACTGTTCTTATGAACAGAAGTTGAAAGTTAATGAGGTACAATTAATTCCTATTTCACAAAAGGTGACAGGCCTGAACACATCTGAAATTCACTGGCAAAAAAGCATCCAAATCTTTTCCATGAAAGAACAATTTTTTTATTAGCAAAGTCAAAAGTAATGACAATAATATGGTTCCAGCCATAAATTATTCAAAATTGTCATATTTTTCAATCAAACTAAAGCCTTGAATAAATCATTTAATTTTGTCCCTTTAGTTTATAACACAAATAGCCTACCGTCATTAATACAGATAGGCCTATATACAATTGTCAATATCACAAAATGTGTAATATTGCTTTGCAATATCATTATCTTCAAACACCAAAGCCAAATGTTCCACTGAAGCAAGGTGCTTTCAAGGTAAAGCAGTAGCCTAGATCAGTTACAGTATGTGCGAAAAAGTAAAAGTTCTGAAGCTGAGCCCTATGTCACGTTTCACTAAATGACTCAACCGTTTTTTTTTCTTCTGTATGGCACGAGTTCAGAAAGAGATCACGTTATAAAGAGACAAATGAACATTGTATAAACGGCAGTCATCTGACACAGGGCTAGGAGGAAGTGGAGATTAAATTTATATAGCTCAAAATATAGCCTATTCATCTCATTCATTCATTCATTCATAAAGTTACTCTCACGTCACGTCAGTCTTACACAACCGTTTGTAAAACCATAGCATAATAATAATAATAATGATAATAATAATAATAACGTCGTCATTCATTATAAAATTCACAGTGTGAACATGTGATATTAATCAAACTGCATCTTCTCAAAAAACAGTAAAAATTTAGCACATTAAGTTAGCAAGAAATGATTACGAACGTAGCATACAGTTCAAACAATGAAAAAAAAAAACCGTCATGCACTGCTTTAAATTTACTCTAATCTCACTTTACCTGAGCAGGTGGAAAATGAAGGAGGAGAGCAGCTACAATCGGGATGATGTTGGCAGAAAGTTTCATTTCGTGTTTCTCATCCGATTGTCCAAGGGATGCAAGTAAAGCGCAAAATCCACCAAAAAGCGGAAATGCAATGTTTAATAGTGTTTTTTTTTGTTTTTTAAAAATATGATTGAAAGAATCCTGTCCAAAAAACTGCTACAACAGCAAAGTCAGTTTCTACTTGACGCGTCCTCAATGCGACAACGGTGAGGGAACGAATGCATCGTCACGTAGGCTATGGCATTCAGTAGCGAGCTGATAGCAAACCTGATGAAAGCTGAGAAAAAGACAAATACAATTCCTGTGTCTTGGTAATCGTTCATGCAATTTTGTTGTAGGCTAAAGCTTGCATGTACTAATGCGTTACTGTTATGCAAAGTTTGAATAAAATACAAGAAATATTTTAACGATCTAAATCCAAACTTTATTCACTCTCAATTTAAAAAAAAATCTTGCTTGGAATGATGAGAGATCAAAATTTTGTGATCAAAATAATTAGCTTAATATTGTGAACAGGGTTGGTTCTCAAAAATATGCGGAAATATTTCCATGTTAAAAAGTGAACAGTTGGACTCGAAAGGCTCCACAATCTATTTAATTTGAATGGTCCTAAGGTTATTCTCTGGTGGTTTGCTCAGGTTTACGGAGTGCAATTCTTCGGCGAAGTTACATACATGCCACTAATTGCTTCTCACTACCTCTCAACTTGTAGCCAGAACGAATCTCCTCCCCTCCACGTTTTCCCTCCCTCTGTTCCTCTCCCTCCCTCTCGGTCTCTTTTTTCCATTTTTGAATTCATGGGATCCTCAGTTACAGAAAAGTTCAGACACCGTTCTCTTTAAAAACGAAACTAAATTGTATTACATAGCTATTCATAATTTTATACTCTTAATTCAGTGTTGATGCCAGTGACCGAATTCAAGCTATAAAGTCAATTATGTTAATTAAAACGAATATCTTCTCAGGTCTATGTTTTGTGTGACTTTTTTCCCCTTTACATTTCCCTGGTGTCTTGAAGGTATCTGGGCTTCATTACATTGAGCTCTAAGAGAGTGCACCCCTAAATGGGGACTTCAAAGACAATTTTTGATAAGATTAATGTAGATTTATGGCCGTAACTTTTAGGAACACAGCCACATAATGCCTGTAGTCATAAAAAAATGCCTGTAAAATATGACAAGTAACATTAGCATTCTTCAAATATGCCTGCAGATAAAGCAAGTCCAGTTGTATTCCTTCTCCAGTGGACTCAGGATACTGGCCTTTTTTTTCATCATCTGTTCTGTGGCTTCTTAAAAAGACATAGATTTTTCTGAAGGTACAGTATACTTTATCATACAAATTACAGTAAGAATGGTCAAAAGGGAGAGAGAGGGAGTAGGCCTAGTCTGGGTGAATCTTACCAGTGTCGTCTGGCCTGATAGGGTCAGAAGCCTCATGATTTGTTTTCTGGGCATCACAGACACATAGGCATTGACAGCAGAAATATAATAGAAATAAAAAAATTCAGTCTCAACAGGTGGTATTACAAAACAAAAGCTAATTTATAAAAAAAACTGCAGTTATTTGCATTTAACAATGAATTATCTGGCTATGTGTGTGTGTGTGTGTGTGTGTGTGTGTGTGTGTGTGCGTGCATGCATGAGTGCTTGCACACATGTGTGTGCGTGCATGCCTCTGTGTGTGTGTGCGTGTATGCATATGTTATGTGTTCAACCTGTAAAGCAAAAGTTGTTTTCCGTTATTTGCTGCTGAGGGAGGTCGTTCTTCAGGATTATTTATCTCAATACAGATTCCTCTGGGAGATTTTACCACCCAAGCCACACACTGTCGAGTTTGTGTGTTAACTGATGGGCTTTTTTTTTTTTTTTGGACTTGGGTAGAGATTCCTTCACTGTTTACCCACAGAGTTTATCTTCAGTACGGGATTCTGTGTTTGCAGTAGCACAGGAATGCAGAAGCTGAAGATTCTTCTCTCCGGCGTTCTCTGCATTCTTCAAGCTACCGCTGCTATCCGCCTTTGTACGGACCACACTTTGGATTGGGGTGTTTGTAAACACTTCAGTGAACAGGCAGGACTGTGCACCCCTACTCTGGCTGCTGCACGATCTCTGGGTCGCGCTAATGGAATGGTTGATAAGGTGGTCTGCTGTGCTGGATTAAATGGCTTAGATAGGCCAAAAGAGTAATAGTGAGTCATGGTAAAAGAGGTTTTGTTAAAAGGAACCAGGAAGGCAAAGAATTCTGGGAATTAGTGGTTGGTACACATTGCACTTGTGCATTTGCCATATGAAAGGTCTATTGATTATGGTTGAGCAGATAGATGAACTCAAACAAGCGTACACCTGTAATCAATCTTTTATCAATCAAGTGTATCTAGACGTATTGTGTATATTACAATTATAAACAGACTGTGGGCATCTAGACCGCTTTTCAAGGAAGCCATGGGAGTGTAGTCAGTTATGTAATTTAGGGTGTGTGGAAAGAGTTCATAACATCCTACTGTTCAAGTCTTAAATCTCACATACAGAAGACTCAGCTGGGAGCAAGTAAAGCAAACTTGAATCATGGCTCAACACTAAATTCATTTGCATAGCGCTATTCAGCCTTTTCCAAGAGGATGCGAAAACCATCCCATTGTGATTTAACTGCCCAGGCCAGGTCAATGAAGGGCTCTTGAGTCCTCGCCAGTGATTCTCACATTCTGGGAGAAGACAGGGTGCTCTTCTTCTCTGTGACCAGCACATAAAAGCATTGGTTACAAATACACAATCTTGTCTATCTGTTACATTCACAAAGACTTGGAATTTTTAAATTGTAGTTCTGGAAAAGCAACTACAACTTCAAGCCCAACCATAGCAGAATGCTGCAGCATCCTCTGAGCGTCGACTGAATGTGTTTTCACAAATGCGTCGCAGAGAGCTGAGGCAAAACATAAAGAATCTGTCAGAACGCAGGGCTAAACCAACACTGGCTGGTCCCAATAACAACAGCTCAGTGGTCTGTGTTTGTTCAGTGCTTAGAGCCAGACACCCGACATGGGGACACGTCAGTGCTGCTGCTCCAGCAACTGAGTGATATATGCCTGTTTTTAAAGGTGCACCATCCGATATGGACTAATTAGGTCACCCCATTTATTTTTAGGGTAAATATCTACTGACAAGATAAGCAAACCTGGGAAGAGCAAAGGTAGCTGGCAGATGATTCTTTCGCTGGTCCGAGAAACCACGTGTTTGATACTTTCACAGAAACATGGCAGAGGTTGGATAGTTTTCCAATGCCCCCTCCTTAAATTTAAATTTCACACATACTGATGCTGCTTCAACAGTTCTTTTGACAAGGACCATCTCATTCCTTTTAAAGTTCCTCAAATCTTTCATGGAAAAATAACAGAATCCTACTCTGTAATTCGTCATAGAGCAAATAGGAGGGAGGAACCTTAACAACGGAAGCTATTGGGTTCTGGAAACATCTGTGAAGCAAATGGTAAAGCAAAACATTATTCTCAATGTATGCACTGTGTCCTATTTCAAAGTAATACATTTTTATAGACAAATTCCTGGATAATTTTGAGTGGTGGAATCCCAATGGCCCAGCTTTTAGCCACAGGTTTCCTAAGACACTGTGTTTAATTCCTGCAAGTATAATAATCAGGTGACCTGAAACAGCCCATTATAACAGAACACGCTGCTTTGTTTCTTTTGAGAGTCACTGTTGACGAGCCAACTCGGGGCCTCTAACAATTCACCTCTGCATTTGACGGGATTGTATGATGCTAACACCATTCACTCTCATACAAGCACAGACATGTTGGGTTAATACACGGCAAAGTGCTTAAATGAATGACTTCAAACACGTTGCTTCCATTCTGCCACTGAGGGATGATTTTGGAACTGTTAGGCCCTCAGAATTTAACGGAGCCGTCATCCCTGAGATTAATTAAGGAGGACGAAACCAGAACTGAGTTTATTTTTCACAGGAATGCAGTTATTAATGAGTGCCTGGTAAAAGGGAAGGCGAGCTGCAGATAAGTGGCCGTGTAGCAGGCACTGCAGGAGATTGAGGGCAGAAGGTCGGCGGGTCAATGCTCAGTAAATGACTCCTGTGCACACTCTGTAGTTGCTATTGATGAGCCTAATGGGTGGCTATCAGGAGCACAGGGTGCCAAAATAAGCACATTTTCCACCCACAGTTCTTCCCCATACCGCCTCAAGCCCCCATCCCCCTCAAACCGTTTCCCAAGATTGCTGAGAAAAAAAGGTAAACAGCTGAACAACATTAATGATGGTCATTCATCATTATTAGGCAGCACACAGCCCCGGTCTATAAAGCAATGGCTTGTGTGGGTTCCCTGCCATTTCAGGGCACGGGAAGAATTGGGGTGCCCTGCAAAGGTGCCTGTCAGCTCCTGGGTCGTTTTTTAACCCAAATGGGGCAGATCCATATAAATGGCCCAATTAAGCCAGAGGGTTTACTTCACTGCATTGCTTGCGAGTAGAAGACCAGCACAACAGTGTGGCTTTATGTCAATGGCGACAATGTTTCATCTTTTGTTTAGGGGAACAGGCAGAAAAAAGGCTTTTCCCGTTGGTGTGAGTTAGCCACAACAGAACTGAAGCAAAACCATTAAAGAAACAAACCGCGGATGATTATATAAATTTGCAGCAATCCCTGCTGTAGTCTCTGAGTTTTCAATCTGTGGCGAAGTTATGGCTGGAGGTCTTGGAGATCAAGGGAACTGAGTCCCTGTTTGCTGGAGGATAACCTCTCTCAGACCTTGGGCCTTCCCTGAGTAGGGACACGTGATTGGTTGCATTTCCACTGCTGTGCCAGACCGAATTGTGCCAAGCCTTGATCGGGTCAGGGCCAGCAGCTCAGCGCCTAAAGACGAGGGACAAAAGCTTTCTTGGTTTACAATGGTCAGGCCACAATGGCCTTCCAAAGTCACAACAGATCTTGCACCTATCTGTTAAAAATCTAAATTGAAACCTAGCCTCCTGTGCCATTCTTATACCTCCCCCAATATAAGCCTGGTGAAAGCTGTAGAATTCAGATTAACCAATCACCCCACATTTAAGGTATTAAGGTTCATTTTATCATGCATCACATCATCTCAGTGATGGAAGGTGTAAAGGTGGTGGCATCTATTCAAATCGGGAATTGAAAAAGGTGCTCCTGTAAACAGGGTAGTTGCCGTTGAATTTCAAGAGGAGGTCAAATACATCACACATCTGTGAAACGCCCTCTGAGCATCTTTTGAATCTTACAGTAGTGTTGTCATCCTTGTGAAATTACTGCTTTAGCCTGGTACCGTATTTGACTTGTACTTGACAGTACTTGACACTACTGTGATTTTTCAGTATCAACAATTTACATCATCCAATCATTTATATACCTTGATCCTTCTTGATAGAGTTAAATTCGTTTGTCATACGTTTTATACTTTACGTTGTGTCACATCCACTTGCATTAACAGCTAAACTATCCCTCAACAATAACCTGACAAACACAACAAAGAAAACTAATTCCATGATATGGAGAACAGAGAACAGATATTTCCTACAATATTAAGGTGTTAAAGTAAAAGAAAGGCACAATCTAGCAACAGCAAAGGTATTGGGGGAAGGCATAGGCTTAGATAAACAGATATAAAATAAATGTCAAATGTAAAAATCAGAACCATTTTTTTGTGACTCCTAACCCTTAAAACTCATAATGTAGCCCTCTCTAGAGGACGATATAAGCCTCCATGGGGGTTGCTGTGCATACTACAGATCTGAATCAGACATCACAGGCAAGATTCTGTGGTTCATGACGTAACTTTTCAGAAGTTTTAGATGTTGTCTCAGATGGCATCATGGCCGAATTGTGGTACATTCTACACTAAAGCTTCTATAGAGACTCTCAGAGGCACCGAGCTGTTGGCAAAGGGCCTTACTCAGTGTGTGTGTGTGTGTTTGTGTGTGTGTGTGTGTGTGTGTGCGCGTATGTGTGTGTGTGGTGTGTTTAGACTGCCCCAGGTCTGGCTTGTCGTCGACCACCTGGTCAGTACCTCCTCTGGGTTCTGACATTAGCCTGGCCTTGAGGCCCCATCTTCCTGTTATTGATTGGTCTTGATGCTCTAGACACTTCTCCCCTTCCCACTCTTATCCCTGAAGTAAAGCTGATTTGGTGAAGTGTGTGTGCCTCTGTGTGTGTGTTTGTGTGTGTGCATAGAGTGTTGACTGCCCTCCAGCAAAAAGCTGCTTATTGTTGCTTAAGGTGATTAACATTATATCACAACCTGCTCTTAGATTTTGTGCACGTCAAATCCTGTTTATGATTCCATGGGACGCATAGTCATACCCTTTGCCCAGCTGAGAGACTGTTACATCCCAAAGGGCTGTCAGGTGTTATCCTGTTTCCATGTGCATTCCTTCCCATTTTGTGTGCATTGTTTCTGAATGGGGGAATTCCAAGGTCACACTTGCGCATAGTTGTTATTTTTGTCAGAAGGAGCTATAATATTATTTCCTCTATCCGAAAATTCAAAACACAGTTTTTTCCAGAAACGTGCCAGC
This sequence comes from Ilyophis sp. 1 JC-2022, assembly GCA_022702515.1. NCBI lineage: Eukaryota > Metazoa > Chordata > Actinopteri > Anguilliformes > Synaphobranchidae > Ilyophis > Ilyophis sp. 1 JC-2022. The sequence goes on along the minus strand of CM040406.1, from coordinate 32,263,856 downwards.
GTATAAATAAAGTCCCCTGACCCTGTGCACTTTCACGCAGCTGTAACTTGGGACTTCCTGCAAAGAAACAAATTACTGCAAAGTAATTATTGATGTTCATCACATGCCAGAAGTCTAGAGCAGAATAAATAGCAGCTGAATAAGTTGTTGGCTGACTATCGACCGCTCATTTAAACAGAGTTTTGGGTCATTTAGAGTGCCCTTACTGTCATGTCTTTGCTCAATTCATACTACTGGAGCAAAATGCTGCGAACAATCAAAGAAATGACTCCACTGAAGTGTATCCATAACTGTTTCCCGAGATAGCTGGATCAAAAGACCCTTCCGTGCGGCTATCCACTCCAGCCGAGCTGGATGAGGAACCACAGCGTGGCAGCCCAGGTTTCAGAGGGACCCGTGGTGTTTATGTTAGAAGCATTTTCATTACTTACACTTCTAGTTGGGAGGAAGTCGTGGTCAGTCGGTCATTTGCACAAAGGAGGAGAAACAATGTTGAGAATGAGTTATCATAGTTTATAATGATGCGTGCAACTCTGTAATGTTGATAAATGAGGCAAATGGCGGTGCACGTTTGTACAAACAATCCTCCAGTCAGGATGCGGAGGTCGTAACTAACGGGTGATAACACGGTGCGTTCCTGAGACTGGACCCATCGTGAGTCAGCGCAGTGTCTGTGTTCGGGACAGACTGCAGAGTTAAGTCCACACCAGGTTTGAGGAATCCAGACATTCCAGTAAGAGGTACCACATGTCCCGGGCAAATAGAAGGAAATGGGGTGTAGAGGGGAGCACATTTCGCTTCCAAAGTGAACGGAACGTCTTTGGGCTTTGTCATTGACACCTACGTGCACACCCGCTCCAAAAGCTCTGCAATTAAATGTGCATGTATTTTCTTCATTGTGTCCACTGTAGGTACTGTATAAGCCATAGTCATTGACCTTCCCTGTTTGCACCCTTAAAGTATCTGCACTACGGCACACACCCATCAGGCCATGTATCAGTGTAGACAGGGCACTACTTGTATGGACTTCACAGAACCATATGGGAGGCAATAAGTACCCTGACCAAAGTTTGCTACACATATTTACACCCGGTAGAAGAGACTAGGGAAACAGTGATAAAGGCATTTGTCAAACTAATCACTCAAAACAAACACAAAAATAGACATGCCACGTATTTGGCATTGTTTTTTTGACATGTTTCTGCTTTGGGCAACGGGGCAGATAAAAGGTCTTTGTCTCGTATGTGAGTGACTAGAGAAAGGCACACTTTTTGTGAAAACAAAAGGGGGCAAGTGTGACTGTGAGCTGAGTGTGAGGTGGCCTGGTGAAGGGGTAGGGGCTACAATGGGGAAGGGGAAAAGAGGGGTGCCCCAGGGTGGTCCCTTCGAGCGTAAATCTGGTCCCTGACAGAGGTAAACAAGGGACGTAAACCGTATGGCGTGTTTGCGCTTTTCTGACTGCCAGCGCTGTAATTGAGGTTGAGCCCTGAAAGAACAACACGTGAAGGGGCAACACCCTGGGGGCTAAAACCCGATCCCGTGCTGCTGATAGCCCCCTGCCACCCCGCTGCCACGCTCGTCCCGACTCTTAAACAAGCCGCCCGGCTCTCACAGCCCTTGCGCCTCTCCACACTTATTTGACAGTTCGGCGTGTGGTGACATTCACTGCAGCCTGCTGCCCAGAGGAATGGCCATTACTGAGGTCAAATTATTAATCTAAAATGAAGGGTAGGTTAAATCGAGTCTGGATGTATGAAATGGGCAGACGTGGTGACCTGTCAACTTACAGTCTCACTTAAAATGACAAACATCTTCTGCTACAGAAAGAGAACAAAGGCATTTTGGCCTGTCCCTTGACTAATGCATGTTTTAAAAAAATATTTATTTAAGTATGTATTCCATTGCATCCTGAAATTAAATTGTGGTTTTCTCTAAGGAATCTTTACAGTTACAAGAGAGTGTGTAAAAAAGAAGCGTTAGCACGTATCACGTTAACATCTATTTAAAGTACTTTAAAATATGTGTTACATCTAGCTAACGTACCTTGGTTTTACTTATATAATGGCACATTTTCTCTTGTCAGGGTGTTATGTTAATTTATTTTCAGGCAAACCTACTTGTTTCCAAGAAGGCTTTTTAAAATCAGATTATAGATTTAATACTACTGTTAATTAAGAACACATAAACACACGCCATTGTTCATGAGTTGTTCATAATCTGTCAAAAGAGGGTCAAGTACACTACTGACAGATCGAATGGCAGGCTATATATTGTTTAGGTGGAAAGCCAGTGTTTCCATGTTTATTTTAAAAAGGATTTGAAAAGTGAAATACACTTATAAAAACAGTGAGGGAATCAATCAAAGCAGGCCCAGTTTGATTTATTAGTGTGCAGCTTGACTAGAGTATGCAAGCCCAAAAATACTGTTTATTTTTTCAGTGCAGAAAGTGAGCTCTTTTTTTTTTTTTTACCACTAATCAGTTTATCTTCCACCAGGGGTTAAATGTAAGAGTTTTAAAAGGTTTATACACAAAACATGTACACATTGCCTGCATCCAAAAAAAACAGTATGAATTTGCACGTGCCTTAAGGTGCTAAACTTTGTGCTTATTTTACAAAGGATATCCCTTCCATTTGCAATAATAGCCCCCTGAAGAGAACCTGCCTTTTGCTGTTATCCTCCTATTATAGACAGAGGGCACAGGAAGTTTCACAGCACTTGGGGTTTTGATCTTTCTATGTTCTTGTTTTTTTTTTTTGTGTGTGAGTCGCTTGCATCATATGTGGGCCATCAGAATTGAGCGCTTTTTTTAAACATTGTTATTCTGCCCATTATTATTATTGTTTTAAAGACAGATTTCATTAATATCCTGGGCAGTATATGCACACATGTAAACCTGTGATGGATGGATAGGTGGGGTCTGTTTTGTTAAATGCACTTTATGAGAAAGCGTCACACTGTGGTGACTTACTGTAAGAGTAAGCTGCAAAGACTTTGCTTTTATTTCAGTTGCAAGAAAAAAACAGAAACAACACAGATGGTGTTGGATTGATTCAGGCATGATCCTTCTTCTGCATACACGGCACACTTTCATTTCAACTTTTATAAGCCGACCCAAAAAACAAAGAACGTAAGCAAGGGGTCTGATTTCGACATAAGGTCTTTAAAACATGTCAGAAATCTACTTTATAGCCCACATGAAAGACTCATCAGGTGAACAAAGGGAGTTTACAATATTAAAGTTTACATATACAATATAATTTTTTTGGAGAGGGGGTGGGGGGTGGGTTGCAAGAGGAACTGAAGAAGGGAGACAAGTAGGACATGGTCTAAGTTTGGAGTGACAACCATCGATGGTATCATGTTTACAGAAACTAGAGCCAACCAAAACCATGCCTTCACATTTATTTATGTACAGAACATGACTTCAATCCAAATAAATGCTACTGCCTCTAGTTATCCTACACGAGGAGTGGAGGGGGGAGGGGTAGGAGGGCGCAGGAATGGAAGGGAAGGGGGGGGGGTTAAATAGCTGTAGAAAGCTATTAATGTCAATACAACTGACTGGTGAGAATTTGGCAACCGTGATGGCTATTTTCACAATTTCATCAGTTGACCATGCTTTAAAAATGGCCCACTTTCCCAACTAAGCTGCTACTGTGCATTTGCTAGATGGTGGCTTTGATTACTTCTGACAATGTCTATTTGTTTTTTCTTTCTTATCTTTTAATGGTTTGGTCTCCGACTGTCACTGCCAGGAAAATGGCAGTGACCAACTGTTCCCAGATGGCCTTGGGCTGACCATGGCCTGGGATCTCCAGCATGGATAGAACAACAGGACAGTGATGCGGTAACTGTGTTGTGTGCGAAGGTGGGGGGGCTGGGGTGGGGTGGGGGGGCACAGAATCACCTAGGTTGAGGCCATCCTGCTGAGTATAGCATGATGGTGCCATTGGTGTCAGTTGAAGAGATACTTCACCTACATGACAAATGCTGTCAGACCGTTAGCACAATGTCATAAAATTCCGTAAATCCTTTTGTCCTGTTGACATATAAACATAAATATCTCCCACAATGGCGAAGATAGGATTGTGAGAAACTGCCTGTTTCACAAGCTCTGATCTTCAATTTTCTGCACAGTCAGTCTACAGTGTATGTAGCCAAGTTCAACTGGAGGAAAATTGGAATCTGTAAATATGTAAATATGTACAAAAGGTTCTATAATTTCTAAACCGTTCATCCGATATGGATGAAAATACCCTTAAATTAAAGGTGACAGTCTGCACTTCATTGCCATTGTATCCTTGTATCCTTTCAGACCCTAGGTGCTAGAGTACAGAACCAAAATAACAAAAAATGTGTCACTGTCCAATGAATTATGGTGCTCACTGTATACATACTGTATGTGTGTATGTAATTGGACAAATTCCATCTTATTTTCTCGTAATCTCATTTTCTGAACTTTCAAATATATTATTTCTTAATTAGATGTTTAACAGACTCTTAAATGTCCTGTTTATTATCCAGTTTCAACATGACACAAAATGGTAAGTAAGGCGGTATTTTCGTGGGTGGATGAACCATAAATATTTCCACAGTGAAAAAAAGAGACACATTAATCAGGACCAGCTCAGCTTTTGTTATGATGTGTACCTGAAAGTATTTACATGGACAAAGCAGGATATATAAGGCTGAGAGGGTTTATGTTTTATTTTTGTACTGCCCCTGGAGTTTGCACTGAAGCAGAACAACTCCCTTAAGAATTGCAGCCTCTCTGGGATATCAAATTTCAGCCCTGCTGAGAGCGTCAAGTCTCACAAAAACCATGAATAAAGTCCAGAAGACACTGCTAAGCTATAGCATGGAACATAGGGGATCTGTTTTTGAGCACGTCTTCTTTTCTTTGGCACTGGGCAGGGGGAGTGAGATCGGCAGCCCATGTACAATGACCCTATAATAGCAGTCTGTTCCTTGTCCTCATCCCAAGAGCCTTAACATGTTTACTTACTTTTTTGACCTGTTTGGTCCACATTCTTTCTTTGGCCTCTCTACCTTGCATGTGCATCATTTGGCCGCTCAACAGTTTCCACTGACAGGACCTTAGAGAGAGAGAGAGGTCGAGAAGGAGAACCTTCCACCACCACTGACCCAATGCTTGTGTGGTTTGAACAACCATGGTAGATACTTATGTGCCATATACCATGTCCTTTCACGCAATGCAAACCTCTTCATTACAGATGTGTAGAATATCTTATATATGGCTTCCTCTCCCCTCAGTCTATAGAAACATTTATTTAACCACATGCAATGTTGGGCACACGTGGCGATGGCGACCAGGCGCTTGGAAAGGGGGACCGAAGTACACATGTGGCAGCGACGTAGTGACACAAAGCTGAGCGCGCAGAGCATGAGCACGTGTTCGCAGGGCAGGAAAGGGTGCAGGGGAAAGTGTGGATTTGATAAGCACGAAGACCACACAGGGAGAGGAGAGTGTTGAAGAGAAGCAGGCCACGAACTCTCTCCGACAGGAGGAGTGTGAGAAAGAGTGAAAATAAGCAGCACTAATCAGTGGGAAATAAACAGAGGTGCAGCATCAGGGGAGGAACTGGGAAGTGGAGTCCAATTAACCTACACCCCAGGAAATATGCTATTCAGGATTTTAAAATTTTTGTTATTTAAAATAATAATAATAATTTGATGCCCATGGTGGGGCTGATCATGTCCAATTCCCACCCTAATTTGGAACGTTAAATTATCAGCAACCACAGCAGTGTTCATGTGCGAACCCTACTGGCGATTCGGGAGTGTATAGACATCTGCGGTTCTCCTCCGAAACACTTGGTGTCACCAGCTGCTTCTTATCAAGACTACAGCCAAGCTTGCATCGAGTGGAGTCGGAGGAATACCTTTCATATGCAGCTTTGACATGCAGTCCACAGGCGCCCGATCAACCAGCGGGGGTTACTAGAGAGCAAACATGGACCCCTAATGACTGAACCCTTCCCATACCCTGGGGGACGCAATCACCAACGCCCTATGGAGCTACTGGCCACAGTCAGCACTTGCATGGTCTGGATTTGATCCAAGACCGTGGGGTTCATCCATACACAACAGTGTGGTGTCTTCACCGAATGAGTCACCCAGCAGTTCAGAATATTTATATTGCTTGCTCACTGGTTATGTTAGCTTATTATTAATGAAAATCTTAACCAGAGCCCATAATAGGCAGCACTGCATGATTCCAGAACACAAACTCCAGCAGCAACCAAAATAAATGGTGTTGTCCCTTCCGTGACCCCAGTACATAGAAGTGCTCCAAGCAATACTGTAGTTCATTACAAGCTGAAGGACATTACTGAGTGGTAAGCCAGGTTTACAATAACATCTTGAAGTGGCTTAAGAGGAGCCATAAAAATGAGACTGGCACATCTGTCCAATGTTGGTCTTCCATTTCAGCCACAGCACTCTGGCTGTCTTTGGCCCAATGTGGTAACTGTGCTCTTAGGCACTGGCTCACAGTCATCCCCACTTCAGCCTCGCTCAGGAAATGAGGTCTCCTCATCCTAGAGTGTGTTACTATGGCCCAGGCAAAGGTTCTACTTGCTCCCGACTAGGGGTTACAGTGGAACAGGGTCAACAAGGCCTCAGGGACCTTTGTTGTGAATACAGAGCCTTGGAGAAGCCGTGCAGCTATATCTGAAGGAGTCCAGTAATCTGCAGGATCAGGGGAACTTTCCCAAGGCGATGAGAAGCAGATGTGTCTTTCTGCACAGCTGAACCCTTCCCCCCCCCCAGGCCCCAGGGGGCACATGAGAGGAACATGAGCACCATGGGAAGGGTAGTTGTCCCTAGGCCTGGTCATGTGATGAAGGACCCTTCTGTTGGAGGGCTTGCGCTAGGTAGCTGTGAGGACGTGGAGCCCAGCCAAGAGCTTCTACTTTCTCATGGAAAAGCCAAACAAGACTGTTATCCTAAACGTCATGTTTCGCAGATTCCCACTTAAGATGAATAAACTCTGGTCGCTTCTAGGTAGACTGGGTCTCCAAGATGCGCCCGCAGTTTATTATTCTGTCCCCAATGTTGATTTTGCGGGGGAACTCTGACCTTTAAGGGCAAGGATACAGGGAGATCAGAGGAGCAGTAGCAGGATCGCCGCTGAGCTCTCCTCAACCCCCCACAGGGGCCGGATCCCATGGCACCCCCAAACTACCCTGCACCTGCAGCCACCCCCCACCCCCCCTCACCCCAGCCGCCTGGCCCTCCCTGCCTAGCCCATTGGCTGCGGTTCCACTCTGACTCAGCACTGACGTCCATGCCCTGGCCAACAGCATAAACAGATTTATTTTGCCGGAGTCACCCTCTTTGCATCGGTCACAGAGTGTTTGACGATGGTTTGTAAACAGAGCTAGAAGGGAAACTCTCTGAGGAGTAGATGCACTGCTATGAAAAAAAATAAAAAAGAGAAAAAAAAACAGAGGGAATTAGATGTCAGAAGGAGTTCAGGCGCACAGAAACAAAGTATTGGATGGATGCTGTATGTTCACGCTGCGGTACACGCCATTCCAGAGTATCCGATCCAAACTTTCCTTTACGAAAAACAAAATGAGGTGCATTAGAGCAGCACAATTAATCAAATTTTAATCGTGATTACAATTTTGGCTTTCCACGATTACTAAACAAGAATAATCGAGAATGACAATTTTGAAGGCACAGTCTGTTTGCAAATTAAAACTCTCACTTTACTGGACTTTCTCTGATGTTCTATATCTCCTATTTTGCCTCCCTCACAGTAGAGGGTTAGAGTTAGAAAATGTGAAAATATAAGCATTATGCTGTTCAATAAAAGTATTATGCTCCAAAAACCAATGAATAATCGTGACCTCAATATTGACTAAAATAATCGTTATTATAATTTTCTGCCATAATAGTGCAGCCCTATTACTTGGGCTGTTTTTGTACAGAGAGATGCCTATTTACTGAGATTAAGAAAAGCAATAAAGGAATCACTCTTTCCTCAGTGATAGATGTAGAAGCCATAAGCTCTGTAATAGGAATGTTTGCCTACAAAATAGCCCATCCAAAAGTGTCATACAGGGGGGTATCACCTCCCATTATCCTCTGCTCTAGAGCAATGAGACTGGAGGACATAGCTCAGGAAAGCCTCACAGGCAGCTGTATACACCTGTCTTTGGGAACTGCTAGAAATTCTGAGTCGCATCTGCTCCATATTGGAAATATGATGACTGAAGCTGTAGCAGGTGCATGCTGTGACTATCCCCAAGAGTGGACAATGGGATGGTAATTTGCGTCTCATTCCCTCTTATTTCATGCTCTGGGAATTTTGGATTCGTGCAAGGTCAGCTACTGGAACCCTCTTAAGATGTCCTCCCTTGCTTGAATAACATAGTCAGGATGTATTTAATTTTGAGTGATTTTCTGACCACAAACAATTTCTTTCTCACAGTATTAGATATACGTTTATACAAAAGAAGGAAAAACCCACGAGGGCTATGAAATGTGCCACAAGCAAATACATATTTCATAAGTACATATTTCATATTTCCTAATGTGAAGTTATTGAGAACCCTGTGCTTCTCGCGCAATAATTATATTTTTGTGTCAAGACAGGTGTGATGAAGAGCCACGCGTCAATCGAGAGGGGTTTAATATCTTTAGACCCTTATGCAGCGGTCGCGATTCCCCACTGCTCAGACCATCAAAGCTTCCTGCCGAGAGAATACGGCCTGAATAGCTGCCATTGGTGGAACATGCATTTCCGTGCCCAGCGCAATATGAAGGGTCAGAAACTGTGAAAGGGGCAGTAAAATTCGCAGACATCGCATGGATTTACCCAAATAATGAAGCTGAAAACCTGCAAAGCTAGCTGTTTGACGCGGGTTCCGAACCCCATTGTCCTCCCTGCATAAACCCTGCCTCTGTCAGGGCTCTCTGTCTTCATGCAGCTGTTCCAAAGGCATAAAATCCCGAGTCAGGGTTCACCCGTATAGAGAATCCCCATCTGAGCCCAGATGCGTGTTAATAAGTAAATGTTTACACTGAAGTGCTCTTTGTTTACACTGAGCTGAATGGCTGAGATTAAGGGGAGGTTGGTGTTGTTTTGATGGTCTCCTTCTTAGAAGTCCCTGCAGTGCTCAAGCCACAGCACTGGATTACCAGAGGTGGAAATGCTCAAGGGCTTTTTGTAAGTTTAACTGACACTGCTTAAATGGCACAATCAGTCACTCAGCAATAAGATGCTAAAAAGAAATCTTACTGACACTTTACACTTAATCAGAGGCATGTATGAGCAGATAAAATAAGTATTGTTTGTAAGCAGAACCAGATTAGACAGCATTTTATGAAAATACAGTGAGCAGTGAGTGATACAGTAAGCACCATAATTCATTGGACAGTGACACATTTTTTGTTATTTTGTTTCTGTACTCTACCACTTTGAGTGTGAAAGGATACAATGACAATGAGGTTGAAGTGCAGACTGTCAGCTTTAATTGAGGATATTTTCATCCATATTGGATGAACCGTTTAGAAATTATAGAACCTTTTGTACATAGTTCCCCCCCCCCCCATTTTCAGGCATCAAAAAATATTGGACAGTTTAACATAATGTAGAATAAAGTAATCATTTTTTATATTTGGTCGTATATCCTTTGCATGCCATGACTTCATGATGTCTGTGACCCAACAATAACAAAAGATATTTTCTGGTACTCCTACAAGAGATACTATAACTTCGCTGCATTTGAATGGATCTCTATGGGAATTGGGGGGTGGGACTAGATTTAGCTGTAAATTATGGTGAAACAGTATAGAATACATGGTTGGCAAAATGGCCGTAAGTCATCAAGGGTCTGAGGTATCAGACGAGCCTCAAACCATCTATCTGCTGCCAGATATGCAGTAGATATGGATGGATCACTTTAAGGGTTATTTCTCCTGACAAATTTTCCTATTGAACTCTATGAAAAAATAAGTCAGAAGAAGAAACTGGCTGTATATTAATACTGTATTACCCAGCAAAAATGGTAGTGTACATTTAACACACAAGGGTATTTATATGAGAGCGTGGTTTCATGTAAACACCCTAGAGTGTTAAATATACACCAGCAGTGTTAGATTTACACCGGCATTTTTTAAATGTAGGTCAATCCAAAAGTATGCTATGTGTTGGGGCACCCCAATAATTGCTAAATTATTAGTATGACCAGAAGCGAAATATGCTGCTCAGATTAACAACCGACCTTCTATGACAGCAGAATTTGATAATCCTTGATGGAACATGAAAAAAACTGTTATCACCTTGTTATTGTGAATCCCAGCCTTAACAAGCACCCTCCCTTAGGAGTGAAAAGTGAGACTCAATGGCAATCTGCGCATGAGGGAAGATCCGTCATTCCACTCCCTATATCTGCAAGCATCTAGAGAACTTTAAAAAACACAAAGCAGCTCATCTATCTTCCACTCCCTTCCATAGGAAAAAGGATGACTAAAATGGCTTATTTTTCTTCTCCATAATCTAAACAGTGGAGCAGCGGTCCACATATATAAAGTATGTGACATAGGACATGCCATGATAAATTTTGCGGTCTCCTGTGCTACGTCTACATGAACCATGGAACCCTTGCTCATTGCTATTAATTATATACATTTTGCACCATGACATGAAACACACTTGACCTAATTATTTATTAAAATATTTAGATCTCAAGGTGCACCTCACAAACTTCTTTTCATTTACCTCTTACTTATCATAAGTATCAACATGCATTGCAAAACTTAGCCCTTGCGACAACATGGCTAATCAATTTAGTATTCAAGCTGAACAGGATTTAAACAGGAGTGCCAAAAATATGCAAGATAAATCCTGCTGGCAGAATCAATATGGGCAAAACAAATTGCATGTTTCTGTAAAGCCTTGGGCCCATAATTCATATTTCAAAATTAAGAAGCTTACGTGGGATCTCCACATGCAATGTTCTCTTGCGTATCACAAATTATTGGAAAGGTCTTTAGTTGGAGCAACAGCTGGAGCATTTCAGGGCCAGGCAATTTCTTCCAGGAATGTATTAATGGGGTCTTAATCGCCTTCGTCGATGGAACGTGGAGGGTCTTCCTCAGAGCCTGGTCTACTCCTCCCTGCTAGGTCGTACTGAAACCCCGATGGAGATGTCAAAGTGAAGCACTGGGCTACCAGCCGATAAGCGAGGCTACAGCAGGCGTGCCATTAATCTCACTCACCCCTGATGGTACTCTTGAGCACTGGAGGTCTGCACAGTTTGGGTGGGAGAAATGAGCGAGAACTGTCAGGGACAGCGAGGTCATGCCCGCTGCTGCCATTGACAAACAGTCACTATACAGGAAACTCCTATACAGGAGAGAACAGCTGTATGCTCATAGGATAAAATGGAAAGACGTGCAGTGTGTGTCTCAAGCATAGCAGCAGCGTATGATTGGCTAAAGCATTGGTTGACGGAAGGCACTGTAAAATGAATGTGATCATTTGAGAGAATCTAATTTGATCACGCTATTCCTGAAGGCTATGCTGCAAGCCCGTACCAGCCCATGTTCCAGTGAAGTTGTTGCGTTTCGGAGTCAGCGGTTCCCCAGTCATTGTTTTCACAGATGTCTCACCACCGCAGCATTATATTTTAGCTGCTTTCGTGGAAAATGGAAAACGCCTCTTGTCTGGTAAGTTTCTGGGTCATTTACACGCTTAGAAACTAGTTTTGACCCAGATTTTCCATGCGGGCTTTGGAAATGTCAACACTTTCATCCCAGAAGACTGTTTCTTTTAATGAATATAGTGTTCAAAGATCACGGGAGGAATGGATTGGCATAATCTTGGCATAAATTTCTTGACGTAATCTTGGTGTGTTGTGATGCACCAAGTGATTCTTTGAAAGAAAGTTACTATGTACAGTATAAGGGTACTATGCAAAATATTGAGGATTTAGACATGCACATCAGGACAAAAGACACGCACAAATACAAACACAAACACATTCACATCACATGTAGGCCTACTGCATCACGCTGCCCTGGCAAAAAGAATCTTCTTCATAAATGAATAAAATAAGAGCAGCAGCCATTTGAGTGTGTCCAATAATAAACAAAACGTGCTAATGAATTTTAGCTTTATGGCTTGCAGTCGTTTAATTTTTAATTATTCATAATGAATATAAAATTCTAACACTTTCTAACACCAGTTTGCTTCACTGGATTAAGCACAAAGGAACTATTCAGCCTTCATCATTGGCCTCTATGTACAAAAATGTTGTTCAATGTTCACTTACTTTTGAATCCATTTTTGTCAATGACATACACAATCCTTGAGTTTTCTGCCTCTTATGTAACCTCTTCTACTGAATATGAATTTTTTGCGTTCCAGAACTTCGGGACTTTGGAAAAAGCCAGTAAAACATGCCCGGGGTTTGAGAGAGGACCAACCCAATACTGGATGCAAGTAGCAGTTTAAACTCCCTCCAAGAATGAAAAGGTGCTCAGATGTAGCCATTGTATTTTTCTCAGTTGCTAAGCGATCTCTTTTCTATTTTCTCAAGGGAAAATATACATTTTAAAACCATAATTCGTATTTTGTTTTGATTTAGAAGGGAGATTGGGTTGATTTGTTATGTTTGAGACAATGCTGATTGCAATATTTCTTTAAATTTTTCACAAAAATAAAACACTTACCAGAGGACAAATAACCTTACGACCTTCTGTGAAAGCACAGAGTGAGACAGGGGTCCTTAGGGCCTTCTGTGAAAGCACATAGTGAGACAGGGATCCTTAGGGCCTTCTGTGAAAGCACATAGTGAGACAAGAATTCTTAGGGCCTTCTGTGAAACCACAGAGTGAGACAGGGGTCCTTAGGGCCTTCTGTGAAACCACAGAGTGAGACAGGGGTCCTTAGGGCCTTCTGTGAAACCACAGAGTGAGACAGGGGTCTTTAGGGCTTTCTGTGAAACCACAGAGTGAGACAGGGGTCCTTAGGGCCTTCTGTGAAACCCTGTCATACGGGTCAGAGCACTGCTGGCGTCCTGCTGTCGACTGCCGCTTCTACCCGTGTCGTAAACTACCTGTAGTCTACTTGGTGGGGGGGGGGGGGGGGAATTACTGAATTATCGGAATTACTTACCATTGCTGCTTCACTCTCCACCCGCCTCCTACTTACTGGTGATCTTAACATTCATGTCAATCAACCTAACTGTAACTTAGTAATTGATTTCCTCTCTCTTCTTGACTGTTTCTACCTCTCCCAGCATGTTAACTTCCCCACCCATGTTAAAGGCTATACCCTCGACCTAGTCTGCTCTGCCTCCCTACCTATATCTAATCTTCATCCCCTCTCATTCCCACTCTCCGACCACATGTTTATTCTCTTCTCAGCCCCCCTGCCCTCACTCCATCACCCCAAGAAACAATCTATCTCCTTCCGTAATATTAAATCTGTTGATCCACTCACTCTCTCCCAGTCCATATCTTCTGCTCTCCCCCCAGACATTGCCCTCTCCTCTCCTGATGAATACGCCACCATGCTCAACACCATTCTCTCGGACTCCCTCAACTCACTGGGCTCCTTTAAAAACCACCACAGTTTCATTCACCACCTCTTCCCCCTGGTACACTCCTGAGCTCCGCACCATGAAACGGATTAGCCATCGACTTGAAAGACTATGCAAAAAATAGAAACAATAGAAACTCCCGCACCCTTTTCTCAACAGTGAATAAATTCCTCAAACCCCCAGAAATCAACACTCTTTCATCCTCTGATCTCTGCAATTCCTTTCTGCACTTTTTTGAAAAAAAAATCTCTCTAATCAATAGCTCACTGACTGTCTCTACCACTAACACCTCCACTCCCATCCCACCCCACTACTACCATATTCCCCCTCGCCTGATTACTTGCCCCCTTGCCATCTCACTGCTTTCACCCCTGTTGACTCCTTCCTCATTACGGACATCATAACCGCCTCCAAGACAAGCACCTGCTCCCTTGATCCCCTCCCCACCACTCTAACCAAGGCCTGCCTCCCTGCCCTCATCCTCCACCTTACAGCCCTCTTCAATCAGTCACTATCACAAGGTCATGTTCCCTCTGTCTACAAGATTGCAGCTGTCACATCCATTCTTAAAAAGCGCCCAGCTAACCTTTCCAATTACCGCCCCATCTCAAACCTACCCTTCCTCTCTAAAGCCTTAGAACGTGTTGTCACCACCCAACTTCACTCTCACCTCCAGTCAAATAACCTATTTGAACCTCTCCAGTCTGGCTTCCGCCCTCTCCACAGTACAGAACCTGCCCTGGTCAAAGTCATCAATGATCTTCTCATCTCTGCAGACTCAGGGGCCCTCAACATCCTGATATTACTAGATCTCAGTGCAGCCTTTGACACAGTGTCTCATTCCATCCTGCTCCAATGGCTGCGCCAACTGGGTGTTGAGGGCTTCGCACTTGACTGGCTCACCTCCTACCTCACTGGCAGACAACACTTCATCTCCCTCTTCGGTCACACCTCCGCCACCTCCTCTGTTATGCAGGGGGTCCCCCAAGGCTCAGTTCTTGGCTGCCTGCTCTTCATCTGTTATCTACTCCCCCTAGGTCACATCATCCGCCAATTCAAATTCGACTTTCACTGCTACGCCGATGACACCCAGATCTACATCAGCACCAAATCCACTCAGAACCCACCGCTCACCCACATTGAAACCTGTATATCTGCTATAAAAACCTGGATGAACCACAACTTTCTCAAACTCAACAGTGATAAAACAGAACTTCTTATCGGCACCAAATCAACACTCAGTAAAACCAGACCCATCACACTCACTATCAACGACACAACTGTCTCCCCCTCCACCCTGGTTCATAACCTTAGTCTTACCCTCGATCCCACCCTCTTATTTGCTCCCCATGTCAGCTCCATAATCAAGACCTCCTTCTTCCATCTCTGTAACATAGCCAGAATCAGACACTGCCTCTCCCTCCCTGCCACTGAATCCCTCATTCATGCTTTCATCTCTTCCTGCCTAGACTACTACAACTCCCTCCTCACTGGCATCAGCTCCCGATCCCTCCACAAACTCCAGATGGTTCAAAACTCAGCCGCCCATCTTCTTACCAACACCCGGTCCCGGCACCACATCACACCTGTCCTTCATACTCTCCACTGGCTCCCCGTAAAACAACGCATCAGCTTCAAAGTACTCCTCACCTTCAAAACCATTCACAAACTCCCCCCCCCCCCTATCTGTCTGACCTCCTTCTTCCCTATAGACCCTCTCCTCACCATTCCACCATCCAACCTCCGCAGTTTTGGCAATCGAGCCTTCTCTAGAACAACACCCCATCTTTGGAACTCTCTCCCCCAGTCTGTCCGAGACTCACCCTCACTCCCCATTTTCAAATCCTGATTAAAAACCTACCTGTTCCCCCAAGCATATAACCTCTCCCACCCATAACCACATTTACTGCCCATGCGCGTTCCCTCTCTCCCCTCCCCTGTTGTTTGCCTAGCCTCTTTCCCTCCCATATGCCTCCTGGCCCTCTTTTCCCTCCATTTATGTATTTGTGTATCCTTGTACTTACCAGCCTACTCAAGTAACTGTGTTCTATGCATTTATCTGTTCGTATGTATTTCTGTTTTCTGACTCATTTTTGTAAGCGTCTTTGGGTCATTGAAAAGCGCTATATAAATAAAATGTATTATTATTATTATTATTACAGAGTGAGACAGGGATTCTTATGGCCTTCCGTGAAACTGCAGAGTGAGACAGGGGTCTTTAGGATAGGGCTAACCATTATAACTGAATAAATTACATTTTTATACAAATCTGACGGTGTTAACAAAAATCTGGGACAACTTTCAAGGGAAAACATTTTCATAAAAATTATATTTTAAAACAAAGAGGATTATAAAAGTTAATTATCACACCTACCTTATTAGTAGAAATGGTTAGTTTTAGGTTTTAAAGGCTTTTTGACACATTTTTGAATTGTTTGGAATTGTCTGAGACAAGTAAAAAAATTTATAAATAAATTATATTTATTCTGAAATAAATTATATTTATTCTGAAATAAATTATATTTATCTGAAATAAATTATATTTATTTCATACAGCACTTGATTTGTCCCAATTCTCAAGGATGGGTGATATACTGTATATAATGTAAACATTCTACATTCTTATCCTGCAATTTGAAAAGTGTGCGGAGACCGGCGTATACAGACAGGGCTACTATCATTAAGTGCCATGTTAATGTAAAATAAAATGGGGTCACAAAGGTGAAATAAGTACTGTCTTAATGTTAACCAAATTCTAAGTTTAAAAAAAAAAAAAGGGTGATGGGTACAGTGCTCATCCTGCAAATGTTGGTATTGAAGAACTGTATGAGAGTTGTATTCATGCCCCTAACTAACTTGTATGTAACCCAGCCCGACACCTGATAATGAAGCACACGGGCCCATTTTTACAGTCAGGGATGCTGTAGATGTAGAGATAGACCAAGTTGGGGATGAAAGAATGATGTATGGGTTATGGTGACAGCACGGTCAAAACATATTCATCCTTCCATGAGGGACATCCTTGCAGAAGAGCAAATGGGCCATTATGAGGCATTTAGCAGTGGGCTGATGGGATCTGACCAGGGGTTTCTTTGGACGCAGTCCCACATCCGCCACTTTGAAGGCAACAACAACAACAACTCGTCCATCCCCCCTCTGGGTCCCCCAAGTCTGCATCTGTGACCAGCCAATCTTCCCACAGTGTGCTGGGTTGCCTCCGTCGTGACTGCCTCCACTTCGCCAAAAAGATAGCCTGCTAGGTATTCCAGTGGGGCGGGCGGTTTCTAGGCTGACTGTCCGTTCTTTGCTCCTCACCCAAGACTCAGCGATCTAATAGATTACTGATGACAAATGGCTTCTGGGAAGTGCATCTGAATTTACGTGAGAACTTCTTGGGGGTCTCTGATTGTCCTGCTGGGTCGACTCCTGGGACGGCCCTTATCAATGTGGGATAAACAGACAGACAGTAGTGAGAAGGCACTGGAGGAAATAGCTCCTTAACGGGAGGAGACTGGAGAGGGTTGTTGGCATGTTCCCCTTGGGGACAGGAGAGAAGGGACTAATTACATCTTTTGCGGTCATCAGTAAAAGAGCCCTGTAAATGTTACAGCACAGGGCCTGTGTTGTAAATGCCTGTTGGAGAGGATATCTAGAGAGCAGTCGGTGAGGAAGGAACAGCGATGGGGCGGGGGCGGGGGGGTTAAAACGTTTTAATAGCACCACGCCACTGAAGGGACGGGCTCCATACACAACATACACATGGGAAGTGTGTACACACAGAATTAGGGGTCAATGCAGACAGGAAGCACAGATCTGCAGATGTTATACAGCTGGGAGATATAAAATAATGTAAACACAAGCACAATGTATATGTCTACAATATGCAACAAAATAGGTTACATGACTGATATTATACAGAGAGACTGATACTTTGACACTTGTTGTGCTTACAAAATATTGTTTAATGCAAATACCTATTAATTTTCCATAAGATAGAAATTCATAAATAGTCTATGAATGAACTCCATGTTGCATTATGAGAAGTTCTGTCTAATTAATATGAACCAGAACAAGCTTGACTGTAGATTTTCTCTCAGGATAGAAGAGATTGAATTCTATGTATATTACTTTCGATACAGTTGAAATATATAGCTAATATATAGTTTTAGGTATAAGCATTGAGGTAAATTTGTATTGCAGTATGTGTCCATCCACTACATAGTGAACAGGAGGTAGGTAGAAGGGGCATTTCCAAAATTTTTGAGATGAAGAGCTGAATTGCTGGACCCAGGAGCCATACCCTGGACTTCCACTCTGCATTATTATTACAATTTAGCAAAAACATCAAGACACTCAGCGAGGATGGAAGGTACAGCTCCCAAAGTAAAAGCAATATCGCTTTGCCTGACAGGTAGGTTCACTACAGCATGCTTTCCATCATGCATTGCTTCCCATCATGCATTACAGCCAGAGAAAAGTATTCCTTCGTTTGTAATTATGTGTGATTATACATTTTTCATGCATGGCAATGGTATGGATAAGGGGACCAAAAAACAATATAACTATATATAAAGGTAATTTCTTCCGTTTATCTGCTTTGATAGATCCCCTCCTGTGCATATAAAATATGATGCCGAATTAGTTCAACACGTGAAAGCTTTGCAAATAAAAGCTATTTGTAATATCACAATATAAATTCAATTCAATTTAAAACAACTTTACCCCCTCAGGGAAAACTAAGAAAGCAATACAAAATGTATAAGTATCAACCTCCCCATATATAGTACAATACAAGTACATCTATGTATAAAAATATTTTTTTTTTTTAATGGGACTGACACAAAAGCAGTAAAAAGAAAGAGTAAAAGAAAGATAGTGCTACCTAGTGACTTTTCAGTCATGTTCTCTCCCAGCGCACCGATGGGATAAATAAAACAGCGTCATTCCATAAGTGAAGCTCCTGAGGAATGAAAAGCCAGGGAAAAAATCTGAATTAAGATGTATAAGGCATTCCCATGGCCGGTTTTCTGAAGACTATCACACATTATGTTATGCAATAGATTTTTTTGGCTCCAGTATTGTGCTCATGACAAACTAAGCTATCTGAATGAACATAAACAGGAGCCAGCAGTAATATACTGGCTGAAACTGTTGCCTCTTACTTCACTATTCTGAACAGTGCAATCCTAACACTAACTAATGTGATAGTGTTGTATCTACAAAAGCCCAAGTGTAGTCACAGGTATATTATAGTGGGAGATCAGTTCCCACTTGAGCCTAATCATAGGACATTGTTGAGAGTGGACGGGCGAAGACGTTCCACCGTAGCTGTTTTTCACTCATAACAGTGCATTTTTTGTTCTTCCGATGAGTGCGCCCCTATCGCTGCCCTTGCAGGGAAGAGGGTGCACAGCTGTTGTTATCTCACAGAACTCTTCCTTAATCGAGAATGCCATCTGAAGCAGATTGATTCTATAATCCTAGTGTGCGCCTAACATTCTCTCAGCATTGCCATAAAGTAGCAATGTTCTTTGCAGATGCTAGTCTCTAGCACACTCTGCACCATATGCAGTTGTGGCAGATGTGACTTTTGCATCACACACTTTCTCATATGTCAGGTCTTTTTCATTCAGTCAGTCTTACAAACTGGCAATAAACATGCACTTAATTGGATAATGTCATGGTTTCTCAGCCTGCTCTTCTCTCATTGACCACTTCCCTGGGGAGCGCTCGTGTTGCGTCTCTTCTCTTGGTTTTCCTTGTCCGTTTCGTGTATTTGGGTTTTCAGCTCAGTGTGTTCACCTGTTCCGTGTTTCCTGTCATTATTTAAGCCTCGCGTCACTGTTGATAGACGCTTCCATATTGCCAATCTTTTTGACAAGGAAAGCCGGTAATTTACGGTGTGTTCCGGACATTTCGCTTCGACCGTATAACCTCAACTTGTGGTTCCACGGGACTTGTTGCGTGTGTTTAAGAGTTTGCTAGAAACTTAGATTTGGTTATTCGTTTCTATCCTGTCTCTTTTTTTCACCTCTGTCCCCTGTCTTTGACAGATTGTCTTCGCCGTCTCTGTTACCTCTTGTTTATGTTTTTCGGCTCCCTCGTTGTGAGCTATAGGGTTTTTCTTTGTTGTTTGTATTAATATCTAATTAAGAGTTTTTCGCCCTATTCGGGTCGCTTTGAGTTGGTAGCGGTTTCTCTCTTTGTGAGGAGAGTTATTATTTTATTGTACTTTATCATTCCCTGTTTGCGGGTTTTCCCCTCCGCTTTTTGATGTTCAGTCGAGCACTTTTTGAACCCCTACTGTCGCGTCTGGTCCTTCTTTCCTACGCTACCCCTGACAGATAAGCGTGGATGGACTGGCCGTAATTGAAGTGAACACCAGTGCTTGTCAGCCATTTGCCCCTTGTGTTGATAAATGTGTGCTGATTTAGTAGGGCACTCGCCCACTGATTTCAGACTGCTCCTCCAGATCAGTTCAGCACAATTTCTCACAAACCATGTGACACAGCTTGCGAATGAAGAAATAGTATCTGAAAAAAATGCGTTGTCTTCTGTCTCCACATCTGATCAGGTTCAACTTCACTAACAATTCAATTCCACAGACAAGAGACACCTCGTTATTTTACCCTGATAGCCTTTGCAGTCAAAACACTCCCATTACCTGGGATGCATAATGAATGCAGAAACGTGTGTGGTCATTTCAGTTAACCAAATAAGTTTGGAGATGAAAAAACTTCACAAACAGCCGATCTAAAAAGGTGAACCAGTTAGGAATATAAATATAAATCAGAAACAACAGATTTGTAAAATATAGTGGATGACATAATATGCCAATGTATTCATAATATTTATCCTGAGTCTTGAAAGCCTTTTCATGCAGCTATTTCCTTGTTCATACATTTAAAGGCCAATAATTTGGCAGAAATAATTTTTGGTGTTGTTTTAAAGCATGCTGTGTCTGTGACATGTGAGAGTGTTTCATCCAAATTATTTGCACCTCTGATTCATGTTCTTAAAACCAGCGCTTAATGAATCAGTGCGCTCTCTCATTTAGGCACTGTTTCAATGATTCAGTCACAACCCTCTATGCAACTTTGGCTGAAAGATAAGAAAATTAGCTATTTGTATTGGCTTCCAATCCAAGGCAATGTGTAATTCTAACATGAGTGCGCCGCCTACGGCAAGATATTGTACGTTTATTTAGCTGGGCAAGCCCTACAATAGAGTTGTAACAATATGTTCACAGATGATCATTTATACTTCCTACCAACAGAGTTGTTCAAATATATGGGGTCCTGCGGTCACCATCACAGTGAGAGCTGTTTCCAATTCAACTCTTGGTTTGTTTGTTATCACATGGTAGTAGAATAAATTTTTTATTATTTGTGATTTAATTGGAATGGAAAGACTACAACTGTTTCGGGAAAGAAATTCAAACCAACATGACATCATCTTTTGGATATTTGTAAAAAAAATATGAACAAAATGACATCACACACACCTCTGAACATAAACGATTTCAGAAGAGAAAAGCCACGCCACAGTCAGCAAAGAGAACAAACATTCAGTAGATTTTCTTGATAGAATCTCACAAAATCCCGGCACCTTAACTATAACTGCAAGCATAAGCTAGAAACTAAACTGTAAACATTGGCTGTCTAATACCCAGCATGCAACTGCCTAGAAGCGTTCATATACCCACCCTGTGCCAGCAGTACTCGGATGTCTCGGATTTTGTCGGCAGCTGTGTGGGATTTAGTTAAATGAACACATATTCCTCTATAATCGCCCTCTTGTTAACACCAGGCAGTGGAGTGATTAGTAACTGCGTGAGCCTGTGCTAAACAGCTCTGATCCTAATGTGTAGGTCTTCACCCCTCAATCCCTGGGGTGCACCCTCCCATGGAGGTGAAGATGGACAAGCCTCCAAAACATGGTTCAGGGGGCTCAGTGGCTCCCAGATGGATGGGTCCATTATAAATAGTGAATGATTTTAAAACCTGTACTCTGTGCTGCCATTTCCACCATATATTGACAATGTTTAGGACTCTAGTGGGTTTTTCCCCCACTGTGGCTTGTGCAGTGACTCTAGGAACCAGTGACTCATAATGTAATGTGCAGTATGCAATGTTGTGTTCATTATCATTTATTAGTGCCTGGCTATAGCCTATTCTTGTTGCATTTGGGTCAATATTTTACACTCAGTATAATGAAATTACATTGTATTTATATAAAATTGAAGATTTTGGATGTACCTAAAAGTGAAATCCTTTTAACATAGCCCACACTCATAGCCATGTGATTGGATGCATGTGTCATGTGACACAAGGTACGTATATCGGAAGAGGAAGTACACTTTGCCTTTTGTTTTTTGTTTTGCCCAGACAAAGACCCACACCAGATCAAAACATTGTCAATATATGATGGAATCAGCATCATAGTGTGCGGGTTTTCTATTAATTCATGCATCGCCCTCAACCTAGCATTAGGTATGCGTATGTTTCCTTGTTTCTGTTCAATATGAACAGTGTCAGAATCACAGGGTGGGGTTCTCCCCCACCCTTGCCTGTGATTCTGGGAGAGGACTAGGGTGGATACCAAAGTTCTGCTGAAGGTGAGAATCAGACCTCATCTCTGTGCAAAGTCTAACCTTACTTCTCTGTCTGGGAGTATTTAAATATATCATGCTCTATAGTGTTTTTTCTCTGCAATCAAGGGACAAAAAGTTCCAAAGGGTTTTCAGCCATACATGTGCACTATGTGCTCTGGTAAATCTCCATGTGTAGTGGAAATCTCCTCTGTCTTTTCTCCAGGAAAGCGAGACAGGAAAGTACACCATAAATGGCGAGCTTTGTCATAAATAAAAGACAAGAGGGGGGGTCCTGGGGTTCTAGCGATAGGGGAGGGGCTTTGATGGTTCAGTGACAGCTAGAGAGCCATCCCATTTTTTTGACGATTGACAAAGTCTGATACTGCAGGGTTCTGAAGGCACTTTTGTTAACACGGAAACATGTAAAGTGATGAAATGTCATCACATTGTGTAGGCTGGAACAGGACCCAGTGCTTAAGATATAGACCTAATATTTAAGTTAAGAAGCACAAAAACCCTCCAGTGTGTTTAGATTTTACTAAATCTTTTCAAGTTTCACTGGTTGGCTCCATGTCAACACTGCCACAGGTGACTGTAGGATAGGTAAGCTAAAAGGTGAACTCCCCTTTGCTGAATTTGGCACAATAGCTTAATTTCAAACACATTCCTTTTTATGTTGAAAGAAAATTAAATTTTTACAGGATTTATTTATTCTGGCAGCCTACAAGACTGTACGCAAGAAATGAGTTACTGGCAAAGCAATGAGAAAATGAGAAAATTTGAGGTTTTTGGGAGATTTTATGAACAATAATCTAAAATACTACCTGCTTCTGAGAGTCTTAGCCAGTCCTGGTTGAGTTGTATTCTGGGTTTAAAGCTTGTTTCCATATAACGGTAGTGTCTGACCAAAAAAGATGGCATCAAAACTATTTATGTGCTTCAAAATGGGAAAGAATGTGTTCATGGTCTCAAATGCAATTTGCCAATACATTTAGGGCCTGATTTACTAAGATTTTAGCACATGCAAAACCAATAACATGACCAATGATTGGTCATGGTATTTGTATTGCACCAATCATTGATTATGTTATTAGTTTTGCATGTGCTAAAGGTCTTAGTACATCAGGCCCTTAGTTCATTACCTGTCCTTTTATAGCTTATGAGTTTTCTGTGCTCACCGAGGTCTGCAGATATATATGGACACCCTAAAGCAGGTGACTTTTAAACAGATAAACAGTTAATATTTTTTAGGAAAAGCCCAAAGAGATGTTGATACAGCCTGATGATTGGTACAAAAAGCCCATGGAGATGCAGAGAAACTCAATGATTGGTCAGAGGAGGCCCATGGGGATGTTCAAAAGGCCATATTGGTCAGGGAAAACCATTAAGATTATTTTAAAAAAGAAGGCAGGAGATGGACCGCTCCATGAAATATATATGAAAATATCTGGGAACCAGTTCCAAGTAAAAAAACAAACAAAAAAAACAACTGTATTTAGATGGGATCAAGGACTCAATAAATAAGACGGCTGCATTTAGATAACTTCCTTTTGTCCACTTCTTTTCTCCATTTAAGGAACACTGAAAAGAGTGAAGGCTTTAAGCACAGAAACAGGCATCACGTTATGTTTTTTTATTTTTATTTAACCTTTATTTAACCAGAAGTGGAGTCTCATTGAGATTAAAAATCACTTTTTCAAGACTGTCCTGGTCAAGACAGGCAGCAGCACAATTACACAGTTGCAGACATAAAACAAACATATAACAATTAAAAATGAAAACAAAGGACAAATTACAGAATCATAAGATATAAAAAAATAATCATCAACATTCAAAACATCTACAGCCAGATGTGTTTGCTTCCATGTCATTTAAAAACACTTTAAATGCATCCAGTGAGACCAGCTCCCGAAGAATCAGGGTAATTTTGCAACTGATTCCAAGCAGAGGGAGCAGCATACCTAAACGCCATTTTTCCAGTTCAGTACGGACTTTAGGGACAGTTAGTAGGAATAGGTCCTGGAAGCGAAGCCAATAACTATACTGGTTTTCCAGTTCAGTACGGACTTTAGGGACAGTTAGTAGGAATAGGTCCTGGAAGCGAAGCCAATAACTTCCCATACTTTTTTTGAGGATGTAGATCCGTAGGTAAGATGGAAGCTGACCAAAAATAGCCTTATAAATAAGAATATACCAATGGTTAAGTCTGCAGGTGGACAAGGCAGACCATCCAACCTGAGCATACAAAGAGCAATGGTGAGTAAGGGCTTTAAAATTTGTAATAAATCTCAGTGCTCCATGGTAGAGAGTATCCAGCATGTGTAGGCATTGCGAAAATGCATACATGTATATAACATCACCATAGTCCAGCACAGACATAAAGGTGGCAGCAACAAGTCTCCTTTTGGCCTTGAAGGAAAAGCAAGACTTGTTTCTAAAATAGAAACCCAGTTTGAACTTGAGAACCTGATTTGGTGTAGACGCAGAGAAATATATCACATTATCATCGGCATAAAAGTGGAAATTTGCGTTGGAAACATTTTGATCGAGACTGTTGATATACAATGAATAGTAGTGGTCCCAGGACTGATCCCTGTGGCATGCCCTTGGATACACCAAGAAAGCTAGAAGTAATACCTTCTGCCTGCACGCATTGAGATCTGCCTGATAAATAAACAGTTTGTTCTGACAATTCTACACTGATAAGTTTTTGCATCAGTACTGCATGATCCACAGTATCAAAAGCCTTCGATAAATCAATGAAAAGGGCTGCACAATGTTGCTTGTTGTCTAAAGATTCAATAAAATAATTTACTACTTTTAAGGCCGCTGTCGCTGTACTGTGCTTTTTCCTAAAACCTGATTGAAAATCAGATAAAATATTGTTAATAGATAAGAACTCCTTCATGTGTTCACTCACAAGGAATTCCATAACCTTAACCAGGACAGACAATTTAGAGATGGGCCTATAGTTGTTTAGGACATTAGGGTCACCCCCTTTCAACAGAGGAAGAACAAAAGCAGATTTCTATATATGGAGAATTTAGTTTGTGCCCAGGGAGAGATTAAAAGGAAACGTCAAAGGTGGCACGATAAAATCAGCTGCTAGCTTTAAAAACTAAGGCTCCAGGTTATCAGGACCTGCCGATTTTCTAATGTCTAAAAGTTTGAGGGCTTTACGCACATCTGAAACTGTAATCGGATTAAAACTAAAGGCTTGATCCACCGTAACATGACCATCAGAACAAACAGCAGGGGAATTTCCAAGAGCAATGTTGAGAGAGTCGAACAAGAAACCGGAGGCAATGAAGTGCTCATTAAAGCAACCAAGCAATTTGGCCTTATCAGAGATTTTATGTGAGTCCTTAACAATGCATGGGGGAAGCTCTATGCCGTTTTTATTTCCAGTTAAGGATTTAATAGTCTTCCAGAATTTCAAGGGATTGTTTAGATTGTTTGAGGTTTCGGTAAGGAAATGATCAGCTTTGGCTTTTCTAATTGCAACTGTGCATGCATTGCGCAGTCGCCTGAAAAGAAGCCAGTCTGGATCAAGACTTGTTCTCCTGGCTCTTGCCCATGCCACATTGCGCTCATGAAGTAAGTTGGCTAAATCTGACGTGAACCACGCATTGTTTTGGCCTTTTACTCTGTACTTTCTGAGGGGAGCATGCTTGTCAACAATTTCAGTAAAATGATTTTAAAAAAATGATTTTTTAAAAATTTCAGGCATTTTCAACATCAGCAATGAGGTCCATTTTCTCCCAATCAAAGTAAAACGGGTCATGACAAAATCCCTTGCTCCATAAAATGTTCCATGTCACGCTTTATAATGATGCGTGGCTTGGTCTTGGGAACCTCTGTATTTATAACTTGTAATAATGATGAACTGTGAAATCGAAGAAGAGTAAAAAATGTAAAGGACTTGTAAAGGATCAGCTATGTTTACGGCGTGGATGTTGCTGTAACAGAGGGATGTG
Organism: Ilyophis sp. 1 JC-2022; assembly: GCA_022702515.1. Taxonomy (NCBI): domain Eukaryota; kingdom Metazoa; phylum Chordata; class Actinopteri; order Anguilliformes; family Synaphobranchidae; genus Ilyophis; species Ilyophis sp. 1 JC-2022. The sequence goes on along the minus strand of CM040406.1, from coordinate 32,237,702 downwards.
ATGGGTGAGATGGGTCAGGGAAGCAAAGGTCGGTGAAAATGTAGAAAAGAGGATGACAGCGACACTCTAAAAAGGCAGACTAGCTCACACTGGGATTTCCTGCTCTGTGGAAAAGAACTCCAGAGTGGGACTCCAGTATCTGAAGCTCCTGATGGTTCTCACACTGTTCAGAGGAGAGCTGTGAGAACAAGCTCCACTACACCCGCCCTGGGTTCAATTCCGCCTTCAATGGACATTACACACCATAGCATGAGGACTACATGGGCGTGTTGTCAGGCCGCAGAGACCAGGCTGATGTTCTTATACAATACTCCAAGGAAAAACAGCTACGAAAACTATTTTCATAGTTCTAAAGAGCTCATAAATTAGAAGAGACATTCAACAGAGTGAAGAAGTAAGGTGGGAATAAGATCTGCAACACCACAGGTGACCTAGTGTAGTCCACCCCACCCTGCTGACATGAGAAATCCCTGCTGCAGCAAATACTGTTCAAATTAATTAAGACTGACCTGTGTTGCACCGAAACAGTGATTAAAGTTAAAGTTAAATAAAAGTTATCTCCAATCACATCTTCAGCTTTCAGCCTATTACTCATAGTTACATTTTGCATTATAGTAATTGGCTGTGACATCGCAGAATTTGTGATATTAACAAAAAATGGCACAAGTCAGATCCTATGTGATGTTAATCGGTGAGAGAAACTGCTGGTGGAAATATAGACTTGGTTATATTAAGTGCTAGTTTTTTTTTTTTTAACGTCCCAGCTAGCTATGAAATTCCTGTAGTCTTTAACCTTCGGCATATTATCCTGTATCACAGTTCCCATCATGTTGCAAGGGTTCACTTCATTGCCACAATACAACCACCAGAAGGGAAACTGGACTGAAGACAGAACTATTAGACCAGCAGTTTGGCTTAGAGTGTAATTGTACCCCATTCTCCTGTTTTGCACCATGCTGGTCTGACGTTAATGATTGCTATTACACATGCCGAAGCCGGCCAATCAGATATAACTGCTGATTTTACAGTTAATGACTTGTGATAGGTTGGCAAAGAATATGTTGTTCTACATTATCGTGCAGATGTGCCAAGATTTTCACATTGTCCGATACCAAGTTGTTCTCGATAACACATAGATCAGAGCTGGCCATAGAGATAACATTGAAAATGAATAAGGAACAGTGCTTTATGAAAGAAATGGCCTCTTCCTGCCTCACAAAACTGCCATTGCCATTGGTGGCGTTTGCATCAGTTTTGTTGCAAATTGAGTTAGTAGTGGGTACTGTAAACTAAGGAAATTTTACAATACAACTGATGTCTTTATCCTGTCATTTAATTACAGCCAAGACTAGAGACTATCTTTAGGGCCATTGTCTGGCCAACTCATATATCAACATGTCCATGTTGAATTCAGATTTTTACCCATTGTTACATTAGACCACACCACAGCATTCTATAGTCTATTGGACCTGGGTACAAGTTGTCTATTTACAAATACTCTGGAGCTCAAGTTACGAGAAAACAATTGGGAAATGTGATTATGCCGCACTGCAGCATTTCCCTTTGCAAACTTTCTCAGCCTAAATTGAGCTTTTTCTTTAGAAATCTGCAAAGTGAAATATCCTTTTAAAAACATTTCAGAAAGGCCTGCATGGAACCAAATCAGACAAACCATTTTCAAAAAGGTCTACATTCTGTCAAGACAGTGTTAGCCTGACTCCCTGTCTTTGCTCTGAGACGTCTCAATCGGCAAGCTAAGAAATGCCCCCATAGTGCTCTTGGTATTTCTGTAGGAGCTTCTTTAAAACAACACTGTAGGCTTTTAAAGAGAATGTTATTACTTATAAAGGTAAGAAGTTAGTGGCAGGGAGGTGTCTGTTTCACAAATTTAGAATTTAAGGTAATCTTTAGTGATGGTTTCGTGGGCCATGAGTGAGGGTTCCAGTAAAACTGAACAGATCAAGGAGAAAAGGATAAACAAATGACAGCTTCCTTTTGTCTGAGCACGGTTGTTGAGGTGAAATCCAAATTTTAACAAAGAAAACTGTGGTCACAAAGCAGAATCAGGAGTTTCTAGTATGCAAAATAAAAATGATTGCAATTATTCAATACATTATACTTAAAAAAGAAATACACAATGACCCAAAGGAGCGATGCAGTGCAGTTCACAGCAAACAACACAATCACAGTAGAGTATTCAACAAAGCAGTATTAGGAAGTATTTTATATCATGAGAAATATTTAAAAGTATCGTAAACATTTGGTATAGGTGTGAGATTTAAAAAAAATCAAGAACACTAATCACAATTTAATATGAGTATCATTTCCGGGCACTGTTTGGTGGTGATGCAAAACCTTTCATACAAAAGCGACTGCTTGTAGCGCATACACAGTTCCATTTCCCCGAATTTACGTGGGCTGTAATATTTCTGCTTTCTACTTACCAAGTAGCCGTGTGGTGTAATGGATAGAATGATGTTTACAAGATTGCCCGTTCGATTCCCAGTGCAGTAATATACAGTAATATTTCAACTTCTCCATGTTTTATTACGTTACAATAGATTGAGTTCATTTTTTGTCTCAAAATTCTACACAAAATAGCCCATAATGACAAAGTGAAAACAGGTTTTTAGACATTTGTGCTAATTTATTAAAAATCAAAATGTAAAATATCATATGTGTGCACACCCTTTGATATGACACCCAAAAGTGAGCTGAGGTGCATTTTGTTTCCACTGATACTGCTTGGGATGTTTCTACAACTTAATTGGAGTCCACCTGTGATAAATTCAATTGATTGGACATGATTGGGGATTGCCAACACCTGCCTATATAAGGTCCCACAGTTGACAGTGCATGTCAGAGCAAACTCCAAGCCATGGGGTCAAAGGAATTATCTGCAGACCTCAGAAACAGGATTGTGTCAAGGCATAGATCTGGAAAAGGGTACGGAAAAATCTCTGCAGCTTTACAGGTCCCAAAGAGCACAGTGGCCACCATCATTCGTAAATGGAAGAAGTTTGGAATCACCAAAAATCTTCCTAGACCTGGCTGGCCAGCCAAACTGAGCAATCAGGGAAGACGGGCCTTGGCCAGGGAGGTGAGCAGGAACCCAAGGGTCACTCTGACAGAGCTCCAGCGTATCCTTGTGGAGATGGGAGAACCTTTCAGAAGATCAACCATCCAGGCAGCACTCCACCAATCAGGCCTTTATGGTAGAGTGGCCAGACGGAAGCCCCTTCTTAGTAAAAGGCACATCACAGCCCGCTTGGAGTTTTCCAAAAGGCACCTAGAGGACTCTCAAACCATGAGAATCAAGATTCTCTGGTCTGATGAAACCAAAATTGAACTTTTTGGCCTGAATACCAAGTGTCACATCTGAAGGAAACCAGGTACTGCTCATCACCTGGCTAATACCATCCCTACAGTGAAGCATGGCGGTGGCAGCATCATGATGTGGGGGTTTTTTAGCAGCGGGAACGGGTCGACTAGTCCTGATAGAGGGAAAGATGAATGCAGCTAAGTACACCGAGATCCTTGAAGAAAACCTGCTCCAGAGCGCTCTGGACCTCAGACTGGGGTGAAGGTTTATCTTACAACATGACAACGACCCGAAGGACACAGCTAAGAGAACAAAGGAGTGGCTTCGGAAAAAGTCTGTGCATGTCCTTGAGTGGCCCAACCAGAGCCCAGACCTGAATCCAATTGAACATCTGTGGAAAGAGCTGAAAATGGCTGTGTACCGATGCTCCCCATCCAACCTGACGGAGCTTGCAAGGATATGGCAAGAGGAATGGGCAAAAATGTTCAGAAACAAGTGTGCCAAGCTCGTAGCTTCTTTCCCAAGATGTCTTCCCAAGATGCCTATACAGATATGTAACCCCTAAATAACTTATTTTTGTCAGTAAAATAAAATTGCCTATTTTCTAAAAACCTGTTTTCACTTCGTCATTATTGGCTATTGTGTGTAGATGTTTGAGGCAAAAAATGAACTCAATCTATTGCAGTATAAGTCTGTAACGTAATAAAACGTGGAGAAGGTGAAAGGGGTGTGCAGACTTTCCGGCTTCACTGTATATATATATATTTTTATGCTAATATACTGTATACTGTACAATCTACAATTATCTACCTACCTATACCAAAAGAATAATAATAAATTGGTATGTCCTCACACAAGTAATTTACAAGTGCCATACAAAAAACATATTAATGTTAATATAAAATGTTAAACATTTGTTACATTTTTTGGGATTCATGTTTCGTTGTATTTTATTGCAGCTAGATGTAAGATGAGGCAAGTTTTGTTACTGCTACACAGCCATGATCCAAGATTAGTTCACTTTTGCCTTGTAGAATGATAAGCATCATAACCAAAAATGTAAGCATTTTAACGGAGCTTTATGTGAATATATATTGTGCCTTTTATTTCCTTTAGCACTATCTTAAATTAATGGAATGCAAGCGTTTGTATGACAAGCAGCGCATGACAATACACACATGGCCTGCAATTGGCTTGTCCTAATCTCCTATAGAAACGACCTGACAAGGCTCTTTCGCAACAGCAGACTCACTGTGCTTTATGCATCCTCTGGGCTTCCACTCTGTCTTGCATAACATTATAGAAGAATGGATAAAACTATTTTCTCTGAACTTCAGCCACAAAACAGACTTGACATCTCAATACTTGCTCTGCCACACCACACACCTGCTTCAGATATGAGTAATGATATGAAGACTCTATTCGATTAAGATACGGCATCTTCAAAGGTAATGTCCACTAAAGATAAAGATCACACAACCATGCTAGTCAAAAAGCAATATAAGGGCAGCATGTGATTCAATTCTCAGCGGAGGTTGATTGACTTATGTTCTTCCAGTCTGTTTTAATGTATTTTAATAATGGCAGAGACATGTGAAGAGGTCTAAGCTGGAATTTAAAATGTATCCTTCCAGGTTCTCAAGCTCAAATACAATGTCAAAACACAGGCAGTTATTTTAATTTAATTAAGTTAATCTAAATATAAGTGGCATTACTGCAATTAGGTGCTAACCACTACAGTACAGGAAATGTGGATTTTACCTCTGAGATTATCAAGAAAACGTATCATTTAAAACATACCACTGTTTATTAGAATAAGGTAATTACAATAATTCAAAGCTCAAATTTTTAAAAAAATGACATCATGTTAACTCTTATTGAACCAGTGCACTGCTTCTTACCAGCCTTCTGTACACCAACAGTTCACTACCTATATTTGAACTACTTCCAGCTTTCGTACTTGGAGAAAAAAAGACGAACTCCTCGCCGTTTTATATGTTCACATTTTCAATGATTACGAGTGCTTTTTGTTTACACTATATAAGGTCCATCCTCAGAAATAAGAAAATCTACACAGCGCGATGTTTTGCAGTATACTCTAAATTGAGTATTTCTGAAAAACGCGGATTACAATCGTGGGTCTATGCCAGTCAGAAATTAAAGAAACATTCCACATATTCAGGTAAGAGCATCATAGCTGCCTTTGAATCTACAAAGGGTCTAAAAATAATCATCTGTACTAATCAACACATTTAAAGCTTGTTGCAAATTTGCAAATATGTACTGAAAGTTATCTATCTTGCACACTGACTTTCACTGTGGGTCCAGTGCCTTCCCGCCTTTTCTTTCCATTGTGGTCTGCGCTCTGATACTGGAGACTTGGGCTAAGAATGTCTCTCTGGAGCCGAGTGTACACAGTGAACACTGACTGAATTCACTCCGATCAGGTCACTTGTAATGCCATAGCAACCCCCTGGAAATGGGGATCAGTGCTCCATCTCAAACCAAAATACCATTTGGCTTGCAGACTACTTCCTTGACTCAAGTGCCTTTCCCACACCTAGTGGTGTATTGTTAATGTCCTGTGGCTCTTGAAGGGAGGCTATTGTGCGAGGCAGAGTGTTTGGCATTATTGAGAGGATATGTGAATTTAAAACTAATTTGAGATCCCTAATCCTAAATCCGTGGGCGAGAAGAAGAAATGTCCATCACACAGACCTCCAGGGGTCATTCACAAAAGGCTCCAAAAATACTTCTGAAATATATACGTCCAAACTGTAACTTTACTGTATAGAACAAACCCAGTCCTGTACGGGCACCTCACATGTCAACATGTCTCAAATGTGATCGTACTCCATCATTATAACATATTTTATTCTACAGCCGCAATTATGAAATAAATGGCCTCTTGAAAAATTTGCAACTAATTGCCTTGGTACAAACTTGGTAATGCTTCAAAGAATATACATTCAGGGACCCAGGTATAAATATTTAGTGCTGGAGAATGAACTATCCTGCCTTTAAGGTATAATTATTCTGGTGCCCCCCTGTGTTCACATTGTGTATCACCCCTGTTAGAATTTCAAATTAAAAATCTTCTATTTCAACCACTTAGGAGCGGACATCCTCAATATTCACAATGTAAAGTGAATAAATATTACATTGTAGTGCACTGAACAGCATTTTACCAAGTCAACAACGATAACACGACTGGAACTTGAATGGAAAAAGTTACGAGCCAGCCAGAGAGAACCATGAGACGGAGCACCTGCAACACAGTGATCAGTCATCAGAAACAACACATTAAATGAGTCACATCTCCAGGGCCTTATACACTCGGCATGTCCTGGATTATTCAACAGTGTGATTTAGTGCATGTATGGGACTGCAATAGGCATAACTCATCTAAACTTACTGGGGGAAGGGAGTGAGCCTCATCCCCAAGATAGGTGCCGCACAAGGAAGATGTTAACTTAGGATGTGTTTATTCACCGTTGTTATAGTTATCTGGCCAGACGAATCAGAAGAAGGCCCCAAATCCTCCCTCTTCAGAGACTACTCCAGTGTCAAACATCTGAAAGGGCAGAGAGGTTTTTTACCGAGAATTGTAGTTTGCTCTTTTTCTTGGATTTAAGAACAGTTTGCAGAAGACAAACCCCTTCCAGCAAGACAAGAACCATGCTTCCCAGTAGAATATACATCAAAACAAGGTTTGTGCCTGAATAAAGTACAGGGTGTGTTGGGCCTACGGGGAAATATTCACAAATTCACTGGCCTTGTAAATCTGGATATGGGCAGCCTATTGCTCCGAGGATGAAGCAATATTTCATTACACCACCCACTTCAAAGCGTAAGACACCCGCATAGGTATGGGAACGATATTATTATTGCTGTGGCTTATTAACCGCCTTTATTATTTTGCTCTTTTGATAAACTTCAAAGCCTTGTGAATCATCACTTTGTACTGATGGAGGAGGGAAATGCTTCAGAGGCAACCTCACCATATTACTATTTTAATCCCTACAAGCCACACATTCCTGGACAGTAATTAAAAGCTGAACTAATAATAACAATCAAAATGAGAAAGTAATGAAAAGTACCTGGAAAAAAACTGTACTCAGTAACATGGGGTTGTACTTCAGGATGAATCAGCTTTTTTTATACAGGATATCAGTGCTTTCTGCAGTTCATGCCAGTGTAAAGCGCAATTAGTTCATGCATAGCCAAATTAATGTTTGAGAAGTCATTTATACTTAGAATATTTATCAGAAAAAAACAATCATATTCCTATATAGTAATCTTACATTCAACCAAAAAAAGAAAGATGCCTAGGCATCTGTGCTTGGGATAGTTAATATTATGATATTGGACCATCCCACAAAGTACATTTGGATGGCACTGTGAGGTTTTCATCAAACTATTTACTGTCTTTTCTTATTTATCATTTTAAAACGATTTTATGGTATGAGGAAGTGATATAATGGAATCTGTTATTGTGCTTTTTCACACAAAAAGGGTATATCAGTGATATGGATTGCATTGCAGAAATACCGCTGTCTGTCAATTATGGGATAACATAAGAGGCATTAAAGACTAAATAACTACACAGGTAAATGATATCTCTTGAAGGAGACCTACATACAACTCGGAAAAGAGACCATCGTGCAGCAATGTTAAATTAGTATTATGTCACAGTATCATTTAAAAATAAGTGTCATATTTTGTTGATCGCACAATAAATATTGATCAGAGGATGCCTATAGGGGCAGGCTATTCAGAATGCTCAAGTCACCTTGCATACAGTATGTCATGGCTTTCCATGACATAGGCTTATATATTTTTGGAAAACATTTTGTACCATTGGCCATCATGCTAACCACAGGACACTCCTTGCTTAAGAAGAGCTTGTGTAATATGTGGATGAAGGTCAACCTAGAATAGAAAGGTGGCAGACTATGTATTCCATTTAATAATATGTACTGCTACTTCAATATCTTTTGATGGTACTATATAAAATTGTTTCTGTTCATGGTCAGGTAATTCTGTTACGACCTAATAAATACACCCCAAAGCTTTCCCTTATTGTTGTGTATGTATTTCTACAGGAAAATGGTATATAATTGGCAACATGTCAATGGAGGCCCTTATGTTAACTTAATACTTCCCTGATGGGTACATTAGATATTATTGCCAACTCACAAGTATTACGCTAAGTGTATGTATCATATGATCCAACAGAGGAATGCTCGGCAGGAATTTGTGAAATCAAACAAAGAGCACGGCCACTGTTTGTCATGACTTTCATAATGTTTCAGTTCCAACTTTAGGAAAGCCTGGGTCCATTTCTCACAGGCCGTTTTAGACATTATAATCACTTAACATACACTCTTATCTAGAGCCACGTACAGAAGTGGAGAACATCAGTGCAACACTCAGCAATACAAAAATGTGATAAAATCCAGAGGGAGGCCCATTAATAATCAATTGTAACGTTAACCTAGCAAACAACAACTTGTTTTTCAACTAAAGAAAATACCAATAGACAAATAACCTATCGTTACGTTGCTATAGCGTCATTCAAATGGAGATCCAAAGAATGAAAGAAAAAGAAAGGTTATCTAGAGGGGGTGGGGGAGCCATGGTGCAATCGGAATATGGGCAGGGTATCTGCCGTTCTGACTGCAGTGGGAATCTCATTCGGCCATCGGGGGGGGGGCCAGAACAGACAGGAGACGTGACCTGGCCATGCAGTACGCGGGGGAGAGGTGCCAGACGCCCATAGGTGGTAGAATGGAGGGGTTCTGGTAGGACTGCAGGGTCTTTTGAAGATATAATGGAGCTGTCTCTCTAGCTGCCCGATAGGCACGGTTCTGAACTTCATGCAAGCTGATATAGGCAGCCAGTGGAGGGAGATGAAAAGGGGAGAGAAATAGATGACTCCTGGGAGGTTGTAGATCAGACGACCAGCAGCATTCTGGATGAGTTGCAGAGGTCTGATGGCAGAAGCAGGGGGTCCAGCGAGGAGGAGTTACAGTAGTCCAGGCGGGAGGGAGATAAGCGCCAGGACTAAGAACTGGGATAAACAGGTGGTGAGGAAGGAGCGGATTCTCCAAATGTTGTACGGGACAAATCTGCACACCCTACAAACTGCCATGTTTTTCTCAGAGAAGGACAGTTTGTTGTCGAGTACCACTCATCCTGGCAGATGAAGCGGGCGACACTGCGGTACCATCTAATTATTATTTCAATTATCATATAAAGTAGTTCATTTTGATTCGTTATGTTGTTGTTGGCATTATAGGCAATAAGTTACCCACTGAGTACAGGACAACACAGACGGGAACATATTTCCCCTGTTCTAATACGACATTGATCTCTGACATTTTCAACAGGGATGATAAATATATTCCAACAGAATAAGACCGAAAACACTATTCCAGATTGAGCAATTTTTTTCTTCCAAAAATACATTTATAAATTCATTAAAATTAATTATTGCATTAATGACTAAAATGAAAATCACAATGTAGCATAAGACTGCGATTTAGATTGTCCTTGTGATCGCTAGTCATCTCATTTAAATCCCTAATTTATCACAATTTTGGATGAACATAAAAGCCTGATATCTGAAAGTGGCCTTTTGTAGTGAGGCAGCTTGCAAAACATTTGGCATTGCCAGGTTTAATTTTATGAGCTTTCGCAAAAGAGTGTTAAGAGGTTTTAAAAAGGAGACATTTAAAAAATCGACTTTATTTTGTGAGGTTTTCAATTACTTCAATTTAACAAAATTGCAGTACATTAACATGATCCCTAAACTGAATCTAAAAAACAAAGTATGTTTTAGTTTAATTAAATTACACATTAATAAATAAATTCCAAAAAAATCTAATGCATGTCCTTTTGTCTTTCATAAGCTGTTCATCAACTATATATCATAAAAAACGATATTTCTATAAATTTAAATTGGCAATATTTGTTTGCAAATACATGAGAATACTGAAACACAAATTGCCATTCAGCGATTTATCCTTTTCATGTGAATTTCCTCAATCTCATGAAATCAGTTTTGAAAAACCTGGCTCAAAATCAGCAGAAAGCTCCAGTATCTGGGTAGGTTCAGTGAGCTAACAGTCTCCCCTATGAGCCCTTGACTACACTGTAAGACACAACCTCCCATAACTACTCAACTCAACAACATTTGTCCATTCAGTTGAGTGCAGCATTTAGAATTTCACATTTATAACAGACTCTCACCTAGCAGATAGTATAAGCCTGTATTAGTTTCCCAGCGAGGTAAAGAGTGTAGAGCTCAGAGCAATCCATAGCAGTTAGCCTGGGGGAATATTTTGCCAATACTTTGCTAGCAGCGTGCGGATGAGAGCGCACTTCACTTCTCTGTGGAGAAGGCTCTCTTCATGAGCGGAGGTGGGGTCTTGCGGGTGCCATACCTCACCCTTGTGTGAGGGGAACTCAGGCAACACCAGTCTGGAACACGGCCGGTGCGGTTGTAGTAGTCTCTGGACACAGACCGGCTGCCGAGGACGTCCTGCAGGGCACCAAATATTGCCCCTGTGTGCAGAGCCAGAGCACACGACCCAGAGTGCAGCATTAGCAATGAACGGGAAGAAAGGATCCAGACATCAAACAGCCCACATCTCTCACACACCAGGTGCAAATAAAAATATCTTAAAATGGAAGAGAAAGGGGGCCCTGTGAATTTCTAAAAATACATGTTACGACAGTCATGTATTTTGGCGGATTTCACACTTTGAATATCGATGTAGTTGTTATATATTTAAAATATGTGAAATAACAAGAAGGCAAAAATGACAGCCCTTTTACATTCTCACAGGTTAAAAATACTATGCATTGAGAGAGAATGCAAAATGTGTAGTTTTCAGTGATAAAACAAAGAAGTAGATCCTACACTGGACACAGCGAAATTACCTTAAATCCAATCAAAACCTACAAAATGGATTCATATGGATTGAGAGCCTAAACAAATTAAGTGTCATTTGGAGTAATAAGACAAATGATTTGATTCTGCAGTAAACACAGTTTAAGGTGTAAGAACACAATTATGTGATTAGAATGTTCTTGACTGAACATCAATGGAGTTCTAGAACTTAGACTGACTTAGAATTTTCAAACATTCCAAAAAACCTACTTTATAAAGGGTTAAATGGAATTAAATCGATTTTTATAACACTTATAAAGGCAGGCATAAACAGGCATTTAACATTCCAAAGATGTCGTGGTGGGAGATGGGGTGCCAGGAACTTACCTCCAAGCCAGGCTGTACAGTTGGGCCTAGCAGGAGGGCTGTGTAGGCGGAAGGTCCTAGTAGCCAGAACCTGTTGGTAGCGAGGCTTCTCCGCCAGGAACCTGAGTTCTGCCAGCAGCCTGTGCTGGAACCCAGGGAGCATGGCGGTGCCCCCGATAACCACCAGGTTCTCAGAGAGGGCCTTGCGGGTGTCGATGGGGCACTGGGAGTCATTATATTTTATTATACAAATGCTTCTCCATGATGCATCTTATTGCTTCTCAGTTGTTTTTCATTATTGTAGGCATTAAAAAAAAGTAATTTCCTGAAATAAGTCTTGATTCCAATTTCAAAGCCACAAAAATAAGCTCTTCCCTGCTGGCCATAATTAGTTGTGTAATTTTCTTTCCATTAAAAAGAATGTCACAGACTCTCATTCTCTCTCTCTCTCTCTCTCTCACACACACACACACACAAATACAGACAAATACACACAAATACACACAGAAAAATTGGGTGAGCAAACACTCCTGCATTTCTTTGATAGGCACCTATTATACATTTTTTTCGCTAAATCACACAATTACATATGTAAACAACTTTATTTGGATTTGGAGCAGGTGGCATTTCTATTCCAACTATATAAGGACCCTTTGTACATCAAGCTGACTGCTATAGATTTTATGTACTGCCTGTTCAGTGGGAAAGTGCAGCATTTTAATATCATTCATGATGGAAATATAACATCTCCTCACAGTGTCCCAGTGGGTGCTCCTACTGAGGCTGCACAAATAAAGACTATGGGACATCCGTTCAAGGTTATGCTTTCATTTCTCTAGAGTCGACAAACACAGATCTCATTACCGCTAATTATCTAGCAAAGATTTGGAGTCATCTTGTGGGAATACATTTTAATTTGTATTAAGCTGTGTGTCACAGTGTTTGCACCAATCTGGTCCAATTTCAATTCCTCAGTCATCTATATGCTTTCCCTTTCCTTTTCTGACATAACAAACATAACAAACTCAAAATAAAAACTGAGCACTTCAATACCAAATTGCAACACCATTATCTGGTCTGTGTCTATTTACTGGCCACATTAAATGTTGCCCCCTCCACAAATACAAACATCATTGGTATCCAATATGTACTTCACACGTATAGTAGCAGTACATTTACCAGTAGCCGATGTGGACACTTTGCAGAAGCAGATTTTGAGGCATATGGAAAATCTTTGATATGTTTCGAAGTTGACAGATTTCTTTAAGTGTAGCACATTTAGAGTAACCCATGAGATCTCTTACCTTGAGCAAAGCATCCAGTACTAACGAGGCCACAGACTTCTCCTCATTATCCTGCTCGAACAGCATCTCCAGGACCGAGTCCCTTCAAATGAAACCAGAGCCACTGTAGGACATACTTTGTGCTCTATGTTTAAATATTCTTACCACTGCAAGGCGCTGTAAGCGTTAGCCATTAACAACTCTGGCGCACAGGTGCAAGATACATATACTGCATTGGGAGCGTCAACAACAGGTCCACCGAACAGAAGGGAACAAACTGTTAACTCAGTTTAGAAGATGTCAAATATAAAGAAAAAATGTAAATAAATAAATAAATAAAAGGGGGGGGGGGGGGGACTAGGGAATGATGACATACAGCTAAAGCAGTGACACGCTCCTTAGTCTGAAATCGTGTTGCCAGTGGCAATTTAGGCTTAGGTTTCTAGAGCTATTCCTTTGGAGGACTCTGCTCCCCCAAACTGATGGACATTGCACCAGAGTGACGAGGATATGGAGGTAGATTTCTATCAAAAATAAACAAGCACAAAAGTTTTTTATTCCACAATTGTATTTACCATCCACACACACACCTCTCTCAATTTGTATTCGTAGATATAATCCACAATTGTATTTACCATCCACACACACACACACCTCTCAATTTGTGTTTCGTAAAAATAATCCACAAGTATGTGTTTTCCATCCACACACAAACACCTCTCAAAAATTAGATTCACAAATGCAAATAACATTTACAGATATGTTTCCAATGTTCACATGTACAAATCAAAAGCTTGGCTTGCGAACTGGCGAATCTACATTTGCCGATCGAAGGACACGCTTGATCTTCTTGGATTTATGGACAGAATTTTGCGAGTATACATAGCTGCAGCTGCAGACTCCAAGAAACGCCCTCCAAGAAACGCCCCTCACTACAAGAAACGCCCCTTCAGCTAATTAGCTATGTGAACGTAGTTGAACGTCAAAAAAAAAACAGAGGGAATTTAGCCTACGTTATCATAGCAACGTGTTAACGTGTGTTAACGTAAGTTAGTTTGCTGACTCTCTTTAGTTTATCTAGCAAGTGATCATCCATGTAACTAGCTAGGTATAGCACATTCAGTTCCAGAAGGGAACTAACTGACGTAGTTACTTCAGCTGCTTATTGTCAGAGAGCAATGCAGGGCAACATTAATGTTAAATGATGTCATGCTGTAGGCCTATCTGTGTGGAATTGTGTATTTTTGTAAACGGCGTAATGAGCGAAATCTGGCTCAGTCGACTGAGGTCATTAGACTACGTAAAGTATGCCGTTACCAGCCTATTCGTTATTTTTCAGCAATGCCACTTATACTTGCAATTATTATGAAATACAAAGTTTGTTCAGAAACACGTCTAATCCAGTGCTGAAACTAGCTACTAAAGTGATGTGTCAAACTAAAGAATGTTGTGCTATCAGTCAGACACCATCTGCCAATCACAACTTGTTCTTCCCTGCGGAGAGGGGTACCCTAAATTACCCCAGACCTTATCAGAATGCCCATTTGTATTATTGATAGAAGCATGGCGCAAATAATCAGAAATAGCTTTACTTCTCATGATGTGATATAGGCCAACTACACTACAATAATGACATTCCTGGTTAGTTAAACTAAGAGTAAGATTTTCAATGAAAATTATTCATTTATAATCCACCAGGCAATAGCCTACATTTTAGATTAACGTTAGCTACATACATTCTGCAAATTTCTCATTGTGTAGATAACGTTATTTAATGATGGTTTTAGGACGAAATAATAAATAAATATATATATATATATTTGTTTCACGGAACATTTTAGTTGAGCTATTCGTTTTTCACGATCAGCTTTAAAACAGTACAGTGAGATTTACTATTTACTATTACTATTAACCCCGAGAATTAGGTTACCTATTGTCTCCCAGCACAGTCTCAAGAGCGTGGAGGAGATATTAAACGAGGAGTTGATTAAGTGTTCCCTTAATTTCTTTAAGCAGTGTATATATATACTATATGGCAAAAAATGTGTGGACACCCCTACTAAGTATTGAGTTCAGGTGTTTCAGCCTCCCCCACTGCTAAGAGGTACATAAAATCAAGCACATAGCCATGAAATCTCCATAGATAAACATTGGCATTAGAATGGGTCGTACTGAAGAGCTTAGTGACTTTAAACATGGCACTGTCATAGGATGCCACCAAGAAAAGGTTTTATAATTTCTAAACCGTTCATCCGATATGGATGGAAATACCCTCAAATTAAAGCTGACAGTCTGCACGTAAACCTCATTGTATCCTTTCAAACTCAAAGTGCTAGAGTACGGAACCGAAATAACGAGACAACTGATAATTTTGCAGTGGTCTCTTAATTTGTTCCAGAGCTGTATATGTAACTCCAACCTGCCCATTAGTTAGGCCAACAAATTGACGTGAACAATCATGTCTGTCAATATGTGCATTTTTTAATTATTATTATTTTTTTAAGTTAGGTTTTAATTGAGAGAAAAGGCTATAAAATGTATTATGCTGGAAGTCGTTTTCCTATTCCAATAGGCCAATACAGCCCATTAAAATGCTACTGTTGCACTAACGAATCTCAGAGTGGACTTAGGAGTGACATTTAAAAAAGAGGGGTGGTAACAAGCGTGCTCGAATGATAACCTGCCGAATGATTAAACAATAATGATTCAGAAATACAAAATAACAATTCAAAATTACAATTAGGTTACACATAGGTTCATTTAACAGTTCTAAATTGCATTAACGAATGAGTTTCATTCATAAAATATTCCTAAAGTATTCTACTTTTGTCTTCAATACAACGAAATAACAATGTAATAAATTGCTTTCGATATGAATATCTTCAGACACAGCACCATATTATTCCATTGAAAAAAAATTAACGCTGTGGGCCGCTTAAGCGGCCGAAAGCAATCGAGTAATTCTGAAAGTTTATCTATTCTGGCACTTCACCTCTCCACAAATATCAGCCGGCTGGGGCAGGCTATGAACGGTTCGCCGTAATCCATACTTTTAGCGAGCTATAACAGACCATTTCAATACAAACTACTGACTTCTTCAATAGACTCCCCGGCCATGTTAATTTTCACTAGCTTGTATTGTAAACATATATAGCACTCTAACGTAATTAATTTGGCTCATGACAGAAATATGAGTGGTAACAATGGATAGAATGGATATGGATAGAACGGACTGCTTAGCTGGCTTACATACATTTAAATACTTTCAGTATATACCCAATTATATTAGTGTGCATAATTTTGCTGCGGATTAACAGCAGCGAACCAACAGGATCCCCCAAGGCCACCGTAGTTGGTTGGGGGCGTTTCTTGGAGTGAGGGGGGTTTCTTGGAGGGCGTTTCTTGGAGTCTGCAGGCTGCAGCTATACCCTACTCGAATTTTGAGACAAATATTCCGCTGTTTTTCACCGTGTCGATTCACACTCGCTTAACTTGCGATTCGTAAACTAAACTTCTTCTTCTTTGTAGTGATGTGCAGTTCGCGAACGAATCGGTATTATGAGTCGACTCTTTATGCTGAGTCGTCTGAGTCGACTCGCCAGTTCGAGGGAATCGTGCTAACCCACGGCTCTCGACTCTCGGCTCTGGCTCTCGGCTCTTAGCTCCGACTCTGCCTGCTTTCTACTACAGCCGGGAGACACTCCCCCGAGACACTCAGCAGTGGTAATGCGCGGCGTTGAAGTCGAGCAGCGATTGATGCGCCCAACAAAATAGGTCACACGAATATCTTCTTTATAATGCTTTATGAATACATTTAAAGTTGATCTAAACAATATTGCACACAATTTTGTGAATGAGATAATCGCCCCAGCTCATTCCAAAGTAATTTTGACTAGGCTACTACTAACGGTTAAAGGATAGGTAGCAATAGTAGGCTAGTAGTCGGACCTAACTCCGTTCAGCACGAAATCACCTCGACTCAGAGCCGTGAAACAAACAAAGCCCTTTCAAGTTTTAACGGAGAGGAAAAGAAATGCTGTAGGCGACAGCATTAATAATCGAGTTTAGCCTACTCAGCGTGTATCAACCAGAAACCATATTTGCAAAGGAATTCTGTACCTAATAGGCTATCTAATTATATTCCGAGACGTCGACACTTTAATTGCCAACTGTTTATTATTATATTAATACATTTGGCTGTTTGCGAGGAAATTGCAGTAGGCTATAAAACAGAATTAATATGCGATTGTGTTCAGCTAAGTTAGGCTACTAAAAATGACAGCAAATACTTCAAAATGACAGGTTAGGCTACTAAAAATGACAGCAAATATATTTAAAGTGGTGGCATTTTTATTTTAGAACTATTGACCAACAACAACAGTGAACAGAATAAATAGCCTACAATTGTGTATGATATAATAAATAAAGTACAGTTAAAATAAACACATTTAAATAACCCTATGGTTAGCATAGATTAAATAGCTCTATACAAATATAACCATTCAATGTCTATTATTACCTGTAAGATCTAATGTTACAATCTATGATCGAAAAAACGGAGATGGGAAAGTCGTAAATAAACGTAACCTGCGATTGCAAACTAGCTTGAGACAGTAGGGTACTGTAAATTGAGAATATTAGCAATGAGTATCATTCAGATGATTTGGGTCTGAATAAAATATCAAGGCTAGTTTACAAACTTATTTTGTCTACTTTGTTACCAGCTAGGGTCTGCTGTCTGAAACAGCTTCTAATTCCAGCTCGCGAGTAGCGCCGCTGAAAGAAAAAGATGCGGCTCAAACGGAAACGGCTCTTCTGTATTAACCGGAACCGGAAGTACCAAAATGGCAACTCCGACTCCGACTCCGACTCCGACTCTTCAAACTGAATGGTACGAATAGAGCCGACTCAGAAAAAAGAGCCGAACTGCCCATCACTACTTCTTTGGTGCTACATAACACGGCGGTATGTGTGTCGGCTCATCAGCGCCACTTTTAGAACAAGTGGCCAAAATTGCACATTATCTTTAAGAAGTGGATTCATGGTAAATTTAATTAAAACCGAGTTTTGAGTTTATTTAGATTGTAAAGTTAACCCCACGATAATCTTGCGATGGCAAGTTTTTTTAAACAGTCATTGCACAAAACTCCTATCAGATTGCATGTAGCTAGCTAGCTAGATTGCATTACACAGGGGTAGGTCCGTACATTGATAGGAACTAGGAAGCACAACACTATGAGCTAAAATAAGGAGAGCACTCCATGCAATTTGAATTATCATTTTCATTTAGGTGTCTTATCTACTAGCTAGCTAGCTGAACAAATAAAAGATTTCATAGGAGACATCGGTATCAGTGAGAATAGCTGTCAAATTAATTTAATTGGCTACAATACTTCACATGGTTGAGTTTGTTTTACATAATCTTTTCCATGAGGGGCGAAAGAGTTATGTAGCTACTGTGTATGGACCTACCCCTGTGTAATGTAATCTAGCTAGCTAGCTACATGCAATCTGATAGGAGTTTTGTGCAATGACTGTTTAAAAAACTTGCCATCGCAAGATTATCGTGGGGGTTAACTTTAGAACCTAAATAAACTCAAAACTCGGTTGTTTTAATTAAATTTACCATGAATCCACTTCTTAAAGATAATGTGCAATTTTGGCCACTTGTTCTAAAAGTGGCGCTGATGAGCCGACACACACACCGCCGTGTTATGTAGCACCAAAGAAGAAGAAGTTTAGTTTACGAATCGCAAATTAAGCGAGCGTGAATCGACACGGTGAAAAACAGCGGAATATTTGTATCAAAATTCTGTCTGTAAATCCAAGCAGATCAAGCCTGTCCTTCGATCGGCAAATGTAGATTCGCCAGTTCGCAAGCCAAGCTTTTGATTTGTACATGTGAACATTGGAAACATATCTGTAAATGTTATTTGCATTTGTGAATCTAATTTTTGCATTCATCCAAATGATGATTTACGAAACACAAGTTGAGAGGTGTTTGTGTGTGGATGAAAAACACATACTTGTGGATTATTTTTACGAAACACAAATTGAGAGGTGTGTGTGTGTGGATGGTAAATACAATTGTGGATTATATCTACAAACACAAATTGAGAGGTGTATGTGTGTGGATGGTAAATACAATTGTGGATTATACTTTTGTGCTTGTTTATTTTTGATAGAAATCTACCTCCATACGAGGACACCCAGGACACAAACCAACACGACAGGCAGTGGAAACCTCGAGCAAACCACTGAGAAGCAAGCACCAGCCCAGAGAGACGCTACCTGATTGACCCCTTGATGTGCACAATCTTTTCTCCGTCCACTGGGTAATCCACATCTGGGGGTGGAGCCGGACGCTACAGGAAAAAAGGTTATTAGCTTCACCTTACCTAATGGGTAAGGTAAAGGTTTCTTTTTTTTTTTTTTTTTCCTCAAAAGTTTAACAATAGTCATTACTCCAAGGTTTCATTATGGGTGTCAAATATCAGAAAGATCTGAGAGGTCAAGGTTAAAAAAGGGTCCATTTTCCACTGGAATTACCCTAATGACAAACTGCAACATTGTACTATTAATAACATAGCAATAATATACATGTAGTTTACTTGTATATACTTGTAATTAATTCATGTTCAAAGTTTTTAGTAAAAGACTGGTGGGCCAGTCAAGAGTCTAGACATTCAAATTCTAATTCCAGAATCATGTGTCTGCAACAGAGGGCAGTAAGGTTAAGTTACTCAGCTCACCTCTTCTGAGCCTTCAAGGTTGAACTTAGCCTTCTGAATCTTTAGTCCCCTCTGGAGGTCACTAACAAAACAGGTCCTGACTACAAAGCACAACACAGCTTCAGAAAAGAACACTACTGCCCTCATTGGCAATTCAAATGTATAACTCCTTAATTAGTCACTATTAAAGCATTCTTGTGTATTGTACCAATTTTTTCCATTTTCGGTAGAGCAGACCAGACTCCATTATTGCCGGGTCACATGCCATGAAGAAACATGTACAAGGTACTCCAGACTGGACATAAAAACCTTACTCATACAATGTCAACCATTTAATCATACAGTACTCATGGAAAACTATTCCAATGCTTTCTAAATCCATTAAAAGCCACATTCTAATTAAACTTAGCCTACCAACCTTTGATATCTTCCACAACCTCCTCAGGAATGGAATCTGAGAAACAAAGAGATGCTCCACTGAAACCTTGTTTGATAAGCATATGGTGTTTAACAGACAATTCCAGTGATCACTGTGTATATTTTACTACCATTCTTAAGAGCAGAAAAAAGTCTTTACTTCATCAGAGCTTTTGAGAGAGATGTTTGATGTCTCACTGTGTGACTGCTGCATAGCAAGATAAGTAACATCTCTATTTCAGAGTGATCTTATTTACAGAATGAACCTACAGTTAAATTACAACTATGACTGACACTTTGAGGGGTGTCATTGTTTGGAACGCGTTATCTCTCCAAACTGCAGAGGTACTTTATAACTAAACCCAGTGGAAGTAGATGTCTGTTCATACCAGCACCCGCATACAGTAATATGGAAAAAAATTATATTCTGCTTAGTTGGTACACCTCACCAATCAAAATTCCCATTTTTATTTCAAAACAATTAATTTTTTCATAAGCAAGCACAGAGAAAGGGTATACCTTTCACAATGGCATTTAAACTGTTATATTATTACAATAAAGATTAGTCCAAGAGCAGGGAGCACCCACGTGGGACTCACCAATGACAGCTGGTAGGCTCTGTCCAGAGTTAGAATCTGTGTCCACCGTGCACTGTTCCATAAGCAGCCCTTCCAACTCCCTGACAGAGACAACCATTCAGAGCAATTAAGCATATAACCAGCACAGAGTGTGCCGAGTGTCCATTACATGAACTGTACGCATATTACTTTGGAAAGTGTTCTTACACAGAACAGTGTTTCAACAGGCTCCATGGAAAAAGATACTAATCAGATAACTTATCTGTTCCACAGTAAAAACTGTGTGTGAGGCTATATAAAGCAATGCCAGCACTGCCATTGACATTGTTACACTCAGGGGGATAAGATGTACACAAAAAAAGGCTTGCACATCAATCACATTGCACCCGTACTCAAAACTGGCTGCAGCAGGTACAGCAAGAACATATTTACTCAAAGCGATAAGACAAGACAGAGGAACTAACAGTAGCAAGCTGACACTCACTTGTGAATTGCTCTTCCTCCCAGTGGCAGGGCCTCCCAGGCAGACAGAATGGGGATGCCTTCATATACCTGCTTACTATCAAGGAGAAACTATGTTTGACCTGAGCTGCAAAACAGTTTGTCTCAATTTCCTACATCACTCATCGGCTTTAAGGCTGTACAGAACAATGTATAATTGATTTATGGACCACTTGCCCGCAGTGAGGCCAACTTCTAGTACTTATGATTTTTAAACATTTTCTTCAGTTTAATTTAGCTGAACTAGTAAAGTACTGTGGCCAGTAAAGTACTTGTAATCTGACCCAAAACTGCACCTCCTCATCAGCATCTGGGATTCTGACCACTCCACTACGCTTCTGTTATTTTGATGACTCTTTATGCTGCTGATCAGAAACAGCTCTTTTTTCCATACTGTATTTGCCCTAATGCATGTCTGTAACCCATACTAAGGCTGACAGCACTACAGTGGGACTGAGCACTGAAACAAGGATACAGGCAGCACCAGGGTTTCTGTATACCCACAATCCATCACAAGGGCAGAGTTGACTCCCAGAGTCAAGACTGACATGAGATGGCCAGGGGCAAAGAGCACAGACGGCACCTGAGAGAGAGTAGAAACGGTTAGACCACCACCAAATTTTCTCAACTGCTTTTTGACATTATCTGACAATATTCCAAACAGCATTTTCGGGAGTTCAGTGCAAAAATGACAAAAATGCATCTGAATAGTGAATACAAATGGTATTGTTTTGTTAGACAGCTGCTGTCCGAATCACCTCAAAGTGCTTGAAGAAGACTTTGGTGAGGGTATCTCTGAAGAGCGAAGGGCACAGAACTGATTCAATGATCACCACACGCCTATCCCGTGGATTCACCAACAAGTGCCTATACAGAAGGAGATTAAAGCAAAATTGACCTTTGGTAGAACTTTGGGTTGTGTAGTTACCTGGTCATGCTATGAGTTCAAATGGTGGCAAAATATGTATGTTCATTAGTTGCTCTGTGCTCCCCTGGGGTGATAATCCAGAATAGGGTATTTGTCACTCTCCATTCACTTCTATAGTGCAGCTAAAATGTTCTCAAAATTACACTGGCCAAAAAAAAAGTTGCACACTAATATTTCGTTGGACCACCTTTAGCTTTGATTACGGCACACATTCATCGTGGCCTTGTTGCGACAACCTTATGCAACGTCACAACATTTATTTCCGTCCGGAGTTGCATACATTTATGGCCGAGATCTTGTATTGACGATAGGAGAGTCAAACCACTCCATATTCTTCTCCACCACATCCCAAAGACTTTCAATGGGGTTAAGGTCAGGACTCTGGTGCCCAATTCATGTGTGAAAATTATTCTTCACGCTCCCTGAACCACTCTTTCACAATTTGAACCCGATGAATCTTGGCATTGTCGTCCTGGAATATGCCCATTGATGAGATAACCTGGTCATTCAGTACATTCAGGTACTCAGCTGACTTAATTTTATTGCTGCATAACGTTGCTGAGTTTAGACCTGACCAATTGAAGCAACCTCAGATCATAACACTGCCTCCTGAAGCTTGAACAGTGGGCACTATGCATGACGGGTGCAACAGCAACTTTTTTTTTGGCCAAGCAGTGTATCACGTATACGAACGCGAACAAAGCAGATTCTGTCAATACAAACAATAACCAGTCCTCTTACGTGTTTTTTTGTGTAATTAAAATTACTTATAAAAGTACAATTTTCTATGTTGTTAGCTAGCTACCAGAAAAGACTAGCAAAATGTCGGCAGGTCGGTTTGTTTACTACCAGGAACGCTTTGACAGAATCCGCTTTGTTCTCGTTCGTATACGTGCTAGAAGTGTCATTTTGAGACCGTTCTAACTGCACTATAGAAGTGAATGGAGAGCAACAAATATTCTGGATCATCACCCCAGGGGAGCACAAAGCAACTAACATATTTCGCCACTATTTGGACTCATATCATGGCCAGGTAACTACACAACCCAAAGTCCGATCAAATTAAATTTAGCTTTAAACAAGCAATAAAAAGCATTAAATAACCATGCAAAGCAGCATATATAGCAGCAAAGAAATGCTAACAAAATCTAGACTATTATATCAGTTTAAACTTAAGGTTTGTCCACCTTATCTAGAGGTACAACAATTAAATCCACCAAAAAGCTTTGTATTTGGCAGACAGTTATTATAGTATCGCAATTATTGAGACTCTTAAGAAATAGCTTTTCCAGATGACACTGATTAGTTGAGGCTGTGATGCCATAGCTCTCACCTGAAGTACAGCATATGGATGAAGTCTTTGAGATTGGAGTAGAGCTCCTCTGTGTTGATATTGTGCTGCACCACTTTTATAGGCTAAGGTTCAGAAAAGCACATTCAGAGAAGCCAGTCAGAAACCTGGGACATTTGTGATTCGCCTCACTGCTTCAAAGAGCAAACCAAAGTTCAGCAACTGACCTGCTGGCAACTCAGCGTCTGGACCTCACTGGGGATGATACACCTGGGGCCTGATTCACCTGCAAAGCCACACCTGCACAGAACCATCACAACACGCATTAGTAGAAGCTTGATCTGCCTATCAGTGGAAATAATAGCAATGAGCACAGAAAAAAAATTAATATGCAGTTTTGCTTCCCAGACACTCTTTATCCTCAAAGCACGTTGTTTCCATACGCATGTAACTTAGATGCGCTAGCTATGCAATATGTTAAGGATTTAATTATCAATTAGAAATTTATTTGGATTCAATAGTCTGAAATAAACATTTTACAGATTTAAATAACGTCATGTTTTTTTTCTTTAAGTGGATAGGATTATTAACGCTAGGTTAGGCTAGCAATTTAACAAAAACCCTATCGTGACGTCCGTTAACGTTAACTAGTTAAGAAGCGCAAGTTAGCTAGCATGCTAGCTAGCTAACGTTAATCACCTCTGAACACCAAACTCACTTTGTGTATGCTGAACCAATATCAATGACAACCGCTGTTTTTTCCCCTCCACTCCCCAGCCCTTCAAAAAGTGGCATGTTTAATATGATTTCAAATTGTTACTTAAAATTGCGAAAGTCCTAATATACGTTCAACAAGTCCCCACACTTCACAAAGTCGCTCTACTTCCAAGCAGTACGGCGGGGTCCTTGCACAATGACAACATTAGCCATAGTTGACCGCGACAAACTGAAAATAAGCCTAAATTAATTTAAATTCACGTATGAACTATTAATAATTTTGCAAATATATCTGCCATTTATGTTTTTAAATGTATATAATGTGTTTCGCACTTTCTTCAATCCAGGCAATATCATAGCCAGCTATAAAATTGCAGGTTTTTTTTTTTGATTGATGGATGATGGGAATGGGAATGCCAATGGTACGTTACCTGTCACCTCAGTGTAGTGTCCAGAAATATCTACTGTTTTTGTTGCCGTGAAAAAAAAAAATCTCCATATATTTTTTGAATGAACAAAAAATTCTTTACTGTGTATTACACATATAATTTTGGCTAAATGTGTGTCGCCTAGTTTATGATTGGCCAATCAAACAAATAATAAAGGAGGCTGTTCAAGTAAACTATAAATTAAATGAAAAATCCGTTCCTGAAATATAACTTGGTGTTCACGTTGGGTACATGCTGACATTACATTACATTATAGGCATTTAGCAGACGCTCTTATCCAGAGCGACTTACACAGCATTTCTTTTGCATTTATACATAGTATCCATTGATACAGCTGGATATATACTGAAGCAATGCAGGTGAAGTACCTTGCTCAAGGGTACAACGGCAGTGTCCGACCTGGGAATCGAACCTGCAACCTTTCAGTTACAAACCCAGTTCCTTAACCATTATACCACACTGCCGCCCCATTACATAATACTAGTGTTCTATACTATCCACCCTGGAATTGTGCAAGAGCCACTGTAATAGGTTTCTCAAATATGCTTATTCAGCACCACAGGTTTAATGTTAGTTGGCTATGGCAGTGACAGTGTAAAACGTTTAGGCTAATAAAGTATGAGGGAAAATGCTGAAGCATTCTGAAATGCTGTGAGTCAGCTGCTGTAGTTTATTTTAATGGCAAATAACGATGGTTATTATGGGATTATATATGGAAGGTGCAGAACCAGCGTTGTGGTCACATTTCAGGTTGGAAATCAATAGTGTGCTTTCTGGAAGATAATCATCTTAAAAATGTCACTTACAGCATTTGGTAAGGTACAGGTATGGTATGCCTACCGTGTTTAGGGGGCTGGGTTTAAAGCTACCTGAGGTTGCAAGCTCAAATTCCATGTTCTACTATTGAACCCTGGAGTAAAGCACATGATTTTAGTAGTTTTAATAAATATGTGATTTACAATTTAGTCCTAAATTGGCAGTTGCTTTTAGTTAAAACAACTTACAAATTGCATTTCACTTGTCAAACATCAGTTGAGATGTCACGTCCCGTGCCTCTGTGTCTTGATTTCCTGGTTTTCCGTCTCTATGTGTATTCCGTTCCGTGTTTTCCCTTTTCCCCATTTTGTGTTTCCACTTCCCGCACCTGATATGTTGTTTCGTTTCACCTGTTCCTCGTTGTCTCGTTAGTAATCTGGCATATAACCTGCCCTGTTTGTTGTGCTGTGCCAGATCTCATCTTTGCTCATGTCGCTCATGTTAGTGTGGTTTTTTCAGTCCAGTCCAGTCCAGTCCTCCTGCCCTTCCTCGTCCGAGCCCTGCTCCTGCCCCTCATCCTCCTGATCCCCTGCGCTGATGGATTCCCCGGTTCTGACCCCTGCCTGTTCACTGGACTTTCACCCCTGCCTGGATTTGACTATGTTTCTGCCTGCCCTGTATTGCACTGATTGCTGGACCTTGACCCGTTTCTGTCTGACCTCAAATAAAGCCTATTCCCATTACTCTGGTGTCTGCGATTGGTTCCGATCCGTTCATGTAACATGGAGATAAGGAGAGTTAGTCATATCTGTGCCACAGTCAAGAATCATGCCTCAAAACCTGTGAAAAAAAGGAAGAGATATGGTTAATTGTTTAGATGTTTTTTAAATGGTCTTTTTCAGTGTTTTTCTCTAAACAATAAACTGTCCACATAATGTATCAAAGCTCACAAATGAAAACACAAACCATTCCAGCTTAATTTTAAGCAGCCACTTCAAGTGGTAACTTATCACACACGTGTGGCCATGTTGCAGGTCTATGCTGTAAATATATAGCCAAAAGAACCAGAAGAATCACAGTAATAGAATTGTGAAAAAATAAAATTAATTGGCAGTTTTCAGAATACTTCATGGCTTTCATTCTGAGAATGTCTATTGCACACCTCCAAAATAATACCCTACATTCGATTTGCTATCGCAACTATGTACAATTGTATTATCTAAGTCACCCATAACTGCAAATCAAAATTAATGATACAATACCCTATTGAAAAAAAAACATAGAGACCATTAGGAAATGTTTCTAACAGTTTCCATCACATACCATCAGGCTACCATGAAATACCATCACAAACCATTGGATACCAGTAGATTAACATTAGAACTACATTAGGATACAATTGGATCACCATCAATGACCATTAGATTCCATAACACAGTAGGCCTACACACCGTTAGATCGCCAGTAGAGACCACTAAGCACCATTAAAAAAACAGAAATTCTCTAATGTTTTTTTCAGCAGGGTAGACCCCATTTTATAACAGCCTATTTTATAATTAGCATTAGGCTCCACTCATGCTTCGATTTGATTCAGGCTTTGTTCATCGTTATTTGGGCTAATAGCCTTCTTGAAAACCTTTTGAGTGGCTCCACACACGCGCACCCACCACAACCTAGTCACACACGCGCACGCTCAGGCATCTTTAGCTCTAGCCTACAGTGTAAAACTGAGGAATGCAAACGCTATCCAGCCAGTACGCTGGATCTGTATGAATGCTACGGCTTCTGTTTTTAGATCAAAAACAATTAATCCCGTTCCAAACTACTCCAAAGCTGCTTTGCAAAATCTGCTAAACCAGGCGGAGATATATAGGTAAAGACAGGTAAGGACAAAGGCGCAATGCTATTGGCTAGCTGTAGCTACTGTATTGAAAGTACATACATTATTTTGCTATTATGTGCTGTTCTGGCTGTGTAAAGTCAATTGTAATCCTTAGAGCTCTGGTCGTAAAGTTGCGTTCTGACAATATGTGTTTATAGCCGAATCGCAAATCAATTCGGCTTGTGAACATGCAAGCTATTTACGTCTGTCCACTTGCTCGTTGCTTGGTTATCCATGCAGTACTCACAGCATCACCGTGACAAATAATAGGCTACATATTCAGTCGTTTATATTGTGCATTGATTCAGATGTCACGCACAACATATTGTAAATTAGACCGAAAATAATACCGCACCATGTGCAGTTAGAAATGTCTTACAATAACCTAATACATAGGTTTTTCAATATTCCCAGCTTTACTGACACCCGTGTTTTTGCTACTGTCATTAAGTGAACATAATGCCCTATATAAAAGTTGTGTACCGTATAACTAGATGTATTGATTAGTAGCATGATATTCTATGCTATAATAGTTGAATTGTTCATCATATTTTTGAGGTATTATATTTGCTTAAAATGTGTGTTGCTACAAAGAAAAAGATTGGTAACGTTCACAGATTGGTTGCTTTAATATAAATGTCCGCGTATGTGGTTAGGTGAATGGCTTCTTGGCCTACTGTTGCATTTTTGGATGTGAATAGATTAAACAGAGAGAGATCCAGAACACGGGGGCCAATGGGGATTGGTAGCTTCTTTGTGTATCTTTAGTGGTCTGCCTGTCCCTGTCTAGCTACTTATTTTTGCTTTGTCTGCCACTTATCAGCAAATTCTAAATAATTGACTGTATACATCTAAATTCATGTGAATCATTTAATATTTTAGGGTTAGTTTAAAAATTGACAATAGATTGACCTCATTTCACTGCCTTTTTCTTTTGTGATTATGATTATAATTTATGTTGGAGATTTATTATTTCTGCTGTAGTTGCCAGATTCAAATATGTAATTTTCTGTGACTATGTACTGAAAGATGAAAATGTAGGCTTAAGGTCCTATGGTTTTTGAGTAGAGTTCTATGTCAGATGTTTGCTATGAGGAAGAGCTGCTACACACATAGAAACACAACTATGCCAGATGGAGCCTCATTTCCCAGTCCTCAGCATTTATGCAACAATATGTATCTGCAAATTCATTCATTATCGCTGAACCTTTTATAAATTCAGAATAATTATTTTTTATAAATTCAGAATAATTATTACTACTTAATGCAACTTGGAGGATATCCTTCTTGCTATAGCTTTATGTGTCCGTGTGTTGTCAGTTTTGTCTCAAAGTCTAAGTGCTTTCCCACTTCTCAAATAGATGGCTTGGATGTGAGCTGTCCCTCTGCCTTCTGTGCTTCAGCCTGCCTGGCTGTAAAAGATGGTCAGGTGTGAGACTCCGTGGATCTGCCTGCTGGCAGTGGTCAGCCTCTTGGCCAGTATTAACACACTCCCACTTTCCCCGTCAGAGGAAAGCAGCCAGGGATCTGGTAAACAGCCTCAGGTGACACAAGGCATGACAGAGAGTGCCCTTGAACCTGCCACGCCCATTTTCCCGCTAGTAGCCCTTGACTGGCTGTCACAGAACATCATGCCAACCAATCAGATGGAGCAGCCTTCCACTGGCAGCTCGTTTCTCCAATTGCAAGCAGGTAAAGCAAGGCTTCAGAGCTTTGGGCGGAGAGTGGAGAGCAGTGCCATTGGCCCTGTTGAGCTGCATGGGGAAGATGAAGCGACACCCGTCTCACTCAAAGCAATGCTGGGGAGTGAGGGGAAAGTCCCGTCAGAGCAGACACGGGGAGATGACAGCCGGGACAACACGAGGTCCAAGAGGACGGCACAGGGCCTCGCTGCAGGAAACAACCAGAGTCAAAGGAAAAAGAGAGGCTTGGAGGAGGGGCCCAATCAAGGAGTCTTATTGAATGGAAGGGCCTGGGAGTCCCCTACCGGGCACAGAGAGTCAGGCATTTTAGGGCCACGTGCCGCAGCCCAGTATACACACAGCCTTCCTCGAGCAGAGAGGGCAGGCCCCATGGAAGCAGTAGCCATGGGCTTTTCTGGAATTCCTCTGACTCCCTCTGGAGCTCAAGAGCTGGAACCAGCCGGGGCGACAAAGCAGAGTGTCAGCAATGGGACAATCAATTTACCTTCTCCATCTCAGGCACCTGTCGGACAGGAGCCCAGCAGCGTGGGAGAGATGCAGGCGGGGCCTCAGGTGACTGTTGGCACACAAGTAAAGGGCCCGAACATCTCCAGGGCTCAGAGCCAGGCAGGGCTGCCAGTGAGGGAGGAGCCAGGAGTGCAGGCTAATGCGAGGGGGGCAGAAACAGTAAAGAAACCTTCCAAAAAACACCCGGGTGTCCCGCATGACGGCTTCCAAACCACGGCAGCCGTCAGCAGTGAAGTAATGGCAAACGCTTCAGAGCCCTCTCTGAGCAGCGCTCCTCCTTCAGAGAAAACCAGACCAGGACAGACTGTAGAGATGGACGACAGCCTCCAGCATTCCGCCCCTTTGGTAACAAATATTCGGGAGAGTAAAGCCGCCTCATCTCCCTCCGCCCCCATTCCCCACCATCACATAATCACCCACCCCTCCATTGGAGAGAGTAGGGCAGGAAGCAGTCCAGTTCAATCTGCGTCCCCGGGAGACCCAGCTGGCCCCAGGCTAACTAAGCCTCCCGAGGGTGGGCATCTGAGCACTGAGCAGGGGGTCACTGCCATCCCCTGGGCTAGAGGGGCCCTGCAGCAGGATGCAGGTAAGATGGAACTCTTCGAGTGAACATTAGGTCACCTTTTCTGCATGGATAGCCTCAGTAGTCCAGTCACTTTTTTCTTTGAAACTTTTTCCAGGCTTGAATTATTGAAACGTGCAAGACTTAAAATGCACTTCCCACAAGGCACAAACAAATCCCCAGACATACCTCTGTGTGTCAAAATATAATCAATAACAGTACAGACGGTGTGTTTGGATAAACGAAAGCTTTCCCTGTCAGTGTGCCTAAGGAAGTGCTTGGTGGGGCTCATTAGTGTCAACAGAGGTGGAATGGTATGTGTAGTGCCACCTTATGTTTTCTGCACACTGACCACAGGACTCTTACAGGCTGTGTGGATGAGATTGTGCATCAAAGATGACAGATTATATCGATTTTCATCGTGGCACAACACTTCATTACGAAATAAAAAATAATGAGCGAGGCACTCTCGAGTGCCAAAGGAAACTTTTAATAATCGTTTTCAGCCACTCAGTTTCACCTTCTATCCCAACAGGGACAAGAGGCTTCCAAATTAATTGCTACTTTTGACTTGGTTGTGAAAGCAGGGCAGGAGCTGGAGACAGAACCTGACTATAGAGATAAATGGCCTTAGAGGCCTCCAGCAGGCTAGACCTTGCGCTGTATTCCTTGTCTCTGTACTTGTCCGTGACTGTAAAGGAAACCTGTTTTTTGTTCATTGTCTCTGTGTTTTTTAGAGGATGTAAAGTGTAACACTTCTACTTGCACACTTAATGGCGAGGGTTAGTTAATATCTGTGCTTTGGCCTTGTCTCTGCATTTGCCAGTAGTAAAGAGCAGCATCCCCAGTTCCACCGGCCCTGATCCTGGAGTCATACGCCCATTACTTGTGACTGCACGGACAGAGACCAGGACAAGGGGAGGAAATCAAGCCTTGAAGGGCTTTCCTTTTGGGCGGGCCGATGAGGCAACACCCACGCCTGAAGACATCCCATTGATATTTGAGCCACTTGAAGATACTGCTGCCCCCGGTGGTACCCAACAGGTATTGCAGTTTTCTGGCATCACAGCTGATACCCAGGAGCTCATTGCCACAGTCGTTGCTGATGGAGGCCCCTCCCCATCAGGAGCAGCTCCTCCTGCCCGGCCCAGTGGGCCCCTCAGGCCATGGCTGACCTCTGGAACCAAGATGTCGGAAACACTCAGCCCCTCCACACTATCTCTGTTCACTGTACCCCCTCCAGAACCCCCAATGGACTATGGGATCTTATACTCTAAGGGTGAGGAAATTATCTTTAAACCAGTACATATATGTACACTTTATTATTATTACTATATTTCTTATTTTATTTTTATTTAAAAACATTTTTTTTAGATACATTACTGAAGTTACACTGTGATTAAGCATCAATCTGAAAAACAGTGCAGTATGCACTCAGCAGTAATTTCTTCAGCATATATGTGAGGAAATAGCAATTATCAAGGTCAACTTACTCACATCCTGCTAGTATGCATGTAGAGCCTAGAAAGACATCTGCTAGAAGCATCATGTTTTATCAGGGATGTCAAACTGAAGTCCTGCAGGGTCTGCAGGTTGTTATGGTTTGGAAACTAGGTGAGTGGGCTCTTCAGTAAGTCAAAAACTTAAATTAAGCACTTAAGTGTCACACCAAAAACCAGTAGACACTTCAGCCTGGACTGGAGTTTGACACTCCTGCCTTATATCATAGTGTTCTTATACCACTAAATAATGATGCCATTATTTCAACATTAGCTTAAACATCATACTAAAACATGGTATAGTAACGGTTTAACAATGATGTGTAGAGTATCTTATAATATATCAGATATTGCTGGAGGGTTTTAAGAAATCAGGTCATGATATTGATCTTTTAGAGAGTTGTGTGAAATTATGCCTTGACAGAACTTGGTATGACTGACACTACAACTGGGACTACTGAAGGCTCTCCCAGTTCCTTCAAAACCCAGGGACACAAGACTACAGAACAGACACCACTGACAACTGTCGCCACAGGACCTAGCATGTCCCTGCCCGGACACGAGTCAGGCCTGGATGTACTGGAGTCTAAAGGTATTTTCATACACTGGTGCCTGATGATGCAAGTCCATTGAACAGAGAAGTTAAACGGTGAGCAAACACAAGCTGCAGTCATCGTTCAGTTCACTGTTCGCTTACGCACACTGCGAATCATGTAAACAAAAACATTTTAAAAACACGTGTCTAGATCAATATTCTGCCATTTTCTACAGGTAGCTCTCTGATCACATACAGTGCTGTAGAAGATTAATGTACAATTTGTTTTTCAGTAGTTTTCTGTAGTTTTTCCGGTCTCTGTGTCATTGTACAATGCAAGACTTTGTCTTTTCACAAGTCATTCTTCCGTGAAAGGAATTGTGAACTTCGTCCCTAGTGTCATCTTAGTTTAATTATTGATCCAAACAGTGAAATAATATTAACTTTTGCTTGGTAATAACGCAGGCCTGCATCAGGACACAGTTGTATAAATATATAAACATAGCTAAATCAGTTATATGATGTATAGGCGTTTTTTTTTTAACATTTATTTTGTGTATCAGAGGAGCATGATGACGGGGAGACGGGGGCATCAAAGGAAGCGAGGAGTGAGGAAGACGTGACAGAGGTCACAACGGTGGCCCACATACGGCCCACCTACAGCCACATCCCATATCACTTCCACGCAGGCTCCATCTGGGTACAGCGCAACCAGGGCCTTGGTGAGAGAGAAGGGCCACGTTGGCGATTAAATCTATGAAATATCTGTTCGAAACACATGTGGTTTAGGAGGTCAGCCATTTCCAGTGTTAAGCTATTGCATATACTGAATTAAACTCAACAAACCTTTTAATTAAAGTCCTCTAAATGAGGATGTGCTATTTTATCTAGATGAGTATGGAATCCCATTTTTTCATTGGATGAGAGGAGCATTAAAGCGTGACTTAACGCTTAAAAAAAAAATCAATTTGTAGTTCTTCTCCCTTTTCATATTGATAACTACATATTTCACTGAAGTTGTCTGAACCAATTTAATTGGTGCTTTTGGGTAGTTGTGATGTCACACATACCAACTGTGCAAGTGAGTGCCAATCACTGATCAGCAATGCAATTACGTCAGTAATGGCCAGCGGATGGGGGGAAAAAATGCAGATTTCCGATGGGGTTTAGTCACGCTTTAATAAAGCAATAAATAAAATCTGTCTTAGGCGCTTTGTCCACTGGGTGGCGGAAAAGTCAAATTTGTTTCAATGACCAAGGAGGAAAAGAGACGACACAAATGCAAAACATATGCTGCACCCAAATCACTTCAAAGCACAGCCCAATTAAAATTAATCAGACACATCCTGTGGAAGAAAAACAAACTGGTCCACAAGGAAGAGCACAATTACTGCCATTTTGCTATTGATCTCATTAATATCACTCAGTCTCTGTAAACCGTAGGGGGTGCCAAGAACACACGAGTGAGACATTGTAGAACACTTTAAATGAAGCCATTCATATCACAGAGCAATCTGTGTTTCATTCATGTGAGATATTGAAGCCAGTTATCAACTTCCCATCCTGTCTGAATGAGGAAGGGCCCCAGCATTGATTGGATCAGTTATACGGGGGGAGGTCACCTCAAGGCCCCCTCATGTAATACTGATAGCATAATCTTTGCAATACCAGCAGGGAAATATATACTATCTTCCCATACTGGAATCAAGGGGCCTAGGGCTGCAGGCGAGATGCTGTTGCTACAGTACTGAGCACTGAGCCTGGGGTATTGAGCAGACTGACACCAAAACCATCTAAGAGTGACCTTCCCCACCACAGTCAGACTGAGCCTATATTAACCCATGTCCTAGACCAATAAAGAAACATCTCTCAAAGTGGCAAATATACTAATTGGCCAGTCCACAAGTAATTGTGGTAGTATATGTAATGGTCTCTGGCACTATCTGCAACAAGGCTTTATGACACAGTCAATGATCAGTGTTCTTTCCCAAGGCCTCAAGAAGAGTTATAAACTGAAGGTTTAATAGATAGATTTATTGAAGAGATTTGTGGTCCGAATGGAATTAACTGTCTTGGTCAGGGAGGTCATGGGCCATTGACACTGTGTTTAACCTTTTATGTCATTCTCCGTGCCCCCCCCCCATCAGTTAATAAGCCTGGAGTGGGAGCATCTCTGGAGGGTAGTTTATTAAGCAGAGCAATGACAACATAACCCCCCAGTCAGTCAGTTTGGTTTTGTCCGCACGCGCTGGCCAAGTGCATTTGTCTTTAACCTGTAGGACTGGACTAAATTATATTTTCACCCGTGGGAGAAGAGTTTGATTGTGGGTAATAGGTTTCAGATGTGTTCTCATTCATTATTAAACATGCTGCACATTAAATTAATAGTTGTGTGCCATTCACTGGGAGAAACTGTCAAGTGGAACTACAAACGGGACTAGATCATTTCCTGGGGAGATGGGAACCAGACTTTAGACTTGCTTCCAGAGGATGCTAACTGGCAAGTTATATTACTGACAAACTGAGTAACCAGGAAGATATAGCCAGTGATATTTCCTCAGACTCCAGCCCTGAGGGTGCAGAGCCGCTAAGAGTGCCAGCCTCAGTGGCCTTGGGAGGCTAGGCTGTATTAGTCCTAGTTCCAGTCCAGGACTCATACCCTCTATACATCGCTCTCACCATTGTTGGGCAGAGTAATCTGTGTCCCTGGGCTGTCCTCCCCTGTTCTCTTGGACCATCGTAAAAGTGTGCCATATTTGCTTTCAGTTATTTATCCCCTATTTACATAGATTCAACTAAAGGTCAGGGTATAGACATGCATTCCCTCTATCTTCCGATTTAATTTTAATCAATGGCATCTATATGATGTCGCGCTGGCTTGAGAATTACTGCATTGCCTCAGCCTCTTTCAATTTCGCATGTATATTACCCTTTGCTCTGCTCTTCTTGGAGAGATTGGAGCTCTGCAAATGTCTGCACTTTAATGAGATTGTAGAGGACGGGGACCAATATCTGTGATTCATTTTTTTATCAAATACTTTTGATGCAATGGTTTTCAGTGATTCAGGATTTGACATCTGGGTCTAGGCGGAAGGGGTGGGGCCGCCATGGGTAAAAGGAACACTGACTTGGGCCAGACTTGTATTGGCCACCTTTTCTGTACCGCTATTTATTTAAAAAGCAGGCACAGGGGTCAGCCGTGCAACTTCCACAATCTCTCTACAGGCCACATAAGAAGGATCCCAAACTAGATTTTGAAGTGGGAGGAATAATATGTGTTTTCAAAGCATCCTCCTTCAGACCAGTCTGAAATGAATGGGGCCCTTTTTAATTATCAGCATGGTTGGATATTGTCCCCATATACAGCATTCCCCCAACAACCTGCAGCTACTAAAGGACTTTGCATTTAGAGATGACAGATTAGGTCATGTCATCGTAGATAATTAATTAGCACCTTTAAATTGCATGAGTAAATTGGAAACATTCAAATAGCTTTTAGTCAATGATAATGTTTCCTGGCCTGGGTTTATTTTTTACTCACAGAAACAGTCTGTCAGTGCTGTGAGACTGCACTGTGACTGTACTGCACTAGGAATCCCTGCTTAAGTATGAGGATGCCTGCAGAACGGTGGGCTTTTGGGCGTGGCTACAAACAGACTGCACAGTGCTGTCGTTTGTGCTAACCTTCAGAAGCTTCTTGATCATTATATACAGGGATCCTGACATCAGACCGCCTCTAGGGGGCACTGCAGTGCACTGTACAACCTCAGGCCGAGAACTGGGAACGATTATTTGGGTGGTAGTGAAAACCAACAATGTTTGTGGCAGATAACGGAGGCATGAGATTGCTTCTGCAGCCAACCTTATTTTCCATCAGAATTCACGGCACAGAGTGTTTGACAGTCTGGTGGCGTATACGGCGTAGTCACGATATTTCAGAATAATTGCATTTCTTTCTTTGTATTTTCAAGATTTATTTTGTTTCAGGATTAAAAAAGAATCCGACTGAACAACAGTTGAGCCTGAACTGATACGTTCAGTCATTTTTACAGTATACATGATGTGAGCCACACCTTCACTGAATACTGTTTGTCAATGTAGCTGACAAGCTTTATGACTGGACGTGTTGTTGTGTAATGCTGAACAATTTAAAATGGCCGTCTTTGTGAGTAGTTAAAGACCTTGTACAATCTATTTATTTATTATATTTACAATGTTAATTGAGCCACAAGATACATAGATATACAATATACAGTCATGTGAAAAAGTAAGTACACCCTCAAACGGTAGTCAGTTTTGACACATCTGGACACAAGTTTATTTTATTTTAATTTCAACCATATTGATTGATTAAGGTAAACTAATGCAACAAATGATGCTAAAAAAGTAGACTTTGGAATCACTTAAGCAATTGAAATGAACATAAATGCAAATTCCTCATGAGGAAAAAGTAAGTACACGCCTACCTTTACTGTCAAATATATTGATTAAAATTGATGTCTGGTGCACAAAACGGGTGTAAATGATTGTCCAATTATTAGATAATAATTTGGAAGTTTGGAAGACTCTTGATATCTTATTTTCAGGTACTCTAACAAGCGATACTATAACCTATCTGCATTTGAATGGATCTCTAAGGGAATTGGGGGTTGGGACTAGATTAAGCTGTAAACTACACGGGAATAATATGGAACCCATGGTTGGCTAAATGGTAGGAAGTCATCAAGGGTCTGAGGTATCAAACAAGCCTCAAACCATCACTCTGCTGCCAGATATGCAGTAGATATGAATTGATCACTTTAAGGGTTGTTTCTCCTGACTCCTTTTCGTATTGAACTCTATATGGAAAAATAAATCCAGGGAAAACAACCCTTAAAGTGGTCCATTCATATCTACTGCATATCTGGCAGCAGAGTGATGGTTTAAGGCTTGTTTGATACCAAACTCGTGTTCTCGTGTCATTTACAGCCAATTCCCTTAGAGATCCATTCAAATGCAGATAGGTTATAGTATCACTTGTTAGAGTACCTGAAAATAAGATATAAGAAAATAAGTCTTCCAAACTTTTATTTATTATCTAATAATTGGACAATCATGTACACCTGTTTTGTGCACCAGACATCAATTTGAATCAATATATTTGATAGTAAAGGTAGGGGGTACTTACTTTTTTCTTATGTGGAATTTGCATTTATGTTCATTTCAATTGCTTAAGTAATTCCAAAGTCTATTTTTTTAGCATCATTTATTGAATTAGTTTACCTTAATCAATCAATATGGTTTAAATTAAAATAAAAAAAACTTGTGTCCAGATGTGTCAAACAAACTGACTACCTTTTGAGAGTGTACTTACTTTTTCACATGACTGTATATGTGCAATGTATACACTGTATAAATGCTTCTATCAAATTCATAAGCATGAAAGCAATAAAATTGATTTTAATGTAAAGTATAATTTCTCAACGTAAGACCTGGAGGACTGCCAGGGTGTTTCCGTTCTATGTGGATATTCACATGACTCCTGATTGGCAGCCCACTAAAGGGTTGCGCTGCTAGCTGGTTAAAATGTAAATGCATTGTTGGTTACACAATAAATATGATCTCCAAATAACCAAATACCAAATCCTCCTGAGGTAGTCTATATAAGGGCTTGTTACTTCCATGATAAAGAAACTCATTTAAAATCTCAACTGAATAAAATAGGCTTAATATCATAGGAGTTATTTTCTTTGGTTTTCTGTGTAGGATTTAACTGTTAGAAAACAATGGTTTTGATTTCACAGGGTTTTTAAGGCAATATATTTACAATGCAAGGGTCCTTTGATTAAATCCTTTCTCTTTTAGCTCTTCATTTTATTTGGTGAATTGAAATGCAGCTTTATATATGAGGTCAACAGAAATTAAGTGGACTAACCTTTGCATCAGTCTGGAGAGGCATATGCAAATGTGAATCCTTCTGCAAATTAGCTGAATAGTGCAATGTAATGTACGGGGTCAGTCTGAGCGGGTCAGTGAGCGTAGGTGTGGATGGGCCCTGTGCTGAATACTAAAGTAGGTGTTGATGGGCCCAGTGCTGAATACTAAAGTAGGTGTGGATGGTCCCAGTGCTGAATACTAAAGTAGGTGTGGATGGGCCCAGCGCTGAATGCTGAAGTAGGTGTGGATGGGCCCAGTGCTGAATACTGAAGTAGGTGGGGATGGGCCCAGTGCTGAATACTGAAGTAGGTGTGGATGGGCCCAGTGCTGAATACTGAAGTAGGTGGGGATGGGCCCAGTGCTGAATACTGAAGTAGGTGTGGATGGGCCCAGTGCTGAATACTAAAGTAGGTGTGGATGGGCCCAGTGCTGAATGCTGAAGTAGGTGTGGATGGGCCCAGTGCTGAATACTAAAGTAGGTGTGGATGGGCCCAATGCTGAAGTAGGTGTGGATGGGCCCAGTGCTGAATACTGAAGTAGGTGGGGATGGGCCCAGTGCTGAATACTGAAGTAGGTGGAGATGGGCCCAGTGCTGAATACTGAAGTAGGTGGAGATGGGCCCAGTGCTGAATACTGAAGTAGGTGGGGATGGGCCCAGTGCTGAATACTGAAGTAGGTGGGGATGGGCCCAGTGCTGAATACTGAAGTAGGTGTGGATGGGCCCAGTGCTGAATACTGAAGTAGGTGTGGATGGGCCCAGTGCTGAATACTGAAGTAGGTGTGGATGGGCCCAGTGCTGAATACTGAAGTAGGTGTGGATGGGCCCAGTGCTGAATACTGAAGTAGGTGTGGATGGGCCCAGTGCTGAATACTAAAGTAGGTGTGGATGGGCCCAGTGCTGAATACTAAAGTAGGTGTGGATGGGCCCAGTGCTGAATGCTGAAGTAGGTGTGGATGGGCCCAGTGCTGAATACTAAAGTAGGTGTGGATGGGCCCAGTGCTGAATACTGAAGTAGGTGTGGATGGGCCAGTGCTGAATACTGAAGTAGGTGGAGATGGGCCCAGTGCTGAATACTGAAGTAGGTGGGGATGGGCCCAGTGCTGAATACTGAAGTAGGTGTGGATGGGCCCAGTGCTGAATACTAAAGTAGGTGTGGATGGGCCCAGTGCTGAATGCTGAAGTAGGTGTGGATGGGCCCAGTGCTGAATACTAAAGTAGGTGTGGATGGGCCCAGTGCTGAATGCTGAAGTAGGTGTGGATGGGCCCAGTGCTGAATACTAAAGTAGGTGTGGATGGGCCCAGTGCTGAATACTAAAGTAGGTGTGGATGGGCCCAGTGCTGAATGCTGAAGTAGGTATGGATGGGCCCAGTGCTGAATACTGAAGTAGGTGTGGATGGGCCCAGTGCTGAATACTGAAGTAGGTGGGGGTGGGCCCAGTGCTGAATACTGAAGTAGGTGTGGATGGGCCCAGTGCTGAATACTGAAGTAGGTGTGGATGGGCCCAGTCCTGAATACTAAAGTAGGTGTGGATGGGCCCAGTGCTGAATACTGAAGTAGGTGGGGATGGGCCCAGTGCTGAATACTGAAGTAGGTGTGGATGGGCCCAGTCCTGAATACTAAAGTAGGTGTGGATGGGCCCAGTGCTGAATGCTGAAGTAGGTATGGATGGGCCCAGTGCTGAATACTGAAGTAGGTGGGGATGGGCCCAGTGCTGAATACTGAAGTAGGTGGGGATGGGCCCAGTGCTGAATACTGAAGTAGGTGGGGATGGGCCCAGTGCTGAATACTGAAGTAGGTGTGGATGGGCCCAGTGCTGAATACTGAAGTAGGTGGAGATGGGCCCAGTGCTGAATACTGACGTAGGTGGAGATGGGCCCAGTGCTGAATACTGAAGTAGGTGGAGATGGGCCCAGTGCTGAATACTGACGTAGGTGGGGATGGGCCCAGTGCTGAATACTGAAGTAGGTGGGGATGGGCCCAGTGCTGAATACTGAAGTAGGTGGAGATGGGCCCAGTGCTGAATACTGAAGTAGGTGGAGATGGGCCCAGTGCTGAATACTGACGTAGGTGGGGATGGGCCCAGTGCTGAATACTGAAGTAGGTGGGGATGGGCCCAGTGCTGAATACTGAAGTAGGTGGAGATGGGCCCAGTGCTGAATAATGAAGTAGGTGGAGATGGGCCCAGTGCTGAAT
This sequence comes from Ilyophis sp. 1 JC-2022, assembly GCA_022702515.1. Taxonomy (NCBI): domain Eukaryota; kingdom Metazoa; phylum Chordata; class Actinopteri; order Anguilliformes; family Synaphobranchidae; genus Ilyophis; species Ilyophis sp. 1 JC-2022. The sequence goes on along the minus strand of CM040406.1, from coordinate 32,197,667 downwards.
ACTGAAGTAGGTGGAGATGGGCCCAGTGCTGAATACTGAAGTAGGTGGAGATGGGCCCAGTGCTGAATACTGAAGTAGGTGGGGATGGGCCCAGTGCTGAATACTGAAGTAGGTGGAGATGGGCCCAGTGCTGAATACTGAAGTAGGTGGAGATGGGCCCAGTGCTGAATACTGAAGTAGGTGGGGATGGGCCCAGTGCTGAATACTGAAGTAGGTGGAGATGGACCCAGTGCTGAATAATGAAGTAGGTGGAGATGGGCCCAGTGCTGAATCATGAAGTAGGTAGAGATGGGCCCAGTGCTGAATAATGAAGTAGGTGGAGATGGACCCAGTGCTGAATACTGAAGTAGGTGGAGATGGGCCGAGTGCTGAATAATGAAGTAGGTGGAGATGGGCCCAGTGCTGAATACTGAAGTAGGTAGAGATGGGCCCAGTGCTGAATAATGAAGTAGGTGGAGATGGGCCCAGTGCTGAATACTGAAGTAGGTAGAGATGGACCCAGTGCTGAATAATGAAGTAGGTGGAGATGGACCCAGTGCTGAATAATGAAGTAGGTGGAGATGGGCCCAGTGCTGAATAATGAAGTAGGTAGAGATGGGCCCAGTGCTGAATGCTGAAGTAGGTGGGGATGGGCTCAGTGCTGAATACTGAAGTATGTGTGGATGGGCTCAGTGCTGAATACTGAAGTAGGTAGAAATGGGCCCAGTGCTGAATAATGAAGTAGGTAGAGATGGGCCCAGTGCTGAATAATGAAGTAGGTGGAGATGGGCCCAGTGCTGAATCATGAAGTAGGTGGAGATGGGCCCAGTGCTGAATACTGAAGTAGGTAGAGATGGGCCCAGTGCTGAATGCTGAAGTAGGTAGACATGGGCACAGTGCTGAATACTGAAGTATGTGTGGATGGGCTCAGTGCTGAATACTGAAGTAGGTAGAAATGGGCCCAGTGCTGAATAATGAAGTAGGTAGAGATGGGCCCAGTGCTGAATAATGAAGTAGGTGGAGATGGGCCCAGTGCTGAATCATGAAGTAGGTGGAGATGGGCCCAGTGCTGAATACTGAAGTAGGTGGAGATGGACCCAGTGCTGAATAATGAAGTAGGTGGAGATGGGCCCAGTGCTGAATACTGAAGTAGGTGGAGATGGGCCCAGTGCTGAATACTCAAGTAGGTGGAGATGGGCCCAGTGCTGAATACTGAAGTAGGTGGAGATGGGCTCAGTGCTGAATACTGAAGTATGTGTGGATGGGCTCAGTGCTGAATACTGAAGTAGGTGGAGATGGGCCCAGTGCTGAATACTGAAGTAGGTGGGAATGGGCCCAGTGCTGAATAATGAAGTAGGTAGAGATGGGCCCAGTGCTGAATAATGAAGTAGGTGGAGATGGACCCAGTGCTGAATAATGAAGTAGGTAGAGATGGGCCCAGTGCTGAATAATGAAGTAGGTGGAGATGGGCCCAGTGCTGAATACTGAAGTAGGTGGAGATGGGCCCAGTGCTGAATAATGAAGTAGGTGGAGATGGACCCAGTGCTGAATAATGAAGTAGGTGGAGATGGACCCAGTGCTGAATAATGAAGTAGGTGGAGATGGACCCAGTGCTGAATAATGAAGTAGGTAGAGATGGGCCCAGTGCTGAATAATGAAGTAGGTGGGAATGGGCCCAGTGCTGAATAATGAAGTAGGTGTGGATGGGCTCAGTGCTGAATACTGAAGTAGGTGGGGATGGGCTCAGTGCTGAATACTGAAGTAGGTGTGGATGGGCTCAGTGCTGAATAATGAAGTAGGTGTGGATGGGCTCAGTGCTGAATACTGAAGTAGGTGGGGATGGGCTCAGTGCTGAATACTGAAGTAGGTGTGGATGGGCTCAGTGCTGAATACTGAAGTAGGTGGGAATGGGCTCAGTGCTGAATACTGAAGTAGGTAGAGATGGGCCCAGTGCTGAATACTGAAGTAGGTGGGGATGGGCTCAGTGCTGAATACTGAAGTAGGTGCAGTTGGGTTTTCTGTGTGCTTTCATTCCTATCGTGCCATATCACTCCCTGAACAGGGGCCGGCTCAGTGGATTTGGCTGCTCAGTGGTCTTATCGATCGGTCATGTACCCTGGGAGCTCCGGGCTCACAGCTGTAATAGAGGGATGTTGAAAATTCTGCATTCCCTTGGGGGTGGTCCTGAGATGTGTTTGACAAGAGAATAGAAATGTTGGGGGAAGGACCCCGTGACAATATGTGACTTAACGTTGGGGCTCAGATCCACTCACATTTCAGTTTTAGAGCTGCAGTTGGTCACGTAAGGATGCCTGTGTTTGCATTCTGCATTCTGAGCCTTGGTTTCTATTGTGCTGCATTCATTTTTTTCCCCAGCCACAATCTCAAGCGAATGTTTTAAACGGCCTTACAAGAAAGGTTTTTTGGGTGACTTACCAATCGGTAGATTGGTGCGACTGAGCAACAACGCACCAAGCTTAAAGGATCCTTGATGCATGTTAATGGTCGAAATGAATCACGGAGAGACAAACTTTATAACTGTGAAATCTTCAAAGCTAATTGAGAAAAAACTGTTTAACTAAAAATGTAGTTATGTAGTCTGGTTATCTCTTGTTTGGCCAGTTGGGACAGTAGCTGCTCATACATTCCCCCTTTCCTAAAGCAGCCTTAACTCTCCTCTTTCACATCCCCCAACTAGAGCCACTCTGGACAGCCTCTACGTCTTCCCCATCTGTCACTTTGCTTGCAGGGATGACAAATGTGCAGAAATTGACTACAAATTGCTCCTTCAGAGATGTTATAAATCCCCAAGCACTTCTCTCTTTTCAGTTCAGATTTAATTTTCCCACAGAGAGTAATGACGCATATGACAGGCGGGTCATGGTCACACTCCATCCCCTCAACCACAGCTCTACCTGAAGGCCAGACTTCCCAAGCAATGCCCACCGATCAATATGCTTTCCGTTAGCCACATTGAGTTGGCTGGGGGTGCTGGGGGTGCATACAGAAAGCTCACTATGACGGCAGCGAACAGACTGGCTGCACAGCTGTCTGTTACAGTGACTCGTATAGGGATGACCAAAATCAGTATGTGACTAGATTGTGCTCTTATTGTTGATTACGTCAGTGCTCTGCACTTTCTAAATGATAGAAATATGGTCAATGCACACAGACTAGAATACAGGCTTTGAAGAAAGACAATGTTTCATCCATTTTGTCTCAGATAGATAATGTAATTGCGGCGGTAATCACCCAGAGACGGAATTTAATGGCGACAACAAACATGGAATCGGGCGGACAGGGTAATGGACACTGGAGAGTTGCCCCTTATTTACGCCACTCCATTGACACAACAGACTAGTCAGGCAGAAACGGAATGTAAGAACGGGGACGCCTCGTAACCCTCGTAGCCTAGCCTGTACCTATAGGCTGAACTGGAGGGCTTTTTGACACTGGAATACTGGAGCTGAAATGTTCACAGCGTTATCCGCTGGGTAAAGAGGATAGCAGGAACGCAGCCAACAGCAAAGCCACTCTCAACCCCTCTCTCTGTCCTTTCTTTCAGTGCACAGCTGGGTGGAAAAGATCAGAGACAAGGTTAGTTAATTTCTCATTTCCGAGGCCACCACTCCCTCGCCGACCTGTCATGTTCCTCACAGGAAGTGGACATGTAGGCCTGAGTGAGGTCATCACAATGCTTGTAATTGCTCCATTCATTTGCTCTAAAATAATTTAAACACTAAACACTGAAATAATGTATTTTAGTGTAGCTATTTGCACATAGAATTAGTTATTGAGCAATGACAATGTAATTATATGCAGTATGTTCAATAACTCCACAGTGCTTTTTTGCAAGTTCGTGTGTGTGTGTGTGTGTGTGTGTGTGTGTGTGTGCTAGAACTGTTACTTTACATTTTTTTACTTTACGTTTAAGTTTTTGCCTAAAACATCCAAAACTATATTCTGCTGCCTTTCTGCCATTTGTACTTTTTCCCTCCCTTTCCGTGTGCTGCAGGCAGGCTACGTGTCTGGCATGCTGGCGCCCGTGGGTATCGGCATCGCTGGGGCCCTCTTCATCCTGGGTGCTCTCTACAGCATCAAGGTGATGCACCGCAAAAGGAGGAATGGCTACAAGCGCCAGAGGAGGAAGGTGAGAGGACGACGGGCAGGAAAGAGAGAGAGGCTTGCAGAAACGGGGTGTGTGAGCGAGAGTGTGGGTACCCCTCAGACTAGAGAAAATGGCCTAAACCACACAATGGTGACGCGGTGACAGAGGCTATCTCCCTTTACACTTTTCCCACACATCATGTGACCTCCTCTTGTGCTTTTGTAATGCTTGTCATGTGACTTGTGTGTCCAGCACAGGGAGACCAGCAGCAGGCAGGACCGAGTGATGCTCCTGGCTGACAGCTCCGAAGATGAGTTCTGACTCGTCAAAAATGCCTCCGCCACAAGCCCAGCAATAAGCCACACCCCTGACTCGGTTCCACCTGGTAGTTTCCATGGCAACAGCTGTGGGATGACCCTTATTGCATGCCCTCTCTTGGACCCAAAAGCTAGAGAGGTGGAGAAACTGATAACCCCATTAGAAGCTCTTGCCCACACTGCTGTGGAAAGCATCAGGGTTCACATCCTAGAATATCATCAGTCTGATGTGACACATTACAGGTAACAGTGTTTAAACACCAATCATTCCGAGTCATTTCCACACTAAACCACCCAGAACTGCAAGCCCAGCTCTCCACATAAGCATTCCAGCTGAATGAATAGAGAATGCTTTTCATTAAATATAGCATTATAAAATGTGTTCAGTGATTATGAATGTGAGGATATGGTTTTCATTGTTGTTCTCTGGAATGACAGTCACTGGGAGTAATGCACACAGGTAAATAATCACATTCACTGGGAGTAATGCACACAGGTAAATAATCACATTTAGAGCATTAGACAGGGGAGCCCCCTATAGCCAGATTGTACAGAGATTACAGCACAGAATCACACCCATTATAAACTACTTGCATGGAATTGTTGCATCTTGTTTTTAAAGGTTATAAATATTGATTGTGACAAAAGTGTATGCATTTGATTATATTGCAACTCTGTAAAAGGATTAGAAAGAGCAAAATGCCCTTTTTATGATTTTTGTGTGATGATTTTTAAAAATGAACATTGTTAAATTACTGGTGTAATTGGCAACTAATTGATAGCAAATAGCAAGTTCAGACTTTTGACAGAGCAATCCTGGGTCAAGTAACAAGTAAAGGTTACTTATGTCTAAAATATATGTTTAAAAGAAACATATTTACCAATATTCAGAACAAAAAATATTATTTTGTATAATTGTATATTTTGGTATCGTAATATGTTGAAAATTCTTAGTAAATTTCAGCAGTGGTTTCCAATTTTACTGGCACCTAAAGGAGTTAAACATTTCAAATGTCTGTTTGATCCAGGTATGTATTCATATGTCTGACATGTTGGTCATGCAACTCCCTTCAAATGTATTAAGTTTTTATCTTGCTAAGCAGAATCAATATTGTCTTCCCTAACAAGCATGCAGAGAACAGCATCTGAGTAATTCCTAAGCATGCTGTTTATCTCATAAAAGTAATACCACTGACTAGAGCTGGAGCATGATTCTGCTGTAGCCCTAAGTAACTTCTTGCTGCCTACAGCTTGTACATTACCATGGCCATTATTGTCAGGGTTCCCACTCGTCCTGGAAAACCTGGAAATTCAGAGACTAGATTTCCAGTCATGGAAAACCTGGAAAATTGACAAAAATCACCAAATATCCTGGAAAAAAATCTGTTGTCCTGTTTAATTGTCTTTTAGACCCTCACTCAGATCGCATATGTAAACCTAGGTGTGTATTTTGTTTGAAACTGTTGGTAGGATTATAGCAGTGCTGCCCAATTTGGGGCCCGCGGGCCAAGTTTGGCCCACGCTCTCTTTGTTTTAGCCTGCCATGGCATTTACAAGCTCATGCTTATTCTCCTCTTATTTTTAAAGTGCTGTAAAATCCTAACCGTAATGACTACAAAACGTAAATTTTGTGCAGCTAAAAAGTATATAATCTGAGTTTTATTGCAATGTACAGCACAGTGCTTCTTCCCTATTAAATTACGTACGTCATTTACGAGGAATTACGGTATTTTTTCTGAGCTGAACGAGTGATGAATTTACACCACTTGTCGGCTGTGGCACGTGGTTTGCGACACTTTCTGTCAGAAAGGTGTCTTTCCTTTCCTAAATATGTTTCTGCTCCCTAAAAGAAGCATATGGCTTTTTAATGTTTTTTTTATTTATTTTTATATAATTTTTTTTTACAATCAAGTCGGCAACTTAATAAAATGACTTAAGCAGATAAAAGAGTAGGCCCTCCATCCAGATACATTTTTGGCTCTTCATAGGAAAGAATTTGGGCACCTATAATTTGGATTATAGGATAAGCTGTGCTGTATGATGTGTGTAGCAGTCACCTGTAATGAACGTGAGACACTTCATCATGAACCCTGCATCATTAAAAAAGGAGGAATAAAACTGGGGTTAAATGTGTCGATACTAGGCCTACCGGTAAATTATATGACCGTTTGTGAGCAAGTGCTGTCCTGGATTGTCAAGAAAAACTCCTGGAAATGTCCTGGAAAATGATTTCTCAAAAAGAGTGGGAACCTTGTATTGTACAAGAGGACACCTATACTGTAGAGCATGGCTACACAGTGTACAAACCCCTCACAGGGACTATGGTGGTGTGATCTTTGAAGTCTTCATGGGTTGTGATTATGATTTAGGATACAATTTAAAACATTTTCAGCATTTGGATGGGAAAGGTTCAGCTTGTGATTGATAGATATTAATGCACCGTGCATAACTGTGCTCTCCTACTGACTTTGCTTAGTATTCATTATTTAGTGGGTTGTACTGGATGGTATTTTATAAAAAAAATGCTGAACGTTCATGTCAAAATGGCTGATAGTGATGTCTGCTTTGTTTACCCAAACCATGTTTGTCCAGATGTAGCGCTGGACATTGTGAACTCCTAAACGCTTTAAAAACGTATAATACAAAGCTGGTATACTGGACAATGTTCTTACAATGTTGTCGTGACATTGCAGAAGCATTTTTATTCTACTTACTCCCACTCATGAATACTAAAGTTAAAACTGTAAAAAAAAATGGTAGAATCAAAACAAGAAGGTGCTTGCTGTAAATGTTTCTTGTATTGCAGCACTTCCTGTTGGATGGAGGGAAGTGCAGACTGACAGGGGGCGGGGCTTCTGGGGGCGGGGTTGAGCAGGAGGAGTGGGTGGCGGGATGGTATTGCTTGTTTGGTTATTATTGTGGGGAATGCAACCAGTCTAGTGCCAAAAAATAAAGCTGATGTATGAATGTCTTTGCCCATTCTGTTGAGCTACTGCACTCCTTCTGTGTCTGTCCAAATAATACATGGCAAAAAATGCAATGGGTTGGCGGCTGTTTTGTTATTTATTATTTTCATTATCATTAAAACAGTGCACCCAAGAGCAAAACATACATTTACCATTCCAATTCCTTAACCTGTAATAATTAAACATGTTGATGACTATTTTTTTTACTTTCACACAGACCATAATTCTTAGATTGAAATATTGTGTCACACAACAATACCACCAAAAGGAGAAAGCTAGGACATACAGGAAAGTTTGTTTTATGTTAGGTTTCAAACATATAAGACATCAAGACTTTGAATAATTTGTTTTCACATTCCAGTGAGTATAAAACAGTCTGTATTTTGCATTTCTGTATTTATGAAAAGGCCAAACACGCCGAGCACTCACACTCAAGTAAGTCGTACTGGTAAATGTCATTTCAGAGAAGATGCATTATTTAATTAAATAATTATTATCAGTGGCCATAAAAGCAAAGGAAGAAATTGAAAATTAAAAATTATGAAGACGATCACAGGCAACACTAAATATTGTACTCATAATTATGGAATGCAATGTGTTAACATTACGGTTCCTGGAGGAATCATCCCGTGCTGTCCTTCTGCGTCTACTCTGCTCTGCACATTCCATTCCTCCATTGTCTTCCATTACTGGGGATGCTGTGGTATGAAGCTCCAGTCATGTTAACATGAATTTCTGCCCGCAGCCATATACAGTACTTAAGACCTTGACTGTCCGACATACATGGAGCAGAATTGGCTGATGAAATTTTAATGAGGAGAGAATGTTGCCATTATTGGGCCCTGCCATAAATACAGCATGGGGGCTGTCGGAGGGCTATTAAAGTGTGATGCAGGGGCCTCAAGGGTACCCACACACAATGTTAAAATCAACAGACCGGCACCATATGGAATATTTTCAAGCTTATATCTCAACATGTGCACATCTTTTTTTTTAAACAGTGTTATTCTCGACCAGAACGGAAAGAGCTTGACTTTGCAAATGAAGGCCTCATTTCCTAATTTCCAACAATATCTGTATTATCTGATGATGCAACAGCAGGAACAAACTGATGCAGGCATCATTACTCTGTGACATGCTGAGGGTTTTTTTTCTTTCTGCGACAAACACATCATTAGAAATCCAATGGATAGCGTAAAATGGCATCTGCCACCTGGCTGCACACTCTGCCGTCAGGGACTTGCAAAAAAAAAAAAAAAAAAGGCTGTAGCGTGCTTCTAACCGCAGGAATGCTTTGTGTCTGTGTTTGCACAGTCAAAGACAGCAATGTCAAGCACAACAGAAGGACCGATTTCAGATCCCTTATTTTTTATTCCGCGGGGAGGTCGGCACGCACGCGTGCATATTAGAGAGTGTGTGTGCGCGTGTGTGTTTGTCTGTTTCAGGATGAGTGAGATTAATGAGGCGACGCTGAAACATTCCTCATACTAATGCCGCCCTGCATCAGCAAGGCCGGCTCGTGCCTGCTCCCCATCATTAGAGACAGCGCCAATTAACTGCGTGTCTTCTGCCTAATGAGAATAACTTCATTACAAGGAGAGAAAGGCAGAGGCGCAGAAGAGGAGCAGGGGAGGAGATAAATCGAGGGAAAGGGGGGATTACGGAGAAGAAAGATGGAAGAGCGAAAAGCTGGTAGGAGGGCAAAGGAGAGGTTTACCTAAAAATGAGTAATATATCAAAAATGCAAGCTATATGAGGCGCCCTGGATAAGGGCATCTACTAAGCAAATAAATAAAAACGTAAAGTAATAAAAGGACTGCTCTATTGAACATTTCCTCTCTCTCTCTCTTGTCTTTTTAAAACCTTGCCCTATCTTTCTCGCAAGCTCTTATGTACTATTCCTTTTCACTCCCTTCCTTTTCAATGTATCCCTTTTCGTTCCTTGCTTACGTTTTCTCCATTAATACCACTGGATATTCACTGAAACAATGTAAGTCAAGTAACCTGTTCAAAGATTTAATGGTAGTGACCCAGGTGAAAAAACCTGTGACACTGTTACTCCAAACTCCTGCCTTGGTGTTACATCTGCCCCCTCTGTAAGAGGGACAACACCAAGCTTTCAACACATGCAACATGAGTCGATAAGCTCATTGGGGCAGTCCATCTCCCAGCTCACCCGGGAGCATCTCACCCTGACAGCATGTTCAACTTTACACCATCTCCCTTCAAATTAAAGCTATACATTCACTACACACCGTCGCTAATTCAGCTCATGTAATATTTAGCAGCCTTTCAAACTTGACCTTAGTAGGTCGGCATACCACCACGGCCAGCCTTTCTATATTTAAGCCTTAAAGTTTATTTTCTACATCCCTTTCACATTGCCTTGGGGGAGTTATCTTTAGTGCCCATGAAATATTTATATGGGTTATAGGCTGGCGGCACAGTCACTGATCCTCAAGGTGACCAGTTGGCCCTAATGAGGGCAAAGCTTCACGTGATTGGGAATGAGTAAAGTGTCCTTTTACTCTTTATCACAAAGCATGGGATTTAAATCAATGGGCCTGTAATGATTTACTCAAGTGGGAAAACATACTGAAGAGAGTTTCAGATACTGTATCACCAAGAGGGAATTGAAATACTATCATAAGCATTGTCTGGTTGTGCAGTGAAATTCCAAGTATTTCTCTTCAAAACAAATCTGTTACACAAATGAACCGAAACAAATTTAAGGGCCCATTAGAATCAACGCCCAGTGCGACAAGTTAATCCTTTCAAAAAAGCCTTAAAGAACTGCAACATGGTGAGGAGATACCGACCAGAGTAAAAAAAAAAAAAAGGATTACTGAACTTTGTGAATTCACCATACCTGGGATATGTTGCCAGATGTATCTGAGACAATGGTGATTAATTGTGCCTGTCAATCATCAGAGAAAAGACAGCACAAGTTTACACCCTGTAAAATTAAAGAATTGATGTTACAGATCATGTAGCGTTCATTTAATTGTGGCCAAAAAAGCACTAATTGAGACAGGCATCTATCATTAAAAAAAACAAGTTGAAAAAACATCTTGCAAGCCGTGAAATTTAAATGACTTTCCCTCTGACCAAGGTCTGCCCAATCAATACAGCTTTTGGCTCGTGTGGTATCCCACATTGCAAAGTGGCGCAATCTTTGAGGGTGTAAATGAATCGGCACTGTCAGCTACATCGTGTATTTATTCCTAGATTGCGTGTTGCTTTCATCCGACATTTCAATTGATTTAATCTGTCTTAAAAAGTGATTATAAAGCAATCGGCCATCTCATGTAATTATGATTTATCAGTCCACTCTAATTCAGGACGTAAGAACCGGAAACCCTCTGTTTGCTCATTAGTATTGCAGAACACACCCTAGCCCTGGCGTTAAGTAAGCAGCCAGGAAATGAGAAGAGGCTGCATGGGCTCACGGTGGTAAGCAGAAGCAGAACTAAAGCTCCAAGGGACAGGCAGCCGGAAGGACAGGCAGGCAGAGAGGCAAACGAATGAATAAGTAGGATCAAGGATCAAGGTGTGATGCCAGGTCAGGAAAAGTAATCCTTGGACAACAGTAGGCTCCGTTGTTATATTGTAAAAGAAGGAATATTAATTACACAAAAACCTGAGCATAGGCATCAAACAAACATGGCTGAGTGAATGAGAAAATGTTACTATAATTCATATCATGCATATAGAGATACTAGGTTGTGGTTGACAAGTAAACACATGAAAAGCCAAGTACAGACACACCTTACATAGATACCAGTGAACTGAAAGAACAGAGTGAGGCGGACATACATAAAGACACAGACAGGGATGAGATGTTATATTGATTGTATAATTCATTAATGACTATAATGGAATGAGGGTCATAATAAACCAGTGTTTCTCAAATATCAATGTGTGATATTATTATTATTGATTATTATTCATGTTATTATAACAACAGCAACAATAATTGGCGGGATGCTGTATAGTAGAATTTTACAAGGTGTGTCTATGAGAAGATAGCACTTACTAATATACTGAAAGCTGCTCAAGTGGATAGGAAATGTTCAGAATAAATTCCATATTCCCACTCATCTCTGTCACGGTATCTCTGCTTTCATTCCTGGCGCAACTTTAGAAAAACAAACTAGCACAGCGTGCTTGCTTTCTTCTGACAGAGGTGGACGGGAAGGGAACAGGAAGAGAGAGAAATCAAAAGTGGGAAAAATGAAATTGAAAAAATATTAGACCGTATTTGGATATTCTACATTCAAGATGCAGGAGAGGACAGAGGAAAAAACAACTGTATCCTAAAATGATTGGAGGAAACCCAGGTAGTTAATAAGAAAAAATAGGAGAGAAAAAGAAACAGAGCCACAGGGTTCCCCAAAGTAGAGAAAATGCTGCTTCAGAACGCCTAGTAAATAATAAAAAGCAAGTATGGGTAACACGAGAGAAGTCCTTCTAGCATAAGAGTGGAAAACGTGAGATTCCATGATATCAAAAGCAGCCAAGACTGAGAACAACACACAAACATCAGAAAGAAAACTACAGAAGCATAGAGCTGAACCAGTCATAGCTTCAGACAAAAACATGTGGCAAAAACATATTTAGGCAAAATTATGGGAGGGTTGTGTTAATGCAGAGGAGGGGGTAGGATGGTTGGATTTATTTCTGGCTATTATTCTAACTCCTGGTCTTAGCTAAGTAGCCCAATCACATACAATTCCAATATATAATCAACATACAATTTTGCTACATTTGTTCATAAGCTCATGCGTCCCTATAGACCTATACCATGTTTTAGCGTGGTCAAATCTATGAGTGAACTGGCATTGTTACACAGCAAAAATCTTGGTGTACATTTGAGACTGTGGTCTCATATAAACACTCTAGGGTGTTAAATGTACACCTTATGGTGTTAAGGATACACCAACAGTGTTAGATTTACACCAACTGTTTTGCTGTGTACAGTATACTGAGCCAGTACAAACAAATCCATGCATGCACATTGCCACTTCAGGAAAAGAGTTCCCCACCAGTGCATTAATGAAACACTAAATAATGTGAAGCAGGGGACACTGCCTATAAAAGAGCGTGGATAGAAGACGCTTATAGTGGTTCGGAGGATTATGAGAACAAAGGGTTGACTGAAAAACGGAGTAGGTAAAAGATTCACGAAATAGAAAATGTAGAAGTTGTATCATTTTAAAAGGTTGCATTCACTAGTGATGACACAAGATAATGAGGGGATGTTATTAAGAATACATTAAAAATAAAGAATCATCTGGACAAATTTTCGCAAATTGCACTGTCAGAAGATATAGCACTAAACGTGTTTCATTTCAAATCCAACGTGCAGGAGTACAGATCCAAAACAATTAAAACGCACTGCACTGTATGTGCACATCACACGAATAACATACTCAAAATGACCACTTCACAATGTAGATATGATATAAATTGTTGAAGCAATAGGTGTATCAAAGGTGGATGTTTTTCTATATTCATGAGTTGTAGTCAAGTTTTATGGATACAAACTTGTCCTTGCAGACATGACCAGAGTCAGATCACACATGTTAGGTATGTGCAGTTTTGCTCAGTGTTGCATGTCTGTGTGTAGACACAGACAAACATTAAATCAAATATTTCCACAGCCAGACAGAGATATGAAGATGTAACTACTCGATGGCCATTTTCTCACAACTGAATAAAACAACACATAAAACTGTCAATCAATAGAGACGTTTCTATGAAATATGCTATGGCATGAAACAGATATGCACCAATAGTAAACTGCAAGCACAGGGCTCACCATTAACTCATCATAACACCATTTGCCTCCAAGGATTTGAATGTCGTCAATAAACATGTTACCTTCTGATTATTTATTGACCACTAGCTCCAACACAGTAACATGCTGTGCTGTTTGTGGACATTCCCTACTGTATAGCAGAAATGTCATATACTTCCACTTTAAACTTTGTGCCATATTTTTGTCCCCCCCAAAAAAATGGTTTCTTCAACCCTGCCACCCCGGGCTGTAGCCAACACTGCAGTCAGCCACTCCACTCCATACCGAACCACAGTCAAATACCGTGGGGCCAATTAACATTCAGGAGAAACCCTCATGGCTAACAAAATACCCTGCGCAGTCAAGTAAGACAAATGTTCAAAGCAGGTGGAAAGTAAACATCTGTCAAGTGGCAATACAAATGAAATTAAACTGGACGAATGCCAGTTTAGGCATATCATCAGATGTTTACATTCATAAATTCCATCAATCATCTTTCACAGACGGAACGCATCAACATTTTAAATGGTGGATTTCATGGCCTGTGGTCTTTGATAAGAAGTCCATCTAAAATGATAAAAGTTCAAACGCAAGTTCAAGGCCCCAGTTTTGGTTCTCTAGATAGCTAATCGTTGAGGAGACTTCAGGATATAAAAAGTTGTGCGAATGAAACAATGGGACCCGCAAAGGATATTGACGCAACAAGAAAATTTAGAAATTGGTGAACGAAAGCACGACACAGAGAAAAATGGAAAATGTGTTTGGCAGACACAACCGTTTGAAAAAAAATCACAGCGTGTGTCGGCGCGAGAATGCCAAGAGGAGAGCACATTCTTCACACGCCTAAAATCAATTTCACACTAAGTGCTGAGGACCTGGACAAAGGCGTATTGGAGACACTGAAATACTGCAGCATGTGTTATTGGATTTGGAACCTGGCAGTCAGCACTTTTTTCTGACATAATTTACTAACCCGGTGATCCATTTAAAAATAAATAAATTAAAAAATAAATTTTCAAAACAGCTCTCCAATAAGTGGAAACATGTTATTGTTAGGCCTTTACGTTATAGATTAGCATAGAATATTTATAGAATAGATTTGAGATAACTAGCCTATCTAACGGTTAACGGACACACATGACTTGGCTAAACAGGAATTAGGACATAGGGTGCCGACTGCCGAGAAGGAAAGGTTACCATATAGCCTAGTACATTTCGGAAAAGTAAGTCAGTTCATGCCATGAATAGGCTACCACGATCTTGTTGGAAATATTGGTCGGCTACTGTTTATATTCCAACGACATAGACCTACTCAAGTTTCGTGATGTTTAACTCAATGATATGCGACCAGTCAGACCACACGAATATAAACATTGGCTACTGGATTATATGTAGCCTAAATCGGATGGAATCGCAGTGTAATTATGAGCGTTCTATTTCGCTACGCAACTCAGAACCACCAGGCCGGACAACTAGCCCGACAAACACGCTCAAGCGTGTCTGGGCATTTAACGTGAGTCGGGTTTTTAAAAAAAGCAGTCTACCCATCATCTTCATTTTGTAATGTCAACTCTGTAAAATCTACAATTTTTAGTTTAAATCTATTGAAATGGTCAGGATTGAAGATCTACTCCTCGCCTTTGTTTTTAGTAGCTATACGTTCGTCCCATATAGCTTATGGCTTGTATGGCAATCACATTTGGAGATATATATATATATTAAATTATAAATCATTTTTAAAATTATTAAATACAGTCCATTGTTTTATTATTCAGACTTTTATGTTATTTATTATCTACTTTGAACCGCACTGCGATTACAGGCCTATCATTCCACTATTCGCATGTAAATTTACATCTTTGGCAAAAAAGGAACTTTATAGTCATGTAGACTATTTCAATGTCCATGTCATAGTTTCTGTGTGGTCCTATATACTATAGCCTACTGTGATTTCTATTAACGTAAAAGGCTTTATAACAATGAAAATAGATAGGCTATCGCATGCAGTAGGATATACTGTAGTGTAGATAACCTCAGATCAGCAGAGCAATGAAACAGGCTTCCTAAGTTCCCAACATGATAAAACATCGTATCTGCTCCAACGCCCACTTAACTGACATGCACATTTAACCAAAAGCAAATATTACATTATTATTGTGTAATAAAATAATAGGCCATTCATGATATACGACAGGGAAAAGTAGATTTCGACAAATTTCAGATGAAATTCACCGCAATGAAAACTGTAGCCTATTTCGAGCGATCTGCGTTCATGAAAACAACGCAGGTCGGTCCAAATGGAAGCTTTAATATTTAAATTGTAAAGCACAATATGCAAGCATTGTATACACAGGGAAGCATTTTATTTATAATTTACCACGCTTTTACAATATTGTAATGTTTTACATCGCCTTTGCTAGGTGAAAACATACCGCCCTCTGGCGAGCGAAGTTAGAAGCATAACCACGCGCTCTCGTGGCTTAATTTTGAGCATCAGTGTGATGGAATGTGTCTCCCGCGCTGTACCGTGATGCTGTTGCCACAGACGCTGTCTGCATGGTGAGTGCTCAGTCCTCTACCGTTGCCTGACTTGAACCAAGGATGAACAAGACGGCTTTTGAGAAGGAGGTTGGCGATGGTGGCGACCTGACCAGCATTCGCCTGGAGCCTCTGAATACTATACAACTACCAGAAATAACATCGCCGTCCCGCGAATCGGACGACCAACCTTGTTACAGAGACACCACCAAAGTAACAAGAAATGGGCTACATGACATCGAGGACAGGATTTTGCGGATCACAGGGTACTACGGCTACTATCCGGGCTACTCCAGCCACAGAAGTAAGTCATCCGTAGCTTTTCAAAAGCGTACAATGAATCGTATGCAAGTGAAGCAACAAAATGCTCGCTATAGTGCCAACCTACGGAGTGAAAGCTTTTAAAAGAAGCTATAGCGATTAGCTGTTCTGTAGGTTATGCTGCTCAGACAGCAACAATTGAATGTCTGCGGTTCAAATGACTAGCATGTCGAATGGAAGCCGTCTACACCATGTGCGCCATGGGAGTTGAATGAGTGTTGCAGTGCTGTAATGTAATGTCTTGTACTAGCTATATCAATATCCGAGCATAACTGAGTTAAGGCCGTTGTTATTATTTTGTTTTGCTGCCATACAGAAAAAACTTGCTGTACATTTACTGAGACATATATTCTTGATAGGAATAAAAAAACAAGAATAACATCAACATAATAATAGTAGGCTACTACTAATAATTTTTTTTTGTAGTAGCCTAGTAGTAGTGGTAGTAGTAGTAGCATGTTATCAGTATTATAGTTCTTGCATTATTATTATTATAGTTAAATATTCCAAAATGTAAGATATATCTATTAATCCCTTTGTGTTGAATTTTGAAGGTAAATTTACAATAGAATGAATGAATGAAAAAATATGATAGACCTGCAGTGTATAGAGAAGCTGGTCACTGATTCTGTAAATCACAAATACCGTCTGAAAAGCTGTAAACATCACTGAATATCAGAGGTATCCTCTTATATTTGATAGTTTCAGATATGTGGATTCTATCTTATATTACGGATCTATGGAGCAACCCTATTCTGCCTGCAAGTGATATACGGAAAGACCATGAAATGTTTATAAGGAAATATTTTATGTTTGCTTCTGTGCTTTTGGAATGGAGCCTTCTGCCCGGTGCAGTTTCGGTCAATATTTGCCCTTGTGCGATAAATTCGGTTAGAAGAAAGTAACTCCAAACCAATTATTGAGCAGAATTATGCATTGTCTCCAGAACATGAAGTAAATGATTCACTAAATCACTTTCTGAAAATGCTACTCAGCGTTTTTATGAAAAATAAAATTGCCTCAAACCTGTGGATGAATGCAATAAATTCAACAGCCATTAGATCATCCCGTATCAAACAAAAGGCTGAGATGATATAGCCCTGAGCTCTCAGCTTGGCTGTCAGGCCATATGTGTTGCAGTGTGTGAAAACAAATCTGCATGTTGGAACAGGTGAAGACTTTCCTTTGGCAGGACAAAATACAAAAACAAAAAACACAATGATGTTTAAATAGGCGATCCAATAGAATAGAGACTCCAGTAAAATTCACTAGTGAATAAATACACTTGATAAAAGTAATAAAATATGGTCAGCATTACCTTAAGGAAGTGGCTGGAAGCCAGAAGAAACACCACTGTATGCAGAATTCAACTGTGTGAAGCTCTTCTTTTTCATTATTCACACAAGCAAAACTATTCTCTGAAGGATGCGCAGTGCCAAGGACATTACAGATGGTCTATACACCTACATTATACCAAGACAAAACAACACAACATTATTAAGGAACACTCTTAGTGCTTTAGGGGAAGGCCATTGTCAATGCCTATATTAAATGTTGCTGTTATTACATTTCTTCCTTGTGTCAAAATGTCAAGTGGTTTGCATTTCAAATGAATTCAATTACAGATTGTATTATTTAGATGTTCCTGCATGGTGGACATATGATAGGAAACCCAGAATCTTACTTTTCAAGGTAAAATAGTCAGATGATTGCATTAAACGTGGTCGCACAATTACAGGGCTATTGAATCTATTATGACTTCCTTTGAATACCAAGGATTCTTTTCCTGCACATGGATATTTTTTTTATTTTGCTGTGGACTCATGCTTGAAAGACATACTTTTTTTGCACTGCATCTAAGTGAAGTGATATGTGTTACTATATGGGTTATTAGAATCAGCATACGTATACTGTTTGTTTTCTAATGGTGTCTCAATTACGCCTTGTCCTTCACACCACACAGCAATACATGCTTAACCCCCTCCCCCACTTAACATATAAATTGTGCAACCACACATGTACACACACACACACCCACAAGGACATATACGTGCACCCACGTACGGGTACACACAAATGCACACAGTATGAGGGATGGGCATGATAGGGTTCATGCTGAATTCAACACAGGGGCTTTCTGTAAACCAGCTTTAGTTCTCCAGAAGAATATCATCTTTGTGCTCATCTTATCTAGGAAACAGATTGCAGTGCCTCTCGCCAGGTTTGCTTCATTGAAAATGTTCGCAGCTGAAAAATAAACATTCCCATTTGCAAGCGGGCACTGCCATACAAGCAAAACAAGTGTTTTTCCCCCCCATCACTGTGCATTGTTTGTTTGTATTGATCCACTACAAGATTAACTTGGAAGAACCAGCAACAACTATATTTAGACAAATCGTATCGCAACAGGCTGATTTTGCTTATAATTAGAATAACATGCTGCTTGTAAAACCGTCAGCCTTCAGCATATCCTCTGATGAAATCCCTCTTATCCAATCCAGAATAACTCAAATTTTCACCTTGATCTTATACTCAGCAACCCCCCCAAGTGGCTTACATCTTTCTAACAGTAGGCTTTTTGCATGTAATTACTAAAGATCTCCATCACAGGGAATTGACACAGCAGTGAAAGCAGGAATGGATCATGGTCGGATCACAGCTGTTTGAACGTATTTTGACTCTTTACATGTGACACATTTTAATGGCAGGATATCGCTGTCATTATAACAGAGGGGACCAATTTGCTATTTGCATGCCAGCGATGTGTCTGCTGCAGCAGCTCTGCCCATTGGAGGATGGCGTGCGGTGTGTCCTCCCCGGCAGCTTGAAGGACATCGAGCGTTACCCTTTCTAGCCTACACTCACACCGTCGCTCGTGATATGAGCCCTTGTCCCATGAGTAAATTACAATTACAAGGGCAATTCATCATAACACTGTCATAATCAAGCCCATCTGCAACATAGAATTTTGAGCAATATGGAGGCCAGACGTGACACAGAAGAGGAAGAGGATGGGGGTGGGGGGGGGGGGGGGGGGGCAGTGAAGGGCAGCCGGTGTATTGCTGGTGATTATTAAAAGGTCCCCACACTGAGGCTGTAAGAGAAAGGGTAAGAGAGAGTGGGTGGATGATTGGCGAAGCACATTTGACTGACAGAAGAGATGTCATACCAGTGAGGAAGGAGGACATTTGCAGAGCTAGTGCTGGTGATGATGCTAGAGCAGAGTAGGCGGGATTATTGTAATTTAGATGCGGATTTGGTTAGTGTGATCTCTTTGAACATACGTGACAATCAGTACAGACTCCCCCGCCACAAAGCAATATCAATATGAGAAGCAATATCAATATAATTTTGGGCTAAAGCCAGGTCATTTAAAACAGGGTATTAAATGTTAAATATTAAAATAGCCTGATCACCTTGTCCCCATGACCTGACAACATTATGATGGAGAGTATGCAATAAGGGGCCTTAGATATCATGGGACTGTAAGCCATACAGACTCCAAGCAGAATTTTATCATTTTCATTTGAAGTGTTACATAATTGCACTGTGCAGAGATGAGAGGTTTTGGCGTGATAAAAAAGGTAAGTACTGTACTAAAGGTTCTTGCCGCAGGGGTTGGTGAAATATTAGGCCTCATATCCAGACCTAATAGCTTTCCTTAGTTTCACACCCACAGTCACTGGCTTTTTGCCTCTTTTAGCTGTTATATAAGGACTCATCTAAATTAATGAGCTCTAATGCAATTGGAGGGAGGATGCAATGGTTGGTCAAGTGCTCACAGCAGTAAAACTATCCAGACCGAGTTTGTTTTGATGATGTTTGTAAAAGCATGTAAAAGGTGTTTGTTTTTGGCTGTCTGTGAATACAAACACGCAAATGTTCTTTAGTGGGGCGAGATGACACCAGGTCCAAGATCAGAATCTCTTCAGCTTGGTCACTGGGACCAGTTGAGCTGGTGGATTTAGTTCCACCTTTTGTTTCTTTTTGGACCTGGCGAGATGACACCAGGTCCAAGATCAGAATCTCTTCAGCTTGGTCACTGGGACCAGTTGAGCTGGTGTATTTAGTTCCACCTTTCGTTTCTTTTTGTTCATTTGTTTCTTTACAATTGCTTACTACACTGCTTGGCCAAAAAAAAAGACGCCATTGCACCCGTCATGCATAATGCCCACTGTACAAGTATAAGGGAGCATGAGGAATCATTTTCACGCATGAATTGGCCAGCAGTCCTGACCTTAACCCCATTGAAAGTTTTTGGGATGTGCTGGAGAAGACTTTATGGAGTGGTTCGACTCTCCCGTCGTCAATACAAGATCTCGGCCAAAAATGAATGCAACTCTGGACGGAAATAAATGTTGTGACGTTGCATAAGCTTGTCGAAACAATCCCATGACGAATGGGCGCTGTAATCAAAGCTAAAAGTGGTCCAACTAAATATTAGAGTGTGCAAATTTTTTTTGGACAGGCAGTGTAGTAGTTATTTGTGGAGATAATGCGAATGTGGTGTGGCAGGTGTATTTGTGTTGTAAAAGAAAGTGTTTCTTCATTTTGTTTTGGTTCATTTTTGTCCCCTGCATAATCAGAAGTAGTAACACAGAGTAGTTTTCAAACAGACTTCATTCCCAGGATCATAGTTGAAAACGACTTTCCCAGATATTTTCCAATTACGGACCACTTTCTCGATTCCTGACACAGTGGAGGGCATAACAGCGAGCCACCATCACATAACCATTACATAATTAGCCTTTCCGTGCTCGTTCGTAATGCCTTATGTAATGATATGCTGTGTGAACTCTGAAGCTGAAACTCCAAGTAGATCCTGGCCTCAAGCCATTGGTGGCCACTGTACTGTAAGAAAAAATTCCGTAAAAAAACGGAAAATGTACTGGCAGAAAATTACCAGTACATTTTCCGTAAAATCAACGGACAATTCCTTCATTCCTTTAATGGAAAATGCAACGCGTGCTTGAAAATACGGGAAAATTACCGTGGAATGCTGAAACGGAAAATTTCCTTTTGAATTGTACAGAACAATTACCCATAAAAATACGGATATTTTTTACAGTGTGGGTAAAGGAGATTTGTAATGGTATTTGTCAGTGTGGCCTGCTCGGTTTCAGTGCTAATGTCAATTTCACTGGCAATGAAGGTGGCATAATCAAGGCAGCATTGTTTAAACGAAACATCCAAACCCATTAAATGCAATATTCAGAGAGAAGGGTACAATAAAGACCTACTTACTTACTGCCAAGATGCCTCATTGCAGATACCCATTGGAGTGCCTGAAGCAGAAAACCATTTGTTAAATGGTTAAATAAAAAATTTGTTGATTGTTAAATTCTGATGCACATTTTTTTTAAATTTAAGTATGTTTTCAGACATTCTTAACTTGAGATATGTACACATCGCAGCAGTAGCAACAGTTCCAGCAGCCAGTTAATGTTAATGTTGTTGCACTGACCAAACAAATAGCTTTATGCAGCTGGACCTTGTTGTTGTGCCACCGAAATAAGGTACTTGTGCCAAAACAATTTAATCATAGCTCACACAGAATGGCGCACTGCCTGCTTAATGACTCATGGATAACATGAGCGATGTGAGTGAAACATTGCAAAGCTGCAGGGAAGCTCTGAGCTCTCATTGAAACAGATTCTCTCAGGCATTGGCACCAGCCCTCTGCTGAGAACTCCAGTGTATACTCACACACAGGAAATTCACAGCAAAATGTTCAGTGTTAATTCCGTTCAGTGAAACTAACAGTGTTGATTCAACTCTAGCAGTGTACATATGAGCCTACTCTGGCCAGACCAGGCTCGTATGTACACTGTTAGAGTTGAATGAACACTGGACATTTTATTGTGCACCTTATTGCATTCTTCTCTTGAACATCAGCCCTACTGGATACCAGCTGTCTTCTCTGTCAGCCGCATCACTGGCACGCTGACATATCCTCCACTGATACCATAAAGTCTGATAATTACTGCAGCAATTACAGTTACCGTGGCCAAAGAGCAGTCTATGCCTAGGACTCGAACGTACTACACTAAGCTAAACAGTGACCACTGCACCCCCCCCCCCCCCAGCCACACAGATACACACACAAACACACATGAATGCATGCACACACACACACACACACACACACACATACACCAAGTTGTTCCACTTTTTATGAACCTAAACCCACATAAGTCAGTGTGAGAAAATACCCCATACAGGGAAAATGTTATTTATGCAGCTATCTGTAGAGTCAGGTGCTAAATGGGCTTGCTGTACTGTTTATATACATAAATAATGCAGCTTCAAATACAGCTTTGTATATATCCTCCAGGTATAGATACTGGAATACAATTGGGAACTCGAACTTGACCAATTACCTTTCTCCCCACAGTTCTGAGGACCTCTCACATAATGATATATGATATTAAACGGCACTTATGGACCCTTGGACAAAGCCTCTGCCTTTACACAGCCTTTTTCTGACTGGATCTTACTGGGAGTCACGATAGTGTCAGAGACGAGGTGTCTCCATACATCTCTCTATCACTATTTTCCTGTCTGTCAGACGCTGTTCACCACGAGAAGAACCGCCTCCACCCTGTATCGCTACCGATTTATACCCAAGTTACACATCTTCTGCAGTGCTTTAAGTCATCTCAATGTTTGAAGTCATTCAGGCTGTGAGCTGGAGTCGGCTGCCGCCACGTGGGAGAACGGTTTATTTAGCATCTGTCCGTCCAAATTTCCATAATTGCTGTCACATGCAGTGGACAAGAAAATAGCTCGGAGGCAGGCAGCACTATATCAGGTATTCAGTTTTCACATAGTGATATGGGACCACAGTGTGGTCCTCAGAAGTAAGCAATGCACACTATACCAGTTCTACTGAGACAGGAACCGCCAGGCCGTGGAAAACATACTGGTTGTACAGATAACCATAAATATTTAAAAACCTTTAAATGGAAAGTTAGAGGGGTTTTATGCTTTTGATAGTGAAGCATAAATTCTGCTGTAGTGCTTATACTGCAAGGTGGAAAAAAACAGCTCCACTCTGTCTAGAGACTTGATATCCCCGGTTCTGTGGAAAAACATCAGATTTACTGATGAGGAGGCATAAACAATGCATTTGTTTATATATTCTTTCACCGTTTTGTTTTTTTTCCCTGTCAGAGAAATCTGAAAAAAGATAGATGTACGATGTCAAGCACGCTATGCGGTGGGTGGTCCTGTATTGTCGTAAGCAGAACTGAAACCTATAGCCCCATCAGGAGAGTGCTGGCAACTTAATGCCCATGGTTCTCATACTGACCACAGGGCCAGCCTCACCAGAGTGTGTGACCTTGCAATTAGAACCAGAAATGCTACAAGACCATTTCCATAGCCATTACGTCACACTGATGCCTCTTTTGGAAACATTAATTCTAGAGACACTTTTCAAATTAGAATTTTCAGTCACTACATATTAGCATCTTCTAAAAGCCTACATGTGATGTAACTCAGGTGAAATATCAGGACTAAAACATGTCGTCCTGTTGAAACTTGCGAGAGAGAGAGACACTTTAACTTTGAGCTGTAAAAACCATTCTTGATAATGAGGTACTGCAATCAGTTCACATCAGTGCTGGCCAGGCCTGTCCTTGAAGGCCACAGGCATTTGTGGTTCACAGTTCATATGGTCCAAATCACTTCACTGAACTCACTGCCTGGATGAACAGTTGAACAACTAGTTATTAGTACAAGCAAGCTCTAATGAACCACTGATTAAAAATTTCTCGTAAGAGCTAACTCTCACAGAGTGGCCCAGCTTTGGGTCGCCAATCATCTGAAGGCAAGAGGGAGAACGGCGCAGATATCCTCGTGTCAAATGGGTATATTGACTGACTTGCTTAATGGACAGATTCCATTAACTGGAGTAAACTGCTGAGCAAGAAAAAACGACAAGTAGGATGCAAACAACAAATGAAGAAGTGCAATACCACCATTTCATACACAGGCAACAAAGGAAGAAGTGCAATACCACCATTTCATACACAGGCAACAAATGAAGAAGTGCAATACCACCATTTCATACACAGGCAACAAAGGAAGAAGTGCAATACCACCATTTCATACACAGGCAACAAAGGAAGAAGTGCAATACCACCATTTCATACACAGGCAACAAAGGAAGAAGTGCAATACCACCATTTCATACACAGGCAACAAAGGAAGAAGTGCAATACCACCATTTCATACACAGGCAACAAAGGAAGAAGTGCAATACCAGCATTTCATACGCAGGCAACAAAGGAAGAAGTGCAATACCACCATTTCATACACAGGCAACAAAGGAAGAAGTGCAATACCACCATTTCATACGCAGGCAACAAAGGAAGAAGTGCAATACCACCATTTCATACACAGGCAACAAAGAAAGAAGTGCAATACCACCATTTCATACACAGGCAACAAATGAAGAAGTGCAATACCACCATTTCATACACAGGCAACAAAGGAAGAAGTGCAATACCACCATTTCATACACAGGCAACAAATGAAGAAGTGCAATACCACCATTTCATACACAGGCAACAAAGGAAGAAGTGCAATACCACCATTTCATACACAGGCAACAAAGGAAGAAGTGCAATACCACCATTTCATACACAGGCAACAAAGGAAGAAGTGCAATACCACCATTTCATACACAGGCAACAAATGAAGAAGTGCAATACCACCATTTCATACACAGGCAACAAAGGAAGAAGTGCAATACCACCATTTCGTACACAGGCAACAAATGAAGAAGTGCAATACAACCATTTCATACGCAGGCAACAAAGGAAGAAGTGCAATACCGCCATTTCATACACAGGCAACAAAGGAAGAAGTGCAATACCACCATTTCATACACAGGCAACAAAGGAAGAAGTGCAATACCACCATTTCATACACAGGCAACAAATGAAGAAGTGCAATACCACCATTTCATACACAGGCAACAAATGAAGAAGTGCAATACCGCCATTTCATACACAGGCAACAAAGGAAGAAGTGCAATACCACCATTTCATACACAGGCAACAAAGGAATAAGTGCAATACCACCATTTCATACACAGGCAACAAAGGAAGAAGTGCAATACCACCATTTCATACACAGGCAACAAAGGAAGAAGTGCAATACCACCATTTCACACACAGGCAACAAAGGAAGAAGTGCAATACCACCATTTCATACACAGGCAACAAAGGAAGAAGTGCAATACCACCATTTCATACACAGGCAACAAAGGAAGAAGTGCAATACCACCATTTCATACACAGGCAACAAAGGAAGAAGTGCAATACCACCATTTCATACACAGGCAACAAATGAAGAAGTGCAATACCACCATCATACACAGGCAACATGAAATAAAAAGGCAACACAATAGCACCATATCTTATAAAACCGTATCTGTAACGGCGCCAATGAAAATGCTAACTAGCTATCAGTCCTACAAAAATAGCGGTCAGGTGTAAAGAAAGTCACGTGTGAATATTCATCGGAGGTGCTTTTGTGGATTGCCCTTTTGAAATGTGAGCGGGTCCATATAGATGCACAGACATGTAACCTTGGCTCACGGTTGCACTGAAGATTGGTATCTCTTTTGCTCCAGAGAGTACCTTGTCTCTCCATGGGGAAGGTTGTGGGGGAAGGGGAGTAGTTGCCAGCCAATAGGGGGACAGTGGGGTCATGCATCCATTGAGATTAGCCTGGCTCTCTCCTGCAGATGAATGTCAATGCGCTCGTGTATGTGTGTATTTGTGTGTCTCTGTGTGTGTGTGTGACTTTCAAGGTACCTGAAACAAACACCAAACTGTTTTTTTATTTTTTATATACAAGCATCCATTTTCTCAAGTTAAAATTGTTTGGGCAATTTCTGCCAGTGCAGACTCACATTTCTGGCATTACTGTTCCTACATTCTCAAAGATCCATTTACAGAAATGTAAGCTTTGGTTGGATGCCTTTGTGACCCTAATTCTCTTCAATGGCTCAAACTACCTGATTACACAGTTGCACGCACCTGAGTATGCAGTTTATTTTTAAAAAGGTCATGAACTCTTTAGCTTAACACGATACAAAATTGACTCAAGTTATGCATTCCATTATTTTAAATGGAATGCAGCATCATATTTGGAATACTTCAGCAAACAGCAAAAGGATTGCTAAGGTAAAATAACCGTATGATCTATTTACCAGTGTGCTCTATTATTATGGGCTGCTTTAGATAGGTCTGCATCCTCAGTAATATGACTGTTCTTTCAAGCCGTCCTCAGAATTGCATCAATTTGAATGCAGGTCTAGTATCTGTTCCTTTCATTATTATCAATAAGAAATATTCTTTTGGAAAACTGCTTAAAAAAATTCTGATATCTGGGACCAGAAAGAAATAGGAAGCCATTGGGGATGGGTGTTTGTTAGTAATACAATTAGCACTTTTCTATTCAGATTTATTATTGTAATTCCAATCAGGTGTCAACATCCTCTCAGTGAAATATCATTAACTCATTTGATACTAAGAGCTTCTTGGCAAGCTGAGTTATAGATTATACTGATCAGATACCATGGAAGCTTCCATTCCAGGTTGTCCATGTACTTTGATGATTTATACACAAGCACACACACACACACACACACACACACACACACACAAAAGGCCATTTCTGGCTTTAGACCTGCGAAAACAACTCGGCATGAGCCTTTTCACCAGCAACTGACCAAAGAATAAAAAATAAATTGAGTTTCTGGATGTATTACCAATCTGTTGTCTGGAACAAGCGGGATTGGAAAAATAATTGAAAGCAGGCTTGATGTTGTTTCCCAGTAGCTAGGCACAAACGAGTCTTCAAACTGAACTGTCACTTGTCTCCACTGCAAAGCAGCTCATGCTAAATTTGTGTAAGAGTTCAGACAACTGAGAAGGGTCCCCTGTGTTCAGCAACTAGTGACCTACTGGCATGAGTTTACAGACCCGAATGAGCCTGTTGTCCTCCATGGCATAGTGGCTTCTTTAATGTTGAATTGTTTTTCATGTGCTCTGTGATAACAGCTGAAAGCAGTTCATTTGTGATAGCTTGTCAGGGATGGGGCTATGGTGAGTTTCGTATCATCCCGGTTAAATCCATGCAGTTGAGCATCAGAAGAGACCCTTTTCATGCATATTTTGTCTATTTTCATCACTAGTATTTTCAAAACATGAAAATCCTTTTTGTATTTGGATTATTTGATAAAAAATTATCTTAACATCACTAGGATACTGTAAAAGTAAAACTGCATGGCAACAAATCCTACAAGCTAGCAACATTGCATTGACTGCACTCCACTTCACTGACTGCACTACACTGTCCTGCACCCCGATGACTGCACTGACTGGCCTGCATCTACCTGCACATTAAAATGACAGAGATTATGTTTTCTATGGAAAATGCAACTGTGATCTATCGGAAAGCATGTATTCCTGTGCAGGGGGATGTGGTCTTCCAAGTCCCATCTATCAAAACATTCAGGCTAAGCTGAAAAAACTTAGCTTCGCCCACTGCTTTTTTTGATGCAGTCCAGTGCCACTCCTGGGGTAACACTAGATGATAGCACTTTGATGCAGTCCAGTGCCACTCCTGGGGTAACACTAGATGATAGCACTTTGATGCAGTCCAGTGCCACTCCTGGGGTAACACTAGATGATAGCGCTTTGATGCAGTCCAGTGCCACTCCTGGGGTAACACTGGATGATAGCTCTTTGATGCAGTCCAGTGCCACTCCTGGGGTAACACTGGATGATAGCGCTTTGATGCAGTCCAGTGCCACTCCTGGGGTAACACTGGATGATAGCGCTTTGATGCATCATGACTACACAACAACCTGGCCAAAATTCCTTTGCTTTATGCACGTCGGCCAGCATAGGATAGTTCAATACGGACCGAGGGTTATCGGTTTTTGATTCTAAACGTGAAGGAAGAGCGGCTGATTAATAATTCACCAGTCTTCTGCCATCCAGGCCCTTAGGCAATTTCTCCATCTCATTGAGTATCTCTCTGGCTTGTTCCTCAATCTAAATGATGGTCTCTCATAAGAAGCAGAATCACCAGGCCATATGTGCCACTCACCCTGGGGAGGCCGTATGTGCCACTCACCCTGGGGAGGTCCCATCAATCTCTTACCACCATCAATTTCTCCCCCAGCCTCAGAGCCCTGGGAAGCCATCTATTATCATCCTTATCGTTAGTAAGTCATTTGCTGTCATTTATTTTGACTGCGCTGCCATTGGGATTGCAAATGATGTTAGCCGTCGGCCAAAGCAAGCAAGCAGTGAGTTGGCCAACTCTAGCCATTGTGTGACACCCAAACCCATTTTGTGTACGGTGTACCTCTCTTCTTGAGGAGTAGTGAGGAGAAAGAGCTGTCCCTGTTTGCTCCATTACAGCACCCCACTCTGTCCGTTTGTGGAGAGGAGCAGGAGGAGTTAAGCGGAGGTCTTGGGGAGGATATTATTGGGCTGTTTGATTGGCCGACGCACTGTATCCAGGAAAAAAACTGCACAGCTTACATTTTTATGTGCCATCCATTTAGCTTACTGGGTACGTACTCGGTGGTTCAATTAAGTATCTTCCTCATGGGTATGGTGGTAGCACCCCATGTGGAAAGAAAAGTGTAACCTTTGGCTTGTTTACGCGTGTGTTCTCTGCAGAGAGAGTTCTCTATAGAGAGCAATGCAGACCTTCTCTGAACCTTTTAGCTGCTATTTTGAAAGCCGCTTAATAGGACGCAGTGCATTTGCTTCTATCGGCAAAAAAAAAAAAAACACAAGTCAAGAAAAGCGAGCGGTTTTCTCTTGGTCGAGCAAAGTGTGCCGCGGCCCTTACCGCGCATCATGGGAGACGCCCTGCCCATCAGCATACCGAACCCCCCAGCAAATGCACATCAAACAACAAGATGCAAAAATATACACTAGCGCAGAACGACTCAGCGACTCTTCCAGTAGGTTGCCACCGACACGCTCCGAACCTACCCGCTCCCCACTCAAATCGGCTTCTGCTAAACCGAGCAATTACACCTCCGGAGAGAAGCGGCTTTAAGCTTTATTTATAACGCAGAAGCCTTCCAGAAGAAAACAATAAATCATTGTCCTGCCCTTGCCATCACTGCCAGGGGGGGGATGATGGGATGGCGGGGTGGCAGCGACCACCACCAAGGGCGTACTGACGTATCCTTGGGCCAGAAGGACCACCCCTCCACGCGTGACCCCTCCTCTTCTGCACCCCACTCATTCCACACTCCCTTCCAGGCACCTACCTGTAATGACATCTGGCGCAATGGTATGCATTCCCCCGCGCGCCAGATTGCACCTGCGGGAGGCCTGGCGGGAACAGATGTTTTCGTGATGCCCTGAGCTCTACAGGGTTCCCTAGTGGCCAGAACGTTGCGCTGATATTCTGCTAAGCGTTCCGGCGGCAGGCAGAGCTGCAGTCCACCACAGCAGCCCTCAGCAGCTGTTCAAGGACTAGCTGATCTAAACCAAATCCTCACTCGTCCTCATTATGTGAAAGAGATCACATTAATAAAGGGTCAATGCTGCAACCCTTTCCTGTTCACCTGAAAGCAGTTTTAGCTGTGCATTTGCAATCAGATATGTACATATGCTCTGGGAAATAAAGGTACAGTGGAGGTACATTTTTGCTCTCTAAGGAACACATTTCCCAAATGTACCCTGAAAGTACAATAGTGTTCTTACTATGAATTTGCTTAATTAATGAGTGAGCCACACCTGTGTGCACAAAAGTACCCTTTCAAGCAAAACATTTACAAATTAATTATGTGTTGCTGACTAGCTATTTGTGTACTTCCAGGGTACCAAGTGTTTGTAACTTTTTAGGTACATTTTGTACCTTCTTTTCTGAGAATGTATGGTACCTCAACTAGCAGTGATGATAAGGAATTTTGTAAAGGAACTGGGTATGACTGTGGCTTCGTGCCTCTGAGATACTTAAAACCTCATTTGCTCCAGTAAATATCAAGCTGTACAAAAAGGAAGATCTTAAACATGCAGACTGTGGAAGTATCAGAGCAGAGGATCTGTAATACAATGACGTATATATTTTTTATTTTTTACCGTCCCTGTTTAAATGGATACGGCTAAATTCCTGGACGGGATTATTTGATCAACATCGTAACCAGCATATGCACCAGCATCATTTCAGCCAGTGTGCAAGATGTAAACATCGTGCTCGTGATTGATTGTCTTCTATGATTTCCTTCTGGCCCCTACAGGCATTTGTAAAGTTTATTTGTCGTGATAAACGAGGACGCCTTATCTTGCGGGAAAGCTCGTTGATCAAATGCAGCGTGGGTTCCAAAAGATTTTTGAAATCTCATACTGCCCTCTAGTGGCTAGTGGGTTAATGACACAACGTTATTTTGTGTCCACAATTTGGCTTAGTTTAACATTCACTCCTAGGTTCAACATTCAACCTGCCTTGATGATACAATGTAACATTTCCAGGTGGTCAAAGGAGCTGAGAAATATTTCAGCATTAGTTTGTGTTGTTTTAGAAGTCGTGAAATAAAAAAGACAACAAGAGAACAACTCAAATGTGACATCCTTCATTTTGTTTCCCCTAGATGTCAGTCTCTTCATGGCAGCCCATTTAAGGAGCTGCATTGAGTCTTTTAAATCAACCTGAACTCCAGCGGTGGATCTCTTGACTGCAATCAGTGCAGATCAAGTGCTTAGACATGTACTTACTGCAGTCCAATTTCAGCACAAGTATCGAGTGTGTCAGACATTCCTGTTAACTGTTTGAATTCACCTTGTTTCCAAGCCAAGATAAATGTAGCTGCATTAAATACAATTACAATTGTTATAACTTTTTTGCATTCTATGATGTCCCTTACCATTTGTTAATGACAAACATAAAATTGCTTGATTAAAACATTCTATTTGAGATTTGCGACGGTAAATTATTTCATTTCAAGCCCTAAGCGTAGATTTAAACATGGGGAATGACTACAAATGTTTTTGCCACAAGGATATGTGAGGCAGTTGGAACACCATATCTTACTTAAGTACAGAATACAGGAGCAACAGCTCCAGGCAAAAGATTCACTACAAAATCTGATTAAATGTATATTTATGAGTAATATACAGATGAAGTTACTGTACAACCAGCTTGTCTCCTTGTTGTGGTGTGCCAGTTGCTTTCTGATTCACTTTAACTTTATACACTGCTTGTTACTGGGGAAATAGTATCTGCGGTATAAAGGAAAGCTTG
The DNA here is from genome assembly GCA_022702515.1 of Ilyophis sp. 1 JC-2022. Taxonomy (NCBI): domain Eukaryota; kingdom Metazoa; phylum Chordata; class Actinopteri; order Anguilliformes; family Synaphobranchidae; genus Ilyophis; species Ilyophis sp. 1 JC-2022. Next base: position 32,166,344 of record CM040406.1, on the reverse strand, counting down.
GCAGTGCACTGAAGCAGCTTACCATAGAGTCACTGCATCCCCTAGAGTGTGTGCTCATGTCATCCACAATGCAGGGCAGTGCACTGAAGCAGCTTACCATAAAGTCACTGCATCCCCTAGAGTGTGTACTCATGTCATCCACAACGCAGGGCAGTGCATGCCGTATGAACACCGGTTTGAGGGTTTGAGTTCTACGCAGGACTCTAATGTCTTTCCCAAAATAAGTGAAACAAATCTCACCATAGCCTTAGACACCAGCAAATCACCGCCATATATGTTGTGACAGCAGACACTTTGCCTACCTAATGACTCCTAATCACATGAGAGGATGATAGGATATTATGTTGTGTTATGTTTTTTCAAGTAAAATATATAATACATATGTAGATTATTGATTGTCTCAATCATAATTTTCTAAATTCTATAATTCTATAAGGCTGTTCCATTGTTATGGCTATTTAATGTGTTGCATACGTGTATGGAATAAACAAACCAATTTTACGAGCCAGCTGTAAATGTATGTCTTTAAAATATGGTTTAGATGATTGTAGCTTATTCACAGTTTGTAGTAGGTTGCGTTCCATGTGGTAGGCAGGCGTCGTGCAGGGAGAGTGGATGGAGGCATGAGTTCTGCTGGGGAGTAGCTCTGCAAGGCCCTCTCTCTCCCCACTCCTCCTGCTCCACTCTCTGTTTTAAGGATTCATGTTCAAGCAGGAAGACAAAGGACAGGCAGCAGTGGAGGAGCGCCAGGTAATCTGAATGACAAAGAGCCTGAAGAAGGCGGCGGTGTCAGTGTGCAGGGACAGCACAGCAAAGGCGTTGCCATGGCGGTGGTGTGGGTGTGGAGGGAGGGGGGGTTGATTATTTTCAAATACCTGCTGCCTCGGTCCCATATAGAATAACAATGCTGCAGTTGCCATGACGAAAACCAAAACCTGGCCGGAGGGCTGTGAGGAGCCAAGACAGTTAATGGGGAGCAGAGAGCACCTCTCCGTGTCCCACTCTGTGCTGTAGGGGCACCAACAGGGCTGTTTTTTTGCCTGTGCAAAAGCAGGAGCTTCACTTTAGCGGGTCGCATCAGAACGCAGTCGTCCCTGGATCTCTCACTAGCAAATGAACTGAATTCAGTTAAACCCATACCATATTTCACATCTCTTATGATATTCACTTCATGTGTTTTCCTTTATGGCCCTCTTTATAAGAACACATTTTTAACCACTCCACAGATTTCATGTTAGCAAACTATAGTGTTGGCAAATCGGTTAGGACATCTACTTTGTGCATGACACAAGTAATTTTTCCAACAATTGTTTACAGACAGATTATTTCACTTTTAAGTCACTATCACAATTCCAGTGGGTCAGAAGTTTACATACACTAAGTTGACTGTGCCTTTAAATGTTTTAATTTTTAATATTTGGTCGCATATCTTTTACATGCCATGACTTCCTGATGTCTGTGACCCAACAACATCAAAAGACTCTTGATATCTTATTTTCTGGTACTCTTACAAGCGATACTATAACGTCTTTGCATTTGAATGGATCTCTATGGGAATTGGGGGGTGGGACTAGATTTAGCTGTAAATTACACTGGAACAGTATGGAAACACATGGTTGTCTAAATGGCTCTAAGTCATCAAGGGTCTGACGTATCAAACAAGCCTTAAACCATCACTCTGCTGCCAGAAATACAGTAGATATGGATGAATAACTTGAAGAGTTTCTTCTCCTGACTTATTTTTTCATAGAGTTCAATAGGAAAATTTGTCAGGAGAAACAACCCTTAAAGTGATCCATCCATATCTACTGCATATCTGGCAGCAGAGTGATGGTTTGAGGCTCGTTTGATACCTGTGTCATGCACAAAGTAGATGTCCTAACTGACTTGCCAACACTATAGTTTGAAATCTGTGGAGTGGTTAAAAATGAGTTTTAATGACTTCAACCTAAATATATGTAAACTTCCGACTTCTACTGTATGTATGATAACCTTTGTTAATTGATAATCATTGTAGCCTGCAGTGCCATTTTGATTACACTAACATTTTTATTTTGCCATTGTATGGCTTGACTCTATACCCTCTGTGCCGTGGTGTTTCAGGGAAGATGTGAGGCCATGCACTTAAACAGGGAACATTAGCTTCTTTGCATCGGTAAAACACGTCTGAACGTACAGAATTACTATATTTTTGATAAGTAAATCAATGCAAATTACAATATGGTGCACTGGATAGTTGTACTTATAAGACAGCAGGAATTGGGAGCGTTGTGAGATGAAGTGGGGGTCGTACATCAGTTTGCCTGGGTTTCTGTTTCCTGAGTGTCCCTGTTGACACATATAGGGCCCAGAGCTCGGTGGAGGCTTGAATTTGCATTGAGCAACAAGTTTATTAGAACATCTGTTTTCCAAATGACACTACGAGAATCACTTTGTTGACTCATCACATTTTGCTTCTGCACATACGTCTGTATGCCATGATCTACAACTGGGTATGAAATTAACTATTTCACCCACTGGCCAAAGTGGCCTGTAGATTAAAAAACCCCAGCCATTTTCAATATTTTTCCAGCCACATTACCTTTTACAATATAACACAACGTGATTGGTTACCAGCCAAAGTGGCTGCTAGAGTAAAAATTTTATCAGCCACAATCAAAATTTTACCAACATTTTGGATGGTGGCGGGTGTTAATTTCACACCCTGATCTATGACTACTAAAAAGGGTCCTTTGTGTAAAAGTAACAGGAAGCAAGCAGTGGCTGAGAATGATGTTCATTTTAGACAGTCCCTTAGTGGAGCAGCCCAATCCCAGAAAAATGCATGCCATTCTGAAACACACACCATGTACTATTTAACTGAACTACCCACCGTGTGCACAAGGGCAATCTTTCTAAGAATTAGCGCACTACAAGCAAACTACCTAGCTACTGTTTGCAGCCTTGGAGCCGGCAGTTGCCTTTCAGTAGTCAATGAGGGAAGGAAAGTACCTTGGGCAAAATTTGTCTGTGCACATACATGTTCTCAAGAGGAGGAAACCTATTGATTTTGTTGACCCCATGACCTTTCTTCTATCGCCACCATGAGGCAAAGCTTTCCATTTCTGATCGACATATCTCGAAAAGTAATTAATAGATTGCCGTGAAATTTGCTGTGCACATTCATGCTCCCAAGAGGAAGAAATCTATTGATCGTGGTGACCCCATGACCTCTCCTCTAGCGCTACCATCAGGTCAAATTTTCAATTTTCACTTTTTCAAATGACCTCATCTCCTGACCTGTTAGTTGCACAGATGCAAAATGTGCTGTGCACTGTCACATTCATGCAAGGGGAGATTGTTGCGCCTTACCGGAGGTCTGCATCTTTCTAGCTTTGTCCTGTTTCCTGCGTGCCCCTTGAATGTTGTTCGTAACTCACAATAAGCATTACTGGAATGGTTTAAAGTTTAGACTGTTAGTCAATTTTGTTTTTCCATTTGAAAAATGCAGTTGCGGATGGTCCTGTGATGCTCCAAGTACACAGTACGTTTGGAGACACTATGCTCCAAGATTTGTCATTACTAAATTCAGGTTTTCCTGAATTCCGTTTGTGTTATTTACAAATGATAATATGTAAGGTGTTGACCTAGTTAATAGAATATACTATATTACCAGTTACCAAGCTTGTCAATACTAATAATAATAATAAGAAGAAGAAGAAGAATAGATGGCGTTGTGCATTTCTGAATTGCATTGTGCACTGTGAAATGAATCTTGTTATTTTCTGCAGGTGGGATTGTATGAGCTCAGAACTATGCTGTTCCTCAGTGCCAGCCTGTTTGCTTACTGTCACTAACTGTTGCCCATTGATTAATGTGTGTAGAGTGTGTAGCTGCACATTTATATACAGAGACTGTTCACTGTTGTTAACAAGGGGCGGAATGGAATGGGGTGAAAAGGCTTTGTTTAAGCACACCAATGGGACCATGCATCATCACTGGGGTCTACGAAACTGTCTGTGTGCATTGAGTGGGATTACAGTCTGAAATACTGTGTCAATTGCAACAGTGGAGGAGGTTTGACTTTCTGTCAGACCATGCATGCTCAGATTGGCTCTACTTATGGGAGTTTTGTGTGTGTGTTTGTGTGTGTGAGTTTGTGTGTGTGTGCGTGCCAGTGTGTTTGTGTGATGACTACAGCAGGGCACACAATGCTATAATACAGTCGGGTTCGTTTCTACATATGTACGACTGGCCATTTGCTGATTTATACACCGTAATGGTGCATGTTGTACAATGAAGGCACCAAAAGAGCGACATAAGATATACCCTCACAGGCAAACTGGTGCAGAAGCCCATTCTGCACCTATCTAAGGTACCTGTGCTGAGGGCGTGGCTCCTCTGCACACTCTCTCCTGGGGGTGACTGCACTTACTGAGACTGCAGCAGAAGGCACTTTTAGTCACTGTGGCCATACTAAATCTGCCCCAGCTCCTGGCTCCAGCACAAAGATGTGGACAGATGGATGGTGTAATGGAGGTATTTTTCCACGGAGGAGGAGGAGGGCATTAGCACAGCTAATAAAGATAAACAGACACGGAGATAGAGCCGTATAGAGGTGCAGGTAGGTTGGGGCAGGGGGGACCGGGAGGAGAAGGAGGAGGGCTTGCGCATTAAAACAAACAAGCAGCATGTCGTAATAACAGTAATAAAGAAATACTGCAGGGACGGAACTTGATTACTGCAAGGCTTTGAGATTACAGCCTTTGCGGCACTTTCCCCCAAGCCTTCTCTCGCTCACTCACACCCTCTCTCTCAAATTTCAAATACAAATTTATTGGCGGAAATGCATTTGCCAAAGTATACAGGAATACATTTATACATTAACATTGATGAATATTTTTCTCCCCCTCACACAAACACACGCGCGCGCACACGCACGCGCACACATACACACACACATTCTCTCTCTCTCTCCCTCCCTGCAGCTGTCTTGAGGCAGAGCCCAGCTCTTCTGGCAGTGAAACTCTCAGCCTCCACTGTTCTTGTGGACCCACTGTTCTGAGTCTTACCCGCCGCTCTCCTGGCAGTGTGCGCTGAGGTAACGTAGTGCTGCATGATTTTCCTGCAGTGTGATTCATGAAGCAGGAAAGCCTTCTCACGCACACGGCTAAAGCCTTATAGGTGCTGCCCTAATCCACGGCATCTCCAAGGCACAGCGCAGGGCCTTGTGCAAACGTTTGTGGCACGATTACTGTAATAGGGGATGATATAAAAGTCGATAATTCTCGTACTCGCGAGCGCCCTCTGGTGTGTGTGCTGTAGAGAGCCAGAGAGATGGCTCGCAGGTTCCCTGCGCTCGTCGCCAGGTGCCGCCTCCTCCATCTTCCCCGGGGGATGAATAGCCGGGTTTCAGATTATATCACACGTCACCGACTCTCTGAGCGCGTGGAGCATTTTCTCGGCATAAATAACCGTTCTGTCTTTTTGCGGATGCATCCCAATTCCGCATTAAATTCTTGACTGCTAAAACCGCAGACAGGAATGGTCAATAGGACCTGGCGTCTGAAGACGGCACTTCCTGACTGTTGTCTGGCCTTCCTGCACCCAGGGCTCAGTGCGGTTGTTTTTTGGGATCTCTTCCACGTGATCCCAGGGCACTAATGGGGGGGATTCCCAGAAACTGCTCACGCGCATAATTTCCACACAAAGCAAAAATAATGGGCCGCGAATCGATCGGTGTCAAAAACCTGTATGAGTGACAGATGAAGCTGTTTGGGGGGGAACCGAGACGCTTACTGTACGCGGCCCGCAAAGTTCAGTCAGACGAGAGAAGTCTTGACCGGTCCTGACCACAAGGTGGCGCTCTAATTTTCTGTCCGATTTGCTGTGCTGTGAACTACCCATGTTGTCCAGCTGTAATTATGACGCAATCACTTTTCCACTTGATTTGTATTCATATTAAAAAGTCTATTCCAAAAAAAGAAAATGCACACCAGCTGTTATTCCACATTTTTAATTATCGCTGGTGTAGCAAAAACATGGTCAATTATCCAATAGATTAATTGACAGATACTATTTAAAACAGGTTCTATAAAGTCCCCATTGTGTGTGATGTCATGACTATAGCTTTGAGAATTATAATTACTATAGATATGTGAACATTTGTCGATATGTGCATGTTTCAGCCTTCTGTTAGATATGTACATATTTACAGCGCTGAATGGATTTATAGACACTGCTTGGCAATAATAACATATTTGTATACATTTTTCTCACTGAGTAAGAAGATCTTAGTGATTATATTTCTATATATAACACCAGAGAGAGGACATCCCTACTATCCTTGTATCATGTTCAGAGACTCAATATAGACTCTTTCTTGTTCTTCCTTATTTATTTATTGTCTCTTTCTCTCATCAACATTACTCATCTATCTTCTCTTAGTTGTTTCAGACCCTTAATGCAACTGTATCTTCCTCCTGGGGCAACATTGTTAACTTTCTACAGGCCCCCACCCTGCCCCATTAGGCTAAGTCTCCATGGTAATAATAATAATAATAATACATTTTATTTATGTGAGCCAGACACACTCGCACACACACACACACACGTGCATGCACACGCATGCACGCACACACAACTCATATGCATATACCACTGTTCTGCCCTGCCTGGGGATGAGAATCTGTGTAAGGGAAATTTTGGCGTCCCTCAGGTAAGAAGTGAAGCAGAAAAGGTGAGCTGGGGGCTTCCTCCACTTTCCCTCCGTGTGACGGGAACTGTTTATGGGGGAGGGGTGCAGGGTCCCTGACTACATGATTCCATAGTGTTGCACTGGCAGATAAAAGCACAGCACCTCTATAAATAATCCAGGACTGAAGGAGTGGTGAAGTAGGGGTGAAGTAGTAGAAAGAGACAGCGAGTGCCAGAGACTGGGGCAGCGTTTGAGGGAGAGAGTGAACGGGAGAGAGAGAGAGAGAGAGAGAACGGGAAAGAGAGAGAGAGAGCCGCTAACGCAGCATAATTAGCAAAGGCTGCTTGGTTACCTTCCAAACAAAGCAGCAGATACGCAGAGCCTGTGGAGAGGAGGAGAGAGAGAGAGAGAGACAGGGAGAGAAAGAGAGTGAGGGAGAGAGAGAGAGAGAGAGAGAGAGAGGGGAACGATTGCGCCGTGCCGCACTCAAGCCTCAGTCTCCCTGGGAGACGGTACAGCGCTGGTCACGGCGTGCCAGAGCAGCACTGAAGCCCCCACATCCCTCCAGCTGCACTCCACACCAGCCTCCACGAAAAGAAGAGAGAGAGAGGCGGAGGGAACCAGAGGGAGACACTACCTCTGGGATGCAGAGGGTCTGCAGGAGCAGCTCAGCACACGGACTCCCTGACCCCGGCCACAGGGACAGCACACTGAGCGCCTGTGGGAGGGGACTCTAGTTTCTGCCCCTCTAGCAGAGGATGAAGAAGCATTCAGCCAGAGTGGCTCCCCTCAGCTCCTACAGCACCCAGGTCCTCACCTGCCCCGTCTCTGAAGGTAAAGGGCCCAGAGCGGAGCGTGGGGTGTGTGGGAGGTGCTGGACTGGGGAGGGGTGTGAGATACACTGTGTGTGTGTCTCATTATCATAGAATAATGTGCACTGTGTGTGTATGCGTGTTATCATAGAATAACGTGCACTGTGTGTGTGTTGTGATGATAGGATAATGTGCACTGTGTGTGTGTGTGTGTGTGTGTGTATAGACACATGTGCGTGAAGAGAAGATGATTACACAGGTAGTCAGGGTTCACTTGTGTCAGGCGCAATCGCCTGTACAGTTGCGTGTGTCGCACATGCATTGGTTAATGGGAGCTGTGCGTTTGACTGCGTGTCCGCTTGTGTGACAGAACTCCCGAGACGGAGAGGTACACGCGGGTGTTCCTGTGCCCCTCTGGCATCGGCAAAATGTTCAATGAACGCTTGAGGAAGGTGACAGATTTAGAGGTTAACAGCCCTTCCAGGAAACCGATCCCTAATGGAAGGCCATATTTTAATTTCCCAGTTTTTCTAAGGCAGAGTGTTGATTTGGGAATAGCAGGGTGTTAATGGGGGTGTCTATGTAACTTGTATGAGAGTCATTTTCAGTGAGTAGCATGCTTTATTGAGTAATACAAGCTGAGGGCTATGAAACCTGTGACAGGAGCCAATTTGTCAAGAGGTGGCACTTGAGCAGTCCCTTTGTGTGACAGACTCTTGTAAGCTTGTAAGCACTGCGTGTGTGTGTGTGTGCGTGTGTGTGTGTGTGTGTGTGTGTGTGTGTTTACCTGATTCTTCACACCCCCTGTGGTTCTTGTTAGCTGTTAAGCAGAGGAAAAATAAAAAAAGTGCATTCACTCAGGTATCTCTTTCTATTTATGAAAATTTACTTTGATGGCCGCCACACCCAGGAATAAATCAGGAGAAAGATTAATTCTCATGAATTCACAAAAAGCAAAACTTTAGGTGAGGACATGGAAAAGTTCTGGGCTCAACCAGAATTCTCTGTAGTTTGGTCAGAAACAACTCTTATGACTCATCTGCTTTCACAAACTTCTTAGCTTATAAACAGACAACGTAGCTTATTTAGTAAACAAACATGAGACCGTATTAAAGTTTCATTGGGAGAACAGTTGTTTCAGCCCATATACCATGGACATGTAATTTTGGTCAAAATACAAAATAGTATTAGCAATGTAAAAAGTATTAGATTAATTGAATAGTTGTTATGGCTGCTCCACATTTTTCTACCTTTTTCAGGCTCTTAGCTTATCGCTGTCTGGTCCATCTCATCTCTCGTTTTTCAACCAAACTGCTATTTCTTAATATGAAATAATGGTGTACGGATTGTGGGTGCTTCACCGCGGCTCTTTGTGGAGTCTGACAGCACCTGCGCATTTGTATTATGAGTATGCTATCAGCGCGTGTACAGTACGCATGCTCGCTGAGGAATGCGGGAACCTGCAGGATGTTGGTGCAGTCGGTTGCTCTGAGGAAACTTTGCGAGGTGGCCACAGCACAAAGCTTTGTTCTAATTTAGTTATTGTCGGAGATGGGAAATTTGACGCACCGCTTCAATCTCGGTGCCATTCGGCACTGCGGAAAATGAACACGCACGGTCTGCCGTGACATTCCGTCTACATTTCTTTGCCTACATCACTGACAGGCGCACATTAGTAAGGAAAACTGAGAGTCATCTTGAAATGATGTTAGTTTCTTGACATTACCAGTTTCTGTACCTGTACCTTGGATAATGTATACCAGAGGTAGGTAACCCTGGTCCTGAAGTGCCGGAGACGGTCCTGGTTTTTGCTCCATCCAAACCTATAAGGACATAACTGGATTCATTTTTAGTTAATCGGGTGTAATGAGTGCAGGTGATCATGTGCTGGAGCCGCACAGCGTTTCACCATTCAGAATATTCAGGCTCAGACTTTTGATCGTCCATCAAACTCTTGTGATCAAACTCAGATGGAACAAAAACCAGAAACATCACCGGCACTGCAGGACCAGGATTGCCTACCCCCTGGTATACACCTTTTGTAAATATTAAACCGTACATTCCACACGTGTTGTATGTTGAATCCTGTTCTACTGCGGTCGTGTAAATTAAATCCTTACACTAATTATGTTTACAGAAATAAAGCAAGCTGTGAACCTATGGCTGGTTCCACCTTCAGGATAAAATTTCTCTGAGTAATTCTATTATTGCATTACTGAAGCAGCTGGCTTTTGGTATCAAAAAAGCATGTTTTAAGGATGCAAATGTAGTTGGCAAGCACAAGCGCTTGAACAGATCGAGAAACAGAGGACATTATGTATTTGACAGAACAAAAGCCTGCCCCTAGCACAAATGCAGCTGTCGTAAGCACAGATTTGGAAGGGCGCATGAACATAAAATGATTTTTTGATGCTGGTTTTATTGCGAAAGCAATCCTGCGCTGGCAGTACCCGCGGCCTTAACAGGGGATGATAATGTGATAGAATAAAGAGTTAGGCTAAGTGTAGCCACATCAGCGGCCTTAACACGGGACGATAATGTGACAGAATAAAGATTTAGGCTAAGTGTAGCCACATACAGATAACTAGTGCCATAACAACATATTTGAATGAATCACAGCAAAATTAATAATCGTAACATATTTGTTCTACAAATTTTATGTTGTATTCGCAAATTTTATGTTGTATTAAATGGTATGTTGGTAAACATTCAATTCAAAACAGAGCACACAAACAGCATTAATAATGATCAATAAGCATCTGTTATGTCATAAGTAATTCCCATCCCTCACAATCAGTCATCCAGGGACGTCAGCGTAGTCCTGCAGGCTAATCTATAATTAGGAATACATTTTCGGAAGCACTTAAAAAAAAGTCAATTTAATGTTGCAAGTGGGGCATAGGGGAAAGTAACCTTAAGAGTAGAGGGTGAGAGTATGGAATAGAGTATGTACTGCATCAACAAGGGAAAGGAGAGGAAAATACCCATAGGCAACCATTATGATCACTATGATTTCTTACATATTTTATATTCAAGTGTATTGCTTTTTATCTAAAGTATATTGCCTTCTTTCTTGTCATCATGCATTTCCCCAGTTTCAAGTATTGCTTTTTGTTAGTGGTTTATAAATCCTTGAGTTCATTTTACTAGTATCGCTCGTGCTGAAACTCTCTAAGATATATGCCTTCAAGGGCCTTACTTTAAATTTTTTAGAACTGCAACATCCTTTGTCTCAGGGCACCTTTACTGTAAAAATTTTGTGGAATCTAGATTTTATTACGGAAAATTTAACTCTAAAGAGAAAACTCTCTCTCTTTGAATACGGCTTTGATGAGAGATTGCCACACCACACTCAGAGATAGCACGTGAAAGATCTAGGAGACTTCCAGAACACGGTGGCTGGTCTCTGACAGTCGTGTAAAAGACCAATCTCTCTTGGAATCTGTCCTTAACAACGGTTAGTGCTGACAGTGTTTACATCAGGAACATTCATTAATTGTGGTGCCTTTTTGTATATTAATGTTCATTTATGTCCATAGATTAATTTGAAATATAATTTAAAAGTAACTGCTCTTATTTCTCCATGCCCAAATTAAAGGCATGTTTTTGATGTAAAGATCCATTCATCTGTTGTGCACATAATGAGAATGGACTTTATTTGGTATGGATGAGCACAATTTTCTTTAAGCTAGATAAATTTATGATCTTGAGAAAAAGAAATTGATGATCTTGAGTGAAACAATTAAGACACAATTTTGGGATATTTACCAATGGATTGTTCGGATGATTGACACATTTATTCAAGCAAAACAAATAAAAACGCTTACTTTTCTTTTTAGACATGCAAATAATTCATGCCTGTGTAACCAAAGGGATGTATCCCCAGAAGTATTTCCATGTTATGTATGATGATAGTGTAAAGTTATGTAGCATAGTCTAAAATGGCCTCAGTGCTCTCAAAACGTCCTGGGTATTAGATGGATATTGGTAACCTCTTCCCTGGTGAATATACAGTATGTATTATTATATTATTATTCTCTTCACTATTTTAAGGTGATTAATCTCTTCTCAAACAGTCCTTTTTGTGCTGCAATAGTGATTGAGCGATGTTTACTTTTTGCATCTTGCTTCTCAAAGCGCTTCTTGCCACAATTACTTATTTTTCAAACAAACATATTTCTCTCTGGTATAGTGTGATTTGTTACTTCCTTTGTTTATATTTACTTTAAATAAAGAGGATTTCGGGCTTGCATTATAATATATGTTCATTTACATCATAATAATATTTTATAATCAAGCTAATAAAAACACATTTTCTGTGGCAAGTTATCAGCCACAAAATTGTACAGCAGAGAAATATTTCCCAGGTTTCGAATATTATTTTATTCTTTGCACAAGTTCCAGGTTTTTTAGCACAAGGGTATATTATATTACTTTATATTATGCCTTGTCATCACAAATAACACTTTAAGGTACACAAATGAACATTAATTTATTAAGTATACAGTAAGTTAAGTGTTACCCTTATGCATGCATTGCATATCGACTCCTGGAGTTGGAGTTATTATTTTCTTTTTTTTTGTACGTCCACCCAGTTTGAGATACTCAGCCCTGTTCAGGGGTTCTGAGGAGGCTGTCCAGCTCAACCTCTGCATCAGGTGGATGTTTCGGATAGTTATTGGTGTAAGAGCTCACTGCTACCACACCTTCGTACTTGGGGAATGCTGTAGTCAGAAGATCCTTGTCAGGATTGGAATGCGGATCCACTGGATCTGATTGGTCAGGACCCCTGAGAATGATTTCATTATTTCACCAGGCTGTGTCACTGCCTGTGGCTCTGGACATTCTCACAGTATCGCCAGCATCGGTGAGGCTATTGCTAGGAAAGCTTTCCACGTATTAGCATCTGAGACCTGATTCCGGAAGCATAATAAACTGAAAACAAAATACACCCCCCCCCCCCATATTTTAACAAAAGATTCAGCTCGTCTGTTTTTTAATAACCAATGTTATCTGATTGCTGCAAAACAACACCAACACAAGGCTTGAACCCCCCACAATAGATATAGATGTATAAAATAGATCTGTAGATAATCAGAAGTTCATTAGTTTGCATTTTATATGCCCTGAAGGATGTTTCAGAAAAGGTTTTGACAATCAGCCAGCTTTGGAATAGCTGGTACAGGGGCATTCAGGGGCCTTTGGCCTAAAGCAAGACAATGCACTCCACAGTGGTTTGTACAGTGATCATTCGTCCAGAGGCTCTATTATGAACACATATTTTATAACATTTATTCACAATATTATAAACATAAATATCAGTATGAATATCACATTTATGACAATGCTTTTTTTTCTTTGAGCACAGGGGTCTCAGGATGCATAGGAAAAATGTCCATGTGAAAATAAGCAGCAATATATTAATAATATATTCACATAGTACCTCTGGAAACATAACATCGCTACTTTGGAGGTACTTGAAGTGTATTTTCTTGTTTCAGGACACAAACCTCCGAATGTCCCTATACCGGCGATTGTAAAGGAGGTTGGCCATCAGGCAAATTGAAAACATGGACTGAAACTATAATAATATCTCCTGGAAGCGAACTATCACTTGAACTGTACCTTGTTTGTCTGCCAAGTGGCAAGAAAGGCATTTCTATGCTATGACACTATTCTATATAAGGACCCATGCTTAGGCTTTTGCAGCGGTACCACTCTCTGAACTTCTATTGAACAGCAGTATGCATCCTCCATTCCTCTCCATTTCTCATCATGTGCCCTCGCAAAGACATGCTGCCTCAGCGACAATTACTTACTAATGACAGTTCGATACGGACGATAAGTCCGACAATATGGAATCTGCTATGTTATTAAATAATTCAGTGCCGAGTACGCTTTGATTTATAAACAACACAGGACTTTTCTCTGTACAATGCAGTAGAGACTGCTCAGAGCTTGTAATATTAATAGTCTGGCTTTTACTTGGTCTGAAATCCCGTTGGCATCTTGGGGGAAAGGTTGCGTGCAGTAAGGTTACGTTTAGTTGAGACAAGGGCAAATTGACTCTTCAGTAATAGTGTTACAAAGGAACATAAATTAGTTGTCTGTATATAGTTATTTTCTTCACAGTTGTGTTACATTAGGTAGATGTGTTTCCAGTAATTTATAAATGTGTGTTATTAGTATTGTACAAACTAAAATGATTATAATAATAGCAAACTGCAGTAGTATGAGTCGACAGATCTTTTTGTAAGTTAGCCGACCGCCATGAAAATTAATTTAACCAAATATTTAACTAGGCAAGTTCGTTACTCTTTAGTTTATAAAGAAAAAAACTGTATCCATTCTTACAACAGTGTAAACCTTTTTCATTTTCACCATCTCTTGGGAACATTCAGGGAATATTTGAAAGGATAAATTTATCTAGCTTATTGTTTTAGTTTTTGCAATCCATAGGCTTGATTATATCGCTTTAGTTTATCTACATAGATTCTGCATAGAATTGATTACAAGCAAAACGCTACGTGTGGTGTTAGCGCGAGGCTGACATTGGATCCCTGTCACCTGTGACCCCCTGTCTGAATAAGAAAACACCTGCGTAAAGGATGTCAGATCCCTACCACGGGGCTCCATTAGGCACTTATGTATTGCCCCAGAGGAATAGCACCAATGGTTCTTAGACTGCATACGTAAGTAGCGCTTGTCCATTTAGGATTTCGTTTCAGTTTCATGTGCATTCTGTGATTGAATGTGCCTCCATGTGCAAGTACGGCATGTAAGTAGCATCTATTGTAATGGGTCACATACAGCATACTTACAGGACAAGTACAGTTTGGGTCACATACAGCATACTTACAGGACAAGTACAGTTTGGGTCACATACAGCATACTTACAGGACAAGTACAGTTTGAGGCAATGATGCAGTAACACGATGTTCAGTACAAGCCTATTCTTGAGAGTACTGCCACCGTGAATTTCCGGGCAGGAAATGGGTCCGAAAGGAATTTGCGAACTTGAAAGCTGTTGTTCGCGGTTCATAACGAGGAAAACCCCTCTTGTGAGAGCTGATTGGCCTCTCGTATTCTTTTTTTTCCGGTCCTGAGTCTTCTATGGGCTTCTCCGTGTGACCAGTAAAGCACATGAGAGACAGGTTAGTGTTACTCTGCGACCAGGCTCAGGTTCAAGCTCTGGCCCAATACTGAAAGGAGGACTCTCAGACAGGTTAGTGTTACTCTGCGACCAGGCTCAGGTTCAAGCTCTGGCCCAATACTGAAAGGAGGACTCTCAGGTCTGGGAATAGAAGACGCAGACACGCGCAAAATTTGCCAGCACAGCTTTATTTATCGTCTTTTGCCGAAGATGCTCAGACATATATTCGCCTTCGATTCGGTGTCACATTTTGTGGCCAACCCTGTCCTCTTGAGAAGGTGAAGTGATTATTCAATTATTTCCATTTGTGCTTATCTTTAAAAATGTATAACAAATGAAAATAACTTCTAAGGAACTCACCTAATGATGAACCTCTGTCTATGGTTACGTGGCCCGCAGGTTGTGTTCCTATATGCGTGTGGAACGTGTATTTTAATTGCACAAAGAGAGACGTACTCTAAGCTATATGCCTTCAAAAGCCTTTCAAGGAATTTTCTTTGATGAGAGCAGTAAAATACTGAAGTAGATATACTTCATTCTGTCGTGCATGATATTGGGCGTTTAATGAAATGGGCTTTTCTCCGAAGAGCTTACAGAGTCAGCCACTTTTTCTGTTTACATTCTGTGTTCTGGGCACATTTTTAGCAGAGGTCGTGTACTCCACTATGAAATGAATTACGTAACGGCGAGACGCATCCGGACACTGGCTGCGACCGAATTCAGCTGCGCTGGTGTTTTGTGATGCAAATCATTTGAGGGCAAAAACCACACCCAGGTATTACTGATTAAGTTTCAAGACAAGGGCAAATGCGCCGTGGAACTGTATTATGTCAACGCGTTGAACAAACATGCTCTCCTTTGCACAGCGTTCTCATTCTCTTTTGAAGCCCAGCTTCTTGATGTTTTCTGAAGTGGGATAAAACCTTAATGGCCTATAGTCAACTTCTTTATGCACATAAGAGTATAAAACATGTATAAGCAGAAAAGTAGCTTTTGCCGACGGGGCTGCTCTCCTGATATATTTGTTGTGACATTTCCTTTGTTGTTCAACCAGACTGTTTGACTTAACTAATATCTTTAGCTAGTGGCTGGTCTGCAGAATATCATGAACTTATCAAATGGACCCTGGTCCCCAGCAGTGCCTCACCGTAATGTATTAATAAACATCACCTGGGGCCCTTATATCCCTTCCTCGAAACATTACAGGGATACGTAGCGAGGACCGACGTTGTATTAGAGTGCGTATTCACTTGTATCGGTCCTACTCTTTGGTTAAGGTGGTGTGGGTGGCATCAAGGAGGATGCCTGGCAACAAAACTTTTGATATTCCCCATTTTGGCAGCTTCACTATTACAAACTGTGTTTTTATACTTGTCTCTCCCCTTACTGCTAATAAGGCTTCAGTCTCTATGGAGAAGTACCCCTCAGCAACACTCTACTAGCGTTCACATTTTTTACTCTAATTAATGCCCATTGTCTGCACCCATACTATATCCCTCTGTGTTTTCTTTGGGTGATTTACTGGAAGGTCGAAAATGTAAAGTCACTAACGAGTGTATATACAGCAGACTACCTCATTCTCAGGCTTTGCGTCATACAGAATTAATTCGCCGTTCCCAACCCCCCCCTCAAGAGAGCGCTAGGCTAGGCTATCAAACGTCTGATTAGTTTAGGTTTCACATCAGTCCCGGGGTTCATACACTAAGTGCAAGCTGAGGGACAATCAATAACTGCGGTTATGTGCGAAAGTGCCCTTAAATGTCTCCGTCGTCCAGAAAGAGTCTGTTTCCCGCCTCTTTCTGGACCCGAGCACCTTTGCGTGCGCAGAGCACACCGTCAAAAAGCATGTGCCGAAAACAACATGGCCTTAATATGAAAAGTCAAAGATGTAACATGATTTTTTTAACATAGTGCTCTGTGCCTGTCAGCACCCCTTTGCCAATAATCAATTCAACCCCTTGCCCTCCCCCTCTTTGTGTGATGTACTTGCTTGGCAGGTGCCCTTACCCAGGGAGACTGAAGGTTACACAGCCTTATTCAGATTACTGTAGCGCACCGCTCAAGGGCAAACACAGTGCTCCTCCTGAGTGCTCCAGTCCAGCGCTCTTACCTCTATACAGCACATCTCTGAGGACTGGAGGGGTCTGATAGGAGAAACCTGTTAATCCTGCATGATGTGTGGAATTGAAATGACCAGAAGCTCTGTGGATTCTGTGCATGGCATCAATATGCTTACATACCGAGTTACTTCTTATTCATATTTTACATTCAGATTTGTCCAGGCCAACTTGCCTAAATTACACATTACGTATTATCTATTTATATAGATGGATATGTATTGAAATCAAATATTCAATTTAGGTACAATGATGATACAATGGTTCCATAACTGCTATGACTAGAGTTAGAACCTACAGCTAGGTGGTTACAAGACTCTCCCAATACAACGATATACAGCACCAGCCTACAGAATCAGAATGGACAAACCCACTGTGTGTGTGCGCGCTGTGTGTGCGTTTCTGTGTGTTTGTATGTTGGTGTCTGTTTCTGTGTGCGTGTGCTTCTGCTTGTGTTTGAGTGTGTATGTGTGTGCCTGTGTGTGTCTTATTCAGATATTGTTTTAAAATGGCTTTTTGTGCATTACATAGCAACTTAATTCAGTGTACAGTCTGGTTGGTATTTGGTGATAAATGCATTGGGATTATCTGAGACCTCACTGACCTGATGACGGCTTGTTCACCCCTCTCTCTGCTGGCTTACAGAGGCCTTGACCCGGACAGTATGTCTCATGCCAGCTCGCTCGAAGCAAACTTCCTATTTGCGAAAGCAGAAATCACGCTGTGACGACGCAGCCGTTCTTTGCTGAAGTCCGAATAATGTTCGGGGTAACGTTGCGTTCGCGAAATGAACCATGACGAACGCATCACGCGCCCCGAAGGATCCGTATCAGATCTGACGTGAAGGGGGTGGAGGCAGATTGGAGGCGGTCAGGAAGCCAGGCCGTAAAAGCCCTGCGACCGGCAGACGGACAGGCTGAGAGGTTGCTGTAAGTCGCTGAGCCCGTAAAGATGACAGGGGGGCTGGTGGGGCCGAGCCCGGCACTCAGGTGGGCCCCAAAGTGCTGATCCAGCGAGCGGCACAGGCCAGTGCTCGCCATTCTTTATTCCTGCCCTGGTGTAAATTGATCAGGCTGGGAGCATAGCGAAATGGATCTGGGCTCTCCGGAAACCATGCGCCCCCCCCAATCACTCCCCCTCCCTCCTGACAGGGACCACTGAATGCCTAACTGGCCACTGGCCACCCCACTACCCTTTCGCCCCCATAGAGGCATGCTGCTTTGTGTGCAGAAAACTCAAATTGAATGCGAGGAAATATTCCATTATGATTTTAACCCTGGCGTGTTGCCGTATGGGGCCTTCGGTTCGGCTTGAGGGCTTTCTGCACCCCAGTTACCCCCCTAATGCACTGAGTCAGCTCAACTGCCGCCTCACAGAAAATGCACAATGTGCAGAGGAGCCAAACAAAGAGCCCGGCGAGCCCCTCTCACATCTGCAGTGTTTTCACTCTGGGCACGGCACGCCTGCAGCGTAGAGCCGAAAAACAACAGAGCTCGTTCGCTAACCGTTTCTTTCACTCTGCACTTCCCCCTCTGCACGGTCCTCCTCCTGCAAACCCCTCTCTCCGTGTGATCTTCACAGAAAATAATCGTTCAGAAACTCGCTGTTCCCAAATCCAGCCTGCTAATTTAAACCTTTGGGATTAAAATAACACCCTTTCGCCAAACATGCTAATGACCAATCTGATTTTCAGCGCTAACGTACAGTAGGGTAGAAGCGGGGTGTGCCCAAGTGGCAGTTCAGATCCCTGAAGGTCAGTGGAGGAGCTTTGATGCTCTGAGTGCTTTAGCTGCACCTCATATACAACGGCAGTGTAGTGGACGGGACAATGGCCCAGTGATAAATCCAGCGTAGGGCCAGCGTGTGATGGAGGGACCATCACCCACTCTTTCGCTGTGTCAGTAATATAAAGTAGATCTGGCCAATAGGCTTTTTTTTTTTACACTTGAATAGTAGCGCCGGAGCAATCTTGGCGAAGCTATCCCATCATTCCCTGTTCCAGCGTGTGGCGTATATATGCTGCCGTCAGCAGCTAAAAAATGACAGGTTCCACAAGGCCGGGCAGCGGAGCAGACGGCATGAATGACAAGGAGGTCGTGTTCAGCAAGATGTCACAGGTTTGGGCTGACGTTTCCCTTTTGAAGGAAGGGCCCCCGAGACGGAGGGTTGAGGCCTCAGTATTGGGTTTCTGTGCTTGTCACTTTGTCAGCATCTGTAGTGACCCCCGTGGGGCTATTTATGGCATTCAGAAGCACCATGCTAAGCCAACACATTTTTAACAAAGCTGTGCATTTGTGCCTCGGCAGGTAATTCAAACTGAGAGAGGTATTCACCAAAGACAATAGATCAATACGCGTTACTTTTTTGAAAATACTTTTCGCTCGACTCCTCCAGGAAATCACTCAAAATGCTCGCCGGGATAGCTGAAATGATGCTATTAGCAGCGCCTCATGCACGTCTACAAATTGACAGCGGTGACAATGGCGCAACTTCAAAAATGGCTAAGATGGCACAGACACTTTTAAAATGTAACGGAAGCTTCGATTTCAGACATTGTCATGTCAAAATATTTTTCGTTATTTGGTAAAAAGGTGTGGGAGTATGTCATGACGGTTTCCCTGTGTTTGTATGTCGCCCCCTGCAGGAGAGGAGGGCTCAGAGTCCCACGCAGAGACGCCAGCGAGCGAGGCCAGCGGAGAGCGCTCGCAGTGCCAGTCGTGCGCCAGCGCGGTGCTGAAGGTCCTGGGCGGCCTGCTGGTGGTCCTGTTCGTCTCCTCCTCCTGGGTGGGCACCACGCAGGTGGTCCAGCTGACCTTCCAGTCTTTCTCCTGTCCCTTCTTCATCACCTGGTTCAGCACCAACTGGAACATCCTCTTCTTCCCCCTCTATTATTCCGGCCACCTGGTGACCACGCGAGAGAAGCAGACGCCTATCCAGAAATTCAGGTTTGGCTCTGTCCTCACTCCTCCCCCCTTCCGGCACTTTCCCCACTAGCTAGGGTTGGGAATTAGCCAGAGTGCACCTCCCAAAATTGCAACTCAAGGAGCCATGATGTTTAAATATGCATGTGGTTTCTGCATAATACGGATCTGAGGCAGCATATTTTGTTTGTGCCAGAAAAACTAATATAAATAAAATGTGATTCATATCTCCCGTAATTAAAGACTAATTACTGGAGATATGCTATTGTGGATATTGAACATGATGAAGATTATTGTGTTATTGTAAATCTGTTGACACTTGAACAGACAGCCTGTCCATGTGGGGACTGTTACCTGAGATGGATACACTCTCCATGCCCCTACCATTCCCTTTCTCCATCCCTGTCTGTCCGCAGGGAATGCAGCCGGATATTCGGGGAGGACGGACTGACCCTCAAGCTGCTCCTGAAGCGGACGGCGCCCTTCTCTATTCTGTGGACCCTCACCAACTACCTGTACCTCCTGGCCCTCCGCAAGCTCACTGCAACCGACGTCTCCGCCCTCTACTGCTGCCACAAGGCCTTCGTCTTCCTGCTGTCCTGGATTGTGCTGAAGGACCGCTTCATGGGCGTGCGGGTCAGTGGGGTCCATTAATGCAGGGAAAAGATGTTATTTTGGGTTAAACACTGTCAGTCACAGAGGAGGGTGATCGACATGAAGATTAGCCCACGAGGGTTAGTAAGGTGTTGGAGAAAGTGAAGATGGGGAGGTGGTGCATTTCCTGTTAGCTCTACCCATAGTCCTCTTTGACTCCTTTGCAGATTGTGGCGGCAATCATGGCCATCACGGGCATCGTCATGATGGCCTATGCAGACGGGTTCCATGGTGACTCCATCATAGGCGTGGCCTTGGCTGTGGGCTCCGCCTCCACATCAGCCCTCTATAAGGTGAGTCTGCTTACTTACTCATCCAAGTGCAGTTAGCTGATATCGTTATTCACCGATTTAATTCAGCTGCTCACAGTTGCCCACAGTTAGATGGTGTAATTGGTTTATGTCTGAAAATATGAATAGAATAATATGCAAAGTTATTTTCAGCACTCTCATGCACCTTGAAAATCCTTGAAAGTCCTCAAATTTAGAAAAATTTAGAAATCATTTTAAAAGGTTCTTAAATTGCTCATGCTTTATATGAATAAATTTTACTCTTAGAAGCTTGGATCAAAATCAACTTTGGACGACAGTTTAACCCCTTACGGGCTGCAAGTGGTTTCGTTTAATTGCATTTTTTTAAGGTAAAATATGAAACAAAACAGGCTTGATCAAAATGACAACTTCATAAGTTCTATGTATTCTTGGAATCCCCAGACGATGCGATTCACAGTAAAGTCGGTATCCTTATCCCATATAATCCCAAATAATAATTTTTTTAGGCCAGAAAAAAAACTTCCACTGTGTTTGAGCTTCTGTTACTTTGTTTCAGTAATACTTCTTAGAGTAATTTTCTCTTGGAAAACAAACTCCCAAGGGTTACCTTACAGAAGAGACAAGGATTCTGCCTGTAGTCAAAGGGATTCAAGAACAGTAACCATTTTATTTTCAGGCTTGTGTTCAAAACGGTGGTGCTTAAAGAAGGGTTTAAAGAGCTGATCCAGGGACAACATTCATTTTCAGGGACAGTGAGGACATCTTTTTCTCATAACTACTATACAAAACAGCTTTTATGGACACATACAGTTTTTTGGAATGACACATTGAAAGGACTTGAATTGAAGGAATAGGTAAAAGTGGAATATTTAATGTGTTTGTGTACCCAGGTGTTTGTGTACTCAGGTGTTTGTGTACATCTGCTGTTGTGTGCCCTCAGGTGCTTTTTAAGATGTTCCTTGGCAGTGCCAACCTGGGTGAAGCAGCGCACTTCTTCTCCACTCTGGGCTTCTTCAACCTGATATTCATCTCATGTGTGCCCCTCATCCTCTACTTCACCAAGGTGGAGCACTGGGGCTCGTTCTCCACTCTGCCCTGGGGCTACCTGTGCGGGGCAGCTGGGCTCTGGCTGGGTGAGTGGA
Organism: Ilyophis sp. 1 JC-2022; assembly: GCA_022702515.1. Taxonomy (NCBI): domain Eukaryota; kingdom Metazoa; phylum Chordata; class Actinopteri; order Anguilliformes; family Synaphobranchidae; genus Ilyophis; species Ilyophis sp. 1 JC-2022. Next base: position 32,144,597 of record CM040406.1, on the reverse strand, counting down.
TGCACACACGCTCACTCTCTCTCTCCTTTTCTCACACACTCCCTTTCTCTCTCACACACATACACACACAGACTCTCCTCTCCTCACTGTTAGAGCAAATTAGATGCTGGTGTCGCTCTACCATTATAACCTTTTCTATCTTTGTTCCACAGCATTCAACATCCTGGTCAACGTGGGACTGGTACTGACGTACCCCATCCTAATCTCAATCGGGACACTGCTCAGTGTGCCGGGCAACGCAGGTATGTCCATCAGCTTCTGTGTGTGTGTGTGTGTGTGTGTGCGTGCACCTTTAATACCTATATTTCCATATGTACTATTGGCAAAAAGCCGTAACCTCAGAAAATCCACCAGCTTTGCTGTTTTCAGTTGGTCATACATGGACATAGTGTGGCTACACCTCCCCTGATTGTACAGATAAAGAATATTGGATGCCAATAGGTATACGACTTCTAAATGTGAGCCAATCAGAGAGCAGGAGGGTGAAACCTGATTACCATAAACGCGGCAGAAGAGGCACAGACAACACTTTTGGATTTCAATATCCAAAAATGAACGTGAGGAAACGTTCAGTACTCTAAAAATCAGAGACTATGCATAGGCACTCGGAGGTAAAATCGAGCAGATGGTTAGCCTGTTTTAAAATGGTGTCATTATTGTATTCATTAAACAAAGAAAGCTGCTTCGCTGCCTCTCAGAACGTCTCATTAAGAAAGGACTCGTCATACAGGTGTCAGGTCGTTGTGCCCTAGTGTGACTGGAAGAGTCATCGGGAGTAACCCGTTCATAATGGGCTAGGTGTATAGAGGGCTTAAGCACCTGCTTCGCGCATGCACACACACACTCGCAGCAAGCACACACACATTCGCAGCAAGCACACACACACTCGCAGCAAGCACGGGCAGTACGGCCAGATGCCAGCGTATTAGTTCCTCCATCAAAAAACATAAGCAAAGTGATTACACCGCAAGGTCTGACACCCCTGCGCCACTGCCCCGTCTCTCTCTTTCTCTCTCTCGCTCTCTTTCTCGGTCACTCTCTCCCCATTTCTTGAAACTCGCCCGTCCGCGCGCTCTCACCAGCACAGCACCTATTGGCTTCTAAGGAGGATCAAATTGCCAAGGCGATGTGAGGTACTATTTTTTCTGTATGTTTCGATACGACAAGCCATGTGAAGGTCAGTAGGTTACGTGTGATTCACAGAGACTGGGGGATGGAAGTGGGCCACTTGTGCTGATTGTCGGGCCTCCAGAGCTGTTGTGGTTCTGGGTCCGCTTTTCTCAAATAATTAACACTTGCTCGGTTTCGTTCTTGTCTTTTTTTCAAAAATCCCCCTTTCCAGTTGTGGCTGCAGTTCATTAATCCTTGTATTCTTCACTTCACACCGGCATTCTGGGGCTCATGTTTAGACAACGGGCAGAAGAAATACAATCCTGTAAATACAGGAGCCCCCTCTCTCAGACCGGGGATCAGTTCATTGGACAAGGACCTATAGGATTGGTCTTTCTTCTTCAAACAACGCATTTGTGAATCAGAGTTAGCTTTTGAACTCACATTTTGATTTCCATCAACGTATTATTAGTGAATGTTGCAAGCATTTCACATTTGAATCTGCTATCTTCTTATGCTCTTTCATTTGAAAAGGCTGTGGAAATTATTTATATTTTGAGCATTTTCAAAAATTATTAATTTACACCTTTACTATAATTTTACCTGATCTTTTTAATGTTATAATATTAATGATATATTTTTTTGATTGTTTCTGCATTGGATGGACAGCAAATTAAAAACCAGGATCTCAATTACACTCATTTGAACAACCTTTGGTTTGTAAATGTAAGATCATGATAAATCAGTTGAAACATTAAAAAATAAGAAAGATACATACAACCAAACCTTTCATTGTGGGATCTGTCTCAAGGTAGTGTAGAGTAACAGTCTTAAGGAGGAACCATGGAGACAGAATCTTCTCAAAGATTATGGAATTTTTGTTATACTCTGAAGTGTACCTACAGGAGGTGAAACAAACCCACTGCCAGCAGATATGAAAATACATTTTAAAAAATCAACAAACAAAAACATAACACAGAAATCTTAATTACTACTCCCAGACAGAGCCTAGGGGCATATACTAGCCAAAACCTCACTCAGAGTTCTCCCAAACTGAGCCACCTAGCCTAAATATGATTCTGTTCATAGCTGCCTACCTACTTTATATGAGACCACAGTGGGACCATTTATATACTGTGTGTTGCCCAAGGAGACTTGTTATCAGGAAACACGATGGCTTTTGTTTATACTGTCTGCAGAACATTCTGAAGAACCACTCTGAAGCTTCAATTCAAGCCAGCCCCACACTTCCTCTTTCCCTCAACCACACTGATGTCTAAACAGTGGCTACCCTTCACACACTCTCAGACACCAGTGTTGCTATGGGAAGCTGTATGAAACACCAACACCACAGTTTGGGCCTGTTGCAATGGTTCTTCCAGTGCAGAGCCTCAGCACTGAGCGCCAGAGGCATCAGAAAGCCTGCGGCTGTCCATCTCTTGCAGTGGGCCGAGAGAGAATATCTTTAACGGTCTTCCTCCTTGTCTCCCCCAGCGGTGGACGTGCTGAAGCACGAGGTGATATTCAGCGTGGTGCGCCTGGCCGCCACCTGCATCATCTGCCTGGGCTTCCTGCTGCTGCTGCTGCCCGAGGAGTGGGACACCGTTACGCTGCGCTTCTTTGCCACGTTCGCCGACAAGAAGGGCGAGGAGCACGGCGAGGAGCTGACCGAGACCAGCGGGCACACACGCAGTCGCAGCCGGGCCAACGGCACCGTGTCCATCCCGCTGGCATGACCCCTCCACCGCCCCGCCCCACGACCCGTCCTCCCCACCACCCCTCCCGTCCCACGTTCCCGCCCCGCACGTCTCGCCCAACCCCAGCTCAGGGGCGGAGGTTAGGAAGGAAGCAGGAAGTGCGGGGAACGTGAAATGCAGAAAAAGCTACGAGAAACCTGCACCGACTTCCCTTAAGGACTACTAGCACAACAGAGACCTCCAAGTGAGCCGCAACAACTTGTGGACCTGATTTCACTGGAAGAAAGGCAGTATTTTATTTGAAATATCTCTTGGCCACACCCAACCATCCCTTCGCACGACCTCTCCTCTCCACGCACCTGATCCCACCCTCCCCCTCCTCCCTCATCCTGCACTCAAACTGTATTCTGTGAATATAAGTATTGACTGGGCCGGTATGGCTCAATCTTAACTGTATTAATTGAACGCATTCAAAAATATATTAATAGGGAACAGAGACTATTTAAAAATGTCTTAATAGTATTATATACAGGAATGGGTGTAAAATATTCTATGCTTAATAGACATGTTCTATTTCTTTTTTTAATAAAAGGAAAATTCTGGACAAGACCATTTTTTCATTATTTTACATTAATGTACATTGATACATCTCAGCTGGGCTTTCTAGTTTCGCTGCCCAATGGGTTCCCTCCTCTGCAAACTACTAATTATAGGACTCATTAAGCTGCACAAAGTCGCAATGTGAAACTAATGCAAAGTTCTGAAAACGCAATGTACATCATTAGCCAGTGTGCCTCCCTACCCCCCATCCATATACCAAGATATACCCAGCTTTTTAGGTAGCCATTAAGCCTAGCGGTCATTACCTGTAAGCACTGATGCGGAGTGACTGGGTCCGCTGGGCACAGAAACCAGCACTGGGTTTGGAGTGGAGTGTGACGAGGCCGGTGGAACAGCTGGTCCCGGCCACCTCGGTGGGTCAGGCAGGCAGCGCTGTGAGACCCTGGCACGGCTTGTGAAGCTTCCCTCTAAAGGGTTCCCTCTGTAATCACTACATGGGCTATGTGAGACAGATGGCTGGCTCATGTACGTGCGTGTAAAGCGTGCCCCGGCCTTGATTTGTTATGAAACTCGACACAAGACCTGGCTTTGACGCAAGCCCAGCTCCGGTGAACAAACGGCTCGCTTTACCACAAGGGTGCGATATAGAGCCAGGAGTCACAGAGGGAAATTACCACAAGGGTGCGATATAGAGCCAGGAGTCACAGAGGGGAATTACCACAAGGGTGCGATATAGAGCCAGGAGTCACAGAGGGGAATTACCACAAGGGTGCGATATAGAGCCAGGAGTCACAGATGGGAATTACCACAAGGGTGCGATATAGAGCCAGGAGTCACAGAGGGAAATTACCACAAGGGTGCGATATACAGTGCGAAAATGACAATGTTTGGATGTGATCAGAGACAAGCAGCCTGTTCACCTGGGGGTGGCAACACACAGATGGCGCTGTGTTTGAGGCGATGCGTGTGCTCCAGCCTAATGACTTCATTAACCCCATTCAAACATTTATTCTGTCTGGCACTTTTACAAAGGATAAATCAAAACTGACTGCACCCAAGAAGCGCACTGCATTTTGGGAAGAATAATTGAAATTAAAACGTAAGTGGGATGACAATTAGAACACTAATACCAGTACATGAGGTCTATGCTATGTTTCTTGGCATTGATATACTATGTCCCCAACAAATTAATGGGATAACTACCGGTACCGCTATTTACTGGTTTGGTTAATTATCAGTAATTGCTGGAAAGTTGAAATAGTGCCACATGGCAGCCTCTGAAAACTAGCAAGGACAGAGGAAATGCGGAAAAACAGAAACAACAAACTTTTTTATAGGGTGGGCTAAAAGAAGGTAACAGTCTTGGGGCCTGATTTACTAAGACCATTAGCATGTGCAGAACCTTTTAGTACACGCAAAACTAGTAACACAACCAATGATTGGTGCAAAACAAATACCATGACCAATCATTGCTCATGTTATTAGTTTTGCGGGTGCAAAAAGGTTTTTCCACACGCTAAAGGTCTTAGTAAACCAGGCCCATGAGGTGCACACAGTAATGCAGTGAAATCAGCCTATAATCTGCTCTATTTCAGCCTACATCATTCCTTCACTCAAAACATGATTATTTTTGGCTGCTGAAGCTGCAGTATAATGGAGGGGGAAGGATTCGTGAAGCTCTCAGTCTTCAGGGCGAAGATGGATGTCAGAGTTAGAGAGAGAACTCAATTCAGTCATGCTGTACCATCCACGGACGTGATGACACATTGCTTGCATGGGCTTCCTCATACACAATTTGCAATAGATACAAAAATTCAACCCAAAAACCACCTGCTGTTTTTGTAATCTTGATGCTATATGTTATATGAGCACACAGCTTCTCCTAAATCTACACACACAAACAAATACGTGCACACACGAACATTAATTCTGGTTATGCCCACTGACACCACAAAAATGCGCACACATTACTTGAGCACACATAGATTCACTGACTCGCTCCCTCACACACACACACAAACAAACATTCCACCGTATGATTCTCATACCACGCACATGCACACACACAAAAGGCTTAGTGACAGTCCGTCCCAAATGACCAGGGTGGCTGCTTGCTCTAAAGACTGGTGTGCTGAGAGATGTGCTTTTTAATGAGGCATTTGCTGAAATGACAGATTCTGTGGATGTTGCTGCTCCATTAAACCAGAAGAGCAGGAGAAGAAGGGAGAGTGGGAGCGAGGGATGTTTTTGTTGAAGAGAGGTAAATGGGGGGTGAACGGCATTAAATTCTCATTACTTCCTCATGGCGACTGACTCAGCTGCTCTGTGAGGGAGAGATAGCGCCACAGCCATGAATGCCAGATGTATACACTCTAATCCAGAGACAAGTAGGCATTAAAGCAGACGTCATCTTTATAACTTTGTGTGTCACTCTCGTGGGTTTGCATCTTCCCAGAAAGCCTTATGTCAGCTTTAGTTTACAGTATGCCACGGTCACGTTTGCAGATGTTAGGCTGAGAAGAGTTGAGTTTGGCCCGATGTCAAGAGTTCTCACCACAGGCCACAAGCCACAAACCACAAGGCTACTGCGCACAATTTATGTAACTGATAATTTAATGACCATAAATCATCACCGTGTTGTATTTGGACCAGACTATGATTTGCGACCTTATGTCACCCTGAATGGTTTATGGTTTTGGATTATGCTGTCCACTTATATCTGATCAAATTGCATAGTGGCGACTTCCTGGTTTGTATTTAGCTCTAACCAGTGACAATTCAGACAGAGCACAGCAAATGTGCCTGTTACTATGGCTTTCCTGCTGCTGTCATTTATTAGACTAAGCTCCCGTCACACACACCTGAGCAGTCAGAGAAGTGTGTGTGGGGGTTTTAAAAAATAAATAATCCTGCAGTCATTGAATCGTTAACTCTGAGTTAGAAAGTAACCTGTGGGGAGATGGTTGTCATAGAAACTCAGCTCGTTGGGGTGAAGGAGAGAAATAAAAATTTTAAAAAGAGGGGGAGGGGGCATGTACAGTACCTGCCTCACTAACTAAAACTATAAAGTCTGTAATTACTGCACTTTGCTGACAGTCAAACAAGAGAGAACGAGCTGTAGCACTGTGGGGGACGTCGAGAGGACGTGGGACAGACATTAACAGGGACAGATGCACACACAAACTCCAGAGCTGGTCTGAGCTGGCAAACGCTTCTCTTTCTAGTTACTGACTAACTAATGAATCTACACACAACAGCCACAAGAGCATCAGCTGCTTCTTCATCAACAGAAAGGTAGAGGGGCGCTGGGACATACAGTTCATACGCTATGTGGGACGTTCTGCCTCTGAGCCTAATGGGAGAGGAACTCCGGGTCTAGGGAGAGACGTCAACCCAAATCAAGACGCCAACCCCAATGTCTTTGAGATCAGCAGAGGAGACGGGTCTACAGTCTACAGGCATTCCGATCAAGTTCCTCATTAAACGTTTCTTGATGGACTCTGAAACTAGGGGGTTGAAAGCAATCCATCATTGTGGAGTGACAGCCAGATTGATCCATAGATTTCAAGGTCACAAAGTCATATTTTGAGGGGAATTGTGGAACATGGGCTCCAGTAACACCAGGCCGAAGCTGACTCAGGTGGTGCCATCCCACAGTCCACTGGAACGGCGAAGCAGCCAGGGGGAGTGTCCAATCGAACAGCCCATTTCAAACTGGACCATAGAGTCTTTGCATGGACCCCCAGAAGAGCAGCAGGGGAGTCTGGGAAGAAGAAGGAACACCCGGCTCCCTCCTCTGAGAAAGGAAGTACCATTGACCTTCTCCCCGCTCACTGCAGGTATACCTCTATAATTTTTGCCAAACTTTATATGTGTGCATGTGTGTGTGTGAGTGTGTGTGTGTGTGTGTGTGGCTGTGTGTGCGTGTGTGGCTGTGTGTGCATGTGTGGCTGTGTGTGCGTGTGTGAGATGTATATGTCAGCTCAGAAACATGCCCAAGGCTGTCTACAACAGGAAACGAAAGGTAATACTATGTGTCTATGTCTCTCAGAAATAAAGGTACAGGGGAGGTACATTTTTCCACTTTAAGGTACAAATTTTCCAAATGTACCCTGAAAGTACAGTAATGTTCTATGTGGGTACTAATAAGTACCTTTTCGAGCAAAAAAGGTACAAATGAGTTATAATTGTATTGCTTCCAAGGGGGAACAATTTTATGCACCTATAGGGTACCACCCACTGACAAGCATTTGTACCATTTTGTACCACTTTTGGTACCTTTATTTCTGAGAGTGTACCATCACTAAAACATTTGTATGTGTATCTATTTTGTATTTATAAAACTTGAATCATCAGCCAAACCAAGGAAATGTTCATTCCCCTTAAGAAAGATAAGATGTTCACCATGATGTAACCTGATTGAAACAGATGAGCAGCAGCTCACCCATCAAGTACAAAATATTTTTAAAAGCCTGCAGAATGTTAGTGAGGAAGACCCTTTGCAGAGGGGGAGATATACAGGCGGAAGCAGATTCTCTCCCTGCTATGAGACAAAGCACTAGATAAGGCTATCACTGTGCGCATAAGAGAGATTACCAAAATGGTATAACGTTACAGCAAAGCAGTCCAGTCCTTTCTGTGTGTGTCTCTCTGTCAGTCTGTTTGCATGTGGTTGTCCGCAGGCTACATTTCTCCCAGTCACAGCACCAATGTGGGACACAGCATCATTCAGTCCCACCCGCCCCGGAGACCACAGGTCAGTAGTCCGCTGGCTGATGTAACTACTACCTGGCCTTTCAACATACCTGCAGCTCTTTTGTCTAAATTTGTCATTCGAAGCCTTGAGAATTACAAGATGGTGACTCATCCTCTGGGTGAGTAAATGCTGTTGCAGGTCATTGTCTCTGTGACCTCTAGTGACCTATCTGTCTACTCTCTCCTCAGGCTCTGCAGCCACTGGCCCCGCCTACCATTTTGCTCGAGGGAGGCTCCAAGGTCCTGGTAAAATGTCTCCACCTACTCTTTATGACAGCTATTTTGCTCTTATGCTGCATTCACATCATACGGGAGAGATGGAAACTACAAGCGTAAACACTACTTGTGAACTCTGAGAATTTTAAGAATTCCGATTTATCCCACTTGACTGTCACCAGTGCAGAAATGGCCTACAACATTCTACCAAGCATGGTGGCGATTCCTGTGGTCAAATGTATGAAAGAAACATATTTTCAACAAATAATCGGAATAAAATAACGGCATAACTGACACCTGTTTATTGGATTTAATTGATTACCTGACGGCATGTCAAAGGTCCGTAGGTTAGAATCAAATGTTCAGCAAAGTTTGGCGAAATGAGCCGAGATGGCAATTGTGAACAATGGCAACAAAAACAAAAGTTCCCGGCAAACCTCCAGTGAGGCAAAGCTTTTCAGTAATCTTAGCGTTAAACAGGTTCATCTGAGGTTGCATCCGAGTTACGAGAGCAAGCAAGTCGTTCAAGCCGGGATTCCCACATGACATGAATGCAGCATTAGAATGAAACAAGCACTGGACTGTATGCCCTGTCATTACACTATATGTTATCATTCACTCTGCAACTCTGCCATTGCTCTTTATTTATTGCTCTTCCTCTAGGGCACAGGACAGAAAAGTGGGGCTGTCCGCCACTCTTTCACCCACAGCCAGGGGGGGCGCTGTGGCACAAGCAGTCTTCAGGTACAAAAAACCAAGCTGCAGGTACAAACAACAAAATTGGCTTTAACCCATTTAACCCCACAGGATTCTACAGTGCAGCACAATATCCCTATGCTTTGATGGGGCTACATATCTTATTGGTGAACATTATCAAACAGTAGACATCTAAATGTCTTCAATGCTACATATATTGTTCTTTTGATGTGCCGGCAACGTTGAGAGAACGTTGTGTGATCACTGGGGGCTGGGCTCCTCTGAGTGGGACAGCGTGTGCCTTTTCTAGCGAGGCACAGCCATGCGTCTTGCTTCTTGCTTTTGCGTGGGAGAGACAGCTGGCAAGCTCTGAGCCTGGGCGTAGCCATCCCGTCGAGTCTGATTACTGCGCTGGCGGAGTGGAAAAGAGGGGCGTAGCCATGACCGTCCCACACTGGGATCCTGTTTCAGGATAGAGGGAACAGGCATAGTTTCCCCCAAAACATTCACAGACATTCACAAAAATGACAACCACGACATCTGCAGACCTGCGACTTGTAACGGTAATCTCTGAATGCTGTCCAACGATTTAAAAATGTCAAGCCGTTCTGAGTGGATATTTTGTTGCTCAGATCAGCCTCGTTCTAGGACGAAGCCACAAATAATTGGTCGAGTAAATTCCAAGGTGGCAAGCGATTCTTAAGCTGCCTTTGTGTCAATGTGTGAATTGATGCCTTCATCTGACAAATATGCATTACACGGCCGTATAAATCAGTGGTAGCCCTTCCAAAGGTGCTCCTCGTTTTCATGAGCAAGGTCTTCAGTAATTGGGTTGAATTGAATTGATCACTCTCCAGCACTGGCTTTGGCACAGCTACTCCTAAAATGACTGCCACTGTCAATGAAATACACTCATTACAGCAATGAGGCTTGCTTATGACATCATAAAGTATCATTTAACTGGCAGACTCTCTATTCCAGAGGGATTTGCAAGGCTGCCTTGGCAAGATGCAGTGCTTATATATCACAGATCCAGCAATACAATAACATAGTTTAAAAAATAGCCAATACCATAAACATAACAAATAAGCCTGAAGCTGAAAAATAGCACTCGTCTATGTGCACACGACAGGAATTGCTTATGCATACATATCAGCCAAATCACTGGGCTTCATGAACACATAATACGTGCACATAGAAATCAAAAGAATAACACACTATAACACATTGTTATATGTAATGATATATAGCTGGTGACAACCAGGGATTCGTAAGAAAAGCATTAACTTGATTCATACTACCGTACTCATAGTGATGGTGATCTGAAAGCCATACATCAGATGGGACCGGATTTCACTGACTAGACAGAATGAACAGATACTTTGTGCTTGTCACAGCAGTTACAGCAACACTGCCATTGTGTTTGGTGCAGGGCACTCATGTGGTTCTAGTCCTTTAGCCTATTTTTGGGTCTAAGTTGAAAAATAAAAGTTATGACTAAATATCAGTTGTGAACAGACTGTCTTGTGCTCAGAGTTCCGATAATGGTGGGTTTACATGTAACTAGCTTCACAGCCCTGAAAAGATGTGGGAAAATTATTGGCCGTGTTGAATTTCGACAGTCATGAGTTCTTGTTGAGCCAGGTCCCTCTTGACAGTATAACTGTCACTGTAATCCCACATAATCATTTAGCTGAAAAGTTATTTCAGTTCACAGTTTAAATTTATGCAAATGATCTCTCAAGAGTCCCTCTGAAAGGCGGCTATTAGTTCTTGATCATAACCGATTCAGCTTTGTGCAATCATTTTTTATTATCAAGACATTCCGTAATGAGCTGCAGCACAATTAAAAATAGATATACAGTGCCTTCCGAAAGTATTCAGCCCCTTGAACATTTTCATATTTTGCCCTGTTAAAATTGTAATGCAGTGAAAAATGCCGTGAAATATTTCCCCCCGCATCAAGACAATATATTCAACACATTTATAATGCAAAAAAAGAAAATCTTTTATTCATCAATTGCAGATCTCTTATGGACTGAAACAGGTTCTCCTCACAGATTTGCCTGTATTTGGCTCCATCCATCTTGCCCTTGATGGAAAAAAGCTCCCCAAGCCCCTCCTAGAGCAGCCCTATAGCATGATGCTGCCACCGCGCTTGCACCATCATTAGCACCGAAAACAGGCCGTTGCTTTTGGGCCAAAGAGCTCAACTTCAGTCTCATAATACCAAAAAAACTTCTTCCTGAAGGCCTCAGATTCTGTCACATGGCTTCTGAAAAACTCCAGGCGTGACTTCCTGTTGGTCTTTTTCAGAAGCGGCTTTCATCTACCCACTCTCCCAAAGAGGCCAAATTTGTGACGTTCTGTTGAGATTGTTGAGCTCATTTCAGTTTCTCCCATTTCAGCCAATAAGCTGTTGCTCGTCTCTTGGTCACTTCCCTGACAGTTGCTCAGTTTTTTAGAGTGGCCTGATCTTGGTAGTGTCTGGGTTGTGCCATATTTCTTTTTTTCCATTTTGCTACCATGGACTACCATGGACTACAACTTCATCTACAAGTTCCACAGCCTTATAGGCAGTTCCTTGGTCTTCACGACAGAGTTACTGATCTGCTCCGATCTGCTCTTTCAGTTGTGAGAGCTCACAAAATCGGTGATATTTATTCTGCAATCATGCAGTTGAACACAGGAAGATTCAAAATCTGTATTTGTTAACATATTTAGTGTGATCTCTCGAGAAAATGGACTACACTTGGCCCAATTTATAATTATAATAAAACTGGGTTTTTGTTTTGAATATAATTCTGGAAATCAAAATATTTAATTTAATTTTGACATTATATAGAATTTTGACATTTATAGAAAATGACTTGTATAATAGAAGAAAAAATCCCCTTCACTATATTTTAACTGGATTTTGCAACACAGTTAATTGAGAAATAATCAATGGGGGGGAGGACTCTGTATTTTGGTAAGATCACAGGATGTAAAGAAGCACTTTGCGATATATCTGATGCCCTGGCATTCTTAAATAACATGCTTCCGATACATAATCTTTATTTAAGAGCAAATGTATTCCGTCGTGATATTAATATGGAGGGAATTCGTTTTAGCTGTAAGTCTATATCCATTACACTGCTCTATCTGCAGCTACATACAGCAGACGCAGTTTAGTGTAAACAGGAACGCTGTTCATGACCCTGATGTGCCAGTTATATCATCATGTACCATACATTTTTATCATGCATTAAGGTTCTTCAAGGAGCAGTCTGCATAAAGAGCAATTTTTCTACAGCTGATGTTCACCAAAAAGAAACATATTTGCACGTCTTCATTTGTTTTCATATAATTAGTGTGGAAATTGAGGATACCATAAACTGACATCTTCTGTTTCTCCGTATCAAAGACAAAAGCTGCAATTATGGCCACCCACAGCTCAACTGCTAAAGCTTTAAAGATATGGTTTACTGAGGAATTTATTAGCACCCACAGTTTGTACATTGTATACAGGATCAGGTCATTTTAAATCCCATTCAAACGGTCAGCTCAGTTGTCACTGAACATTTCAGACATTCGGAGATAAAATTCATAATGTCACCTGGGTCACATGTGTGCATGTGTATGTTTTTGGGTTTAGGCTCAGGGACGATTCCTGGAGGCACAGGTGGTCCTGGGTCGACAGGCTCACAGCCAGCGGCGGTCCCAGCGGCGGCGGGTTCGAGAGCTGCAGGAGCAGAGGGAGCGACGGAGGCAAGGCAGGACCATCTTCACAGGCAATGGTGAGACTCGCCATATGACCATGTGACAACTGACAGAGATACCCAGATATGAGGGTCCAGCAGTTTATCTCTGCAACTCACCAGTATAATTACTGGGATTATAATTCACACACAGTATACATTGTAATAAATGTAAAAAATAAGTCTTGTAAATTGCCATGGATAAGAGTAACTGCTATGCAGGCTCATAATAAATCATTCCAGCATTATAGCTAATGTTAATAATAGTTCAATCAGACAGCAGTGTGCTCAGACAGTTCGGGTGGTTAACTCCACAGGTAGGATTTAAGGCCCGGTGAAACAGAATTTAGTTGGCTTTCTAGGTGCCTTTTTAACCTTATGGAGCACTGAATATTTGCAGGTACTGTGTGCACAGACTACAAATTAAGTTGCTAATAATTGCAGACAATTTTCCTGTCATGCTTGTTGGAAACCGTGTGTAATCCTCTTGGTCCTTTGATCAGTTGACGCGGGGGATTGTGGGAATGAGATGCAGAGGGTACACCTGGTGAAGAGGCCTGCAGAGAGAGACATTTTCTGGGATGTGTCCAGCGAGGAGGACCTGTCACACGGGGGTCCTGTGTCTCTGGAATGGGACAGGGGGAGGAGGACCCCTCTGTCAGAATCACACAGCTTTCTTGGGAAAGAGGAGCTGACTTGGGGAGAACCGGGGCAGGGAGATTCCAGGTTATCCCACCGGGAGAAGGCCGGAACCACAACAACCGGAAGGACAGGAGAAGCTGACAGCCACTCCAAGCCGTGCGCACAGGCAGCAGAGAAAAGGCTACCGTGGATGCTGGGATGGGAGGGGCTTGAACACAGAGGGCGAAGTCCCAGCGGCGTGTCAGGGAACAGAGGAGAAACACCTGGGTGGGATATGCGGTCTGGATTGGCAAGCTCCGTACGACAGGAGGAAAAAATTGATCCGGGCAAGAATGGAAATTCGATATCTGCGGAACGCTGGGAATTTGGTCCCCAGGCGGGGGAAGGGCGGCGGAACAGAGGTGGACTAACTAGGACCAAACTGGAGCTCATTCCCTCCTTCCAAAATCAGCTGGATTTGGATAGCGAGATGTAACGAGGCCAGCATCCTATCTTACCTGGAAAAAGGACAACACGGTCATGATTAAGTAGCCATATATTTTTGAGAAAACAACCCTATTATACTGAGTCAGGTGTGAATATTCTTTCAGGGTGCTTCACCCATTAAGAGTTGTGTAGACTGCATAAAGCATAGTTTAGTATAACCAAAAATGAACAAGAACAGGCCCAGTTCTGGTATACGAAATACATTCCATGTTCATCGCTCTTTAAGGCACTGTAAATTATTAAATGGGTTCAGGTAGGAGTCAGGACAATAATGCATTAAAACAGATGTTTGAGCAGTTTGGTGGGGGAAATTTTTTAAGTTAAAAAATGCCCAAAAGGCTAATATTGCACATCACTGCTCTAACTGAACCATGCACAAGTTTCTTGTCCATGGTCTTGCAAATGTTTTTTTGTTTTTTTACCCCCATATGCACTTATGTATTTCATGAAATTATGCAGACATAGTACTTTATTGTAGATCTGGGGTTTTAGAGCAGGAAGTGCTCATTAACAAGCAACGTCTTACTTTGTGTTCAACTCATTCTCCTATAATACACCCAATAATAGTCCCAATTGCACATCTGATATTTACATGACAAAGCCCCCTTTTCAGGTACTCCTTGTGAATAGCTCTTCTGCTTTGCCCCGTAGAAATACAAATTATCTCATTTAAATAGTGCTCATTATGCAGGCAAATCTATCTTCAGTTACTAATAATTATATAAATAATAGTGCCGTTATCCTGGACAGTCTCGTGTCGTGATATGGCGCCACCTAGTGGTAAAACTCATATTACGCGTGTGTAAGTGTTTGAAAATGACGAATATACCTACAGTTGATGCCCAAGTTTTGTTAGTGGGTCTAAATTATGCAAGCTATGAAATCATAAATTTATTGATAACATAGTTACTGACATAGCACGTCCCCACAGTGTGTTTGTGTTATACGCAATGCAGACAATAAAATTACTGTGTGATCCTGTTTCCTTTTGTTCATTGATTTTGCTTATAACTGAATTATCTCAGCCATCGCAATCTTACAGCACTACAGGTTTATCATTAACCTATAACGTGAGACTATATGGATGGAACTTAGTGCAGCTGACACAAAAAAAGAATGCGGACACAACACAGAACCACCACCACCATAGAAATCAATCAGTCATTGTTTAACCAAAAACCGTACAAGCTCTCATTTGGGGTTAAAGTAGCCACATCGTTGAAAAAAACAAATAATTTATTACCAAATTCATTCTCATTCACTTTAAATAAAAAAATGTCTTGCATGACATTCTGAAAAAAATGAAGGTGAAGGTGGAAGAGGGATGGATAACAGACATGCAAGCTTCCCCACAACCACCAACACCGGCTTCCATCATTTCCTTCCGCTGTATAGAGAGGGCACCACCATCCATATCAAACTGCTCTCTTTGGTTCTGCTATCCCTCAAGTCCTGGTAATTAACAGATGTAAATTGGCAAAGGAAATAATCATCAACATTTTGAGTCAGCCTTTGAGGAAGGTAGCTTAGAGTAATTGTATCACTGTCGTGTCACAAAACTCGCACCATTAATTCACAACAAAAAAAAAAAAGCCCTGGGTAAGAGTGGTCTCGCTTTGACAAAATAATGATACAATAAATAAATCCATCCCCCACTGCCCCCCCCCAAGTCAGTGCATTGCTTCTCTAAAGCAGTCGACAGAGACTGTAGACCCTCGTTCCTGGAGGGCCGCGGTGTCTGCTGGTTTTTGCTGTGTTTCAGCACGAGTGATTAAGGCCTTAACTGACTACTGATGAAAGGAAACCACAAATACCTACAGACACTCTGGCCCTCCAGGGATGGAGTTTGATCCCCCTGCTGTAGACTACCTAGAAATAAACATTTTGTTGATTCGACTTGAGACGTTTCATTCCCGTGGTAACAGTAACATATAAATTAGAAACGTTTGGAAGAAATCCGAGCCAAACCCTTCTGATGTCTTTTACATCTTAAAATAAGGCAGCATCAGGTAGGCATCTGTTCCAAGTGGGCAGCATTTATCTGGTAGCAAGATGGTAACTACAGCTGTAGGTGACAGAATGGCCAGCAGTATAATATAATTGGCAAGAAACTGGGCTTGTACCCACAAGGTTGATGGTTGCAGGTTCAATTCCCAGTTAGGAGACCGTGATTGCACCCTTGAGCAAGGTACTTAACCTCAATTGCTTCAGTATATATCCAGCTGTATGAATGGATACTATGAAAAAAAGATGTGCAAGTCATTTTGGATAAGAGCATCTGCTAAATGCCCATAATGCAATGTGGGGTGAAGGCAGCCCATCACCAAAGACCCAGGGTATCAGCAGCAAATAGACCTCAACTCAATCTGATGCAGAACCAGAAACCCCTGCACTTCTGCGGGGGAAAAAAACCCAAAGTCCCATAACTTAAACAAATCAAAAAGGAAATCCCTTCCACTCGCCACAACAAAAAGGTACACAATCCATCCTCATACGAACAACGAGGTACCAATATCAACGCAGAGAGGAATCCATCAGCAATGATACGACTACAAAACAAAATATATATCAAACGGGCATCGCATTCTACTCACACACTCTCCATATGCACAGACACACACACAATACACTGGGAATGGTGTACATGCAACAGACCAGTCCCTAATCCCTGGATTTTGGCAGAGCAGTTTCCACCCAACCCGCTGGGAAAGACGTACATGGAAGCAGTTTTTCTCTCAGAGAAAAGAGCCGTGAAAAGACCCACACACAGCATTGCCCACACCACCTCGAACTGCTTCCATTTCACAACTCTATTTCCATGCACATGTGTAGGCTAATGTTCCGGAGTGGCAGTGAAGGCGGAAAGATGACATGAGATTCTTTCTATGAAAGCGATGTTAGCGAGGGCGCGCAGCTGGAACACCTCGAAAAACAACGCCTCTCTGACGGCGCTTGAAGTGACCACATTTTGAAGAAGAGCGGTCGTGGCGTTATCGCACATCATGGGCGCCGCATAGCCATGGGTGGGCGTGGCGCGGGTGCTTGGCACTCTCAGCCTCTGCTGACCCATGTGGGAGCTTGGCCGTGCAAGAACGGAGGGGCCGGCGAGACTTCGGAAAGTGCCGCGTGCTCCTCCAGCTGTTCCTTCCTCTCGAGAGCTTGTGAGAATCGCGATGGCGCAACTGTCATCCTCTCCTCTCAGGCCCCGAAGAGCTCTAGAGACTCGGGTCTCGAGAGCTGAGCTCCGCCAGTGAGCATCGCTCGAGCGGCTAAAGAGCTAGGGCACGCGTTTAGAGCACCACGTCAAACAGAATTGGTCAGAGTGGAGAGTGGAATGAGAGCGAGCCCCCCCCCCCCCCCCCAATTCGTTCCCCTGTGTGACAGAGAGCCGGACGTGTCATGCAGATACCGCCAAGCGCAGCGCCATCCAGTTGAAGCGTTCAGCCACGGGAATTGGGAGCGCAGCAAATGTGATGTGGACACGATGGGCTGTGCGCTCCAGCGCATCCAATCATCCACATAACACTCTCTCACACACATAACACACTGCAGCAGGAGAAAAAGCAAGTGAAACACGACGTTCCTTCTGGGACTCTCTCCAAACAAAAAGAACAAATACTTCAAAAGCAGCCATGAGTGCATAATCTTTTTTTTATTATTCGCCAGGATGAGAATGCATTGGAAATGCAGTGCCTGTCCCTCTCAAATGTCCAACTTTGCGTTAAATATTTTAAACGTTTTTAAAGTCGCATTCTTCTGCACTCACTACAGAAGCCCACAGACTCGACAGAAATTAAAAGGGGTACCACCACGGGCGCAGAGAAGTCATTTAAAAAAGCGTCTGTTGAAAAGGGATGGGCGCCATTTCAATCTGAGCAATCATACCCGGGGGGAGGGGGGTGGATGCAAACAGTTACCCGACACCTGACCAAATGCCCAACGATCACCAAGCAACGAGGAGCTCTCTTCTAAGGCTGACCATACTACTCACTGATACCTGTAAGAGCTGCCATTTTACTCGCCCAAAACTTTGTATTCAATTGTTTCCGTGGGTGACCACTTCTTCAAATAATTCTACAAACATGCTCCGTGTTTAAGGACACGGAGGGGGGAGTGCAGTATCAAGTAACTTAGTTTGATAGGAAATTCTCACCGAGTAGCGGCATTGGCAAAATACATCAAAACTCCCCACCGAAGAAAGAATGAAACCGGTGACCTCATCAGGTTCATTTCCCCCGATCACATCCATGAAACACAATTAAGAAAAAGACAGCCCTTACACGCCTGCTCTCATCTTCTGGGTTCAGTTTAAGCATCTTGTTGACTGGCAGTAGTTGGGGAACAATAACCCTTGTGTCTGTGACTCTGCAATCCTGCCTCAAATTGAGGACTGAATGTGTCATCACGTAGATATTCTCAATATTTAGGGCCCCGTGTTTAACGCGACCCGATTCTGCAGCCTGCCATTCATTTTTAAGTCTGCCATCTCTGCACGCTCGACAGGCCGAGCGAATCAAATGACTATTCAAAAACTGCATACCCAAATCTAAAGCAAAAGAGGTTTGCCCCATCATGACCTTGTAAACAACTTTTATTTATACATAGCCTCTCTGTACACTGCCAAGAGATCATGTGGCTAACCATTTTTGCGAATGTCAAAAAGCTGCCCAGTTTAATAATAAATATTAAGAAATATATTCACATACTTCTGAATGATAATAAATCAAGGTTCTACCGAGGGACATTTTCTTGTTATTCGATAAGAAATAATTCATACCCTGTCAAATCAAATGGGCATTAATGATTCAAGATGCCTTTTACCTTTATGAGTAAACTGACGAAACTCACCAGCTGACGAATTACATTTTGTCAGACTCACAGGTAAATATGACCAATACTGAATAGAATGGACAAATGTGTCAATAGCCATGTTCACAGGTCAGCTCGCTGATTCACAGTCAGTATAATCACATGGCTAATTGAGATGATTCAGGTACCACAGCGGGATGATTGTTTAATAGCGGCTCAAGAGGTGGTTTTATCAGGACTGAATTACAGGCTATAGGACGTGGTTGTGGAAAACCCAGGGCCCTATGCGTAATACATACACATTTACCCTTTCTCTTTGCTTGAAGCGCGTGTGGAATATTGCGTGAGCACGAGCATGCGTGCGCACGTTCATTGAGTGTGGCCCACAGACTAAATCTGCAGGATCCCGAGAGGGACAGAGCACCATTCTGGTATGTTCTAATGACAAAACAAAACTGACACACACCCACACACCTGCCTCTCATCCTTATACACACACGTTCCAGAGGCGGAAAGTCCAGGGGTCAGAAAGCAAAAGTCCTGCCATGTTTCTCTTCCACCCTTGAACTCAGCCAGCTGATTTCACCAATTAGTTCTACCTCCTGGCTGACAAATTGTGCCAATTAGCAAATACAGGTGATTGGAAAAATACTGGGGAGGACTTTCTTACTTTCTGAACCTGGATTTTCCACCTCCGACACATTCACAGCCTCACACACTCCATTTCAAAACACAAGCTAAGGGGGGGGGTAACAATAAAAATAAAACTCCACAAAGAGCCGTTAACATTGTGGGCGTATTTATCTTCTCTAGGTGTGATCTAGGTTCGGTGTTCCTGGTGTAATATTATTACTGTTCGTAAAATATAAAAAGTAAGAGGCGGCCTGTGGCTTAGTTTTGTCGCCGGCCTGGTTAGCATGTAGTCAGGCTGGCACTTTGTCCCACCCGTGCCAAAATGCCGGCCAACAGTGCCCAGAGCGAAGAGGTACACACCAGCACCGTGCCAGCCGACAACGGCCAAGCGCCACGAGCAAACCGTTCCCCCAGACCTCGGTAACAGCTGGAACCTCACACACCAGAGCGCCCACTCCATTCAATAATCTCTCTCTCTTTTCATATATACTTTAAAGTCTTAATTTTTTGTTTCATTTCTCTTTTTTTTTCTTTCTTCTTCTTCTCTCATGTTAATTTGTTGTCTGTTGGCTTTTCCTCCCCGTTCAGAAGCTTGTTCCTTTGACCTGTGTCCAGGAGAGAGGGAGGAGCTGGGGGAGGAGTGGGAGGAGCTGGGGGAGCGGAGGTCGGTGGGGTTAGGGGCGTGGCTAACGGAGCCACAGTTTGAGCCGCAACGCGTCCACCCCATTTAAATAGTATCGGAAGAGCCGCTTGTCCCTCACAAAGCCCAGGTTCTCGTACAGTTTCAGGGCCGACTTGTTGGTGATCTCAGTCTCCAACACCACCTATAGAGAGATGACACACAAAAAAAAACAGTCAACAAGCATTTAAACATGTACACTGCGCCAGACTATATGCATTCCACCAATTAATCTGTACTGACAGAAATTGCAGTGCAGTATATCCCAAAATATACTCATTAGATTTTGTGAAAACATTTGGACCGACAGGTGCACGTTCAAGCACTGATAAACCGAGATATCACTTTCAATACCTATCGAAAACGACAAAAATCATTCGGTTAGCGTGACTGTGAGAAAATCCCAACCCGCCCTCACTGAGCGGAAACCGACCGTTTCCTGTTTGTCTTTCTTTTAGGATCTGCATTCTCAGCACTTCTCTGTGCTCTCATGTCAATTCTCCGACTGTCTTTTCCAAAAAGGCCAATCGTGTCCGTTTATTCTTTCTCTCCCGTCACTCAAAGGTCGGTAGCGCGTCGAGCAACGACTCCACGCAGGACGGTTAATAGAAAGAGGGATTATTGGACCGGCCTGACAAGATTCTACGTGTGGAATCTTGGAAGACTTATCCAGAGTGCCCGAAACAACCGGAAATGTGAAGCACACATAGGATAGTGATGGCACTGGGTGTGCGGGGACGCTTCTGCATTAAGAAGCCACAGATCTGCATTCACTTAATTGCATCATTATTTGGATCAAATTTGTTCTTAAGAAACATAACTGGATGGATGATAAGGAAGATGATTTGGATCTGACTGCAGAAAGCCTCACGCTATGCAACTTGGCACCAAAGAAAAGTTACTCAAGCACAATCATTATGCCCACTGCTCGGCTCTAGATAACACGGATTTAGTGGTAATTGCACTGGTCTTTGTCAACCATTTAGAGATGAAAGGATGAACTCGTTTAAAAAGTCATCCGCTCTCATGTTCCTACGTGTTAAGAGTGTTCTTGTGCAGACTCAAATGGAGGACTATGTGCCCTTGTAGAAATGTAAAATACACTGTAAATGTGCAGACTGTTGGAAAGTATATTTCAAGCACACTGCAATATCCGAACGTGTCAATACTTGGTATTTGTCCATACAGTCAACACAAGAATCATTGGCACCCTTCATGGAAATGAGCAAATATGACTTTGACAACACATACAATGAATCATATTTTTGGCTCAAACTTGAGTAAGCCGTATATATTATTTTCAACAAAATGCTTTTTTTTATTGAGTAGTACCATTTTTCGGCAAAACATAGCTTCCAAAAGTATTGCCACCCCTCCTATTAATATTTGGTGAAGCCTCCCCTGGAGAGGATAACAGCACCGAGCCTCTTCCTGTAATGTCCGACAAGGTTGGAGAACACTTCAGGAGGGATCTTAAACCAATCCTACATGCAAAAAGATCCTTGATATTCTTAGAAGTTTGCACTTCAGGACTGCCCTCTTCAACTCAGACCACGGGTTATCAATAGGGCTCAAGTCCGGAGACTGAGATGGCCATAGATACTATTCCTCAATCGCTTTTTATAAAAATCATTTTTATTACAGTGAAAGTCAGTCGTCTCCCCAAATGTTTAAGCACTAAATTTGAATCATTATGTGCATTGTTCATTTCATACAATCATTTTTGCTCATTTTCATGAAGGGCGCCAATAATTCTTGAGTTCACTGTACATTGTGAAGAATATTTTATATGATGCTGCAACTACATATATTTTATTTCAATATATTTTAAGCATATTCCATTATTTGAAGGGCTGTTGATTTGTGTCGGGAGTGTGAGGTGATTAGATGAGCCTGCTACTGGCCTAAGAGAGCGGCAGGGCTCTGTACTGGAGGACATACCTCATCGCAGTCCCCCTCCACCATGGCGTAGATGGCTTTCTTCACCAAATTGGTACCTGAAACACACGGGCACAACTCAGGTCAGGAGGAAATGGCCCCCACAGATGGGGACGCGAGCAGAGCGGCGGTGGGGATGTGAGCAAATCGGCGGAGGGGATGTGAGCATGGGCGGAGGGGATGTGAGCAGAGCGTCGGAGGGGATGCGAGCAGAGTGGCAGAGGAGATGCGAGCAGAGTGGCGGAGGGGATGTGAGCAGAGCGGCGGAGGGGATGTGAGCAGAGTGGCAGAGGAGATGCGAGCAGAGCGGCGGAGCTGATGTGAGCAGAGTGGCGGAGGGGATGCGAGCAGAGCGGCGGAGCTGATGTGAGCAGAGTGGCGGAGGGGATGTGAGCGGAGTGGCAGAGGAGATGCGAGCAGAGCGGCGGAGCTGATGTGAGCAGAGTGGCGGAGGGGATGCGAGCAGAGCGGCGGTGGGGATGTGAGCAGATCGGCGGTGGGGATGTGAGCAGAGCAGTGGAGGGGATGTGAGCAGAGCGGCGGAGCGGATGTGAGCAGAACGGCATTGGCGCCAAGCATTCTTACCGATGCCTTTCCTCCGGTATTTGGAGTCGACAGCAAGCATGGCGATGTACCCCCGGCGGAACATCTTCTTGTGCATGTCCAGCTTGCACACAATGGCACCTACACACTCCTGCTGCACCATGGCCTGCACACAACACACTGGTGAGGAGGGAAGATCTGCACATCGAGCATCCGGTCACACCAGAGCCCGCCGCTAACAAAGCGTTCGGTCACTCCATTTAACCCAACACCCTGGCTACCTACCAGGCCCAAACTGGCCTGTGTGACGGAGCATTCGTACGAGACTGTACAGCGGAGAACTTGCCTTACTGAAGGCTGCAGAGAATGCAAAAGGGCGACTAAAGGGAATAAACAGGCGCAGTGGACCTGCCGGAAAGGCACGGTCAATTTAACTGGATTCCATCGATGCAAAAGGAGCCCGGGGGGCGGAGAAATGGCTGCTGCCGGTGACGGACGCGCGTTACGCACGACGCGTTACGCACGACGCGTCACTTCTATTAGTGACAGCGGCGGTGTCCTGAGCCGCCACACCGTCCGGCAGACCCGCACAGGCGGTAACTCACAGGGTCCAGATTATATATAGACACCGATGCAGCGGAGGCGGCGTTCTGGACGTAACACGACACTCCGCCAGCATCCTTGGGTTAGGTGCCTGTGTCAAAGCGCAGAGTAAGCCTCCAGCATTACGGACACGGAGCAGATTACAGACTTATTATTGTGGGGGATGACAGATCACAAGAACCGCTTCAAACATTTACTACTCTGACATGCACAGCTACGGGCGAAGAGGGGTTTGCATTGATTTCGGGGAGATGGAGGAAACAATAATGCATCATGTTGCTCTTGTCAGATATAAATCTGTAATCAGTCAGAGGACAGTCTTACGGTAGACTGAGCTTCACTTAAATACAATTCTTCTCTCTGGTTGTCTTTATTCTGAGAAAGGTGTAAACGTTTCTGAAACATGTCAACACAGGAAAATGTTTAGCATCTTCTTGCATAATCACTGAATAGTGCAATGTTTTGCCATAGCGTAATATTTCCAAATTTGAGTCCCAGTATTAAATATTAACAAGCCATATCCTCGTATGAATTTTAAAATAATATTCATTACTCCATTGCCTTACAAAAGGTTTGAAGCAAATTAGTTCATGGACTGTCCCAGCCTGAACAGGGGGCGGTTCAAATTGTACAGTGGCAAATTAAACATTTTGCTTCTCTTCCAGCTGATATGCCAGACAAAAGGAGTAAAGCTTTAATGGAAACTTGAGCAAAAATCTCAATACTGAGCTGACTAGATTAGCTGTTGAGCGAAGCTGCCACAGTTCAGGAAGGAAACCCAGACTACAAGACCCAGGATGCACATGGCCTGTTGTCATTTAAGAATTTCCTTGATTTGTGGCAGCCTGCTTCATAAGATAATAACACAATACTTCATAGGATAATAATACTTCAAAAATACAAATAACTGAACACAGCACAATATAAAAATAGTTACCCCACCCCCACTCAAAAAAACACTATCTACTTTCTTAACTGGAAAGAGAAGTGGGTTATATGATGTGAGTTGTGGCATATTCTTGTATAAGCTTTCTCCCTGTTAACTTGTACAGCAAACTTTTCACAGCTAACCACGGGCTGCCAATCCCCAGATGTATTAGAAAAATTAGGCTTTCCTTGCATGTGTGTACATTTGCAGACAGTATGGTAAAGACAAGAGCCCAAAGCCAAAATACCACAAATTTTCCCAGTTTCAGAAGCACTGAGTTTGCAAATTCTGACAAGGCCTGGAGCCAGGCCCCTAATGTGCAATGGGAACCGTTTCCTGGGGGTTTTGTGTACGTGCATGTGTGTGAGCGTGTGTGTGTGTGTGTGTGCCTGCATGAAATTGTGATCAAGGTTCTCCCTTTACAAAAGCACAACAACATGAATCTCAAGTCATTAGGTGTTGTGTGAGCACAGAGTCACTATCTCAAACTGAATATCGCAGAGGGAAAAAATAAATGCAACTCCGTCGTATCACCTTACAACACTATGCCAACCACAGGAGCTGTGGCATTCCAAAGTCCTTCAACGGCAGAGCCCCAACCCCGGCACGGCACTCCCACTCAAGCCAGTGATCATGAAAACACAGCAAGTGGGAGAAGTCTGCAAGCTATAGACTATACCCCAGTGGCTGGTGCAGGACACATTTTTTTTTAGAAAGCCTCTCACATTAATGCAAACTCCATTTTCTCAGAGATACGCTCGCCAACATTTGTGGAGGAAAAACCTGTTTTTGACGCCCCGAGCAGTGACAGCCTCCCTAAAATGATCGTAAAGCCTGCACCTGCATTCTGTGTGGCTTCTTCTGTTCCGTGATATCACCCATGTCTTACATAGCGTTTTTTCTGAACATACAGGGAGAGTTGCTATGTGGTGATTTCAAGACAGCAACAACACTTACTAATTAAATCAAAATGACTTAATTCATCCTGTTACTGTCCACACAGCCAAGAGGCTCTAAACACAGAAATGAGTAGTGCTCAGTTGTGCCCAACCAACATTATAACACCATGCCACCTAGAGTGTATTCCTACCTGAATTTAATCAATTACTAACATGTACAACACACACACACACACACAGAGCAATGACAAGGGACAATATTGACATTATTACTTACAGAATAAAGTCGTAGAGATGTGATTTCTAATTGATTCGCTATAAACCACACCGTACAATACACAACCTAGCCACCCATCTGGAGGGCTGGCAGCACTACATATCGGTACAGCAAGCAATGTATTTTGTCAATTCATGCCACTGGACAACCTCAGATCAACCTGAACTGTATACGTACCAGAAAGCACAACTGTGGCCAATTGTGAATGAAGTACCTATAGGTGTAAATGGAGTAAGGTTCCGACAAGTCCTTAGTGATCAGCCTCATGATGTCCGGCATCTGTAATTCAGACTCGTATCTCACATACTGGATTGCCCCATCTTCCTCCTCAACTCCTTCGGTTTTGCTATTGAGAGCTAGCCTCGCCATTTCCGACACCGGCGCCTGCAGGCCAGCGGCAGCATTAAGAGCCGCTGCCAACTCCACTCCAGCCCGCTGCGTTTCAGGGCCTCTCCCGCTCTCCACCGCCTCTCCGTCAGGAGGGTCAGCTAGGGGGGGCTGCGGTTCAGTCCTGCTATGGTCGCCTTTCCTGCTTAGCTCCTCTCCGGCAAGCTGGCCGAGTGTCGCCTCGGTTCTGGCCATGGTCAGCATGGTGTTGATACTGTTGTTGTTTGAATGCGAGTGGTTCTTCTGTACACGCGGACTATGTTCCTGCTGCTGGTAATCGCCACAATTTCTGTCGTTCAAGTTGTTGTTCTTAGCAGTCCCAACCGGTGCCTCAGTTGCGCTGTCACGGTGCTCTACCGGTCCTCTCTGGCTGTCAGGCGGTCTGTGAGCCGGGTGGTGGAGGTGGCTGTGCGTACGGCTATGATGGCTGAAAAGGAGGCCGTCCTCCGCCGAGCTGATTAAGCCGTTTAGTTGCTGTTGTGTCTGTGTGTGGAAATTTAGAGCTGCCGGGTGAGAGTACAGATGATTCTGGTTTGTTTTGCTCGTCCCCTTCCCCTCACTTACTTGTGGTTGCTGTCCTGTCCCGGGGACCAAAGTATCACCTCTCCCGCAGCCTCGTTCTTCCCCCTCCCCGGGTACAGCACAGACAGCCCCGGGGAAGAGAATAATTTCAGCCGGGGATGTAGGCAACGCGCTAGGCCCAGGCGGCACTTCAGCCATTCCACTTCATTCAGGGAAAATTTGGACGAAAAAGAATCAAGACAGGTATATCCCAGCAGCAAGTGGCGTGTGGGCTTAGTTCCAGTACACCGGTGGTAACGTAAAATTTACCAGAGATTTTCCAGTCTACTATCTCGTGTCTCCTCTAGTAGTTGCCCCACTCAGTCCCCTCGGCTTCCCAGCTCCCCGCTGCCGGAAAGTGAAGCGACCGCCAGAGAAGGGGGAGGGGGACAGTTTACGACACTCAGGGGAGCAACGATTTTCGGAGTAATGACTTCAGCTAAGAGTATTCTGCTGACGAAATTAATTGATGGTTTATGCTTAATGATTTAATTATGACTAAATGACATAACCGTTACAATAGTTGAAAATTCATTCGAATAAGCAGTCTTGCTCTTAGTATTAACCATAGGGTGTATTAACTGATGTCAGGGGACATCAAGCTATTAATTTGACCAAATGCTAAACAGAACATTAACTTTCAGAATATTTAGAAAATATTTTGTACTTTAATTTTTGTAAATATATATGATTACGAACATGAAACTAAAAGGTAACTTTCGGTTCCCACATCGCTTCCCACATTCCCAAAATCGCGTTTAAGATGCAATTTGGTTGTACTCCTATTTTCCACGTTTTAAGAGCATGATGCCGATATCGACGTGCACATCGCGTTAATGGTCCATAGGAGAAACATCACGTTATATTATATAATAGTGGTTGACATTGCTGTACTATACGGTATAATTTGTCGCTAACTACATTAAATACATACTGTGCTATATAATTTTATCAGCAATTAAGACATGAATTATTATGTGTGGCACAGAGTAGGCTCCATAAATTTGAACAAGTGGCAAAGTGAATTATTGTGTTGCTTGTGGGCTGGTTACTGCTAGATTAGTTGGTTCATACAGAGGAAATATATCTCCACAGCCGACACAAAAAGACATTGCGCCAACATACCCAAATGAAGTAGGCTATCGTTACAGGGTGTGTTGTGCATGCCAGGAAAATATGATAGGAAATAAGGTTCGACTTGATTACATGTATCTAGGCACAGTTCGCAACACTTGCCACTAGATAGAGCCACAGTCAAAGTAACAGGAAACGAGAAATGAATATGCCAGCGCTAACACAGAAATGTTCGATGATGGCGGCGCGCACTTGGGTCTAAATTTTCAGCTCAAAGATTATGCAGAATAAATAGATAGAGCTCCCACAATAAAATATTTGTTTCAAAATGAAACATTTTGCAGAAAGTATATCACCTTCTGTTGACCCCTTTACTAGGGCCAGAAGTGATTTAGTTTATTTGTATTAATTGCGTTTTTTACGGTGAAAAAAAAAACCTGATCACACAATAGCTTATAGCGTACCATTTAAAAGTGAGGATTCTATTTCTATAAACTATTTTACGATCCCAATTTAATATCTTATTTTTGTAACATGACACAAAACAGACTCAATCAAAATGACGTCTCTGTAGTGATGTTGTAGGGTATGTGTTCCACGGAAACCCACAGACGACACGAATAACGATAAAGTCGGTATCGTTGTAGGTAAAGTAGGCTAAAACATATTTTAGGCGAGAGAAAAAAAATTCCCACTGTGTTTGAGCTTCTGTTACTTTGTTTCAGTAATAGAGTAATTCTGACTCCTGGAAAACAAACAAGGATTAACTTACCTTGCAGGATTATGCCTGTAGGCAAAGGGGTTCAAGAACAGTAACCATTTTATTTTGTGTTCAAAAACGGTGATGCTAGAGAAGGGGTTAAATTTGTACAAAAATTATTATTTATATTTTAAATCTTTATATCCTAAACAAATAGCTTTTTATATCCAGGCTAAATCTTTGTTGTAAACATTTTCAAAAGGTAAGATAATTCATCAACCCACTGGTAACTGACATCATGCTAAAAGGGGATCATTAAATTCAGCTATGGGATTAAATAATTAAAATATTCCTGTGGTATGAGTGATGTGGGAAATTCAAATATCACTGGTCTGTGTGACTAGAGTAGGACACTGGCTGTTTGGGAGAAGGGAAAGTGACCAATGTCATTGGAGCCAATGTCCAACAGTCATTGTCCACTGCTCCTGCTTATCCTGACCGGGGAATGCACTTCGGCAGGGCTACACAGTCCCACAGACTTTCTTTACTGAGCTACAGCCTATCTACACCCTCCAGGGCTCCCCTACACTCCCCAGCTACAGCCAGTCTACACCCTCCAGCAGGGACGGATTGGGACTAAAAAATGGCCCTGGACTTTTTGACCCAGACCGGCCCACCACAACCGGCCTGCAGACACTCCCCGCCCCATCAAGGCACACACAAACACACCAGCTCTTAATACCACTACTTTTATTGAACAATATCCCTTCATATTCTGAAGCCTTGAGTAAAATATATGTATGATAGTTAATCTAGAGTATTCACTAATGAGGAGAGTGTTTTGCTCTTAGAAGAAGGAGGTTGTCTGAAAGGAGATTATGGCACTGGCAGCAATCACTCACAATTCACAGACAGTCATCTCTGGAACAAATAGAGGGGCCTGTGCATTAAATAATTTAGGAAAGTTTGGATAGCATTGCTTTAGAATAGAGCTAGTTTAATTAGTGTGAGCTACGATAGGCAATATAGTTAGTTGTAACTTGGCCACATTTTGATATCAATACTTTTAAAGGCAGGCCTAGTTTTTGCAAGTTGGAATTAAGGACTTACAGACAGTGCTTTGTAGGCTATGCGTGAGTAACTTGGCTTTTTTTTTTTTTTTACGTTGAAAACATATTTTTTGGTGAGATATCACTTCTTTTTGTGTACTAATGTAATGTGTTTGGTAGTTAATATATATATATATATATATATATATATATATATATATATATATATATACACTGTGGGAAATAAGTATTGGACACGTCAACAATTTTATTATCAAACATATTTCCAATGTAGCTATTCACATGAGATTTTGACCAGACATTGGTATTAACTGAATAAAACTACACAGCTAAAGAAATTGTAACGTTCCAATTTCTAAAAAAAAGTTATGTGCAATAAAGTTAAATGACACAGGAAAAAAGTATTGAACACGCTAAATTAAATGTGGTATAAAAGCCATATTTTTTATATTTGGTTGCATATCCTTTGCATGCCATGACTTTATGATGTCTGTGACCCAACAACATCAAAAGGCTCTTGATATCTTATTTGCTGGTACTCTTACAAGCGATACTATAACAGCTCTGCATTTGAATGGATCTCTATGGGAATTGGGGGGTGAGACAAGATTTAGCTGTAAATTACACTGGAACAATATAGAACACATGGTTGGCTAAGTGGCTCTAAGTCATCAAGGGTCTGATGTATTAAACAAGCCTTTAACCATCACTCTGCTGCCAGAAATACAGTAGATATGGAAGGATCACTTTAAGGGTTGTTTCTCCTGACAGATTTTCCTATTGAACTCTATGGAAAAATAAGTCAGGAGAAGAAACCCTTCAAGTTATCCATCCATATCTACTGTATTTCTGGCAGCAGAGTGATGGTTAAAGGCTTGTTTAATACATCAGACCCTTGATGACTTAGAGCCACTTAGCCAACCATGTGTTCTATATTGTTCCAGTGTAATTTACAGCTAAATCTTGTCTCACCCCCCAATTCCCATAGAGATCCATTCAAATGCAGAGCTGTTATAGTATCGCTTGTAAGAGTACCAGCAAATAAGATATCAAGAGCCTTTTGATGTTGTTGGGTCACAGACATCATAAAGTCATGGCATGCAAAGAATATGCAACCAAATATAAAAAATATGTCTTTTCTACCACATTTAATTTAGCGTGTTCAATACTTTTTTCCTGTGTCATTTCACTTTATTGCACATAACTTTTTTTTTAAAATTGGAACTTTACAATTTCTTTAGCTGTGTAGTTTTATTGAGTTAATACCAATGTCTGGTCAAAATCTCATGTGAATAGCTACATTGGAAATATGTTTGATAATAAAATTGTTGACGTGTCCAATACTTATTTCCCCCATTGTATATATCTCAGAGGAGGTTTCTCTAAGACAACAGGTGAAGCAGTGCTTCACCAAAAAAAGGGGTGGAAAAAGAACATGCATATCACACAATCACACACACAACATAGGCTTTCTTTAATATTGAATCATCACCGACTTTAGACTTTCCCTTGTGAAGCTAAAAAAAAGTGCTTA
This sequence comes from Ilyophis sp. 1 JC-2022, assembly GCA_022702515.1. NCBI lineage: Eukaryota > Metazoa > Chordata > Actinopteri > Anguilliformes > Synaphobranchidae > Ilyophis > Ilyophis sp. 1 JC-2022. The sequence goes on along the minus strand of CM040406.1, from coordinate 32,114,059 downwards.
GATTCAAAAATATGCCTTGTATCTTATATAGTTCTGCGCTTGTATTGTGAAAAACAGCGCCACCCTTTGACTTTTAAAAAGAACTTCAGTGAGGTACAGTGTCTGACTGCTTCACTTGACTTCGTTTTTGAGCCCACCCGTGAAGCACTGCCTCGCTAAAGTATTCAATAGAGTTCCAATCATGCGTGTTCTGGTGCGTGTTCTCGTCCTGATGATTGACATAATGTATATCCATTCAGAACGAGTTCAGCTGTCCAGCAATATAATTATGTTCACCACCAATTTCGAGTAGACCATTACTGTGTTTGTTACTGTATTAGAGAGAGAGAGAGAGAGAGAGAGAGAGAGAGAGAGAGAGAGAGAGATTACATTTTTATGGGTGTGGCGTTGTGAGTGGTGATTTGTATTGTAAATAGTAAAAATTGTTATCGTGTTGTAGTGTTAATAGCGATAATTGCTATGACGGTCAGGCTGCACGCTTAAAGTCGCCCTCTGTGTTCTCCAGTATGTCAAATGGCCTATTCGCACTGGATAGGGTATTGGGCTACCTGGTGACCTCATATGATTTAGGAATGATCCCCCGACGAGTTTCATGTGGCGCATTCGCACGGGATAAACACAGTCAGTATTTCACTCAAACTGACAAATTGAAATTCATGGGATTATCAATGAGTACGAATGAAACGTAACATTTCTATGGGCTACTTCCATATTCTCAGTTTTTCTCCACATTTGCACAGCGTATGCAAATTGGTGTGTTGAAGTTGGCTACAGATTCGAATTGAATTATTTTCAATTCAGTCACGTTAAATTCAGCAGTAACATTTAAATACTTTTGGTATAAGAATTGCACACAAAATGTCAGAATTAGCTATAATAATTTCAACCGCAGCCTCCATAAATCTCAAATCGGAAAGATGAAGAAAAAGGCGGGGGAAAAACAAAGAATCCTTGCTGGGGGGGGAAATATCACGCCAAATTACTGAGATGCCGATTCACACAGGACTAATATTATCAGATGACCTGTTTTGTGCGAAATATGGTAGGTAATTTACGTTGGGGAATTTTGATTTACAAATTACGGAAATGCAAATTCGCTCGGGATTAAGAACACAGACGACCTCCACAAATCACATGAGGTCCCCAGGTAATACTACTCCAGTGCATAAGACGTTCCAAAATGATCTGAACGAAGCTATTTCAGCTACGGTGCAGGTGGATTTGAGTATTTATCTATTGAAAATGCATAGGTGATTAAATAATTTGGCTGCTAATAAATGAGTGTGTACATAACTACTTGTCATTGTATTCTATCTGGTGTTATTCATTTGAGAGAAGGCAGCTCAATTTAAATGGTATAGCCATAGTGCTCTTTTCTGCCTATAGCTGATCAGTTGACATGGTCAGTGTTAAACAACTAAAAAATGGCTTAGCTCAACAGATAAAGCAGGGGTTCGATTTTCACAGGTAGAAAAAAAATTGTGGGTTTGCTTCACCAAAAATTTTGGTCAGCAGCCGCCACTGATATATATGTCTATATATTTTTTGCGTTGCATCGGCCCACCGGGAAAACTCCCGGTACTCCAGATGGCCAGTCCGACCCTGCCCTCCAGGGCTTCCCTACGCTCCCCAGCTACAGCCAGTCTACACCCTCCAGGGCTCCCCTACACTCCCCAGCTACAGCCAGTGTACACCCTCCAGGGCTCCCCTACACTCCCCAGCTACAGCCAGTGTACACCCTCCAGGGCTCCCCTACACTCCCCAGCTACAGCCAGTGTACACCCTCCAGGGCTCCCCTACACTCCCCAGCTACAGCCAGTGTACACCCTCCAGGGCTCCCCTACACTCCCCAGCTACAGCCAGTGTACACCCTCCAGGGCTCCCCTACACTCCCCAGCTACAGCCAGTGTACACCCTCCAGGGCTCCCCTACACTCCCTAGCTACAGCCAGTCTACACCCTCCAGGGCTCCCCTACACTCCCCAGCTACAGCCAGTGTACACCCTCCAGGGCTCCCCTACACTCCCTAGCTATAGCCAATCAATGCTTTACAGAGCTCTCCATGTGCACTGTCCTCCATTAACCTCCACTGCTCTCTAGGCCCCTAGTGGCCAGAGGGCACACTGCACTCCCTTGTTCTTCCATTCCCAGTCACCTCACCTGTGATGGGGCCTATTGACCACAGATGTTGGTGTTCTAGAAGGCACCTCATCCGGACTTCATTTAGCTGCTTCTGGTGTGTTGCCAACACTTACGGCATCACCAGTGACTGTACTGCATATGTCCTCCTGAAGCCTTGCCTGGTACAAAACCCTGTCATTCAGTTATTGCTAGCTATTACTGGGGCTACTGCCCTCCAACTCTGAGCAGGCTGACTAATTAGCTAGTTCAAATCAATTAGATACACACACAGCTAAAACTGACCATTGCTGCTAGGTTGCTAGCAAATTATTGATACCTTTAACACGCTATGTAATTGCAACTCTGAAGCTGAGATTTTTCAAAATTTCTTTTTCAAATAATGTGTTACCCAATGTGGGGCTATGTATGTCCAATTCCCTCCCTAATTTTGAATGTCCAATTGTCCCACCCAACCAAATTCATGGAACAACCCCAATGCACATGACACACAGGCATTTTACTTCAAACCCACGGCTTTCCTTCGAAATTGAAGCGGACATTTTACATGCAAAGTTGTTTCTGCCAAGCTGTTTCTGTAGCTGTTATTTCTTCTCGGAATATTTTCTGAAATATATTAATATATTTATTTTTCATACACAGATTTAAAATATTGACTATTCTGTTGTAAATATACAAATTTGGAAAACAAAGAGAAAATATGTGTAATATTAAATAGAAGCTGTGCTTTTCAGGCAGACTCAAATATTTAAATATCAATCTACAATGTAGATGCAGTTGTCTACAGCAGTGATTTTCAACCACTGTGCCGCGGCACACTAGTGTGCTGTGAGAGATCGTCAGGTGTGCCGTGGGAAATTATCCAACTTCACTTAATTAGTAACACTTTTGGTTGGTGGTGTGACTCAGGATTTTTTTAATGTAAAAAATGTGCCTTTGCTCAAAAAAGGTTGAAAAACACTGGTCTACAGCACTATTTTAATAATTTACAAGTAAGGCCAATTCCAAAGGAAATCTATTAGCACTTTAAAAGCAATTTCATCCATCAGCAGTGATTTCATTTACAGGGCACACAAGAGAGTGCCTTGACGCCTCCCAGAGACTCCAGCTTTTCAGTGGCGCTTTCCACAAGAAATGCTCATTGTTCCTTCTCAAGCTCAGCTGCCATTGCCCTTAATTGTTTTGTTTGCAAGGCTTTATCAGACATTTGGCCTGCCTCCTATGCACTTTCTCCAGATGGTTAGCTGCTCCTGATTCAATTTAGCATTGGCTTGGATACATTGCCCTCTTTCCCCTGGAATCAATTCCCCCCCTTAACACGGTGGCGAGGAGAGGCAGACGCGGACGCGCTCACTGCCTCCCTATCTTAAATATTGACTGACTCCTAAATATTGACTGACTCAGTAATGGGCTCACAGAAGCTGCGGTTGCTGATATGTGCGCTCCGCTGAATTTGTCAGCAGTTTCGCTTCCCCAAGTATTCGTTTTTGCTCCCCTCCCCGACAGACTTATGTATTCTTTCCCCCCTGATACACCTGCAAGTTCTGAAGTCGCGCGGGCTGTCGCGTTTCCTTATCTCTGATTTAATTTGTCCATGTCTTTTACAGCTCTGTGTATAGTTTAAAAGTAAATTAAAACCAGCCCATTGACTTAAGATTTATTTAATTAAAAGTGAGGTGTCTGCCAGCTGGATGGAGCCCAGTGACCACACAGATTTTCAGAGTCTGTCTGGCAGCAGATTTGGGTATTGTGCCTTACCTCTGTCCCAGTACTTCAGAAACATTTCCTTTTCCAGCTCAATTCACACACCCCTCTTCTTAAAAGCCAAATTAAAAAGAAAGAGGGGAACGGAAAGCTCAGAGCTACAGTATCTGCCATCCCGTGCTTTTACATAAAAGGAAGCGAGGGGTGCTGTGTGAGCAATTGGTTCCAATTGCCAGAGGATTGGTCACGGTCAGTCTTCAGGGGGTGGAAATCCACGTGAGAATGTTGTGTCTCTATCAGCGAGGGGGCTGGAGCGGCAAGCGGTGGACAATGGAGCTCTCATAACAGTCCGGGTGAAGCGGAACACAGAATCATCAAGGCCTGCGGTCCACCTCTCCCACCGCTTTAACTCTGCCAGTGCCGATGTACCATATGCAATTACCATGCTGCTCAACTTGGGCCACTCTATATGTACACAGTATAAAGTGGCCGTATGGTGGACTGGCGAATGGAGTCCCGGTCAGAGAACGAGGCCCTGTGACCCATGAGATGGGCCCGACTCTCAGGCTGTTCAGAACGCTCTGTTCTGAACCCGTCAATCACGATTAGGTGGTACTCCCTATCTGTTGCCACCATACGAGGATGGGGGAAAGAGAGAAACGGATCCAGTTTGCTGTGGTGAATTAAGCTGCCCCACCTCCCCAGACTCAAAGAAGGACAGCCACTGACTTTAGGCAGCAGAGACCTGCGGGGTGCTTGTGCTGGGAACCTGGAGAGAAGACAGAGGAAGACAATGGTAGAGTCTCTGCTTTGGGCAGACTGGGGGAGCGAAGGGGATTAGCAGAGGGGTCAGAGGTCAGCAAGGACCAGGAGGATTTCCCAGGCTACAGGGACAGACAGGGGTACAGCTCCACAACACATCCACACACACACACACACACACACCAAGTGATGTCAGTTGACTCCCATCCCACATTATCAGTGTCAGTAGAAACCATTCAACCATCTCAGGATAAAGCTACCCCGTGCTTAAGATGAACATCTATACACATCTGCACACAAAGGAGCTTTCACCAAGCCTGACGAGTGACAATCCTAAACTGCCAAATGTTGATTTGGATTAATGAGTCAGGGCTAAGGACAAACCCAGGCCTGTGACACCACCTGACCTGACTGCATAACTCTGTGTATGTATACCCAGCAAGTTATTGAAGAAACATCCCGAGCCCCATTCATAGTGGTCTTGTCAGAACAGCCTTCGTCAATCTCGTTTTCTGAATCGTAAGGCTGGAGACATAGGAACAGAATTGGGGCCCAGCACAGAGCACAGTCCTGCATCACCTACTTCCAGCACCTCCCAAAAATGTGCAGCCCCCCACCCCCGCCCCCGCCCCTTCCTGTCCTCTTTTCACTGGAACCCTCAGCACTCAAACTCGCCTTTACATCTGTCGCCCCAATTAGCCATTCAGCTGCCCAGCAAGGGGACCCTCGAACCCTGAGAGAAAGCGCGGCGTGGCTGCTTGGCCTGGAGAGGACCTGCGTCTGAAGGGGCTTGCGGGGCGCTGGCTGACAGACAGAGGGCTGGAGTGGGGGTACGGGGGACAGGGAGGCCTGCCAGTCCTCCAGACGGGCCCTTTGTGGTGCTGACGAGGCCCCGATAAGTCCCCCCTTTCACAGCCTGAGCCCTTCGCCGGCAGCCCCTGGCTCCAGCCGATGACAGGGCCTGGTCTGCTGTTTGTCTGGCTGATTGAGAGGCACTAAATTAGGGGTCTTTGGAGAGGGGGGGGTGGGGGTAGCCTCTCTGGAGACGTGGGACAAGGAGGCCATTTCAAATTCCAAAATGTGCTGAATAGACACTGTCAATACCAAACAACATTCTTAATGAAGACAATCCGTCAAACTGCAGAATAAATACAACTTTTTAATGTCAATTTATTAGAACACATAACAAAAATGTGTTATGCATAAACGGGCTCTTCATTTGCCAACTACTATTTTACCATTGTAATTTCAGACGCTGGACTGTATAGGTGGTGAAACCCTGAAACCATTTACATTTATAATTAAACTTAAAGTAAAATCAGCTGAAGACAAAATCATTTCCTACTGTAAGCAGTGTTCACTTCTGTGTTCTTGGAACATGAAGAATGCTGATTTACAGTCGGGAGTTTCACTTCAGTTTTCTTAATGGTCTCTGACAGCCGCAGAAAGACCAGGCACAAGCACAGCCAGAATAAACCGTCCATTTTGTCTGCATTGGCTTATGGGGTTCCAGCTTTCCCGGTGTCTCTGGTCTGCTCGACAGCAGGAAGGGTCCCTCCCGTCTCTGCACCCTCAGAGGTGCGCTTACAGCATCAGTCCTGAGGAAACGGGGGCATCGCCAGTGGAGTTCCAGATGTAATACTCAGCGGACACTAGCTCTCGGGCTTCAGGGACACAGAAAGGCAGAAGAAAGAGAGAAAGAGTTTGTCAGGATTTTGGCGGGAAACTATGCCAATTCAACCACCAACACTCACACACACACCCCCATTCGTACAGAGCTCTCCTGTCATTACAGGACCTGCAGCACAGAGTGGTTATAAAAGCAGTAACCTTGTTTCTGCACCACTCTTAATTGGAAAAACATTTATAGAGCTATAATACCACACTTGCAACAGAACACTGTCACACACAAACTCACTCGCACAGTGACAGTACTGCTGCCAAGCAGGGACTATCCCAACAAACTACGCTGCAAAGTGAAAATAAAAACATTCAGGAAGTCATTCTGAAAGAACAGTAGCATTTAGTTTTCCAAATAGAAGAATCCATATGAAATGAGTGTTTCTTGTTTGTGCCGATTTCGTCTCATTTTACATAACACTTAAGACTGTAAGCTTTTTTCAGTAACGTGTGAACGCCTAAAGCATTCTCAGTATTGACCATGCTGATAACAATGGGGGGGTCTAGTCCCACTTGCAAGCCTAACGACAATGTGGGCCGGCTGTACTGAAAGCCAGGAGAAGATCTGGGGGGAAGAGCTGCAGTTTTGCTGAGGGGGCTGAGGTGTGATGTAACACTCACAGGTGGTGATGCGAGGCTTTGCCATGGAGTAGATCTGCACAGAGTGCTGGTCCACACTGCACCCGGACAGAGTCAGGTCTGGAACCCGGAAGTACAGCTGTAACACAAAAAAGAAACACACACATTAGCACTCCTTTAAAAACATTTCTCCTGACACATGTTCTACTCACTGAAGAGATATTCAGCTCTTTGTTCTTGATGCAGAAAGCCATCACTGCCTTTACTGAGGGTTTTCAAGATGTGACTATCGCTCTTCATCGGATCAAAGACAAAATATCCCCAGCTAGAAATCTCTAATAGTCAGCACTGGAAGTTCCAATTCCAACCAGAAAGTCCAAGCCATTAAAGTATTATTAGAGTATTTGCAAATGTTTGGGTTGTGTTTTTTGTTTTTAGTTTTTTTTAAATCCTGAAGGTGTAAGGTTTGCATTTATTTTGGCAATAAACATCCTATGTGGAAGTCCCATGGACCTGAAACTCTCAGGTAAATAGGCTACAGGCACATATACTTTATACTTTAAACACGACATGCTGGCCTCAGTCCACTGGGTGTCCCTCAGGCATTCTACCACCCAGGATGGGTAACGGATACATTTCAGAGTTTACTGGGAAAGAAAGATTCATTTAGCATTACCTTGTATTGTTCATGCATTTTGCTGCGTAATGTAATGTTACTAGTACTCTGTAGATAAGAGGGAGGCCTCGGTTATATCATTGTAATATACAGTGCCCTCAACTATTATTGGGACCCCTGGTAAAGTTTAGTAAAAAGGGTTGTAAAAAAATTCACCGTTTGGTAAACTAGCTTAATGTCACTCTGGAAAAAAAGAAAAAAATCCAACCTTTAATTGAAGTTAATTTATTTTGAGAAAAGAAAACCCTCATCAAGAAATAAATATTTTTAACAAAACCACGTGTCTCAAACATCAAACGAGCCTCAAACCATCACTCTGCTGCCAGATATGCAGTAGATATGGATGGATCACTTTAAGGGTTTCTTCTCCGGACTTATTTTTCCCATAGAGTTCAATATGAAAATTCGTCAGGAGAAACAAACCTGAAAGTGATCCATCCATATCTACTGCATATCTGGCAGCAGAGTGATGGTTTGAGGCTTGTTGGATCTCTCAGACCCTTGATGACTTACAGCCATTTTACCAACCGTGTATTCCATACTGTTCCAGCATAATTTATAGCTAAATCTAGTCCCACCCCCAAATTCCCATAGAGATCCATTCAAATGCAGAGACATTATAGTATCGCTTGTAAGAGTACCAGAAAATAAGATATCAAGAGTCTTTTGATGTTGTTGGGTCACAGACATGAGGAAGTCATGGCATGCAAAGGATATATGACCAAATATAAAAAATGATTACTTTATTCTATATATAAATGCAGGGGTGCCAATAATTGTTGCAATTTACTTCAATTAAAGGTTGGATTTTTCTCATTTTTTCAGTGTGATATTAAGCTAATTCACCAAATGATACATTTTTTATAACCCTTTTCACTCATCTTTACCAGGGGTGCCAATAATAGTGGGCACTGTATAATCAGTTAAATAAATTTTTTGTTGTATAAAATGTTTTTTTGTTTTGTTTTGTAAATAAGTAGGATCCACACTCACTTTGATGTAGGCCGTCAGCCCTGTGCACAGAGGATCAGCTGGTCCTGAAATCTGCCCAGAGAAACTCACAGTTCCCCCGAGCGACACCTCCCGAGACCTGGGAAACTTCTGCCCTGGGGTGGCAGGGAGATTTGGACATTCATTACAGAAAGCAGAAGGCCGTGATGGGACACTGGAGTCCCAGGAAAAGAATAGGAGGGTCTGTTCTACCCACTGCACGTACCCAGGACCCAAACCAGCAGGCTCTTGTCCTTGGACACCTCCAGCTGCCCTGAGCTCACCTTCACATCCACGTTGCCCAGCTGACCCCTTTTTGAGAAATGGTAAGGAGCCTGTTAGCTTACCAACACAGGCTAACAACCTAATTTCCTGATTTTTACATGAGCATTATGTTCAAAATTAAGATCAATGCACTGCACAAAACAGAACAGGAATAGTTCAACAGGGTCTACCCTCAGCAAATGCCATAGAAAATCGATGTGTGCAAGAAGACAATTATACAAAGCCTTCTGAACTTGGATGACTAGGGGAGGTTCTGTGTGACTGCGTGTCGGTTTCACCTGTTGAAGAAGGGCAGGTGTGCCTCGCAGTACTCAAAGCAGTTCTTCACACTCTCGTGCAGCTTCAGGCTGACAGTCACTCTCAGCTGGCCCTCCTCCTCCTTCAGCTGATAGGACCCCAGGATGGGAGGAACTGGCACCTGAATGCAGACAGAACGAAGACGCTTTACATCTACGGACATCGCAATACAATACGGGAGTCTCTCCCATTCACTCTGTGACCTGGTGGCTCTGCTTGGTCTTTCCACTGTTTTCTGCATAGATGTGCTTCATTTCTTATTTTACAGTGAAGCTATGCATTCTTCGAATTGCGAGATTGAGAGAATATGACATTGCTACATTGTTTACCAGTTGTGTTTAGACCTTGCATAAAAATATTCTTTGTTAAATTACAATTGATTGTATATTCATAAAAACTTCCAACTGTGTGGTTGAAAATATTATGAATGGCTCAATATTGATATATAATATATGTTATTTCCATAATAATTAGTTCAGTCTCTTAAACACAACCTCTAAATGAACAAACAGACGTATACAATCCAGTGGGTTGTGGCGTTGGGGGGGGGCAGAAGTTATAAGCCCCCTAGTATAGATCCAGGCCTCCGTACCTGAGACGTGTAGCTGCAGAGACGGAAGGGCTCCAGCGGAGGTGAGAAAGGGAATTTGTAGGGCCCGGAGTAGGCGGAGCCATCGCTCTCATCTACGCTGGTGGCGGTCAGGATGCTGGCGTCCAGCGAGGTCACGCAGGGGTGGACCAGGATGTCCTGCAGTGGGGAGCCGTTGGGCGGGAGCGAGAGGGTGACCGTCACGTTGGGCAGGACCCCCTCCACCTCACACTGATGTCACACCAGCACAGCAATGGGAAGCAGGAGATGAAAGAAAGCAAGCAGTTGGGTTCAGAATAACTCACTTTTTTTATACAGATGAATGTACCACAAAAAACATACAGTTTAAGAGATCAGTTTAAATAGGGTCTTAAGGCTCATAATTTACAGAGACTAAATATGCCCGGCTCGACAACCAACAGAATAACTACACTGTAACAAAAACAGTTATTTTAAGGACAGTTACTGATTTAGTATACTATGAATACTATGTAATTATAAGCTGATTTAAACTTAAAGAACTGGTGGTTCATTGATTATATTGTTTCCTGGCACACGCACATGCACATTTTAAAATGTGCAGTTACAGTTAAAGCATTTTTAAGCTTCCAGTAAGATTATGAACGCTTGTGTGGTTCCTTAAATCGCCATCGAGTCGGGCCACAGTTCCAGGGTCCCTCCCCTCACCTTGCAGGTCACGCTGCCGTAGACGTCCCACTGGTCCTGCCGACTGCGGATGCCGTACTGCATGGACCGCACCATCTCGCTCAGCGCCACGCTCACCACCGCCCGACCCCGGTGGAGACCCGCTTTCCAAGCGGGCTGCTTCTGGGCGCCCACCGGGGTGGGAGCTGTACCTGCGAGTGACGCACCCATCTGGGGGGTGTCCAGGGGGGTGCCCAGAGGACAGACCTGCAGGAGAACCGAGGGCAAGAGGGCCATGCGAGACGCCAACGCCTCCCCCTCCAGCTTACCCCCGGCTCCACACAGGAAGCTCTGCAGGCCCGTCAGCAGGGAGAGGCCCTGGGACACGGAGGCCAGGCTGGGAAGGGGGGGCCGAGGTTCGGGGGGAGCCTCCACCAAGGGCAGACAGACCAGGATCAGCCCTCCCTGAACAATAGCCAACACGGGCCACAGGGCCCCCCCATCCCGGCCCTCCAGGTGCAGCTGCAGGGCCGGCGAACGCTGGGGCCGGGCGCAGTCATCCCGCGACACAATGAAGGGCTTATCAGGATCGGTTAGCCCCAGCTCTGTCAGGAGGGGGTGCAGGATGCCACAGTCCTCTGGGACAGGCACGTACTGCGTCCCTGCCAGAGACTTGGCACGCCGCTCAACTGTGGGATACCGCCTGCACAGAACATCAGACAGAGAGAAATAACGGGCAAGAACCAAAACATTACTGACATTATTTTGGTGGGACAGAAAAATTGCAAAATTCAAGAGCAACCAAAAGGCTATAAACACCATGAGCATTTGTCCTGCCAACTAAATGGTATTTTGATGACAATAGGATATGAGTTAGGGTATGAATCCATGAAGAGGTTTTTAATCCTGTCTATTCCAAAAAAGGGTGAGGGGGGTTAAAACTGTAGGTCTTTGAAGGGACTTCAACTTAAAATGTAAAAATACATTGACTTACTTTGAAAAGCGCACAGTTCCAGATTGCCCCTTCTCGTGAGTGATTATCCACAATGCACGGATACTCATTTCCACTTTCCTTAATTCTCCGTGTAGCAAACAACTACCAATTATATATATAGCCTATACCATTAGCTACTAACGTTGTTCCTGAACATGTAAAATCATCAAACATTCAGTTTAGCAGGAAGAATTAACTGTTCTCATCAGTCAACACAAATTTTCGCAAGCCAGGTAACTAGCCTACCTACAACTGGCTTGTTTTAGTGCTAAATTCACGCCATAAGTAACAAAAACTATTTTAATTTGCAGTCTATTTCTGTGGGGAAAAACAGCAACTTCTCAAAATATAATCTTTGCTGCACGAAAAGTGGTCTCTGATGAATCAGCGTTGCAGTCATTTAAAGTATTGATGCGCATTAGTGAACTACATCTATTACACGACTGTCTCGTTCAAAGCGATAAATAAAACCGAATGAAGCAACAGATTACGACAAAATCTTCATCTGCCCATTTCGCACCATAGCAGAAACATCTCTTCCTGTTTGAAAGATGACATGAATATAGCGACGCATGCGCAAATTGAACATTACTGCATGTGACACTACTCCCTCGAGTACGCGCTCCTGTTGCGAACTCGTTAGCTCTCCGTTCAATGTGAGATCGAACAGTGCGATTGAAACAGGTCTAATAATCTACTATAGCTGTGCTGTAAATAAAGGTATGATGATACGCACTTTCAAAAACCCATCTCCAGTTTCACTTTAGAGTTTCCCTATCTACTCAGGCTACCTCCATAGCCTGTCCATTTCAAAACCCTCTTACTAGCATACTGGGTAGTCAATCATGGGCCCCAGCTGGCTATCTTTTGTCCCTCCACTTTTGTACTCATGCTCATTTACAACCTCATTGGGTCCCCAGTCCTGGATTGAGCTTCCTAAATTAATTAAGACCAGTAGCCGCTACTTCTGAAGCTCCTCAAACTGTAGCTTCATTCGACTCCGATCTCCTTCAAACTGCTGGTTTAACTATGATATACAGATAGCTAAGGAATAGTTTAGTATAATTAATTATTTATTTTAGGTCATCGTGTGCAGAGGGTTATTTGTATTTTAGTAAATTGTATACTGTAAATTATATTATTCTGCAAATCCATAAAGGTGTTTTCCAAATGCAGAACGCATTCAGAATAAGTGAGCTCGGGAACGCGCTTCTTGTGGGTGGGGCTTGTCGTCTCCATTTCCGGGGCACGAGCGGACATGGCTGCTGCTGGATGCAGGAAGCAGAGAGGCTGTTGTGTACAATCTTGAACAACATCAGACATTATTTCGATATAAAATCGAGCCGGTCGACCTGCAAGTCCACTGTGTTTCTCGGGCCAGTCCGGTCTACAGTTGCCGCAGACATAAGATTTCTGTCGGAAATCGACCATGGCAGCTACAGCTCAACTATTCGAGGTGGGGCTACGAACGAGCATAGCTAACCAGCGAACGTTAACTATTAACGCATAGCACAGACCAAGCTAGTTTAGCCTTCTGTAATAATCATTTACCTACGTCAAGTATGTGCAACTATCCGTTTCATGCAATTCCTTAATTTCTTTTTGCCCTCATATATTATGTGCCGAAATTTGAGCTAGCTTGCGTGCTATCTAGCCCTGTCTTTTTTATTTCCGGCCGTTGATAAATGATTGATGTTTACAACTAAGGTCGGTTTCAAGATGCAGTCGTTGAATGACAGTAGAGGCCAGCTGAGTACGCAATATATGCACTATTTATAAAATATGCTGTCCCGATCGTGTTGTACTGGTGCTCTATGTGTAGGAGTACGCAATGGTACAGTCCAAAAATCTCAAGGGATTTGACAGGATTGCTTGGCTGTCCGTAGTCATCTGCTCTCATATGAAATATTTAATATCATTATGAATTTTATTCACAACCAAATAGTTAACGTTATCCTCTTCAGGTGAAGAGGAAATGACAAGAAATTAATTAGTTCTGGAGTTTGGTCCGGTTTATATGCATAGGTCTTAATTTTAGTTGATGAACATACTGTATAGCTAGCTTTCTTTCTATTGTTTTAATGGCAGTGTTGTAAATAACTGTATGGTGTGAACTTCCGAAGTTAAAACAACAGGAGAAATTGCTTAAGAACGACTTTTGTCTGATTGATAGCTTTGTATGTATCAGTGCAGTATATATGTAATATGTTAAAACAATAAAACATCTGATAATATTTCAGTTACTTCTGTCAGATAATGTGATTTAATGTTTTAATTGTGTATGTGAGCTAAAACTACACAATGCATATACTATTGAAATATATAGTTATTATTTTGATATGCATTATATTTTGATGTCATATTTTTGCTATAACATTTCTTACCTGGATGGAAGGATGAAGACTAGCGATACAAATTAAGTGCATTTCCCAAACCATGTGCACTAGAATTAAAACTATTTATATCGGTTTTTATATAGTGGGCCAAGACAGGAACAATTTCTAAAATAATATTCCATGAAGTGCAATTCCTGCTTGTTCGTATTTTAAATGCTCATTTGCGGTTCATGAAAAACAGCTCTTTACATACTGATGGTGCAGTTTGCGTGATTATTTCCCTCGCAGGAGCCTTTTGATGCAGATGAGTACATTGAGAGGCTGGCATGGCGGACCCCGGGAGGGGGCTCTAAAGGGGGCGCTGAGGCTTTTGACCCCAAAAGGTAATAGCCCCATTGCCCACCTGTGACCTTGCCGTCCCCCTCATGCAGGCACGTCTTCACAACTGTACCGTCTCAGTGTCTGTTTGACTGACCTCATTGGCTGACATTTATAACTGTGTTTCTGTGTCACTTCCGTCAGTGCATTTATGTGTCTGGAATGGATTCACTGCAGTTCTGTGTGCATCTGTGTTTGAGAGTATACTGTAAACGTGTCTGCGTGTATGTGTGTGAGTTAGGGAGAGAGGGAGGGGCTTTTGCTAGGACAGCCCACGGGTTGCCCCCAGCATGTGCTCATCACCCCGCCCCCCAATTGTGACAAGCTCTGGCAGATGCTCTCTGTCACGTCAACTGTTCTGCATAAGAGGAGACAACGTAATTCAAAAGTTGAAGGCCCCATTTACACGCCTGGGTTCCCCTGAGAACCAGTGACGGGCACCGCTGGGCAGCCTTCGCTGGCATGCCAAGCCACAGTTTTCTTTGCCATCTGCTCTGTCTCTGCCAGACTTTGCCGTGTAGACACTTCAACGCAGTGCATCATGGGAAATGTCAGATTGCAGACCCAAAGCACTGAGTCATGGCTTACTGAGAGAATGTGTTTTGGAAAGGCGAGCTGGTCTTAAGCTGCAGTAGCCAGTGTGGAGGGAATTACTCAGGAGATTACATAGTCATCACTTTATGATGTTTTCTCCCCCCGTATAGAAACTAATGCTGACTTGGAGCCTTTGGTCTTTGGCCCATATAGGACTTATAATGCCGCTGACGGTGGCTGTCAGTAGGAGGAACCAGCAAATCCAGAGTCCGAGAAATTAATTTCACAATACTCTTTTTCTCTTGCTGTAGTGAAAGGTTAGCAGGAATGGTAGCTGTAATTCATCTCCTTTGAAAATGGACCTTTAGGCAGTTTTCCTGCTGATTCTATATTAGTCTCTTCATAAAGAAGTTGAACGTGGTCAAAGCCTCCCAACCTCCACTGCAGGTTTTTAATAAGTTCTTGTGTCAGGGCCATCAGGCTGAAAATATGGTCAACCAATTTTCCTTTTATGTTGTCCTGCCATTGCCCCAGTCAACGCTCTAGTATCTTGTCTTTTCCTAAACAGAGAACGTCCCACGGGCACCCTGCCATTAATGTAGGAGTTGGCCAGGCTTACATTCTGCTGAGTGCAGTGGTTGAGACTCGCATGCTTTCTGCTCTGCCACCTTCAGGCTGCTAGAGGAGTTTGAGAACCACATCGAGGAGCTCAAGCAGCTGGACGAGCGCATCCAGCGGCGAGTGGAGAAACTGGAACAGCAGTGTCACCGGGAGGCTAAGGAGTTCGCCCGTAAAGTGCAGGACCTCCAGAGGAGCAACCAGGTCAGTCCCAATGCACAAAGGCTGGGGTGGGGCCTTGTCCTTCGGGCCTGCCTGCAGTACAGGCCGAATGTATTTCACATCCCTGAGGCAAGTACATTAGAACAGTTATACATGAGGCAAGCTCAGGTATGCAATATGTATCGGGTGTGCCTGTCTGCTGTTCGCCCTCCGGTGCTTCATTCTACCTATACAATCAGCTGAAATATTCAGCCAATCACAAACTTAATCTCTGCATGCACAGTATAAATCAGAGATGGACATCCCTTGTGCAGTCTTATAGGCACTTTTAAGCCCCTGGGTTTGCGGACCGCTGCAGCCCTGTCCCTCCCCTGGTTCAAGCCCACGGCTTGACGCAACCTGGAGTTCCAGATGTATCACCCCACCCCTCTGAATTGCATATTATACATCTCTTCATTGGACTTTCTACTTAACAGCTAGTTTAATATCTCAGACTGTAACATGCTCAACCTACTTGATTATTTGCTGTGTTAGATGCCTCATTACATTTCTGTTACCATCCATTCCACCTTTATTTTAAACCGGGCCGGCCAGCAGTGGTTGGGCTCTCCCTCTCTAGCCATGTTCCTCCCGAGATTTCTTTCCATCAGAGAGTGTTTTTCTTGCCACTGGGGAGTATTTACCTCGTGTGCTGTTTGGTGGTTCAGCTTCAGGCCCAATTTTCCTTCTCTGTACTCTGTCTTTGTGACAGTTCTCTGTAAAAAGCGCTATACAAATAAAATGGAATTGAATTGAATATTTGCTTTCTTCTCACTGGAATTATGTAGGGACCAAATTCCAATTTTACAACACATTAAACAAGGAATATCTACAATGGAACAAAAAATTGAATCTGCAGACCTGCAGGGCTAGAATAAAGTGAGTCTTAAATATGTTATTTTCTTCATGAATGTATGTCAGTGTTTGTCTTTCTTAAAGGTTTGCTGCAGTTACTCTGATATTTTACTGATATTTTAAGGCCTGGGAGAACCTTTCACCCTTTGGCTGTTTGCATGACTGCAGTGTTTTGTTCGGCGCGTGACTTTCTGTGACTTTCTATCTCTGTCTGAACAGGTGGCTTTCCAGCATTTCCAGGAGCTGGATGAGCACATCAGCTATGTGGCGACCAAGGTGTGTCACCTTGGCGACCAGCTGGAAGGAGTGAACACGCCACGGCAAAGAGCGGTGGAGGCCCAGCGTCTCATGACCTACTTCAATGAGTTCCTGGACGGGGAGCTGCGCAGCGATGTCTTCAACAACCCCGAGAAGGTCACGCTACAGCCCAGTTGTACCAGCTGCACGTGCCCGTATTCATTTTTCCCTGAACACAATGTCACTTCTTCTTCGTTCCACTCTGGCTGAAGACGCCACTTTGGCATATCTTATGGCCCTACTCTTGTCCATGCAACCAGTATGCTGTCTCCACTACATAGTGCCACATATACCACTCCTCGTAAACTTCCAAACATATACCACTCCTCGTAAACTTCCAAACATATACCACTCCTCGTAAACTTCCAAACATATACCACTCCTCGTAAACTTCCAAACATATACCACTCCTCGTAAACTTCCAAACATATACCACTCCTCGTAAACTTCCAAACATATACCACTCCTCGTAAACTTCCAAACATATACCACTCCTCGTAAACTTCCAAACATATACCACTCCTCGTAAACTTCCAAACACATGTATAACACTTTTTTTGCAATTATGTACAACATTGCTCTCAGTATCACTTAAATAGTCATCATCACTTCTGTGAAACACTGTGAAGATTTTTTTCCCTTCAACCAGGCCCTAGTTATCCACTCTCAGATTTAATACACACTAAATCATTAGCCTTAGTGGTCCCTGAGAAGTCATTGTCACATCCATCGATCTGGTTTTTTTATGTCCCGTCAGGCTCTAGCTACGCACCACCGGACTAATGAATGCATCATCCGCTCCTTAGTAGTCATCTCAGCTTTCACACTGAAGTATGAATATTTCTTATTTCACTTGCGTGTGAAAAAGCCTTCCATCTATCATTCCCACTTTTGCCTCCCCATTATAACAAACTGAAGAAATTTGTTCTCATTACTGAACTAGGTCTACCACCCCACAAACGTTTTTCAATATAAAAGGTCATCCTGTGCAGCTTTCCAATGATGATGGAACAGTGTTTCTGAAACTTTTAGGACTGGCGGTATGCCAGCTCATAGTCTTCTGGGACCAGTCTAAGTCACGTTTTAATGCCACTTCTTTCCTGTAGAAGCTTTGCTTTGATAAATGAAGGGTGTGTTGTGGATTGGGGGGGGGGTGGTATCGAAAGGGTTTCTCACTTGCATGGATTGGAGCTGGAGAGATTTAAAAATGAAACGTATGCAATTAGAGGGGAACCGAGGGGCCTCGCGCTGATAGAGTAAGGACTCTAAGCTCTGTTTTTTGGGTTGGAATGCTCTGGGATAAGCAACATAAGAATTGATAACAGTTGATTCCTGCTGGAGGGAAGTCACGTGAGTTATGGAAATATGCAATTTTCAGTCATGCATTATTAACTTAGCAACCGTACTATTAAACTATCAAAACCGATTTTGCAGTGTCATGTTGAATAAGTGGGTGAGTAGGGGTAAAGCCACGTGAAAGCCGTAGTTTGAGAGCCAGGAGTATCAAGAGCTGGTAAGGTGGACCCCTAGGGTCTGGCAGCAGGGAATGCTAAATGCTACCTTGTACAGCCCTGTGTAGCCGTGACTCAGCTCAATGGAGGGGTGGACCTGGCCAACGGAGCCTGAAAACTAGCATCACGCGATGGAAGTGAGGTAATTGTTCCTTTCCTTTCTGGCATGTGTCCGAAGCAAACAAATTCAGGAAAGGGCCATGCAGCCTGACACGGAGCATGGAGATGGCGGCCAGCACCGGGGGTCCGGCGGGATTTAAATTTTGTAATTTTTTTAAATTATTATTATTATTTTTTTTTTTACACGAGCATACCTCGAGCCGAGGAGAAGAGCTGTGTGTCAATAGCTGGAGGGGGAGGCTCCGCTAATCCTTCTGAAAGGGAGGGCTGGCCCGCCAGCATGGAGACAAGTGCTGCTAAACCCTGACTGCAGGGAGACGGCTACATTACTTACATGGGATTTAGCTAATCTTAGCTAGAGGACAGATACTTAGAAAGCCTCGCAGAGCAAAAAGGCAGCATCCACCTCACGGGAGTGGGGTAATGATGTTAGCTGAGGCAGGCATGTGCGGGAACAGAATAGCTGGGGATGGCGGGGTCGGCGCACGTTTCGGGTGAGTGGGGGGGGGGGTGTTCTCGACAAGGCCCTCTAGGAAGATATCCTGGCCCGGACAGATTATTGAAGGATATTAAGAGTCTTGCGGGATCACACCCCATTCAGAACGGCCAGGCGATAAGAGTTGGATGCGTTGCAAACTCTGGCGCCGCTGATATTCAGGTGAGCGGAGTTGGCAGTTATCAGTCGGATGGCGTGCATGCAGCGGGTGATTTAATTAAAGCTCAACTCCCAGAGCGGAGGTGCTTCCAGCCCTCTTCCCTCCCAACGCCTGCCTCATGGGGTCCTCTCCCCTCTCCCTCCTCCACAGATTAAAGAAGCTGCTGACATCATTCAGAAGCTGCACCTCATCGCCCAGGAGCTGCCGTTTGACAGGTAAGTTACCCAGAATGCAGCTCTGCTGAGCAGTGGCAGGGGTATACCCCGAGAGGCTGCTGGCCTCCAGTGTTCAGATAAAATGTCCAAACCAAGTACACCAACAAAACAGATGCTAAAGAACCATTTGGATCTCATATTCTGTTGTTAGATAGAACAACAATAAATACCCAGGGAATAGCTTCTTAAATAGGAGGCTGTCTTGACTCATTAGTGTTATACATGTGAAACTGAAAAGGATTCAGCAGCTGTTCACAATAGCTCTGATAGCCACACTATTTGTTTTTCTTGGGGACTCTTTCTAAGGTATGTGTTTGTCTTTTCCTTTGTCTCTGAACAGGTTTGCTGATGTAAAGGCCAAGATAGCCAG
This sequence comes from Ilyophis sp. 1 JC-2022, assembly GCA_022702515.1. Lineage (NCBI taxonomy): Eukaryota > Metazoa > Chordata > Actinopteri > Anguilliformes > Synaphobranchidae > Ilyophis > Ilyophis sp. 1 JC-2022. The sequence continues at coordinate 32,094,629 of CM040406.1, read as the reverse complement.
TGAGTAGCTTCTTCTGAAACATTTAATGGAAATCAGTCTTTTATACAGCAGTCTACAGGGAATATTAAAGGGAACTCCACCTTAAAGCAGTCTGTCTGCTGATACCCTGGTCAAAAAATTCAAATATTTATGCTAATGCTAATTCTCTAGATGTCCTCTATCCTGGAAAAATGTGCCCGATTGATGCATCACTGCGGGAGCCACACCCACTCTAAAGAGCCAGTAATTCCCAAAAAGCAAAGCGCAATTTGTAGCAAACCCTGCCCCCCCCCTTCCACTTGTGCTTCAGGAATACTGAAACACAAACAAGAAACTGTACTTGACTAGTCGGCTTGTGTGTTACCTGTGATTGCCAGTGAAAATATGGCTCGTGCAAGCAGTTCATTTGATTACGTTCAAGAGGAATAGAACTTATGATTCCGATCAGGAAAGGAGCCCCTATTGTTTGTAGCCCATGTACACTGACAAGACACCGCAAGTTGGAAAGGTGGCAACACGCTGCTGCTTCAGCTGCCACTGATCAAACGATCTAGAAACTCATCACTTTCATCACACAGTTGTTTCCCGCTAGCATTAGAGATGGCTGGTGAGAAATAGTGTTCAGATAGCCGATAGAAAGCTTACATACTTTGACACCGTCTAGATAGCAAGCACAACGGTAATCTAGGCAGCTGTCGATCAATCGTTCATGCTGAAGTTTGAAACATGAATAGCTACCACAGAAACCAATCATTTTTAATGTTTTTTTTTGTATTACGGAATGATAAATGTCTGATGATACATCTTTAACAGCGGTAACCAGCAGCGTGCATCGTGCTCTTTAGGCTCATTGGGGAAAAGAAAGTTTGATGTAACATTTGTTATTCAGATGATGAAATGGTAGTTTATTGAAACACTCTCTCAGCCCTTGCGGAAGTGTGTAAACAACACACAAAAAAAAAAAAAAAAGTAAGAAAACTGTGTGGGAAGTCTGGTGAGATGCGTCGTTTTTTGGGTGGTGAAGTGGGGGGAAGCTATCTATACAGTCATAGCTTAGAAAATTAGATTTTTTAAAAACCTACTTAACAGTGTAAAAAAAAAAAAAAAAAAAATAAAATCAATGGAGTTCCCCCCTTCACATTTTCTAAAACATTAAACACTTAAGGGATAAATAATAAATAAGGGGTGTTATTTTGTGGGCGCGGCTTTGCGGGTGATCATTATGTAAATTACTCCAGCCACAAACAGCCATATTAAAATTTGATATTTTGCGTGTTTGGAATGGTTATACACTGTAAGAAAACAGTGAAAAAGACGCGCAGCAATGTTTCCGTTTTTATGGTGTTCACTTCTGGGTTTTCCAAACGCACCCGTATGTGTCTTTCTACAATGACAGCCGTCATCTTATCGGAATCGATAATATTTTTCTCTGTCTTTTAATACCTGCTTTTCATTTATGCTAAAATGGAAATACCCGCAAATATTTTTCCCAAACTTTCTTTCGAGCTTAGTAAATCACTTTACACGTGCTGAAGTAATCTATTTGCATGACCACCTCCCACTATTTTGCGAAATAACGTAGGGACACCAAATTTTGCACATTCATTCAAGCTAACCCGCAAAAATAAGAAATCATTGTATCTTTCAATTTTAGCACACGCAATCCTCTTTACACCTCGTTAGTTGATCACCTCAGGTGATTTTTGCGGGCGGTAACAGTTTTACGCGTGTTTTTGTACACGCAAACCTTTAGTAAATGTTGGTATTAGACTGTTGTTTTCAGGACTCAACATTCACTATATATGTATATGTGTTATAGAAGTTGCACAATTTTACAATCCAGCACAATTTTACAAGTTGTGGTTAAACTATTATAACAAACTATTGTGTGTGTGCGCGTGTACGTGCGTGCGCTTGTGTGTGTGTGCGCACATGAATACACATTCAGGTAAATATCATGACCTGGAGCGTCAGCTGATCCAGGAGTTCACGGCGGCTCAGCGCAGGGGGGAGATCGGCCGCATGCGGGAGGTGGCCGCAGTGCTGCTTCACTTCAAGGTGCCTCATGAAACACACACTTTTCAGCCTGTTCAACTGTCAAGCTAGCTCTTAGTCACCATTTATTTGTTGTATATTTGTGATTCTCAACAGTGCCCATTTTACGGACATCACTTCGCCAGAGTCACTAAAATAGAATGACCGGTTGTTCTGTTCAGTTATAAGAATCAAAAGGCTGTCCGTTCTAAGTCTTCTTTCATCATAAAAAATATATTGCTGTAATAAATAATGCAAACTGCTGTGGTTGTGTGTACCAGTCAAGTGCCTTTTAGCCTGCTGCAAATAAAGAGGTTCTTGGTCTACAATCAGGCATGAAAGTCAGTGGCACAGTACGGTGTGTAAGATCTTGAATGGCCTTTCTGTTGTCACATCCGCAGGGCTATGCACATTGTGTCGATGTCTACATTAAGCAGTGCCAGGAGGTGAGTCCAGCTTTTAATCTGAGCGCGCTCTGTTTGTACTGATAGGCCTCTCTCTCTCTGAAACCCCTGTTGGGTACTTATTTGGTCTGTAGTCTCCTAGGCATTGTCCTGTGCAGCCGTACGGTAAGGATTATAACGGCACCGTAGCTTATGTGACTCAGTATTTGCTGTGCTGCTGTGACATGGCGGGTCTCTGTGCTCAGGGGGCCTACGTGCGTAGCGATGTCTTCGAGGACACGGCCATCTTGTGCCAGCGGGTCAACAAGCAGGTGGGCGAGGTCTTCTGCAGCCCCGAGACCGTCATGGCCAAACTCATCCAAAACATCTTCGAGAACAAACTGCAGGTACTCCAGCCACGTGCTGTATAAAGGATCCCTGCCTTGCTTTATTTCTCTCCGTTTTATTTATGTTTCTGCTGTTTTTCTCATGTTACCTTTGATCAGATATTTGCTCTTTCCTGCTGATGTGCATCTTGATTCGCTGAAAAAAAAGTGGAATGAAAGAAATGGGGACTACATCCCCCAGAATTCCCCTGGAGAGCTCTGTTTAGGGAAAGAAGTAGTAACATGGATTTACTGAAAGTTGAGAGCCAGCTATAATAGTGCACAGGATGTAGAGGACAACAGTATAAATGTGCGTTCTTATTGTCTGCCTGAGTGTATGTTGCTCATGATCCCACACTTCTTTTTGGATCATTGGAATTTTTTGTAGACTGTGGGTTACACTTTACTTTAAACTTTACTAAACTCTTACATTGTCCATAAAAGCAATTAGCAAAGCAGATTACTGTAACTTATTAGCAATTTGTAGTTATCAGAACGGTATATACCCACTGGTAATTATTGGCCATTTATTTGCATGCAATGCTCTCAAACTATTTATTAGTCATCTCCTAGTGCAGGGATTTTTGACCTCTTCTGATCCAGGGACCTCCACCCAGGCTCATAGGCATACAGGGGACCCCCATGATAAATTAAAGGGTTATAATAAAAACAAATTTATAAAAAGTTTTTATATTTTGAAATATTTTCTCAAATCTATATATTGTCATTGCATATCAAGTCTGGCCAGGGACCCCTTACAGTACCTTCAATGACCCCCCTGTTGACAACCCAGGTCCTAGTGCATGAAGCACAGTCACAGTAAGGCACACCTAATTGAACATTTGTCCCCAGACCCATGTGAGAGACAAACTGGAGGAGGCCCGGCGGTCTGACTCAGAGCAGTATCTCAAGAACCTGTACGACCTCTACACCAGGTGAGACCGCAGTCCGTCTTTCCTATCCTCTTCACGCATCATGCCCACAAACATTGTGCTGGGGTACGACCAGTGTTAAATTAACACCAACCGCTAGCTGGTAAAATTTTGAGTGTGGCTGGTAACATTTTTACTCTAGCAGCCACCTTGGCCAGTAACCAACCAGGTTGCGTTATATTGAAAAAGGTAATGTGGCTGGTAAAATGTTGAAAATGGATGGTGATTTTTAGAATCCACAAGCCAGTCTGGCCAATGGGTGAAAAAGTTAAGTTCATACCCTGGGTGCGACCCTCTCCCGAAACCTCGCTGTGTGTCTCCAGGACGACGGGTCTGGCCACTAAGCTGACGGAGTTTAACCTGGGCTCGGACAAGCACACCTTCCTGTCCAAGCTGATCAAGAACATATTCTTCTCCCACCTGGAGAGCTACATGGACATGGAGCGCGAGTACCTGCGCACGCGCAGCGCCTTGATCCTGCAGCGCTACTACGACTCCAAGAACCACCAGAAGCGCCCGCTGGGCACCGGCAGGTAGAGGCTGCTGCTGTTCCCTCCCTCCCTGTGCTGCCTGCCTGCTACTGTGGGTTCAGTTCAGACCTATAGCGTTACTGTATGCTCCTCTGTCAGAAAAGCAGCTTATAGAACGCAATTATGGTGTAATCACTGTGTTAGCAACTGAACGACAGTCTATGAGGCAGGCTATTGGGTTTTAGAGTCATCTTTATTTCAGCAATTATTTTTCACTGCTGGTTTCAATTTGTAGTGGCTGCAGGTGTCCAGTTATACAGGAAAATAAATGCTTTCCTTCAAACCAGTAAGTGGGCTATTTTACCATTGAAATTCAAACATGCTGCTTCAAGATCACAAGGCGCAAAATGGATCTGCTGTAATATGAGTTGTTCATCTGCAGTCAGCTGAGCCCTGCTGTTTTACAGCACAGGGGCCCTTGGTCTTGATTGAAGCCTGCATGTTCATCCCCTGCGGGTCCAGCAGGGGGCGCTCTCCATTAACCCTGTCCTCTTCCCCTATGCAGCATTCAGGAGCTGAAGGAGCGGATCCGACAGCGCACCAACCTGCCGCTGGGGCCCAGCATAGACACCCACGGGGAGACCTTCCTGTCCCAGGAGGTGGTGGTCAACCTGCTGCAGGAGACACGCCACGCCTTCGAGCGCTGCCACAGGGTGACTCAGCGCCAGCCCCCAACGTTCACCTCACACGGGGATTCAAAATGCCTGTCCATTTCTCATCTACTGTTGCCTGGATACTGCACCCATTACATCCATTACAAAAGGCCCCTCTGTGTCTGCTTAGGGGAACCCTGTCTAGTTCAAGCGTTCTTCTTGGGCAAAATGGTTCAATCTGGGAGATTTCACACTTATCATAGAGTGTTAAATAAAGAACCTAACAGGGTTTCCCTATGGAGACAAGCCAAAGAACTCTTTTTTTTCTTTCTGATAGTATCGATACACACCCAACATTCATTAGAATTGGTTGGTTATAATGTAGTGAGATGTAATAATGTAGTGTATAATGTAGTGTAATTGCAATTAGAGCCTCGCTTGCCCCTTATTCTTCTCCAGCTGTCAGACCCCTCTGACCTTCCCAAGAATGCCTTCTCCATCTTCCTGCTGCTGGTGGAGCACCTGTGTGTAGACTACATCGACTACGCCCTGGAGATCGGCCTGTCAGGTATTCCCAACTGTCAGGTTTAATTGCAGCAGAGGTGTGAGGAATAATGCAGTGATACATGAATCCCGGAGTGCTGTCTACCCAGAACCACTCTGTATGTCCTGCTTGTCTCTCATAGTGTAGTGCTAGTGGGTGTCCATTAGAGTGGTGAGTTCAGCAGTGGTGACATTTGAATTGAAGTAGTCGCGGTCAGATATGAGAGGGATGGGAACACATAGTTGAATAATGAGAATTCTTAAACTAAGGAATGATGAACCAGTTTATATGTCGCTGCCCTGCCTGCTTTAGAATAGTACGGAGTGGTGATCCTCTGGCCTGGTGGGAGCTGTCAAAAGAAAGTGTGATTTTACCTTCTCCCCGCAGCTATCCCCTCGTCGGACGCTAAGAACGCCAACCTCTACTTCCTGGACGTGGTCCAGCAGGCCAACACCATCTTCCACCTCTTCGACAAGCAGTTTAATGACCACCTAATGCCCCTTATCAGGTAAGAGAATGACTCCAACATTGCTGTTTGTTCCTGCCACCAGCACCCCCAACCCCCTTCCCTCTGAAGGCTTCCTCAGAACCTGAGTTCAGTATACCCCCCTCCCCCCCCGACCTCTCTGTTCCCCCTCAGCTCTTCCCCCAAACTCACCGAGTGTCTTCACAAGAAGAAAGAAGTGATTGAGCAGATGGAGGTGAAGCTGGACACCGGCATTGACAGGTCAGTCACTGGCCATGCTCCCATCTGTACAATATCCACAGCACACCCATCGGCCTGTGCTCTGTCCTAACCTGCCCAAGCATATAATCTCTACGCCGGGCTGGTTATGTCGACTATCACGGGACAGTATCCTGTGAAGTGACTGAAACAGGACTGATTGCTGTGCGTTCCATTGCCACTGTAAATAGGCCTCAAGCAAATAAATGGGCTCAAAATGTTTATAAATGTCAAAATGCTGAAAGTCACCATGGATAACGGTATCTATTACGCCCGTGAAACAATGCGCTGTAACAATATAGTTAATGAGCAGTGCTGTTCATGCATTGACCATTTCCACTCTGGGGGCTGACAGCCTTTGTTTGATCAGGCAGCTTTGATTGCCGTTTCTCCTGCTCTCCTATCCAGGACACTGAACTGCATGGTGGGCCAGATGAAGTACATTCTGACCACAGAGCAGAAGAAGACCGACTTCAAGCCAGAGGACGAGAACAATGTCATGATCCAGTACACTATTGTATGAGCTCTGCCACTACGCCGCATTTGGCTTTACATGTAAAGCGCATACAGCCAGGTGACTTCTATAGCATAAAGTTACACCCCCCACCCTGTTCTCTGTCTGTTCGTCCCCCCCAGGCCTGCTCCAAGGTTTGCGCCTACGTCAGCAAGCAGGTGGAGAAGGTGCGTCAGTCCATGGACGGGAAGAACGTGGACACGGTGCTGATGGAGCTGGGCGTGCGTTTTCACCGCCTCGTCCATGAGCACCTGCAGCAGTACAGCTACAGCTCCATGGGCGGCATGCTGGCCATCTGCGACGTGGCCGAGTACCGCCGCTGTGCCAAAGACTTCCGGGTGAGGGGTCAAGTGACATGGGTCAGAATATTGAAAAAAGAGTTTTAATGATGGGGGTAAACATTGTGTTTTCATGCTGTTTCACCAGGACCAGAAGGATGTTTTAAAGTTTTGGTCGACTTTCAAGCAGAAAATTACCGGTGTCAATTTTTCTGTTCCCTCCCGATTCATCTAAAATGCTGACAGCTCTTTGTCTCCCCCTGCAGGTCCCTCTGGTACTGCAGCTCTTTGACACTCTCCATGCTCTGTGTAATCTCCTTGTGGTTGCCGCTGACAACCTCAAGCAGGTGTGCTCAGGAGAGCAGCTTACCAACCTGGACCGACACTTGCTGCATGCCTTCGTCCAGCTAAGAGCCGACTATCGATCCTCCAGGCTGGGCCGCCATTTCAGCTAATGACCACCAGGGGTCACTGCAACCTCTTTGTAGCCAATGACACTACCGCCCAGTCACACCACACCTTCCATATGTCTGTATCCACCCTCTATACTCAACCGCATCATCCCCAAGAACAAACTTCCCCAGCGTCCCTAGACAGCCAATCAGAAGCCATATTAACATTATGCACCTTGTATCTAAGTCAGTTCTTCCTTTTGGCCTATCGTACACTTTCAGAGGAACGCACCCAGTGAATTACAGAAACCTACAATGGGTCTGGACTTGTGCACTTTTTTTCCCAAGATATTCAAACCTGCACTGACTGCAATGCCCTTTTGCTCATTCCTGTTTTACTGGGTCTAGTTTAACTCTCAGAATTGTAATCCCTCCAATATTGACAGAAACCAATTGAGAGCCTTTAATCTGTTTTATATACCGGTTGTTTAAAAAAAAGAAAAAGAAAAAAGAACCATCGCTGTATTAGATAGACAAGAATGACTGAACAGTTCAAGTTTTAGGAGCTTCTGTTCATTTTATGTTTTTGTTTTCATTGTGCCAAATACGAGTGCTGTGGCTCCACTGACACAAGGGAAATGAAGAGCTGTTCTGAAGGAGCCTGCCTTTCAGCCTAGCTAAGGTCTCCGAAGCGCTGCTTATTTTGGGATGGGGGGGTCGCTATGGGCCAGCTCTGCTCTGGGAAGTGGACTGGAACTAAACCCGGTCGTGGCGCATTCTCCCGGCGTTCCCGGGCCAGAGACTGCCGCGCCAGGCGCAGATAGGCATGCGGCTGCGGCCCTGACCTTTTGACCTTTCAGGGGAGGTCAGGCTCACGTCGAGAACATGGTGGTCTCTGCGCTAATCGGTGTCTGACCTGTAGCCCAGGTGACTGGCTAGCCTCCCAGGTCGAGGTTGAAGCTCCAGTAAGGTCACCGAAAGCTGTTTCATCACCAAGATCAGAGTGATCGAGGCTCGCTAAGAGAAAGACTTAGACTAACACAGACACTCCCGTGCCCAGGAGTAAGCTCCTTGCTGCGATTCAGAATGGACTTCTTTCTCGACTCATTGCAGCGTCTTAGTCTTTTAAAGAACCTTTGTTACAGAATAACTTTTTGTCCGCGCTCTGTAGAATCTACAGTAGGCGAAGACCAGTTGATGGTCACATGATTGGGGCAGCATGGTCGTTTTGTTTCTGTTGAGTCACTAAGGCCCAAAGCAGGGCTGTCCTTGCCTCCATCCCCATGCTGCCACTGTACAGCTCCTCACCTTTGTTAATGATTAATAAAGAAATGGTTACGTTGTGTTAATGGCCTGTCATTCTTGACTCATCCTGGCTTTATGCTTCAAGCATGGTCAGCATTAGTGTATAATTAGGTTTTCATATTAATCAGTCAGAATAGTTGCCTTTTTAATAGGCGTTAACTCTTATTCTGACTCTTAACAACATATACATGCTGTATCTAAATACATGCATACATAAATACAGATATAAAAAGCATGAATTTGAAGGTTCTATGGTATGTACTGTAAATTGTACAAGTGTAAAACAAGCGATAAAATGGACATTAAACAGACATAAACAAAAGGCAGAAGAAAAAGGGAAACCTTTTCATCCATACCTTAGGAAAATGCAAGGAATGTCTTCTTACTTAACCCTTAATCGTACCTGGCTTTAGTAATCCCCCACTACTGCAAACGGCATACAAACAGTATTTTATATGGATTAATTCAAAGAAATATTATTAATCCCCTTCGCAGACACCAGTTTCCAGGGCAATTTAGGAGAGATTACCTATTATCCATGAAAATCGCTAGGTATTTACTGAAGCAAATGTGGTTAGCAACCTGCTCCAGGATACAACATCTCACCCAGGAATTTAACTTTGCAGTCTTCAGAAGGAGGCCCCCAACCTCATAAATCCATCAAGGGACTTGTGTCTTTTGACTGGGGACGTACCTTTTTCAAACTTGTACTACAACCTTATATGATCCCTCAAACCCTTGCCATCCCCCAGTGCTTGATTGTACCAATCCAGTCATAAGCCCCAGTGCACATATATCTCTCTCAACCCCCACCATCTCCCACAACCACCGTTCCTCTACGTTCTTTCCCACACCAATCCCCGTTCTCATGTTTGGCCATCCCTCTCCCTCCTACCTACAATAGACAGGGCTAACAGCAACATTAATTAAACTGTGCCCGTAGTCACAGAACTACACTGAATGGACGTCACTGAAAACTTTAGTTCATCTCTCGGACCAAAACCACATTTTACCAATGCAATAGAACAGGCCAAGGATCTCAGCCAGTTCTTGAAATGGAGTTGTGTAAGACGGAAGAGACGGGAAAGCTAGAAGAACACAGAGTGTAGTGTTCTGTAGAAGGTACACATGGCGCTTGGCAAAGTCAAACAATGCAATTAATTAGGCTAATATTAATATTATTAATGCCTCGGAAATTCAATTCTCTCATCCCTAATCACAACTGGATAGCTTGTAAAAACTATTTTCTTAGGCCTGGGCGCAAACACCGCCGCTTTCCAAACATTTGAAAACTATTTGTTTTTGCGGCGATTAAAGCGAGAATCCTTGGAGCCGGGCGGGGGGAAGTGGGGCCTAGCCAGGGCCGATAACTGAGAACCCAGCGCAGCCGGCCCCCAGGGGCCCCGCGGAATAGGCAGGCGGGAGGGGCGCGGGGATTGTTTTGGGGTGTGTTTGAGCAGGTGGAGGGGATTAGCAGCACTGTCAATACTGGGGCGCCGGATAAGGCCCCACGCTCTCGCTCTCTCGTCCGCTTCCAGAATGCGTGTCTCTTATAGATACACACACAGCGAGTCTGGGGACTGTGGGATCACTGTTAGAGTGCTCAACTGACTGCTGCCGTTCCTTGTTTAGTAAAAACCTTTGAGAGGGGTGGGTTTGGGCACAGGGTGAGGTGCTTCTCTAACTCTGTACTGTTTCCAGCAAGAATTGCAAAGCCATCTTTCTCACCGTGTAGGCAGATAAAGACAAGGGAGGGCAAGAGATTGCCAGAGCATAGGCTTGTTCTGAGATGTGAAGCTGGTGTACACAGTCGTGCTCCTGGTGGGCAGTAGTTTTCATCTACTTCACCCGGCCGCTTGCTGTAACTGATCCAGATCTTTCCAACTCGGACAAGAGTTTACCGGGAAGCTAAAAACCTGCTTTTGCAAGATCTAGGTCAAGTCTCGAAACTATAGTATTACACGGACGTTTAACCAATCAATCATTGTTCAACAGCAGTGACTTTTGTATGCTTTAATCCAGTGAAGATGTGAATGAGTGTTTGAGTAGTTTATGAGTAATGAGTTGCTTTATGTGAATTGTTTGGATATGTATGAAGTGTGAGTACCTTCCCTCTCCTTTCTTTTTTAAATTCTTTATTGATGTACCCCCTATGTAAAAAGTTTATAATAATAATAAAAAATGATGGGGGAAAAAAAGTAATGAGTTTACATGTGAGTAATATTATTATTGACTTGGTAAACACTCCTAGGTACGGTATAGAAAATAAGACAAAAATTTTGAGTACATGAAACAAACTATTATAATTCAGGATGATAATAAAGTGCTTATGACAGTAAGAGTATATATTATACAAACTTCTTAAATATATCAAATATTTATCTATCTTTCGATGGCAATGCAATGCTGTGCATATTGGATAGACAATATGCATATGGTACAAAATGGACAGTCCAGAGAGCATCACTGAGAGGGTACAATGGAGTAGTGCTTCTGAGCTGAGCTGACTATGCTGTTGCCCTTCTACTGCATTTGAACGCTCACGTTTGCTGTTCTGTGCCCTGTTGGGGTACTGTCAGTCCAGGATCACTCTCATGGGTGTGTGCACCCCTCTCTTCACATATTTTAGATATGCTGCTATAGTATAATGCCCTGGGGCTTTCCATATTACACTCCGGCCTCCCCATTTGCAATTGTTACTCTCCTAATACTATAAGTGCCTAACCTTCTCCTGTTTCTTTTCCCTGGGGCTTCTGCCCTTCCCTCGCCCTGAGTGTGCATACTGCTCCAGCCCTGCCCCTCGCCCTGAGTGTGCATACTGCTCTGCCCTGTCCCTCTCTGGTTTATGCCCACGCCTTGATGCCAACCGGAATTGCATATTATACATCTCTCCATTGAACTTTATACTACCAGCTAGTTTACTATCTCAGACTGTAAAATGTTCAACCCACTTGATTATTTGTTAGATCCCTCATTACATTCTGTTACCGTCCATTCCACCTTTAGGCCACCGGGCCGGCCAGCAAAGGATGGGCTCCCCCTCTCTAGCCAGGTTCCTTCTGAGATTTATTCCCATCTGGAAGTTTTTTCTCGCCACCGTTTGAGTGTTTTTCTTCCCACCGGGGAGTTATTTTTTTCCCTTGTGTGCTGATTGGGGGTTCAGGCCTGGTTTTTGCCCAATTTTCTCTGTACAGTGTCTTTGTGACAGTTCTCTGTAAAAAGTGCAATACAAAATAATTCGAATTGAATTAATTTGAGCTGATTATTGTGGTTATCGTGTAGTGCCACAGCCTCCCCTGACCTCAATAAACACTACTGAGCGTGCTCAGTGCTTCCCCACCACAGCTGGAGCACCAGCAGTGATTACACCTTTATTACTCCCCTTAAGGCAACTTCAACCTATAATGTCACAAGGGTAATTCTTCATCCATCCATCAAGATGCCTTCATACAGAATTATCCCACCACTGTCTGTAGTTCAGTAATATTAAGAAAGGAGGATTATTTGTTGTTGCTCTGTTTTGTATTTAAATGTAACGCTGTCAGTGATTCAGATACTAGCCTCACTGCTGAGCTTAAGCATCACTGATCCTTGTACAGCTGCCAAAAAAATGCTAAAGATCTTCTCTTTGTCTGCAGAGGAAAGAGAGCTGCACATTTGGCTTTGGTGTACAGGGACAACAACAAAAAAGAACACCCATGACTGGTGGATTCAGAGTTAAAATATTTGTCTATTTTCCTTTTTCAGTGTGGGCTGAATAGGAGGCTGGCAGTTTGCTCTCCGATGAGCAACAGCTTAAGATATCCCAGGAGCCAAATGCGGTCTGCCATTGGGAATGCTGATCCCTCGTCCCCAGACCTGTTCTGTTTTCCCACCTCCATGGCAACCCCACAGCCTTTATTTGATTAAGTATCTACCGACATGACCATGCCATGTTCCCAGGGAAGGTGGAAAGGGAGGCTGCATCTATAGCCTGGAGAGAAAACTGCGACTACTCAGGCCTGCTTTGACCTCAATTTGTACTGTCTTCAGCGACATGCTGGTTTGGCTCAGATGATAATGATTTTGATCAACACTCCACTATGAAGCAACAAGTGCAGTATTGCCCTCTATCCTTATAGGCTACTGTATAGACAGTATATGTGCCTCGATATTCCTCTCAATATTGAAGAGACAACGCCTCAAATGTGTACCTGGACTGGGCTTCCAAACTGGTAGAAATAGTTTTACTTCCTTGTAAATTGGTTCATGTCTGCTTTTGCCAAAGAGGCCACTGGACTCCTACTTGAAGGCCCACTCTGCCTCCAAGCCACCAAGTCTTCCAACATTCCACAACCCCCTCCTCTCGGTGCAACTCTCCCCAATATTCCGGCACTCTCCCTCCACTTTCCAGAGCACTGACAATAAAGCATTACAGCAGTCAATCCATGTCAACAGCAGCTTTGCTTAATTCCCTCTAAACACATTTAAGCTAAATCTTTGCCTAATGATGTACGATGATTAGTACTTGCTCTTTATTCTGCCAACGGCTCGTATTAATTGATTTATTTCCTTGGCATTTGAGGAAAGGTAGGTGTTGATGCCAGGGAAGTGTGGGGCTTCATTGGGGAACCCCACAACAAAACAGAAAAGGAACATGGCATCCCCAGGCACTCCTTTCCTGTCTAACTAAATCTCAATGAATTCTTCAAAATATTCACAAAAACTTAAAGGAGACGGAGGTTTGCCCAAGGGAGGTTGCCATGTTAGATGATATGGTGCCACCTATAGGTTAGTTCTGGTCTCCGTGCGTTAGAACCCCCCTGATTCAGCTGTGTTTGGGCTGAGGCGAGGTCCAGGGTCACACAGAGAGCACACCTCTCTGAGGTATCTGGCATGCTGTAATCATAAGCTGCTCACACACAGCTCAGTGGGGTTAACTGCGAGGGAATCTTAGCACAGCCACCCTCCCCCTTCCAGATGTTGTCCTGGCCATGATTTTTGCACAAGATACGCCAGGCCCAGCGTGGACCGTGGGCAGCGCCAGCCTCAGCTGTGTGGCAGCTTGCAGGTGAGCAGGAAGCATCCATGACGTTGTGGACTGTACTTCAAGGCCCCATCCCAGACGTATCCTCTTCTGCCAGGGAGAGAACAACCATGGTGACCCTTCAGCCTCCCAGAGGCCCACGAGAAACATCACCTGCAGTAGACAATATTAGAGAATGTGATCTGAAGGGCTATAGAGGGCAGATGGCGTTTGCTGGTGCTTTAAAGAATGAACTTCAAATTTCTCCTCTTTCTATGTCTTACTATTCTTTCTCTCCTCTTTTTTTCACAAATATTATCAGCACCGTACCAGTCTGGCTGCTCGGGAGCCGCGTCCTGGCACCGCGCCCACACTCCGTGCGCAGTTGGCTACGCACGGCCGTCTCGTGGCCCCGCAGGAACAGACTGGCACTCACACTGAGGGGGGGGGGGGGGGGGTTTCGCAGCTCTGACCATGCAGCCTGCAGGCTGGACAGAGACAGCCGATTGGTGCAGGAGGCTGAACTACACTTAAGTGCTACTGTACATTGTGAAATATGTATATATACCCCTCACTGCTCCAAAACCTTGGTGTCATTTACATTTTCAATCAAATTATGAGCTGTTTTGTGCCTGACACTCAATGCAATAGCAGAACCCAAATCACCTACCAGCCATGCGTAATCCACACTACAGTAAGTATTGGACAGGTAGTTATTTCTCCTGTTACGTTCTGAATGTGGTTCAATTTATACTCCTTGATTAATCTGTCTAAGCTGAGCAAAAAAAGCAACCGCACCCGAGCAACTCTATCAATCAAAGTAAGATTCTGCTAGTTGTATTCATTTGGGGCAAATAGTTATAAGCCATCGGTAAACCAGTACAATTCATGGCTTTCGGTGTAAACAATTATTTGTTTAATTAAATATAAAAACATCAAGCATCCATCAAAAAATCCCTTTATGTAAGGTTAACTTTTTTGGACAGGTATGCCAGTCCAGACTGTATCAGGTCAGTGTTCTGATTGTCTGCTTGGAGGAGGAGGCCACAGGGTCTCATATCTATTGTATATTCATATTCTTCCTCCTGCAGGTGTTGACCAAGATCAGTGTAAAAATGAATGAAACACATGGCCCCTCATCCTCGACTGGGTAAGCCGAAAGCTTTATCAATCCACAAAATGACTCAGATCTGTCATTCCTGTGTGTATAAGAGAATGTGAAACAGCATATTTTGTGAAAGTAGAGCGTAGTGTGCAGTACCATCATAGTGTAGGCAGGGGGCAGTAGTGCTCCAGTGATACACTCCTCCCGGGCCAGCCACCTCCTGCTCATAGCTCTTCACAATGGGAAGCTGCCGGAGGGGGAAGTGTTGCTTTTTTAGGTCTGTAAGCCCATATCCCTTAATCCCCAGCCATGATTGACAATCATGATTTAGAGTATATGGTGTCCCATTCTAATCCACGAGCACTGATTTCATTTGCATAGCTTCCGTGGCCTCATTTTGGGGGAGGAAATGGCTGCCTTTGTAAGTGATGCAGTGTGTATGTGTGTGTGTATTTTTGTGTGTTTGTCTGTGAGGAAGGAGAGGTACTGTAGGCAGCTTCTTTGCCTGCCTGTGCCCAAGCAGACCCTTAATGTGCCATTTGCTTCTATACCCCACCCCCTTCTCTTGCAGCCTTAAGCCTCCTTCACACTCAGAAACACACGCAAACACACACACACACACACTGGCATTTTCATTTAAGTGCTCATAACCAAAACAGCACTTTTGTTTCGCATCATGAATGGCGTCAGGAAATACCCAGGGCACACTTCTCATGTATTTCACATAGAGCCAACACAAATACCCATATATTGAGACTCACTTCCCTTCTGCCCAAATTGCTTCTGATCGCACAAAAAACACAACACGCAGGACATCTTTAGAAGAGGGCTCTGCCTTAAATATACTGGCCTCTGCTTGTCTTCAGAGGAACTGGGCTGTTCATGTGTGTTGAGCGGCTGACGGAGGCAGTATTACAGATGGGCTCCTCACTGCAGTGCAGACTCTGAGATGAAACAGTGTGGGGCCAAACTGAAGGCAGGGCCTATTTTTTTTCACCTGCCCTCTACAGAGCATCCCATTGAACTCACTCTTCCTTTGTTTTCCGTGAAACCTGTCCCTGATGAGTACAAGAGATGCGCAGCGTGTTAATCCGGGCGGCGGTGGGTTCATCTGTACACCGAGGTGGCCAATTGCAGCTGTGTCGTACTCGTCTTTGACCGTCTGGAATGCGACTGTAGGACCTTTCTGCTACATCCTGACACCTCGGAAGGTGCGTGGCACACTAGCGGATGTGTCTTCTGAAATATGCGCAGCAAGCTGATATGTTTTTTTTTTCCATTCTGAAAATTGCTGGCTGAGCTGCCACAGCACTTGCGCCAGTCACTAGTGAGCGATGAAGCAGGCGCTTACCCTGTTGACTATAACCCTGCCCCCCTGGGCGACACTATATAGGTAATTATATCTAACTCTGTGTGCCGGTCAGAAACTGCAGGCTCGAGATTCTACGCAGGCCGTAGGGTGCACCACTGCACTCCACAAAAGTGCCTCTGCTGGGTACACTGCTCAGAAGCTTGTTATCAATTTTGTTAGTCCAGCCCCTCACATATGACATGGCTTACATCTGTTCAGCCACATCCTTGACTCTAGGTTCCTTTGATGCCCTTGTGTATGTCAACGCGTGACTTGAGTCCTGGCAATGAGCTTCAAATGTTGTGCCCTTGTGACAGACCGCCACCTTCTGGGAATGTATCACTAGCTTAAAACTGCTCTTATCTGCCGTCTGTTTAACAACAAGCTGCTATGAGCAGCCTGTAATGGTGGCGGTAATCCACATGACACCGTCTCCATGCGGGATGGGGGGGAGACGGCACCCGGCATGCACCTGGGCACAGCAGAAATACCCTGCATGCACCTGGTTACAGAAGATACACCTCGCACGCAGAATGGGAAATATTGGTCTTGTTCGTGGTCATCGTGGCGTGCGGAATTCTCCACACTGTGTGGATCAGCTGATGTGAGGGCACAGGACTGGATGAGGCGTCCTGATATATCAAGTGAATCTGTGCAGAATTCTGCTCAGTGTGATGTTCCCAAATGCAATCAGTTCCACTAAGACTGGACCTGGTGACAGCTGTTACCCCTAAGATACAACCTGGCTGCTACTGCAGCAGATACCCCTAGTTTAAATGCATTCAGACTCAGTGATGGTGCTATTCTTAAACTGAGGTGATCTTTTGTTCTAAACAAACAAAAATACATTTAGATAAATTTTGGTTTTGTTACGCAGATCAATATATTTGTTCTACACATTAAAGCAATATTGGAAGTTGGGAGTATTCATGCACCATTATCATTATTTTTCTACACATTAACACACACACCTGTCATACCCAGACAGTAAACAACCAGACGCATATAAGAAATGCACTGTACAAATCTGTAAATCTATAAACCTGGCCTCATACACCTCGGTGGAATTTAACCACAGTACATTGCTTTACAAACATCAAATACAGTAATTAAAACGGTGTAACAATAGATAGGACACAGCTCTATAAATATCTTAAACAGGCATGCACTCACTCTATCGCGCTCGCTCGGCAACCGCAATACTGCCCGAGGTACTTTTGTTTGTCCTTTCACACACAAGCGAACGCTCACCGTGTATGAAAGGAACGGCTCAGTCAGATCTCTGCCGACCTCGAAGTCACAGTAGTACGAATACAAAAGCTGTGCTTGGCAAGTTTTTTTTTTTTTTTTTTGTCGTTGGTGATGGTTGATTTCACTGAAAAATCTAAAACACCATTTTATCTTCTTTTTTTAAAGTAACTGATCAAAATATCCACAAATTTTATACAATGTGGTTTTTACGTAAAAATATAGTTTTTCATTGGGGGCAAAAAATCCTCGAATCTATTACCCGCCCATTCAAATAGGCTACAGAAGTTCAAATGTCGCGAATGTAAGGCATTGGCAATAGTAACTATTCCTGACGCACTCCAAAGAAAGTTTACACAATATCCAGAAAATGTGCGTGGTGTGACCTCAAATCTGGCGGTAAGAAAGCTGTATTCCCGTAATAAGACAAGTCATTTCAGTTTAGTAACCGTGACCTTGAAATTAAGATAAATAACGAATTACTGCAAATTTGCTTCATTCCGAAACCCTCATTCCGACTTCTGCTTCTTGTAGGCTACACGATGGTATTGCTGGAATGAATGGGGTAACTTGCTTAACAGACCTTACTCATATATAAAAATAACAATTCACTGTGGAAGTAACCTATATACATAAATCTTAATCTGCATCTTAATATTAATTATTATACTTGCTATATGTTTCAAAATATGTCATACATTTAGCTTATTATACGTTTTTATGATTTAATAGCATTTTAATATATTTATATTTTAGTTTTATATATTAGTCTACATATGAATAACTAATTTTGAATACACTATATTGCAAATATTTATAGATAATATTTTGTGTATTACTCATTCATGTATTTATTCTTTTTTCTTTTATATATTCTTTTATTTCTATGTATCTCCTTCTTCTGACTTGCCAATTAATCAGTGTCAATCAACACTCTGGCTGGCACAGTAGGAAAAATATGATTTGAGCCCTTATGAACCTAGCTTTGTACGTTTAAGTGAGGATGCACTGCCCAGTGCTCAGCGGAGTTGGATTCTTCAGTTACTCAAACTATTTATTTGTTTGCAAAGAGTTTTGTTGATGACATTGACTGGCATGTAACCTCATAAGTCTGATCCTGCCGATAGCTTCTCACTGGGACATAGTATGTATAACCCCGGCCAGATTCCAGGGATGTGTTTTGTTAATAAAGCAGTGGTCTGTTTGTACTTTTGACAAATCCCACAACAGAGGTCGCATGAAATCATAAATTGTTTCCACTGCAAAACGTCTTTGGAGCGTCTGTAAAAACCGCCATAAAAATAACTTAGAATTGAATTGAATTAAACTGTGTTAGCCAACCAATTCCACTTTCAAATGTGCTAGCACAAATCAGATTAACAAAGGTTAACACAATTTACCAGATACTCGATCATAAGAACTGGCTTGTAATTGGCCATCCTTACTGATGTCCTATACATTGATAGGCTGAATGTAATGATGGTGGCTATCTACAGTGAAAGTAATTTGGAAAACAATGCCATAACTAGTTTTGATCAACTACTAATCAGTACACTATGCACTAAATGCAGTCATTCCTCAGTTGAATGCATGTATTTAATTGTCCTGGTGGACCAGTAGTAAATGGCATTTGCTCACTGAAGGGCTGACTGACCGACACCCATTCATTCGCAGGTCAGAAGAAGGAAAATACTCACAGAAATAAAAGAAGCATAATCAAAGAATGAATACACAATTAAGACATTAATGAATGAATAATTATATCAAAATACTGTTTATATTTCTATTATTATTATTTTTTTACAGATTTGTCTTTCAATGTTACCTTTTACATGAGGCCCTATGGCATCTTTAATAAGTAGACATAGAGCCTCATGTATAAACAGTGCATACATACAAAAAAGATATGTACGCCATGCACTTTCCCCGTGGATTTGGGATTTATAAACACAAACTTGATGTCAAAACATGCGCACATTTACACAGAATATTACTCATGCATGCACACATTTTTGTGGGAATTGGCGACACTGATGGCGGGGAAAACTGGCGTACGCATCTTTTTTGTACATATGCATCAATTATACACGAGGCCCTATATGTGTGAATTTATGTAAAATGTTATTATTGTTTATATATTATTATAAGAATGATTTATGGTCATATGTGACTAGGGAGTAAATAATTGACTGGGATGATTTAGAAATGTAAAATTTGAATTTATCTGTAAAGTCTGTCAAAACCCAATAATTTATTTATGAACTAGAGTCATTCACACTTAATTAATGTTCTGTGATTTACCCATATATTGTATATATCAGACAGGTGTTTTTTCTCTGAACGTCTAGAAACTCAAATTGTGTTCGGAACTGATTCATAAGCAAAGCCTTGTGTGCCATCTCCGCATCACAACCTAGACACAATTACACATTAATTCTTCTAATGACTTCATGTGGGCTTGGGGAGAGAGACACTGGAGTTAGGGCTGAGTTCATTCAGTTGGCAGCAGTGATGAACTATTTTGATCAAACTAAAGATCAAATTGTCTGTTTGTTGCATAATTTTCCCCCTTTGCAGTGCCTTTGTAAAAACATTCCCAACTGTGATAAAAAAGAAACACAAGACCCAAAATAAATCTTACTATTCAATGGTGTTTTTTTAATCAATCCAATGTAAAACTCTAATTCAATCATAAAACATCCCTCTCATTTTCTGTTGCTTTAAGCATAATAATTATCCATTCAGCCATGACGGGGGTATAAATATTTATCATTCATAAGTACGATTATTTAACATTTTTGCATCTAATGTTCTAATTTATTTCAAATCCTCTGCATGAAAAAGAAAGGCATTTGGTTCCTGAATAATCCATTATAGCTACTAAAGGACATCTCTATATATGTGTGGTTTTTAGAATTGGAGGGAGGAGCATTTTTTTGGATCTGCAATCACCAGCACATCTTCCCCGTGCATGTGTTCACCTCGGTCTTCAGTTCTTTGTTTTTGTTAAAAAGAATCTGTAGTCCAATGTTATCGCCAAGAAATATTGCTTAATATTATGCATCTTAATGGGCACCCCAGGTTGTTCCCTCTTGGTGGGAAATAAGTGATTGGTGGGAAAGCACTAAGCATTTATAAATGCTTATTTAGCAGTTTGTGTATCCAGTTTAACAGTGTACATAATAATAAAAAAATTGTAAATTATGATTAAGTAAAGTTTTCATTAATAAATTAAAAGGCCATTGACATCATCTGATGATATGAACTTGTAGAATGCAAACTGCAGTGACGAGAGGTTGTTATTATCATCAGGCACATTTGTGGCCAGCCCTCAAGGCTGGATGGACAGATGCAGTGAGCCCAGTGAGCTTCTTGAGGTCTTCATTCAGCCTACTGTAGTCCAGCCTAGTTTAGTTTATTAGCGTAGGAGTGGGTGTTCTATTATCAATAATGGAGTGGCACAGTGGCGTCTTTCATGTACTGTAGCCATTTATGCAATCACCACTGTTTACTGGTTTAATTGAATCCCTATCTCTTTACTTAATTTTGTTATTAAGAGAGAGAGAGTGAGAGAGAGAGAAATGCTCTCTTCTTTTTTCCATTTTGAGAAATTATACTCTTGTACTTGATCCAGCTAACAGGATTTTCTTAAATTACTTCATAAAAGACCATCTTTTAACTTTCCTCTTTCTCTCTCTATCCATTCATTAGCAGGTCTGCCTGAAGGCCTGCTATAGCATCAGTTTGTGAGGTTAAAGTTACAGAGTTAGGCAGCTCAGCGCTCACGGTGGTTTGTGTGTGTGTGTGTCTCTGTGGTGGGGTGGGGTATGTGTGTGTATATGTGTGTAGGGGGGAGGGGGGTAGCGAGCAGAATTATTAATTTCTGAAGTATTAGAAAAAATAAAGAGATTGGATTAAGAGTATTGGCACTCTGTTATCCTTTACTGGTAGCCCCAGGGACTTACTGTGGTGGAGGACATTATGCAAATGTTCTCTCTCTCTCTTTCTCTCTGTCTTATGTTTTTCTCTCTCACTTCGTCTCCCTCTCGCTCCCTCTCTCAGTCAATCTCTTCTTTTCTATAATCTCTCCCTCGGCCCATCTCCTCTCTCCGTCTCTCTCCCGTCTCTCTCTCCGTAATCTCCCTCAGCCAGCGCAGGGCTGAGACACGCAGTGGCAGAGCAGAGCAGCGAGCAGCCTGGGAAAAAGACAGCTGTCGGAACGACTCCTGTCATCCCATCTCTCCCTCTCTCTCTCTCTCTCTCTGCCGTAAAGCGTTGATTGCGGCCTCAAGATTTCTCAGACCGAGCATGGGGGAGGGGATATAATCTGCATCTGTCTTCTCTCTATCTTTCTCTATATACAGTATCGCTTTCTGTTACCACTGGGATAAGAAAAACGGACAACTCTTCCTTTTTTCCCCGCTCTTTTTTCTCTCTTCTTTCCTTTTTCTGTGGTCTGAGTGTACAATAGCATCGACAAAGGGAGTCTCTCTCACTGGCCTGCTTCCATGCGGAGGGCACACTTTCAGTTTCCATCTGCAATAATCTTTAAACCAGGCCAGTGTTTGGGGTTAGTTGCTTTTTTCAACCAAACTCTAAAATGAAGGCTGGCACATTCTCACACTCATAGTCATACACTTTCACACTGTGACACACATACGTGGTCACACATGTTTGAGAAGGCTTTCACGCAAGCACATGTGTGCAAGCCTCTTGCCTAGAACAGTATGATCTTGCTGGGAGGGCCCTGTACAAAAATTGGTAATGACGAATGCTTCTCAGCAGAGAACACAGTCCCTAATTGGATATTATTGCAGTATTTATGCTGTTTGTACATTGCTTTGAATTTCTGTCAAAATGGGGCTTTAACAATAAATTAATTAATCATTACAGGAGAGAGGAGAAAAAGAAAAGTCTTAATTAATTTGGAGACGTGTCTAACTTACATGCACAGCGGGAGATGAGGCACTTGTGATTTTGGCTCTCTCTGGCTCTCTCCTTCTGTTTCTCTCCCTCCTCTATAAGCTGTGTGGAGCCCCTTGGCAGAGCATACTGTGCGGTTACGAGGCCTGTGTGGAACTAAGCAGCTGCCCCACCATACCCCCACATGCCTGTCCCCAGCTTCTGGACAATGCTCATACTGAGACTGGCATGATTGCGTCATCTCCCGAGTTAATTACAGGACAATACTGGTCTGGAACTGGAATCATTCCCATGTAGCTTCAGCCCAGCTACAGGATGTAGCACCCCAGCTGACTTTTAAAACTTAAAACTACACTTCCCAGGGGGCAGTGTGACAGTGCAGTGGTGTTCTTGCTTTGTTGGAATAGAAAAAAGCTATACCATGTTTTAAGTAATTTGGATGAGCTAAAGAACACAAATATGATGGGATCCCTGCTTCAGATACATGTTTCAAAACTCGACTTTTTAGTTTATCACGTTAAACCACCGAATCAGAGCAACAAAATGAGGTATCACTTGATGAGATTGAGTACATATTTCTAGAGATATGACTGTTTGAATACTCTGATTTTGCAAAACAGTTTTGAGAAAACTGTCATTAAAGATTTTGTTGTGAATTCTGCCATTTCTCATCATAAAATACACCATCAAACCAGGAACTATTCTATGAAATTGTTATATTTGTGTAGTCCGTAACCCAGTGCTTGCTATGATTTTGAATAAGCTTGATTATAATAGTGTTTAAACCATGAATTCATAAAAATATGAAAAAGGTTTAACCTCTGATTTTGCTTTAAATCCTGATCCTTTATTATTCGTTCACTTCCCTTATTATTTTGGCACAACTGCCCCCTTAATCATGTAACTTTAAAACATTGATAACTGCTCTCCCTATTGAAATATAATAGAACTAATAGAACTATAATAGAACTAATGGAAGATTAAAGATGAAATGTGTCAATACCTTACCCCTATCTATCACGTGACTGTTTAACATCAGTGAAATTAATGAAGTTCATAACTGAATGGGCTAAACTATTTAATACTGAGTTTGAGTTGAATAAATTGAGGAAAAAAGAGCTTTATTCACAGATATTACAGTTAAACCACCAGAAGCCATTGTGAGAAGTCAGATCAGTGCCATAGAGTAGAACATTAAGTGCAATTTTAAAAAATCAGTGCAGTGACTTCAAAAAGTCACTGACTAAAGCAGGTTCGCTTGGTGCACATCAGTATTGTGTTATATTGAAACTTGTCATCACAGAGACCGATAAGTATGATCTCTATCTTTTCAAACTATATCAATGATGGACATGTTTGAACATGCAAAAGTTTTGTTTGGGACTCGAAGATTTTCGGTGAGTCAAAGTTATTTCTTATGTGTGGTGGGCTCTGGAGATCGAACTAATCCCTATATTTAACAAGATTTCACATATTTACACAACAATTAGAATTTAGAAATTTAGGTGAATGGTAGATTTGATATTCAGGATTGCGATTCTGGTATTAACTTAGTTTTGGCCGGATAGTGATTTTCTTACGTTTTTTGCGTCCCCTGTGCAATCATCGTGTGCGAGACATGCGTCTCAACCTTGCGCCGGGTCACACATGGATTTAGTGAGAGGCTGACAAAGTATTTCCTGTAATTATTGGCCACACAAAAAAAATTACAATAGCAGGGTTGCCGACCTATGCTGAAATTGCCTGAGTAAGATTTGTAATATTGTCTAATTTTGTGCACGTTAGGAAAAATGAGTGTGGCGATATATGAAAATCTAGTTTTTCTATTGATATACTCTTTTAAATGAAGTTATTTCTGGCTTGTCACTGATGATTATGTGACACAATGAAAAGTTACGTATGCACTGTGGTGGGACACCACCAGTACTTGCCTCTGTAGACTTTCTGAGAACAACTGATTCCCACAATGGTACATACAGTGTACTGCATATACAGTCCAGTGTGTAAGTATTTGGACAGAGGCACAATTTATGCTGTTTTGGCTCTGTACTCCGGCACATTGGATTTGAAAATAAACAATGAATATGAAATTAAATTGCAGACTGTCAGCTTTAATTTGAGGGTATTGTCATCCATATCAGATGAACCGTTTAGAAATGATAGAACCTTTTGTACATAGTCCCCAAAAAATATTGCACAGTTTAACATAATGTAGCATAAAGTAATAATTTTTAATATTTGGTCGCATATCCTTTGCATGCCATGACTTCCTGATGTCTGTGACCCAACAACATCAAAAGACTGTTGATATCTTATTTTCTGGTACTCTTACAAGCGATATTATAACCTCTGCATTTGAATGGATCTTTATGGGAATTGAGGGGTGGGACTAGATTTAGCTGTAAATTACACTGGAACAGTATGGAACACATGGTTGGCTAAATGGCTCTAAGTCATCAAGAGTCTGACATATCAAACAAGCCTTAAACCATCACTTTGCTGCCAGAAATACAGTAGATATGGATGGATAACTTGAAAGGTTTCTTCTCTTTACTTATTTTTCCATAGAGTTCAATAGGAAAATTTGTCAGGAGAAACAACCTTTAAAGTGATCCATCCATATCTACTGCAACAAAAGGTTCTATCATTTCTAAACGGTTCATCCGATATGGATGAAAATACCCTCAAATTAGTCTGCACTTCAACCACATTGTCATTGTATGTATGAGATAATCAATGTTATTCACTTCAACTGTCAGTGGTTTTAATGTTGTGGCCAATTGGTGTATATACACACATATATACAGTGAGCACCATAATTCATTGGACAGTGACACATTTTTTGTTATTTGGTTTCTGTACTCTAGCATTACTCTAGGTATTTTTATTCATATTGGATTAACCATTTTTGTACATAGTCCCCCTCCATTTTCGGGCATCAAAAAAATTGGACAGTTTAACATAATGTAGAATAAAGTAATAATTTTTAATATTCTTGTCAGTCTTGTCTTCAGCAAGTGAAACACATGTTCATTTGGATTCAGGTCGGGTGATTGACTTGGCCAGTCAAGAAAATTCCAGTTTTGGGCCCTGCAAAACTCATTGGTTGCTTTAGCAGTATGTGTGGGGTTATTGTCCTAATGCAAAGTGAAGCACTGTCTAATGAGTTCTGAGGCATTTGGTTGGATCTGAGCAGATAAGATGTTTCTGTACACTTCAGAATGAATTCTGCTGCTGCTGTGAACATTCACATTTTCGATAAAGACAATTGAGCCGGTTCCAGTGGCAGCCATACATGCCCAAGCGATAACACTATCTCCACCATGTTTTACAGATGAGGTGGTATGCTTTGGATCATTAGCAGTTCCTTTCTTTCTCCACACTTTCCTCTTCCCATCACTTTGCTACAGGTTAATACTCATCTCATCCATCCATAAGACTTTGTTCCAGAGCTCTACAGTTTTTTTAAAAAGTGGGCGTTCTGTTCTTGATGCTTACTAGTGGTTTGCATTTTGTGGCGAACACTCTGAGGTTATGCTGGTGTAGTCTTCCTTTTATGGTAGTCTTTTACACATCTATGCATACATCCTGGTGTTCTTCATCTGTTTGACAGTTGAAAAGGGGGTTTTCTTTACAATTGAAAGTATTCTTTGGTTATTCACTACGGTGGTCTTCGAGGTCTACCAGGTTGTTTGCTATTGCTGAGCTTACCAGTGAATTCTTGCATCTTAACAATGTACCAAATAGTTCTTAACAATGTACCAATGTTTTGGCTGCGTCACTGATCGATTTGATATGATTTTTCAGCCTCATGATGGCAGGCATTACTGGCATTGAGACTTCTTTGGTCCTCATTTTGTGAGGCATTACATTACATTACAGTCATTTAGCAGACGCTTTTATCCAAAGCAACAAACAGTAAGTGCATACAGAAATGTCATCGAAGTAACTACAGAACAGATAAGAAAGCACATCCTTCCCATAAAGTAGCAGCTATCCCTAGTAATGAACATCTGTTGGACCACCTGTTGGACTGTGGTAGAAACCGGTGAGGGTATCTAGTATTGTTCAAACATTGGGGACATTCTGGGCAAGTCTCCTCAGCAAGGAGTGTTTTGGATGATGTACTGCTCCACTGCTACAGAATATTTTGTTGAAATGTAAGCTTTGTTGGTGTGCCCTAATGTCTGCTTGGAATGAGCCCAAACTACAGATTACAAGGGATGCCAGTACTCTTGCATGTTGTTTGTTCAACTTTGCCTACACCTATCTGGACAATGTGTCATATTTCTGATGGCATGTTCATGTTCGATATATAACTTTCAGAATTGGGTAGACTATGTAAACTGTCCATCGGCATCCTCAGATGACAGTTCGCAAGATCGTGGATTTTGGCCTCCAAAATTTAAGATGTGATCAGGACAAGGGTGAATACATTTCTTATTCCTTGATTTGCATGTCAGAAGGTGGTAGGAAGGTGCACTCACTTACTTGTCATAACGTATCAATATTACAATTGTCATTAACATTTCTTAATTATTAAGCTAATTATTTATGGTGATATGCTAACATTAAAGGAAGTTCTGTTGATATAAAAGTGATCACAGCCAAGGTTAACTGCTTAAATGTTACAAAGATTAAGAATTAAGATTGTAATATATAAAACGTTAATTGAACTAGTTAGCACTAATCTCTAACATAACATAGTCATCCAAGTCCTTTACGTGACCATTTAAATTCAGTACAGATCAGTGGATCTGTGTAAACAGCCAGGACCAGTGAAAAATCTGCATAATCGGGTTGAAACAGTCAAGGCCACTTGGAATTTTTGTTCCCCTTAGAGTGAAGTGTGGTAAAATATTTTGGTTGGGTGAGAGTGAGCCCCACAGAGAGAGCCTTTAAGCATTAGTGTCATGGCGAAAGTGATCCATGAAAAAACTCAGTCAAGGGAGTGTCTCTTCTGTGTTTTCTCAGAGCCAAACTATTTTGTCTAAAAGCAAGCTCCGTTGGTGTGCCTCATGGACTCATCCATGGTCCAATGAATTAGCTATCAGGAGTTGATGGCTTGATGGCTGACAAGTAGTGAGAGAATGTAAGGAGGGAGGAAGGCAGCAAGGCAAGATGTCAGCACCGGGCATCTAATCCTGCAGGGGAGGAAAAGACATTGGTGTTTTGCTGGAGCCACTTGCAGCGCGAGGGGGAGAGCAGGCGGGTTTGATGTTCGCAAATATTAGCTTTGTGTGGGAAGTTTTCCCTTTACAAAGTCATTGCATATTCAGAGGCAGATGTTGCGATGGCTGCAGCGGGGATAAGGAGGGGGCTGGCAGCCAAATGAAAGGCTGAGACGACGAGTTGCTGTCGGAGGAGCGAGTAATTGGCCCCTCGGCGACATGGTGGCAAAGCGAGAGGCACTTGCACTCTCTCTCTTTCTCTCATCTCCTTTCCTTCTCTTCCCCTGTCTTCCTCTCCTCAGATCTGATAAAGGTAAACATGTAGCAAATTTGCCATTTGATGAGGCAGGATTTCCGCAAACGGAGCCGACATGATGAGGCTGTGATCTGCCCGTGTGAATGTCAGTGGGAGCTGCAGAAGAGATCTCAATCCTCTCCCCTTGCATTCTCACTCTCCCTCCTTCTCCCTGTCTCCTTCCTCCTCTCTCTCTCTCTTTCTCTCTGTCTCTCTCTCTCTCTGTCATGCACAGCAATGTGAGTGAAACTAAGAGCCTCTATTACTGCTCCTGGCCCTCATATATTTTTTCTGCCTTGTTGATTATCCCAATTTTTGATTATCATAATTTATTATCCCAATTTATTTATCTCTCACTCTTTAACAGTTTACTCCCTTTCATTTTTTTGTCCTATTCCCAGCACTAAGCCCATATCCTCACATAGACCCAAGCTTAGACACCCCACTGGGCCAGTTGTTTGATTCTCTGTCCTCTGCATAGCATATGTCACAAAGAGTTCCAAAAAGAGTGAGTGCCATGCTTATAGATCAAATTCAGAGTGAACTGAATTGTATTTCAGCTTAATAATCCCTCAGAAAGACATGCTCTTGGCTTTCTCATAGACATTTCATTCATAGCATATTAAATACAAGGACAAATGGCAAAATAAATGCGTAGTTAACTATTTCTACCATGCCAAAATCAATGGAAAAAAATTTAGTTCATCGCATATATTACAGTAAAGAAGATTAGGAAAAGAGAAGATTATTAATCATCATTATTCTGTGTAAATGTCTACCAATAACAAATTTGTATACATAATAATAGGTTCTTGATTGATACCAATAAATAGTGGCTGTGCAACTTGGTCTATCATTTTATAGTGGCAAAAAATAATTATCACTTAAAATGAGCTCGTAGATTTCTGTAAAAAATCAGTGACATCAGGGGGAAGTCATCACTTCCCCCGGGGAACATTACATTGTAGATTTCTTATTGTTGTATGAATATAAGCCACAATTTGCTCAGCTATCTCTATTTCTAGACATTTAAATGCTGCCACTCTGTCAGTGGCCATAGAGAGTAGAGGTATTTAACTTTTTTTGTAACTGACAGTGATCCCAGCTGTTGTAACTGGAGTAAGAACCATAGCCAGTGTGTTACAGTGTGCAGCATGGTAGTGACAGACAGTGTGGTGTAGGGTTAAGGAGCTCGGCACATAGCCCTAAAGGTAACAGTGGGTTGAAAAGGTGTTCAGCCCTCTTAGACAACAAAATTTATCTGATATTGTTCATTCGTGGACGGCATTTGAGACCAGTCAGGGGGGTTCAATTCAGTAACTTTTTCTCTTCAGATTTCTCCATTGTCTTCCATAGTGAAACCAGACAGGAAAAAGTTACTGAATTTGTACCTTTGACATTTTCGCATAAAGTGATAGAGAGGTGATGATTTATGTTTTCTTTGAACCCCCAGGGACTGGTCTCAAATGCCATCCATGTTTGAACAATATCAGATCAACTCTGTTTGAGTATTGCGACCATTGTATTTCCTAAAATCTCATTAAGAGCCATTAAAATGTATTGAAGGGAACTGGTCTTGGTTTTGTTACCAAGAAAGACAATATTAACACACATTTAAAACGAAAATATTGTTCAACGTCTTTAAATACAATCTAAACATGATTTCTGGGCACGTTATGATGTGCAATTTTGAACAAAGTTTTGCCTGTATGTCTGTTAAAGTACAATGAAGCAAGGGGGCTGAATACTTATGGAATTGATTGTTTTCGGTTTTATATATATGAACAAATTGTAGATTTTACTTTTCACATTGACATCGTAGAGTTGTTTGTGTTGAATACCAGCAAAAAAGCCAGATTAAATCCATTTTTATCAAATGTTCGTACACAGCAAAAAATTAAAAAGTCTAAGGGGGCTGAATACTTTTTCAACCCACTGTATATATAAAATATACACAATGCAAGTTGCCCTTTATGTACACAGATGATAAACCAGTTAAATCTGATTTTGGGCGAGTGACTGTGAGTGAGTTCTGTTCTTATCACATTCCTGATTCTGCTCTGATAAACACAAGCGAATTGTTTGTTTTGCATTTGATTGGTCCAACTAAACACTGTCAGGATGGCTAATTTCGTACGAACATAAATCATGACATTGAGGTTTTTATCATAAAAGTCCCATTTTTAAAATGCTTTTTCTCCAAATTGGGAATACCCAAATGTATTCGTCATCAGTGCTCATAGCTGCAACCTGTGCTACGATCATGCACTCTCTTGCAAAGCACGAGGTCAGCCACCGCCTCTTATCACAACGCAGTCTACAGGTTGGGCAAGCCCACAGACATGAGTTGGATGACACTTAATGTGTAACTCAACAGCTGGACCGTGGGTGCCCGATCAACCAACAGGCATCGCATGTGCTCGGCCAACCAAAACCATAACCCTTCCCTGGGCGATGGTAGTGCCAATTGCCCTCCAGGCCTGCCAGCCACAGTCAGCACTGGCACTGTCCAAATTTGAAACAAGTCCTATTTTTTTTATGGTCCTTTTAAGTTTCCCTATCAATGCATGAATGGTTTGTGAAAAGTCTGGACGTGACACAGTTGGTGTTCACATTTCCCCGATTATGAAGGTGAACCTGCTGTCTGCCACAAATGGGTGAAAGCACTCATGGTTATTTTCCCAATTGCTCATCTTTTTTCGCCATTTTTTTTTTGCAGAACATCCCAATACTCAATACTGACTAATGGTAGGGGAATCAGGACAGACCTCTTGGCTAATAGTTCACATGCTCTCTACCCTGTCTTAGAATGTGCTGTGGTCTTTGT
Organism: Ilyophis sp. 1 JC-2022; assembly: GCA_022702515.1. Lineage (NCBI taxonomy): Eukaryota > Metazoa > Chordata > Actinopteri > Anguilliformes > Synaphobranchidae > Ilyophis > Ilyophis sp. 1 JC-2022. The sequence continues at coordinate 32,064,110 of CM040406.1, read as the reverse complement.
GGAGTGAGCTGTGGAAGGGACTAAGCAGGCAGGGGGATTGAGGGGAACGCTACGGAGAGCTGAACTTTGTTAATGGAGTGTCTCTGTGTAAGAGTCACCCAGCTTTGAAAGCCAAGCCCCCCAGGCGAGGGCTCTGAAGCGCTGGAATCAGACATGCACAATCAGTTCCACTCCTTAAATCTCCTTTAGAAGCATATCTATTTGAACAGCCTCTCCTTAATTAGTTTCTCTATCAGTTAGTGGGTTGTGATCTGGCGGAGTGCTTCGGCAAAGTGGAGTGTCGCTGAACGGTGGCTGTGCTGTGATCTGTACCTCTACCCTTCCTTTCCCCTGTCCTTTTTTCTTTCTCCTTCTCTCCTTCTCTCCCTCTGGCCTTCTTGGCTTTCTCTCACTCTTGCATGTCTATACTTCTCCTCCGCGTTCTCTCTCTCTTTCTCCTTTTCTCTCTCTCTCTTTCTCTGTCTGCCCCTACCAGTCTTTTAGGCAGAGGCTTCAGCTAATTTGCCCATCACGCTCCTTCTTGAGTTCTTTACGGTTGGACACGTTTTGACGTGCTTCACTTTGCTGGCACTGTCTCCACACTTTCCGCCACGATTAGAGAAATAATAATAATAATAGGCAAATGAGGAGCAGTGCAGATGTATGGGGATGGAAGTCGGGTGTGTGTGTGTGTGTGTGTGTGTGTGTATCTGTGTGTGTTTGTGTTTGTGTGTGTGAGGGAGAGAAAGTATACAGTATATAAAGATGAACAAAAAATCTATTAAAATAATACAAATAATGAGCTATATTTGAATTCTCAAATGTGAAAATGAGTTGACTTTAGTAATGATTTAATAGGATCATATAAAATAACACTTTTATTCCAATTATATATTTATTTACAAACAAAATAGGTTGTGCAAATATTCACATCTTTTGGTCTGCACTTTGGTCTGCACAAAATGGTGACCAGGTTGAAGTCTGGAGACTTAAGATGGCCATTGCAAAACAGTAAGCTTGTAGCCAGTTAACCATTTCTTGGTTGATTTTGAGGTATGCTGAGGATAATTCTCTTCCTGGAAAGATCCGTCTGCAGCCAAGTTTAAGCTTCCTGGCAGAGGGAAGCAGGTTTCAGGGCAGATGTCGTGGTACTTCATGATTCCATTGACCTATGCTAAATCTACCAACAAAAAAGCATGAGTTGTTATTTTTGTTGATTGCCTTCAACAGAGGCATTTTTTTCTGGCAAACCTTCCAAAAAGCCTTTTGGCATGACAATGGTATATGATGATAGATTTGCAGACTTTGTGTAACTAAGATGCAACCAAATTTCATAATATCTGCTCATTTATGTACCGCCATGAGACAGGAAGCCAATGGCAGGCCTCAATATAGTTCCATCAGATGTAGAAGAAATTTATTTGATGTGGATGTTATTTAAAATAACTATTAGGGCTGTGAATAATTGTAACGTAATATATTTGTAAAATAATATTTCTTGTTAAACAAAATGTGTTTCTCTGAACAATTGCATTAGTATAAAATAATAATAATATGATACAGCTTATTACCTGTATTATTTTATACAGCTTCTTTAGGAGGGAACTGTATATGTTTTTGTTCATGAGTGTGTTTTTGTGTGTGAATGTGGCGTTTTTTAGGGTTTGCAAATATTAGTATGTGTGAATAATGTGTTTGACAATTTTTCATGTCAGTTTGTGATTGTGTGTGTGTGTGTGTGTGTGTGTGTATGTGTTTGTGTGAGAAGATTTGAAAATCTCAATCATGTTTGTAAGCCCATCTCATCACTACAACATAATTTTAAGGAGAGCATTGGAAAACACACATTATCTCCTAAAGCATGTTCTGCCAGACTTTTTTCACTCTGCAGTCGATCATCTGACCTGTGTAGTCATTGTCCCAGAGGTGTAAACTTCAAGTACAGCTGCCACAGGCACTTGATTGACAAGAAGACATGATCTTGTTTGATTATTAATCAGGAACAACCCTACTATCCTTGGGTGACACTATGGCCAGTTACCTGCCACCCTGTGGGGCTGCCTGTCAAGGTTGGCCCTGGTATGGTCAGGATTCAATATCATACCATAAGGTGTGCTTCTACACTGGACCAGCACTTTAGCAGGACAAGCCACTTGTCAACCCATATTTTTAAAAGGTTTATATATCTCAGTCTCGTCTGACTGGCCGTACCAGGCAGCAGTTAGAAAGATGGAGTGAAAGTTGAAATAGTTCAACACCGGCATCCACTTTCTGCCCGCTTTGCACCATTCTGTCCCCAGCGTTTCAGATACATTAATAGGTTTTATTGCACAATTCTATGGAGCTACATGAATACATTATGATGCCTTGGTTGCATGGTAGTCATTGCTGTTCTGATGCAATGTATTTATTAACCTTGCATTGTTAAAAAAAAAAGATCAATCTGAACTGTACTTTCAGCGTGCTTATGAACCACCACCCCCCCCCCCCAGAGGTGCTGACACCATACATGAACATTTCTGTACTAAATAATATCAAATATGAGAAAAAATAAATGTCCATTAACTGCTAAAGCGTGGGTTTGAACTAGACCTCTGCAAGAGAGCCGGCCTGGCCAGTCACGAGGCCAAATTGGACTTGCATTATATCAGTGAGGAGCGTTGGCCTGATCGTGGCGTGTGGTGGTTTGGGCCATCGAGCATCCACGTGGCCCAGTTGGGCATCGCCAGAGGACTTGGGTCAAGAGCCCAGGCAGTCCGGGGCCCACTCAGGAGGTCACCCTGCTTGACTCTTCCCACAATCCCCTGAACAAAGGCGTCATTGATGGCAGGAATGCGCCCGACCACCGCGACGGCCCTCCCAGTACTGGGCTCACCCAAGTGATTAGTTGGGGATTAAAATATTTGCTGCGCAAATATCTGCCTTGGCTGTCTGACCCAGCACTGCAGTTCAAAGACACTGCCTGAACCCCCCCGCCCCCTCCACCGTCCACTAAGACCAACCACCTTCCCCAATCCAAACTCAAACTTTCTATTAACTGGCAAATTGGACTGACTTATTGACTTAACTGTTAAAGTGCTGAGGAGAAGAACAACCGTTTGGGTTCAAATGGAAATGGGAAATGTGACACTGAATGATCTGGAAAAGCCCTGTCCCAGTGGAGATCTATTTTGAATGATATAGAAGGCAGGTAGCAAATGTCCTGACAGTTGAATGCAAATGTTTTTCGATACAGGATTTCTAAATCACTATGTAAGGACTGGGTTGAAACCATAGGCTGTAGAAAAATATTGACAGAGTGACTGTGACGTCACCCATCGACTTTCCATGGTCTTGTGAAAAGCGTTTTGAAACAGAGGAAGTGCTTCCAAGTTGTACAAAAATTGGAGTCAGAGACTGCGCAGTAGGAACCAGGGGGACCCTTATATGGTCATTAAGTCCGGGCCGGGTCCGGTTCTTCCAAAGTGCACAAGATACTAGTGACGCGCAGTGACTAGAAAGTGCCGCAAACTGTCACGGATTGGTCCACAAAATGTTAAAACAGTATACAAACGACACAATAACTTAACAACTCTGCACATGGGGAGACATTAGATAAATAAAAAGCCCCTATTGCGACTACATGTTCTTGTCCGCACTGGCGCCAGAGAGCAACGCTCTCAACAAGACCAGGAAGTGAGCTTCAACAGCGAAGCCCAGTTTTGTCCCCTTGGTTCCAACATGGTTACTACTGGGTCTCAGTATGAAAATATACAATTACTGATGGCAAAACCTTGAGAAATAAACACCTCTTGGGCTAGTGTAGAATCAAGCTTCTGGTTGAGGGAAGCAACCAAATTAACCCAATCATAACTTTTGACAGCAATGCAGAGCAATGTATTGGTAAACAAATATTCTTGTGCTATATTTGCTCTTTAGTTTTTCTTTCACAGTTGTATATGCAAGTATTTCACTGGACCTGTTATATGTACATATATGCACAGAGGCCATGGGACACTGATGTTTGACATATCCTGTTCAAGCAGTTCAGTCAAGCAGTGGTCACATGTCACAGACCTCTGCATTCTTTGTCACTGAAACAACCTATGCCCAATGTTATTATGGGGTTAAGCCCCTGGTGTGAGAATTATTAGCATTATGTTGTTCCAAAACTCAGCAGATTTGGACTATGGGGCATTCTGAATATCACAAAATAAGTGTGAAACAATGGCACTTGCTTGAATTTATTTTTTAAAATATGAAAATTTATTCTGATAAGTTTCAAAATACAGGTGGTACACGTCATGACACATTTGGGGTGGAGCTCTTGAAATGAACATGATTAGCATAACTCATGAACAAATCTTTCAAAATGTCTGGCAAAAGCTGCTATGTTTACAAATGAGAGTAGTATGGGCCCCTGAAGTACCATGAAAAATTGATCAGGTGTAAATGACCATAGCCACCAAGTGCTCACACCAAATTGTACATGTTTTGATTTTAAATAATTTACAGAACATGGCCGAATTATAGCTAAAATATTTATGACAGTATTTGTTTTACTGTCAAATGTAACCAGCACTTATACATAACATTTTCCCCAAACTAACAAAAATAATTAGGGGGTAAAATTATGTACCGACAATTCCACAAAATTGAATAGGAAAATAAACATTTGAGTAGCACGTGCAGGTCGATGTTTGAGAATTTTAAGGATGCAGAGGGTGGAGAATGTACTGATATGTGCCAGTATCCCCCATCTAAGAAGACAATGCTAAAACATCATTGCTATCCCAAGGCTTTCCCAGAAAATATATTTGCATTTCACCCACCCATCCACGCATCCCTACACATCCACACACATACGCACATACGGGCACACACATTCCCACTTTGACACTGGGGTTTCCCTCTCGCTGGATTGGCAATGCAGGCATTATCTTCGAGTCACAGTCACATGCACGCTGGCACGGGGTGACTGGAATTCAGCCACATCTGGAGGAATGATGGGCTTTTCTTCCAGATGTGGAACTAAAGACTATGCCGTAGGTGACACATATTATAGCTGTTCATTGTGGGCTGGGCAAAGACTGATTAGCACAACCTACCAATTTAGTTTCAATTTAGTCATTCTAGAGGTATTTTATATCTGTTTATACTATTTGTTAGCAAATGTAGTGATAAAATATCGACCCTGAATTTGAAAACAACAAGATAGTACATTTTTCTAATAGTTTAAAATGTTTCAAGAAATGTCTCTGGGAAAAATATTTGAACACCAGCAATTATTTTGAGCTTCATATTAATATATATCGTATCTGAGGTCTAGATATTGTTTCTGTAAGTCATATCTAAAGACCTAAAATGATAAGTTTTGCATTTTGTTTTTAGCATTTAGTAACAGTTTATTTGAAATGGGAAACACTTTTATGCCTAAATAAAAAAGAAGCTTCCACTCCCTCTACTTGCACTGCGCCACCTTTACAGAACGTTATAGGACTTTGTAATGTAATGTGACGTGTCAGTGAACATGACAAGAGGAATTTACATACGCTATGGAGTGGGAATTTTTAAGTGCTGAATATGAAAATCATACAAATGATTTTGTATACACTCACCCCTTCATGAATTTGTTTGATGCAATGCATAATGTTTTATGACAGCAAGATAAAAGATGACACAACAAGATGAAGAAATGGGGCCAAGTTCATTTTTATGAACAAGGTCATATTTTTATTTCAATAATTTCAAATTACTCTGAGTTATTACGCATGCCATTATTTATTTATATGCAGCTTTCATAGCCAGTATACATGGTAAATATGGTCAGTCTTCCCTCAATTAAACAAAATATGTTTTATTTTATACAATATGTGTAATGTACATGTGCACATGCAAGGTGTTAGCTCAGCTGGTAAAAACAACAAAAATCATACAGTAATTGAAGCTAGCATATTAGGACTGCTACAGATTAATTTGACGGAGAATATTGTATGACTGAAAAGTTAGCAACTGCATGCCATTGCTCTGGTGAAGGAGAGCAAGATAGACTCTCTGCATGGCCTTATATATCTCTCCAAGTGCTCATAGTAAAGCATAGTAAAGCATGTCCTTTCTTCAAACATGCTTTCAAATTTATATTTCCTCTTTTCAAAAGCATTTGAAAAAGAAAATAAGCTAACCATAATACGTACACGCAATCCACTTCTAACGTTTTAAGTCATGTTCCAGATGGATACCTGAACAACAGAACTTTGATGGGTTTCTGAAGCATGCATCCAGAGCAGAAGGAAGCATCGGTGTATACGTTAAATGATAACGCACCCTATTTAGCGTGGCGAATCAAACACTTTGATGGAAGCGCCGCGTTAATCCACCTGAGGCGCTGACCTCATCAGTGCGCCCAACGTTCACCGGGAATCTGCCGACATAGATGAAAAAAGGAATTATGGGAATCAATTGAGTGCTTTTGATTGTGATTGAAATCTGCGTGCGGTTTACAGGCGCAAGTAGCATGGGGATTACCCCCCTGCAACCGTGGATCCCTCACCATGACCACTGGGCTTCAGTCTACATACCGGTAAATCCCACTGTCCTCAAGTTCCAGCATCTCAGTCAAAGGTAACAACAGGCTGATGGGGCTCACTGATTGGCTCGCTCATTTGTCTTTGACGCTTTCGCATTTTTAAGGTTGTTGTTTTCGATGTCTGAGATGCTAATGAGGAAGAGAATTTGCATGCGGGATCTTTTTATTCATTCTCAGATACCTTTGATGAATACCTTTACAGAGCTTGTAGGGGGCTCCCGTTCATATATGACTGTATGTGTATATCTAGGTGTGTACTTGAGGAACTGAGATAGGAAGTGTCGCATGCACAATTCTGCTTTAAGGAAGAGTACAGCCAAAGTTCTTCTCCAGAAATCAAAACCCACTGCATGAATTTTTCTGACCGCACGGAATGCACCGGTGTAACCTCAATATACCTTAATGTGCACTCTCACAAAGGATGTGTTGACATCCAACACACTTTTTGTGTTACTACTTTTATGTTACTTTCAACACATTTTTTGCACAATCTATTTGTTAAAAGGGGAGACTTTTTTAACACAGATTGTGTTGTAAAGTGACACAAAATGTGTTGCCCTTAAAACCTTAACTAGACACGGAGGTGCGCTAAAATAAAAAACAGGTTACGTCTTGTTTTTAATACAAATGTACATCTGTTTTAAGAGTGTGCTTAATGTGCTCTCTCGCTTTCTCTCTTGGGTTCCTTCACCTTTGTCCAAGAATCGATCACTTCAGCCCCACATTTCTCTTTGGATGATCCGTTCATCCCTTCCTGGAGTTCTGGGTGAAAGAACCCATCAGCAGTTCACTATCAGGGCCAGTGTCAAATTTTGGGAAGAGCAGCCTATTTCCTACACAGTATGCCGCTCTGAACCCAACGCCGTTTTCTGCAGAGGTCTCCTGCAGCACCGCCATTCTCAGAAGCCGAGGGACACAAGCACGGCACACCGCTCTGGTCACCTCAGACAAAAGCGTATTAATCTGCTTTTGTTTGAGCGAGGGGGGTGAATGAAAAAGCTCCTCCAAAAATTAACAGCAATGAACAGGAGGTTTTAAAAGTGCTTCATGGGGGAAAAAAGTTCGGACAAAAGGCCCGAGAGTGCTGCCTCCGACGAGGAGCCGAGCTGCTGCCAAGTGCATTATTGCCTTCCAGCAGGAACAATGCTTTTCCTCTAGGCCCTGCGCCACTCCACAAATTAAGAGCCTAGGCTTGTTTCTCGAGCCCACGCCGGAGGAAGCTCCACCTCTCCACCTTTCCACAGAACAATACGACCTGTGCAGAGGACCCAGTGTTTTAATTTCGGCTTTTATGCGTGGTCATGTTATTTTTTTTTTTAATAAGAGCCGTGGGGACTCTGGGGGCTAATATTGTTTTGCTCCCGACAGTCAGCTGGCACAGAGTTCTCTTAATTTCTCGCCCCCTTCGTACCTTTCCTTTGTGGCGGACGGGGCGCGAAGCGGGTTGGTGAAAGCAAAGGTTTAATTAGATTCTTTTAAATTAATTAAGGGGAAAAACTTGCGGGTCCCGGAACAAAAGCGCGGCCGGCTGGAAGCGAGGCCGGCCGGCCGGGAGTGTCGGGAAAGAGTTGCAGCCGCTTGCCAGATTCCACAGGTTTAAATTAAATTGGGCTCCCCGGCTGGCCTGTCTCCCAGCCTTTGCTCCTGCATGGACCTCCAGGAGGGCCTTATTGGCACTGAGCATGGAGCCATCCATCACTGTCGAGTGACCGGGCTTTTCAGCGCAGGGCCCCGCCGGGGCCAAATACCTGGGGTCGGCCCCACCTCACAGTCCGCACCGCCACGTCGCGCAGCCTCAAGCTTCACAGCGTGGTATAGAGCCAGCTCCTCATCCGCTCTTTTTCTGTTTGCATTGGCAGGGCATTTAAAACTCTTAAAAACCTCATTCACGTTGGGAGCTGTGTTATTTTAGCGAGTAAAGGGCCGTTTTCAGTTGCATCCCAGCCCGTATGGAAAAAACGACTCGTCCTTCAACTTGGTCTTCTTCAATCAATTCAACATGCATTTGTTCAGTTGATTTCTCTCAGTTTGTGTCAGTATATATGCTTTATAAGTGTCAACGTCTTTCAATCGACATGTGAAATGTGGCTCAATTGCTTCTGCCTTTCTTGACACTTTTTAACACTGTTCCATTCTTAACAACCTCATCTGTTTCTACACAATCTATATATCTTATTTTAGCCAATAATAATGACCCTTCCTTTTTCCAGTACCCCCCCCCCTTTCAGTTGCGGCCTGTGTATCAGAAGAGCTTGTGGGCACATGGGCCAAAGCAGTAATTGCAGGTTTGAAGGCGTGGCAGAATTGGACCAATACTGCTGATGGTTATGGAGAGAGTACCCGGAGGGGGGGAGGGGGGAGGGGCGGGGGGTTGGGTTGAGTCAGCGCCTGAAATGGGGCCACTGCTTAATTCTGGTTCTTGGGCTTGGTCCAAACCTTTCAGGACTGCAGTTCCTTGCTCTAATCTGTGCTCTGTCAGCCCGCTGTTGTGCTGTTGTTTTCCGTTTTTTTTCCCCCCAACACTGTTTTCCGTTTATTTTCCTGTGGTCTCCCCTCCCTCCCCAGTTTTATCCAAATGTCAATTTACGGGGCACCTACCTTCATCAACAAACATGAGATAAGTGGGGGGTCCCAACTTGTTAAAATTAAGAATATAGGAAATAATGAGCTGTGTTTTTAATTAATTAATTATTATTTAGCTAAATAAAGCAACCAGTTAAAACCTTTTTATTTCTTCATCAAATTGAGGTGATCACATAACAAATCAATTATTTTTTATCACCCTAATGATTTCAGTTCAAATCTGTACCCTACAAAGTTCAGTCACACAATACAGGGTACAGATCTGACTGCATTACCAACCTTCTGTTCTACTTCTAGCATGCAGATATTACAGTATATTATTCCAATCTTATTGCAATTATAAGGTAATGCTAGGCCTTTAAATTAACTTTGTATTTTTAACCCATAAATAATGAAAATACTATGGTTCCCATAATGCATTTGTTTCCAGGTGCTTCTATCCAAGCTGAATTAGAATGGACGCATTTCACTTTGTGTCATCGTATTCCTCGTTCAAGTAATAATGACGAACCTTCTCAAACAAGAATCTGAAAGCATCCAAACGCTCTCCTCGAGGCTGCTACCTGGAGTCTGGGTTAAGTTTAGAGCACTTTTCTACATATTCTATCAGAGTTGATTTACCACTGAACGTTCCTGAATCAATTTCTGAACTGTTATTCCACTGCAGACCTATGCCTCATGCCCTGTGATACAGTGTGCAGTATGCGCAGCGGTGGTAACTGCAGACCTATGCCTCATGCCCTGTGATACAGTGTGCAGTATGCGCAGCGGTGGTAACTGCAGACCTATGCCTCCTGCCCTGTGATACAGTGTGCAGTATGCAGTATGCGCAGCGGTGGTAACTGCAGACCTATGCCTCCTGCCCTGTGATACAGTGTGCAGTATGCGCAGCGGTGGTAACTGCAGACCTATGCCTCATGCCCTGTGATACAGTGTGCAGTATGCAGTATGCGCAGCGGTGGTAACTGCAGACCTATGCCTCATGCCCTGTGATACAGTGTGCAGTATGCAGTATGCGCAGCGGTGGTAACTGCAGACCTATGCCTCATGCCCTGTGATACAGTGTGCAGTATGCAGTATGCGCAGCGGTGGTAACTGCAGACCTATGCCTCATGCCCTGTGATACAGTATGCAGTATGCGCAGCGGTGGTAACTGCAGACCTATGCCTCATGCCCTGTGATACAGTGTGCAGTATGCAGTATGCGCAGCGGTGGTAACTGCAGACCTATGCCTCCTGCCCTGTGATACAGTGTGCAGTATGCAGTATGCGCAGCGGTGGTAACTGCAGACCTATGCCTCATGCCCTGTGATACAGTGTGCAGTATGCAGTATGCGCAGCGGTGGTAGCGGCACCACGGCAGACGATCCAGTTACCAGGTTGGGCTGGTCTCAATAGAACCAGGACACTTACCCTGCGAGTGAAATGAAAACCCGGAGATGTATCCGTGGTTTAAGAGCGAGGGAATCCCTGCCAAGGCTCTGCAGCCCGGTTAATGGATTCCCAATTAAAAGCACCGTAGCGTAACCTGTAATCTATAAGTGCACACTGTTTCGAAGGGACCGGCTCCCCCCTTAATCACGCTATCAAGTTGTGAGATCAATAAAGCTTAGTGGTTAAGCTGTGTTTTATTTTCTGGGTAAAATGGAGGCAGTGTACTCCGTAAATGTTCTTAGTGGCACATGTGAATTTCTTTGCACTCAAATTAAGCGAGATTAACGGGGGACCACACGGCTGTTCAAACCAGCCCTCCCCTTTCCAGCTCATGTGACAAAGGCTGAATGGCCCTCAGTCTGGCTAGCCAAGCTCTATGTCCAGGAATGGTCCCTTCTCTCTGCTGTCTCATCACTCCCAGGACACCACTACCTCCAAAATGGCAATATAACCTGTCCTCTGCTGATACCAATACAATTACAGCGGTATAACATTGATCTACCGTAGCATGCAAGCTATCAGTCGGAAGATTTATTAATCCTCTGCTGACATTCACCTTCATCATTAAAAAAAAGACATATAAAAAGTAACAAGTTGAACTGCATATTACTTGTTAATATACCTTTCAACCCCACTGCTTTCTAAATTAGAAGTACTGTCAAACATTTTCAAAGAAAATGATCGATTGGAGTGAAGCGATCTAATAAGTCAACTACGGCTTGCATAAATTTTAGTACAGAGTTAAACTGGCACTTGCTATCCAAGCAATTAAGTTCAAACATTAAACTTGCTAAGCTCCAAATCCAAATTTTAGTCTGCCTGGAAAATGGCTGATTAAGTCAACATGTGCCATTTGCTTATGAAAGAATGTAGACCTCCCTAAACTTAAAATTTTTAGGAGATATTATTTTTTATAACACCTTAAAAATAAATTCTCTAAAGATGTCACACTGTCCAATCAGATACTGGGAGAATGTTAGATTAATAATATCATGATTCTAATGATGTAAAATTTACCCTGACAAATCCACTTAAATTAATGCTTCTGTCTATCTACTTAACATTTACAATAATGACTTACTCCACGGTGAGTCAAAACACAAGCGTTTTTACTCATTACATTGCACTATGAGCCAAATCAAGTCAAATGTAAATAAAAGAAATTAACCGAAGCTTTATCTATGCTGACAATCTACCCCCCTCCCCCAGAGGAATATACAGATCAGGCAGATCAGGCAGGGAAGGGAGGGAAGGGAGCCATTGGGATGAAGTTCAGAGCTGTGCATCCTGGGGTCTCACTTGCTCACTTGTTTAGATGCTGGGGTCTCGCTCACACACTCAGAGCATTTCCTCTCTCTGTTGCCATGGGAAAGTGATTGTGTCCATCAGTCTGGAGGAAGGTGGTGATCATGCTAGTCTGTTGCCACTGTGAAAGCATAAGCCATTGGGCAAACATTACTTCATAGCTCCGTGCATCCACATATACACATAGCCAGCGCTACAGAGCCTAGTACACAGGAACGTACACATTTGGTTTAGTGGTATCGTAATATGCTATGTTCAGAAAACATCCCCATGTTAAGATGAGGCTAAATAATTCTAATATTTAACCTTTCTATTATGTTAGCATTTTACTGTCATCTGTGTGAAGGTGTTGTTATGGGTCAACGTAAAACAAAATAACAGTTCCAGATATATATATATTTACTAATTCTCTTAGATGTCTTAAATGCATTTGCTGAAAATAAATACCAATTTAAAACAAAATGTCATATCGGGTCATATAGACCCTAACATAATAGGAAGGTTAAACATGTTGCCTTCATTAGTGAAATAATGTTTATGCTGATGGAAGTCATACACCTAACCATATAGCATTACCACAGGTGTACAAGCTAATTAGAGAGGAACTACCAAATAGAACCTCTCATTTCTGAGCAGCAGCAAATACAATAAGTAATATAAATTTTAAATAGATTTAGGCAAACTAATATGCTACCATGATACCCAAATAGAAACATAAACATAGTTATATACAGTCTGCACAACAAGGCTCATGCATGTGCATACACACACATAACAAGCTTACGCATACTCAAACTGACAAATATACATCCTATTGCCAGTATGCAACCCAGTACAACAACACCAGATCCAAGGAAAAACAGACCAGTAAGATAAGCTTAGTTACTGTGTCACTCCCTTAAATGTCTGGCAGCCAGAGGTAGTCTAAGTTGTTTGTAATGGTTTTTAAGTAGACAGAAACGGATATAATATAGTTTCTATATGCCGGTTAAGTCTAGAATTAATTTTAGGACTGGGACTATCTGAGTAAACATTGAAAGTAGCTGGGTATATTCCAGTGTCTCAGCAGGGGTTTTGATGGTGAAAGTTGAGCATGGAGGTTCATCGTGGGTGTAGGAGCTGGTGGATGGGAGCTGTGTGTGGCTGGGAGGCCGGGCTGCCTAATCCGCTGTGCCTCACTTCACCCCAAATAGGGATTAGACTCCAGTTCCAGGCCTCATGATCACCCTCCCCCACTGAAGTGACACACCTGCGCAGACACACACACACACACGTATACACACACACTCACACACAAGATAAACCATTTACAGCAAGCATTTTATCTTTACCGTAAGGGCTACATCTATTTTCTTCCAGTGGGCTCAAGACAGTAGGGCACATTGAAACACAAAATAAAAGTAGTTTTTGTTAATGTTCATTTAATAGTATTAGTTCATTTAATAAATCATAAATACAGTATTTCAGGGAACCTCAACCTGTAAACAATAAACCATCACACTAATAAAATTATTAAATATAGATTTTACTCAAATATATGTAATAGATTTTAGTGGCAGATAATCAAATGTGATGGTATGGGGATCAGAAACAAGTCACTCATGCATTGAGGACCAATAAAGGGAATAACAAAATAAATGCAAAGAAAGAAAAGACAGGAAACTAATTCCTTGTGGCTAAAAAGCCAAACAAAAATCAACCCACTAAAATAGGGCGAACTCAAATAACGAGTGAAACACAAACTAAATCTCCCGAGCTCAATACTGGAGCCAAAACAGGAAACTTATAAAATAAAAAAACACCTTTGGCACATAAGTTCGGACGGCCGGAAGAGTGTAAAACAAACAAAACAAACAAAACTGTCTCAGAGAGAACAGCAAAGAATAAAATAAATAGCACAGAACGCTAACAGGAGGAATAATACCTACAGTATACCTGAACTAAAAGCTAATAGCAAGTCCCCCGTGAACATAAACAGTGTTTAATATCACAAGGTCGCTAGTAGCTGGCTATACCTGGCTCAATGTAATGTCGAATGACAAAGAAGCACCGGGGAAGCGGAAATGAGGAACTTAAATACCCTGCAGGTAGAAGCACAGGTGAAAACAATGATGAGGGAAAGCAAACCCCGGAAAGGAATGTGGAAAAAATCTGATAGATTCTCAATCAGGAAATAAGGACTAGAACCGCAACTGAAAAGAACATAAAAACCCATGAACCATGACAATATATCGCTAAACAATAAACCATTACACTAATAAAATTTGATTTTATTCAAATATATCGCTATCGTTTCTTTCAGTGTATCTAGTATGGCCAACATTGCATCATCATCATTTCAAATATTTTCCCTCACCTACCAAACTACCAAATAGTACGAAACTACTATACTTGACAATCTTTTCACCTGGTGCAGGAGGCACTCATTGTGACCTGCAAGGCTGCTTACTTGTCAAATAATGGTCATATGCCTTCCATCCAGTGGGCATTGCCTCTCCATGGGGTTATGGAACAGAGAGTGAGGTAGAACCCTGAGAGACGTGTCTGTGTTTCACAGCACTCTTTAACAGGAGCAGAGATAGGCAAGCTAACATTGGCACAGCCAGTTTTCTTTGCTCCAGGGGGTCGAAGACTGTTGTACATAATATCTAAAAATACAGGCAAGCGTGCTGTGCTGTATGTACTGTGAGAAATGGCGGGGATAGGAAACACCAGTCCTGGAGATAGCATCGCAGATGGCAAGATATCCTCCTGGCTGAAACAAGTCCATTACCTGTGGCCCAGTGATCAGTGCCATTCCTCTCACATCTCAGCTTGCCAGGTTTAAAGCCAGCTTCTTGCACATTCTACATTCTACTGTGCATATAGACACCTCTATTGGGCCTACAGGTTTAATGATTGTCTCCCATTTTCTATGCCAAATGGGCTATATAAACAAAAAAAATTTTTTTAATTTTTTTGATGAATTTGGCATCTCCTATCCCACGAGTGTCTCATTGGCAAACTATGTACAAGTGTGCTCATATACGCCCCCTGCTGCCGGTTTGGGAGAGTGAAGACAACTCGCAGGTCTCCTCTGAAATAAGAGGTGCCAGCCAGCTGCGTCTTTTCACACTGCAGCCGCAAGCCACGCATGTGGAGAAGACCCAATCGTACGCGTACGCAGAGAGTAAGCCATGGGCGCCCAAACGGCCAATAGAGGCCCCCATCCCATGCGAGTCGAGACGACTGAAAACCTCCCATATATCTCTTGGGCGATGCAAAGTCAATTGTGCAAGGCTGCCGGCCAAAGTTGGCACTGGCATCAACAGATTTGATCCGAAACCGTGGTGCTCACTCATGCACTGCAAGCGGCGCCTTTACCGAGTGAGCTACCCAGCAGCCCCAAAACAATATTTTTTAAAATAATCTTTTTTGTCCTTGTTAACTGGCCACAATTTTTTAAAGTCTTGTATGTGCAGAAAACATATCTCAGTATAACACCTTTGTAGTCTGATGGGACTTATGCCCTGTGCACATTATTATGACTTATGAGCAAGTGAAGATGGCAAACTACAAGTGGACTACCGACGAATCTGGAGAAACAAACTGCATACATCTTGAATGAGGCAATTATACTGTGTCACCACCTATAGACAGAACAATGATTCCTGAGCCATATGTGACTCCCACCTGTCACTGACTAGTGGTCCTATATAGTTACAAAGCACTTACCATAACTCCAGGACATAAAATGTCACCAACTGTTGGTTATTTTTTGTTATTATTTGTTACCACAAATGTTAAAGATAACCTGCACAAGTAAGAAAATGTATACACACAATGCTCAAAAATGCAAAATGAAGAATAAGTTTGGTTCCTGTTTCAATATTGCTTATATACAGTATTTTGTTATTAATAAATAAAAGTGTAAATAAAGCCTGTGGTCTGCATCATGAAGCAAGGCACTTTGGATTTGCTGGCTCCCTGGCTTCAAGACTCCCATTTTGAAGGGGCCTTCAGTGTTCTCTGCAGCCAGAGGTTGTGGTTTTAATAGTTGTTTATTTGCATTCAATTGAATGCCCAGCTGAGCATGAAATCAATGCAGTAACCACACAGCTGAGCTGGTGGACTGCAGAGGGGAAATAAATGGAAGCTGGCATAGAGTCGAAATCCATCCTCTTTTTTTTACCATTGTCTGTTTCTTTTTCCTGCTTGTCCATACATGCATTTCCAGGTGATATATTCATAACCCAAATAATGGGACACATCAGAATATTTCCTGTTACATTCCAAACAACATACACACACAAAATGTTAGCTTGTGATTATTCTACGTACTTTATTATGTCCAACATATAGCCCTAATCCAAGGCTAAATTTAACTTGGGGCTGTAGTCAGGCTACTGTAGTACACTTTGGGCCTGATTTACTAAGACCATTGCAAAACCATTTAGCACACGCAAAACCAATAACATGATCAATGATTGGTGCAAAACAAATTCTACGACCAATCATTGGTCAAGTTATTGGTTTTGCGCGTGCTAAATGGGTTAGCACCCACTAAGTATTAGTAAATCAGGCCCTTAGAGTTAGAAGTACTTGTAGTTGCCCTGTGCAAGAATCTGGGCCTAAACGGTTATATGACAGGGGAACTTGTGAAAAAAAACACGGGGGGCTGTCACAGCCATCAGATGGTTGGCTTGTTTATGTGCAGTGAGCTCTCTCAGTCTTACCATCACGCTGCATGAGGGAGGGACAGAACTAAAAAATCCTTTTTACATTTGCCCTTGTCTGACATAGCAAGAGTGACCCTCCATGATGGCAATCACATGCTGCATGTGCTTGAGCATGTTGAGAATCTTATTCTGTTTTTTGAACACAATAATGTGTCATGTTTCCCAATAATGGCTCTATATTATAATTTAAATAATAGAGTTAAAGTAAATGCTTTATTATAAAAGTTAAAAAAGTTACTTGGTTTCTAGCTTTAGCTGAATAGTCCTGGAATTGTCGTGGAAAACTTCCCACATGATATTTTTGTGCATTTTTTTTTTTACATGCAATGTGAAATATATTCGAACCAAACTGAAAAGACATGCTTGGTAGAAGCATGAAGAATTTACTGAGCACTGGCAAAAGCAGAAATCTCTCTGTGAACAGATACCACGCACGCAATAGAAGTAATAAATAGAGAGAAATCCCTAGTGAGCTTGATGGAAATGTTCGGTGATGTTTTATGTTGTGGAATTGTGTAAAGTGGTTTATAAACTTAGAGCAGCCTCAGTGACATTTGGGGAGCATCATAAGGCTCCAAATTCATTTCTAAGTTGTGAGGTTTTAGCACATAGCGTATGTTGCTTATTCAAAACTTGTGTGGCGTGCCACTGTTGACTTCTTCAGTTCTCCACTAGTCCACTCACGCATACACTTGGACTTCATTTCCAAGAATTATAATATGTGCACTTCACTTACCTTGTTTTTTCACCTCCCCCTCATCCAGACTAGCTTGATTTGTCTTCAGTGATGAATTGACGGCCTTTTCTTGTCATGGTTTTCACCTATCTTCCCTCTGTTGCTACGGTTTTCTCGTCCTTTTTTATGTTCAGTCTATCGGATTTTTTCATGTTGCATTTCGGAGTTTTCCCTTTTTCCGCTAATTATTCGGTTCACCTGTTAATTTACCTCTCAGGTATTTAAACCCTCTCTTCCGCTTCCTGGCGCTTCTTCGTCATATCGTGCCTTCACGTATTCAGTGTTGGTTAGGTTTTGTTTCTAAGAAAAATTATATATTTTTTCCCTACTTCTCCTTTTTCTCTCTGCTACTGGGAGAGTGAAAGTTTTATTTTGATTTAATTTATTTTCTCCTATTTATCGGGCGTTATAGTTTACGTTCCGATGGTGATTCTTTGTTTTTCTCTCTCGAGCTTTGCTCATGCATTTCTGTTTTGAGAGTCTCTTTACCTTACCCTTCTACTCGTTTCTACGAGCTACACCCGGTTTTGTGGGTGGTTTATTATTTTGGCTACTGCCAAGGAGTTTTTTGTCCCTTGTTTTCGTTTCTACTATTTTGGGTACCTAGACTCCTTTAGTGGTCCTCGCTTCTGTGAGTCACTTGTTCTGTATCATGTTTTGTTTAGTCGCATCCATACGGTTCCAGCATAATTTACAGCTAAATCTAAACCCCAATTCCCATAGAGATCTATTCAAATGCAGAGGCGTTATAGTATTGCTTCTAAGACAGAGTACCAGAAAATAAGATATCAAGAGTCTTTTAATGTTGTTGGGTTTCTGACCCACTGGAAGTGTGCTATAGTGAATTCAATGTTAAATAATCTGTCTGTAAACAATTGTTGGAAAAAGTACTTGTGTCATGCACAAAGTAGATGTCTTAACTGACTTGCTAGAACTATAGTTTGCTAACATGAAATCTGTGGAGTGGTTAAAAATGAGTTTTAATGACTTCAACCTAAGTCTATGTAAACTTCAGACTTCAACTGTATTTTTGCAGTTTGAACTGGTGCAAACTGCATGTTTTATTGCTGTATGAACATGTGTAAGATTTGTCTGAATATACTATAAATATACAATTAAAAAAAGAGCACAGATCTGTTCCTTAAATTATAGTTTAATTATTACTGATTTAAGAATGAAACAGCTATAAAACAGCGGCAACATAAATATTCCAATCATGAGCGATATTTGCTCTCTCACTATTAGCATTAGAGAATCCTATCCACAAGCCTCTATGTGAGCAGATGAATCAGAACTGATGGACTGAGGGCAGATATTTCCATTGAAGCAGAGAGAATTGGAAGGGCACCGCTGGCACAAATTCTAAGGAGGAGGCCAGGCATCTAAAGTAAATGTTCCAGAGAAATCCTAACAGTTATTTGTGGAGGTGTCTGCATACTCTCTCTCTCCGTTTCTCTGCTGCTTGAATATTCATGAAGATTTGGGGAGGTATAAATAGCCGAGGTGTCGCATCGCCACAGTATTTCCATCAGGAAAGAAAAAGCTTAAAAGGCCTATTATGAATTGCATTACATCACCGCCACCCAATTAAAGCGAAAGCGAAAGGGTTTGAAATCAAAGTCACTCTGCCATCACTGCTATGGTGATGCACTGAACTCACATCCAGGACCAGGCAGTTCTGCCTGATTAGCGTCAGCCTATCAGGTCATTCTACGGCAAAGGACCATCTACAGTCAAAGACAGTCTATTTTAAAATAACACGCAGAACCACTCCAATCTTCCCTTCCTTTCACTTTCAGATAAAGCGTTCAGGTAAAGACTGCTCTCCATTTCATGGTCATGAATATTCATGAGTAATCCAGCCTGGAATGCATTTTGGTTCTGAGCAATTGGTTGATACAAAACAGTGCATTCAACCGTGATTAGAGTCATGAGCTCTTGCAAAGGTCTCCTTGTTTTTGAATATTCATAAGGAACTGTCTGTCTTGCCCTGTCCTCTTTAAGTTCTACAATGACAGGACCAAACATGCAGTGTAAAGTATGGAGTCAAGCTTCTTAGCGTGCTGTTGGTAGAGCACTCCAATCTCTCTCCCAGCATGCACCTGGCCCAGTTTTCTCCAGCCCCAGTGGGACTTTTATTCCAGTTAGGCATTTGCACTACTTCCATACTCAGCACCACTTTGACCCAGTTAACTTACTTTACAGGTTGGCCAAGTTCAAGGTCATTCACAAATTAACTAAATTTGATAAATTGACTAAGGAATGGTTTACCAAATAGAGACTCAGTTGCTGTACACCATCACTCCCAGCTCTGGTGTGCATGCAGATCCCAATGTGCTGAAGATGACTCCTTCCTCTGTCATTTAATTACCTGATTGGGGTATTTCTGTAGACACTCATATTGAACAACCATTGTTGATAGTAGGGTCTATTACAGGAAAAGATGAATAGATTAGAGATCTGTTGACCTTTTTAGCACTTGTGGAAAACAAATCTCATAAGTTGCCACCCAATGTTTGACATGACCTTTTGATGATCCATTATGCCAATGCATTGTCCTTTCATTCACATCTGTGGATGCATGATAACATAACTTAATCACCCAATGGGTGATTATTATTTTGAATTAAAAAATACATATTTCTATTGTCACCAGCTTCTTCCACATCTCTCTCCTAGCAGTGAGATGGTTCCTAATTAGTTTGGATTCTGTCATGTTGCCTAGATATTTTTTACAATCCCAGGTCATGAACAACAAACACTTGGACCAACTCACGAATGTACTCCCAATTTACTAGTGCTACATAATTCTGGTATGGACACAACTGTACCTATCAACACTTGTTTCAAGTGAGCATGATGAAGTTTAGTGAGATGCATAAGGCAAAAGGGGTAACATACAATGCTAACACCCCCCCCCCCGAAACAATCCGTTGAACAGGGAGATGGTACAAGATGGATCACAGGGCCAAAAAGAACGAGAGCAGCTGAGATAGATGGACAAGGGAGATAGGGAGCTTGGTACTGGAGGGTGGAAGGAGAGGGTGGGGTAGGATTTGGAGATGGAGCAACGATCCTGCGATAAGGACGAGACAAAAGCTTGGATCAGACAATGTCTAGATGTAGAGTAATGGGAAGAAGTCAGCCCCGGGCAGCCCTGGCACCATGAGGACACTTCCTCGCTGGGGTGTCCCAGGGCCCCATCAGTGGGCACTGGTGCAGACGGCGAGAGAGAGAGAAAATCGGGTGGGTGACAGGCTGGGTGCATGGGGAGGGAGAGCGAGCGGGAGAGAGCACCATCCCCGTTGCTCTTTATCGCAGCCATTGATCGTGGCGTGTGTGCATTGATCCAAGTCGACCATCTGCTAGAGTTAGATAAGCGTGCGAGGGCCTGGGCATTGTGCTGTCACTCAGGGAGTGTGCATGGAGAGAGAGAGAGAAAAAGAGAGAAAGAGCAAGAGAGGGGGAGAGAGAGGGAAGGAGAGCGAGATAGAGGGGGGAGTGGTGAAGATGTGGGGGGGGGGGGGGGTGCTTTGGCTGGAGGGAATTATGGGGGCAGGATTAGCCTCTTCACTTGCAGGAAACCGAATTTTAAACAGCTCTCTCTCTCTCTCTGTCTTACACATATATACACACTTACTTTTTCTCTAGCTCTGTCTTATTTCATCTCTCTCTTTCCACGGCCGTTCTTTCCAGTGAACTTCAACAGTAGCCTCGAGGCATGGGGTGTCCCCCCAGTGGTGAAAGGAAGGATGGCTCCTATGGGGCTGCTTCTTGTCATGAGGTTTCTACGATGACCCCTGACTTATGACACCCTGCTTCGTCAGTCATCCACTGTGCCTTTCCCAATCCCAAACTAGAAATCGTATGATAGAGAAAGATCAGAGGGATGGCCAGTGATGCCAGACTGTATATTCTAGTACTATTTTGCTTCAGCTGTAAATTCCTACTGTCCAATTACGGCATCCTTAGCATATCAATATTCACTGCTTAACCCCCCACGAACCAGCCCTGTTACCAATCTCCATTCCTCCCAGGAATGAGTACCTTGACCCAACAACGATCCAGGTTCACCACCCTGACAGCCAATGGACATGAGGAGAGATTATCTTTGTTAAATTGGGCTGGAGTACCTGGCTGTGTGCCACTCAAAACTAGAACCTTCACTGGACATATCTTTTCTCTTCTGAGAACAGCCACTCTAGTCACTATGTACTGTGATTATTAGGTGGATCACTGCCAATGTACTCAAGCTTAAGCCATTATACAAAAGTGATAAGATATTAAGGTAATAAACCTCCATTCTGTTACAATGCATCTCACTTTCTGTAGGGTAGACTGTGGCCTCTTCCAACCTTCTGTTAGGGAATCAAGGTGACAGATTCTTGAACTTCAGTTGGGTTTTTCACATTCACACATGGTTAAACAGGAAGTATGAAGGTGCGGCTGATCTGCATGTGCATCACAGTGGCGCATGTTGTCCGCCCTCGTGAGCGTGTGAGAGAACGACTGGTTGGCCATTGGCACAGAAGGCATTGTTGTGCTCCAATGGCAGGAGTCTCGTCAGAGGACTGAAAAGTATGGGGGTCTGCAGAATATATCAGTTGCCAGGGGACCCCCACAAAAGAGCAACAGCAGCAGGGTCTTGGCCTGGGGGGAGCAGGGAGGCTGGCGGGGCAGGGTTCCTGCCATGTACCCCCTAAGCTCTCCCCATCTTCTGTCCAACTCTTTTTATATTTCCTCGTTCTGTTGTTGTAACTTTTTTCCCCCACATTTTCCTTTTTAGAATGTACGCATTGAGGTCCAGCTGACAGGGCTGCAGCATTATGGGGGGGCTTCTTCGGGAGGGGGGGTGGGTATGGGGGGGATTAGCGGGGCCGGTTGGATCATCTTACAGCCACCGACCCCCCCAGCCTCCTGGACAATGGGGATTAAACTTCTCTTATTCTTCACCCCGAAACGGCGGGATGACAAAGACAGTATTCCTCAGGGTCTTTCAACACCAAGCTGCACAGCTGAAGAGGAGGGGGGGGGGGATGTGAGTGGGGGTCTTACACAAAAATAATCCTATGGAATTTTCTTTCCATTGCAAATGGAGATATGTGGTGTTTATCGCGGCCCGTGCCAATTGCACTGACCGAATCAATGTCTGAATGACCGAACTGAACACCACAGTTGGTGTTTGCTTTTGAAGAATCCAAATCATGGTGGGATTTGAGACGCTATCTATGTGGCAAGGCCGGGAGGGTGTCGACAGCAGTCGGGCATTGCGGAATTGATGTAATTGATTAATTACAATCCATTTACGCTTGAGCCGTGCTGGACAGCCTCTCAGCCCATAGCCCATAACACCATCCAGCCTCATACTGCTGTCTCAATTACCGCCTAATGTACCTGACATCACTTCCGCACAATTTCATCTGGCCTACAGTCACGAGTGTAATTGTAATCAGGTTTGTGTGCTCCATGGGTAATGGCTGTTTTCATAATGGGCTGTGGGAAATGATTAGCTTTGGGCAGCCTCTGCTGTGAGCTCACATACCCACACACCCGTCTAATTCACATCTATATAAACCAGTGTTGGATTACACTACAATTCATGATGTATCACTACGGCCCAACACATTCTGCTGAGATCAGTTGAACGGCAGCAAATGTTAAATACAATTCAATCAAATTGAATTAGACATTAGAAAATTTGAATTAATCTACACTAATCATGTGACATATAGGTCAGTCTGGATGAATGTGACTATAATTTTTTTATGATGATTTGTTTAAAAGTCCCTCAAGGATACACTGACTTGAAGTGGCTACTTACCAATCCGAGGGCTCTTGACCATATGACCACAGTATCTGCAGCTCTTACGCAGTCACTTCTCCCAATACAGCGACTAATTATGGCCTTAACAGAACAGCAAGGGTTAATAAGGTTATTATCATGTCTATAGGAACCCCAAACATGGTCATTGTGAGGTAATTAACTGCAGCGAGCGGTGTGGAATGCTGCTGATAGAGGTGCATTTGTGGCAGCGAGATGGGGCTCTATTGTGCACTGATACCAGGCCTCGCTGAATGGGACGGGGAGGTAATTATTGTCTGCGCCGCCATCGTTAACAATGCGACTGCGGCCGCCGACCCGTCATTTCGCACTGAGGAAAACACAACCGTGTCAAAAGGTTTATTCGTGCACAGTTCAGAAAACAGTAATAACACTATAACCCACAGTCCCTATAGCACATAATGCCAAGCTACTGGTTGTCTTTCCCCAACGCTGTGGGCTATGAGCATCTCTCCCTTCACTCCTGAGAGGATGCCCCCTGCACCTGCAGTGGAAAGAGATGATTGGGGGATTTGTATGTGTGTTCCTTCTTCAGGAGTGTAGCTCAGGTCTCAACCCTATCACTGAATGGTCACAGTTTTTCCTAGGTACCCCCTTTGCCATGCATTTTTGAGGGCATATTTGGGGGTTCATTGCAACATACGGACTGGACAAATCACCCCAGGGCCCCAGCTGGGAGAAGATCTCCAAGTGATCACCACCCTGCCACCAGGGAGTTTTTCCTTGCCACTGTTGCCTCTGGCTTGCTCTTGTGGGGGTTTAGTTTAGGCTGGGTTTTTTTGTGAAGCGCATTGTGACAACTAGTTGTGAAATGCACTATATAAATAAATATTGATTTAATTTGATTTGATTGGTTTAATGAGTGCATATACCAAGCCCATGGCTGGTCATATTTCATATGTTTTTCAGTGGAACAATTCAGATGAGGCTTTTTAATTCTGACAACAGAAGAGTCCCACCTTGGAATCAATCCCACCACCCAGTAAACCAGCAGTTTGTCACCAGTTTGCTTGCCACCGCTGCACACTGCTCGCCCGTACCGAGCTAACCGCACAGCTGGTTCACTCCCTTATACCTCCACTGTTTGTGATTTTAAATCTCTCTCCGTGAGCGGAGAATCGTGTCTTTCTTTCTGTTCTCCCCTGCCGCTGCCGCTCACAATGTCATTTCATTCCCCGGCGCTGATTAATAGTAAATACATTGTTGTCTTTGGGGGGTTGATGCTTGGCAATCTCCACCAACAAATTACACCCCCACCCCCACCCCTCTCCTCCCCAATCTGTCTCTTCATAACTTGTCTAATGAAAAAAATGCATCTTTTGATTGGGGGGGGGGGCTTAAATTTATGCATGTTATCTTGTTCTTTTTTCTCTTCCCTCTTTCACCCCCTCCCCCCGCCTGCTTGCTTCTATTTATTTCTGTCCTTCTCCCCTTCTCTCTCTCTCCCTTTCTCTCTCTTTCTGTCTTTCTTTCTGTCTCTGTCTCTCTCTGTGGTAAATAAAAGATTAAACAACTGTTCGAAAAACACGGACTGGTCACCAGTAGATAATTGTTTCAGCTTTGTTTACTCTGCGTTAGTGTTTTCTCTCTTTTTATTCCTCTTTTCTTCTTTATTGTTTCCATAATTAAAATTCCTTTATTTTCAAAGTTATTCTTCTTTAAAAAAAAAAAAAAAAAAAAAAGCTAAATTGCTTTTTTTGTGTGTGTATGTTGTCATTGGTCCTGTTTTTATTTCAGTAAAAAAAGACTAATAAACAAGAGACACACAGTAATGTGTGAGAGAGAAGGGCGAGAGCTCCAACGACCTTGAGCTTTAAAGGAAAATTATCTGTATTAGTACTCTGTATTAGTATTCGCTCTGTCTTTTATGTTTTTGTTTTTCTTGCTCTCTCACTCAATTCATGGACATTTTCTTCTTTTGGGAAAAGGTTAACATTTTATTTCATTGGCTGAGTACTGGCCCATGTCTTCACAATATTGTCGAGGCACAGAACAGTAAACAATCATTGAGGTATTTTCTCCACCATGCCATTGCTGTTCTCATTCTTGTAGAGCGTACCATTTCATGGTAGCATTTGAATTCCGTCATAGTCAGTTTGTAATTAATTAAAAAGGGTTGGGTATTCAAACACATACAGTATATAGGGGGGAATTCAACTGTAACAGTACGGTGGACATTATGTCCTGGATGGGTAAAAAAATAGGGTGTGATTGTTTTATATTAAATAAAGGGGACTCTTTCCAAAATCTACTGATTGCAACAATATCACCTTCAACACATTAGCAATGAGCCCGACTCAACTCATACATGCACATGAAATTCTGCACTCTGCGCAATAGTGTGTTGCTTGCGTAGACATCTCACACTTACACTCTCACCAACCTATCATCCAATATACTTACATGCACACACACACACACACCCTAACGCACACAGACACGCACACACACTTCCTGATGCGATCAGGGACCTTATTAAAAAAAAGGTGACAATGAGGTTCCGCAGCTCTGAATCTTGCCAGCCAATTCATTCCACAGCCCCACGACAACCCGGGGCACGGCCGACGGCTTACGTGGGCTGCCTTTGAATCGAGGCGAGGTTTCAGGGGGGGAACTTCGGCACCCCTCCTCAAACCGACCCAGCGGGCGGACTCGTCTCCTGGAGCCCAATCCACCTGTCTCGGTCCAGCTTGTGTCCAGTCCCGCATTCGCGCACACTCCCCTCCCCTTCCTTCTGCTGCGTACCCCTCCTGTTCAACCAGGCACCCATAATTGAATCTCAGGTCAGGATTAGAATTCTAGGAGCGGCACTTGACTCGGTCAAAAACAACTATTACAGGCAGGCAATGTTTTTTTACACGGCACTTCACATTGATTAGGCAATGTGCGACAATGGGAAATGTGTTGGAATCTAGATGACTGTCATTTGCATTAAATAAGGAGTGCGCATCTGGGAAGAGGGGACTCTGCCTAACAGCCATGAGATGGAATCAAGCAGAGTGCACTGAGAGCGCAACGCAGAAGTACACACACAGACACACCTACAGACAAACGCACGCACACACACGCACACATTCCCTCAGAAATGTAATAAGCAAAATTAAATAGTGTTTTGCTGTGAGCTTAGCGACGAACAAAGAAACACTGACCAAGACCTTTCAGTAAAGGACAGCCTGAATCTACAAAGGTCCACAGAGAGAACCTAATGCAACCCGTTGACAATGGATGCTAGCGCTGGCAGAAAGATAAAACCTTTGTCCAGTATCAGAACAAGCTCCCCAGGCCCAAGGGACAAGTACAGTAAAATAACTCAACTATGAATAGAATATCACTTATGTGCATTAATCTGCGAATAAGCAAGCATTCCAGAAAAAGTCACTCTTGGTTCCAAAGTCTTGTGAATCCGTCATAGCAATGAGAAGCCCATGCACAGTTGGTTTCCCAGAATGCAGCAGGTTGAGGGCAGGAGGACAGTCTGTGCATAAACAGCCTGTGGCTCGGGGCACTGGCGAGCTAATTGGGGTCTCCTCTGTGAGATAATGAGAGCGGTTAGAGGGGGGTGCGCGGGCGAGTGACAGTTCCATCAGCGTTCGGCCGTGCGGGTGAGCATGTGCATGGCCAGCCGCCATGGGGTAATTAAAACTATTGCCCCCACTGATGCCCATCACCACGGCGGAGATAGGGGCCCAGAAAGTGTGACGTGAATGGCCGTGGCTTGCGGACAAACAAACGTTTATCAACAGACGGGGAAACAAAAGGCGGACGCTTTGGAATAGCGATAACGTCAGCGCTAATGAAGATCGTTTCCGTTTTCACTTTGATCAACCTGACGGCCAGGAAGAGGGCGAAGCGTTCACAATCGGAAATGTTTATAACGGGTTCAGGACTGGAAGGGGGAGAAGGATTGTGTGTTGTTTTCTTTTTAAAAAAACAAAACATAGATACACTGAGACTGGTTGAGGGGGAACAGAATAAAAAAGAGAGGGAAGCATTGGGAAAGGAAAAAAAAGGCAATAGTTAGAGAAAGAAAAGAGAGGTGTGCCCTTGCCCAGTCTCGGGGGAGCTGGGCTAGGGGGTCTGGCCAGCTTGGACCCATTTTTTGTGGGTGAAAAGATGAGGAGCAGGACAAGGGGGGGTAGGGAGGTGGAGGGGAAGGGGGGAGGGGGGTTAGGGGGGGACTGAAAAAGGCCCTCTTTCATTTTTGAAAGAAAGAAAGAAAACGTTTTCCTTGCCTTCTCCCGATCGGCTGTCAAACTGAATCAGTGCCGGGGACCGGTGACGCGGCTCGCATCACAGACTCCCGCTCACAATGGAGCCCGCTGTGACCTGCCACACATTTCACATTCGATTTAGTCTTTCCGCGACATGGCCACTGAGGCGGCTTGGGGGGGGTGGGGGGGAGGGGGGCAGAGAGGGGAGCTGGTGGCCTGGACCGGAGGGCAGGGGGGTGGGCTGCTGATGCTAGAGAGTTAGTGCATGTGGAGGGGTGGGTGATTGAAGGAGAATAGGCTCGGAGATTGGGGTGGAAAAGGGGTACAGGGGTGGGGGTGC
Organism: Ilyophis sp. 1 JC-2022; assembly: GCA_022702515.1. Taxonomy (NCBI): domain Eukaryota; kingdom Metazoa; phylum Chordata; class Actinopteri; order Anguilliformes; family Synaphobranchidae; genus Ilyophis; species Ilyophis sp. 1 JC-2022. The sequence goes on along the minus strand of CM040406.1, from coordinate 32,036,398 downwards.
TGTTCCCAATAAAAAAAAGAAAGAAAGGTCTGGGTGGGGCATTATCCCGGACGGCTTATGCTACTTTTCCACCGGGCACTCAATGGAGGCCCAAGGACGATCTCCCCACTGCCCCCCATTAGCCGGCATTAGGAGCTGCTGCACACTCGCGAGGGAGATTTGAGAAAAACCCAAAAAGCCCACAATAAACACGAGGTACAAGCCTTGAGCCTTAAGACCCCCGCTCTCCCAAAAGGGGCCTGAATAGACGCACCCCAAATCGTGTTGTCGAACAAATCTGGTATTAAGAGGGAAGAGTTAGTCTGCATTTACCTTCCTAAAGACCTTAGTTAAGCTAGTTGCTCCGGAGCTTTGGCCTATGGGCTGCGTGTGAGCGCCTGTGTGTGTGCGTGTGTCCCTGTGCGTGCGTGCATATGTGTGCGTATGTGTGTGAGTGCACATGTGCATGTGTTTGTGGGTGTGAATGCAAATCCCTCTCAGTGTCATTGCAAGGCTGAAGGGGCCGTCGTTCCCCAAGCATTTTCACTCTGATGCCCCCCCCCCCCCCACAAGCCTGTGTTTACCCGTCCCAAACAATGGGCCCCTATTGGCAATTAAAAGGCATTTGAGGATCTGGGGTGATAGTTAATGGTATTATCGTTCCTTTGAATGGTAAACAGGATTTTGCTCCTCACCAATAAAATACTACTTACCGTCTTACCAGTATTACATAGCTTACCTTAGGCTTATGATTCACGGTTCACTGATTACCATTTGAATATTTCTTTTAGCATGGCTCGGGAGGCGAGTAGTAGTTGTAATACACACGTGGTTTCTGTGCGAGTCCCTCATCGCAATCCTGTTCCAACACTGGTCAAATCACATCAACGTTGAGGACACTCCTGTCTGAAACTATTCCCTCTCTGGTGTCTCCAAAGCTTGCGACACTTTGTTGCCAAGATTAAAGGGCTGTTTGAACAATATTCCTCTTTTATGCTATTGAATTTGAGCACCTCCACCCACCACCTCCTCTGTTGGACACTGCCAGTGAAACGACCAATGCTGACAAGATGGCTTGACAATGAAATGCCACAAAGTATTGTGAGTGCACACATGCTGACCACATCGAAACAGCTCTGAATGTGTCTGATCATATCAGAGCTGTTTAGAAGCTCTGACCACACCAGCACCAACCAGCACCACTCATACACTGTGAGTATACCAGCACCACTCATACACTGTGAGTATACCAGCACCACTCATACACTGTGAGTATACCAGCACCACTCATACACTGTGAGTATACCAGCACCACTGGAAGATATAAGCACCACCCATGCACTGATCGTAGTGGCACTGCAAGGTAAAGGCAATCCTACAAATTCATTTATAAGCAATCATTCTCTAATTTATCATTATCTTCAGTTTTAATTATTTACATACTGGTATTACCAACAAAGATAGAAAACAACAGAACTCACTCTCATGACTACTGTTTCTATTATTCCAGAATGCTATTTAGTGGTAATAAAAAACATATTGCTGTAGTACTCCGGTGAAGTTCAACTTAATAATAATTGTCAAACAAAAAGCAAATGTCAGTTATTCGGATGGTGTGCCGTCCGGTTCGACTTGAACGTAAGGGTTGTACCACTCACTCAGAGAAATAACAGAGGAGTGTTTGCGTCTCCACAGACCTTGTTCATCTAAACATTGTAAAGCACTCGGGGACTGATGCCATTTTAATTTGGGCCCCTCTACTCTGGCGCTTTCACTGTCCTGGGCTGCAATGAGTGCAGTGTTTAAACGTGATGAATAAAGAGGGGGACGGGGGGGGGGGGGGGGGCGCAGAAGCATGAGAAAGAGAGAATGCGTTTTTTATCTGCGCCTGGCTAATCTGCCTCCAATGGTGTCTGTATCTCTTTCTTTCTCCCTCTCCTTCTCTCTCAGCCCCTTGTTTGCCCAGTGATTCCGTTCCGTGAGTCGCCTTGCCCATTGACAAGGGGCTTTGAGAGGAATATGAAAAGGCAGATTTAAAGGTGACGGGTGGTCAGAGAGCTGGAGTTGAGTGCAGGAAAGAGAGCAACAGACACACGCACACACAAACACACACACACACACACGCATGCACACACACACATACATAGATGGTGAGAGCGAGAGGTTGAGAGAATTGAGCACAGAAAGGAGAGAAGGGTATATAAGTATTATATTGCACCCTTGGAAGTTTCAGTTATTGGGTGAGACAGGGGGCAGGAGTGCAAGAGGCCCCGCCCTAGTGCTGCCATGGATCCGACTCACACAAGGGAGAGTCAAAGCACGGGCAGAACGGCTGCTCATTGCACAATGCCCACGTCTGCAAATTCACTCTAGCAGAAGATAGAAGAGGCTGGCGGCTGAATGGTAACCTCAGGGTATTTGTCCGAGTTAAATGAGAATCCTATCAGGCTATAAAAACCACACACGTTACAACGGACCTCGGTTCTAGCGGGTCAGAACCTATTGTTGGGTTTTAACAGAATTAAGCCGGGTTGCATGATGCATGTGGGAAATACACATTATAGTGGTACCCTGCATAATAATACCTGCCAATTAAATGCAAATTAATACTAAATGTAATAATAATAAGCACTGTCAGTTTATCATTCTCAAAATTCATCCTGTACTGACTGGATGCATGTACATATTTATGCATTAACTGTTGCGTGAAAAACACATATATATGATGTTGTAAAATGATACAATATATTTGACATTTTACAACAAATCAAATATCTTATAATAAAACTAAATTTAGAAATTGAATGTGCTGAAGTGTAGTTTCATATGTAAGCAATATCATAAACTACATCTGTAGCTTGTCTTGATTATGATGTGATATGATATGATATGTTGTGAAAATTTCTGTGGAACCGATATTCCAATGTTTTTCACTGCCTAAAATTAAAGGCGAACATACCTGTAGTCTGATAAACACTGGTTCTGAGGGAAAACAGATGGCTCTAGGACTCCCTGTGTAATTGCTGCGTGGCATAGCAGGTGACCCGCATGTTCTGCACGTCCACATCCAGTCATCGGCCAATATGAAATAGACCAGAAATGAAATGGATATTATATGTGCAGCACAAAGCAGGGCCCAATTAAGTAATGAACACAGCAGGGGACCGGGGATCATCTCTGCTTTAAGACAGCTCGCTGGAAAGACCTGGGTCCTCTGTGGGCTCGCTACATTTCTCATACCCCCGAAAACCCCCCCCCTGGCCCGCTACCTCCTCGCTCTCACAGTGAAAGGGCCTTCACAAACAAACAGTCTGAATGAATCAATAGAACAGCGCCTACCAGTGCTGAGAAGCGTAGGCCCGTCCGGCCGCTCTGAACGCTTCCTGCCAAAAACACGTTAGGGCTCGGGTTTGACTGGAGCACCATTCGCGCTGTCAAGCGCAAGTGTGTCATTTTCTGTCCGTCACAGTGTCGCGACTTCCAGCATGCAACGGGAACGAATCAAGGCAGCCTGGGATTAGACCGCTCTAGCACTGAATTATACTTCTAATCTCACATATGTGTACGCTGCAGGGACTACACATGCCGCTATGTTAGATACTGGCTTCTAATGAAGTGATTAGGCTAGCGATTGGTAACAAAACTAAGTGTTTATAAAAGACGGCGCATTGTTGTGCATTGTAAATTTAATCGTAAGTTTATTTTATTTATTTATTTGTTTTTTAACAGAATGCAGCGAGTGCCTTTTTTTGAGTTTTTTCCTTAATGGTAAGAGAGGAACTGGGCAATTTAGGAGAGGCTTATCGCCTCTGAAGCACTGGGGGAAACCCTGCACCCTATTCAAACCTCGATATTAGTGAAAGTAACACGAAAGTAATATTACAAGTAATATAGCACGTTACTACGCACAGAAATTAATAAGGTAACAAAATCGCACTGCTCTTAACGCGCCATAATAAGTCACATGGAGCATGTGACATTTTGAAGGTAACTTCCCCAACACTGTTCCACACTGTCCACCAGCCCACATACTGCACGCCATTGTGTTTCCGTTGCGTTTAGCGATGTACGCTACGCAAACACGAAAACACGCGACCGCCTCCCGGCCCCGCTCGGCCCCCGTAACTCCTATCTCATCAAGTGTGAATTTCTGGGAGAGAAAAAGTATGACTAACTTGCATTGTCCTCCCTCCCTGGGGACCTGACTCCTATTGCGGCGCAGTTTAAGCCGTTTCAGCCCGTCTATGATCTTAATTAGCTACACCTAAAGCCCGTCCCTTCCGCAGACAAGTCTAATTAAACCCACAGTGGGCCTAGGACAGGGCCCCCTCCGCTGGTTAAAAAGGAACCTTAATCTGTTGTCCTGGGATTACGACCTACGGCACATCACAGGCAATCATCGGCCCCCTACCCTGATACAAAGGTATCTTCTCCATTAATTCACCTTGTATATTAAATAGCATCCTCGCCGAGCCAAAGCGAACATCAGAAGCAGACGCCTTAATAAGGCAGTGTGTTTAAATGAAGGCCTAACAGCCTCAGAGACGTAATCCAGGCAGCGCGCCTCTCGGCCCTTTGTACATCCAGACGGTCGCTGGAGCCGAACGGCTTGCCATTAGCGTACGCGATGCTGTTCCTCCTTGTTGTACAGACATGGCTGCTTTCGAAGCTTTCGGATTCTATAGGCATGTGTTTTGGGGTGGGTGGAGTTGTCTGCATTTCCGACACCTCTTAGCCCCTGGCTGCGATGCTCTGACCGTGCTCCTGATGCAGGAGAAGAGGAGGAGGATAAGGTTGAGGAGGAGGTGGCGGTGAAAGGGGGGGAGGGGGGGTTGACATTAGCCCACAACATTTCATCAGGTTATAAAATATTAGGTACAATTAATAGAAATGATTCCAATCCCCCCAAGTTCTTGGTGAGAATGACCCCGCATATTGTAATGCCAGCGTTTCCAGCAGCATCCAGCTGTGTGTCTTTTTCTCTCTCTCTCTTTGCCCTGCTCTGCTGTTACAGTGAGAATCTGAGAGTCAACGTAAAACAATCAGCAATGCTAAATAATACTGAAGTCAATCATCAATGTGTTTTTACAGATCTTGAAACAACTTTCAGAACAAACAATACATTTAAGGCCTTTTAAACATGGAATAAAGGGGATATACCTGTACTATGTCCCACTAAGACTTTGCCCTTTTTTCATTTGACTGTATTATATCCGTTTCTGAGAAACACATGAACCTAGAATCTCAATAATTATTTTTCTCACCTGCTATTTGATAAGAATAAGCAATAGCAATAGGTGATGTGCAGCCCCTAGGGGCTTAGCTGTACAATAATATAAATAATAATAATAATTATACAATTGCTCTTTTATTGTTCTATGCATACGCATATTGGGCCTCATTCATGAAAGAGTAAAAAGTGCAGTGTGCAGAATGCAATTTTGTTCATATTTTGGCATTCATCAAAGTTATCCTATCTGAGATATGTTTGTATGTATGAAAAAAATGTACACCTGCTCAGGACCACGTATGTATCACATTCGTAAATTCTAAATGCCGCTCAAGACTAAATGTAGCCTTTGAAATGCACAATACAAACGTAATAAATTACGATTGTCAAATGCAAACACTTTGGATTATGCCTATTGATCAATTTTAGGTTATGAACCTACGTACCATTTTTTTATTGATAAAAATGTAAATGCTATGTGACATTAAATATGCTAATTAAAACACACATTTAACCAATGAGTAAAACTTTCTTTAAAGTGGCTTACAGGTCTGTAGCCAGCATTGCAATGGCTCAATGGCATAATCCAGTTAATGCCAGCATACATCCAGTTTCCCTACAGGATGCAGAGCCAGGTGGAGGTAAAGCCAGGCTTTATGAAATTGCCAACCTGCCAATGTTATCAGTGCCATATACTGCACACGCGTATCCAAGCTCCATCCGATGATGCGTTTGCATATATGAATAGAAAGGGCTATCACTCCATCAATGTGCAGTTGATACGTATGTGATACGAAATGTGTGTTGCTCAAGATTGTGGCCCAGTGGCCTGGTGGGACCCAAGACAGCTTCATTTTGTGGGGCAGTTCAGTTGGCACTTGTTTGTAGATCGGTGCTGTGAAGACAGCTGGCTTATTGGTAAGAATATATTCATCATATTGCTCGTCCTTGACCACCTCCTGTAGCTGTGGTGCTTTTGTACCCAGCTATGAATTTCTTCGCCTCCAATTTAATGTCGATCCATTTTTTTTAAAATATTACTTTAACAGTTTGTGTGATGGGTGATCCTGCATTGATGACACATTGTATCTCCTGCCAGGCCTTTTTACTTTACCAGTTCCTATGAAGCTGGTACTGACAATACTAAATATACTTTTTTTTTTTTTACTGAATATCTGCTAATAAAACTTTGATTTCAGTGTCAGAATAATATTTTTTTTTCTTTCTGGGCCAACTTATACATTTCTGGGGCTTTAGATTTATAAATACACCTGTAAATAGAATGAGCAGTTTCCTGGCAATTAATGGGTGTGGATTTATGCTAATCACAGAATAAGGTGCTTGTCATTTACGATAAATCTGAATGTATGAATATACGCACAGAATACGAACAAATCTGCCTTTCCCACATGGTTTGATAAAGCGTGCGCAAATTTTTCATACTAACTTTTTAACGATGCTTTGTACGTAAATGTATGCACATACGTATTTAGAAACGCTTCATGAATGTGGCCCTATATTGCTACATACATTTTACTATATTACTAGTGTACTATGTAGTCATTTTACTACTTACTATTTTACAAGGAATGATTTGTGTACTTAACATTTTGTGATGTTGAAGAAAGCAAAGTGTCTTTGCTTTGGTCCCCTGTAATGGCTGACAATAAACAGTCCAGAGAGAGGAAAGACAAGTGTAAAGGAAATGTAAACTGTCATAAACTACGAATGTGCAGGAAATCATTTCGCCACCACCTCTGCATAGTGGAAGCTGACAACGGCATTCATATTTGTATTCACTTGATCACAGGTGATAGGTAACACTGTTTCAGAATTTATTTCCTATTTAATTCCTAAAGTGGCTTTACATATATGTAACTGTAAGTTTAGTGCTAGTCACATGCATATCACAAAAGTAGGTTCTCACTTCACATTTTTATTCGACTAGATTTGCCAAGTAGTTCTGTTTCCTGACCTAAAAAAAACATGATTATTCATTGTCACTTTAATTATTACATATTTTGTTGTGTGCATCAAGGACATATCACAGTCAAAAAATATATGACAAAGCACCTTCAGAATGAGATTTAGTGCATTGTGGTTACAATATAGCTGCAAGAAGAATAAATTGGATTGAAGTGACTTGACGCAAAAAAAAAAATTGCATTTGAAAGCTGTAGCCAGCCAAGAATATAAAGTATATGTAACATTTTGTTGTTTTCAATCTATTGTATAAACGTATAAACTGTGTAACAAGTTTGGCAAAGTTTTGAACTTTTGGAAACCAATACTATATTTAAGTTGTGAATCCTGATGTAAGTCTTGAAAGATATCATATTGTTCCTTGCTTAAGTTGGTTTTCAGTTGCATTTGCAATATCTTCTTTAAAGCTTACCATTTTATATTTTCTGTACTGCCCGCTTTATTATCATGCCCAACCACTGTGGACTGATTGCCCTGTGTAAAGCTGGAGGAGAAAAAAGAGAGGCATAACAGCTGGGAGCCCTCCTCTGTTGATTGGGGCCTGGGTGGCTTTTAGGAAATGGCCCTCAGAAGGCACGCCGACTGGCCGCTGGCGAAAGCTCATTTGCCGATGAAAGCGAGCTCGCCCAAGGTCCAGGCTCACAGAGTGGAGGCCAGTTATTAAAGGGGCGAGACGAGAGGGCAGGACAGCCCTTTAATTTGAGGGGTGGGGGGGGTGGTCGTGGGGAAGCAGTGTATCTGTGGCGGACAATGGCGATTACCTTCCTCTTTATCTCCCAGAGAAGGGGCTTTGAGAGAGCAATCTGAGCAGCGGAGGAAATGGCACGACACGGGATTAGCGGCACAACAGGACGGTAAATTAAATGTTGGAGATGAAAGAATGGAGCTCTGACATGCATCAATAGAGAGCATTCGGTGCATTCTAATAATACCAGCCGAGGAGAAATACCTGCAGAGATTAGCGTGAGAGAGAAAGGGAAAGAGAGAGAGAGAGAGAGAGAGAGAGAGAGAGAGAGAGAAACAGAGAAAGAGAGAGAGAGAGAGAGATAGAGAGAGAAACAGAGAGAGAGAGAAGGGGGAACACAATAAAATATATGACTTTGGGGGTCTGATTATTGTTGTGTGACAACCCATGGTGGAGCAGGGTGGATAGGGTGTGTGTGTGTGTGTGTGTTTGGGGGCATGGGTGTGTGCGTGTGCGTGTGTGTGTGGGCACGCACATGTTTGCATATATGTGTGTGGCCGTGGTTATGTTTTTATTACTTATTTGTACAGAGGATTTGTATAGAGGTAGTCTTTGCTTAGACCCTCTTTTCATCTAATCCACCATTCAATATTACATTTTCCTCAGTTTACTTGGTGCAAGTTTCCTCAGTGAAAAATCTATTAGCAGGAACAACACTCCTTCAGCATATCCATCTATTTCAGTTTGAGGGAACTGGGCAGCAAAGCTGGGTTCAGCACAGGTGATCTCTTCTACTCACTATTACATTACATTACATTATAGGCATTTAGCAGACGCTCTTATCCAGAGCGACTTACAGAACATTTCTTTTTTGCATTTTATACATAGTATCCATTAATACAGCTGGATATATACTGAAGCAATGCAGGTGAAGTACCTTGCTCAAGGGTACAACGGCAGTGTCCGGCCCGGGAATCGAACCTGCAACCTTTCGGTTACAAACCCAGTTCCTTAACCATTATACCACACTACCGCCCTACCGCCACACTACTATAATTGGTGTGGCAAACTGTGGTGGGGCACACCCACCCACTGCATGCTGGCTCTCCTCTGAAGCCACTGTGAGGCCCCATTTGCCCCCCCCCCCCCCCCCACCCAGGCCCCAACCCACCACCCACACCTCTCACATTACACTCTGGTTCACCAAGATTGATCTCATACCTGTTCTACCCATTGTACCCTCTGTCATGTGCGATTACTATCTTGTCTGTAAGTCACTGATGCAGTCACTTACAGTGCCCTGCCGTAACCCTACCAGTTGAAAACAAAAACGCACGTCAGACATTGTTTAACAAGGCCTGTTGAAAGTGGCGTAGTCCTTGAAAGGCCAAATACCTCCCACTGTGAACTGAGACAGTAGATTGTTTTTTTTTAATCGGGCTGCTGGATGAATTACTATACTGGATTCAGATCAGCTCTGTCGCACCTTGTTTCATCCCTAACAGAACTGTGCTCCTATAGAGACCTGTCTGAACAGAACGGTGATGGGAATTTCACTCAAACACATTCTAGGTCATCCAAATAGTCCTCAGCACACAACATGCATAACATAACAATAACACCTAGCTATCCTAAATTTACTCCCACAATTGTTGGCGCCCGTTATTATAATTGTTTAACGCGGCCTCATTAGCACGTCGTGGGCTTCGATTGACAGGTATTTGGAACATATGAGGATAGACAGGAATATATATATATATAGCACAAATAAAAAGAATAAAATAACGAGAGAGAGAGAGAGAGAGAGAGAGAGAGAGAGGGGAGGGTGCCGTCGTATAAAAGCATCTAATTCACAAGTGACAGCTGATAGAGATCGGAAGGGAAAGGAGGCTGAGCACAAGCAGAGATGATTCTATCAAAGTGCTGCTTTATCTGAGTTATTACTACACTGAAGCCGGAAGATGAAGGGGGTTTTGCCTTAATCTCGGCGACAATGGAAGGGAACAAAGGCACACTTACAAGCACTATCAGCCGCAAATATCAAATCAGCTCTCTGCACCTAATCCCGCTAAACACCGCTGTTGATTCAGTGAACCTGTGGTTTTTATACAGTCCCTGTCGAGCAGCGTGCCACATACAAGCATGGACGCACACCTCAAACCGACACTCACACACGCACACACACGCACACACACACGCACACACACACGCACACACACACGCACATACACACGCACATACACACGCATTCATAAGACAGAAATGGTTATTAAATGTCTGGTAGTTAATTGGGACTGCATTTTTCTAAGAGCTTTTTTTAAATCTAGCATTAAAATAGTTGCCTATTGCCTATTGGTTAACTGCTATCCAATTGCTGCCCAAGGCGTATACTTAATGCAGCATCTGCATTCAATAACTTTAGCCACCATACAGATATGTAACTAATAATCATGTCATTCTTGTCGCTGACTGCAGATACATCATTTTGTTTAAAAAATGTGCTCCAAGCAGCACAAAAATTACGAATGACTAATTACAGCAAAAAAAAGTTCATCAAGTTAAATGTGAGAAATGGTAAGCTATTTAAGTAATGCGCTATTACAAATGTCCGTGAACTTTTCCTCACTGGCAATTCATCAGGACAGGGGAAGTGTGTGATCAGTGGAACCACGCTGTGTGTTTGTTAGGTAGCTGCATATTCTTTTTAAATCGGTTTATTGGTGGACAACAAGTGTAACTTTGCACGTTTCGTGAGGAGTTTGGACCACATTACCTCAGGTCCATAATACATTTGCAATCACATTTTTGGGAAAACTGCATTCTGAGCAGCACAAATGGACGAGCTGCAATGGGTAAACGTGAAAGGCCTCTTATACGCTTATAGAACATATTGTTAACCCGCAGCCAGATGCCTGCAAACCAAAACTTACAGTTACTGGAAGAAGGTTAAGGAATCAGCTGCTCCCTGGTAAAGTTAGACAGACGGGCATGCCCATATGGTCGTGCAGGTTTACATGGGTACATACATGTAGTGCGCCTCACCTCTCTCATGTAAGCAGATGTGGCTCAGTGCTGATGAGAGAGGGTCCTGACATCCCTACCACTGCACAGCTTGGAATAAGCACTTTGAGGTGTGTGTGTGTGTGTGTGTGTGTGTGTGTTGGTGGAGGGGGGAGGACATGAAGCTGAAAGCACACAGCTGCCTTCCAGTTAAACAAGGCATGCCGCCACACCACACCCGCCCTAACGATGGCATAGCAACGCTACCCAACCTGCCTGGACGATGGCATGGCAACGCTACCCTACACTCCCAGTGGGAGCAGGCCGCTGGTCACAGGAGTCACACACCACATGGTGACCCCTGACCCCACCGGCCAGACGTCAGCGTGCAGGCCGGCATATTCCCTTGTGCGAAGCGGCGCTAGGGGGGAAAAAAAGGACACTGTCGACTTCATCATCCCACAATGACAGGCTAATTATTGTGTTTGTTAGCAACAAATCACAACACAACAGACAGCATGTCCCTGTCCTGTTTTGAGCATCTTAATTACTTTTTTCCCCTCTCTCTCTCTGCCGCTGTTGTTATTTTGCATATAAAAGGCGGTTGCTAATTGTCTGGTCTATAAATATTCGGCATGCAATTAGCAGGCTGGCCTGCCTTTGCAGAGCGTTATCACCTCGCCGTTTGGAGCACTGTGCAGCCTGCGCACTCAATTCCCCGTATCTAATGGGAGTTTGATAGCGGCAGCGGCTCTTTGTTTCCAGGAACAAACAGCCCCTCCGTCTTCCTGCTCTCTGTCAGCTTTGTGCAGGGAGCACACAGCTTCCTCCAGATCTTCTCTCCAGCATCAAGACGAAAAGAGGCCCGGGGAGGCTGCACCAGTGATACACCAGGCCGTTAAGTCCAGACGACCTGCTATGCAGCCTCCTAACAACAGGGGGCGATGCCAGACAGCTCAGAAATTGCAGGGAGACGGCAGTGATGAATTGAGCCAATACACCTCATAATGCAGGGGTGTGCTTTCATCGCCATATGGTTACACCCATTTCAGTATAGGAGATAATGGAGGCTGCACGACCAGGGTCTAGAAAGCCCAATCAGAGAATCAGTCCAGTGATGCCACATCATAATGTTTGGATCAGCCTTGATATGACCTGGGTTTATGGAAACCTGTTTCACAAAGCAGGATTTAGTTAGATGGATAACTGCACCGAGTAAAACCCAGAACCCTCCAAATCTGGAACATGGACGGAAGTAAAAAAAAGCTATTGTGGATTATACTCAGTGCTGTTATCCAGCTAACTCAGTTCTCCTGCTTTGTGAAATACCCCCCTGGTTTTAATGGGCAAAACAGAAAATATTTGGGTGTATATCATTCAACATAAAACAGCCAAAAGACAAAACGAGACAAGTCAAATCAAAACAGCTGTTGTTTTCATGTAATGTGAACATGCGATTGGGTGGGGAATGGCACCAATCATGGACACTGTTGGCCCGTGTGGAGTATTTAAAAGACATAAAGAGAGGGGAGGAGGATAGACAGAGCCTGACTGAAGATAAAAAGCAGGAGAGGGTGAGGGAGCGTTCACGGATGACTGCAGCCCAGTTTGACCTGCTAAAGTGAAGACATGAGCCGCCTTCATCTCTCTTCAGGGTCACTCTCTGTAGGGAATGAAACTGTCATCCCCGTTTGTCCTGTCATACCCACAGGCCTCCCTCCTAATCAGAGCCAAGGCACATCTGTGGGACCGGCTGAGTGTGAACCCCACGTTCCCCAGGAGCCCAGAGAGCACCTCACTCACAGTCCAGAGAGCACCTCACTCACAGACAGAGAGCCACTCAGTCACAGACAGAGAGCTGCTTCACTCACAGACAGAGAGCCACTCAGTCACAGACAGAGAGCTGCTTCACTCACAGACAGAGAGCCACTCAGTCACAGACAGAGAGCTGCTTCACTCACAGACAGAGAGCCACTCAGTCACAGACAGAGAGCTGCTTCACTCACAGACAGAGAGCCACTCAGTCACAGACAGAGAGCTGCTTCACTCACAGACAGAGGGCCACTCAGTCACAGACAGAGAGTTGCTTCACTCACAGACAGAGAGCCACTCAGTCACAGACAGAGAGCTGCTTCACTCACAGACAGAGAGCCACTCAGTCACAGACAGAGAGCTGCTTCACTCACAGACAGAGAGCCACTCAGTCACAGACAGAGAGCTGCTTCACTCACAGACAGAAAGCCACTCACTCAAAGACGGAAAGCTGCTTCACTCACAGAAAGCCCAGTCACTCACAAACAGAAAGCTGCTTGACTCACACACACAGAGCCAAAGAGAAAGACAGAAAGCTTTTTTCAGCCAAGAGAGAATTTTCACCCACAGAACCAAGAGTTTATAAGTCACGGACAAGAGAGCTGCTTCACTCACAGACCACGTGAGGCAGTGTACAGAAGGGAGACGAGGGGAGCAAACAAGAGAGGCGAGAGAAATGAGAAGATAGGGGAAGCTTAAATAACAATTTAAACAGTTCCACCCTTACGGAGAAAAAATGCACAAGAGAAGGAAGGACAGAGGTACAGGAGAGGAGGGGGAGAGAGGAGGCAGCGAGGACGGCTGCCTGGTTGGCCAGGTTGAGGCCCAGCAGCTTGTTAAAGCTACGATCCAGAATGCCGCTAATTGGGACGGCTAGAGCCAGGCAGTCTGGGAGAGCAAGCGGAGGGAGGCAGTCATAGAAGGGGTGGGGATTGGGGGGGTGAGAAAGAGCAGCCTTTTCAAGTCACATGAAAGTTTGGGGGATGAATGTACCGTAATTAGATTAATAAGTAGCTTAATTTATCGCAGCAGAGGATATCAGCGGCTCCACATTAGAGGCAGGCCAGAAGATTAGCCCGATCGGCGTTTCCAAAACACGATTAGCCCCCGGCACAAAGACCAGGCTCTTTCACAGGTTCCTATCGAATGGCCCGGGATTAGGAAACATGTTGAATAATCACGGCTGCCCCCGCATGCTCTTTTTAGCTTCACACCAGCTGGGGAGATGGCCGGCCTTCGCTCCCCTCTCCACACTTATCAATTAGACCATTGTAGGGGCAATTAAAGTGAAGCGGGGGTGCCGACCCCTGCTTCCTGGGGCACAGTGTTTCATTTGCACTGTACACTTTCTGCGTCTCAGCCTCGGGGGGGCTCCTCTCCGTGCCTCTCGGCCTCGGCCTCGGCCTCGGACCTCGCCGGTTTCGCCCTTCCAGTCTGGTCTCGCCCAGCTATCCTACTCTTTTCCAGGTGCAAAAAAATCACATTTATGATCAAAAGCCTCTTGACAAGCTACAAACTAGTAAGACTATAGGGTAAACCCTGCAATAGCTGTGCTCGTGGGTTTTAAATGGCTAAATGTGCTAGTAGCTAGTTTACTGGTTGTCTGAACATATTATTCTGAAGAAGCTATAGTAGAAATGGTTTTATATCTGTGAATAGACATGTCTTTGAATACATACGTACATCCATTGCTGCATTTGAAATGAAGAACGATAAGCGGAATTTTCTGATTGGTGGAGCTGGGGACCAAACCCTGCTAACTCCAAGTGGCTGAAAGGAGGGTTCCTTAAGAGGCCAAAATGTATGAATATCTAGCTTTCACAAGTACTTTCACCATACTTTCCAAACCGCAGCACGGGAGTCAGTGTAATATAATGGATATAGATTGTAGGTTTGATTCTCAGATAGGACACTCCCATTGTATCTTTGAGCAAGGTACCTAACCTGCATTGCTTCCGTATATATCCAGCCGTTTGAATAGATACCATGCAAAAGCTGTGCAAGTCGCTCGGGACAAGAGCGTCTGCTAAATGCCCATCCTCTATTGTAACTCCCATGAGTACCTCTCATGTTATTTTTCATTGGTGGAGTAATTTGAGGTGTGCTCTAGCTTTTCTGTACAGTAGTGTAGAAGGTTGCGGTTTGTCATTCACACTGTAACTGTACATTACAGTACATAACCTACAAATGTGCAGGATAGCTATGTTGTGTTCCTCATCCAGTGCTCCCCACTCCATATCATTCTTGTTTTGCACACCTCTGTGTCCCATTGTACATATTTCATAATCACATTCCTTCTCTCAATCAGTATCCTGCTTTCAACATCTCTGTGTTCTATTCATTTTGTCTTTCATTTTGCGCTTCTCTATCTGATTAAAATGGTCAAATTTGACTTATTTTGTTGACATACCAAAAGGTATTGCCAAAGCAATACAAAGGTGCTGGTGTAAACAGCTGTATTAGCAAGTCATTTATTTACTGTATATGACGATATCAAGAGGCAATGCAGGAAACGCGTCATAGGAATAATAGTAATGAATAAGATCACTCCGGACATAAATTCATCAAATGAGCTTCAGTCCATAATTCAGCCAGTCTCTGTCTCTCTCTCTCTCTTGCTCTCTCTCTCTCTCTCTTTTTTTTCTTTATTTCTATCTATATATCTATCTCTGTGGAATTTGTATTTCAGAGTAGAGCTGTCCACAGTCCATAGGTATGCATTGCTTCATATGCAAATTAGTGTCCCAAGGGATTTTGCCCAGCATACCGTCGTAGAACCAGCATACGCTTTCTCCGGCCACAGCCATAGACTTTAAGAACATGACCCAGTGCAATGCCTAAGTTCACTGATTCCCTACCTCTGGCCTCCATACTCCTGGTATAACTGCCCATAAGCCAATACTTCCACAGGCTGAATGCAACTAAAAATACCCACGTTGCGCTTATCCTAATAATCTTGCCACAGTATTTCCAGTATTCTTTAATCTGGTGCCAGTTTTTCTTGTCTACCCTTATGTCTACTCTAGAATTAAGCAACATACAACATGGTGGCCCCATCAATAAAATAAAAACAAAACCTGTGTGCATATTATCATGACATTTTTCACCGCTTAATAATCAATCTAGCCAGTTGTTTTAGCCCGTTTCCTGTTCTCGGCTCGTACTTTGAGATCCCGTCATTAATATGGGTCCCTTGCTCACCAGCTAATGTTTATAAATTGCTCAGCTGCCGTCATCTTGCCAGAAGACGAGTCCTGTTTACCCTTGAAAGCCGGCAACTTTTACATTTCCTGCTGGTTTGCAGCCACCGTCGGGCGATTATCCTGTGTGACTATGCGGTTCCATGCATCTGTAATAACACACGCAGAGTCAACATGTCCCGCAGACTGGGCGCATCGGCTGGAGATAGCTCCCCCCTTTCAGGTCAGTGTTGTCCCACCCCTCTGTACAGCACCAGACTGACTCACACACGGCACACTGTGCTCTGCACTGAGACTCACACACACTACACACTGTGCTCTGCACTGAGACTCACACACACTACACACTGTGCTCTGCACTAAGACTCACACACACGGCACACTGTGCTCTGCACTAAGACTCACACACACTACACACTGTGCTCTGCACTGAGACTCACACACACTACACACTGTGCTCTGCACTGAGACTCACACACTACACACTGTGCTCTGCACTGAGACTCACACACACTACACACTGTGCTCTGCACTGAGACTCACACACACTACACACTGTGCTCTGCACTGAGACTCACACACACTACACACTGTGCTCTGCACTGAGACTCACACACACTACACACTGTGCTCTGCACTGAGACTCACACACACTACACACTGTGCTCTGCACTGAGACTCACACACACTACACACTGTGCTCTGCACTGAGACTCACACACACTACACACTGTGCTCTGCACTGAGACTCACACACACTACACACTGTGCTCTGCACTGAGACTCACACACACTACACACTGTGCTCTGCACTGAGACTCACACACACTACACACTGTGCTCTGCACTGAGACTCACACACACTACACACTGTGCTCTGCACTGAGACTCACACACACTACACACTGTGCTCTGCACTGAGACTCACACACACTACACACTGTGCTCTGCACTGAGACTCACACACACTACACACTGTGCTCTGCACTGAGACTCACACACACTACACACTGTGCTCTGCACTGAGACTCACACACACTACACACTGTGCTCTGCACTGAGACTCACACACACTACACACTGTGCTCTGCACTGAGACTCACACACACTACACACTGTGCTCTGCACTGAGACTCACACACTACACACTGTGCTCTGCACTGAGACTCACACACACTACACACTGTGCTCTGCACTGAGACTCACACACACTACACACTGTGCTCTGCACTGAGACTCACACACACTACACACTGTGCTCTGCACTGAGACTCACACACACTACACACTGTGCTCTGCACTGAGACTCACACACACTACACACTGTGCTCTGCACTGAGACTCACACACACTACACACTGTGCTCTGCACTGAGACTCACACACACTACACACTGTGCTCTGCACTGAGACTCACACACACACTACACACTGTGCTCTGCACTGAGACTCACACACACTACACACTGTGCTCTGCACTGAGACTCACACACACTACACACTGTGCTCTGCACTGAGACTCACACACACTACACACTGTGCTCTGCACTGAGACTCACACACACTACACACTGTGCTCTGCACTGAGACTCACACACTACACACTGTGCTCTGCACTGAGACTCACACACACTACACACTGTGCTCTGCACTGAGACTCACACACACTACACACTGTGCTCTGCACTGAGACTCACACACACTACACACTGTGCTCTGCACTGAGACTCACACACACTACACACTGTGCTCTGCACTGAGACTCACACACACTACACACTGTGCTCTGCACTGAGACTCACACACACTACACACTGTGCTCTGCACTGAGACTCACACACACTACACACTGTGCTCTGCACTGAGACTCACACACACTACACACTGTGCTCTGCACTGAGACTCACACACACTACACACTGTGCTCTGCACTGAGACTCACACACACTACACACTGTGCTCTGCACTAAGACTCACACACACTACACACTGTGCTCTGCACTGAGACTCACACACACTACACACTGTGCTCTGCACTGAGACTCACACACACTACACACTGTGCTCTGCACTGAGACTCACACACTACACACTGTGCTCTGCACTGAGACTCACACACACTACACACTGTGCTCTGCACTGAGACTCACACACACTACACACTGTGCTCTGCACTGAGACTCACACACACTACACACTGTGCTCTGCACTGAGACTCACACACACTACACACTGTGCTCTGCACTGAGACTCACACACACTACACACTGTGCTCTGCACTGAGACTCACACACACTACACACTGTGCTCTGCACTGAGACTCACACACACTACACACTGTGCTCTGCACTGAGACTCACACACACTACACACTGTGCTCTGCACTGAGACTCACACACACTACACACTGTGCTCTGCACTGAGACTCACACACACTACACACTGTGCTCTGCACTGAGACTCACACACACTACACACTGTGCTCTGCACTGAGACTCACACACACTACACACTGTGCTCTGCACTGAGACTCACACACACTACACACTGTGCTCTGCACTGAGACTCACACACACTACACACTGTGCTCTGCACTGAGACTCACACACACTACACACTGTGCACTGAGACTCACACACACACTACACACTGTGTTCTGCACTGAGACTCACACACACTACACACTGTGCTCTGCACTGAGACTCACACACACTACACACTGTGATCTGTACTAAGAGTCACACACATTGCCTGGCCCCACACCCAGTGGAGGAACATGTTTGCAGCTCTTGCTCCCACCTGTTCCTCACATCCTTCTATTCACGCATGCACACATGTCCTCTGATACCAGGCACATGTCAACCATTCTGTTACCATCAGCTATTTGAAACTACACTGAGTTTCTTATGTAAGCTACATTTGGTTCAATCGCTGACCAAATCACTGCCACAGCATCCGGCCACCTCTAAAATCCCAAATCTAAATCTCTTAGTACTTATACTGCACTTAACACATTTTCTTGTACTTACTCTTAAAATAGTTTCAGCAGAGAGAAATGAAAAAAAAATTTCCAGCTTAAAGGGAATTATAAGCGGAATTTCCCAAGAAGCGTGAAAATCCAGTTTTTGACACTAGATAGGGAACTGGGAATGGCCATAGTGGGAAAGATATTGGAGCAGGTACAGCGGGGCGCACATTTGAGGTGGTTCATCTGAGAGTTTAAATTGCGCTTAGTACCTGTATAATTAAGCACAAATGAAGCCTTTCAGATAAAGTCCAGATCTGGTGGAATAAATCCCACATCTTTAAACTCACAAGAAATCATTTTTACTTGATGGATTATTTGGGTATTTAAGTAATAATGATGTCATCTCTTTGGGCATTTTAACATTGATTTTGTTCTTCTGTTCTCTGATGAGCCATCATGTGCTATTGACTGGGACACATTTTGGTATAGACTCCAGGGTGCACTTTGGAACTCTAATTTGCTAATTAATATATCGAAACGTTCGAAAACATTTTATTTTGTGACACGTTTACTATCTGTTCTAAGTTTTTGACTGTTAGATAAAGGTAAACATCCCTAACATATCCACTGCATTGACAGGTCCATTGAAATGAATGGCCCAATATGTTGGGAATTTTGTATAGCAAGATGATGTGTAACATTCTCATGAGCTTCAATCGCATCACTTCCTTTGATTGGGTTCTTTGATGCAGGGTTCCGTATGCAAGAGAGGAATTTCGACACATGGCAACTGATCGAACATCTCTTTAAAATATTGTTAGTCATGAAACACCAGAGGCCATAATAACTATGACTCTCGACTGAGGCTTAATGCAGAGGGGAGGTACCTGGCCTCTCTCGGAGCCATTAATTCCCTAGGGGTCAAAGTGCATCCCCAATGTGCCAGCTAGCCTAGTACACCCTGTGCCTGCCCCCTGTCATCCATGCCAGTCCATCATAGCTTGGTCCGGGGGCGCCGCCTAAAACAGTGCAGCGCTGTCACGCTCTCCTGCTTGCCTCTTGTTAGAATGCAGCTGCTCCATTCACGCGGCTAACGTCCCCTTCTGCACAAATGAGGAAAACAAACAAACTGTGGGTCGGTCACCTGACGCGCTGTGTGCCGTGCTCTGTCAGCTTCCTCAGCAACTTATAGCGCGGTAATTAGAAACCTCGGCATCAGGCAGACAGCTGGCAACCCTCCTCCGGGAATGCCAATTAAGTCTGTAAAACATTTAGACGACAAAACTGTACAAGGAGAGTCATTGCACAAGAGGGGGGGGGGGGGGGGATTGCCCCCCACTGTTCCCAAAACTGTACCCCCATCTGCAAAAGCCACAGAGCAGCATCATCCACACACACACACACACACACACCCGCGCACATGCAGACACAGGCATGCATACAATACACACACATATGCACACACACACACACACAGGCATGCATACACACACATATGCACACACACACACACACACGTGCACACACACACGCATGCAACACACACACATAAGTACACACACACACACACACACACACGTGCGCACACATGCACGAACGCACACACAAAACCCAAACACACACACACACAACACTCCTGAGGGACAGGGCAAGAGATATACAATTACCAGTCGGGTCAAAGGTTCTATTTGATCTATTTATCACTATCCTGTCCAGTATTTGGTCCCAAATGGATGTTCACACAAGGCATAGCTGCCTGTTTGTCATTCCAAAATGACAAAAGCTCATTTTATGGACAATACAATGATAGCTCACAATTTGTTTTTTATTTTAACCTGTGCAATGTGGCCATATACCTTTTTCATATGTTTGACCATACATTTGACCATTTTATATATAGAAGAATATGCACAAAAAATAAATACATAATAATAATTTTTATTTGTATAACACCTTATACAAAGAGCGGCCCAATGTGCTTCACAGAAATAGAAAAAGATATATAAATAAAATATATATATTATGATATACATAAATATAATATTAATAACAAAAGTCACAAATAAATTAAGTAATGAAAAATACAGGATACAATAAAACACATGATTTTAGGATTTTTTATTCTATGCCTTTCATATTCCTTTTTATTGTTGTCTGTTTCACTTTCTCCCCCTGGCCACACGGGACACTCTTTCCATTAGGGACATCATAAAAGAGTCCTTGCACTCTCATGCCAGATCAATTTGCTTTAATAAGCTTGTCCAAATCATTACATGATTTTTGGCCTCAGGAAAATAGGGTAGGATTAAGAAAATAAGTATGTATTTTACCCAGCATCAACCCCTGAGAGAAATTAGAACCCGGTGGCCTGACCCACGTTCTTCGCGTAAAATCTCTCCTCCACAACAACATAATTTGTTCAGGCCACTCCAGTGTTGGCTTAAGGGACAGACGCAGGCAGATTGACAGACTGACTGACAGCGCGAGTAAGTCATTGAGACAGGAAGGGAGAAAGATCAGCTCATCTTAGAGCAAATTAGAAACCCCCCCCCCCCCCCCCTCCATTTCAAGTCTCCCCCACACAGCCATATCCATGCTCAGGGCATCTCTATCAGTGCTAATTACCCATGCAATGATTAATTTGGAGGTTAAACGAAGTTATTCCATGTAATGGTGTTTCCTTTGAAAGATCTTTCATTGTGTCAATACCAGTCTGTTTGAATTCCTTTAAGACAACATTGTCACAGAGAGAGCCAAGATGACGGGGAGAGAGAATGCATCGTAATGAGCGATGCCGATCCCCGGCTGCCGCCAAGGTTGGTTTCGTTTCTTAATCCAATCAGGCGCAAGGACAAGGGTGTTCCTGCGTAACTCTACATCTCTCACATTCTGTCCGTCTGTCGACACTCAACATCTAGCGCGGTGATGAGAAAACAGGCTCAACACTCATCCTGGCCCAGGCCCCGTCTCCGTTCACATTCGTTTCACCAAAAGAGTAAGACAGAATCCAACCAATCGCCCCACCCCCTACCCCTGTACAGATGGCACGATCCTGCCAGGAGTCATGTGACCCTCAGTAACAAACTAATTCAGGTAGGTTTGAAGGCTGGTCAGTCTGTTATTGGTGAAATTGAGTCTCAGACTGATGAATGCATCATAATTTGGATATGAAGCGAAATTACATGGCAACACAGGTCCAGCAAAATGGCTAATTGAGGAGTAGCTCTAAGAACATGCAGGTACCTATTAAACCCTACCTGACTGCAATTGGACACCTCCTTCCTGCTAACACAATGCTTTTGCTTTGGTGTTTTTCAACTTAAAAGAAGTACAGCAGTCCTAAATTTTATATGATATTTCATTGACTCTCAAAACTGTGTACGACCTAACTACAGCTGTAAGACTTTTACAAGTTTCTTGATATGAACCTTTTTGTTGCCTTAGAAAACGTTTTGATGCCTCCAGTAGAAAGGAACTTCTCTCTGTAATGTCACGGTAAAGATATTTGAATGATCCACATTGTAAAGGGTCATGGAGGTGTGTATGTAAAGTAGCCACCCTACTTAACTATGCACTGTGCACCCTGTGCACTGTGACACACTGTCCACTAGGGGCAGGGCAGCACGCACAGACACAAGGTGACCAAGACCTGCAAGCAAGTGATGCCAATTCAGCTCATAACAGCAACAGTTGCCGTAAGAAATGAGGAGGGACACCAACACAGGGAATTACAGAGATCAGACTACCAGCATAATGCTGAAATAATGCACACACACACACACGTGTGTGTGTTTTTTTGGATATACATATCTATTAATCATTTACAGAGATGATTTTGCATCTCTACTATGAAGGTGATCTGTGATTGCTTTGGTCACTCAGAATTCTAGGGCAGCAGCAACTGGATTAAAGAAATGAATTATTTCTCTGTCTGTCTTTCTGTCAGTGGCCATCCCACACACACATATACACAAACACACACAACCCCCCCCCCCCCAAACACACACACACAGACAAACACATGAAGACACTCACAGGTACACGTAGTCAATTTGTTGATTTCACAGTGTACCACCTTCCCTCCCACAGACCCTTCATCTACAGTGGTAGCAGAGCCGGAGCACTGCTGTGTTATGGGGATCCCCATCCTTACCAGATACACCTGCAGTTCTGGAGTCATTAACACAATCACTGTAATGTGAAAACAGCCAAAGAACAAAAGAACAACATGTTGAGTTCTGGGTGAAGGAAATAAGAGCGCCCTTTAAAATGAGCGCTAACGGAGAACCAACTGAAAGTCTAAGCTGCAACTGATATTTAGGCCGAGTTCTACAACAGACAACAGACAAAGCTCTACAACAAACAAAATCCCATTTCAGCTTGAGGAAGATGAATGGCCACCATTTTTCACCACCAAGTCATGGGCTGATGTGTTAAAAATGTCCACAGAAACCTCAACTTTTAACTAGGGAAAGATGAGTCAAGTGACAATGGTACCTGCAACAGATGGCCCAAAAATATATATCGTTCAATAGCTTTTATCTTCTCTATCGTAAGTCACAGTAAGCCTGTGGCTGTTATCAGAGTGCACTACGAGCACCTCCTTCCTCCAGTCACCCCCAACTACCATAACAAGTAAGGGCAGGCTTTTAAAAACCCACGTGTCTTAAACAAGAATCACCCCAACTAATGGGATATACTCTGTACAATATGGAACATTAATATATATGTAAATTAGTCCAGAAAATGGTCACTGTTGCTCGTCACTGTTCCACACCTCCCATGTTTTTCTCTTCTTCATCTTGTGAACACATCCATGTTGCTTTTCACAAACAATATTTTTATTGGGCGAAGCAGGCACAGCTGTGTAGAAGGGTGACAGTGTAGAATAATGGTTAGGGAACTGGGCTTGTTATCTAAAGGTGCAGGTTTGATGCCCACGTAGGACATTGCCATTGTACCCTTAAGCAAAGTACTTAACCGGAATTGCTTCGGTGTATATCCGGCTGTAAAAATAGATGCTTGAGTGCAAAAGTGCAAAAATGCGTAAAAGTTGTGTCTGCTAATGTAGTATAATATAGTATAATATATGTAATGTAGAACTGTTGGGATTATTATCATTCTTGGGGTGGACACATTGGTATTGCAATGCTTTACATTGCATTGTACAGCCAAACAAAGTGTCACATAAGAAAGAATCCATTCTGCTCATTTCACTTACACCTACTAGCCTAAGACAGAGATTATAAACTTTGCAGCACACGCAAGTTCCTTAAGGCTGATTCAGCTCATTTAGTTCTTCCAATTATCAAATAAGCCCTATTGTTCAACAATGAGTTCAGTGCCACGATAACCATTCAGTGCAACAATTGGAACAGAAGTCCACGTACGGCTATCCAGCAGTCGAGATTGACACTTTGCCTCCGGTCATTAACAGAGCCGTGTGTCATTGTGCTCTGAGTGGACATCCTTTCAATAGATCTGTCATGAAACTCCACAAAGGCCCTAAAAGGCCACTGACTGATGTCAGACACCTCTCATGTTCCCAGCGCTTCAGCTCCACAGTCCAATAGTGTATTCACGTTAAAAAACGTCCAACTGTCTTTAGACCTTAATGAATGATTGCTTAACGAACGCATTGCCTCTAGCTAGAAAGCTTTATTGATAAAGGTTTGCTCATTTGTCATTTTATCAGATTTATTCTTTGATTGAAAATTGTCTGAATTTAGCTTAATGTACGTATAACTGAGCGCTGCATTTATGAGCAGGAATAGTGAATTTGCTTACTCTCATATAAAAAAATACGCAAGTTTCCTTAAACATCATCAAAGTCGCAGCCATAGTACAGACTGGAGTAGAAATGGAGGCACTAGCCGCCCAGGGTGAAGTGAAGTGGCGTTATCCTGTTCCCTTCATCTGAAACCGCAATTACTACCTACATTCACACATGCCACAGAATTTGAAGACACAAGAGAAATTGCTTTCCTTTTTAAAATGAAATGTGAACACAGCCTTTAGAAAACAAGCCTTTAATTGCATCGGGTCACCCCTGACTACTACGGACCTCAGAGAGGTAGCCTGCTGCCATCGGTTCACCCCTGACTACTACGGACCTCAGAGAGGTAGCCCGCTGCCATCTCACTGTAATGGATTTTAGTGGCGGATAATAAAACGCGATGGTAGGGGGATCAGAAACAAGTCACTCACGCAGTGAGAACCAATAAAGAGAATAACAAAATAAATGCAAAGAAAGAAAAGACTAATTCCTTGTGGCTAAACAGCCAAACGAAAATTGACCCACTAAAATAGGGCGAACTCGAATAATGAGTGAAACACAAACTAAATCCCCCGAGCTCAATACTGGAGACAAAACGGGAAACTTAGCAAAGAAAAGAACACCTTCGGCACATAAGTTTGGATGGCCGGAAGAGTGTAAAACAAACAAAACAAACAAAGAAAACTGTCTCAGAGAGAACAGCAAAGAATAAAATAAATAGCACAGAACGCTAACAGGAGGAATAATACCTACAGTATACCTGAACTAAAAGCTAATAGCAAGTCCTCCGTGAACATAAACAGCGTTTAATATCACAAGGTCGCTAGTACCTGGCTATACCTGGCTCAATGCAATGTCGAATGACAAAAAAGCACCGGGGAAGCGGAAGTGAGGAACTTAAATACCCTGCAGGTAGAGGCACAGGTGAAAACAATGATGAGGGAAAGCAAACCCCGGAACGGAACGTGGAAAAAATCTGAAAGATTCTCAATCGGGAAATAAAGATGAGAACCACAACGGAAAAGAAAATAAAAACCCACGAACCATGACACTCATCTGGCGATGTACGCTTCGCGTGAATGCTCTCTGTGTGGACCTTGCTGTTTTATTTGTAGATTTTATTTCACGAAACAATTCCCTGGAGTTTTCCTTTTTTCTCTTAAATTCTACTCAAAGACAGATGCATCAGTCGTACCATTTTACAATGGCTGCCATCTCATGCCCAATCAATCAGACAATCAAACGTAGATATATCACATGCCATTACATCGCCAGAAAGTGTTACACTTTCTACTGTCATGTACAGTTTTTTAAAAAAGTGTCACTACTGTTTTTTATGTATTGTTTGTGTAAAGGTGTGTACAGTAAATGGTAAATATATGCGAAAGGTGAGCTGAAAGAGGGGTGGGGTTCGAGGTTTAGATGTGGTTCTTTAGAGGGGTGTTGGTCATGGGGGGGAGGGACCCTTCCCCCAGGCAGAGGGAGTGGTGGGAGTCCAGGGGTGGGGAATTGGTTTTGGGGGTAGGGGGTGTAGGTCGGCTGTTCAAAGCCCAGCCTGTGCATTGTTGGGCAGTCGGGGATTAGTTCTCTCTAGGCTGCAGAATTTGCTTTCTAATTAAAAAGGATAAAGAACTAAAAAAAAAATTGCGAGAGGCACAAGAGGGAGACAGAGGAAGAAAGAAATGGCGGAGACCAGGACAGAAAAAAGAAAGGAAAAAAAACACAGTTTGTAAGTGTCACTTCTGCGGCTGGATCACAAGACTCGGCAAGACTGACTGACTAACTTAGTGCTCCGCCCCTCTCCCTTCTCCTGCTCTCTCCCTCATTTCTTCCTACCTCTGTCCATCCCTCTGTTCTGTTCAATTAGTCACTCACTTTACAGAAACTTGGTGAGACTTGGGGAGGGAGCAACAGAGCCAAGAAAAACAACCAAGAAGAAATGTCAAGCTTCAGCACGGTGGGTAGGATACATACAGGCTATTGTCAAATAATTTACAATTATCGCTAGAACTGTTCAAAACAGAAAGCAGTGAAAGAGTGGCCTTCCAGCAGATTATATGTGATTGTTCTTTGTCACTGTCTCCAAGTGTGCTTGAGCAAGAACAGCCAATCGCATTTACCAAGGATGCCGCACTACAGTAAAGGGCATTACAGTGGTTTGTGTGTTTGGATAGCTGTGGGTACAGCTGAACTGTTATTGAAGTATGGAAGGTAAAGAAATAGATCAATGACATGGTATGGATGCTGGTAAAAGGACTGCTGGGATATTTTGAGACAGAGGCCCGAGCTATGTCATGTATTCGTATTCCACCTGATACGCGATTGGTCGGTGCGGGGGAGTGGGGGTGCGTGGGGGGATGGGGGGCGGCCGTGGGGGGTGGGGAGGTGGGGTAATTTGTAGAGTGTTTTTGAAAGGAAGGTCCAAACAACATTGTGGCAACAGTGTAAAGACGCTAGAAGCTAAACCTCAGTCAGCACATCCATCTGTGGCAAGCCATGTCATGCTTCAACTTGAGGGCTGATCTAGGTACAGTGTAATTGCTCAGCCAGGGTCGAATGTGACCAAAGCGTGCTGAGGAAGGCTTGGAAAAATAATTAAAAGTGAGGGCATTGGATCAGAAATTAAACAAGGAGAATTTGCGTTTTCAGCAGAAGAAGGATTAACGTCACTTACAAGCTTTGAACAGCACTTTCTTTTTCCTTGTGGTAAATTTAGTTTCGAATAGATTTGACCTCTCACAAATATGTATCCTCGATACATAGAAAATGCTTACACATAAATACAAACACATATATGCATATACCACACACTGACAGACAGAGACGCACACACACGCGCGAAAACAACAAACAGGCATATAAACCTGAATATGCATTAACATATGTATTTGTGATTCCATACATTCAACTACAAAGTCTGCTACAAGAACTTGGGTAGGTGCACAATCACAGCCACAATTATGCATTTCTAAATTATGTACTTTAGGTCCTGTCCCGGCAAATTGGAGGAACATATTACACGAAAATTCGATTCCCGCTCCTGTCCACACGACGCTGACACAGAAAATTGGCGGAACATTTACGGGTTAAGATGCATGTGTGAAATGGCCTTTAGTAAATAAGTGCAAAATTTGGCGTTATCTGCAAATCGATGGAAATGGTGAAAACTCTTTAAGGCTGGGGACCATGCCACCCGATGGACAGCGCTCATGGGAGATGTATGCTCAAGGGTTGGTGGACCACAAGCACATACATATATAGTGACATGAGGCCCCGCTGGGTGAGGCTGGTGTTGAGACCCTGAAAATGAGAGATGTGGCTGACTGCCCCCCCTCCCACTCCTGCTAGCATGCTGCTGTTTTGTTCCCCTCTCCCCCTGCAGGGGGTCCAAATCTCCACGGGAGCCTCACAAACGAATGGCGGGGCTTAAGTGTACACAGTTGCCCGACTTTTCCCCAGAACCCTGGGAGGTTAACGACGTGCCAGCAAGAACAAGCCCAATCGCAACCGCGCAAAACCCCCCACCCCAACCTCCACCCCTGCCTGCTACCACAGTGCCTGACTGGCCTATGGTCCAGTCTTCATACACACCCCTGGTCACGGTTAACCGTGGGAGTCCTGCCTGGTTAACTTACCCTGCTCCCACAAATTATCCCCTTAACCCCCGACACCTCCCCTTATTTCGGGCGATCTGATCGCATGGATATGCATGACAAGCCCTTTCTGCGCCGCCTTGTTGAACAAGAGCCTTGCAGGCAAGCAGGCCCAGAGATGAGCAGGTATTGGCGGGGCCAGACTGAAAGAATTTGCATAGGGCCACAGAGCGGATTAGCCGCCGGCCTGAGGAGGGGGGGAGCTCCGTGGCCCGGCCAACTTGTCCTCATAGCTGGACGAACGCATTCAGCTGTGTCCCCGCTCCCTCCCATCTCATTCCAGCCCCTGGTGCTGACAATAAAATGCAGCCGGCCTATTTTGTTCGCCCTCTGCCCAGTCCCTCATAGCTACTCCCTGACCCTGTGTTACATTGAAGGCAGGGGGTGGCACTGTGAGGTTGGTCCAGGGCACATGGCCCTTGACCTCACCAGCCTGGCCTTACAACCCTCTTCCAGCTGCAGATGTCTTCCAAGCAGCCAAATTAATTAGTGTCCAGGCTGTGCTGTAAGCAGATTTGGGTCTGTCTGTGTGCAGATTTTGGGAGTGCAGGAGTTCCTCTCCCGACAGCACCAGACCCCTGTTAGCCAATCCTGCGCACATAGCCATTTGGGACACCACACCAGCCCTTCCCTTTGGCTTCTGAATGGCCCCTAACCTCGGTTCCATCTTCACATCAAATACAACTCTGCGTACCATACCCCAAAACATCACAGGTAAAATGCACCCAAACACAAAAAAATGCTATCTTGTATATAGACATTTCATGAAACATTAAAGGCTCATACAATTGCTTAAAAGAAAGGCTTTGCGGAAAGTAAAATTACAGTTGACTAAACCATTTCCCCACACCCCTTATGCCTTTCCCTCTCCCACCCAAAATAACAACATTAATTTCAAAATAAGCAAAGCTATATAGACTAAGGACATCTACAAAACAACATTCCTTTGGTAGAGTGATGAATGGATGTCAAAGCTAAAGAGAACTTAATGCAATTTGACACGCGATTGAAGTTGCAATTCAAAGGAAACAGAATCAGTTTGTGCCTAATTAGCATGACTAAATAATAAAGCAACTTCCCCTAATAATTATAGCGTGTTTCCATTTTACCAGTTGCACTTACAATTAACCTTTCTCAATTGGCAATTCGCAATTCGGGTAAATCCTGTTATCAACAAATATACCACATGGCAGTGCAAAACAACTGTACTCCAAACACCAGTCAAGAAAATCTGTGTACTGTTTACGGTCAGGAACAAGAACAACAAAAACAAACGGTTGATATCTTCCCAACAGCAAGCCGCAGACTGTCACTGAAGCTCGGCTAGTGACACAGAGAGTGGTGGGGATCTACTTCAGGGGAGGACTCAGTATGTCATTGAACTATATCTGTTTGTGTGGGTTTTATAATAACACACCAAAGCTTTCATTCATACACAGGGTTTTCAGCACTTTGAGAAATCATAGCCTCGGTATCTATGGTAGAGTTTTCTGTAAACTATGAAAGTGGTTAGTAGAATAAGCAACAAAAAAGTCATTTCAGCCAATAATGCGTTAACCTTGGAATGCTGTTTCTGCACAGTAAGTTGGCTGTGAAATGAAATTCGAATGGATGACAGTTACAATAAAACTCTAACGAGAGACAGGCCTTATGAAGCCCTGAGCTTTCCTGATCCCTCAACCCAGGCCACGGTGGCTCCTCGTCGGACTGACGAGGGGCCGAGGTGGGCAGAGGGATGCTGACAAAGGGGCAAAAATCCTACAATCTATCTCTAAATCCACAGTGCACAGAGTTGGCTGCTCACATTGTGTTGACTCATGCAGGCCTGCTGCTGTTGCCATGGGGATGTGTCAACCTGCATGGCCCCTTGAGGCGGCGAGGTTTGGCAAAGAGCTGGGGGTGCCAGGGGCCCACGGACGCTGCAAAGTGAGAGGGCTGGGGCTGGGATATACCACCACCCCAAACAGACACTACTAGTTCCTGCCCAGGGGTCTGAGCCTAGGAAGAAGACACTGTGTCTTAACCTGTCTGTTTTAAAAATTCTGATAGAAGAGCTTCAAAAGACATTCACTGATTGGCTTGTTATACTCCCGTTTTTTTGGTTAGGGGGGGACGGGGTTCTGGCAGGAGCTGAAGCCTGCCCCAATCAAGGCCTGTTGAGAATCTTTTTCCGTTGGCAGACCATCTCCAGCCAGGGGCTTGACCAGCTGAGAGCGGCGGGCAGCAAGGCGGCGCTGCGAGGCTCCGGTTGGTCGGTCTGCGCCAGGCGAGGGCGGAGCCCGGTGAGCTGGAGCTGGGCCCGGCGTGGTGACTGCCTGTCTGCCCAGACGCTGGGCCGCACCGCCACCCTCCCCCTGGGCTCACGCCCCAGTGCAGGGATTTCAAAGGGGCACGCAGCGCGCCGGGACCCGCCTCCTTCTCCCATCCGGCTGCGCGCCCCCGCCAGCAGCCTTTCTGCTCCAGCCCCGAGCCCGGGCTCTCCCGCTGAGCCGTTCCCACCAGCGCCACCTCACGCCGGGGGTGGGGGGGCTGGACGCATCTGCGCCTCTCTCTCCCATGTTGGGGCCTCTGCTCTGGGCTACGTTTTTTAGTGTCCCGCGCTGCTACCGCCTCAAATTTGACCAGGCATCATATGGAAAGAGGGAGGGGCTTGGAAGTGCTCCAAATAACCACAAGTATCTCCACAAGAGTTGACCTAACAGGCAGAAACAGACAGAGTAGTACGGGCATAACATGGTTCATTGTGACCTTGGAGCTTTGAGGAAAAACATGGTAATATATTGTGCTCATGCACAGTCTGAATGCTGAGCCAGCAGGAGAAGCTGGGATTGGTCACATTTGCACACCGAATAAGCTGAACCGGCCATAGAAAAGTGAATCGGATCTGATCATATAAACACATGGCCAGAGTATTCTAGTCCTATTTAGCTGGAAAGACACCACGCTTTGTCCAGTAAAGCCTCCCTGGGCTCGTTGCTCCATTAGCAGGTAGCATCGAAGGAGACGGACCAACTGACAGGCAGCATTTCAATTGGCTACCCTCCCTCTCCGTCTCTCTTCATCGCCTCTCGCATGGCATTTCCCTGGCAGCCCGTCGAATTCCTGCCCCTCCCAGACTCCGCATTCCCGCGGCCAGCCTCCCGGCCTGGGACAAGCACAGCGGCCATTCCCCCCACCAGCCCCAGTCTGCGGCTCCAGCCAGCACCGCATTCCTCCGTGTGTTACCCCATCGCCCCAGTAACAGGGAGAGAGGGAAGCGGTAAGGGGAGGGGTGCGTCATCATAGAGGAAGAGGGGCATAAGTGGTGTCATGAGACAAAATGTTTCAATAATCAAAACCTTTAAATATTTAGCGGGCTAATTTTCGGGCAATCACCCAATGAATTTACAGTGGGGTTTGGCAATATACGTATTTAAACAGAGAACACCCACACATCCATACAGCCACACACACAGACACACGCATATGCACACACAAATACTGTTACATGTCTTGTTTACTATGACTAAGGCTGTGTGTACAATATGTCAATTTGTATCGGGATTTGGAAACAGGTTTCAAAGTGATTTCAAACTGAGATAGAAATTTATTAAGTGTAAATATATTGAAAAAGTTGTATATCAGACTTTGACAGTAATTTCGTCTACCACATCTGGACCCTTTGCATAAATGAAATGTCTGCATGTGCAAAATCAAATCTATTATGGTGTGTGCACTGAATAAGGTTGAATAAAGTGTGTTCAGTGCACACACTATAATACATTTTGGACAGTAGGCAAGAAGCAAGTAATTCACACAGTTAGTGTGTAATCCTACAACCAAAAGCTTTTCTGCACATGAATGTCTTGTATAGATCAAGATTAGATGTTTGCTAAATGTGGTGTAGTGTGACGAGACGATAATGGCTGTAAGTGCATAAATTGCTATATCTAGTGACAGCATGCATTCGAAACATACAAGCCTCTAATGATGTTGCTGTTGATTCCTCAAGACTCCAACTTCTTCAAATTTAACGTATCGTGTTATTTATATTTGACACGACAATAGATCATTTCTCACCTTAAATGTAAAACTGGAATGATATCTGCCATGAGTGATAAATTAAAAAATATATAAAAATAATAATAAATAAATAAAACGGCATGCTCCACGATCCCCGCTGTGGTATCTTGGATCCAGGGTACTGGGGCAAATGTGTCTTAAGGTATAAATGAGATCAGAGATGCTGGTGTCACCTCCTCCATGCCCATAGGTCACCCACTCACCAGTGCACATTTTCCACTGCTACAAATATTGTCTGAAACTTGGCTCTAACTCAGTCAGTGGGGCCACATAAATAGAGAGATGGAGAGATGGACATAACTGTAAAAATGGGCTGATGTCTCTCTGTGTTTAATTTTGTGTTCCTCGCTGTTCCGGCCCCAGTAACACCAGGGAACAGTCGCCCCCTCCCCCTGAGCCGCCCGTGTTTACTCTCCTAATTGCCGGGGAGGGGCCGGTTGACTGACGGGTCTCGGGGGTGGGGTGGGGGGGTTTCTCAGCCATGTTCCCCCACCAGCCGGGGGGCTGGGAACAGTGCACATACGGCCGCTGTCTCCAAACGCCGCAAGAACATCCAACTGTCCCAGGGGGAGCCAGGACGGGTAAAGCATCGGCCGACAAGAAATTAAAGAATTGAGAGGAATTGGCAGTGTCATGACTGATGGGGGCTACCTTTGAAAAATCCACACAGGGAGCTGGAGGCGACGCCAAAGTGTCAGTCATAGCGGAGAGGGGCTTGGACACAGCACAAACACTGACTCGCTTGCATGGGGGCAAAGCTAATGTGTCTCACAGCCTCTGAGCTTGTAGGCCAGTGAACCACCTCTGATATTCTGTAAATATAAACGAAGTTGTCATAAGAAAAGCTGACATAGAAATAGTAAAACCAGCTCAGAATGAAGTTCCCTATCGGCACAATAGCATATTGAAACAAGAATAACTGTGGGTACACATTCTTCATGCAACTTAGACTTACTGTTGCCAGTTTAGACATAAAAACTGTATCCTTCGATCAAAAACGACATTAATCTCAAGTTCAAAAATAAAACAGAAAACATTCTTGGTTCTCGATTGCTATCCAACATGCACCCAAAACCCTCGCTCAAGAGGCAAGACAAGAAAACGCTGGAGAGAGAACGGGAATAGTCACAGTTGTGCAAACTGTGCCCATTTCTAAAGTTATTATAGGGATTATACACAAAGTCATACAATGTAGCATTTTCAAAGGTGTTATGAATGCTTCCCAGAATCCAATTCAAATCAGGCGTTACCTAATAAGCCTGAACAAATCCTCCAGTGAGAGTCTTCCGCTTTTGAACTCCTTGACTGAGAAGGCCCATCTGCAGGGCAGGTTTTACCACAGAGAAAACCTCAGTGGTGCGGGCTGGGCTCAACCCCCCCTCAGCCCGTGTGCTCCGGGGAACTAGCGCACGCATGTACTTAGCACCGGGGTGGGGGGAGATCTGGGAATTAAAAGGTTGCCGACAGATACGTTTTAAAAAGATGTTTTGTGTCCCACGGGAACCCGCTATGGGAATTCACTTATTAACTTCACATTCTGGGACTCTCTCGGCCTCATTTTCCTGCATCATGATGTTAACTTTGTCAATCTAACCATTGCGTGCCGGACTGAGTTAATTACCCACGGCCCTTAAAATGGTGATTCTCAATCTGAATGAAGGCTGAATTTTATATTCGCCACTCCACTGAAGTAGTGTCTTTCGGAACAGTAGAAACAGTGACTGGAGTTAATGCTACAGTTAGCAATAAGGATTGCCACATGGGCCAGTTAGTTATGAACTCACACTGTTAAATAACATGCAATTTATTTCTATAATCCAAACAATAAATTTGATTAAACCAAGGTGCATTCAGCAGATCTTTAATAAGTGCATTTCACAAACATTGGCTTGATGATGTTGTTTATTTGTTCATTTTAACCATTTCAAACATTATTTACATATCCGTGGCAGTGGGATGAGGCTGACAGTTTAGCGATAGTTCCCACACTGCATATTGCCAGAAACAGTACTTGCCATACAGCTCCAGCAACATCTCCCTCCACAGACATCCCTATTGTACTCCATCTGGGTTATCTCTCTGTCCATACATTACCCCATTCAAGCCACTTAACCTTGGAGTGCTTTACTCCTGTTGGTGGTTCTTTTTCAATATGTTGACACACATTTATATATCATGAATAAAATACATATGGACATGATACAAAAAAACATGATAAACACAAGTCTTTACAAACAAACTGGATTTGTGAGTCTAAAACACTGAGGTTGTGAGCATTAACTCTATATGCTGAAGACGGCTCGTCTTTTTCCTGTATGAATTCACCTTGAGGTTGTGAGCATTAACTCTATATGCTGAAGACGGCTCGTCTCTTTCCTGTATGAATTCACCTTGAGGTTGTGAGCATTGACTCTATATGCTGAAGACGGCTCGTCTTTTTCCTGTATGAATTCACCTTGAGGTTGTGAGCATTAACTCTATATGCTGAAGACGGCTCGTCTTTTTCCTGTATGAATTCACCTTGAGGTTGTGAGCATTAACTCTATATGCTGAAGACGGCTCGTCTGTTTCCTGTATGAATTCACCTTGAGGTTGTGAGCATTAACTCTATATGCTGAAGACGGCTCGTCTCTTTCCTGTATGAATTCACCTTGAGGTTGTGAGCATTAACTCTATATGCTGAAGACGGCTCGTCTTTTTCCTGTATGAATTCACCTTGAGGTTGTGAGCATTAACTCTATATGCTGAAGACGGCTCGTCTTTTTCCTGTATGAATTCACCTTGAGGTTGTGAGCATTAACTCTATATGCTGAAGACGGCTCGTCTTTTTCCTGTATAAATTCACCTTGAGGTTGTGAGCATTAACTCTATATGCTGAAGACGGCTCGTCTTTTTCCTGTATGAATTCACCTTGAGGTTGTGAGCATTGACTCTATATGCTGAAGACGGCTCGTCTTTTTCCTGTATGAATTCACCTTGAGGTTGTGAGCATTGACTCTATATGCTGAAGACGGCTCGTCTTTTTCCTGTATGAATTCACCTTGAGGTTGTGAGCATTGACTCTATATGCTGAAGACGGCTCGTCTGTTTCCTGTATGAATTCACCTTGAGGTTGTGAGCATTGACTCTATATGCTGAAGATGGCTCGTCTTTTTCCTGTATGAATTCACCTTGAGGTTGTGAGCATTGACTCTATATGCTGAAGACGGCTCGTCTCTTTCCTGTATGAATTCACCTTGAGGTTGTGAGCATTAACTCTATATGCTGAAGACGGCTCGTCTTTTTCCTGTATGAATTCACCTTGAGGTTGTGAGCATTGACTCTATATGCTGAAGACGGCTCGTCTCTTTCCTGTATGAATTCACCTTGAGGTTGTGAGCATTAACTCTATATGCTGAAGACGGCTCGTCTTTTTCCTGTATGAATTCACCTTGAGGTTGTGAGCATTGACTCTATATGCTGAAGACGGCTCGTCTCTTTCCTGTATGAATTCACCTTGAGGTTGTGAGCATTAACTCTATATGCTGAAGACGGCTCGTCTGTTTCCTGTATGAATTCACCTTGAGGTTGTGAGCATTGACTCTATATGCTGAAGACGGCTCGTCTCTTTCCTGTATGAATTCACCTTGAGGTTGTGAGCATTAACTCTATATGCTGAAGACGGCTCGTCTCTTTCCTGTATGAATTCACCTTGAGGTTGTGAGCATTAACTCTATATGCTGAAGACGGCTCGTCTCTTTCCTGTATGAATTCACCTTGAGGTTGTGAGCATTAACTCTATATGCTGAAGACGGCTCGTCTCTTTCCTGTATGAATTCACCTTGAGGTTGTGAGCATTAACTCTATATGCTGAAGACGGCTCGTCTCTTTCCTGTATGAATTCACCTTGAGGTTGTGAGCATTAACTCTATATGCTGAAGACGGCTCGTCTGTTTCCTGTATGAATTCACCTTGAGGTTGTGAGCATTAACTCTATATGCTGAAGACGGCTCGTCTCTTTCCTGTATGAATTCACCTTGAGGTTGTGAGTCTTCGTTGTCGCAGCTTGCTCTGTTTGTCCTCGCTGGTGTGCAGATTGATGCTTAGAAGGGCGAGATATTTAATTGAATCCATTTGTTTGTGGCAAGGCCCCTGTGCAAACACAAGACAAATAATTACAGTACTGATTAATAAGCATAACATATTAGGAGAAGGAAATCCACCACATGAATACAGAGGCGGCACTTAAACGGAAACCTTCTCCTGCTATCATTCTGTCCTTGCTTTTACCGTCCCACGTGCAAATGGCACACTCCTCAGTGAAAGAATACGACAGGACAAAAAGCTTTAAAGAGTCCTTCCCATGCTCATTGGTTAGCAATTAGCATGAGCAAAACAAATTTTACAATGACAAACGATGTCGAACTTTCACAATTCTACTGACTTTGTCTCCCACAACCTCTGGCCTAGGGAGTTTCTTTATACAGCATCTGTGTCTCGGGTTTCGAATTGCACACAAGTTAAACTTTACACCTGCATTCTTAATCTCGCGAGATTATCAGGGTGATTCGATGGTGTCAGAAGGAACTAGCAGTGTATCACAGCAGCTCTCCGGGCCAGAGAAAACATGGAGAATTATGACGTATAAAAGCATCATAAGAGGGAGCTGAAGGCCCCAGTAGTGCTAACGTTACCTAAGTAATATTATCCATTTGTTTAACAGATACATTTAGTCAAGACCTGTTGCAAGGTAGCATTTTCCTGTCATAATTTTATGCAATCAATGATGTTTTTTTTTTTAATGGCAACACATAAGATTAAGGGTCTTGAGTACAATAGCAGCCAGGTCATAAACACACAACCACCCAGGCGATAGCCCCATTAGCCTGTTAGTCTTTTAATAGCTGCCTGTGGAAGCTCACGTTGAAATCTCTCATGTTGAAGGATAGGCCTTTAGTGCAGTGTTTTTCAACCTTTTTTGAGCCAAGGCACATTTTTTACATAAAAACAATCCTGAGTCACACCACCAACCAAAAGTGTTACTAATTAAGTGAAGTTGGATAATTTCTCATGGCACACCTGACGATCTCTCACGGCACACTAGTGTGCCGCGGCACAGTGGTTGAAAATCACTGCTTTAGTGATTGACTGCAGGTTTTTGCCTGCACTTGAGCAAGAAGCATGCCCTTCTCCATGCCCAGGGTCTCCAGCGTCTCTTGCTTGATGCAAGGTGAAGACGCCATGCACCCTGCGTGTGGTGCTCAGCATTGGCTGGGGGAGGGGGGTGCTGTGGGTGCTGCTGGAGCCGTTTCATCTCTAGTTAGTCCCGCTGCAGCCACTACAGATGTCAGCTAAACTCATCTACTGCACTGCTGCAGTCTCTGTCACTCTCTTTCTCTCTCTCTCTCTCTCTCTTTCTTTCTCTCTTTCTCTCTTCCTCCCTCTCTCCGATTGTGTGCTTGGATTCTAGAGTGTTTAATCTTACTTCAGAGAGCTATTGAAATACACTGCCCTTTCAATTAAGTGCTTTCTTCTTCTACTCCCCATCTCAATTTTCCTAATGAAGACACGTTTCATTTTCTCCTCTTTTAATAACATTCATATTTCAGCGCAGGACACTAAATGTGACATCGGAAATGAGATAATGAAAGTACACAGTTCACTGTCATCCCGATGAAATGGTTTAGGTGTGCGTAGGTAGGAGCTCTGCCTAGTGTGTCGAAGAGTGTGAGGGAAGGGAATGTCAACAAAATATTATGTAGAAATACATATCTACATATATAACCTTTCAGGTAAATCACTTCATCCTGAACAAAGATGGTTTCATCTGCTACCTCATATCTTCCATAATTTTATTAATCGTAAAAATGACTTAATAATCTGTATATATTAAAAGCAATATGTCAGCATTGTGCTGTGAAGGTAAAAAGATTATATGTCTACGCTGAAAATCATTTTAATGACCATTCTTAAACAACCAATTTTTATCATCACTTTAATTGTTGTTTTACACCATATAACCAACAACCAGATGAAAGATAATTTTACCATTTTATTTGTATGTTTCATTTTCACATTTTCACTTTATTTACAAATTATAAGCAGGTTTGTTCCCCAAAGACTGTTATTAATAACACACATTTACCCATACATTTATTTTCTAAATGACAAAAGATTAAGTGACTGGAAAGAAAGGCTTTGGTGATGTGATTTGTTAGTGGCTGTTTTGTGTTAGTTTATGGAAAAATCCAAAGCATTAAATATTTGTGCAAAACTAACTTTAAAAAAATTTCTTAGATGTTCAATTAACCTAAATAGAAAAATTTAATGTTTGTGTGTGTGTGTGTGTGTGTGTGTGTGTGTGTGTCTGAATAAACATATATATGAATAGCATCTCATTGTTTGTGTAGACAATAACAAATAATATAATCATGTTTAATTTTATTTTTCAAACTTTCTTAAAATATGTTATAATCAGCTGCAGCTCCTTCAAACACTGCTGTAAACAGACAGGCAGACAGACAGGCCTTGTTATGTTTTGAAATTAAATCAAGTAAGAAATAAAGTGCCTTTCACAATGCATTAAATTCAAAGTGAGTATCCTATCCTTGTTCATCTAAAAGCGGTGCTAGCTGTATTAGCACAAGCTAAGCTCAGTGAATGAACACTATTTCCAACCTCTGAGGAAGTTTGAGCCGCCCAAAAATATTTAATTTATATGTTATCCCAATGTACACAGTTCGATAACATGGCAAAAAATAAATATTAGATTTTTGAATGGGTATTGTAGAATCTACATATATGAAGTAAGGACTGAGGTCACATTTTACACATATTACTTTAAAACACAAATTCTTCATTGACTGACCTATAGCTGGGCATGAATCTTGAGAAATTGAGCTTATTAAAGACAGAGTGAGCAAGTAGGGCTCAATTAAAAAACTTATTTTAGGGTGTTTTGAATATGTATATGTTTTGAGTATTCATAACATTTAAACATATCATAGGCCTACTCGTAGAAACTTAATCTAAGAAAATATGTATGCATATGATTTATAACTATTTGAATTAATACATATAATACACTGATTATACTTTGGACGAATAAGAGCATAATAGGGAATACCTGCATCAACATTCTGTCACTCAGCTGAAGCTTCAAAGTCATTATTATGCTGAGAAATATTTTTTCCAGATTTAAAACAGAAGACATTCTCAGAAACAGAGACAGAAAATGTTTTGCAAATACATGAGACATTCTTGGTTTTTTTTTAAGAGACTTTGTGAAAGCATACATAGGCTTTTTATTTCATTTCAAATATGGTACAAAAAAATGGACTCCAGACAGTTTTCTCGTTCAATATTTCAAAAAGAGCCTACAAATAAATACATTTTACGTGCTATATCAACCTTAAAACAATTTCCTAAAAGTGTGTGAACGACATAGGGTCACAAAACCTACATTACCAATAATAATTCATATTTGTGTTAACTATGTGATTATTTCCTGAAATTCAAAAAGAAACGACAAGAGTAGCAGCAGGAACAACAACAACAATAGAAGTAATAATAATAATAATAATAATGAAGAAGAAGAAGAAGAAGAAGAAGAAGAAGAAGAAGAAGAAGAAGAAGAAGAAGAAGAAGATCATCATCACTATCATAATAGTCATAATTCTAATAATATAATCTTCGGAAAGACATGCTTCAGATCAATATAAATCCAATAAATATTGGCAGAGAAAAATACACTTGGGATAACTTGGGACAACTGTGCAACGTATACTGTAGATACACTAAGCAAAGTTTCTGGTTCGGATTGAAATGCCGGGACTCGGTGGGGTTCACTTTTCACAAGCCGACATAAAACTGACTTCTTCAATCAGCCGGCAGTCAGTGGGAACGTTGATTGCCACCGGCGTTAACATGATATGTGCCTTTTCCTTTTACACTCGTCGTCCTTTTATTACGGATATTCCCCGAGGCGGCGTGGTACTTATAAATGAATAATTTATCCATTTAAACTGAAAGAAGAAACACGACGCTAAGGTCTAAGCAATAGCCTAATATTGACTGGTATTAGACAAACTGGTGCTGAATTTTAAATTATGAGCCCTGGCCCTAAATGACCATTTATTTTACGTTCGTCAATTGTGTGCGTGCGTGTGTGTGCATTTGCCTGTCTGGTCTGTAGGCTAGTGTATTAGAACATGTGTAGAAAATAGTACTCTCAATAAACGGATGAACAAATAAATGTATTTATAAATCCGGTAAATCCACGTGTCGAAATAAACTTCTTCAAGTCACTATAGGTTTTTTTGCTGTTTAATTTTTTAGTTTGGATCTGTAGTTATATCGAGTTCAAAACATGGCTCTTTATTTTGGGGGATGCTTTCGAAAACCCAGTAAAAAAAGTATGGAGCAAACAAAGTTGCAAGGCTGTGAAAAGAGCACCAATAACAATTAGCTTGTTCGCTAATCCCTAACAAAACGCGACCTGTCCCCCAGCACATAGAAATCTGCGGGCATGCATGGGAGGGGTGGAGGCTTGTGGTGGTGATGAATGACAGGGCGATAACATTACTGAAATAACCAGAGAAAAAGTTACTTACTGGCCTTATGGATAGGTCTGCACGTCATAGTAATTCACTACACGAATCACAACATTGAGTCGCTTTTTCCAAGCTTTTGAATGTTTTTAAAGGGCAGAAAGGGGTATGGATGACCGCTTAACATACAGACGAAAACCTAAACGTAAAAGGTTACTTAATTGATTTAATATGAATTTCGTACCGTTTGTCTTCGGCCTTGTTCCTTTGTTCCTGAAAGTGTGACGTGACAGCCTGAAGTTCTTTGCCATAGACACCATGCTTTTATCAAATCCCGAGTCACATGCTGACAAATTTTTCCGGTCGAAGTAGGTACAGTACCACTAAGAGAGAGAAAAAAAACTTTAATTATCTTGATCATGTCACATTCAAACGTATTCTGTGAACACGAAGGGAAATTTGAACGGTTGGATCCATTAAATGCATTTTCATGCTAAACTCTCATAAACTAAACTCTAACTGTACCATTAACAGTAATAATGATAATATCTAACCATAAAAGTATCACTTAATTGACACACTAAACGGAGAGCTGAAATGCATGAATTTCCAGGAAGGAAGCAACTGGGGTTTGACGAAGCTGCGGTTTATGGCTTTGGATTTAAAACCTAAATCTATATTCAAATGTGTCTGAGATGTGTGTGTGTGTGTGTGTGTGTGTGTGTGTGTGTGTGTGTGCGCGCGCGCGCGCGCGAGTGTGTGTGCGCGTGCGTGCGTGTGTCAGAAAAACAGAGAGAGAGAGAGATGGGAGGATAGAGGATGAGAGAGAAAGAGAGAAATAGAGAGTGTGTGTGTGTGTGTGTGTGTGTGTGTGCGTGCGAGAGAGAGAGGTAGAAAAAGAAAGAGAGAGAGAAAGAGAGAGAGAAAGAAAAATAGAGAGAGAGAGGTTGTGTGATGTGTGTCTGGATTTCTCAAAGCTTCTTAAGAGGGTGCATTTACCAAACCGTGACAAAATCCTCCGTGTATTGTTTTGGTATAGATGCAGTCGAGTCTACACAGAGCTGAAGGTTAAGTCTGGGTGTGAAGGGAATATTTAACTATGAAAAATCTACTTGACAAGTATTTCTGCATTGCTATATTATTATTATGATTATTATTAGGCTATTATTATTGTTATACACCATGTTATCTTACCCAAGGCGTGTTTGCAATTTAAAAAATAGATTTCCGTTATCAATGATAATACATGAGTGATGAAAATTGTTTGTTGTATTTGTATTGTATCATGTTACATTTGGTATCGATCTAGGTGACATAAATGGAGAGAAGGGATGGAACGGAAATAACTGACAATATACAAAATACTTAATAGCCATGTTTTAATATTTTACTTCTCAAAAAATTTAACAACGTAGCCTATTTGATCTCTTCTCACAATATATTCACGAAGACAATGTCTTCAACAACAATTATAATATAATAATAATTATTATTATTATTATTATTATTATTACAACAATAATAATAATGTTCATCCATTTTGTACTCGATTTTCTGATCTTTTTATTTTTATTCAAATTTCTCATTCCTGTCCAAAATGCTTTATCCAGCTGCCGGTTAAGACCCCTTTGTGGCAAGAGAAAGTCGCAAAAATATACTTGTCGTATACGAAAATTTCTGCACAAATGTATTTCTTGTGCACGTCTTGTGGGGTAGCCTTTATCCTCTCTGTGTAGCGGCGCGTGAGGTATTTTAAAGCTGTTTTGATAATTAGAAGTAAGCTATTATTCGGCTTGTTTTTAATGCAGCACTTGTTTTTCATATGAAAAACATGTCTCAAAAACATCCAATCCTTTAGTCTATGAAAACCTCATCGCTCTCTTCCAACACTCTTTAAATTCCAAAATAGTAACATGAGTAGGCCTACATGCTGTTTGGGTGCACGGTGGAAGTAAAAAAAAATATATATAATGTAGTAGCCTAATAAGTAAATAAATAAATAAACCTATTGGAGCGTATTGGATTTTAAGGTGGTTTCTTTTCTTCCGTGCTGACATTGTGAACATAGTTCCCAAAGTACTCTGTATTTATTATTATTATTATTATTATTATTATTATTATTATTATTATTATTCCTACTATTACTACTGCTACTACTACAGTAGGGCCTCATTACTATATTCATCATTATTATTGAACGTTAAAGATGATAAAAGCAGAAGTTTTAGCCTATAGCCTTTAGCATATAAATCATAAATAACCTATATTGAAGTGCTAGGATAGGTGTTGTCACGAGCAACTCTAAAACAAGAACACGGCACGGTGGCAGAGTTGCTGCCTCCTTCCGTCGTATTTCTGTGCTACGTATTTGTGTTTTATTATTTCGCCTCGGATATGAGCTGGATACGTTGTCGTTCACTCCTTCGTTGCCATTGGCTGAGGAGTTTGCGTCAAAAAGTTGCTGGCGAGATTTGTTTCTCAGCAAATCTCCCCGAGAGAGAAACAGACCTCAGCTCTGAGCCTCCCAGCCTCTCTCATTGGCCGGCACGCGCTCTTCAAATCCAACTCAGCAAGTTCAACAAAATCAACAAATCACTCCGTATGTATTTTAATTCTTCTAGCCTAATGGATTTTACAATTTCTTCGAGTTCTGCGCCAAATAGTATGGCTTACGCCAGAATAATAAAAGCTTGTTTTATTTCCCTTCCTTGCAGGATTTCGCCAATCGAGAATTTTGAGGTTGGACAAAATACTTATTTCGCCTCAATTCATCAGTGTAAAAACGGTAGGTATAAGGTCATCTCAAAATTTTCTGCTTTGTTTGACGTTATTGTTTCGGGTAGAGCTGCATCCATAATTACGGATGGTGTTATGGTTATATTATTGGCAATGCGCAATCCGCACGATCTACAGTGAGGAAAAAGTTTATAACTTAAAATATTGCATATGAACACTCGAGGACACTCTATAGTCGTCTTTATAAAATAAGGTAT
Source organism: Ilyophis sp. 1 JC-2022 (assembly GCA_022702515.1). Lineage (NCBI taxonomy): Eukaryota > Metazoa > Chordata > Actinopteri > Anguilliformes > Synaphobranchidae > Ilyophis > Ilyophis sp. 1 JC-2022. The sequence continues at coordinate 31,992,530 of CM040406.1, read as the reverse complement.
TCAACATCACATTTGCTTTTTAAGAATGTGTGGACCACATCGAAACATGGACAGAAACATTAAGACGGTTAAACTTAAGTATATTTATATTTTATAATCAGCGTGCCTATCTATACCATGTGTATTTTAAGTGTGTATTTGTAAAACACCGATGTACATTGGAGATATAAGCTAAACTATTAGGCGATTTACTTTGATGTAGAACAAATAGATTTAAAACGATTCATTATCTAAACTGTTGTTATTTATTTTAGAATTTTATTTTAAGAGCTTTGCAAAATAATTTGAGACTTAACTTTCTCCAGTGGTTATTTCCGTCTGAATTCCACCGAATGTTCTCACTTGTAATGGAAATGCAGGCAGACAAAGAGCGATAATTGAGGAGGCGTGTATTGAAGTCTTTCTCCCCAGAAACCCTAGAAACTATGCCCCCCTCCCTCGCGCACATAGTCCTGATTCTCCAGTCTTTGACCGAAAGTGGGTAGTTTTGGAATCGGGTAAGAACGCAGATGGATACGCAGGGTATAATACTGGGTGAATAGATTGTACATTCATGTAAGTTGATTGTTTTTTAGTATTGCTGAAACTGCAAATTAATGACTCATGTTTACTCGCGAATGAATCTCTTAATAATTGTAATTGAGAAGTGAAATTACGTATTTGTGTGTGTGTGTGTGTGTGTGTGTGTGTGTGTGTGTGTGTGTGTGTGTGTATGTCTGGGTGTGTGTGTGTGTGTGTGTGTGTGTGTGTGTGTGCGTGCGTGCGTTCTGCACGGAACGTTGACACCGGCAAAAATCTTACAATAATTTGAATTCAACACCATTTTGTTGTCACTACATATTTGTGTGTTCAGATGTAAATTTGTTAATTATATTAAAGACAGTGAGAATTTTATAAACATTTTATATTTTTTGCCGAAACTGGTAGTCTACAGAACTACATTAGGCATTCAGAATTATATTTTATAATTAATATCTAAAATGTATTTCACATTGGACTGTTAAATTATTAATTATAGTATTTAATTAAGGAACCTATTCCAGTTTATTCTATTATCAAATCAGGTATGTATGATTTAAGAACATTATACTAAAATTTATGAATATTATTATTATTATTATTATTATTATTATTAGTCGTTGTAGTCGTAGTAGCAGCAACAGCATCGGTAGTAGTACATGCATACATTACTCCAATAGGAAAGCTTGTCTTTCCACTTCCTGTACCATATTTGATTGAAATAGCCTTTATATAGCAAATTGCGACTTTTAAACTTAAAAATAATTTTCAGTTCTGACTGGTGTGTAAAAATGTCCATCTGAAAATGGGCTGGGTTTGAAAAATAGAATGCCAGTCTACCTCTTTTTGTTTCATTTTCGTCAAGCAGAAAATTAATCAACCCAAATGCTGTGCTGAGTCGAGGTTAGCGTCCTGTAATTAGGGAGCGCGTGCCACACGGATTATCTCGTTAATTTATCAAGAAAAAACATTTATCATAATTAATTCTTGGACAGGGTAATTATTATTGAGCGAGTGTGGAGCAACTGGTTGATGAGGTCTGTGTTTAAAAAGTGTGACAGATTGAACGGAGAGGCCGTTATATAAAAACTGCAATTGTTTTCATATACGCTCAGAGAGCGCGCGAGAGTCACAAACTGAATAAATTTCAGCTCTACAGGTAGGAACCGTCGAACTTAATTAATATTGGACAGTAGTTTTGCAAGTGCATTGCAGAAACTGGCACGCTACTCATTTACAATATAACATTAATTAAGCCCATTTGAAAGGGATCTCGCTGAATTTCAACATTAAGAGTAGATAGGCTTTTTTTTTTTTTGGCTCCGCAAACTTTTTTTGTCATTTAATCACTTAATCTTTAATTAATAATAAATTATTTAAAAAATGTGTGTACGTAAAAACGACCAACTTTATCAGCTGTAATATACAAAGTTGTATTTTTCATAGAATAATTGATATCTATTTAGGCTGAAGAAACTCAAACAAAAACGAGAGAGAGAGAGAGAGAGAGAGAGAGAGAGAGAGAGAGAGAGAGAGAGAGATTGCATGCCGTTGGCGTAATTATTTACATTATTTTAAATGTATTTTTCTTAAATTTACAAATATGAGTAAATACGAGATTGCATGGATTCATTATTTTGGAAAATGCATAGGCCTACTTTCCGAACTTTTCGAATGAAAATGTATGGTCGCCATTTTGAAGACACAGCTTCGGAAAACTTGTAATACACGAAAGTGATGATATCATAGAGGGATCAGAGAATATTATTACAAATATCTGTCTTAGAACAACTTCAGAAACATGAGTGTGGCCACAAGGGGCTGTAATCTAGTACCTGCTGTGGTCCCTGAGTGATATGTGTGATAAAAGGCATGTTTCAATTATCCTATATCTTAGCATGAATCGTGAGAAACACCGTACAAACATTTTGGAGACGTTTATTATAAGTGTATGTTTTTACATGTCCAACAATAATTGTATTGTGTTAAAAATGACTTGTTACAGTATTTATTTGTAGACAACAATACCATAACGGTTACCAATGCTGTTTGCTTGAAACAGTTGAAATTTTTAAACTGAATCTGGTTTAAAGAACTAAATTAGTCTGGATGTGTTTTGACAGCAGGGGAAGGGATGGGCTCTTGATTGCAAGTTGATTGCATGTTTGTTTAACTTAAGTCTCCTTAACACATATAATAAACATTTTCAATGGCCCAATAAACGTTCATATACTTTCAAAATCAAATTACCGGGGGGCAATTAATTAGGTGGAAATGGCCGAGAGACGAAGTGATCGTTGGATGCCGACTTAACCTTAAATATGAGTTTCCTCAAGTTTATAGTTATTTGCCTGAGTGCTGTGGTTCACATTTTAATGCAATGCTATTCAAATTTACAGCAATTGCCATTATGAAGACAATAGCTGCAAATGTAATTAGAATGAAGATGCTGTGCTACTTTAATGGATACAAAATGGGGAGAGATGAGTATACTGCATTGTTTCTTTGTTTCTCGCCAACGGGGCTTTTGTTATCATCATTATTTATCTGGCCAACAGTGGCCTTTGTCTCTGCAAATGGCCCCCAATCAGGCCCTCTATGTTGGAGACAATTAGCTGGTCCGGACCTGTGGGTCCTATGCAAATTGTTCTCCTTATTGCGGCCCAATGTGTGCGCATTTCAACGACTGTGTTTTGTTCTCCGGGAAGGCGTGTTGCAATTATGGGATGTAGCTTTTTTGGGGGTACACGTTTGTCAAGATGAGCATCACTCAGTTCACGAGGACAGCTGGGGGTCTGGAGCTGCTTTAAGAGCACAGAACGACTGGGACGACGCTCATTCTTAACTTAGCCTTTGCTGCTGTCGGAGCGCTGCACACATCAAACGAGAGTGAAATAAGCTGGAACTCATTCTCCAACGATATATTTCTTCTCTTTCTGGTGTTGGGAACAGGTATAGACATCAACATAACCAGGACCGGATAAAAAGAAAAAACAAACGAGGACTACAAGAGGCCTTCCGTTTACTTTTCACCATTTTCGCCAACTTTACCCCCCAGTCCAACTTTAGCATGATGTCGTATCTAAAGCAACCACCTTACACAGTCAATGGACTGAGTCTAACTACGTCCGGAATGGACCTTCTGCATCCATCCGTGGGCTACCCAGGTAAGCGCATTTTACTGTTCTATTCCGTTTCCAACATTAGTAAAAAAAACAATGTTTTTCCACCGTCATTTAAAATTTAGGCCTATATGATTACCACGGAAATCGATCATATATGCTTATTATTATAAAACTTTCGGAAATTCATCTAAATTCATCAATCCAAATATTAAATCAACCAGGCTGTCAAAAACTCGGTGACTTGAACTTATAACGGCTTATAATGAATCATTTAGCGAGGCTGCTTTCTGTTCATCAGAGGCATGTATTAGGAGGGTTTCGGGGCTTACTCGGTGTAAGTAACCATTATCAGCTCACCCGCAATGCCTTCCGGTGTTCATTTTTAAACATTGTCTTTAGTTAACTGTTATTTAATGATATAGGTTCCACTTAAACTGTGTCCTTCAGAAATGCCGTGACAGTTGTGATCTAGGAGCCAGAAAAAAATCGCACGTACAATTATAAATGGTTAATTAAATGCATTAAATAAATATGCATTATTGGCATGTCAATAGACCTACATATTTTCAGATTTACGGTTGTGCAGTTAGCTTGCATTTTAACAATTGATTTTTTTTTTGTGGCAACAGAGCAGCCGGTAACAATATGTAAGGAAATATGTAAGGAAACATTTGCTTTACTGATTTTTATTTTCTCCGCAGCAACACCGCGTAAGCAAAGACGAGAGCGAACCACTTTCACCCGAGCTCAGCTAGATATTTTGGAGGCCCTATTCGGTAAAACTCGCTACCCTGATATATTCATGCGCGAAGAGGTGGCCTTGAAGATAAACCTGCCTGAGTCCCGTGTACAGGTGAGCACACCGAACAACAGAAGCGCACTAACTAGCTCTTTGTCATCTCGACAATCATCGTTCCTGTGTGAAATAACCCTTGAGTTAAGTTTTTTTTGCAGATAAACAATTAATTTAGGGTTTGCATCTCTTCAGAAAACACACGGACACATATGTCTTATTGGTTGGGGAAACCCTTAACCATCTTCTTTAAAGTTGACGCAAGGCAGGACTGGCTTATAGAGGAAAACTTTAAGCAAACTCAAAACAGTAGGCCTATACAATAATTGCTTTGATCGAAAAGCTACCCTCGAGATTAAAAAGCGTCAATTTAGTTTTATTCAAACGTAACTACATAATTGTATTATATTTTACAATGCATTTTTGACAAGGCTAATTGTGAAACCGTGTGGCCTAATTTGGTATAAATATTTTACATTTGTAAATAATATTTACTTTGGAACATGTTTAATTTATCACACAATTCCACGTGCAGAACGATGTTAAAAGTAAAATACTCTCATAACATTAAATAAATAAAACATTATCCATCTATTTGTTTAATTGTTTTTAGTTTCTGGCGCATTTGATTAACAGCTTAATCTTTTTTGCATAATATTTGTGTTACTGTTTTGTAGGTCTGGTTTAAGAACCGGAGGGCAAAGTGCCGTCAGCAGCAACAGCAGCAGCAGAACGGGGGCCAGAACAAGGTTCGGCCAGCCAAGAAGAAGAGTTCTCCAGCCAGAGAAGCGAGTTCAGAGAGTGGGGCGAGCGGCCAGTTCACACCCCCTCCCAGTACCTCAGTCCCTGCCACCTCAACCAGCAGCGCGCCGGTGTCGATCTGGAGTCCCGCCTCTATTTCTCCACTTTCTGATCCTCTATCTACCTCCTCCTCCTGCATGCAAAGATCGTATCCGATGACTTACACTCAGGCATCGGGATATAGTCAAGGCTACGCCGGATCTACTCCTTACTTCGGTGGGATGGACTGTGGGTCTTACCTTACACCCATGCATCATCAGCTATCCGGGCCCGGCTCTACTCTCAGTCCCATGGGCACTAATGCGGTCACGAGTCACCTCAACCAGTCCCCGGCTTCCCTCTCTGCACAAGGGTACGGAGCTTCGGGACTGGGATTCAACTCTACCACCGATTGCTTGGATTATAAGGACCAAGCCGCATCCTGGAAGCTGAACTTCAATGCTGATTGCTTGGATTATAAAGACCAGACCTCGTCGTGGAAATTCCAAGTTTTGTGAAACGAACAGTCACCGAATAATATTAATAAACAAAAACGATAATAAAACAGACATGTAGTCCTGCCATCTTTCCATAGACACGTGCGTAAAACTGAATATTCTGAATTAGCCAGGTAGCCATGGGATTGTGTAGGGCAGTGTGACCCATGTTTGCCCCTTAAATGAGAGATATAAAATCGTCCCAGCACTGACCAAGAACATTTTCTTTCTATTAACCTCGCAGGGCGCAAACGGACAGTCTCTTCGTTTGTATGTGTGTGTGCGTGTGTCCGTCTGTCTGCTTACAACACCTGTTGGTTAATTTAAGGAAAACTTGGAGTGAACTCTTAGTAACTTTGATCAAAGCCACGGAACAAATCGCTATCCAACAAAAAATGATCAAGCCAATCCTTGGTTAAGTGCTTGGAATGGGCAGGCTTTCCCTAAGCTTCTTAAAACTTGCCGACCCACTTCCTGGTTGGCAAGCGGATGGACCCTTTGATCAGGACGGTGTGTGGACTGCGCGCCCACGAGGCGAACTGGATGCACTACTTTATTTAAGAAAAATGTTTATAAGGAATCAATATGTAGTTTTTAAGAGACAATCAGTGTGTGTCTTATATAAATGGTACATATGTGTTTTTTATCTGTGCTAGCCTTCGAAACTGTGATCTGTTGTATTGTATGCAATTTGTGAGCTCCTTCGCGCCAGCGGAGACTCTCTGCTGTGATTTTAATAGGTTTATAACATTTTTGAAACGGAAAAGGTATTGAAAATGATAATAATAATAATTACAAATAGATCCCCAACTGTTCAAACATAATATAGTAGTTTCGGTGCTTTGAGAACAAACTTGATTGCAAAAGCCTTTATGCCCTTCCCACCATCCCTCTCCTCTGATCGCATATTGATCAACTGTCGTGGAACTTGGCTCTCATGGTGGTGTAAGCCACCGTTGCAAAGAAACAGTGGACACAAATAAAGGTCGATTGATCTGACCCTTTAAAAAATGTCTATTTAATTCAAGGTGGATTTTTTGTGTGTGTGTTTGAAATGTAGATTTTATATATATATATTTTATATATATATATATAAGACGTCATCCATGGACTTCGCACATGTATGCATTAAAGTCGTTCTCGCACAAATTCACTTGTCTTCCGCTCTTACTGAATGTAGCCAGAAGAGATTCGAACGGGAAAATAAATATATACAAAAATGTAAATATGTACAAAAATCGGATGGTTGGATATTATGATACTATTAACGAGCCTATAATTATAATGATTCCTGATATAATACATTTTACAAAATGTTATACGTTCGTTATACGTTTTCTAAAAACACAGCAGAGACAATCTATTTAATTATTTGGACACAATTCGACAGGTGGGCGTATGTGCAATATTTTTTGTTCAGATTAAAATAAAATCTTACTCTGGTAAAAAATAGAATACTTTTTCTCTGTAAAATACCACATTATAAAACAAACCAGGCAGGTTTGTTTTGGTCTCTTATAATTTTTCCAATATAAATCCAAAGGTTGTTTTTTTTAGTGCAGTAGCCTATATTGAAAACAAAAAAAAGCCGACTAGACGGAACGGAAGAATTTTGCCAGCTCATATAGGCTACTTTGACAGCTGAGATTACTTTCATACGAGGGTGCTTTGTTTCGTTCTACACGTCTCTTTAAAAGCTGACAGTAAAATTTCCCCTTGTTCTTTACATTAGGAAAGGTACACAGGCGGCAGCATTTATTAAACAGGGGAAAGTGCAGGGCGACTTTGGGGCTGCGCTGTAACTCGAATCTTTTGGGAATCACCCAGAAACATTTTTTTACACAAAAGATGGTCTCCAGAACTATAAACCTGCAATTTGTTATTTAAATGGGGGCTACAACATTGCATTCAATCCTGAACGCCAATGCACGCCAGAAACAGAATCATTGGTAGGCTATAAAAGAAGAAAGACCGCAATATGGACAATCTTAATGAATAGAATAAAAAATATTATACGTATAGGCTATATTATAATGCAACTAGAAACCGTGTAGTCCTTATTCGAAGACTATCAACTCTTGCCATAGTTATTCACGTTAGTCTACGTCTTCGGCGAAATATATGTTGACATGAATGAAATATAATTGTCAAGTTTGTTGAACACATTCAATGTAGATTTATAAAAGGACCTAGCCACGTATAAACTTAGCAAGCATGCATCGTCATCAATCACCAAAATTGCCATCCTGTTTTATAGATTTCAGTGTTTTTGTCTCTGTGCCATCTTTTTAAGACATGTTGTTTCATAGCTCGAGTTCGTCCAATCTCTCTCTCTCTCTCTCTCTCTCTCTCTCTCTCTCTCTCTCTAATTGAAAGTAAAAATCGGATTTAAATCTGAAAAAGGAAAAGTTCTAAAGCACCAATAAAGTCAAATCATTCGTACAGATATGCAGCAGTGATTAAATAAAAAGACAAAGAAAGCACATTAATTTACGGTTTGCTATTGGACAGACCTCGAATCAATTTTATCCAATAAATAAAACGGTTCACAATGTCAACTCAAAATCCCGGTGATAAAAACAAACAAAGCCTCAGTCTGATTAAAATACGAATTGAATCTAATAAGAACAAAATCAGAAGGAATTCTCTATTCAGTATCATTCTCTTTTCCTTCAGAACGAATCACCCCCGTGGTCTTTAGCCTGCCCTTTAGCCTAAAAAGTAAAAAGATTATATTGAACTTGAATAAAAATTTCGGGAAGTGCAGGCTAATGTATTGTCTTATTATATGTCTTATTAACAATAAGATGCTTCCTTAAATTTGTTTCAATGTTGAGCCTAAACAGCCAAATAAGAAGGCTGAAATGCGTCATAAAGACACTGCTTACATTTACAAACAAATGCTAAACAATCTTCACACTCTTGTATAAAACATTAAATAGCTTAATTCATGTGTTAGGAAACATTTCTTTAGGCGTATCTTATTTGGCTATCCAACATGATATCAGGTAAGAAAGGGGTATTACTTTATACACATTTAAATTATTTTACCATCAATAGTAATAGCCATATACAATATTTGCCTAATTCTTTTGCTACACGAGGCTTCCGGTCCCTAACTTCTGAAAGTTTCAGCAATAGGAATGTGTGGCATGAGAAAGTAGTGTTAATCCTTGCCTCAAAGAGAAGCTAATCCCAATATTTCACTGGCGGGGTTTCTTTGGGGCACAGGGTAGCCGCTGTCCAATTCAAACACAACCACATGCCTCTCTCAGACTCAGGGGCCCACATCCCCTGCAAATCTACCAACATTTCAAATAAAGCCACTTCGTTACAAACATTAAATTAAGAATCCCAGACAGAGAACTCCAGTTAGCTAAGCAGAAAGAACGCGATGTGCACCTCCAAATTTACTTCTTAAATTCAAGGCGTTCCCCAAAATGGCAAAATTATAGTTTAAAAAAAACAATAAAACATATCTTAATGTAGGTGCAGCCTACATGTATAGGCTACTGTAAAATTAAGCGTAAACCTGCGAGTGCCTCGCAGGCTAATCAATATGCTAAATTTAATTAAACGCATGCTGTCAATATAAACTAGGTTAATTAAGAAATAACATATAGTCTATAGCATACAGCCCAAGTCTTCGATAGTAAAATAACCCACAAAAGACGTGTTATTGTCGAAAGTTTGAAGCTACTTTTATACTTTTTGGATCCAATCCGATTTGTGAGAGGGGGGAAATCTACCCTGTTTATGTGAACAATAGGCACCCCGGAGCCTTTTTCGGCATAAAGGGGAACTTAAACAGAACTAAAATCGGATAAAGCAAAGAAAGAAGGAAAGGGTTTACTGTCGGCTCTTCGGGTTATTTCAAAAGGTTTGACTCGAGTATGCGGCATAATAGTGAGTTGTCTGAATGGAGTAAAGTCAGAGGCAATCGAATCTTTAATTGCTTTCCAGACCTCTCCCGTAATTGTTAGATGTCGGACTTTCAATTAGCATCCTTGACATTGCCAATAATCTGTCGTTCACTCGGGTCTTTACTAAAGGAAACACACTAATTAAAACACTGGCTTGAAGTAATCGAAACGTTTCAAGAACTTGACTAATGAGAATATTTTACCTTTGATTCTCTTTTTAAAATATGGACAGAGCATGGAGAGAGAGAGAGGGAGAGAGGGGGGGGGGGGGGGGGGCTGTGCAGGGAGGGTCAAATATAAAACAGCATTTCCTTAACTGTAAGGACACTAGTCAATCTTTTCTGAAGTTTAAAGTTCCTTTTCAAGTCTTTGAACAGTCTATAATTAATCAAATGTTTAACTCTTATCTTGTCTCCTCCTCCAGCAGGGCTAACTTAAAAAAAAACAATTTTAACATTTAAAATGATAAAGTCCTCAATTATATAAACAAGTAGGCATACGTAGTCTACTACGTCGTTGGTTTTCAGAAACGTTTGTAAACATGATTGCAACATAAACAAAATGAAAATTAAATAATAAAATATACGAATAATACAACATGGAAATGAATGATAAAGGAACAAGCACGCATGAACGCCGTGCATTAAAAGCACAGGTGACATAGACGGAGTTGTAGCTACATATTCATGAGATGTCCTCTCCATGCAATGTCAACAACTGAATAAGAATTGGACCTTGCATGCTTTGCAGAATGAATTAGAATGCGGAGGACAAGGTCAGATTTAACAGAGAAGCTTATCGATTTGAGTTCATCCCAAGCGAGTGGCTACATCAGAGTGCCAACATTAAGAATTTGATTTGTAAGTCAGTTAATGAAAGGAGACAGCACGAATCGTTGGCAAACATTTTTTTTACAGGAACGCAGCGGTCTCGGTTATATCTACCTGGGCCCCGTTTCCCAAAAGCATCTTAGAGTTAAGATCATCTTAAAGTGTTTTGCGTTTGTGCTTTATTAGTATGATTCAAATTATTAAAATGTACTGACATTACATAAAAACGATATTAAAAATAGAGGGAGAAAGAAAAAAAAACAAATAAGCAATTAAAGTAATATAAAAACTAAATAGCCTAAGATGATCTTTACTCTAAGATCCTTTTGGGAAACGGGGCCCTGGCTGTTTCGTTCAACACAATGTTTTGTTGTATTTTCGAATTTTATTGCAGCTCAGTAATAACTGAATAATAGGCCTACTTTCGAAGAATCAGAGTATAGCAGAACACTAACAATGAAAAGGTAGGTGCCTGTAAATGTTAGTTTAGATTATTAAATATGCCTATATTAGGTAGCCTAAACTTCAAATATTGTCTCGGACCGAACAATTCTATAACAAGTGGTCAAACGAAAACATTCCGTTATAACACGTAGCCTATAGCCTACATATTAAACGAGGAATTCCACGATGCTTGTGATACTAGGCACAATAATTCTACCATACCCCAGTCGCTATTAATTTATTTATCTTTTTTTTTTTTTTAATGAAGGGGATGTGTTAATTCTCTGCAACTATTTAATTTATTTCCATTCATTTCCCCTCGCTGTTTGCACTCAGTGAAAATGGCTGCTTTGTTTACATGCAGTAAAACTCCACATTAGCCAAATTAAATAGGTTTAAACATTCCCCGCTGTATACAATGACGGGCTGACGAATCTCTCCATTGGTTGCACCGCAGTTTAAACACAGATAAGGAAGAGAGCATCCCATTGAAAAGGTTTTTTGTTAATCCAAGGCAATTGAAATGCCCCCTTTCCCTCATTCGTTTCAATTTTACCAACCAAAGATAGTTTTGCCACAGTGCTTCTATTTAGTTATAGTGTGTGCTGACTGGAAAACTTAAGTTAATTGCTCAACTGCATTAGAATTACCAGGCTGTCCTGATAAATTCCTCTTGCTGGCGCGCTGACAGAATGTCTGAAACTATTTAAAAAGGCAAGAAGAGAAATATCAGCAAAGGTACAGTAAGGACGCCACTGCAATGGTTGCAACATTTCCCCTGTTTTTACACCGTTACGACTGAGGTTTGATCTCCAATGATTGTGCAGCCTTGTCATTTTGGAGTTATGATGGAACTGAGGATGCAATGATTCTATTTGAAAACTGAAATTTGCATATAAGAAAATGTTTACTTGAATTAATTGGTATTAGGCTACCATTAAACTTCGTGGATATTATTAAAAGTAGGCTATAGGCTATTTATCAATATTTTTCCTGTAGTTAGGCTATGACAAATTAATAGGTTACAAGATTGACCACATAGGCTAGGCTAACTGAGTGGCGTCAGACCCATGGCTTGTGTTAAGTGATTTGTGAAGCAAATTCAAAATAATTTAGGCCTACTCAACTTAGGATGCTAAACACAGTATATTTTAGAAATGTAAAACTGAACGAGTCAGATGATCGCAAATGCATGAATTGACATATGATACACAAACCTGTACATTTGAGTTAATAAAAAAACAACATAATCCAAATAATCCAATAGTCTATATGTGTAGCCTAAGATACGACATTTAAAATCAAGCCAAGGTAGCCTAAGTATGAAGTAAAAAAAGTATGAGGTTTAAGCGATTGTAACCGTGGATTAATATGACCAAAAGTAACTATCCAGAGGTTTTGAATGGTTGAATCTGTGTGTGTGTATAGCTACTGAGGGGTGTGAATTTTCTATTCCTGCGTCAAGTCGCTGAAAAGTCCAGCTGAGGCCTATATAAGAGATAAGGTTTCAGAGAGACAACAAATACTTCCCCTGCGCCATTCCGATATCACACTGCCATGGACCTTAAAATTCTTCAAAACAATAAAACCAATCACAGCTTTGTCAGAAAAAACATGCAGAGCGCACTCTTTAAATACATAATTCGAAAAGAGCGGAGTTGTTTCTGGAGCCTAGAGCACCTGCTGTACTCACATATTTCAGAATGATTACAGATAAGCCTGCGTCGAAATCACATTGAATTTCATTTGAACCTTGTTGTGTTTAGGCCACACACTCTTGGTGACTAACAGATTATTATATTGTTTGGAAATATCTTTGTAACAATAGGCCTACTTGCATAAAAACAACAACAACAACAAGAATAATAATAATATTTTTTGAAAAATGTTTAATAATTTCTATTATTTCTTAGTTTTCTTTAGTTTTTTGGTAAATTCCTTTACATTAGACATGCATACTATTTAAATATTAATAAAAGTCAGGGTAGGCCTACAAACAACGATCTCTTAAAGTGCCTTGTTAAGCAAATGGTGCTAACGCAGACATCAAAAATAATTTTCCATTAAAGTTATGCCTTGCAGTAGCCTAAGCGTCACCTCTAAAACTTTATGTGAATATTGACTCTGAGTAGCTTACGCAAGGCTACTTTTGTACCAGGATTAATTGTAACAATAAGATTATTTGAAAATAAACCGCCAGCATTTGGTTGTTTTGGGTCAAATTTGAAAAACATCAACATCATACTATAATTAGTCTTTGGATGTTGAAAAGGGTGAGGAGTCAGAGCATGTGATATGATTGGATATGTCGTGATCTCAAGGGGACACACGCAGTTCCGACTGCTAGCAATGCAAAAAATAATAATGGAAATGGCTGATAAACGCAGGAGCGTCTTAAGCGTACAATAGCGCCATGTCTGTTTCTCACTTTGCATTTAATGTTGATTTAAGAGTGCACAAGTCATCGTTGGATTAGCCTATACACCAGTCGAATTTGGCCCAACCTGGAGACTCATTCCTGCAGTGAGAATCTTTCGGTTTTAATTAAGTGCATGGAGCACTTATGAACATATGGGGCCGGCAGACGCTGCACTAATCCCCTACACGCATTTGTCGATGTTAAACAATGGGCCCTGTAGTTAGAGTACAACTTGGTTCAGACCGGCTCCGTTGGCTCCCGAAATAAACCTGCTACCCCAAGCGCTGGCGACCACTTGATGAAGCGCAGTGCAACCTGCACAAAGAGGCGCAGTTGTGACCATGGTAACTGTCGAATACTGCTAGTCTGATGCCCGTTGTTCAGATAAATCTATCACACCGAGCCCTCTATTCAATCAAACCGCAATGCGCATCCCCTCTATCTTCCAGAAACGATGTTCACTATCTGAAGCAGCCACCGGACCATAACAGAGTGTCTTCGTTTTTTGGCGAATAATAGGTCAGTGTAAGCTAATATGCCCCCCACCCAAAAAACAAAACACAAAGGAAGTTTTTGTTTTTTCGTTGTTAGTACTATTTTATTTAAACTATGTTCTTAATTTGAGGCCAACGCGACCGAAGAGATACACCAACAGGCTACTCCAGCGATTACCTGTCAATATGAGGGCGAAACTAATTGTATCCCACAAACCACACTCGCATACCGCATCATCTGTTATAACGAACATTTCTGCATGCTGTTATTACATTTAATGGATTCTGAGATCGTAGGCTATAGCCTCTGAGATTTTTGAGTAAAATCACAAGAAACCTTTTCCCCAATTTGGGTTTAAGCCACTGATTACTAAAAAGCTGTGGCGTAGGCTAATGTGGGCCTATAGCCTACTCTTGAATTAAAACGCAGGAAGTATTCTATCCCCTTCAATCAGCCTCCTTTATACTGTTTTTGCAGGTAATTACAGCTATAGCACACCACCAATGGCCTGCATTTTTTGTTTTAATAACAGTAAATATTATTTTATAGCTATAGGATTGATAACAACTGTAGGCTAATAATAATACATTTAAAAACGAATGCATAGCCTACATCATCATCATCGACAACAAAAATACTAGGACTACTAGCCTACTACTACGACTACTACAAATAATAATAATAATAATAATAATAATAACAATAATAATAATAATAATAATAATAATAATAATAATAGTAGTAATAGTAATAATAATATTAACACAATAACAACAACAACAACAATAATAATAACAATAATGCCTAATAATTATTATTATTATTATTATGAGAGAGGAGGGATATCAGACATGTGTAATTAAAGTGCATAAAAATGGATCATACGTAACTCTCTCCTGCCCTAATTTCTTCAAGGCTGGGGACCACTGACTTAAAATAACAATATAGTACAAAAAAGCTGAGAAATAGTAAAAGCGCCAGTCTTTATGTCCTTTCTTTCTTTTGTCCCTTTCTGAAGTTTCGGGGGATAAGGACAAATCCTTTTTAAGGCCATAAAATGCATGCGTATATGTAAACAAACAGAGCATTGACTTCAGACTCCAAACTTTCTGTCGCACGCTCTATCTGTGGCCTATTTAATCTACCAAATCGTTTCGCCAGATATAAAACGATCCTAACTTGCTCTCTTTGAATTAATTGTTTGAAGAAACTTAGGCTTGTGCTTCTACTAAACCTACGGGGCGAGAGAAGTGGAAACGTATGGCGACCCAGTGGCAGCCTTCACGCTGGAAATAGCAAATTCCGTTTTCAGCTTTTTCTTATACGTTAATGTATGTTTTTCTTACAATTTCTGTGAGAGTCAATAACATTCTAAGTCGTAACATCAAAATCCAGTGACATGGGTAAAAAACACAAACCAGTGCTTAAGGTCTGCCGGCATTGGATTCAATGGGTGGGTTCGTGCTCGAACTCAAGCAGTAGCGTGCAAGTGCCTACATTTTTCACTGGACTATGGGTTATAACCTGTATGTAACCAAAGTCGATTCGTTTGATAGCCCCTACTAATGTATACATTTACACGAAACAAATTAATACAGAATAAGTATTTAGCCGTAGGCCTGCAGTTTAAGTGTAGAGTTAGAGAAGCGAAGAACCACCAATAGCGTCCTCAAGTTATACTTCAAAAAGGGTTTGCAAAATAGGCTGCATACGTACACAGTTCTTAAGGACTAAGTAGGATATAACATATGAAAGTACGAAGGAAGAACATCACCAAGAAAACAAGTTTATAGACCTTATTTTAGCACTAAACGGGACTACAGCTGAAAATAATAATAATAATAATAATAATAATAATAATAATAATAATAGGAAGAATTGGTACACAGATTATTCAGGACAGCAATGTGTTGAATGTGTCAAAGAAAATGGGTCTAAATCATATGTCTGTTTTTATCAGAACATTTGATAAACTAATAATAATAATAATAATCTGCCACAAATACTCAATAAATCCAGTAATATCACTTTGCCACTGCTTATCCTGGCTTAGCCGACAGTAGGCTATATTTTCTGCATTAGTTATTTAAGTTTGTGGCATCATCAATGAATTTCATAATCTTGTCACAGATTAAATTAAAAAGGTTTTGTACCGATAATAACAGATTAAAATGTTTTAAAGACGAAGTCTAAAGGGATTGGAGTAAGCGCACTAAAAAGCATGTGATTTTAATTTCTCTGACTGCTCACACAAATCCGCGGATTTGGGGAGATCTGAAACTGATAATAATACTAACAGCTTGACAACTTCGATGTCTGATAAAGTAAATGGTAGACCTATAGCTACAGCTATTTCACAGACATAGCGTAGCCTACTTGTTGTATTACTACAGTGACTTAGATCGTCATTATGCACGTTAATTCTGTTTAGTTGTTGTCATTACATTAGGCTACATTTCGTTGACATATCGCAAATATCCTATACAGTATGTAACCTATAGCCTGTTATGTCAAACGAGAAACGTGCTTTATTATTCATCTAACTTTTAGGGATAGGGCCTATTTCATTTGATCTGCATTGCTAGACTCAATACAGCTCTAAACTTGATTCGACCTATTTTCTTGCTCAAACAATTACAAAAAAATATTAAATTGATTAGACTAGCTAGACTATGCCCTACTTCCAATTTGCAATCGTTCTGCAGCAGGCCTATACATTTCATAGTCTGGCAAGGCAGCTTTTATTCCTACCCTAGTCAAATATTTGGTTTTTACTTCAATTTCAGTTTATCGAAGTGTATGCCTGATAGAATATTGTGCAAAATATGCTACTCTGCGCGAACTAACTGGTGTCCATTATAATTATCATATAGGCTATAAGCAACACAATTATTTTATCAGTGCCCGGCACCTACCTACAGGCCTATGGCAGAATAAATAAGCCCTGCTTTATGTCCGTTTTGAACGTTAATTCCACGATAGATTATTCTCTTGTAGGGTCATTTGCAAAGACGGCAATCCTTGCCTTGAGTGCAGTTATGCTGGGACCTCGGTTTATGATTGACCTCAGTTCCCTTCCATTTAGCAGAAAAAATCGTAATATTGTGTTATTCAGAAAGGAAGAAAAACACAAAGTCATAAGCTGATTACTGTTTTCAACATATGTTAAAATAAAATAGCGTATTAATATTAGGCATACGTCCCATGGTCAAGTTAATACCTAGTTATTTTTGTGAAGCGCCCATTTGGGCCCGGAACCCTCTAGGATTACTGGGGCATCCTGCAAGCGGGAGAATTATCATCGCCATCTACCCCCTTTAGGCTCACAGTCCATTAATAAATAAAAAATCTCCTTAAGAGCCAAAATGAAAATACACTGACAGCGCATTACGTGCTTCTAATGGTTACTAAAATGCGCAGCACGCAGAAGCACGGTCGTGACTAAAGTGTCCGAAGGTGGAACGCTAAATGATTATAGTCTGAACAACAACATTCCAAGAACCGGATGCCCAATGGTCGCTACTATGCCTCTTGGTCGCAGGAGTCAAGCTGAAACTTTCTGAGAGAACAGCATGATATGTATCTCTAAAGGCCAAGCAGTTTCACTGCCACATGACCTTGAACCCCTGAACCTATGCTAAGGCCGGTTCATCACACAGCTTTGTAGACACCTGTGGTTCGGTTTAGCTGGAATAAAGTTTGGGTAACAAATTGTTAAGTTATTCCAGTTGTTGATTAATAACAACTAATAGCAAAAAAAAAACGACTGTGACATTGTTCTATCAGGTGATATAAGGCATCCATGCAGGGCTACATTGGCTCATTGGAAAGGTATAGCTTTTTATTTGACATGCTGTTACTTTGTCCATTGGGTTAAAATGTTGACTTTATTGTTTGCAGCAATTCAAATATAATCACCCATCACATTAAACAATTGTCCTCGTGGAGCAATAACCTAGTGTTCAATTCTGCTGCTTAACCGATGCTTGTGTCCATTTAATGAGGGCGTGAGTTTACAATTGCTGTTTTGTCAGTGCGATCATCGTTATTGCAGTTAAGGATCAGTGCTATCTTATCTACTATCCCCTTATCTATTTGTGCACGGACTTGTGGTTTTAAACGTGTGTCTTGTCATCACTTCTTGCGGGAAATGTTCCCTACAGGATATGCATGGTAAGAGCTTTTTTGTCTTGGCGTTAAAACCTGCAGGCCTACCAGAGTCTGGTGATTAATAGCCGACTGAATCAGATCTTACTACACTGTCGTTTGTCTTTAACTCTTACTAGCATGTAAAGGAAATTCCCTTTTTCCTTAGTCCAGTAGCATGAATTTTATGGTTTCTTATATCAGACGTGGATGTTTATTTATAAAAAAGGCTGTAACTTGTTGGCATTTGTTCATTTGAATGACATTTCCATGCGATTACACTTCATCCACACTGTAGCAGAAATATGCATAGCCAACAAAACAGACTGAATTATTTAAAAAATTAAAAATTAAAAAATGATGTGTAGGCCTATGCAGGTTTGTAAATTGAATTTATACCCAAGGACAGCGAGACGAGACTGAATTGTTCGGCCTAGTCAATAACAAGGACGATAGCTAGTAAGTGGAACAGTAGAGTAGGAATTGCTCAGCATTTACCTTCCGGCTGTCGTGGCCTGGTACGAGCGTTTCAGATATAGGCTACTCGCAGCGATGGAGGGACGTTTCCCCATATAATAGGCCTACTTACCAGGTCCAGTCTAGTTGGTAGAACCAAACACATGCTGAGCGTGTCATCAGATTCTTCAGCGAGGTTGAGAAAACTCCAACAAGTGGCAACATTAGCCTAAGTTTTGAATGTGGTTATCGTCAAAAATGAGCTTACCAAAATGTAATTGCTTAGCCTACTTCATCGTCAATGTAATACGTGTTGTTCCAATAATCAGCTTAAAAAACGTATATAAATGCACACAAGACCAAAATTGTACGATTCTAGGGCTGATTCAGAATTGAATGAGAATGCAAGCCAACATAATTATGGAAAATGTATTCAACTGCCCAGTAACTACCGTGCATTCACTTATCTCCAATACCATTCGCCTCTCAGCATGGCACACCTTTTATTTTGGACTTGATTTGTCGACCAGAATATTTTCTTACACGACAAATAATCAAAATTATTAGGCTATACGAGTGCAATATTTAGGATTGAGATGGAAAATAAATTAATCATTTAATATTATACTGAGTTATAATACTTATTATTAAGTGTTTTATTGTCAGAGATGTAACATGTTTTTAGACAGCTATAGGTTTGGGCAACTTTAACTCCGTTAAAATGAACGGACAAATAGCTATCGCTTCAGCAAACAAGAAAAAATAATTGCTCCATCTTCACAATCTAAACAATATGGGAGCATGCCGCTTAAACAATGGCATTGCACAGGGCCGCTTTTCCCATGCCACGGCTCCGTATGAGAAAATCTGTCTTAAAAAACCATAAATGGATTGGCACATCAATTAAATTGTGGGCAAAATTGGACGCCAGATTGCTGAAAGTAACGAAAAGCGAATGAGGGAAACTGGGAAAGACTTTATTAGATTTTAGATTTAATTACAGCTTACTTTTCCCACAGCAAGCAGCGCAGAGGGCTGGAGTGAACATCTTTTTGTCTCTACAGCGCGAGCCCACAGAGGCTCTTTATTAGCCCAATTAAGCAGGTGTGCAAAGAGGTCTCTCCTATAATTTACACCTTTCTAATGAAGTCCCCATGTTCTTAATCTCTTGCAAACAAGATACACTCATGAGAAAGTGTACTAGGAAAAATAAATTAATTAGGTGAGACCCCCTAGAAGGACAGCATTACTCTTGATGTTTTTTCTTTTTTTGGTAGCGGACGAGAGAGCGTTTTCCGCACGTGATGAGTCAGCATTATCCAGTATTAGGAGCACTGCTACTTATAAGTAGGCCTACAGTGTAATAAATATTTCACAAATGGCCAGACTGGTGTTGAATTTAGGCAATGTTTCAAAACCATATGTAGTTGTACATAAATCCATCCTTGTATACTGTATATTCTGCAGGCATTTTGTCTTATATGTTTTCTTTCTTGGATTTTTTTAGTGTTCTGCACAATATGAAGTGTGGGGGCTGAACATGATATCTTCTGTTATCTCTACCAATCTCAGACTGACTGGGGACGCTTAATTAGTCCTCAAAGGCTAATAATTGCTTGGAAATGAAGGTGCGAGTGCACCCCCCTGTACTACCTCATTATCCAGAGTAAAGAGTGAGGAAATTTGATAACCCATTGTAGGCTGCAAGGACTGGGCTGGCCCACAGTACTTACCACATTTGTGTATGAATTATGGGCCCCGAAGCCTAACCATCAGATACTTTTTCCACTTGTTCGGCTGAATTAAGATGTCATCCATTGACATGTTTTTTCTGTTACACACCGTCTTTCTGCTTTGGATGTCCTCAACTAGACTTTGTGTAACGGCTCTTTACGTAATACTTTTATACTCTCAATAAAACTTTGTACTGCAGTTCCTGTGAATGGCGAATGGCAGCGATGAAGGAGCCGTACAAAGTCCCTGCGTGTCAGACGCTCATCGATGGAGCAGAGCACGCCTGGGCACTCTGTTAGAATATATGTGAGGAGAGGGAGGTGCAAGTGGGAAGACAGACAGAGAGAAGGAGAGGGAATGAAGATTAAAAATGGGGAGAGGAGGGGGGGCAGGGGTGTTGAGCAGGAGAGACTGACCTTGAGGAATGGGAATCGAGAAAGGTGCAGAGTGAGGAAGAGAGACTGGCAAAGACATCTAAAATGGCATCCAAAAAGAGAAGGGGACAGGGTGACGGTGGAGTGGACCGAAAGACGTTTCCGGAACGAGAGGCCTCCATCAACGTTCCCGCTCTGCCACTTCCTGCTACTCACATCCTCCGTGCCCTTTCCCCACCTCCGGGAGACCTTAACTAATTTCATTTTGGGTTTTTAATTATTTTATGGTCCGAGGTCGAGGGACGCAGCTCCAGCTGTCACGCGCACGTCAGCTGCCACCCAGCTCTGCCGTGCTGCGCTAAGACAGGATTAGACAGAATGAGGAGCGCAGCCTGCCTGCTCCAAATCATCTTACCGCTCACCCTCTTCAGGCCTGGGCCAGCGCGACCCTGTAGGCTCATTCCTGGAACCACCTTGCACCCCCCTGCTGACCCGCACCAGGCCACGCCCCAGCCCGGAGCAGTCCCTTTCATCCTTTGTTTAATCGTAATTATTAATGCTTATCTGGGGGGGCCGACATGCATTGCGCACGTTTGACTGCGTACGCAAACTCTGATAATTTATTGACCTGGGTTTGTGTGGAAGTAATTGCTCACTGGGGAGGACAAGGGTGCCCATCCTCAGCCAGTTTCCCATACTGTCTGGTATATCTGACCTGCCCGTTTCTGAGATTCCCTGCGAATCACAGTACTTTGAATTGGTCATTTAGCTTTGAACTGATTAAATATGTTTTTCATCGTTCTTTTTCTCTCTCTGTATACACACACAAACACACACATATGTTTGTGTGTGCGTTCATAATTCAAGCATTAATTGCCCCCAATATATGAGTACACCAGTGCTCTGGCGCTGTGGCCAGTATAACAGTTCACCAGTACTTTCTACGTGCTGAAGAACCCAAACCCCAGTTAGTGGTTGTTTTCTGTCCAAGTACAGCTAGAACAGCTGTCTGGCAAAATAAACCAATTTGTGGTGATGTCCCCCATTCTTCAACGCGCATCTCCGTGGCAGCGGGCCGAGTGTTTACTGTGGCACGTGTTCGTAAGGGGGTTATGATCAGGTTCCACTCGCCGGGCGACGTCTCCCTCACCCGCCCCTCCCGCCGCACCGTTTCCCAAATCTTTTACCCTCAGTTGTCGATCTGTCACACTTTTCATTTCCATCCTGACGACATTTATTCTCTCTTGTTCTTTTTATTCCCTCTACGCCTATCTCTGTTCTCCCTCCCTCTCCCTCTCCCTCTGTCCTCCCACCCCTCCCCCCCATTCCCTCTCCCTCTCTCCTGAGAGCAGATGGGGTGGTGGCTGAGCGAGGGAGTCGCTGGGTATGGAGACAGATGCACCCTCCCCTCCCCCGCTTTCCCCCCTCATCCTGCCCACCTGTTTGGGCCACAGAGCGAGCGCGTGCCACACCAGCCTCTCGGCCACCGGCCATTATCCCAGCCCAGACAAAAGGGGTATTTAGGCAGGCCATAGCCGCCTGGTCGCCTGAGGGCGGACACAATGGCAGGAAGCTGCCAGGCCTTCGGCTGCATGGCCACGGTCACGTGCCTGTGTGAGTGTACGCGTATGCGTCAGGGGGCATATGTGCGTCCCAGTATCCGTCTGGGTTTAATATCGGTGGCGTTATGCGTTGGGGTTAGGGGGCAGTGTGTGCGTGTGTGTGTGAGTGTGTGTGCGCGCATGTTGGGGCAATTCAAACAAAACAAGGCAATACCTCATTAGCAAGGGTCTTCACCCCAATAGTGGTGTGGTGGCTCACTATGAACAGTTTGCTCTATGTTATTGTGTAACAGCTAAGTGTACGCAAGTAACATCCTACATCCGCAGATAAAAGTTCCATGTGATGGAGGATTTATTTGAAATGAACATGATGACTAACCCAGCACCGGACCTGCATGCGCAATACTGTATGTACCTACGGCCATGCCACAGTGAAGCTGCAATTGCATCCTACCAACTCAGATTGACCAGACAAACCTGACAAATTGCCAGTGCTGACCGTTAAAACATTTGGAGGGCTATGTAGGCCGCCTGGCCATGTCCAGAGCCTGTGGTCTGTGGCTTGCCAAGCAATGGGTTCCCATCAATCCTCACTGGGAATACATCCATCCACCACTGCCCACGTGGGGCTCCACCCACTGAGGACTCAGTCAATATGCTGGTTCACAGTGACTCTACATGAGCAAAAGGGGAGGTAATTCAACAGCAGGTTTATTCAGATGGAACCCCTTGAGGCTGGAGCCTCTCGTCAGCATTGTATCTAATGGTGAACATGGCGGACACTAAGCTCAGAGCCCCAGAACAGAGCAATATGACAAGACCGTTGATCAGAGGGGGAGCCGTAAGGGTCCACGGGACTCACAGTTGACAAATATAATTAGACTTTTCTCTCTTGATTTTCCTTGTTACTGTGACTATGGAGAAAAAGACAAGGAGGACTGATGCAGGGGAGGAGCCTGCAGAGAGGGGCGGGGGTGAGATGCTGCCTCCTCGTGCATCCCAGAATTCAGCATTCTCCACACTCCCCACCACCTGCTCTGTGGATTAGGGACACCACACATCATCAAAGCATCACTACAGACGCCCAGTCAAAAAATAAACAAAGAAAGGAAACTATTTCACTAAAGCTTTGTCTGGCAGTTTCTGGAAATTATTTATTTGTCTATTTATAATTAAATATATAATAACAATTTTGAATGTTTTTACAGTGTGGAGTTTTGTTTTCCCTTATTTGTCGTTACAGACTTCTATTGCTTGATGGCCACCCAAACCTTAACCATTAACAATCTTTTTAGTGCATATTTTTGATAGTGGGGAAAAAACGCTTCCTTGCCCAGCAAGCATTACATTTCTAAAACGAATATGCAAATAAAATATTGTTAGATATAATATGTTGTCATTCATACGTGCTTTTATATTGCAGTAATTCATGATGCTGAAAATGGGTTTGCGTGTCAGGGAAAGGTGTTGGCGTGCGCTCAGACATACTACATTTGAGTCTTTTTCATAGTTGCTTCTGCACTGTGCACTTTTGTTCCGTCTCTCCCCGAGATTGCTCGGTCATGTTGTGTCTGGGCTGTAAGTGTATGTTGTTATTTTGTCTAGACTGCGTCACGTCATCAGCGAGGGCAAGTGCGTGTTGTATTTGTGTGTGTGTGTGTGTGTGTGTGTGTGTTCTGTAATCACAGAAGAACTGGCTGCTCTGAAGCAAGGCTATGTTTGGCTAATGCCACTCTGTCACATAATGGGTCCTCTCATTTGTCAGCGCTTGTTTGGCCTACTTTCATATACAAAAACACATGCATTTCTTTTATCATTTCCATGAAAATGGAGTAAACAGGCAGAGAGCAAGAGGGCAGCTATAGTGAGGGGGTGGGGGTGGGGTGGGGTGGGGTGGGGGGCGTGGGCATGGTTGAGTGGGCAAGAGAAACAAAGACCTGCCAAACACTAATGACAACAACAAAAACAACAGCGATGACAAACACAACCACACTTCAGACAGAAAGCATGTGTTTGCCATGGATTAATGGACAACAATAAACAGAATTTAGTATTGATTGACAGTGGTTATTAAAATGTAGAGTACATTACCGTACATGTCAAACAAAAGCCCTCTGGGGAAAAACAGAGGTAAAACAATAACCAACAATATCTCCATATGGTAACAAAAAAAAGAAACAAGAAATTCACGTTGTATTATATTGTACAGTCTGACCTATTAATATCTGATACAACTGGTATAGTTTATGAAAGGTTTCTAACTTATGTAAAAATAATAATAATACACTATTGTCAATCCTGTAATAGAATTTCACTTTTTGAAATCATAAACATATTTTATTCTATACCACCAAACAGTCTGTGGAGGCTGACATAAGCACAAGCACCAGAAAGCACCGGAGCATGACAGACTTGACCTTCCATGACTTTTCAAAAAATGACCTGTGGAAAAAAAGATGACCTCATCATCATCTTGCATTGTCAATGTCTGAAATTACAACAAATATATCACAAAATAAGAATAGAATTATACTGTTAGTGTTTCTGCTTCCACAGTACCTATTTGAAACACACATACACACACACACACACACACACAAACACACACATGCACACTGTGAGTTAAGTGTTCTTGAACTGGAATTGTGTCAGTGCTGGTGACAGAAACCTTCCATTCCATGTCCAGGAGCAACACAGTATCTTATTGGTCAGCTGTTTGCCATTGTTCCCTCTGGACACTCCCCCTTGCGGCCCACCACTAGGACAGTAAGTATACGTTGGTCCGTTAATGAGCCTAGGCTACACTTCATTAAGACCCTGGTCTCCTAATTAGTGACACACAGACATGGCATTTCCTTAAGGGAGGTTGCACTGGAGAGTTAGATTGTGACTAGGGAAAAGTAGGATGAGGAGGAACTGAACAAGACTGGCCCCCCCCCCCCCCCCAGCCCCCCAGCCCCCCCCAAAAAAGCGGACATTTCTCCCTCCTCTCAGATGCCCACTGACTCCACCAGGCTTCATCTTTGTGCCCACAGACCCGCATTCACACTCACATATACTCCCCTCACATCCACATACCTAAATACACGCCCTCACACCTGTATACTATAGCAACATTTACCCTTGCATAAACATATAAACACACTCACACCCCCGACCACATATAAACACATCCTCACGTAAACACCCCACACCATACATAAACACATGCACATCCGCATACACACACACAAATGCACACCCTAACGCACATACTCACACGCACATGAGGTGTGTATATCATACCTATATACACATCAAAATGTCCACTTAACACATCCACAAAACGTCACCCAGATGTTGACAAACCATCATTTCGACCAGGGTGGTTCCTGTCCTGTTTTAGCATGCATCTCCTGACTAAACGGAACTCTACAACATGTGTATGAAAAAAACCTTGATGGGCCATTTTTATATTTCTGTCACCAGTTATTAAAAATAATCATCAATACATTGGATTGTATGCTTCGCTTATTAAAGAACTGGGCACTTAGCTTTAATATTCACCAAAACACATGTCAAATTAGAAGTCCCATGAAAAACAAACAAATCTACATCCACAACTGGACACTGCCTACCATATATGACCAATCATTGCAGAGTGAATGTGAAATTGACTGAGAAGATCAGAAGCCATGTTCTTAGGAAAAACCTCATAACCAAAGAATTTGACTGAGACTAGTCAGCCAGCCTGACCTGAGACTTGGCTTTGAGATTTCGGCCTGGAGTCGGCACTACCTGCCGTACCGTGGCCACGGAGACATTCCCAGAGCGTGTGGCTCACGCAATCTGCCTGGGTCCACCCCCCAGCAGGTGTCCCCTGGGGAGGCACACTTCACACACTGGACTGGAGTAGCTTGGGAGGGGGTGCAGGGGGGACCCAGATGGGTTAATGGGGATCTTAGCATCAGGATTACAAATGCAACAGTGTTGGCTTCAGATTGAGCTGCAATTACTGCAAGCGCACACTGTCTGCACCCGTCCTGCCGCAAGGCCTGGGAGGGAGGGGGCACGGCACCCTGGGCCGGCACACGCCTCACCCACGCTCTGACCCCCCCCTCCCGCAGGACAATCTGTTACATATCTCCTACCTTCTCTCCATCCGTCCTCTCCAAGCTGCCGGACTAATCTGTTTGTGAAACATACATCCCTTCCCCCAACCCCCCGCACCCTGTGACGCCCTGCCCGTGGCAAGCCGAGCTCTGGCCCGGGAGATTGAATTGTTAAGGGCAGCGACGACAGCTTCACTAATTAAATTCCCCCAGGTTAATCCCAGGCCGGCCTCTCATCTCGCTCCTGAGCCGGTCCGGGAGGGTGAACAACAAACAATAAACACGCGCCCCCTCTTCAACAATGGGCCACCGAAAATAACAAAACAAAGAAGGACAAAAAAAATAGAGGGGGGTGTTGTGGGATTGGTGGGATTGGTGGGCGGGACACAGTGGGGGTGAGAAGGGTCCTGCTGTTGACACAAACGGTGCTTATGGGAAAGGCATCTTAATGATCAATCCCGTCAGATAAACACACACGCGCACACGTGCGCCCACACAATATACAGCATAACAAAAGACAGCTTGCAAAAGCACCTGCCAGTCCAATTCCATCCACAAGACTACATTTTGTCGTTACATGCTACCCAGGGTGCCATTTAGCACTACTGCGGGTAGAATGGGTCACCCAGTGGGTAGTTGACATGCTGAGAAATTTTGTTTTTGTGGCCCCAACATTCTTTAATAAGGGCTCCAAATTGGCCCCCGGTATGGTGGCCGGCCACTGCTGACAAAACCTGAGCTAGAAACCCATTAGTGGCCCCTCAAATCTGAGTCCAGTTCCTGGATCTGGGGCAGGATACAACCCAAACAAACCCCACTGCCCATCCATGGTGGCTGTGAGACGTGGAACCGACACCACAGACTCCGAGCAACAGCACAGCCTGCGGAGCGTGGCTTCAATCAGCCAATCTCTCAATCACACTTTATTAGATACGGCATACCACTCTTACCGCTCATACCGCTCTTACCGCTCATACCGCTCTTACCGCTCATACCGCTCTTACCGCTCATACCGCTCTTACCGCTCATACCGCTCTTACCGCTCTTACCGCTCATACCGCTCTTACCGCTCTTACCGCTCATACCGCTCTTACTGCTCTTACCGCTCTTACCGCTCTTACCGCTCTTACCGCTCTTACCGATCATACCGCTCTTACCGCTCTTACCGCTCTTACCGCTCATACCGCTCTTACCGATCTTACCGCTCATACCGCTCTTACCGCTCTTACCGCTCATACCGCTCTTACCGCTCTTACCGCTCATACCGCTCTTACTGCTCTTACCGCTCTTACCGCTCTTACCGCTCTTACCGCTCTTACCGATCATACCGCTCTTACCGCTCTTACCGCTCTTACCGCTCATACCGCTCTTACCGATCTTACCGCTCATACCGCTCTTACCGCTCTTACCGCTCTTACCGCTCATACCGCTCTTACCGCTCTTACCGCTCATACCGCTCTTACCGCTCATACCGCTCTTACCGCTCATACCACTCTTACCGCTCATACCACTCTTACCGCTCATACCGCTCTTAAAGCTGCCACGGGCCACAGAATGACAGGTAGAACAGATATAATATGAAACGGAAAAGAAGAGCAATAATACGACATTAGAGAACAAACCAGCAGTAAAAATATGAGTAGTTATACTAACGACATTGTCATCTTCCATTACCGGTGCAGACTTGCCTCTTTAGACTTCGACTGTGTTAATCTGATATAAATGTCCCCTAATCTCTTGGATGAATGTCCTACAGCACGTCTGCCTGTCATTTTCTGCTGATGACTGAGAAGTAGTTTGTGATCATTATGATTACTTACGGGTTTATTCAGCACTCAGATAGGATGAACTGTACTGCCTTTTAGGTAGTTGCTTGCTATGAATTATACTCTATTACTGTTTTTATTCTGCACTCTAACTTCTAATGGTCTGTACATTGACCTAGATCGGTGCTAAATTAACACATGCGCACGCACGCACAAATTCATATACCCATACATACATCCATACATTAATGTGTGCTCAGCAGGGTGGTGCTGGAACCATGTCTGTCTCTGTCACACAGTCACCACAGGGCTCCAGGCCCACTCATAATTACTTCAGCCTTCCCCCTGGGGGCTGTCAACTGGCTGTCAGAACGGCTAGCTGCCTGTCTCTATTAGAAAAGCCCTGCTTCTGTGCATCTGCATGATGTCAGAGGCTCTGTGGCAGTTGTGCATAAGCGTCAGGGAATCTGCCTTTCTGAGCCTCAGCCTGCCTGTGCGCCTGTCTGCAACTCAACGTCTCGCTTCGCAGACTGTCTGTGGAATCATGTTGTGCCAGCGCTTGGCAAGGGGGCGTGCTCTCTACCGGTGTGGGAGGAGTTTAGAGCAGACACAGCGGCGTTTGGGTGTCTCATGTCCTGGGCTTGAGCCATGGATACAGAAGGTGCAGGAAGCCGTCTGAGTGTGTGCATGTACAGTTGCGGTTGCGTGTAGTGTTTATATCGGTGATTGTGAATGTGTGTGCTTGTGAATGTCAGTATGAGTGTGCATATGGGGTTGCTTGTGTTGTGTTTGCACCAGTGTGGTGGTTTTGAGAATGTGTGTGGTTGTGGTTGTGACTTGTTGTCTGACTGCAGTTGTGGTTGGTGTTGTGAGTGTGAATTTGTCCATGGGTGCAGTGGTGATTGTGACCATGTGTGTGACAGAGGTTATGGTTGTGGTGGCAGTTGTGAGTGTGACTGTGGTTGTGGTGGCAGGAGCAGGCGGTTGTGAGTATGGCACTAGCAGGCGGTTGTGAGTATGGCAGTAGCAGGCGGTTGTGAGTGTGGCAGTAGCAGGCGGTTGTGAGTATGGCACTAGCAGGCGGTTGTGAGTATGGCAGTAGCAGGCGGTTGTGAGTATGGCAGTAGCAGGCGGTTGTGAGTGTGGCAGGAGCAGGCGGTTGTGAGTATGGCAGTAGCAGGCGGTTGTGAGTATGGCAGTAGCAGGCGGTTGTGAGTATGGCAGTAGCAGGCGGTTGTGAGTATGGCAGTAGCAGGCGGTTGTGAGTATGGCAGTAGCAGGCGGTTGTGAGTATGGCAGTAGCAGGCGGTTGTGAGTATGGCAGTAGCAGGCGGTTGTGAGTGTGGCAGGAGCAGGCGGTTGTGAGTATGGCAGTAGCAGGCGGTTGTGAGTATGGCAGTAGCAGGCGGTTGTGAGTATGGCAGTAGCAGGCGGTTGTGAGTATGGCAGTAGCAGGCGGTTGTGAGTATGGCAGTAGCAGGCGGTTGTGAGTATGGCAGTAGCAGGCGGTTGTGAGTATGGCAGTAGCAGGCGGTTGTGAGTGTGGCAGGAGCAGGCGGTTGTGAGTATGGCAGTAGCAGGCGGTTGTGAGTATGGCAGTAGCAGGCGGTTGTGAGTATGGCACTAGCAGGCGGTTGTGAGTATGGCAGTAGCAGGCGGTTGTGAGTGTGGCAGTAGCAGGCGGTTGTGAGTATGGCACTAGCAGGCGGTTGTGAGTATGGCAGTAGCAGGCGGTTGTGAGTATGGCAGTAGCAGGCGGTTGTGAGTGTGGCAGGAGCAGGCGGTTGTGAGTATGGCAGTAGCAGGCGGTTGTGAGTATGGCAGTAGCAGGCGGTTGTGAGTATGGCAGTAGCAGGCGGTTGTGAGTATGGCAGTAGCAGGCGGTTGTGAGTATGGCAGTAGCAGGCGGTTGTGAGTATGGCAGTAGCAGGCGGTTGTGAGTATGGCAGTAGCAGGCGGTTGTGAGTGTGGCAGGAGCAGGCGGTTGTGAGTATGGCAGTAGCAGGCGGTTGTGAGTATGGCAGTAGCAGGCGGTTGTGAGTATGGCAGTAGCAGGCGGTTGTGAGTATGGCAGTAGCAGGCGGTTGTGAGTATGGCAGTAGCAGGCGGTTGTGAGTATGGCAGTAGCAGGCGGTTGTGAGTATGGCAGTAGCAGGCGGTTGTGAGTGTGGCAGGAGCAGGCGGTTGTGAGTATGGCAGTAGCAGGCGGTTGTGAGTATGGCAGTAGCAGGCGGTTGTGAGTATGGCAGTAGCAGGCGGTTGTGAGTATGGCAGTAGCAGGCGGTTGTGAGTATGGCAGTAGCAGGCGGTTGTGAGTATGGCAGTAGCAGGCGGTTGTGAGTGTGGCAGTAGCAGGCGGTTGTGAGTATGGCAGTAGCAGGCGGTTGTGAGTGTGGCAGTAGCAGGCGGTTGTGAGTATGGCAGTAGCAGGCGGTTGTGAGTATGGCAGTAGCAGGCGGTTGTGAGTGTGGCAGTAGCAGGCGGTTGTGAGTATGGCAGTAGCAGGCGGTTGTGAGTGTGGCAGTAGTAGGCGGTTGTGAGTGTGGCAGGAGCAGGCGGTTGTGAGTGTGGCAGTAGCAGGCGGTTGTGAGTATGGCAGTAGCAGGCGGTTGTGAGTATGGCACTAGCAGGCGGTTGTGAGTGTGGCAGTAGCAGGCGGTTGTGAGTATGGCAGTAGCAGGCGGTTGTGAGTGTGGCAGTAGCAGGCGGTTGTGAGTGTGGCAGTAGCAGGCGGTTGTGAGTGTGGCAGTAGTAGGCGGTTGTGAGTGTGGCAGGAGCAGGCGGTTGTGAGTGTGGCAGTAGCAGGCGGTTGTGAGTGTGGCAGTAGCAGGCGGTTGTGAGTATGGCAGTAGCAGGCGGTTGTGAGTATGGCAGTAGCAGGCGGTTGTGAGTGTGGCAGTAGCAGGCGGTTGTGAGTGTGGCAGTAGCAGGCGGTTGTGAGTATGGCAGGAGCAGGCGGTTGTGAGTATGGCAGTAGCAGGCGGTTGTGAGTATGGCAGTAGCAGGCGGTTGTGAGTATGGCAGTAGCAGGCGGTTGTGAGTATGGCAGTAGCAGGCGGTTGTGAGTATGGCAGTAGCAGGCGGTTGTGAGTATGGCAGTAGCAGGCGGTTGTGAGTATGGCAGTAGCAGGCGGTTGTGAGTATGGCAGTAGCAGGCGGTTGTGAGTATGGCAGTAGCAGGCGGTTGTGAGTGTGGCAGTAGTAGGCGGTTGTGAGTGTGGCAGTAGCAGGCGGTTGTGAGTATGGCAGTAGCAGGCGGTTGTGAGTATGGCAGTAGCAGGCGGTTGTGAGTATGGCAGTAGCAGGCGGTTGTGAGTATGGCAGTAGCAGGCGGTTGTGAGTATGGCAGTAGCAGGCGGTTGTGAGTATGGCAGGAGCAGGCGGTTGTGAGTATGGCAGTAGCAGGCGGTTGTGAGTATGGCAGTAGCAGGCGGTTGTGAGTGTGGCAGTAGCAGGCGGTTGTGAGTATGGCAGGAGCAGGCGGTTGTGAGTATGGCAGGAGCAGGCGGTTGTGAGTATGGCAGTAGCAGGCGGTTGTGAGTATGGCAGTAGCAGGCGGTTGTGAGTATGGCAGTAGCAGGCGGTTGTGAGTATGGCAGTAGCAGGCGGTTGTGAGTATGGCAGTAGCAGGCGGTTGTGAGTGTGGCAGTAGCAGGCGGTTGTGAGTATGGCAGGAGCAGGCGGTTGTGAGTATGGCAGGAGCAGGCGGTTGTGAGTATGGCAGTAGCAGGCGGTTGTGAGTATGGCAGTAGCAGGCGGTTGTGAGTATGGCAGGAGCAGGCGGTTGTGAGTATGGCAGGAGCAGGCGGTTGTGAGTATGGCAGTAGCAGGCGGTTGTGAGTATGGCAGGAGCAGGCGGTTGTGAGTATGGCAGTAGCAGGCGGTTGTGAGTATGGCAGGAGCAGGCGGTTGTGAGTGTGGCAGTAGCAGGCGGTTGTGAGTATGGCAGTAGCAGGCGGTTGTGAGTGTGGCAGTAGCAGGCGGTTGTGAGTGTGGCAGTAGCAGGCGGTTGTGAGTGTGGCAGTAGCAGGCGGTTGTGAGTATGGCAGTAGCAGGCGGTTGTGAGTGTGGCAGTAGCAGGCGGTTGTGAGTATGGCAGTAGCAGGCGGTTGTGAGTATGGCAGTAGCAGGCGGTTGTGAGTGTGGCAGTAGCAGGCGGTTGTGAGTATGGCAGTAGCAGGCGGTTGTGAGTGTGGCAGTAGCAGGCGGTTGTGAGTGTGGCAGTAGCAGGCGGTTGTGAGTATGGCAGTTGCAGGCGGTTGTGAGTGTGGCAGTAGCAGGCGGTTGTGAGTATGGCAGTAGCAGGCGGTTGTGAGTGTGGCAGTAGCAGGCGGTTGTGAGTGTGGCACTAGCAGGCGGTTGTAAGTATGGCAGTAGCAGGCGGTTGTGAGTGTGGCAGTTGCAGGCGGTTGTGAGTATGGCAGTAGCAGGCGGTTGTGAGTATGGGTGCACTGAGAGGTGTAATGCCTGATTAGGGGATTAGGAAGGCGCTTCATTGCAGTTCTGTGAGGAACAATTATTAACATTTTTGTGTCTCTAATCCCGGATAAACACAGCTTTTCAAGAACAACAGCGAGCCTTTCTTCCTTTCATTCCTTCCCGTAAAAACCCCAGTCGCTTCAACTCCAAAAGCCAGACTAACACCAGTTGAACAGGACAGGTCCCTCAGGCACAGGGGACCAGCGGAACGCCGCGCCACGTCACAATCAGGGTACGGCACTCAGGACACAGGGTGGGGTAGGATGGGAAAATTTTCGGGGAAGATCCCGGTACCGTTTGGGGAGAAAATTCCAGGCAAAGACACTGTGTGGAAAAAAAATGCATGTTGAAAAGGCTTTAAACCGAACACGCTTACAGTCTGTAATCTCTTTTATTTGTTTGTACACGTCTCCCTTGTAATCTGCTTTCTTGTAATGCAGAGATTTCCAAAGTGCAGCTACAGTGGACTGCCGATCCAGGAAGTGGTACCACAGTACATTGCAGTATATTGTTAGGAAAGATGTAATTTTTCAATTCTTACTTTCTTCATTTCTTATTTCTTACTACAATCACTTTTTAATGATGACAGTTTACATGGCACAGGCAGTATGTGCTCAGAAAATACTCATTAGAAATAATATTAATGTAACAGATTCAAAGTACTTGCCTGCTGTTTCTCCAGTAGTTCCATTTGAGTGCAAAAAAGAGTTTTGTAAAGAGAATTGCACAAAGTACACCTAGGCTAGGCCCATACTGTGTGACACCAGCTGTCCCCACAAATTCCTCAGCCCAAGCCTTACCTCGAGGGGCTGAAATCTGACACAGACGGCTGATCAAAACAGCCCATTAGCCCCTTTTACATCCTGTCACTTCCAAGCACACCTCGTTCTGCTGACTGGGGTGCAGCGTGAAAGGGCACCCCACATTTTTCCCCGGCTATCATTTCATATTTAGGAATGTGCGAGTGCATGCCTGTGCTTGTCAAGCAACCATGGTGACAAGCTAAGCAACAACAACCAAAAAAAAAAACATTAAATAACGACGGGAAAATAATTCAAATTCCCATCGGCTTTGCTTTCTGATTGATGATAAAAGGTAAATATGAAAATAGTCTGAACTTCACGCATAAAATATGGAAATCATCACGCATCACTTTGAGAAGTTATAGATGATTTTTCAGCACAGGTTTTTTGAGTGATAATCACAGGCCGTGTGCATTCCACTAATCTGAGGTTTGATTTTTACTCTTCATGTTAACTCAGGTGATATACATAATTCTGAAAGGTCAGACTAAAAAAATGAAATAGAAAACAAATAGAAAACAACTAACAAGGCCTAAACAGCACATGTGTTGGCCAGGGTCATAGTAACCCACAGTACAAAGGTAGACTGAGGTGAGATTTACAGTTCTAAGTATTTTGGAAGCGTTTACTGTGACAGGATTAAAATTTGATCCAGTGCAGGGCTGGGATCGGATAAAAACGAAACAATTTCTGATAAAAAGAGAAAAAGGCAACGGATCACGTATACACAACAGTGCATTCCCCGAAGTGCTTTAGGTATCACTTATAACAATGGGAGAGGGTCGAAAAGTAATGGTGTCTGTCATTTTCATTGGGGAACAATCTTGGTAAGCAATCAAGCAAAGATATTTAGTTTTAACTTAATAACAAGCTTCCATATGGTAATAACCCATAATAGGGTTAAATTATGCTTCCACATCCCATCAGTCAAAATAGTTGTATATTCTAGTGCTTTAACCCCATGTAATTAACATGGAAACTGTCACACCAGGGAGACTAATATTTCTAACTGGTTAAGGAATCATATTATTGGTTTTCTTTCTCCATTTGTCTAAATGTTATGAAAAAGCATTGAGTTCTCTGCCAGGCCATCCCAGCAAGGTCGATAATGTACAGTCAAGCCGGAAAGTCTGCACACCCCTTTCACCTTCTCCACATTTTATTACTTTACAGACTTATACTACAATAGATTGAGTTCATGTTTTGCCTCAAACATCTGCACACAATAGCCAATAATGACGAAGTGAAAACAGGTTTTTAGAAAATATGCAATTTTATTTTACTGACAAAAATAGGTTATTTAGGGGTTACATATCTGTACACACCCTTAGCCTAATACTTGGTTGCTGCACCTTTGGCAGTGATTACAGCTTCTTGGGAAAGAAGCTATGAGCTTGGCACACTTGTTTCTGGACATTTTTGCCCATTTCTCTTGGCATATCCTTGCAAGCTCCATCAGGTTGGATGGGGAGCGTCGGTACACAGCCATTTTCAGCTTTTTCCACAGATGTTCAATTAGATTCAGGTCTGGGCTCTGGCTGGGCCACTCAAGGACATGCACAGGCTTTCTCCGAAGCCACTTCTTTGTTCTCTTGGCTGTGTGCTTCGGGTCGTTGTCATGTTGGAAGGTAAACCTTCGCCCCAGTCTGAGATCCAGAGCGCTCTGGAGCAGGTTTTCTTTAAGGATCTCGGTGTACTTAGCTGCATTCATCTTTCCCTCTATCAGGACTAGTCGCCCCGTTCCCGCTGCTGAAAAACATCCCCACATCATGATGCTGCCACCGCCATGCTTCACTGTCGGGATGGTATTAGCCAGGTGATGAGCGGTGCCTGGTTTCCTCCGGACGTGACGCTTGGTATTCAGGCCAAAAAGTTCAATTTAGATTTCATCAGACCAGAGAATCTTGATTCTCATAGATTGAGAGTCCTCTAGGTGCCTTTTAGCAAACTCCAAGCGGGCTGTGATGTGCCTTTTACTAAGGAGGGGCTTTCGTCTGGCCACTCTACCATAAAGGCCTGATTGGTGGAGTGCTGCCTGGATGGTTGATCTTCTGAAAGGTTCTCCCATCTCCACAAGGATACGCTGGAGCTCTGTCAGAGTGACCCTCGGGTTTCTGCTCATCTCCCTGGCCAAGGCCTGTCTTCCCCAATTGCTCAGTTTGGCCGGGCAGCCAGGTCTAGGAAGATTCTTGGTGGTTCCAAACTTCTTCCATTTACAAATTATGGTGGCCACTGTGCTCTTTGGGGCCTGTAAAGCTGCAGAGATTTTTCCGTACCCTTCTCTAGATCTATGCCTTGACACAATCCTGTTTCTGAGGTCTGCAGATAATTCCTTTGACCCCATGGCTTGGAGTTTTCTCTGACATGCACTGTCAACTGTGGGACCTTATATAGGCAGGAGTTGGCAATCCCCAATCATGTCCAATCAATTGAATTTATCACAGGTGGACTCCAATTAAGTTGTAGAAACATCTCAAGCAGTATCAGTGGAAACAAAATGCACCTCAGCTCATATCAAAGGGTGTGCACACTTGTGTACATATGATATTTTACATTTAGATTTTTAATAAATTAGCACAAATGTCTAAAAACCTGTTTTCATTTTGTCATTATGGGCTATTTTGTGTAGAATTTTGAGACAAAAAATGAACTCAATCAATTTTAGAATATGTCTGTAAGGTAATAAAACGTGGAGAAGGTGAAAGGGGTGTGCAGACTTTCCGGCTTGACTGTATATGCTGTCATAATTGACTCTCCCTAGAAAATATGTGAATTATAAGCGTCTGTAAAGTATCCATGGATCCAGTCTTGTTTTTCATGATGCCAAAATTTTTTAAATATGCAGGTAATGAAAGTTAAACTTCATCCTTTCTCAAGGCCAAGGCCACTGATGTTGTTTATATGCTGTATACTTACACTGCTATGTATCTTGCTGAAGAGTACAGCATCCTCCCCTTCGACTGAGCCCAGCTATCTACCTTCTGTACCACTATGTTGTACCTGTCCCACAGTGCTGTTGATGCAGAATAAAAATAATTATACACACTTGTCCTCTGTAAACCTCACAATCAGTTTTTTGAAACAAGGCATATTTAATAAATGGTGCTACTGGCGATGTGCGGCTCTGGCCTCACTCAGCCACAACACACATCACAGCACACCATACTTACGTCATGGCAAGTGGTGCTGTGAACCAGGTACCCCAGGACGATCGGCTGCTCCTCAGGTGCTGACAGACCCAGAGTGAGGTGGGACTTACATTCGGTTATGTCGCCCACCCGGGAATCAGGAGGGGCAAAAGACTGAATAACTGAACAGTGGTCAATGACCTTATTATGCCTGGAGCTTGGAGCTGTGCCTCATAGTCGCGAGGATTGCGGGTTTGATCACTACACAGAACCACTCCACCGATAAGGCTTTTGAATCATTAGGGGAAAAATGGATGGCAATTAAAAAGTACAGAACTGGTGGTTGAAATTACTGTTAGGATATTTATGGTAAATTGTGCTCCTCTCTGAACTACAGCTTATTGGCTCCACTTTTTACCTATTTGGAAGTTTTTCATACAATTGTTTTGATACAATTCCAGCCAAGGTTGATCACACCGGCTTTCTCAATGGTACATAGAAATGAGAAACCTTAAATAATTTTATAAGTGCAATGGCATACATATAATATAATATCTATAATGATATAATGTGTGATAGGTGTCTTTCGCTACAGTATGTACACCCTGCTCTTCCTCAGGGCCAGCTACAAAATTACATGTTTATTTTTTTTTTAAAGAACACACACACACACACACACACACAAGACTGCCCAGGGCTACAAACCAAAGGGCTTTCACTGAGGAATCCCTCACACCTCCTGCAGCCAAACACCTGTGCAGCACCATTCCCAGGTGAGTCACACTACGATCACAGAGGGCCAAACCTACAAATTTCCAGTTGGCCTCTTGGGCTTTCCCAGTATTTAACCTCTCAAACTAACTGCCACTGCTAAAACACCACATTACTGGCCCAGTCATTCCTGTTTGTTCACTTCATGCACATTAAATACTGCTCGACAGTACAGAAAGAAGAACACTCTGACAACATCTGAAGTTTACAAAAATGTCCAGAGCCTATGGGTTATTCTTTCCAGTTAGCATACTGTTAGCGACGCAATCCTTATACAAAGCACTCTAAAGATTATTTGATTATTAATAGGCCACTGTTGTTGGTAGTGCATTTTGGGGGACCAACAGGAGCCCCCCCCCCTCCTTGTGGGCTGGTGACTGGTGCCGAGGGGCTGTGCTGCTGGGAGCGTGGTGCCCATCTGGCAGGGCAGGATTTAGCCCTAATCCCCAGCCTCTCCACAGGGGGCTGCACGCTGCTGACCAGCCCTCCCCTGCAGACACACGCTGATACAGTATATGCAATAACACACACATACAGCACACCCAATAACACACACACACACACACACACACACACACATACAGCACACCCAATAACACACACACACACACACAGCACACCCAATAACACACACACACACATATACAGCACACCCAATAACACACACACACATACAGCACACCCAATAACACACACACATACAGCACACCCAATAACACACACACACACATACAGCACACCCAATAACACACACATACAGCACACCCAATAACACACACACACACACACACATACAGCACACCCAATAACACACACATACAGCACACCCAATAACACACACACACACACACACACATACAGCACACCCAATAACACACACACACATACAGCACACCCAATAACACAATAACATGTATGGTGAAGGTTCCGTGATGTTGTGGGGCTGTTTTTCTACCAAAGGCCCTGGAAACCTTGTTAGGGTACATGGCATCATGAACTCCATGAAATGCCAATATTTTTTTAATCTGAATCTGGTGGCTTCTGCCAGGAAACTGAAACTGCGTCGTTGGATCTTCCAGTCACCTGTCATACCAGTTATTTAGCTAAGCATCACACCTGTCATACCTGAGTAATTTAGCTTAGCATCACATCTAAGTCACCCGCCATACCGGACTCATTTAGCTGAGCATTGCACCTAAGTCACCTGTCATAACAAAGTAATTTAGCTAAGCATCGCACCTAAGTCACCTGTCATACCGGACTCATTTAGCTGAGCATCGTACATAAATCACCTGTCATACCGGAGTCATTTAGCTGAGCATCGCACCTAAGTCACCTGTCATACCAGACTCATTTAGTTTAGCATCGTACCTAAGTCACCTGCCATACCAGACTCATTTTTCTGAGCATTGCTCCTAAGTCATGTGTCATACCGGAGTCATTTAGATGAGCATTGTGTGACAGACTGGCAGGTAAGGACCCAAATGCACGACGAGACAGAATTTAGAAAATAAAGAGTCTTTATTTTCCGTAGGCACAAGGACAATGTCCACTGTGGAACCCCCAGTGAACTGGTGAGCAGGATCAGGCGAAGTAGCCAGGAGTGGTCTTTAGCCTGGGTCGTAGCGAAGGATCAGGCGGTGGCTGAGTCAGGATCCACACAGGGAAGCCAGGGCGTGTGGCATCCAGACCTGGTTCGTTTAGCCAGAGTCTAGTGAACTAGAAAATCGTGAAACAAGTACAAACGCGACAAGGACCGTAATACTCTGACAACAATTCACAGGAACAGCACGGTAAATATAACTAGTGTCATTAGAGCTGATAAACTGCAGCTTGCGGGAAATGCGTGCGAAATCAGCGAATTGATTGAACAATTAGAAAACGCATGAGGAATGCGGTGAAAGCAATTAAGTGTGAATTGTGTAATTAAGATGTGGTGCGAGTAGTAATTGTGCAATGTGGACACAATTAGGTAATGAACGCAGACATGACACAATCAGGTTCAGGGAAAACAGAGGAAAACACCAAGGAAGGGAAGGGGAGCAGGAGCGGATCGTAACACATTGCACCTAAATCACCTGTCATACCGGAGTCATTTAGTTCAGCATCGTACCTAAGTCACCTGCCATACCGGACTCATTTTTCTGAGCATTGCTCCTAAGTCATGTGTCATACCGGAGTCATTTAGATGAGCATTGCACCTAAATCACCTGTCATACCGGAGTCATTTAGTTCAGCATCGTACCTAAGTCACCAGTCATACCGGAATCATTTAGCTGAGCATTGCTCCTAATTCACCTGCCATACCGGGGTCATTAAGCTGAGCATTGCTCCTAAGTGACCTGCCATACCGGGGTCATTGAGCTGAGCATTGCTCCTAAATCACCTGTCATACCGGAGTCATTTAGTTGAGCTTGAAGTGGATGTTTTCAAGACATTGATGAAGTGGCTAACATCAGTTTTAAGAGAAGGCTTAATTTGATGATGATCTGACAACCCATGTACCATGTTTGAAGTTCACAGTCAAGAACCAACATACGCATTACCTATATCTTGAAATTGAAATAGCAGTGAACTGTGTATTTTGTATTATTTCTGTTGTCCCTCCTTGATTAATTGTTATTGCTGTTCAGATTTACATTAAAAATAATTTCACTAGGATGATACCTCCAATGCACAGTCATGACATTTTTGATGTAGTTTTCATATAAAAATGACATAAACTAAAAAAAAATTAATTGATGCTGGAATTTTGTGTTTTAAATATCAGTTTAGTGACAAAGTTGATAAATGTGAATAAATGAATAAAAAATGCTTAGAAACACATTTTAAGTCTGTTTACTGCAATATGCCATTTACCCCTATTTACTCTTTTAATGTATGGTGTCCACAAATATGTGGACAGTTAAAAAAAACTTTTTTAAAATTACATTTTCATTTTCTTGTAATTTTTTATGTCATTTTGAGTAATAAAAATTATCTGGAAAAAAATATTTTTAATTAATGCATGAAAGGGATTAGCAGGAAATCAAGACGGGAATTTTGTGAGAATTCCCCAAAAATATGGGAAATTTTTATTTTTTTTAAAACACAGGTACAACAAACACATAAATAAACTCACATAATAATAATAATAATAATAAATTACTGAAAGCATTTTATTTTTTTAACAAATTCACAATATGTATATAGAACTACAAGCAACAAGAGGTAGACATACCATATAACACACATACTCACCAAGACATGCCCACCCAGGCACAAATAATCTGCTCAGCGCAGTTGAGTCCATATGCACACACACACACGCACACACACACGCACACACACACCACTGTATTTATCACTGCAAGACAGCCCAGTGATACCTGCCAATCTGTAATTCCATTTGTCTGTTTTCATTCGTTTTGCTTTAAGCTTCCCTTGTTTTTGCACGCCTGCAGATCTGCGCATGTGACAGCGGGAGAAAGGTGCAAATCCACAGTTCTGCGCATGTGACAGCAGGGTGCTCTGCCTCAAATCTGAGCGTGCGAGCAGGGAAAGCCGTGCGTGCCCGTAGGTCTGCACGTGCTGTGCCAGTTGTACGGGCTGTTTCTACTGGTCCCATTCCACTGTGAGCCTCCAGGACCAACATCCTCGGAGCTCTGGATGTCCGGAAAGCAGGGGGAGCAGATAAATCCCGGCACTGAGAAACACGCACCCCGTCCCAGCCGGAACACGGCGGCGAGGCCTCCAGGCCCGGTAATTACCACAGACAGCAGAACCCAGAGACACAGAGGCTCAAACACCAACACAGCATTACATGCGCCTTATACAGTATTACACAATATCTTATTATCCCATTCAAGTCCTTCTATTAGCTCAATTGGATAGTGGGATTTCCATTTGTAAACTGGGAGCTTTTAGATTAGTTTGCCTCCGTCTGTGATGAGGGGCTCCCCAGTGACTGTACAGTACATGAGCATTTAGCAAAGCACACAGGAGCGACGGTCCTGCTGAAATATGCGAGAAACACCCAATGACATGTGTTAAGAAAATCAAAGTTCACGTTGGCGTGCGTACACCTAGAACTACGGCTTCAGTTCCACGCGGTGACAGATGCTGCTGGTTCAACACTCTGCTCAAAGGACACGGAATGCAGCAGCGTGTTCTTTCTAAGGCTGGCGTACAGCGGTATTCCACAGAGCACTCACACAAACCGCTCCTGTGTCCGCGGGCTTCCGTTCAGACACACTGAGGCTCCCGGAGTGGGTCCACAGAGGCAGCAAATTATGAAAATGCTTCTGTGTGCTGAATGGGGGCTGAGTTCCATAATGTGGCACAAAATTATCACCTGAGGGGGAAATGCAGCCATCTCGATTGGTGAAACAGCTCTAAACCGCCAACCGTACCCCCCTCCTTTCCCACCCTCGCTCTCACAAATACAGGAGGCTCGACAAAGACATTACCCTGGGCCCAACGGCGCACTCTTGTGCATAGGCAGTGAGGCAGCCATTAGATGGGCCTGGGGCTATTCGCTGAGGTGCCTAATGTGGCCGTTTACCCCTCAATTATTCAAATGTGTCCATGCATGGAGCGTCAAATGGGGCCTTTTTCTGCTTCCTTTCCCAACTGGTACGGAAAATTTGCTGGGCTGTGAATGTCTATTGAGCACGCACGTGAATTTGAGAGCAGGATTCACGCTGCTGTTATTGGAATTCTGGAATCATGGCTACATGTATGTGGACATTGGTATCGCTTCAGTGAAGCTTATCCCTTTAAAAGGATAATTCAACTTCTGGAGTTTTTAAAATATAATTTTAGTTTTTGTATGTTTTTGATGGGACCAGACAGTTTTTGTGTGTGGCGAAGGATAGATACTAACGACCTGCTGGCTTGTCAATGCCAGGTATCAGGGCATTCAGGTTTTGTGGTCTAAAGCAAGAAAATACACTTCAAGGAATTCCAAAGCCATAATTGGATGGAAAACTACAAACATTAAAACTGTCATAAACATTTTAAAAACTTTCTTGGAAATACCCTTCCAAAAAAAAAGCAACATACAGCTAAAGCATTCATATAAGCATTGGCTCATGCAAGGTAGCCTCTCCAAACCAAACTATGTAACCAAAATTCTCATTAGATTTCACATTCAATTGCAATCACATGACATTGGGTAAAGGGTGGAAAAAGATGAAGGGGTGAGTGAAACAGGTGAGGCAGTGATGTGATAGGGCGAGGGAAGGGTAGAATGGAAGGGGGTAGGAGTGATGGAGTGAGTTGATGGGGTGAGATAAAGAGGTAGATATATTGATACCGCCATATGAGGTGGGGAGAGAGTAATAACGAGCCAGACAAGTTGAGGAGCCTGATAGTGTCACTACCACTCTTGACCTCCTTGACCTGCAGGAGTCTCTCCAAAGGGGAATAAACAGTGGCGATAAACCTATTGGAGCAAGGCAACAGCTGGCTGCTTGGCCTGTCACACAGAAGCAAAGAGACTCTTTACTTGATGGTAGTGATCTCACTAGAAGAGTCATTTTCCAGAATAAAGAACACACTCAAAATATGGACACAAATTCTTTGTTGTTGTTCATGTCTTTCATAAAGAGGCTGCATCAAAGGCCCAGTGTTTCGGCCAAAGCCTTTCTTGGGGGCATGTATTTTATAAGATCTTAAAACACTGACTCTACTTTGGAAATTATTTACGCCTTGCTAATTATATGTGTTAAACTGGAATTATATTCATATTGGCTTCAAAAGTTCAACCATTTTTGACAATACCACTGTGACACTTATGTAAAAATAATAGAACACAGAAGATAACAAAACTTCTTGCCTTTCAGTTATAGGACTTTCTGATTAAACACCAGCAATCAAAGCCCATAAAATGTTTTCTACAGGCTACTGACAGTAGGGGCAGGCATTAATCACTTACATCCTGAAGACAGCAATTACAAACATCATTTGATAGTAGTATTTTTACTTTTTAAATGTATCTTATATAGTTTACAAAGTAGTTAAAAGGTTTAAAAGGTTTAAAAGGTTTGTGTGGGAGAGTAAAATAGCGTGTAAGTGTATGTACAGCATGTGATCTAATGTGAATGGATTCAGAATGTCCTCACTTACTTTTCCATCTCTCATATATACAGTATGTATATTATATACTGTATACACACACACACACACACTTGGGAGTAACACCAGAGAGAGGTGTAAAGGGTATAATTAGAAGAGCCTGGAGGCCTCCGCCCATATTCCCGCCACCCTGAGTCTATCCGAAGCACTGACAGAGGCATCATGGCTTCCTTCCTATGCGCCAGTCACCACTGCCACCCGTTGCACTGCCAGAAAGCCACCACAGTCAGGCAACGCTTGCCCCAGCAGCCCTACAGGAGAGCGTGTGGACGTGGAGGGGGAGAGATTAACAGGGGGTCCAAGGTTAAGACTGGAAATATAGATGGCACAATCCTCTCAAAATCCCCCCTTCCCTGCTTCATTGTGCCAGCGTTTAATAATTGCAGAAGCGATGAGGCTGTTTGGGGGGGTGAGGATTACATGGAGGGAAAGACCATGTAGGGGCGCTGGGGCGGGGGGGGACAAGTACCCCAAGGGCCGCCAGGGGGCCTACGGTCACCTTATCACCTCGCAGCGTCTGGATATAGCGAGCGACGGGACCCCACTCTACTAACATTGTGGACACTCACAGGGAGAGATATACTCAGTCATCCAAACAATAAGAATCACCTTTGCACACAACAAGCTGCACTCAGGAGCCTACACACCACCCAGCACACAATGGAAAAAGCATAATGATATACGCATAACGACTCACCGGCACATCAGGGGCGCATTCTACCAATACCAGCGCACGCGAGGCCAAGCACAGGGACTCAGAGGGCCGCAAAGCACATTTAACAGCACAATTACACAGGCTGGAAGTGCCACACAGGGAAACACAAACTGAAAATTACAACACAATACGCCGACGCACAAGGCACACGTTCACAAAACAATGACTAAAGCCATTATGCTCAAAGGAAAAGGCTGTAACAAAGGCAAATAGAAGCACATACACACAGGCATTGATTGACACAATGGACAGAAAAAAAAAACCTTTTTCACACACCTGTACAAACGGACACCTTGAGAAAGGCAAATATTCATCAACACAATGGGAAACAAACAAAAAGTGGTGTGCAGGTTTGCTGAAAAGACAAACAAAGGTAAGTACAACCTTTAAGTCAAATACACACATGTTAAAACAGACTAACACACTGTGGTCTTCACACTGTTCCAACACTGTGGGAAAGGTG
This sequence comes from Ilyophis sp. 1 JC-2022, assembly GCA_022702515.1. Classification (NCBI taxonomy): domain Eukaryota; kingdom Metazoa; phylum Chordata; class Actinopteri; order Anguilliformes; family Synaphobranchidae; genus Ilyophis; species Ilyophis sp. 1 JC-2022. Next base: position 31,948,100 of record CM040406.1, on the reverse strand, counting down.
TAGCCAGAGGTACAGACACAAACCCTGAAGGATAAACGTATACCTGCACTCACCATCACCACCAAGAATAGCGTAAAGCACATATAAAGTCCAGTATTTTCATACACTGCATAAAGTAATACTGATTGAAAAGCTATTGCTGTCGTGTGTTGGATAATAAAAGAAAGTTCTGGAAGCCTCTTGCAACAGGGAGCTGTGAATGGATACAGACAACACTATTTAAAATACTACACCCAGTAGTAGACATAGATTGACAGTAATTGCATCACAATTTATCTGTAATTTCAGCCAGCATAGTGCTTTCATCTCATTAACTTTCCCAAACAATGAAACATTATGGGCCCAGTGGCAATGCTTCTTTTACCTTAAGCTCAGTGCACTGCACAAACTGTGTTAAATCCAAGAACGGATTTCATTGCAATTGCACTAGCATCTTCCTAGCAAGTGTTTTTTTATTTATGTATTTTTTTTGGCTGGTGTTTACCTAAAATAATTACATTTGTGGCACGCAGTAAACAAACAGCAACCCAAATTTGATAGGTTACTCAGAAGAGTGCTACCTATAGGTTTGACTTTTCAATCACCTGCATTGTTTTCAGGGTGTATTAATAAATCATGGATGGCAGGTAAATTGTTCAGAACAAAGAAAATATGGATCAAAGAGCACCCTGTACAAACCATTTTCATTGAGAAATTGAGTGCTAGTAACCCATCTACTCAGTGACATGTGGGGTTTGTTCACAGAAAGAGAAACCATTGAAGATAGTTTGTGGATGGCACAATGGTGTGAGCTATTAATTCCACAAACATAAATGGGGGGGGGGATGTCAATTCTGAAAATATAAACCCCTTTACCTAATATTGTCATATTATCATTATTTTTTCCTTTTCAATGTTTTTTCACTGACACCATCTTGTATGACACCATAAGAATCATCGCTTGCCATTTTAAACTGATGGTCTGTGTATCCTTTCACCTATAACTTTTCTCAAATTAAAATTTGCACAAATTCTTTTTGATAATTTAACTATTTTCAACTTGAATTAAATGACAGTGTCACCAGTATTTATACATTTTCCTAACCTTTGTCTGAGTTTCAGGCTTTTATTATGAAATATGCACTATTAACAAATTATGGCAGCAATAAGTGACACGAAACGGAAATACTACCATGGAGCGCTCTGACCACCTGCCCTGGCTGACTAAGAGCGTTAATCGATTCCCAGGTGAAATGATGCCGTGTTGTGAGTCGCCTCAGGTTGTGAGTGTGTACAGACAGCGGTGCTCCAAAGACTTGTGCCCCAGCCTAAGTGTCATTGGTTTGTGACACTTCACATAAACTCAAGCTAGTTACTGAGCTGCAGAACAATTGACGAGGAAACAATGACAGTAGGTTACTTACCTTTACAGCACTGACACCCACTGTCATTAAGGGCAACAGTTATAACATTTCACAAATCATCATTGGACTGAAAGCCTCCTATCCCTGGGTGACCCAGTCTCAGCACTGTCATTGTTAGGGCTTTATTCTGGACTGGTGGGTAGGTCGCTGTACCAAGGAGTAGCGCATCACCCGGAAGCCACCCAGGAAAGCTTTTTTAGTTGCCTGCTTGCGAGTTAGTTCAGGTTCCCTCCTCTATGAAACATATAAATGCCTAAAGATGGGGCATTGTAACTAGATTATTTGTGAAACAGGGCCTAATTTGAACATAAATATTTTACCATCCAACATCATGCAACATATTTTTGAGTGGCTGAATATTTTGACGGGGTGGTATACATGTACATACAAATAAAATCTAAAGTCTGAAATTATACCAGTTTATATCACACATAGGGGTTTTTGGAACCAATTTCAAACCGCCTCATGACTGCCATATCTCCCATCTCAGGAGAGTGCAGACTAACCAAACGCTCTTTTCCAAAGCGTGCTGCCAGTTCCTGTCCCCTCAGTCCGCTGTTCGCCACCTGAGCTGTGCCCTCATGTGGACAGTTGAGTATTATAGAGCGCAGGTGTCCGTTCGACCAGAGGAGTTTCACCTGCATGACCGGACAAGGACAAACCCGGACTGAAACCCTTCCTTCCTAGGTGAAGCTATGGCCAATTACGCCCTATGTTGTGGGTCGGCTGGCCGCAGTGCCATCTATCACACGGTCTTAGCAGGAGGAGCCACCCGGCAGTCACAATAACAGGATACTTCTGATAGTCGAGTGCTGATTACTTGGTGTACAAAAATAATTAAAAAGTAATTATTTCAATAATAATCAGCCTTTTGAGAAGTGGAAAGATACTATTTTTGTGGAAATGCACATTCACCATGTGTCATGTTGAAGCCAGTTTTCATTACCACCTATGCATCAGCTCCAGATTGTGATTCTGACATATAGTCATATAATGACAATAAATAGTGATTCTGACGTATATAGTCATATAATGACACTACATTGTGATTCTGACATATAGTCATATAATGACACTACATTATGATTCTGACATATAGTCATATAATGACACTACATTGTGATTCTGACATATATAGACATATAATGATAATACATTGTGATTCTGACATATATAGACATATAATGTAAATATAAAATGTCTATGTAAAAAAAAAGAAGAAAAAAAAGCTGTGTAAGTCTCTCTGGATATGAGTGTCTGCAAAATGCCTGTAATGTTAATGTAATGTAATGTAATATAGACAGCCGTATGATATTTTCTTCGATTGAAGAAGAAATAAGTGCTATTGATAATCAGTATTATTCAGATAATCAGCGCTATATTCAGTACCCAATGTGGTTAACTTCAGGCTGAATAAATTATCTTTCTTACCTCTTTTCAAGTTAGGGTATCCAGGCCTGAGCAAATTGTTTCATTATTTCTTCTTTAAAAATGTGCATGGTGAAGTTTGTCGGAGTTTGGTATTTAGCTTTTTGGAATTTCGGGGGTCTTTTAGGGGGAAAAAAACACAGCACAGTCGAGTTCAGTGATGAAATACCCTGTGCAAAACAAGAAATAAAGCCACTGTATGCTAACACTGTACGCTAACACTTGGCAACCACATAGCCCATTGACACAAGCAGTATTATTTTTAAGGGGAACGATACAATGGCATACTTAACACATCTAGTTTCCAGAAGGAAGAAGGCAGAAGGAAGAGTGCTAGTTTGGCGTGGCGCACACGTCCTTGAAACAGGTCTCCCTGCTTAAAGACCGATCAGCAAAGAAGTTTGCGGAATGTAAGATGTTGCAGAATTTGTGGCCAGCTCTGTACATTATGCCTCTTCATCCACCACTACCCCCCTCGTGTTTTTTTTTACACCCAGCCAGGGAGATAGACCCGGCAGCTAAAGCCGTCTTTTCAGCCTGTTTCCCCGTTCAGTCTATCTGAGACGTGCAGCAAGCGGAGGTGTCGCATTTTCCTCTGGCATTTCGGACAGTATCTACTTATAGAAAGGAGAAGAGAGAAAAGAAAAACAGAAGGGGTATTATCAGGGAGGGATGAGAGCAGCAGAGGCATTTTGTCTCTTTATTCCCCTCCTAAGCCCTGGGCTTTGCTCCCAATCCGATTGGACGATACGGCCAGGGATGTAAATTAAATGCAAAGAGGAATAAGGCTGGCTTCCCATCTCCAATACACCCCCCCCCCCCCCCCAACCTCTCTCCGTGTTCTATCTCTCCCATGCTTTTCTGTCGTTATTCTCTCCTTCTCGTGCACGCGCCTTCTTGTTGTTTACAGCGCGGTTTCTGTTTCCCATTCATGGGCCTGTATCTTTCTCTCTCTCGCTCTCTCTCTCTCCCTGGCTGGGCTCACAGCCCTTATCTGCTCAGACGCTCCACATTCCAGCGTTGCCGTGGCTCCCTGCCTGCATTCGTGGTCACGGCGATTCCACGGGTTCCCACAATCCCCCAGCAGCTCGCTGACTTGGAGTGGGTAAATGACACTCACCGCGACAGGGGGGAGAGAGAGGGAGAGGGAGAGGGAGAGATAGATAGTGAGAGAGAGGGAAGGACAGTGGAAAATTTTGGAAGGATGGAGGTGAGAGTAAGTGTGATTGCGTTTGGTTTACGGCCTCTTCTCTACACTTCAACTACACACTGGCCCAGCATTGCATCAGGCTCTTCAGCACTTAACCTGCCACACAAGCTGCATGACATGACAGCATGCCAAATACTGTCCACTTCTGACAGGAGACACAACAGGGCCCAGACCAAAAGGACCCGATGTGGCAGAGAAATGGTGTCGTGTCATGGCCGTCCCTCACGCGCTCAGCCAATTATATAAACATCGGTTCTAAAGACTGAGATGTGCTCAGTTCTATGAGAAATATGCTCAAACAGAAAAGAGGACAGATCCGTCTCTCATCATCTCGCTCTTTTGATCCCACACCCCCTCTCTACACCCTCTTCACAGCGGTTATTAAGCCAGCAGCAGAAGCAAATTCAGTTACACGTTAATTTTCGCAGAGACTATGGGCACAGAGAGGTATGTCTTCATTAGAATGTTTAATCCGTGAAGGCAGACTTTTCCTTTTTTTAACCAGCGATGACGCAAGGCAGCAGAACCAACAGTGACAGGCCCAATCTCTTCTGAACTCCAGTTGGGAGGGGGGGGAGACAATGTTTGGGCCTAGACATGACGGGGGTGGGTGAGTGCTAGTTGTGGGATTAGGGCCTATGCACACAAGGGCAGCGTATACGCCAGACCCAAATTGGCAGTTTCCAAATACACAAGTGTGAAAAGCACAAAACTGCTGTGTTAAGTTCTTGATTTAGTCTTAGCATTTATCCTATCCTTATCTTATCATAACCATTAACAGCTACCTGTTATTGGGTTTGACATACATTTGCTGTGCTTGAATTGAGGAGTTCAGGCCTAGTGTTTTGCCCAATTTTCTTTTGTATTCCTACTGTAAAGTATCTTTGTTAAGAGTGTCTCTGTTAAAAAGCACTATACAAATAAAACTGAATTGAATCAAATCACATAATGTATTGAAGCCCACAGAAGACTTCCTGGGAGCAGTTCTCCAGGAACCATGCCGGTTTTCTATAAGACACTCGCACTAAGGCAGACAAAATGTCTGTGGGATGTGGGACAGGGGTACAGGCACAGAGAAGGCGGGGTGCAGACAATAACGCTCGGGCCGCGAAGGGGGCGATGACAGCCAAAAAGGATGTCGTCCGTCTCCCTGTTGCCCCCACCCCCTGCAGACCTCCGGCGACCAGCGACGGCTCGGTATTACCTTTCACACCCATTCTTTGGGACAGGCGGCCTTGGGGGAGACCGCAGGTAAGGAAACCGGATGCAGAAGAGGGGGACTTTGGTTGGACCAAGCCGCTGCTGCCCCACACGGACCACCCACACAGGAGCTGAGTGATGGATTTATTGGCTGCTAATCCACGGCTATCCGTTCCGTTTCATGGCGCGGTGTGAGCCGACGCAGGGGCGAACACGAGCGTAGACCCGTCAGCGAGTCGTTCAAAGCCACACAGCAGGAGTGACCTTGGTGGAGAAACACCTGAGCATTCCCACAGACAGTGGGGACTTCCCACTCAAGATGGAATGGAGTTAGATATCTGTGGCAGGGAAAAAGTGATTGAGGAATTATCTGGGCACTGGGATCTGCGAGACCTGAAGGCCATAATTCACATCACCAGTATTTAAGCACTTAATTGATATGAAGATTTCTCTCAAGAGAGATCTCTGTAGTTACAATCAGGGGTGCTCTGAAATGGCCATGTTGACACTTCAGCGTGCATTTACAGAACTGTTCAGCTGTGGGTATGCCTGAAGTTTAAACTGATATTGTAAAGCCATACAAAAACAAATCTAATGATTTAGATTGGCGTCCTCAATCTTATCCAGTAAGGGCTGGTGTGGTTGCAGGCTTTTGCGCCAACCAAGCAGTAACACACCCGAGTAAGGACCCCTGATTTAGATCCTCTCCCCCATCCACCAATTAATTAACTTGCTAATTGTACAACATTTTTCATCAACGTCAGCAAATGGAATCAAGACCACCATCCAGCGCACTCCAGGGGGGGGCTGCATGGCATACGGTCTTTATTCAGTAGTTATGGCAGGTATTGACCAGTTATAAGTGGTAAGTGTACAATAATGCCATTTTGGAGTCAGAAGCTGGATAACCATGTTCGTGCTTATGTGCCTCCACGTCAAATTGCCCGTGCGGCATGACCGTGTGTGTCCAGGACAAGAGGCCTGCGTGTTTGCGAGTCTTGCATGCCTGAGAGAGCATGTTTTCGCGTGTACCTTAGCATGTCTGCGTGACCATGCATCTTGAGGAAAGCACTGCCACCCTGCTTGTGACCGTGTTCCTCACAGGGGGGGGGGCGTTCAGCCAGGCACACAGGGTTTCTCTAAAATGGTCTCTGGCTCCAACATCTGACATTTCCTTTAAATCCACAGGGGATTAGAGTCCAGTCAAAAAAAAAACCCCTCATCAAATCCATTCGTTTTTAGTGTTTAAAAGGACGAGCAGAGGCAGAAATGGTGAGATGGGGGTGTTTTAAGTGCCAAAGCCAGTGCGAGTCCGTCCCAGATTAATCGTGCACTAATCCCAATAGCTGTGCCCAAACTGGACCTTCCTCAATCGCAGGGCTGAGGCCCTAGCATATAAAATAAGCTATAAACTGCAGGTGGCTAGCGCTACGCAATTACCGTGTTAGCAACGAAAATATGACACAGCCTGGTCATATTCCACGACATTGCATACTTTAAAAAGGTGGGATAAATAGAGCCAAAAGCAGACACTCATAGAATATGCCGTTTTTCTGTGGGGATAAAAAGGTACAACTTTCCAAGGAAATAGTTATAGAATGAACACATAGCAGTGCTTGAGAAGCACAACTGACTTTTAGATGAAAACATTTTTCTTTAAATGAAAGACAGTGTCGTTACACGTTTTTCTCAAATCTTTATTTTAGACGCCTTCAGAAACGGCACCAGATTTTTACATTTGTTTGGCTCATCCCAGTCCTGCAAAACAGTCCATCTCCAACTCTCCCCTAGACCCATTCACCCACATGACTTCCTGTTCCTGCTTTCCTCTTGAGGAGGCCTTTAGTACGTGCCTTTTAGTTTCTCTGGTCTGAAGGCACGGACCCCTCTCTTCTAAAATATGTCCTTTCCACTGGAATACTCAAATTTGCCTGGCTCCTCCTACTCATGAAAATAAGCCAGGCCACCTTCCCAAAGCCCATCTCACCCTCAGGGAGTGTGACTCTCTCTGAGTCTCCGCCTCTCTTTCAGCAGGTGTGCGATGGCACTGTGGATTGCCTCTGCCTGGGGGTCCGTGGGCTCTCTGTCCAGGTACAGTTTGAAGTACTTGATGCTCTGGCTTAGGAGGCTTTCCTGGCTGTGGCCCCGCCCACCTGACCTCAGCAGCCTCTCACTGGCCAGAGCCATGTTCTTGTCCCAGTTAGAGGGGTGGTCCTTGTCCTTCTCCACTATTTCCTTATACAGCTGCCAAAAAAAGCCTGGTCAAAACTGACTTATCATATGATAACATGGTTCGGTTTCAAATGGCAATAAAAAGGCAAATATCCATTAGACCTGTCTGCAGTTTGGTTACTTTTCAATTCCATCAACAATGTATACAGTATAACAAACAACTGCAGCTATCCAGTGTATTTGACATATGACAGTTGTAGAGGCAGTAGTCATAACTTTTTGGCCCTGTGTACTTGGACTTACAGCATAGGAGACGTCAAAGAAACGGCCCTTGGTCTCTTCCTCCACACTCTCCGCCTGGTCAAACAGGTAGAAGGCCGTCTTCATTCTGAAACACACACGGTAGGCGTGGAAGGGCTACGCCTGGGACGGACACCGCAGGGGTGTACCAGTGCAGGCGTACAAGCTGAACTACAGGCTGCAGTGTGAAGCGAGGCCCTGCTGCTCCTACCTGGCCTGCCACATCTCCTCGTTCGCCACTCTCTCCCAGGACCCAGGATGAAAGCTGTGAAGGGAAAGAGCGTTTCTTTATTAAACAGACGCTCCAGCAGCTTTGGGTCCATGGGGAGACATGCATCAACTGCACGATGACCCTAACACTTTCAAACTTTACTCACAATTAAATTCTTTTTTTTTTTGTCACAGAAGTGTCGGAGAAAGACCTTTCATGTGCAGCTTTGACATGCAGTCTTACGCGTGCCTTATCAGACAGCGGGGGCTGCCCAAGAGCAATGAAACGCAGTTTCCTGTCCGACTGAACCCTCCCATACCCTGTTTGACATACACGCCAATTGTGTGTTGCCCTGACCTGTGGAGCTACCGGCCACAGTCGGGACTGGCACGGTCCGGAATCGATCCGAGGCCGTGAGGCTCATCCATGCACCACAGTGCGGTGCCGTAACCTAATGAGCCATCCAGCTGCTAACCTGTCGTGTGCCTCTGTCCAGTTGTACATGTTCCGGGTGCGCCGGGCCCACTCGTCCGGTTGGAAGCGGGTCTGGGCCGGCACCAGCTGATCGCAGACGCCCCAGGGCCAGCGGGAGAAGCTCCTCTGCCAGCCGGGGTCTCCCTCTGGCAGCCCGATGCAGGCGAAGACGGCCCTCCTGCGGGTACAAGAAAGCAGAGCACCGCACAGCTGCACCAAACTAACCACAGAACACAACAGAAACATTCCCATTCTGAGAGCTCCCCCATTCACAGTCCTGCCCACAGGAGCAGCGGGTGAGGAACTAGGCCAGGAACAAGTGACGTACGGGTTCACTTATCGGGTGAGGTACTGCTGCTTCACTCTTGACCAAAGTGCTTTTTAACCGAAACTGCTACAATATCCAGCTGGCTAAATTGATATTTTCAACAAAAGCTAAGTAAGTTGGCCCAGGCACCTACCAAGGAAATGAATAGCGTGTTGTTTCTGTATACATGAGGTTAAGTTAGCAAGTTTAAAACAATCTATTTTTGAAGAGGGCCTGGAACACAGGGCTTGGCATATAGTGCGCATGCATGTGGACCAGTATTTCTACCCTTTTCCCACAAAAAAACCCACCAAACCCCAGGGGTTAATCCTGTTGGTCCATATTGTGCTCTTTAAGATGCCATTGTTTGCCAAGCAAACACTGCCACCTGGTGGAGGGAAACATACCAGGCTTACATAATTCCCTTATTTTGTTTTGGCCTTTCTTAGTATATCCTCTGTACCTCCACTCATTAATCACCCTCCCAAATAAATCAGGCAAATATAAGCTCACTCACTGTGGGTTTTGGGCCAGGAACTGCTCTAGGCTGAAGGTGTTCTTCTCCCCCGACTGCACGGGGTCCCACCAGCGACCTGGGAAGTGCACCCGGCCGTGGTGCTGCCCCAGCTTCGTCACATACCAACTGTATGTCATCATCTGTGGGAGAAAGCACAGCAAAGCCGGTCACATGTGCCGTCCTGGACTCAAGCAGCCAACCAGAGGAGCTCAGCTTGAGTTGTCGATCTGAGAGAACCAATCGGCGTTCGCGTTGCACTCCGACCTCTTGGTCGACGAGGCTCACGTCGGGCCGCATCCCCTGGCAGTAGTGCAGGTAGCGCAGGGTGTTCCCCGGGAGGTCTCCCCGAGTCAGAACGATGGAATCCTGGGGGATGGAGTCCAGAACGCCCCTGGCGAACCTCTCCACCACATCATTGTGGCTCTGATCACACTCCCTGGGACAAACACATTGTCACAGTGGCCAGAATTAGCATAAGGAGAAAGCCAGCGCTCTCAATGGACAGAGAAGCTCATTTTCCTGTACATATCAGTACTGCAACAGAGGGGATATGGTGCTGTAACACTGCAAAGCACACTCTATTACACAGTCCTTACATTATTCAGTCCCACTGCCTTCAACCTCAGGAGTAGCTGTATGTGAGCGTTTGTGACGTCCTGCCTGCACACACGTACACGCGTTGAGTGTGCACCCGTATTCCTGATGTAGGTTTTGTTCCCGTTCAAGTGGTATTTATTTTTTTGAGCGTTCCTCATCATTTCCTTCCACGCTATCTCTCTCTTCCCTTCCCTCTCTCCCCCCCCCCCCCCCCACTCTGCTCTCTCTGCCTCAGGCATGAGCCCCCCTGCTGAGATGCTCTGTGATTTGACTTTGTAATCAGCGGCAGGCGGGCGAGATGTGAACTGGCAGCGCCGTCCAGGTTGTTCACCTGATCAAAGAAGCGCTCTGATGTCTGGCAAAGTACCTTGTTAGCGTAATCTGTTGACTCTGATCGCTAACGTCTCGAATCACGCATTAATGACTTCATTATTGGGCAGCCGGGCTATTATTCAGCCCCTACAAAGGGAGGAGCGGAACGGCGGCGGCTCGCCGCAGTTCCGCGGGGCTCTCCTTCTTTTCTAAGGCACTTTCATGTGCTCCCTACAGTAGCAGACCGGGGTGCTGTGTTCAGTGCGCCAGATTGGGGGCCTGAGGGCGCCAAGTAACAGGCGCTCTGGTCCATGGCAGGACTGAGGCACTTCTTAGAGGCTGGGACAGTGACCGGCGGAGGCCGGGGGGAGGGTGGTAACGGTAAAGCGGGGAGCAAAGGCTTCTGCCAAAGACGGACTTAACCATACCCCATCCGCAGTCCGCTCTCATCGCGGCTGAGACTGTGAACTCTTAAACCCGACTGTGTAACCCCCGCTGCTCGCGCCCCCGTTCAGCAGCACACTTCATCTGATTAGAGCACACACTTACACAGTGTAATACTCAACGCTCTTACTCAGCGCTTGTACCCACATATCCCTGCAGCTCTTCTGCATTCATTCAAGAGTAAAGCAGGGATTCTCCATCCGGCATGCAGACCTCCGGGCATTACCGAAGCCCGTGGCTACACTACCGCTGGCGGCTATTTCTCTCCTTATTCACTGATCCCTGGCTGTCCGCTGCTGCTCACCTGTGGTTGGAGTGCGCCAGGTGTGCCACCAGCGTGGCAGTGAGGACCCATCCCCCAGCGCTCCACAGCGCCCCCCTGCCCAGCTGCTGCTCCAGCGCCTCCTGCAGGCGACACAGGCCCAGTCCCGCCAGAACACACATGGCTGCGTCGCTCTGCAACCAGAACCGCTCCACCTGAACAGACGACAGGCGCACACACACACACAAACACACACACACACACAAGAACAGATGCGCGCACACAAATACACATACGCAAACATGTACGCACACACATACAAAAAAGCAGACAACACACACGCAAACACACACACACGTACAAACACATACATGCATACATACAGATACACACATACATGCACACAAATACATACAAACACACACCACGACAGCATAGGACACAGGGGTCAGGAGGATAGCACAACCCAACAGGTCACTCGCTCCTAGAATTCTCATCCCTGCCCTATTCACTCGTGCTGCTGTTGTAGCAAGGGCTTGTGTGCTATCCTTCAACGGGGCCCGAAGAGCTACAATCCAGACGATTTTCCGGGTCTCTCTCTAAACCATCAAGTGCTAAATACCTTTAACATGTGGACTAATTAAGCTTAATAATTAATCTAATTCAGTAATTAAGGATTTGGGTGAAACCTCCTCAGGACCAGATTTGCCAATAGGGTATTTCCCCTACAACTAATACAGCAGTGTCTGACCTTACAATAGCTTTTTCAATTTGAAGACTTATTGCTCAGTAATTACTGAATACAATGGCATGTCTTGTTAGTCTGTTATTCCTGCCAGGGTGTTATTTTAAAATGGTTCTCCCAAAACCTTGAGTGATGCTCTGAGTGAGCCACACGCTGTCCGCTCAAACTCCGCCTGGATTGCCTGAGGACTTTGTGGCAGGAAGAACTGGAAGGCTATACAGTGTAAAACAATGGCACTTCAACAATTAACCTTACGCCACCTTCCCAGGTAGCAAATGGCTGCTGCAAGCATACAGCGAGCCAAAAAGACCTTGCAACATCTGTAAACTGCACTACTGACATCTGCATAAAAATGGATCAAAGGATCCTCCTACTATCCATAAAATCCACAAAAATAAACAGAATTACCACACAAATGTTGAATGAATGTAGTAGCTGGGCTACCATAATCGGATAAGAATTATCATTCATCAAAAAAAAACACAGACACAGAGTAGCCGTTATAGCGCAGGCGCGTGTGTACATCATTATCAATCCCCACCACTCACCACACCCAGGAGAAGGGGCTTCTTGATGTCCAGGTTGGCCCTCCAGGCGAAGAACAGTGAATACAGCAGCAGCATGCTCACCAGCAGCCAGGGCAAGACACAGCGCCTCCTGCAGGTTCACAAGCAGCATGGCATTCATGGTTTGCACAGACTTCACACCACTTACACAGACAGACTGGTTTTATGACAATTCCACACATGTCTCCACCCTTCTAAACAACATGCACAGAGCCCATAAAACCAGTCTCAAAAGTGGGGGTCCCCAACTATAACAACCCAGTGGACATTTCTGTCCTTGATGAACTCCCCACCCTGCCTTCCATCCAGAGTCTCGAGGCTGTATCATCCTTCAATGAAGTCCACACTGCCATCAGGTCACTGAAAAATAACAAGAGCCCTGGCCTTGACTAAATCCCTGCTGAGATCCTTAAACATAGAGGCTACCTCTGCACCCGAGCAGTTTATCTATTCATTGTTGAGGTGTGGAGGCATGAATGTGTCCCACGTCAATGAAGAGATGCAAACGTTGTCACTATTTACAGGAACAAAGATGACAAATCCATCTGTGGCAACAGAAGGGGGATATCACTCATTGCGGTTGCAGGCAAAGTCCTGGCAAAGATCATGCTTCGCAGACTGATCGATAACATCACTGAGGATCTCCTCCCAGAATCCCAACCTGGCTTCAGAAAGAACAGAAGCACTGTGGACATGATCTTTACTGCACGTCAGCTTCTGGAAAAGTGCCGTGAACAAAATTCATGGCCTTTGTGGACCTTTCCAAAGCCTTTGACACCATACACCGTGACCTTCTTTGGAAAGTTCTCCTGCAATATGGATGTACTAAGAGGTTTGTGAAAATCCTGCAGCAGTTTCACGAAGGAATGAGAGCCAAAGTTACAGTAAGCAGACAGGAGTCAGAGCCATTCGGTGCAGGCACTGGCGTGAGGCAAGGCTGTGTCCTAGCACCGGTGCTCTTCAACATCTTCCTCCTCTGTGTCAACTCTTCTACATAGTGATATAGAGGCAGAGTGTGGGGTGGCTATTGATTTCCGGCTGGACAGGAACCTTTTCGACATCAGGAGGTTCAAAGCAACCACAAAGCTCAGAATGCATACTTGAGCTACAGTATGCTGATGACTGTGCCCTTGTGGCACATACTCCAGCAGCTCTGCAAGCAGCTCTCACAGCAGCCGTGAGAGCATACAGCAGAATGGGGTTGTTTGTTAACATCCCCAAAACAGAAGTCCTCTGCCAGTGGTCATCGGGTCCCCCACCTGCACAACCCATTTTCTCCATCTGTGACTCTCCACTTGCCTGCATACCACACTTCAAGTATCTTGGGAGCATTCTCTCTGAAGACTGCAACATTGACCAAGATGTCCAGAACAGGATCAAACAGGCCTCATCCTCCTTTGGACGCCTCAGAGAGCAAGTGTTCTGCAACAGTGACCTGCAACTTACCACTAAGGTTGCAGTGTATTAGGCAGTGTGCCTGTCCACACTTCTGTATGGATGTGAGACATGGACACTCTACAGCCGCCACCTCAAACAACTGTCCTTTCACATAAAAATGTAAATGTAAATGTAAAAAGCCTTCAGCGCATCTTGAATGTGACTTGGCAGGACCGTGTCCCACATCTAGAGATCCTAAAGCGGACTAACAGCAGAAGCGTAGAAGCTACCATCATGCATCACCAGTTCAGGAGGCTTAGCCACATCATCAGGATGCCAGAGGACCAAATTCCCCGGAGAGTCCTCTATGGGCAACTGAGACTCAGTCGTCGCTCTGCTGGTGGGCAGAAGAAACACTTTCAAGACCAGCTGATGATCTCCCTCAGAAAGTGTGGACTAGACCCTGGCTCACTGGAGACTATGGCCTCTGACCGGACCACATAGCGTAGGTCATGTCATGTAGGAGTGCAGCTTGCCGACAAAAAATGGGCTGAAAAGTATGTGGCAAAGAAGCGCAGGAGACTTGTCACCATTGCTGCACCTGACACAACACATCAGGCTTTCGTGTGCACTGTTTGTAGTACACAGTGTGCATCTCGCATTGGACTTTATAGTCACCAAAAAACCCACAACAAGCAATAGTAGAGGTCATTATCGTATACGATGGACTACCAGAAGAAGAAGATGTATGTAAGTGTGTGTGTGCGTATGTAAGTGTGTGAATGCAAGTATGTATGTATGTGAGAGTGTATATAAGTGTGTGTATGCGAGTATGTGTGTGTATGTAAATGTGTGTATGTGAGTGTGTGTGTGTATGTAAATGTGTGTATGTGAGTGTATATAAGTGTGTGAGAGCCGTGTTTCTCCCAGCAGCACGCCTCTGGCCCCGGGGGAGGGGCTGCAGTGCGTTGCTGCTCAATGCCTGTTATCTCCATGAATGAGGCCCTCTTTGAAGCGGCTGCTATCTGCGCTTATTAAAGCGCTCCTGACCTGCCCCTCAATGAGCGTGGAGACAGGGGGTCTGGGCCGCCCGGGGGAGCCCCCCGTCTCCCGCGCCTCTTCTGCACCGCTCCTGCCCCCTGGCACGGCGCGCTTTTATCAGCGCACCTCACAGAGACGCTGGCACACACGCCTCGGTAATGAATTAGCCCCCTCCCCCTGCCCATGATGCCCACGAAATTCGCCACCCTCTGGATCTCTCACACGCAGATGCATGCTCTACCCCCCTCAACCGGGGCCCGAACCCTGTCCCGAGACAACCAGCGATTCACCTCTCTCCTTCACATCCAAAGGCACGCAAACACACAAACATACGTGCACACACACACCTCTCACTGTCCGCACGCACGCACGCACGCACACACCTCTCACACCTCTCCCTGCATGTCCTGCTCACCCATCTGTCCATACACCCCACCTGCTCTGTCTCCACTGGGAGTGCATGGTGCTGTAGAGACTCACCTTATTCCCAGTATGAAAAAAGTGATCAACACCAGACTGTACTGTGCACATGAGATAGGCGATCCCTCCCTTACTACACAACTTCATCTCTCCAGTAGTGCGTTCGGGGTACAAGAAGAGTGTATTTTATGACATAGATAGCATTACATTACCCGTGTTCCACCATCAAGGCCAATACACTGTCAATACTATCCAAAGAAATTAATGGCTAAAATGAGTATGCAACTTTTCATTTTCAATTTCCCCTTTTTAAAAGTAATCATTTAATTAATAAAAAATCAGAAACACATCTTACAAACGAAAAGTAAACTCAGGTGCAACTGTACAGTCTCAGCCCAGGCCAATGTGTACCCGTAGCCGTGTAAAAAAAGATAGTTGTGGTGTGGAGAGCTCACCTGTCTCTCAAGGACAGGAACACGGCAATGCCAGCAAGGATGAGGACAGGAAGAGGGAGGTCGGCCACACAGTGGTCCAGCTGAGCCCTAGGACAGACAGAGAGACAGACAACAGGCTGACTGACAGACATTTTACTGTATGTGTACCACCTGTCCAGCCGTCACAAAATGAACACCGCTAACTGCAGTTAGCCTTGTCGGTCAAATTTCTCCATGTGTTGTGTGTGTATGTGCGTGTGTGCATGTGTGCGAGTGCGTGAGAGAATGCCAGAGAGCACACACGTGACGTGCCCTGTGAGGTTGTGTCCATACAGCAGAGTGCTTGTCACTATCTGTCGTGTTCAACTCCTTCACTCAGCGTCAAGGTGTGTCTGTCTGTCACCCAGCAGGGGGGTGGGGGAGGGGGGGGGGCGCTTAATTTGAGCGCTCTGTCCATCATCCGCGGTAAATGGCAGAACAGGGATGATGGGGGAGAGAGAGAAAAAAAAACGCAATCTCTCCAGCGGCATTGCAGAGTCTGTCATCACTGCCTGTCACGCTTTAACGCCAGAGCTCTGTGATCATTTCAACTGCTGGAGAAACACAACATGGAGATTTGGCCCTCCAAACGGGTTCAGTTCTGCTCCCGTAGAAGAATGGAGTTAGAAGGAAGAACAAAGGCGGGAGAAAAGAAGCAGAGACAGGCTTGATTACAGACGAGGTCCGTCGTAGCTCTGGCGCCCTGGCGCTCTGGCGCTCTGGCAGCTACGCCCTGAGAGTTTAGCGGCGTGAACAACCTCATTTCGACAAAATCAAACAAGCAAAAATATTACAGACAGATGCAATGATATCACACTGGGAGTCCATTCACTGGACAAACATCAAAGAAAAGGTACTGCAAATACACTCTCTGAAATAGAGGTATAGTGGAGGTACATGTTTGTTCTTTAAGTAACACATTTCTAAAATGTACCCTGAAAGTACAAGAATGTTCTTTTTGGGTACTAATAAGTACCTTTTACAAGCAAAAAAGGTACAAATGAATTATGTATTACCGGCTAGGGGTACAATTTTATGTACCTATAGGGTGACAAGTGTTTGTACCTTTTTAGGCACTTTTTCTGTCTTTTAAACATCAGTACATTTAAATTTCAGTTTAAACATCAGTACGTTTAATTTTCAGTGCCTGAATAATTCAATAAATAAAATATCTTTTCACAGCCATCAATCAATGCAAAACATGATTAATATTTGACACCTAACTCAAAGATTCTCAGAGGAAGAGTGCGGGTTACAGGACACAAGAGGCGGTACTCACTGTAGCATGGTGGCCAGGCTCGCGGTCCTGTCCGTCTTAGCCTGTCGTCACAAAAAATGAGAGAGAAGCAGGTTCGTCACGCTCTAATCTCCCCGGGGCCCTGCAGGCCCAGCCAGCCAGACGCAAACCCAGGCTACAGGGCAGCCAGCAAAACCCCACGCAATTCTGGCAGGTCCGATTAAAGAGGAGAGGCCGTCTGGGCCAGGCGCGATGTCAATAGGTACATTTATCTGTGTATTTACGGGAGCGGTGGAGCCTGATGGAAGGGTCTGGAAGGGGTTTTTAGCTGGATGGGATTGCAGAGGAGCCAAGCGCTTAAGAACGTTTGAAAGTAAATTTGAGATTCGCTCAAGTGGGCTAGCCACCAGGGCCCGCGTGTGGATTTTGAGAGCTTGTGTAACCTGGTAAGCAACAAAAGCGTTTCCTCGTATTTCATTCCTTTGTGCAGTGATGTTGAGATGACGTCAGCCCAGAGATTAGTTTAAACCAGCAGAGAGGGTTACTTTCAAAGGTCACTGCGAAGTTAAAAAGTTCACTGTGTGAGGGGTGTCTCGGTGGCGTAGCCTGTAAGCGCACCGTCCACATGCGAGCTGCGACGTCGGCGGTTTGAATCCGGCCGTGCGACCGTGGTCACATGTCTTTCCCTCTCTCTCGCTTCCGGTCATTGCTGTCCAATGAACCAGAAACGTCCTAAAATATAACTTTTAAAAAAAGTTCACTGTGTTTGGGGGTGACAAGGACAGTACCGGGAGTACCCCACGTGTGTGTGAGAGAGAAGTGGAAAGAGAGAAAGAAGCAGTACCAGGCTGAAGGTTCCGTACTCTGCCCTCAGGAGGTGGGTGAACAGGCCCGAGAGGGAGGTCTGGTCGCCCCAGCTCCAGCGCGCCACGTTTAGGAAGGATGACACGGGCAGGTAGAGGTAGGGCAGCAACCCTCCTGAGAAGCACAGCCCCAGCTCCGCGAGGCCGCGCAGCGACAGCTCCTGACAGACAGAGGGCGACGCGCGGTGAGCCTCGCGCACATTCGCTCCACGAGAGGCTCATATCTGTGACATACCTTTTACTCACCTGGTGGGAATGGAGTCGATGTAGGACCCACGGGACAATAACTGCTACGTACAACACCAGTGTGTGTTGGTTACACAGGCCCAAGCCACAGCACAGCGCCCCCCACTGGGCGAACTAACAGAGCGGGAGAGAAGTCGACTTAAAACACAACACAGGACTCTAAAGACATACATGGCTGCGTGAGGAGAATGGGTACTGTGAGACCAGGAGAGAAGGGGGTATCACCTTTCTCCTCTGGGGGGCGCTGTCAGCGTGGTGGAAACAGGCAGCCAGGGAGAAGAGCAGCCCTACAAAGAGGTTGTTAAGGGAGAAGACCTCAGCAACCATGGACCACTGCCAGACCAGCCTGGACACGGCAAAACCCGCCCCGGCCAAGACCGCCCCCGGACCTGCCTCGCCCACCCTGGAAAGACAGAGATGAGGGAAAGGGTGAAATACACTGCCTGGCCAAAAAAAAAGAGCACACTCTAATATTTCGTTGGACCGCCTTTAGCTTTGATTACGGCGCACATTCGTCGTGCATTGTTTCGATAACCTTATGAAACGTCACAACATTTATTTCCGTCCAGAGTTGCATTCATTTTTGGCCGAGATCTTGTGTTGACGACGGGCGAGTCAAACCACTCCGTAAAGTCTTCTCCAGCACATCCCAAAAACTTTCAATGGGGTTAAGGTCAGGACTTTGGTGGCCAATTCATGTGTGAAAATGATTCCTCATGCTCCCTGAACCACTCGAGCCAGATGAATTTTGGGATTGTCGTCCTGGAATATGCCCATTGATGGGATAACCTGGTCATTCAGTACATTCAGGTACTCAGCTGACTTCTTTTTATTGCTGCATAATGTTGCTGAGCCTAGATCTGACCAATTGAAGTAACCCCAGATCATAACGCTGCCTCCAGAGGGTTGTACAGTGGGCACTATGCATGACGGGTGCAACGGCAACTTTTTTTGTTGGCCAGGCAGTGTACTTCAGTGCTACTTACTTTTTAAAATGTGTTTATTGCTGGAGCTTTTCTTACACAGGAAAAATTTTACGTTCTCAGGTAATTTCACCAATTTCACAAAACATATATACATTTTAATTAGTCAAAAATGAATATACCAGTATAATAATAGTATAAAAAATCCTGTATTTAAGGGGGAACCCACTGAGAGCGAAGTCTCTTTTTCGGGAAAGCCCTGCATTTTTACAATGAAATGAAAGACAAGAACAGATCAAGTATATATACAGAGTAATAATACATTACATGTTTCCCATTAATGTATTCAAATGTGGCGGCCTGCCACAGTTTAATTTCAACCGCCACAGTTTCAAATTGATGAAGAAAAAAATCCAAATTTGAAATTGTAGGCTTATGTGCGCAGCGTAGCCCCGTCGCTTCAAAAAGACCCTCTCTTCACCCTGGTCGATACGCATCCCCCCTGCTTACACACAAAACCCGCACCACACAGAGGCTGCATCTCCTCACAAGCTATTTGTGAAAGTTGTTTGTGAAAGTTAAACCCTCTGTGGTACACTATAATGGATACATATTGTTTCAGCATTAAGCTAGGCAAGCTCTCGACTGTGTTACAATATAAATTTATCATCAGCTAACGTAACAAGGTTATAAGATAAAATTAGTTATAAAAAATAAAAAATAAATATCTTGCGAGTATCTTGCGAGCTAACCTGAAAA
Organism: Ilyophis sp. 1 JC-2022; assembly: GCA_022702515.1. Classification (NCBI taxonomy): domain Eukaryota; kingdom Metazoa; phylum Chordata; class Actinopteri; order Anguilliformes; family Synaphobranchidae; genus Ilyophis; species Ilyophis sp. 1 JC-2022. The sequence goes on along the minus strand of CM040406.1, from coordinate 31,928,613 downwards.
TAAAAACAAAATAATATACCCTAGTTTAGTTCCCTGGTATTCAAATCACGGTCCTCGAGGTCAGAGAACTGCTGGTTTTCCACCCTCCCTTTACCTGGGAGTCAGGTGTGAACAGTCTGGCCAATCAGTAGCACTAATTGTTCAGTTAATTAGCTTGGAGAAAGAAAACCAGGGCCGGATTTGGATTTGAGGTGCAGATTTGAATATCCATGCCCTAGTTTATGTATATTGTATCTCGTGGAAGATAATATTGACGTTATTCAAGGGACATATCAGCACAATGTAACAAAACGCAACTTGATGTGTTCCCCCATTTCCCTCACCGAAATATACCAAAAGAACTGTCAGCTATTCAAAATTAAATACATTTCCCATGTTCCAATCACAAAGAATTGTGGATCTAATGTTTAGATTTTAATCTCAAAGAGCACCAAATTGATACATTTAGCTGTTGAAATTGACAAAGTGTTCTTCCGGGGGAGCATGCACCTGGACCCCCCTAGACAGTTCAGGATCCACCCACCAGTTTCTCAAAATCCTGTGGGAAACACTGAATAATAGATACACATATTTTAAAAAGAACATAGAGAAATAATTAATAAATAATCATAAAACAATAATAATTAAATATGCATAAAATGTATAAAAATAAAATAAAAATGGACGTAAATATGTTCATTAAAAAGCACACTGGGGATAGGTATCATGGCAGGTATTATGTTATGCAGATACAAGTAAAATCCATCTCAAGATTAATCACCTTTAAAGATCTTTAAAATGTTCAAAAGACACTAGGGAGGTCAACTTAAGTGAATCTTGAAGTTCGTTCCACATATAGGGTGCAGAGACACAGCAGTTATACCAGATTCAGTCCTAAACCGTGGAATTTCGAATGCATCCAAGTCTGAGTTCTCGGGGAATAATTTTAGAACTTAATTGAGAGAAGTTTGGTTAAATAGAGAAGGAGCTTTGCAATGAACGCATTATAAATGAAGAGAATACCATGCTGCTTCCTGCTGCCCAACCCTGTTCCTGCAGATCTACCGTCCTATAGGTTTTCATTTCAACCCTAATTTGGCACATACGCTTCTACTAATTAGCAGCTCAAACAAGATATCTAGCTGTTGAATGAGGTGTGCTTTGTTAGGGTTGGAGTGAAAACCTACAGGATGGTAGATCTCCAGGAACAGGGTTGGGCAGCCCTGGTCTAGAGATAACCAACCCACTGAATGGTATAGATCGCAGTGGTGAGTTCTGTATCCATCACCCACAACAAAATGTAGTGCACTATGATAAATGGCATCCAGTGGCTTTAGAGCAGAGATGGAGGCATGTATAAAAAGAAGTTCCCATAGTCTAAAACTGGTAAGATGGTGGCCTACACAATCTTTTCCCTGCTGTTCATGGATAGGCAAGACTGGGTCTAAGCTTTTTTTGTCAAGCTTGTGATATGTGTCTACATGAGAGATCCAGATCCAACCATACTTGTATTTCTGGACAAATTCAAACTCAACAAAGTACATAAATGTGCACCTGTGAGATACATTTTTTTGTGAGGAAAAAAAAACAACAACTTTATTTTACTAGCATTCAGAACAGTTTCAGACTGTTCTCCAGTTAAGAGGCAATGTCATTTATATAAATGGAAAACGACAATGGGCCTAGAATAGATCCCTGAGGGACCCCTTGACTGACCTTCAGAAAGGGCGACTTTACCTTATACTAGTATAAATTTGTATATATGCACATATACAGTATACATGTTTCATGAAGTCATTTGGGTTGAGACCCTTTTCCGAAGCTAAAGCAGCCCAACAAGTCCAGCTGCTTAACCACTCAACCCAGTCACATAAATACTGTACTGTAAGATAGGCTCCGTACACCCTGGATTGAGTAGTATGACAAGAGGTATGAAAGGGTCCTACAGAATCCAAATGGTGACTGGAGAAACCTTTAGAATAGGACTGTGAGTAATGCAAGATTGTTGCCATTTTAAAAAATTATTGTATCCATATTCAAAACAAAAACCATATTCACAACATTCCTATAGTCGCTGATAGCTGGCCACATACCCTTTCTGCTCATCTCTCTCTAGCACTGCCAGCCATAGATCACCACCACGGGAAATATCTTTAGCAATTTAAATGTTTCCACAAAAGTCCCCCCCCCCTTCTTCCCCTACCTCCATCTCTTTAGCAGTAATTGAGGCAAACTTGGGATAATCTGTCATACGCTAAGACCCACCACTTATTAAAGAGAGACAGAGAGAGGGAGAGAGAGGAAGAGAGTACAAATGAGAAAAGGAGAGGGTAAGAAAAAAAGAGTAGAGAGAGTGGAGGACGGGGGGGGGGGGGGGGGGGGGTGTCGAGAGTGTGTGAGGATGGAGGATGAAATGAAGAAGAAAAAAAAAGTTGAGAAAAAAAAGCCAGCCCAGTCCCCAGCATGCTGGCTCTGAAATTTGAGCAGGCTTGACAATTAGGGAAGTCAGGCAGTATGGCCCTATCCTCCATTGTGTGGAGTGGCTTAGAGTCCTCATCAGCCTATCAGCTAACTGACAGGCAGAGAGCTGCTCTATTCAGAGCAGCAGATACAAGCTGCAGGCCAAACGGCTGCCAGGTCCCTTATGACCCCACAATCCCTTGCCGGTGACAGCTTCAAGCTCCATAGCAAATTAGGCGCTCTCACATTACAATCGCAGAAGACAGATTCCATTAACGGTATCTGAAATTGAGTTGAGAGCGGGCCTGTTATCAGACCTGACTCATAAGCACCGCCATTAATCACAGGCATGATACCATTTATACATTTCCAGCTCTCTGCCTGCCGCTGTGATAGTCAGCCACAAAAGGCCTGATGAGACTTAGGGAAGGGAACAATGGAGCTTTCTGAGGAAAGCGCAGTAAATCAGAAAAAAAGGAGAGGGAGAAGGGGGGAAAAAAATAACTCTCGCTGACTACTTCTCGTCCCCCCCCAATCTCGCTCGCCTTCCCTTCTTCTTCTCCTTCGTCTCCTGTGCGGGAATGGGGGGAGGATTGGTAGTGGGGTGGTGTGTGTGTGTGTGTGTGTGTATCTGTGTGTGGGGGGGGGTTCCGCTCCTGCTAGGAGATGGCGCCTTTTTCGCTGAACCGCTTCAGGAATTAGTCGTCATCCAGGCGGTGAGGGGGGGGGGGTTTGTGGCAGCTTTTCCTTGAGGTGCGCAGACCCCCCGCACCCTCGGTTCTACCCCCCCTGCGCGGTGATTAACCCTTGGCGCACGCTCGCAGCAGGGGGCCTGATGTTGGGGTGGGCGGCTGTGTTGGGAGAAGCTGCCAAGCGCAGTCACCGGGAGACGCGAGTCGCTCGCTCTCTCTCTCTCAGTTTGACTTCTTTATTCGCCGCAAGACGCTGACAGCTCTTTACACAAGACCGTCGCTCGCTCAAGGTGATGTCTGCTCTGGCGTCGGTGATGACCTGTCTTAGTATGACAAGCCTACGCAGGGCTGGCCTCTGCGATAAAACCAAAACGACAGTTTATTCAGACCTGATTTAGTCCATTCGCTTGTTCCCCAGTTAAGATGTAGCACATTTATTGTGGAAGGTTACAATTCAAACCACACATAGCAGGGATGTACGTGTCACATGTCACTTACTGGAGGTAGTAGAGGTACATGGCTTGAAAGGGCAATCCCAATAATGCACAGGGGAAAAGAACAAAGCTTTATTACTGTACATTCAAGATTATTTGCCCAAAAAAAGAAGAAGAAATTAATAGACGATAAATAAAACTGAATAGGCTAGTCTCTGAATAGCCCATTGATCTTGTACACTCCGAGTCTGACACAGTCAGGGACATCATATGAATTAGCCCCGAGTCAGGAAAACAATGATTGTCAGAAGTCACAACATGCAGGGCGATAATAAACGCCGACCCCACGCTCCGATTCCTGCCTTCGGTGCGGGCCCAAAGCTTGGGGTCGTGACCTTCGCACCCAGGCCCCCTTCCCCGAGTCACCGTGCACCTACGAGGGGCCCTGGAGCCGCCTCGGAATCTCAGCCCTTCCATCAACGGCTGCTTAATTTCCCCTGCAGTTCCGTACAGCGCAACACGAGGCCACGCGCTCCCCATACTGAAACGTGGCCGCACACACAGCCCTGGAGGTAAGCTCCCCGCCACAAGCTAGCCTTCACCTCAGAGAGGGGACAATGGTGCTGTTGTGTGCACACCACAAGGGCCAACACTTGTACTGCTCTCACAGGGTGAGCATTTAAAAAATAAAAATAAAACCTGGAGAAGAATCACTTAGGGAGGTGGGGAAAACAATTCAAACAGAAGTCACGGATGAGAAGGGGGGGGGGCACCAATTCTAATTGACTCCCCCCTGAAACAACGACCACCTTACCTGGAGAGATTTAGGCAGCCAGGGAGGGGCTGCTTCAGTCCAGGGGTCATCCCAACACTGTTGGAACCCATCACCACCTTCACCACAGCTCCACACTAAACCCCCCCCAAAACTGACCTCAGCCTGTCACTTGTGCCACTGTCCCACCTGTTCATGTGAGTGTGTGTGTGTGTGTATACATACAGTGCCCTCCACTATTATTGGCACCCCTGGTAAAGATGAGTAAAAAGGGTTTAGCTAAATCTAGTCCCACCCCCCAATTCCCATAGAGATCCATTCAAATGCAGAGACGTTATAGTATCGCTTGTAAAAGTACCAGAAACTAAGATATCAAGAGTCTTTTGATGTTGTTGGGTCACGGACATCAGGAAGTCATGGCATGCAAAGAATATGCGACCAAATATTTAAAAGTATTACTTTATTCTATATAATTATAAATACAGGGGTGCCAATAATTGTGGCACACGTGGTTTTGTTAAATTTGTTGATTTTGTTTTCTCATAATAAATTTACTTCAATTAAAGGTTGGATTTTTCTAATTTTTTCAGTGTGAGATTAAGCTAATTCACCAAAAGGTGAATTTTTTATAACCCTTTTTACTCATCTTTACCAGGGGTGCCAATAATAGTGGAGGGCACTGTACATGTGAGTGTTTATGACACTATGGGGTTGATTTATTTGTGTGTACAAAAAAAACGTGTAAAACAGTTACCACATGAAAAAAATAATCCGAGTTGATCAACTAACGAGGTGTAAAGAGGATTGCTAAAATTGAAAGATACGTTGAGTTCTCATTTTTGCAGGTTAGCCTGAATGAATATGCAAAAATGTCTATGTTAATTCGCAAAATAGTGGGAGCTGGTCATGCAAATAGATTACTTTAGCACGTGTAAAGTGATTTACTAAGCCTGAAAAAAAGATTGTGAAAGGTATATGCGGGTGCATTTTAGTACAAATGGAAAGCAGGTATTAAAATACACGGAATCGATAAGATGACGGCTGTCATTGTAGCAAGACTGTACGGGTGTGTTTAGAATATCCATAACTGAACCTTCTGAATGATTGCGTAACAATGGGGGCAAATTAACTGGCCCATTTTATTATAACAAACAGTGAACAACAAGCAAATCAAAACTTTATAAAATGAAAACCCATGATCCAATGGAAATGTGATTTTACTTGACACTTACGGCGCAAGTAGGCTTAGTGCTAGTAAGCATAATTATCATTTCAGTCCTGACAAACATCTGTAACTAAGAGACATCCAGTGAAACAGTTTGGAATAAACCACCAGCTCGTTCAGTGTAACAGTAGCCCTACACTAAAAAAAAATAGCATAAAAACGGCAACATTGCTGCCAGTCTTTTCACCGTTTCTTACAGCATAACCACTCCAAACACGCAAAATCTCTCATTTAAATATGGCTGTTTGCGGCTGGAGTCATTTACATAATGACTCTTAGTAATCACCCGCAAAGTGTGAAATGATAACGTGCGCAAATACTTTGGCTGCGCCCGCAAAATAACACCCCTTATTTGGGTTGTTAGTAAATTGACCCCTATGTGTCCAAACAGGCCAGTTTATATGTACCTGTACATCAGTGGTCCCCAACCTTGTTCCTAGAGATCGACCGTCCTGTAAGTTTTCATTTCAACCCTATTTTTGCACACCTGATTCTATTAATTAGCAGCTCAACAAGATCTCTAGCTGCTGACTGAGGAGTGTTTAGTTAGGGTTGGAGTGAAAACCTACAGGACAGTAGATCTCCAGGAACAGGGTTGGGGACCACTGGTGTACATAATGTCTCTGTGCCCAATATAAAGATGTTTATTATGTATGTACTGTATAATCAAAATATAAAGGGAAACAGAAAAATATAAAAATACTATGTATATGTATGTGTGCTTATGGGTCTACTTAGGTGTGTGTGTGTGTGTACGTGAGAGAGAGAGAAAAAGAGAGAAAGAGAGAGAGAGAGCCTATGTGCATATACAGTATCTGTGTGGATGAGCGTGCGCTTGTGTGCGTGTGTGTGCGTGTACATGTGTGTTTAAGCACACATGCATGATGTGTGTGTGCTGTGTCAGTTAGCACCTCTGCGTGTAAAAGTGTGTAAACTGCTCCGTCCTGCAGGGTCAGCATCTGCAGCCCCGGGGCTCCTGCAGAGAAGCAGGATAAAGAGCGACGCAGGTTTCTCTCAGACTGCGAGAGGCGTTCAGCGTGCAGCCGGAATTAATCACCACAATCCCCTCCCCGCTCAAACAATGCAGTCACTCACACGACAATTTGTACAAGAATGCCATCTTAATCTGCACCTAACAAAAAAAAAAAATCCTGTGTTTACCCAATTCACAGACTGCCATTATTACTATTTCTAATTTCGCCTCCTCCCAGACAAAGTCATTAGGCAGCGCTGATATATAGGAGTTCTCTATACACTCTATTAAGTCATTCTGGGCAAATTATAATTGCCAAGTCTGATCCGCTGCTTGTCTGGCGACTCTCATTAAGGCACAGTGTGGTGAGAGGGGGGATGTAATATTCGCGGCCGGAGCGGAGACAATCTCGAGCCTGCGGGCGGTAAAAAGAATATTAACTGGTGTGGTATGCTGCGTCGTGCCGTAACAGCCCAAAATTCCGTAATGAGCAAATAACATCTTCATTAAAAATCTGTTACACTGCATTGTGGGATGGGTCCTGGGGGCACCATTGGTCACGCTGTAGAGTGTACAGGAGCCGAGCCTGGCATCACAGAGACCACAGACATAGACCCGCGCGGGGCCAGCGCCTGTACACGGGGAGGGCTTCGGTAAAGCCGCGCCGTTTCGCGGCTTTGAGGCGTGCCGGGCCCACGGTTATGATGTCACAGACAGCAAGTGTCATATTTTAACCGTGGGATGTGAGATATGCCGTCCTCAAAACCACCAAACGCGCTGAATGACATCACAAGCTAGCTTTATCGTCTGTATTTGGATTTTAAAATCTGCGACAGAAATAAGGGGGCACTTTAAATAGGGGTTTACTGCAGGTGCACTGCGACAAAATCAAGAGGTGCCAACAAGCATGAATAATCTGCTTGGTGATACTGTAAAAACAGTGACCTGCACAGGCAATCCTGAAAGTATTCTCTGCCTATATTTCTGCCCAGCAACAGCTGCATACAGTAAAAATGCTGCATACTTGTATAAGTGAAGGAAACCACAGTGTATTTAACCAATACATCAATGTAAGAAGAATTTATATTTTGAATTATAAATCCTTTCTTTCTGCATGTAGCCGAGTTTTGCGACACAGTTCCTGACACATATCATTATTCTCATTAGACGTCAAACGTCTTGTGGTTTTCCAATGTGTATAATTATAATCCTTCTCACACAATGTATTTAAGAAAGCACCCAGTAAATGCGTTACCAAAACATGTCTCTGTTAATAACACAAGGTAATTGTATTCAATTTTCAACTATACACCACTCAGAAACAGCAGTGTTCTTATGTTTTCCCAACTACCACCAGCCACCTTCTATTCCTACTGCTCCTACACACACAATCACACGCACACAAAATCACACGCACACATATACACACACACACACACACACAATCACACGCAGAACCATACACACACACAACACAAGCACATACACAATCACACGCAGACACATACACACACACAATCACACGCAGAACCATACACACACACAACACAAGCACATACACAATCACACGCAGACACATACACACACACACAAGCACACACACAAGCACATGCACACATACACACACACACAATCACACGTAGGCACACAAGCACAAGCACACAATCACACAAGCACACAATCACACAATCACACACGCGCACAAGCGCGCACACGTACACACATAAGCGCAATCACACACACTCACATGCACAAACACACACACACACGCGCAATCACACACACGCACGCGCACAAACACACACACACACACACACACACAGACACTACCAAAATCCAGTCCGTGTCCCCACAAAGTTGCACCTTCCTGCAGTCCACCTGAAGAAGAGCGCTGCAGCGTGTCTGCAGAGGGTTTTGCGAGGACGGCCCTGTAGGGACCATATGGTCTGAGCCCTTATAAGGAGGTTGGGGGGGGGTGGGAGACTGGCCTGGCTCCAGGGCTCCGGTCCACTGAGATATCAGCTGGTCCACTCAGGCAGGCTCCTGGCAGATGAGCCGCGCGCAGGTGCGGGACTGGCGCATCGTTAGGGCCTGCTTCAGTGCGCCCGTTATGTAACCGCGCCACCGCGAGCGGAAAGTGTCAACCATTTCCGCTCCGCTGCTTTGTGTTTACTTAGCCGTTCTCCCGACACCCCCCGCCGACCAGCCGTCCGCTCTGGAGGGCAGCGACGCATGAGTTTTTATGGGGAGCAGCCGGCCTCGAGACGGGCCACAGACCCTGGTGGTGCGACACCGGATCCCAAGCGCTCTGGATCGGCCTTTTAGACGAACGCTCTGGATCGGGCAGACTGGGCTTTTTCCACCGGTCGGGGGCGGTCCCAACATCGAGTGGCGGGCACGCGGGGGAAGCGGTCGGTGCCAGCAGCAGTCTGGAGGCAGGCTTGGCGGGCAAATCCCCCTGCTGGGCGATGGTATGCCATTGCAGCAGTCCCGCCGGGCATGGCCAGAGCACCTGAGACCCGCGTGCCAAAAACCGAGGAGAGAGGGGCGCCATTCCGGAACTACCCCCCTTTTCATTCCCCAACCCCCTCCCTGCCTTGGCTTCCCCTGTCTGCCAGTTTATCTGCAGCCACTGGCCCAGCCCGACCTCGGACAGATAACGACACAAACCTGCATTTTACACCTTTTAATGTGAAAAACATAGATTAAAAAAGTGGGGGGAAAACTTAATGCCCATGTAAGCTTGTACTTAAGAGCTTATAGGGTGTGACAGGGTGTTCAGACTGAAACCCCATCCCCCTCCATAGCTCATGTCCCAATAATGAGGGTTTTCCTCCTATGAATCCAAAATGGGATCCAAGTCCTCAACTCGCCACCCTCTATTGCAGTGGCCAGACTGATTTATTTATTTATAGAAATGTACGATCACTCAATCAATCTTAAATTTGAATTCTCAGAAAGAAGGGGATGCAGCTCTACCCATCCTTTGCACTGTGGGGCTGTCCTACACAGTGCCACCCCACACCTGCCCCAGGATCTGATTGGGCGCACCCCCTCACAGCGTTGCTGTGGTGTTGCTACGCAGGACATTTCCATCAGCGGTGCGGTGATGGCTGGCGGCTCGCGAGCGGCGTCCGATGAAAGGCGGGCTCCGTGGCCGCAGCCCCGGGCTCGGGGCCAGTCGCCATGGTGAGCACTTCCTCTCCTGCTCCTGACGGGGACCCTGAACCCTGACCCCCGGCACACCACCATGCCGGGCGTCACCCGTTCACAGGAAGTGGCCACGGCCCACAACAGCTGCCAGGGGAACCGGCCTGTTTGGGCTCACACACACGCTCAGGACAGACTGTTACCGGCCAGGCGCCAAACTAAAGTGGATTTGAATGTGAATCGGTAGTTCAATCACACATTAGGTCAGAAATATCTTTCAGTTTGTTACTGTGTACTGCACATCATAATATAGCAAACGTATGAAAAAAATACAATGGAATCTGGTCAGACGGAACTGACTGTTAAAGGAGAAGTTTGGTATTTAGCATGTTAAACCCTGTTATAAGGTTATTTACGATCATATACAACGATCCATATCAACATTTTGACAAACTGTGCAGTCTTGCTCATCGATCATGTCACAGCTAACTTGTCACTGGTGTCCGTTGATGTTCTGACACAAAAATCGTCGCAAAGTACATTTCGTATCGGGTTTCATTTATCATTTTATTGAATTTATTTAAAAGTTTACAAACATATGGCTGTACGGCAACTGAAAATATTTCTATAAATCTTTAAATGGTTATTTAAAACATGTTTTGAACGTAAATGTAAATTACAAGAAGACACCAGTGACCACTCAGTGAGTTTCCCGTCTTTGAAAACAAGTTTATGAGTTTATTTTTTTTTTTTTTAAGGATTTTCTATATGCCCATCCAGATCTATTGTGTAAGTTAGCTGTGACATGAGCAATGAGCAATATATCTCAAGACTGCAGAGTTTGTCAAAATGTTGATATGGACCGTTATATATATGTATATGATCGTAAATAACATTATAACAGGGCTTAACATGCTAAATACCAAACTTCTCCTTTAAATAAGTGGCTTGGTCATGGTGTTAGTGTAAATATTTATCTCAACAAAAAAACATTTTCAATGCACGAAAATATAGCCCACAAATCACTGTCTGTAAGTCATTAATTAAAACTTGCAAAAACTAGGCTTGCCATTAAAAGTATTGATATCAAAATGAGTTCAAGGTACTACAAACAATGTTGGCTATCGTAGCTCACTCTAATTAAGTTAGTTCTATTTCAAAGCAATGCTACCCAATCTTTCCTAAATTATTTCATGTAACTCAGCCCTGTGTTTCTCATCTTACCATCTGAAGATAATTTTTTAATACCGTGTTTGTCATGAGTAACTGATGATGATAATGCATGTAAATTTATGAACCATACAATGGACACAATACATGCAAACACACGTACATTCTAGCTCAACGAAGGACCCAGGCGTGGATTCTGTCCTTTATGAACTACAAATAAATGAGAGTTTGCAATATTTTAAAATGGATGACGGTACATGTTTTAAAGGGTTGTATATACACAGTAAACGTAGCTACTAATGGTATGTTTGTCAGTAGATTATATAGGCGTAGCTAACTAAACATATGGCATCTGCAAGGTAGCTACAGTAGCCTAGTTAAAGTAATGTTAGTTAACAGCAGAAATTCAGCGGCCATTTTTAGAAAATCTATAAATCAGCCGTCGTGAAGTCCATATGGCTCCCCTTCGTGACTTTTCCTAAACACATGTATTGAACATTCTGATATAATTTGAATATCAACATTACATCAGTAAAAGCACACTTAAATTGCCATGAATGGTGAAATAGGTTGTCATTTATCTTGACAGTATGCTTGATCATGCGTGAAGCCTACTTAGTTGCAAAAAGACAAGAGGCACACATGTGTTGCCTTGTAAATGTAATCGTTATTAGCTTAGTTATACAGTTAGCTATATGTCTACATGACTTAATCTAGCCTTCCAACTGACGTGAATGATTATCACTGATCCTGCATATGCTATTGCTAGCTAGCCAGCTACACGTAAGTAGTGTAATTTTTCTTTTTAGCTGAACAGAGCTGAATGAAAAGCCAGACAGGCAGCCAGCCAGTTGCATGTAAAACAAACATTTGTCTACTTAGCTGGCTTCACCATGCTTTGGTTAAGAAGTAACGTAAACGAGAAATTCTGTCCAAGGTTTTCATGTGGCCACATTCCTAGGTGTGAAAAGCATAACATGACGTTTTTGTGTAAAATAAATACGTACAAATTATAAGTATAAAAATTTTGAAGTACATTTTGGTTCAGGCGGACCTCAAACTCGGGTCTCCAGCACGAGAGCCCGCCACACTAACCACAAAGTTATAACGTGTCATCTTGGTCACTGTCAGCTGGACAATTTATAGTAGGGGTGTAACGGTACACAAAAGTCATGGTTCGGTACGTACCTCGGTTTAGAAGTCACGGTTCGGTATGTTTTTGGTACAGTGGGTAAAAAAAATGCAAAACATAAAATTGCTTTTAATTTATTATGAAGTTATAAACTTGTAAACAGTGGCTAATTTGCCATAATTTCCTGAACAAAGGAAGGCACGTTTCTTTCTTTCCTAAAAGCTATGGTGTTTGTTATTGCTTTTGCCCGGTCTGAATTAGTGAAGGCAGCTTAAATAAAACTGTAGGAATTGGCGGGGCTCAAACCCGGGTCCCCAGCGTCACGGTACGTTGCTGTAACCACCAAGCTAATGGCGCAAGTGTAATTTGATGAGACTACTTTGATCAGACGTTGTAATTGGCAAATCAGATTATCCATTCTGTCCAATCCATTCTTTGAGAGCATGGAGCATTTTTTAATGAGAAGGAGAAGAAGAAGAAGAAGACTTATTTGGCATCCCTGTATTTAGTGAACCCTCCCTTTGCCAAGACAACAGCACTGAGCTCTCTGTAATGTTTGATGAGGTTGAAGAACACATAGTAAAGGTTTTGAGACCATTCATCCATACAGAATCTTTCCAGATCCTTCACAGTCCTTGGTTCTTGCTTGTGGACTCTACTCTTCAGCTCAACCCACGGGTTTTCAATGGGGTTCAGTTCATAGGACTAGGATGGCCATTGCAAAACCTTGATTCTGTGGTCAGTGAACCATTTTTGTGTAGATTTTTGAGGTATGCTATGGATCATTGTCCTACTGATAGATCCAACCACGACCCACTTTGAGCCTTCTGGGAGAGGCAGCCATATTTTGGTCTAAAATATCCTGGCAGGTTAATCACAGCTCCAGTTGCTTTAAACTTCTTGATTATTGCCCTAATGGTGGAAATAGGTCGTTTCAGACATTGAGCTATTTTTCTTTAGCCATTGCCTGATTTATTTATTTATGAAGGTCAACAACCTCTCATTTAATTTAACTTGTGTGTTCTCTGATATTGCCCACTTTGATGGTTGACTAAGGGGTCACCTCATATTTATATCCCAGTGAAACAGGAAGTTGAGAATGACCACACAATAGTTCCTAAAAAAGTAAAATATAAAAAAGAATATACTCCAATTAGGTTTAAGTTTGTAACTATTTTTGTAGTATTTCAAGAATGTTGTTTTTGAGAAAATTTTCTTTGTCTAATTTACATAAATTAAACATTACATGTTTCTCATATTTTGAGTATAAGATCACGCTGATAAGACTTTTTTGTTGCCTTTTTTATTATGAGAAAAAAAAATCCCTCATTAAGAAATAATTATTTTTAACAAAACCACGTGTGCCACAATTATTGCCACCCCTGCATTTTTATATAGAATAAAGTAATTATTTTTAATATTAGGTCGCATATCCTTTGCATGCCACGACTTTGTGATGTCTGTGACCCAACAACATCAAAAAACTATTGATATCTTATTTTGTGGTACTCTTACAAGCGATACCATAACGTCTCTGCATTTGAATGGATCTCTATGGGAATTGGGGGGGTGGGACTAGATTTAGCTGTAAATTCCTGACTCATTTTCCTATTGAACTCTATGGAAAAATAAGTCAGGAGAAACAACCCTTCAAGTGATCTATGCATGCCCACAGAAACACATACACACATTAGTGCATACTCACAGGTGCACACATACTGGACGTACACCCTATCAGCCTCAGAGGAGCGTACAGATACTCTATCAGCCTCAGAGGAGCATATAGATACTCTATCAGCCTCAGAGGAGCGTACAGATACTCTATCAGTCTCAGAGGAGCATATAGATACTCCATCAGCCTCAGAGGAGTGTGCGGATACTCTGAGTCTCAGAGGAGTGTGCGGAATACTCCATCAGCCTCAGAAGAGTGTACAGATACTCTATCAGTCTCAGAGGAGCATATAGATACTCCATCAGCCTCAAAGGAGTGTGCGGATACTCTATGAGCCTCAGAGGAGTGTGCGGAATACTCCATCAGCCTCAAAAGAGCATATAGATACTCTATCAGCCACAGAGGAGTGTATAGATACTCGATCAGCCTCAGAGGAGTGTACAGATACTCTATCAGCCTCAGAGGAGTGTGCAGATACTCTATCAGCCTCAGAGGAGTGTACAGATAATCTATCAGCCTCAGAAGAGTGTACAGATACTCTATCAGCCTCAGAGGAGTGTACAGATACTCTATCAGCCTCAGAGGAGTGTGCAGAGAGATTAGAGATCACACTACATGAGGACTGAGGGCCTGCTGGGCGGGGCTGTGACACACACACCAGGGGTGCTATGAGCAAACAGCCTGGGCCCTGTAGGCAGTGTTGACTTGGCTCATGAATACTGAACAGGGGATCAGGGTCGCCTCCACAAGTCAGCGATGGCCCCAAATATCAACACGATGTCAACTATTTCATCAGCAGCCAGAAAACAAAGAGTGACTAGTCCACAACAGTAGAGTGGATGGCTACAAACTAACAATTTATTACATCGCCTTTCTGCCTAGCAAATGTCCTTAAAGCTTTGTTCCTTTTAACAAACATTGTTCACCCATTTTTACACCACTGATTATTCATTCTGGGGTAGAAGCCTTAGAAAACTTTTCTTGATGGTACAACAGATGTGTACGACTCCCTAAGGTCTGCAAACCAGTGCTCTCATCACCAAGTGCTTCTCAGGTGTCACAAACATCAAATATATTAACCATAAACGGCCCATTTATAAATGTTTGGCATATCCCAGAATGCATCTTCCTTCAGTCTGGTTTTCTCACAGAACAATCTCGTGCTCTTAAAAAAACACTGCATTCCACATTAGTTTAAAGCTAAGAACATCATGCATTGCAGTTAGTGCAAAACACAGGCAGGCCAAGCCTATCTGACATAACAATGTACTAATGGCGACTTCTGTTTAGAAAACCCATCATTCAGTATTACCAGCCTTGCTAATGTGCTGACAGATGTCCAGTGCACTGGATAGGGGACCAGGCCCACAGCATCCCAATATTCCTGCTAATCCCTCAAAAGATAGGGTCATCAGAGATTCTGAGCATGCGGGCGGGATAGGCAACAGAAAGGGTAAAGGTCAGAGAGTAGAGGTTAGTCCGGGCCCAGGGCACGGCAACACAAGCAGCTGGAGGGACAGCGAGAACAAACACTCCAGAAATTGATGTTCACCAATTATACAAGATTACAAAGTAAGCCCCAATAGTTAAAAGCACAATGTTCTTTTTATGAGAGCTCTGCTTCGGCAATGCTGTAACAGACCACATGTAACATGAGCTAGTTATGCAAGCTCAATTTTAATTTAGAGAGGCCTATTATGTGCGTTCAGTCCCTGCACATTCAGGGTCGCTCTGATAGTACAGAGTCAATAGCATGGAGTATTCCCCCTCCTGCGTTTGGCTGGTCCCTGACCTTCCACCTCACAGAGCAGCAAGGTTAACTGGATAAATAACTTCCAGGTCGTGAGGGGATTAGCAGGAAATTGAGTTGTGAATCCAGGGTCACGGCCTTCAGGAGATAACTGTAACAGATCCAAGACTGCCCCCACCCCCCACCTGCACCGGGGGTCCCCTGACACGTCTCGTCATGCACTGGGAAAGGGAGCCCCCACAGGCTGACAGCGACACTAGCAGCCAGAGACCACGCATTTGCTTCTTCTGTTCTGACGGCCGATTTGTTTCATCCTGGCAGATCCTGCTCCACGAGGTCAGCTATCCCAGGGGCATTTGCCACACCTGTGCACTTACACACCACACTCACCTAATCGATACCATGACCAAATCAATATAACATATTGATTTTTAATGAACGGCTGTAAAACCTCCAAGAGCATGAATCTCCAGGGCCAAGGTTAGATATCTATGATTAAAAACATTTAATTGCTTAATTGGATATAACTGCACATTGGCAACTGGAACAACTGAGTAAGTAATAGTTCCAGTGGCCATTATTTAGGAGAAATCGGACCGTACCTTTCAAACCTTAAAGCACACCTGAAGTTTGGTATAACTTTGGGTTGTGTAGTTACCTGGCCATGATACGAGTCCCATTGGTGGAAAAATATGTTTGTTAGTTGCTCTGTGCTCCCCTGGGGTGAAAATCCAGAAAAAGGGTATTTGTCTCTCTCCATTCACTTCTATAGGGTATCTAAACAGTCTCAAAATTACTATTCTTGCACATATACGAACGTGAACGGAGTGGATTCCGTCAATACAAGCAATAACCAGTCCTCTTACATATATATCTTTGAAAATTAAATGGCCCTTTCCTGGCTTTTTCGTATTTTATTTGGAACGTAGATCCAGTAGGTAATTCTTGCGCCAGAAACAGCATTAATGCGCCAATGCGTCAAAAACCACATTCCTGGTAGTATATGTCTATGGTAAATAACCGACCTGCTGACATTTTGCTAGTCTTTTCTGCTAGCTTTCTAAAAACATTAAAGAAAATAGTACTTTTATAAATACACATTAAAAAAACGTACAAGGACTGGTTTGTATTGACAGAATCCACTTTGTTCACGTTTGTATACGTGCTAGAAGCGTCATTTTGATACCGTTTTAGCTGCCCTATAGACGTGAATGGAGAGCGACAAATACGCTATTCTGGATTATCACCCCAGGAGAGCACAGAGCAACTAAGGAACATATTGCGCCACCATTTGGACTCATATCATGGCCAGGTAACTACACAACCCAAAGTTCAGTTGTGCTTTACGTAAACGGCAGCGGTGCACTTATCATGACGCCTTCTGATAACAAAATGTAGTACCTGCAGACAGTGAAGCAGAGCGCCCCGCTCGCCAGTGCCCCCAACAGGCCGCTCAGCAGGTTGACGCTGTAGGCGGAGGACTGGAAGGGCAGCAGGACCAGTGCCATGTGGGACAGTAAGGTGAATAGGGGGTAGCCTGGGGGGTGGGCCACCTGAGGGGGAGGGGAGGACAGAAACCAGTCAGTGGCCATGTTTAAACAGGACAGGGATGGACTCATTCACCATCACCGCTGCATCAAAAATGTATATGTCCTATTCATAAACAGCTATGAATAAAAAAACACACTTATACCGACACTTAAAAACGCAGGTGAGCTGGTCTGCCTGTTTTTTGACTTTCCAAAATCCAGCCCCCATTCATGTCAGGCTATTAGATAAAGAAGGGAAAACACGCTCCATAAATTCAAAGCACAATGCCCCCCGTTTCGTCATTAACATTTACAGACACATGATGAGCAGGGACGTTTAAGTCTCCTATAAAGATATTATTGTAGTTGCTCACCTGCAACGAGCTGTGTGTATTTA
Source organism: Ilyophis sp. 1 JC-2022 (assembly GCA_022702515.1). Taxonomy (NCBI): domain Eukaryota; kingdom Metazoa; phylum Chordata; class Actinopteri; order Anguilliformes; family Synaphobranchidae; genus Ilyophis; species Ilyophis sp. 1 JC-2022. The sequence goes on along the minus strand of CM040406.1, from coordinate 31,911,278 downwards.
TTAAAATTTTCTCTTCTTATTTATGTATTCTGGTTTAATAACTAGGACCCTGCATTTCTCCTGTATTCTGGTGGCCAGGTTTTGTGCCCTGCAATTCAGTTGATACACGGAACACGTCTGTCAGCTACTCTAGTTGGACACCTAAGAGGGTAAGAGGGTAATTAAGCTTACTAAGCAGTGATTAATTAGTGAGAGAACAATCGCGAGTGGGATGCAATCCACCAAAATACTGGCTTAACTGGATGGATGAGAATAGAAAATTCATACAATAGAAGAACCAACGACATCTAGAAGGCCTTCCTTGGACAAACGTGTGAGGCACACGGTGCATACCAACAGATATAAGCTCTTTAGCACAAACTGCAAGTTTTCACACCACTGTATTATAGGAGACCAGTTTAGTCAATTTAGCTCTATTGAAGTCCTTTTTATTTAAATAGTCTCTGTATACTGTAAAGCAGCCACACAGCTGCTCGGTTTGTACAATGTAAAAAAAGTTGCAGTTTTATGAGGAATAATACAAAAATAGCAGGAAAGCATGAATATTGTAACACGCAGAGGAGACAAACAAAATTTTATTTCATAAAAACTTACAATCTAAATTGTAAAATGCAATAAATATCCCTTTTTCATTATCTTACAGAAAACATGCAACTTTACATAATAACATAATAATGTTATATAATAATTACAAAATATATGTATTTATGAGTCAGTTTTGCTTTTAATCTAGTAATAAACGAAAGGCAAATTTAAAAAATCATATTCCGTTACCGGTAAATATCAATGCATTACCATCACAGTATCTTGAATAGTGCTGAATCAAACAGATATTTGACACAAAGCAATATTTGACAAGTCAAGCCTCGGGCCATGAGCACTGTTTCCATTAATTGACATGCAAATGCACATAATTTTTCATCATTAAATTACTAATTGTGATTATTCTGGTGCACAGTGGGATGACAGGAAACGACCGCTGAAGAGTTAGCGCGTGAGGCTGTGTTTTCGCGTGAGACGGTGTTTTCGGCTTCTTGCCGCAGGAGGACTGAATAGCCGGCTAAAAAGCCCAGTTACCGAAAGCACGGGCTGCTATTCATAAGACTCCTGGAGTCTCTGGAGCGGCAAAATGATCATTTTCAGATGCTAATTCCACAGCACTAATTTAGCAATGCTACTTTGTTGATTTGTGCTCAATAACCTAGCGGAAGGGTGCTGAAGGCTGTCAGAATAGGTTTTATTATAAAAATACAGAATCTGGTTTCACCAAAATAATGGCAATTCTTTTGAGTGGAATGAATACATGCATATAGTCAAGTATATTGTTGTATTGCCTCCTAGGCAAAGTCATAGCATTAATATTTTATAGCAGTTCTGAACCAAAAATAATTAGTAAAATATTATTTTGTGAAAAATGATTTTGTCAAGATGTTTACTTTCAAGCAATCCCTCAATGTGTGCAATGCATCCATGCATATTCAAGCAGTTTGGCAGGTTCATTGAAATGAAGGTAAACCATTATGTTTGCTTTGGAAAAAATATATATTTGCATTTATTTGCAAATCAAAGTTAAAATTTTAATCCGAGTGATACACTTCCTACAAGCATTACTTTAGCATTGCATTAGATATAATTTAGTACTGAGGAGAATCCATCATCTCAACTGTTCACTTTTAATATTTTCCATCTGTTACGAGAGTGTAAAACCAAAATAAACTAAGTATAATTTAATTTATAACCTGTAATTTAACCATTTTGTGCAACGTTTGTGTGTGATATGCTGTACTCTGTATTGCGAAATAAAATGGTTGAGACATTCAGGATCAAAATACAACCTCTTTACATTTCATCTTTTCTGATGTATTCAGAATGCATATAAAAAACAGTAAGATAATAGGACATCAGTGTTTTTGTGACATGCTCATAGAATAAGAATTACCCAGAATACTACAGAACAAACGCATTCTGAGGATGCGATTCTCACTAATGATCAGCGTATGCCTCTGTAACTCTGTCGGCGCTGACGGAGATTCCACCTCCAAAATCCGAAGATGGAGCAGAGGAAAGGGGAGAGGGACAGAACGAGGGCGATGGATGTTAAAACAAAAAACAGCGATTAGTCCCAAAGAGAGGACCAGGGGAGGGTGGGAGCGAAAGAGACGGAAAAGGACAAAGGGACAGAAAAAAGCAGAGAGACAGAAGGAGGATGATGAAAGGGAGGAATTCGGGCAGCGCGAGCGAGGATGAAAGGACGGGGATCCAGATGTAATTAAAAGCCTGTAATTTTAATTACTGCCTCTTTGACGAGCGCGGTGCCGGAGCGGCACCTCTGACGCGAGCGGGAGAGCGGGAGAGTGAGGGAGAGGGGTGGGGCGGCGCTAGGTGGCGCGAGGCGGCCGTGCCTTGACCGCTCGGCTGCGCATAGACGGGGCTGCGCGGTGCCCTCCTGCTGTGGCGCGCGGTGCCCGCCTGCGCCGGCCTGGCTCTGCCCGCCTCGGCGCGCGGTCGCGGGGGACCCCTGCCAATTAGCCGCTAAGCCTTCGCCGGGCTGATAAAGTCCGTTATTAAGCGCGAGCCCCGTCCCCGGCGCTGATAAAGCCGCGCGGCTGGGGAAGGGGGAGAGGTGAGCGCCGCGGCAGCAGGACGCGCCTCTCGCACCAGCGACCCGACCGGAGCGCTCAGAGAGGACGACGCTGCGCACGCACGGAGGCAAGGAGGCTACGCCGAAACGACAGAGCGAGAGAGTGGGAGGAGAAGTGTGAGAAGTGAGAAAGAAAGAGACAGAAAGAAGGTGAGAGAGAGGAATAAAGAGGTCTTTCAGCAGAAGGTGGGACGGGGCAGGCAGGGGGGGGGCGAAGAGCCGAACGGGACGAGAGGAAGGACCCCGGGGAGCGGCGGGGCTCCGCCAGGCGGGACGGGAGAGCGTCGGGTCGGCGGCCTGGGGCCCAGGGAGGCCCGGCGAGCCCAGGGGGACGCAGGCAGGCAGACAAGCGGGCCACACGGACTGCGGCACTAACGGCCGGATTACTGGCGCAGTGACACCGCCACAGCCTCCCTAAAAGGATCACAGCGGCGTAATAAACTTTATTAAATAATAAAACTTATTAGAACTGTTAACCCGATTTAGTTCATTCTTCGCGGCTTACACATACACACACAAAAAAAGAGGGGGGTATAATAAGCCTTATACCGTACATAAGGCAAAGCCTACAAAAGCCATCGCCTTACCATTGACTTTAATTGGATTTGAAAAACGGGTTGTAAATTATAGCATTCTGTACTTCTAACTTAGTAAAATAAGTGTATAGAAATAGGAAAAAACCTGTAGCCTAAAAGTAAATTAATCTGCTTTCTGCCCATGCTTAATTAAACTTCCTTAATGCTTATAAGAGTTAATGAGTGAATTGATTAAACAATACGGCTAATGCTTACCCCCAGCTCACAAGCGGTGGTGATCAGCTCTCCTGTGGAAGAAAATAGAGAGGGAAATTAATGTAAACCCAATAATTACTATTAAGAGATGAGTCTCCTCCAAAGTTTTCCCCATACAAATACTTGCACTGGGGTTTTGCATTAATTTGCCCGGATCAAAACCTGCAAATCTTCCCAGCGTGACATTTCCTAAGCGGCATGCTCACTCTCTGCAGCTATCCCTGTTCCCCTGATGCACCCCTTCATTTACCCCCCCTTATTAGATACCGACACACGCACACACACACACACACACCCTCACGCACACACACATACACACACACCCTCACGCACACACCCATACACACACATACCCTCACGCACACACCCATACACACACACCGTCACGCACACACCCATACACACACACACCCTCACGCACACACACATACACACACACCCTCACGCACACACCCATACACACACATACCCTCACGCATGCACACATACACACACACCCTCACGCACACACCCATACACACACATACCCTCACGCACACACCCATACACACACACCCTCACGCACACACCCATACACACACACACCCTCACACACCCTCACGCACACACCCATACACACACATACCCTCACGCATGCACACACACCCTCATGCCTACACACAGATGTACACAGATGTATACACATACACAAACATGCACAAACACAGACATACACACGCGCATTCTATCACACACACACACACACACACACACACACACGCATACACACACAAACACGCACGCACACACACACACACAACCTCCTCCCCTCTCCACCACACACACACACACACACGCTTCTCATAGCTCTCTGATCTCTGAAATCCCTGCTCCCTGACTCCCCTATCGACGCTGAAATGCTCCCCACACGGCCACACCTCCCACACTTCTGTGGGCACAGGACACAGGCGGCCTAAATACAGGGCTGACAGAGGCATGGAGGAATTGGCCAAAAAGGAAGAGGCCGCCTGCTTCGCCACTGAAATGCGGCAGTTTCCTCAGCACCCTTTAACCCGCATCTGTTCTATTCAGCCCCGCGCATCACAGGATAGCCCCCCTGGGATTAAGAGAGAGATTCAGCACAAACTGTTCAAATACTCCATTTAATATCATTCATAGGTACAACTGCCCATCACGTGTGGTTCAATGATTCATTCTGTCAGAAATGGCCCAGTGCAGACAAACATCCCTTCTATTTGCATTTGCCTCTCTAGCCAGGTTCCTTCCGAGCTATCTTCCCATTGGGGAGTTTTTTCCCACCACTGTTCTGTGTTTTTTTTTACCTCATTTTGCAGGTTGGGGGTTAAGGCCTGATTTTTTTGCTAAATGTTCCTTCTGTTTCCTTCTGTGCAGCATCTTTGTGAGAGTTCTCTGTAAAAAGCACTATCCAAATAAAATTGAATATACACTTCACTGCAGCCTCTGAAAAGGACATGAACCCATCTCTCCACAAACCCTGCTTTATCGAATACATGCAACCAGTACTCTAAAACCAGGCTCTTCCATTCACATTGCTGCAGTTTCCCTGATGTTATCATGCTTAACTGGCCATTTATGCGCGGGAATAGCTCCCTCTTGAAGCAGTTTAATAAGGTTTGCGACGGAAAAGCACATTTCAACAGAGCCATTCAGTCGTTTCCGCCGTTCCATATCGCCCAGCAGAAGCGAAGGCGCCCAATGCGGCGAGTCGTGGCCGCCACATTTTCAGCAGCCCCGTCTCCAGCTGTCACTCACTCGCTCGCACGCATTCTAAAGGCGCCCTTTTTCGGCCGTATATACGCTTTTATGGGAAACGGGAAATTCATTCTTAAAGGGCCGGCTTGCTGCACAAACGAACAAAAACGGCCAAGTGTCAAATTTCTGAAGCGATGCCGTGCTCCCCATCACTAAGAGGGAAATATGGAGCGTGCGGGGCGGCACACGAGAGCCAAGCGTCTTTGTGATAGCGGGGGCACCCGCGCCAGTCTCTGCATAATCCTGCCATTTCCACACTCTCATTCCTAGACAACAGCTTCCCCGCGAGCCGCGCTCAGCTTCTCCGGGCGCATCACACCTAAAGAGATTAGGACGTGAAATCGAGACCCGGAGAATTCCGAGGCGCGCTCGGCTGGCGCTATCGGGACGGCATCCTGCCCCATCCCTAAAGGCTGCGCGATGGGGCCGGCCAGTTTTTCAAAGCCCCCACCGCTCGCCGGCACCAGGGCGCCTCTCGTACCCCCCACACCCCCCGCTGCTGTCGGGCCCGGCTTTCAAAGGGAGACTTCTCACAACACGCGGTTCATCTGCATTCCGTTTGCAGTGTAAGCCTGGACTTTGCCAAAGAGCACGGCACGAGCCGGCATGACGGAGGGGATACGCACCCCCCACCCACCCACACACACACACACACACACACAACCATACCTGCCATTCATTGAACATGTACTGCACACTGCAAAAGCACATTACATAGGGAGCCTAAATGCACATTACCTAGGCTACTGTTTAAGAGATGTATATTGTTATATAATTTTCTACAATACTGAAATGACCAGGGTTGAATATATGCATGGTCCCAGAAACTGCTATGGCCAGACCAGTTTATGCAGTTAGTAATTGCACGAAGATGTGAATAGTACGGGCTGAACATTGGAGCTTTGCATTGCATATTTTTGTCCTGATTTTATCTTTTTTCATGTGCATAGTACCATTTGCTTATTATGGTGACAAAGCAATTAGTATCAAGACAATGTGAAGTCCACTTGCCGTCTAAAAATATTGATTTGTATTTTTTTACATTTGTTTTAATAGAGCAAACTGATTCTTCCCTTACCAGATTAATGTGCAATTGCAGCTTTAAAACCTTGGTCGTCTAAAAGTGCATTTAAATACAGAATATGCCAAATGGGTGGGAATTTTTACATTTAAATCCAATACAATGTGAAGGCTCTGTCGTGGATGGGAATAATAGGTTACACCCGGGCGCTTGATAAAACTGGAGGCATGGCGAGCGCGCTGCACCCCAGTTCAACTGTCAGAGGCTTGCGGGGCTCCCGCCGCACCGCCGGTCCTAATCGCTCTCCCCCACACATGATCATCTCCGCGACGATAATCCTGACACGGGAGCAATCCGCCCGGCTCCTCACGAGCGCGACAGCGCCCGGGCATAATGAACGCATTAATTCACAACGGGCGCTGAACGCTGCCCCTGTCACTTCATTGTCATTTCCAAAATAATAATAACAAAAATAAATGAAAATATCTATTAACATAATCTTCACTTTCTGTCACAGCTATCTCCACTTTCACTCGGCAAAGTTACTTCAGAGTGTCTGCATTGTGCTTCGCGTGCGATAATCGCGGGAGAAATTCAGAATAAGAGTCTGAGGGAGGGGCTGGCGCCCAATCACGTACTACGAGGAGCTATGAATGCGCCGAGGCAAAAGGTTACGACGGAGACAACGCCGCCATTCTGCAGATTATTAAACGCTTGACATTTCATTTATCTCGCGGAAAATATAGAAGTGGCGGCGATAACTAGAATTTTCAAGGATACAATAAAGTTCTCTTTCCGGATTATTTTCAAGGGCAGTGGTGTAAACAGTGACTAGACTAGGTGTCAGTCTGTTGGGTAACTGGGGAAAGAGCTAAACTCCATAAAATCACTTCACATTTAATACCTCAGAACAGAATAGTTCCTCTCATTAAATTCCAGAACAATACATTCTAATAAATTCCAATGCCTTCATTCTGTATCATCAATAGCTATTAGAAAAAAGGTGAAATCTTTCCCATATACACAAAAAAATACCCTGCAAGCTTTTCCCAAGATCATCTCAATATAACGTATAAGGATTAGAAGAGGAACATTACTTGTGTAATTTTTCCCATTTATTATTAGAACGAGAAAACGTTTGTGCTAAAGGAAAATAAATAAAATCAGAAAAGGCTTACATATATACAGGTGCAGCTCAAAAAATTTGAATATCGTGAAAAGTTTCAATATTTTTTGTCACTCATTTCAGAAAGTGAAACTCATATATTATATAGATTCATTACACATAGAGTGAAATATTTCAAGCCTTTATTTCTTGTAATTTTGATTATTATGGCTTACAGCTAATGAAACCCAAAATTCAGTGTCTCAGAAAATTAGAATATTTTGCTTTAACATATTTTTAAAGTATCATATTTAATATTTGGTCGCATATCCTTTGCATGCTGTTACTTCCTGAAGTCTGTGACCAATCAACATCAATATAACCTCTCTGCATTTGAACTGATCTCTATGGGAGTTGGGGGGTGAGACTAGATTCAGCTGTAACTTACACTGGTACAGTATGGAACACATGGCTGGCTAAATGGCTGTAAGTCATCAAGGGTCTGAGCTATCGAACAAGCCCTAAACCATCACTCTGTTGCCAGATATGGAGTAGATGTGGATGGATCACTGCAAGGGTTATTTCTCCTGACTCATTTTCCTATAGAACTCTATGGGGAAAAAAGTCAGGAGAAACAACCCTTAAAGGGATCCATCCACATCTACTCCATATCTGGCCGCAGAGTGATGGTTTGGGGCTCGTTTGATACCTTAGACCCTTGATGACATACAGCCATTTCGCCAGTCATGTGTTCCATACTGTACCAGCGTAATTTACAGCTGAATCTAGTCTTACCCCCCAATTATCATAGAGATCAGTTCAAATGCAGAGAGGTTATAGTACCGCTTGTAACAGTGCCTGAAAATAAGATATTGAGAGTCGTTTGATGTTGATTGGTCACAGACTTCAGGAAGTAACAGCATGCAAAGGATATGCGACCAGATATTAAATATGATACTATAAAAATATGTTAAAGCAAAAATATTCTAATTTTCTGAGACACTGAATTTTGGGTTTCATTAGCTGTAAGCCATAATCATTAAAATTACAAGAAATAAAGGCTTGAAATATTTCACTCTATGTGTAATGAATCTATATAATATATGAGTTTCACTTTCTGAAATGAGTGACAAAAAATATTGAACTTTTTCACGATATTCTAATTTTTTGAGCTGCACCTGTACATGATATTATCCTTATCATTAAACATTATTTATTTGAAATTTTATTTGAATATCTTTTTACAAAATTTTAATGTTTATCTATTTTAGAAATCTTTAAATTCCTGAAATATTTAGTAAAATAACACAAATATAGGACTAGAAAATTTTTAACTTCCACATGCCAGGTTTACACAACCACAGATGAAGATAGCTTTTTGTATTAATTTTAAATAAAATATCTTATGTGTATTGTTATATTTCAGATTCAAAAGCCCAATTCAATCATTCATTTGCACTTGCCACTGGCGTCTGCACACACAAGTAAAACCTGCTGAGAAACCACAGGCGTACCAGAAATATATAAGACCACGAACAAGGTAACAACTCCTTTAGTTATATAAGCCCAGTCAATCAACTGCACTACATAAAACAGTTTTTCAAGTCCTAACTTTTCCATTTTGGATATAACAATTTTTTTTTTTCTCTTAAAACTGTCACTATTATTATGCAAAGTTACAAGCTGGTATCTGCTTCTGTACCTTCACTCTATTTTTTCAAACTTTGGGTGGAATAAATGTTTATTTTTATATTTTTCTCAATATCACTATATCCCAAACAAGCTCCTCCAGTAAAACTTGGGAAACGGTACACTAGCGTGATGTGTACCGACATTGTCCACTAACTTTGCCATTAAAAACAACATGTCTGGTCATGCATCAAGCTTGCTTTGTGACTAGCTTGGTAATCAGCAAGCACTCAGCTCTACCTATAATGCACGATTAAAATATGTATCTCAGCAATACTAAACAAGACGTCTGCCTTGTATGTGTTTTATGTGCAATGGTGAGCTAAATCATCGCAAAGGGCCTGGTGGGCCAAGGATGACCTCTCGGTTGATGACCAAAGAATTCTCACCATAACGAACTAAGGAAAACCCCTAAACACCTGACTGAAAGATGAGAAACACTCTTCAGGAGGCAGGTGTGGATGTGTCAGGGATTACTGTCCACAGAAGACTTCATGAACAGAACTACAGAGGCTACACTGCCAGATGCAAACCACTGGTTAGCCACAAAAACAGGATGGCCAGGTTACAGTTTGCTAAGAAGTACCTAAAAGAGCCTGCAGAGTGCTGGTTTGGGCATGTGTCACTGTCACTTGTCTTCATTTATGATGTAACAGCTGATAGCAGCAGAATTAATTCTGAAGTGCACAGAAACATCTTATCTACGCAACGTAAAGCAAATGCCTCCAAACACATTGGACGGCACTTCATCCTACAGCGAGACAATAATCCCAAACATACTGCGAAAGTAACAAGAGTTTTTCAAAGCCAAAAACTGGAAAATTCTTGAAGTCAGTCACCCGATCTGAATCCAGTTGAAAATGCGTTTAATATGCTGAAGAGAAAACTAAAAAGGTAACTAGCCCCCGAAACAAGCAGGAGCTGATGATGGCTGCAGTACAGGCCTGGCAGAGCATCATCACAGAAGATACTCAGCGCCCGGTAATGTCTAAGATCACAGACTTCAAACACTCATTGCATGCAAACTATATACGACACTTTCGTTTACCCAACATTAATATATCCCAAACATTATGGTGCCATGAAATGGGCGGGCTATGTATAAAAAATGCTGTCATTTCTACATGGTGAAACCAAAATGTATTTTAAAAAAAACCTTTAATAAAAGCTGAGAATCTGCACTTTAACGATTGCACTTGTTTGATTAAAAATCTAAAATTGTGTGGTACAAAGCCAAATCAAGAATTTTTTTTTTTAATTTTGTCACAAACAATATGGAGGGCACTGTATGTCTTTCTAGATTGCTAGAGCAACACAGATCGGGTAACTCCAGCACCAAGATCATTTTGAAAATGTGCGTGGCACCGGCAAGCAGAGTCATCCATGCACTTTACCTCCCACTTTATGGCGATGGGTCGCTGCCTGTGGGTCTTGATATCACACACTACTGTTAGTTCCAGCAAGTGTTGTGATAAGCTGATATTTTGCAGCTTTCACACATACACATTCGTTTACCATGCAATGAATTCCACATGCTGTTGCCCCAGGCAGTACCATGCTGTCCTCCTTGAAAATACCTAAGATAATTGCATTTTGCTGCATACAAAACTGTCTGATTGGGGACTTAAGATGATTGATAAATCTGTGATGTGTGTACATATGTCTGAGTTTATATATTTAGTCAATTTATTTTTATTATCATTTTGATTAATTAATTTCACTTAATAAGCCGAAACATGCTTGCTCAAAGTATAAATACCTAGGGATCAAAGTGTCTATTTGCATTTAATTTAGGCAAGGTGAAACATCTACAAAAAGCATAATGAACACAATATTTAATATATACTACTCACAAAAATTTAAGGGTCAAAGGAAAAAATTTTGATCATTTTTGTAAGTATGTCTTTTTAAGCCAGATAGGGTTAGAATATCCCCCTTTGGGTTGTCATTTGGACTATAGACATCACGTTATTATGGGACATGCATTCATTGCACTTATCTGTAGAAACTTTTTAAGTTAACCCAGATTTCCTTTTCATGAATTTGAAGCACAAACTTAGTCAGACTAAACTGACAAACTGCCTCGAAACACCCATTGTGACACCTCATGCACCATTTGCACTTGCACGTGTTTTGCATGAGTGCCATTCCATGCATGCCAATTTTAGCAATAAAATGGCTGAGCATTTTCCATTCATCATCACATCATCATTTTGGGGGGTGCCTGACTTTTTTTTCATCAGGGTAATAAACTAGTGTCTAATCAAAAGTTTTTTGTTTTGTGTTTTCTGTTCTTGAGCCATCAAAGAATTATTTTGTCATTAGTCGTCACCATTTTAGCTCGTTAGCTTATATTTATATGCACAAATATTTTTGACCCTTAACTTCTTTTGAGTAGTATAATAAATAATAAACATTTATTTATCCCAACAAATGGTGAGTTTACCATTCTTAAGTACTGCAGTGAAATTAAGCAGGATAAAGTGGATTTAACTGTATCGGTTCCAAACGCTTACAGTTCAAATGCAATTTCCAATTCCAGACTTACTAGAATTTTAATTCGAACCGAATACACAATTACAGTTAGGTTAAGAATTGACCACAACCCTCTGAGGGTCACAGACACAAATACTAGAAAAGTTTAGCTGTTAATTAAAATAAAATTTGGTAAATGTAAGAGTTAGATGACTGGAGCAAGCAGCGTCCTTTCTTTGGGAAACAACTATGAACATACCGATAGCTTGCATGGAAAGATATACATTTTTATGTAAAACCAGAATTTATTATCTATCTGAAGGAGGAAATAGGAACTATTTGTCATTTATGTCACAATCTACTCAAGCAGTATCACCAGTGTAATTTTGAATTCAAAGTTGTAATCTAAGCATACCCATATAGGTTTTATTGTTTTTTTAACTACTGTACTTTGTGTTGTTTATAAGTTAGTTATTTATAATTAAAAACCAAGTTGAGGTAAATATTAATATAGTTCACATATTATTTTATTTGTTGATTTGAAATTAGAATAATATGTTTTAATTTTAATGTTTTAATTTTTTGTGGAGGGGTGGCAAGTATTCATTGTTAACAGGCATTAATGGTTTTATTATGAATTTATCCTGTCATACACATCCCTAATAACCAACATATATATTTTTTAGATTCTGCAGATAATACTACAGTTTGGACTCATTTTTTTCAACAGCACATTCATCCAAACCACCATTTGATATAATTATGTCCATGTGATGCGTGGCACGGCATCTTTGTGCAGAAATAACCATGACGAACCGCAGTGGAACCACAACTGAAGATTTTCACTAATCCTACCAAAATCTCTTTATTTCTGTGTCATGATGCCAATTCCTTGCTTATATTTTCTGATAATGGACACAGATGATTAGATTAAGGTATCCATGTAACATACACACTTGTGGATCTGCACGCTGTCTGACCTAAACCAATTTCCGCAAACAAAAGCGTAGGCTAGGCTCCTACTCCAGACGAAAAATCTCACTCCAAGAGCTGCGTGCACAATTACAATTAAGGGCCCGCAAGCATGCCCTGCCGTATGTGCTGAGCTCAGAGCCAAAATGGAGAACAACCTTTTCAATTTAAGTTCCTTTCCAAACTTCCACCTGCTTTCAAAATTCAGCTGCATGTTCCCATATGCCATGGAATTCAAAGACAGGAGGTTACACCGTTAACCAGTAACTTCACAGGCGCAAATGCGAACACATGCGTGCCTCGAAAAATACCTAATCTAGAGTGCACTAAATCCCCTTGAATAAAATCTTTCAGTTCATGACTACACACAGCGAGTGACACTGTTGCCGGACAACCTCTCAGCAAATGAACAGTGATTATAAACATCATGCCGCATTAGTACAAGTCAAGTTGCTCTTACCCTTTTTACTCTAAATTATGTGCATTAACACTCAGCCTATTTCGAGCACAAGCGTGGGATCACATTTTTTGTTTGTTTTTTGTTTCATTGTTTTTCAGCCTTGCACTCTCCCCCCAAACTGCCGCCCCTCCAGGGTGGGGTGGTGTGGTGGTACCCAGGCAGGACTGCGTGGCCCTCGTGGCAGGGAGGACAGCAGGGCCCCTCTGTCTTACACCCTGCCCCCTTCCCTAATCTCCGTCCACCTTAGACACCTTTGCTCCTGGCGCACGACAGGCTGTGAGGATTAGGTTGTAAATTGAGGGCTTCCGAATTTGTTAAAGTGGCAGCAAATACCAGATTAGCGAAATCAGCCGTAACAGGTGTGAAACAGTGTGCAGCCAGGTACTGTATCCATCATCGGCAACAAAATATATGGAGCTGTGCATTTCCACCAAACCAGATGGGAAATTCACAGACCATAAAATAGAGTATTCAACATACATATAAATACAAAAAATGTTTTACAAGGTTTGTAATTAATGAGGCTATTTTAAAGATATTCATCTAAATACAGACTTCTGGCCATACCCAAATGACTACTGGAGTGTTGTGCAAGCAAATATGCACAATTAATCTGGCCTCATCTGTCCCTTGAAGCTACATCATTCAAATATTATGACAGCAAAAATGAAGGCAATTTAGAGCTTACGTTATTTAACATGGTTATTTATACAGCTGGATATCTGAAGCATCATACATCACATACCTTAATCAAGAGTAGGCCTACGGCCGCAGTTCTGCACTGGGATTTGAACCTAGAAGGTTCCGTTTATAAAATCCTGTTCCATACCGACTTTGCAAGATAATGCAAATGGCTGGAGCATTTAATGGGCGCCAAAATTGACCCCAGATATGCCTGAACACGCTCCCCTGTTTAAATGACACCCAACAATTTATTTCCAGAGCTAATATAGGCTAATGGCAAATAAATTACACCTTCAACCATTATATTGCTGGGTATTAGGGTTTAGGCTCCATCAAGTGTATTGGTTAATGAGGAATGAGCGTCATCACACATTCGTATTCGCCACAGTGCTCAAAGCCTACCTCAAAGACAAATAATCTGACAAACTGTAAATGTCCATTTAAATTGCCACAACTCGAAATTATAATAATCCCCTGCTACGGATAATAAAGCATTAACAGAATGTCGATTGTGCAGTAAATGTGTATGTTTATGGACAGTAGAGAACAGCAGTAAAGCAGATTGCACGTTGCTACATTAGGATGGGGCGATTGCACTGATCTAGGCAAATTGTAACTACCTGAATCTCCCCCGGGGACAGCCTTCTGTACGCATGGCAGATAAAGCGCCGCCACGCAGGCGACCGTGGCGCCGGTCAACAGCCAGGTACTCCGCTCCGCCGACGTCATATCGTAGTCAGTCTATCAGTTTTTACTCATTTAACGTATCATGGCATAGGCTATAGCCTATTAGCTAGCTCACTGTTTTGTGGATATTCTTGCGTGGTAGCCTAACTGGAATGACCGACATAGAACATTACCGCAATATCAGTATCCTGTTTGATTAACAAGTCCTGTAAATTATCAAAAAATAAAGCGTTGGCTAATATGCGAGGTCAATAGACAAGTGGCCTAATCATAATTTATATTGATAGGCTATCTACACGTTGTTAAATCTGAAAACTTCCATGTAAACAGTGGATTCACGTCTTCCTTGTTTGCCTACACCACCACACATTCCACTAGATTTAAAGGGGATTCCAATATTTTATATTGTCAACATCATACGTTATTGTTGCCAGTGAGTAGTGGAATTTTACATCATTTTGCAATGTACTTAAAATACCTGTTTTTAGATTTTTGCCAGGAATTTGTATTGGTTTGTCGTTATTTTTTATAATTTTGACTGCTATTTCTCCTTTTTGTGAACATTATGGTACGGTCTAAAACTTTGAAAGAGAGGTCCCCGCCAGAGCGAATGTGCTGCACAATTGGCTCAGATCTGCCACCTATCTAGTCATAGGAGAGTTGCCATCCGCGTCTTGTGAAATATCAGAGGACTTGGGAGTCTGTAGTATGCTGTGTTGTGGCTCAGCTCTTTGAATTTCATGGACTATCTCAGTGTTCCTACGAACAAACAATGCTTTTATTAACTAAAACTGTAACCAATTTATATAATAATACTTTTTCTTCTTTACTTTCAACTTAGTTTTCATATGCAGACAGTACAATGAAATTCATACTTACATGCCTCCTCCAGACATATACAGTGGGAATAAAAGAAACGTGAAAAGACCAATAATCACGATATCAACAATAAATACAATGACACAATAAATAACAACAGCAACAATGGCACACCTCCAAGCTTCCCATAGTAGGCATACATTAAAAGCAGCAACTATGGAAATGTATGATTATGGAGTTAAGTTTTACAGGTGTTTAGTAATCTTAATTCTTGAGTATAAAACCTAGTGTTAAATCTTGTTGTGTGTCTGCTTATGCTTCTGTACCTCTTTAATAAAAGGAGAAAGAAGAAGTAGAAGAATAAGAAGAGGAATGCACTTCATTTGTGAAGCACTTTCTAAATTATATAAAAGAATAAGTAATGTGACAGTTAAAATGCAAGCAAGTACAGATAGAGATAGACCTGGGTATGAAGCCAAATGCTGATTTTCCATTCACCACTTCCATATTTACATATATCTACACAGTCCCAGGTCCTCCCACTGACTAGGCTACAAGAACTACATTGAAACACAGGAACATTTAAATTTTAAAAAAATAAGTACATTTTATGTATTCATTTTGCCAAGCAATATACTTCTTGCATTGCAGTTCTGTTTGATTTATTTATATTAGGCATTATGTTTTATAGCAAGTCGTTTTCTATTTTCTATCTGGCCTAGCTCCTCTTCCTTATTATCCATTACAAATAATCTTTCACAAAGCAAACATGAGTCAAGCTAAGAACTTCTTGAAGAAAATCATGTATAACTACAACGCTGTTGTGTATTCTGCTCTTACTTCCTTCAGAGTATGGAAGTTAGCCTTCACCACACATACAGTATATATACAGTAAGGATAAATATTTGGACAGTGACACCATTTTAGTTTTTTGGCTCTGTACTCCATGCTAATTGGATTTTAAATGGAACAGTGACTATGAGGTTAAAGTGCGGACTTTCAGCTTTAATTTGAGGGTTTTTACATCCATATCGGGTGAACAGTGTAGCAATTGTAGCCATTTTTATACATAGTCTCCCCCATTTCAAGATTTTAAAAAGCAACTAAATAGACAGAAGAAAAAAAAGAATGCAACTAGTGTAAACTATTGTCCTAAAAATAAATTGAATGTTCATGTGCCCATAATTTTGACTGGGCACCAACAGAAATATCATTACCCTTGCTCTTATTCAGATAGACGCTTGTAGAATTCTAATACAGAGACTACTTTTTGAGCTCCCAAGATACCATACTTGTGTGGGGCCAGTCAATAGAGCCTGGCATGTACACCATCATGTCATTATTTGTCCCTTGAAAAGAAAAGAGGCTTTGTTACACCATAACCTCTCTTTTACATAAAGCAGTGAGTCTGCTAATACCTTGACTTGACTTTATAGTGTGGGAGAAGTGATAATGACCCATAACTGTTTGCATTGTAGATAGAGACATTTCACTGATCTGTTGTCAGTATCTTAAAAACCCAGAGAAATCCAAACAGAAGCATGGCAGACATTAGTTCCCTTCAATGTTTACATTGCACATTCAGTATGTTTTCTATCACTGTTATACATGAAATATCCTGTAATTCATCAATGGAAGATAATGTTTTGCAATGTGATGCCTTTCTACAGAAAAACTGTGCCTCACAGTAGCAAGTGAGAAATGTCACTAAGCACCATGGTATTTAAACCTTCTGACTGTCAACATTAAAAAAACAAAAACGTGTCATGTGCACACTAAAGACAATTTAGGGAACCTGTGGCACATATGAAAGCTTTGATTCACTTTAGGTTTGGCTTTGGTCCCTGATTAATGTCTATTCCTAAAGAGGAATAGACATTTTTAAAGTGAAATTTTGCAAATACATTAAAACTTAACATTAAGTAGACATTAACATCATTTGAAAAATATTTGAATAATTTAGTTTAATCTTTTTTAAAAAGTATTATTGTTGACCCTTCATGTAGTCCATATTTGCAAATAGAAAATCATTTTGTAAAAATGTTTCTAGCAATGACAATTTCATAGTAAAATGATACGTAAGTCATTCACAAATGTATTTTGTTGAACTTATGGAAATCGTGGTGGTCTGCACGTTTATTGTCAGCCGTGTCATTTGCATCAAAGACTGTGGCCTGAATATGGCATGCGTCCCCTTCTAAATAATCGTATTTACTGTAAACCCTGTATTTTTATCATATGAAACAATTTTAGCCCAGCACCTAAGAACGCAAAACTTACAATCACCTAACAAGGAGGCACGTATTAGTTTCAGCATTTTCCCAGTGTGGAATAATAAACTGTTAGATTACAGGCTGATGCATAATCGTTGCGGACAGTGAAATCTCATAGTCACATTTTTGTTTTCTTAACAGAAGATACATTAAATTACGCCACTGGCTCTGCATTGAAGGAAACAAAAGGAAGGTATTGGAAAACGGCCCATTCTCTTTGCCATAATCACTCCCCGCCCACTTTAATGGCAGCTCAGGATAAAAGCCTTTGTGACACCACTCCAGCCCAAAGAATGACAGTGTAAAGTATTACAAGACCTAACGTGCGGCCCGGCCTTGAGAATGTTGACAAACTAGGTAAACCTAAATTCAAACACAGCCGACTTAGCGGATTTAGAGCCTTTTAAAGGCCACGCCGTGGTCATTTGAAACCCCTTTAAACCATCTGAGGCTCTGCGTGGCAGAGATTCCTTCACTCTGTTTGTTTTGGGAACTAATGGTGCCGTTAACACAAGCCAGTTGGCTAAAACAGGATTGACCTTATAGAGGCGTGAATGTAGGGGGGATGAGCCAGTTGTTGTAAGCCATGCATGAAGTCCTTAGCAATCACCAATTAGTGGATTATCAGAAGGCCATGTACACTCAGTCCTCGGTTTAAATAAAGGTGTTTTTTTTTGTGAGCCATTAGATAATTTCTCAAAAACGTAATTATTTTGTGTAATTATATAAGTATATATTATGTTATTAAAAATAGTTGCACAAACAGCTGACATGCATTTCAAAAGTAATTTAAAATAAACACCTTTCTTGTGATGAAACCTTTAGACACAGAAACCATCATTAAGGAAGGATCTGTAGCATGGTTTATCTAACCTTGAGGGCATTAAGACTGTGGTAATTCCATTGCATGTCCACAAGGGTGCACCGGTGTGCCACAGCCCCGGGTCAAGGATCCCTCTCACAGAATTAAATTCTGCACTCCCTCTTCATTACAGCTTGGTACACACAGGTCTCTATGGTAGTACACACAGGTCTCTATGGTAGTACACAAGTGTATCGACAGCTGTCAGATACAGGGGGAGAGAGACCTCTATTGGTGAGCAGGTTTAACTGCATTTTAAGAATGAACGTTGAACTCTCATTGTGGAAATTCCTTGGGCAGATTTTAGAATTTATAGTTGTAAACGTGATCTTGCATTCATACGAAGCTGGCAAGATTCACTTTTAGACCAAGACATGAGATAATATCAACATAATTTCAGTTTTACACCAATTAAATCATAATCAAAATGTTGTGATGTTTGGATTAAGGTGTTTATGGCAGGATAATACAGTGAAATTACTTATTTGTATCTAATAAGCTAATAACACCCGTAAAAAGTTGAACATATATTTTAGAAATGAAATTACCGTAGATAAATATAACCTGTTTTTTTTTAGTTTGGAAAGCCCTCGCTGAAATATGATGGGTTCTTGTGTTAGAGATTTACATTGAATCCTCTCTTAAAAATCTGCCGCATGATGTCACCACCTGAAATCTACCTACACTGTGAACTGCCATTACCATTACATACTTGATCACCACTATTTACTCTGGTTGAAGTGCTTTTCTTTCCGCTTCATTTCACTTCATGCTTTTCACAATCATTTTGATTCCAGTGCCATTTTATTCAGTGTTAACTCTCATTGGATTGTATAGCTAGGATCACATCGCGAGGGCCAACTATTGCAAATCAGAGGATCCTTTTCCCCGGTGGACATGGCGAAGTACAGTGGTCACATGACTTCTTTTTTCAAATGATTTGCCAGACGCTGTTGACCCATATCTTTTGCTGTGTTGAGAACCACCAGCATGAATCTGGCTGGTCCAGCTCCAACCCAACCCGTCCCCACGAAACACCGCTCCACTGTACTGTGGGCCGCGGCGGACCGTTCAGTGTAAACCGGGTAATCTGGAATCACACTCTCCCATCCTCACACCCAGAGCGGGGTGGGGCCAGGTGCCCCTCTCGGGCTTGTCTCAGTTGTGCTCATAACAAGCTATATCCTTGACAATTATTTTCTAAATTCCCAGTTGTAAAAACAACCAATGTTAGAGCGCAACTTCCGGAAAAGCCACAACGGCTGTTGCAACCGTTGCTTCATATGAGTCAATCACTGACTCATATGAAGCAATCGAAATGTAGGTATCTACAGCAAAACAGTATGATTGGTCCAAATAAGTGAGTCATGGATAGTACATGTGCGGATCATGAAGTCTTATGCTAGAAAAAAATGTTTTGTAGGACAGTAGCTTTTCACAGGGAGGGTGAAGAGAGGCAGGGAGAAGAGGGGGGTGGTGGAACAGGAGGAGTTGGGTGGTTGTGTGTCAGCATGTCAGAAATCAGAGACAGATTTCTAATCCTCACTCCTTCTCAACACCCCCTCCCCCCCATCGTCCCGTCTGTTTAATCAGTCTTAACCCCCCCTCAACACCATCACTGCACCCCCACACCCCCACCCCCACCTCCCGCTCACCCATCTCCTCATCGTGATGTCACACTTAATCCCTGCCTGGTTATCTGCTGGGCTGCAGTGCTGGTGGTAGTGGGTGGGGGTTGTTGGGGGGGTGGGGGGTGGAGGGTTGTGGTTGGAATGGAGAATGGGGGCAGCAAGGGGGGGGGGGGTCTGCGCACCAGGAACCCCGCACCAAACTCCTTGCTTCATTACTCTCGCAAATCCCAGCACAAAAAATTTGGGATTACAGCTCTGCGCCATCCGCATTGATGAAAGCGCGGACTGACAGCTCAAGCTGCACAGTGTAAGTGCCTCCATTTCACTGGTGGAATGGTCACAGTGCACAGCGACCGCTCAAGTGTGAGCCGGTGTCTCACAACCACCTCAGATTATAAGAGCCGTTTACTTTAGCGTCCGTCCTTTCACTGGGCAGCTGGTGACTGGTGCACGGCATCGCAATTCACTCGACCCCGCTGTGATGCACAGGAACCGGCGGCAGCGATCGAACAGGCCGAACTCTGATTGGTTGAAAGCAGGAAGCTGATAGGCTGACGCAGAGTCGTCTCCTCCGCTTCCACCTTCTGCCTTTCCATCGCGCGGTGTGGCCGCGGCTAATGCCGCTGTTGCTAACAAGCTCTTTGTAGTATGAGTGAATGCGCTCCTGTTCATTGGTGGCAGCCCACACCGGACACTCAGTGGCCATCAGAGTGGCAGCGGATTACCGAGTCCCGTCTTTCCCAAGGCAGGAGACATTTATCGACAGGCCTGTCCGAGGATGGGAATTACCCAAATGGACAAAGCCCCTATTCCATATGGTGCGGGGCTATTAGAGATTATTAGAGGGCAGTAAGCGCACTGGTATTAAATTCATTATCTTTGCAGATAGTGGGTCCAGGGAAAGGAAGTTCATGTGTTCTATCTGGGGATTTAAACTGGAGAGTGGGGGGGGGTATTAACTTTTGATGGAGTGGGAGTGTTTAAGTGTGTGCTTGTACGTGTGTGCGTGTAAATATGTATTTATGTGCACCACCAATGTAATAGCTATAAATCACAAGTATTTTGTAGGCAGAGTGTGTGTGCGTTTGTGTAAGCATGTGTATGTGCGTGTGTGTGAGCATGTGTGTGTGTGTGTGTTTATTTGTGTGTGGAGGGGGTGGATGGTGTTATGTTTGTTGTGTGTGTGTGTGTGTGTGTGTGTGTGTGTGACTAGGCAGGGGGTGGATGTTGGGTGTTGTATACCCAATTAACACGGCTTACAATCATTTCACTGTGGGTGTCAATTTCTCTGCAGTGATGAGAGTGATAAGAGTGACCAGATAAAAAGTTTTAAAAGCCTTATGGTAAAAAGGCCGTTTTTTAGTGACCAGTTGCTGTTTCTTCACCTGATCGGATCAAACCACTGTTTGATAAACCTGTGAAGGTACAATATACAATTTATGAGTAAGGGGGACTAGATGACAGTCCCAGGTCTCAGACAGGTATATATACAGGGCACAACGTTCCCTGTTCCTGGTCTAATTCTTCTCCAAATATCCTGCCATATGCTTGATATCAGTTGTAATATCTGGCTAAACACTCTGCAAGCAAGTGCAAATCCCTTAAACCCCCTATTAATACCTCCAAACTGTGTCACCACAGCACACAGATTCAGTCATACACACACAACCTGCCACCCCTATTAATACCTCCAAACTGTGTCACCACAGCACACAGATTCAGTCATACACACACAACCTGCCAACCACACACTAACATGTGCTGATCCATACATTCAGCCAATCACAGATACAGTATATGTTAACAGTATATATTCATACACCAAAATGTAAAATATATTAATAGGCTACACACCACTAGATGTACGTACAGTAAGTACAAGAAGAATCAAATGTGCACCTAGAGGCATAATTACCAACTGAAACACCAAAATAACAAAATGCTGAGACATACATCCCAGCATGTACTGATGCACAGAGCCAGACCAACACTCCCTTTCATGCGTTGGTAAAATAAAAAGCACTCACTGCCACACACTGGTGTACAGAATGATACAGGGACATGGCCACACACTCCCCCACATTCAATCATGTACACAAATGGCTCTCTACAACTCACACAAACAAAGGCCGGATTCACCCTCACATAAACACACACACACACACACACACACGAATCCTTCAACACCGTATCCAGAACTACAAGGCATGTCTCCACACATCATCACTTACAGAGTCATTTATTCATATCCCGAAGCAGTCCTGCTTATTCAGCCAGCGTCAATTGATAGCACAGAGAGAGAGAGAGAGAGAGAGAGAGAGAGAGAGAGAGAGAGAGAGAGAGAGAGAGAGAGAGAGATCTTTTTATGCAGTTACATCACTGAATGTCACTGACTTTGACGGGCTTAAAAGGGAGCTATTTCCTGTCTTTTTTCTGCAGATTTAAATTGAGAGAGTTTCAAGAGTTGGACAGGAGCCCGCTTCTATGTCTCAGAAACATTCTGCAAAAAAAACATGGCAGCTATCCTAATACAACTAAGCTGTCATATGCGGGTCCTTACACCTGTGTGAAACCCATTTTCTTTGGTGTTTCATCACTCTCAAATATGAACAGCTTTGACAAAATACTGAAGTGAATGAAACCGTTTGTTTCCATGTTAGACTTTACAATAAGTAAGTAATCCACTTACTTAAAAAAAAATTATTGTCATAAATGTTATAAAATACATCTGGTAACAACAGAATAGCTGAGTATTTACAATGGCTCATGAAAACAGCGTGAAAACTCAGAACATTACCCACCCATTACATATTATATATACATATTAATAATTGAAGCATT
Organism: Ilyophis sp. 1 JC-2022; assembly: GCA_022702515.1. Taxonomy (NCBI): domain Eukaryota; kingdom Metazoa; phylum Chordata; class Actinopteri; order Anguilliformes; family Synaphobranchidae; genus Ilyophis; species Ilyophis sp. 1 JC-2022. The sequence goes on along the minus strand of CM040406.1, from coordinate 31,888,554 downwards.
TTCCACAAGAAATGTTTGTACCAGCATAATGAATGCATTAACTTTATTGTTAGAGGAGTTAAATATTAAATGATCTTTCAAGACTAGTATAATATAGTTATAATTTGGTATATGGATGGCCTGAAATGTAATACTATGATGTAAAATAATACAGATCTGTAGTCACTGAGTAATTGATATGTAGCTACTCAGTAATTACTATGTAAATGTCACAGTGATTACTGACAAAGGCGGATGCAGCAGGAAACCCATTCATTTGTAATTCGCAGGACTCAGTCACATCCACATGATGCCTGTTGCGATTTAAAACCAAATTAGCACCCTTGATCCTGCTCTGTTTACAGGGAACACAAAAACACACACTGACACTCAGCGCTTGCATATATTAACCGAATCACTGCAATAAAAACTCGCCATGCTTGCCTTTTGTCCTGCGGTTTCCAAGCGGCCATAAATTACTGAGATGAAGATTAGAGAAATCATAATCAATATTTTGCACAGTGAAATTCATCGGAGTGTTGAGCACGGAAGAGGACAAAGCAGGCCCTTGTTGAAATAGCCCAAAGCAGCGCACCTACCCAGGACCAATTAAAATCACAGGATTCAATTTCTCAAAACAACAGGAACCTAAAGATAATATTTGTATTTAAATTGCAAGAAAAGCCAGTCCACCCACCCCAATATATAGCTCTTATCGTGTTTGTTATGGCAACTCTGAAACCAACTGCGGTGACAAAGTTGGTGCAAACTACCCCCCTCCTCCCAAACCTCACCCACCCCTGGATAATGCCAGCTAATCCTAAACATTGTGAGGGAGAAAGAGTGAGAAAGAGAGGGCGATGTGAAAAAGACGAAAGGGAGGAAGACCAGCACTGGGGATGGTACTGTTAAGCTAGGATAGAGTGAACGTATGAAAAATATATGCACTGAGAGGGGGAAGATGAACCACAAAGTGAGAGTGAGAGAGAGAGAGAGAGAAAGAGAGAGAGAGGACATGGCACAGCATGCTTGCCACATGGGAGCAATCCACTTACTTTAAGTGATCAAGATTTAATTAACACAACACTCCGCAATTACTCTGTAATTAAAGTAATTTGGCCCCTCGTTGCGACGAGTATGTCATCACTCCACGGCCGCTTGGAAAGTGAGAAGGGGAGAGGAAGGAAGAGAGGAAGGGAGGAAAAGGGCCAGCCGAGGGAGAACAACATATTATGTGAAGATAAGGACAGAGAGCCAAAGTGGGACAGGGGGACAGAAAGGAAGGAAGAGGTAAGTGAAATGCAGGGATGAAGACAGTCTATCACACGAGACATTCAGTTGGAGTTCCGACAGTCATATTAAAAGCTACATGGTTAATAAAAGCATGCTCAAATCAGGCCTTGTGTTTTTCCGACCCACAGAGCTATGGTTGTGTTGATTGGTCCACATCAGCGGTTTGTTAATCCTTGTTTGGGACTATGTGTCCCTTCAGGCAAAAGGGACGTAGCCTTTGGACGTGAGGTGGGGAACCCAGACACAAGCTGGTGTGTGGGGACGTTTTCATTTCTCTGCTGGCAGAAGACATTTGGAGCCCCTTCTGAGGCATATCCACTGCCTCGAGTTCCTGTTCGAAAATGTCAAAAAAGCGAGGGGGGAAACTCGGCAGAGGTGGAAGCATCCTCTTAATAAGAAAAGCCCTCGCCATCACCCCGCCTGCAGGCTTTCGAAGGAGGAACAGTGATAAACAAACAAACGCATAAATAAATAAGTAAGTAAATAAATAAATGTATGGAAGAAATAGCAATGGGGGGGGGGGTGTTTATTTTTATTTTCCTGGTAATGTGGAACGCGGCTGCATAAATGAAGGGGAACAGGCGAGCGATTGCGAGGGAAAGATGAGTTCAATTTAACGCCGAGTGTGAAATCAAATTTAATATTTAATATTCATACCGCTCTGCGCTGAGCGCGTTACGTTTTTTCACCGCGCGAAAAATGATCAATTATACCATGAAAGCTATTATAAAGTGAGCGGCATCCTGCTGCCACTCGTATCAAGGAAAACAGGGGGTGGGAGCGGGGAATTAAGAAGACTTTAAAATACCCTCTCTCTCCTTGTTTGTGGCGGTGCACATCCATAGGGCAGGAACGCACGGACCGCTGACTCCCGCTTTTGAAGCTGAAGGAGGTAAACGCAACTTCGTGAACCGGGTGCGGATAATTAATGAGACATTTTCAGCGGCAAACAGTGACTAATTGCGCAAGACAGATATTGCGTGGAATTAATAACATTCATCCAACGCTTGCCACGATCCCCTACCGGTTCAATTTGCCGGGAGATTAAAATTACTGCCAAATTGACTAAATTAAAAGCGTGCAATAGCGTTTGTGAGTTTTTATGTTATTTTGGGAGGGGGGAGAGAGAAACTATCTCTAATTTACAGACTGTGATCTGCATATCAGTCACTCAGATGCATGTGGTATGACCTATTATAGAGATTACAAGGCACCTGCAAAGGTGCCCTCCATCCTCCACGCCACCTGTGGCACACAGAGAATTGCCATCAGAGTCTATATGCAAACAGCCTACTTCTTACATTTCTCTTCTCCTGTAAACTAAATAACATAAAGCCTAACTGTATAACATAAAGCCCAAATGGATTACTTGTATCCCAACTGGATAACAAAAAAACAAAAACAAATGGATAACATATATCCCAAATTGATAACATATCGGCCAAATGGATAACATATTACCCATATGGATAGCATATAGCCGTGCTGGATAACATATTACCCAACTGGTTAACATATGACTAAAATGGATAACATATTGGCCAATTCTGCGCCCAATTCTATACAGAAAATTTGTTGTGCTGTAGATCTCAGGCCCCAACCTTATTTACCACAGTCTCTGCCATTGGAGGACTGAAAGCCACTGTCACTGCGGCCACGGCCATGAAAGCTGAATTTCTCACTGATGAGCAGGGCTGGTGGCTCTGTTTCAGCCCATCCTGCGTCTAATTTGAACCAGAAGGCATCTTTGGGGTTCCTCAGGAGTGAATCTAATAAAAGGTGCTTTGAAACCCTTCAGGTGTCTGGCTGTCAAAGAGCAACATTAGCTGGCCGTCAATCTTTGTATCAGTGAGCGCTCCTGATCAGACATCCGGACACGGCTGCTCTTCATATCTGCTCCGCCCACCATACCTTCTGCCAGCTTCCCATCTGCCAGCACCTCTTCGTCACCTGCCCGCACCACGGGCGTCACATGTCTCCGGCTGATCAAACGCACCTGCCCAGGAGCCTGTGCAGAACACCGCGGTATGGGAGGGGCACCAAAGCCAGGTAAGGGAGGGGACCCGGCATGTGAAATTGGTGGTGAGCACTGTTCAAAGCCTCCTGCCTATACCTGGCTGATGCAGACTGATGTCTCCTGTTTTCTGAGGCTTTGATCCTCAGGGAAGGCCTGGCTGACAGGCATCCCAGGGGAGGCTGTCAAGGGGCTGCGAGAAGAAGACATATTGTCTCATGTCTCCTTCTCTTTCTCGCTCTCTCTCTTTCTCGCTGCGCGCTCTATTTCTGTCGGCGCAGACTTGATGGACTCCGCTGAAGGTCGGGCTAGAACACTTCCGTGGAGTGGCACTAAGCCCACAAGGCAGAACGCCTCTCCGGCAAAGAGGCCCCTTCCACCGTGACAGGACAGGAAATGGAATACTGACAGAGAGGGGAAGGGAGGGAGATGGGAGAGAGAGAAAAAGAGAGAGAGAGAGAAATGGGCACCTCAATTACTTCAGTAAAAAAATGCTCTTATGTAAATGAGCTCCAGAATTTCTAAGATATAAAATTGCAAGCCCTGTCCAAGGGGCGCCTGTTAAAAACAAATAATGCACTGTAAGGTGGTAATATATGGCGCTGCTGAGTGCTTTGGCAGTATTTCTAATTGCCCCGTAAAGCTCATTTACAATGTAAATTGTAATTACGTGCAAGTGCTCATTTGAGTTCTCATCAGAGCGAAGGAGCTGGTGAGCTGAGGTGGAGAACAGCGTGAGAGCGTAAGGGTTCTTTTTTATTTTTTTAGCGTTTTCATAAATAGGGCAGAAGAACTGCACTTGCAGCACATGTGTGTAAAAGCACTCTCGCACATTTGGTAGGGCGAATGAAATGAGTCCCTTCATTTAACTTTGTAGATTGGACATGCTTAGCTACTTCAATGTGCTACATGCAGCAGCGTTTCAGTGTTAATTGCTTTGGCAATACTTATTTATTTGTCATGGCAATAAGGCTTATTTTGAATTTGAAATTGGAGAAAGGAGCGTCGGAATGGCGTGCGACCGGGAGGGGCGGACGAGGTGGGGGGAAGAGGGGTCTTTGCTCGATGAATTAAACAGGCTGAATCTCGCGCTCCGCTGTTGATGCACCCCGGGGAGACGTGCATATTAATTAAAGACAAAAAAATAACAAACAGGCCTTTCTCAGGGAAACTGAAGAGCACTTCCCTTTTAATTACCTGCGCTTTGAGATCATCGCAGAATGAAACTGTTCGCATAGTAGGTCAATTGCTCATTAAATCCATATTCTGATGGAGTTAACTGGAGGGAGAGGCTTGAGGGGGGGGGGGGGGGGGGGTAGGCATGTGGGGGGAAATGTGGGGATGGAGAACACGGATATTTCCTCTCGAATGTTGGGTATGAGATATGTTCATATCTCAAGGCCTTATTGTTCAAGTACCTGTTTCGTATTTTATTTTCATTGTCGAATATTGCTGTGTGAGCAAACTCTTGGTGCCTGTTTTTTGTACGAAGGCATAAAAAGTAACTAAAATACAATGTGACATTGCTTCAGTCCACAAAGTCATTTTGGTATGGGATGAATTATATTCTCAGCATTAATAATTTATATTAGCCTGGTGGGTGATGGATAAACCATTCCACCATATAGATCTGTCTTCTGATATATGCAGATTTTGCTTATATATGCATATTTGCTGCTCAGGGTAAAGCATCCAGATAACAAGATTTTAATTATCCCTGCTACCTGATATGAAAGAGTGTCAGGCGGCCACCTGTACATCATCATGTATATTATACAATAGAATGTATGATTAGTCCCCTAAGATAGCTCATGTTAATCAGTTTATATACATAAATAAATAAATATCTTTCTCTTAAACCCATTTTATCCTTGATTTTCTATTATATTACAACTGAATAATGGAAATATATGTTATTTCACAGCAAGGGCTTATGGTTTAAAACGCTGACATAAATTGAAAATACTGTCCTGGACATTTACCCAGAATTCCACTGACTTGTCCACACCAGGACACCCCTCCCCTCAGTTCTGGAAAGATGGAACAGGCATGAGGAAATGTACTCTAGGTGAACTTTTTCATCCATACCCCTATTTCAGGGGCAACAGAGAATCCTCACTTCCAAAAACCCAAATGACGTTGGGCTGCCAATTCCCTATGGAAAAGAGCTACAGTTCTTCAGACCCAACTGCCAGTCAAATTACCGTGACTGGCCCAGACGGTGAGAAAGGCGCATACCAGACCGGTACATTAGCACCTGAAATGAAGGACCTTAAAAAACCTGTTAAGCGACGGTGTCTTTGTGAACCCCAATCTATCACTCTGAGAAGCAATTCCACTCAAATGAACCGGCTCTTTGTACAGTATTACGGAAGTCATATTTTGAAGTACGCCATCGTCGTGTTGATTTAAAATCCATGAAATGGGTTTAATACATCCTTTTTAAAGTTGAGTGTACCTCATAGTGGATACGTGCTTTGGAGAAGGGGGTCTGGTTTTAGTCAGGAAGTGAAAGGCAGGATGGGAAGCAGAATAAGACAGCACGAGCATGACTACTGACAGACCTAGGGTGCATCCCAATAGTCGAAAAATGCACCCTCCCTTCCTCCACTACCACCTCCTCTACTCCGTGCCCCAGAAACAGATCTTTGTGTTTTAATCTAATGTTGCTAATTACATCTTAATTACGTATTAATGGTTACATATTAACTAATGTCTCGACGCAAACCGCAATGTCAGGTACATTGTATACTGTACATGCAAATACTTGTACTCAAAACCTTCAGACAGGTTTGCATACTTCCGGGTAGGAGAGGAGTGGTAATGGGGGAGTGGAGAAAGGGAGGTGGGGAGTAAAGAATATTGGGACACAACCCTAGGCTGTGTCCAAATCAGAGCCCTATCTAGTGCCTCCTGTGTATTGTGTACTAGCATACTGTATACTGCTTATGGCATACTGTTTATTGACATGCAGTATGCAAAAAATATCCTTCATACTATTATCAGCTAAAACCCAGAAATAAGTATCATCCGGGAATATTAAGAGCACTAAATTTTATGAATTGTCGCGTACTTAACAGCTTTTTAAAAACGTATACTCAACTGGCATACTCAATAGGCAGGTGCGCTGATTCCCAATGCTCTCCTGTGTTCGGTCTACCACTCCAAAACTCCCTAGGCCTTCCTATTAGATCAAAAGGATGACCCTTTGACCCTTTATGCCTGGAACCGGTAGCCAATCTGTTTCAACTCAAACATGCATAAATAAACCAAAGGAGCTGGTCTAAAACTCTAAAGAGATTATCTTTGCTGCAAATTATGGCCTGGCATGGCACTCTAGTCATGTTTATTTTTATTTAATGTATTTATTTGTCAGGGACCATGTACAAAGCTCAGATAAAAACTCGCTCCTGAGTAAGTGTACAACAATAACAGTCCATTTTCAGAGACAAAAGCAGGTAAGACTGTGCGTGTGTGCGTGCATGCGTGCATGCATGCGTTTGTGTGTGCATTTGTGCATGTGTGTATATGTGTGCGTGTGTGTGCGTGCGTGTGTGACAATGCATGTACATACACACACTTATGTGCGGGCCCATTTTCTTGGCTCGGAGAGTCCCTTCTCAATTCTTCGTTCCTGCAGTCAGACTCAGCAGTGTGAGTGTACTGTTGCCAGCTCTCCTCCCAACATACACATCTCACTCTCATTCCTAAAAATAAACAGGCTATCATTGCTTGTGATTCCTAAATGAGATGGAGTCTGTGCTGGAGAAAGGCATTGTAACTGAAAGTAAATTCCGGCAATGCAGATTCTAATTTGGGAAGCTGCAACAAACAAGATATGCGCGGAAACAGAATTAAATTAGGATTTTGTTTTCACTGTGAGCATGGACACTGGTATTTTTGCAAAAACAATGCGTGAATACTGGGAATATTCACCTTGCTAGAGAAATGTTCTATTTTGAATGCAGCCAGAGAATACTACACACTGCGCTACACTCACTGGCCAGGCTCTCAACTTGTTTGTTCCAGTTCCTTTGCCCCCATTTGACAGCTCAAAAATATGTTGTTCTTTTCACACTTTTATAAATATGTCTTTTTCACTAGAATCCCTATTTGGATTGGGAAGGAGCCACATAGCCTGTGGGAAGACCGCCCTCTTGTGGCCAATAGACAAGCGTTGCCGAAATGATCAAACAGAAATAACGTTTCCTCTCCTCAGAGACTTCTGACGGGCGTTTGACTCCATCTAGTGCAAGACTCGGAAATCACCCCCAGCTGCTTTCTGTATAAACAGCGGAGAGACTGCAGAGACACCCCACTGGAGAGACGAGAGTTCCTATTTTTCGATTCAGCTCAGTTATCAGTCACTTAATCTGAGCCTTTGCTCCAGGTGTCCCATTAGCCGTTGGTTGGAAGGCGCCTCTAGATCCCCCGGCGCTATGGATCTCCAAGGAAAGGATTACGCCACTGGCAGAAGTATTCATTTATGACATCATTTGATTAGAGGACAAATAACATGACTCTCAGATTGTAGTAAACATATGTATTGTTTTAACTGGCTAATTCAATGAATAAACTTGGCTCAAGAGCACACCAACAGTGCCATAGGCTCAGTGCTCAAACGATCTTTTTATTGTTGAGCTTCCTACAACCGTATTTCTAATTTCTTCAAACTATGCAAGGTTGTGCAATGTGTTGACATGTTGTCTTGCTTTGTAGTAAAGTATTATGAGGGTCTTGGAACAATATGTTTAATGTGCCCAATTAGTCTATGAAATCATCTAAACATGTGGAAGAAACCTGCTCTGGAGAAGAAAAAAACTAGTACTGCAACTTATATCGGTACTTTTAGGGGCTGTACACCGGAGACAAAAAAAAAAGATTACTTAGAATATAGACTTTACCACTGAGGTTATTTTAAATCAGCAAATTTGCCCTTGAATTTAAACCATAAAGGCATGGTGAAATCACACACTCAATATTGAAGGTTCAGATTCCTTGATTTAGATTAATCGTTTTTTTTTTCTCCATTGTTTTTTTGTTCTGTAGTCCTTTCAAAAAAACTATTTTCAGTTGGCGATGTTGGTTAATTGGTATAATAAGAGATGATGCAATGTAACAGCAACCCCTCAGAAAGAACCTCTAGGCAATTTAGTTATAATTGAATTGGGCTTCCAAAGAGCACCACAAGGGGGTGCTAGTTACGTATTTTGAAAATCAAATCTTTTTGCAGCTGCAGGTACCTGCCTGACACTGAAGAGTTTAGACACTTGTCGAACTTACTTTCTTAAAACATTTCTCTTTTTTTTTTTTTTTAAATAGTCATGAAAAAAATTGTATATTTTAAGGTCATAATATATGACTGACAAATAAATGCTAATGCCCTTCAAACTGTTGGATTTTGTAGAGGTCCATGTTAGCTGTTGAACTGCAAGAACATTTGTACAGCCATTGTGATCTTTTTATGAGAGAAACCTAATTTAGGGACAGTCTTCTCACACACCCTCAATTAGAAACCAGCTTGGAGATGACAGGACTGACTGCAGTATGGTTACTCTTCCAAAAGAGGGAGCCAGCAAAAAGAAACTGTTCATCCACACAGCTGTTGGAGCCCTGCCTGAATCAGCTGACCACCCCAGGACAAGGTCAGCCCAGGGTATCTCGAGCCAATCCATCTGGGAAATAAAAGAGAACATTCATAGAAGAGAGGTCAGGTGACACACTGCCCTCCCTGCCTTGGAGAGGGGGAAAGAGAGGGAAACATGTAGGGTTAGAAGCAGCCCATTAAGTACTAATGCAAAAAATGACTGCCTCATCCAGCCATATAGATCAGTGTGTGCAGGATTCCACATCTGATAACAACAAGGTTGGGTAGAGATAATTATCGCCAGCCTGCCACCAGTTCTAAAACTATTACCATGACTAGTTGCATTGGTATTGTCTGTACCACCCTCCCTATCCCTGTCTCTTAAAAGACCAACATGTCTTTAAAATCCTGTGTACTCAACGTGAAATCTACATCGATTTGTCTGTGGTTGGTACATATACGAGTCAGTGGACCCAGCCTTTATATGTAGGTAGTGGCCACAAAGATGAAAATACCAAGATGAAGTAATTCACTCAATAGGGCATAGGGCCACCTCATGCCGCCAAAATGGCTTATATCCACCACGGCATAGGCCGATCACAGCCTCTGGAATTCTGCAGGAGGGATGAAGCACTAGTCTTCCACAAGAGTTAATCAACTCATGTCTTGTTGGAAAAACTGGAGGTGGCTCATCTCAGAGGTCATTCCAGAATCTCCCATACATTCTTGATTGGGTTCAGATCTGGTGACTGAGAAGGCCATAGCATATGGATTAAATCATTGTCATGCTCATCCAACTATACATGACCGCATATGCTTGGTCGATAGGGCACTGTCATCCTGGAAAACAACCGTCCCAGTGTGAAAAAAAATGCTTCAGCATGGAACCAAGGAGGATCACTCAAAATCATTAAGTAGTGATCTGCATTGGCCTTGCCTACTATGGAGCGCTCCATAACTATACCAGGAGAATCCACCTCCATGACGTTACAAAACCATCAGAACTCTTCACTCTTGGAACCAAGCACTCGGACCTCTGGGCTTAGGCGTGTGCCAGATGTGTCCTCGTCCATTCGTAAAGAACATGGTGAAGGATGATTCATCTGACCATCACAAATAACGAGTGGTTTGTGCAACCCGACTATGATATCCTGCACTGTAGAGTTTCTGAAGGACCATTCTTGATGACACTACCTGTGTAGTCCAGTAAATTTGGAGTTGCTCATCTGTTTAGCTTTGCATCTCATACTAATGAATCTCAAATGAGTGCAGACATCATAGTCCAGGAGTATGCTCTTACAACCAGTTGCCTTTTGTTACTACCTTTCTGCCCACAACCTGTATATACAACGATCAGCCACATTAAAACCACTGACAGTTGAAGTGAATAACATTGATTATCTCACTGTTATTTAGGTTTTGTACTCTAGCACTTTATACTTTTGTACTTTGAGTTTGAAAGGATACAATGACACTGAGGTTGAAGTGCAGACTGTCAGCTTTAATTTAAGGGTATTTTCATCTATATCGGATGAACCGTTTAGAACATTTTGTACATAGTCTTGAATGCTCTGGCCTGACCTGGCCCTGTCCTGGCCTCAGTCACATATCTCACTGCAACACTCCCTCTGGACATTCAGACAGCAAATGGACATTTCAGCAAATGTAACGCTTAGTTGTTTTTTTGTTGTTTTTTGTCTCTTGTCCCAATGACCCCTTAAAGTACATGACTCCAGATTAAATTACAACCCTCTTAAAATACATAACTTTGCACTAACCTGATTTGTAATGTCGACACATTTGAATGGAGGCAGGGGACAGGAGAGTGATTTATCGATCAATTCCCATTACTTTGGGGGGAAATCAAGAGATTGGCTCTTCGGCGCAGAGTGGGTCGGGATGGATGGATGGAAGCCAACGTTTATTTAACTGTGTGGACACCGTCCTCTCTTCCTGTCCCATTAACACTATGCATTGCTGAAGTATTTGGTAATGTGTATTTGGGTGGGAATGGATGGGTGGGGAGAGGCCTTCATCTCCACAGTGCTCCTACTCAGCCCTGACTAGCAGTTCTAATAACCCAGCTGACCGAAACACACGGCCCCAGTTTTCCGCTGACCCACCTTGGCTGTAGGTCAGCTACATCTGGGACGAGCGGGAGGTAGGTCCACAGCAAAGTGACCTTGTCTAGATCTCAGGAGACCGAGGGGAAAGCAGGCATGTTTATCCTACGTGCAAAATACCGCAGGTTATCGGGCTCACGCTCTGGGGCAGTTAGCACCGCGATTCACACCGGAAGCAATTGAACTTCCTGAAGTGTAAGATGGCTCGGCGCTTCTCCGCCATCTTTTTGTTGTGGTCTCTCGGTGTCCGCCTCCATCGTAAGTAAGCATGCGCCAGTACGACTATGAACCCGAGGAGTGACTTGCGTTGACGAGGCCTTATCGTATTGGGCAGCACGATGACACAAAGAGTCGGTGTAAAGAATACCATATTTGACTCCAGAATTCCAGGCGTCTGGAGTATTCCCTGGGCCTCTTGCAGGTTGTTGTGATCCTCACCTGACACCTGTCCTCTACTGAAGCAAATAGTCGGTTTGGGCTCTGTGGGCTATTTCAGGTACTCAAGGGGAACATAACCGCATAGCATTAGGTCGTGGCTCTATTTGTGGCTTAACTATTCTGAAACGGCTCCTGGACTAAATTTGAACTTCGGTGGTCTATTAAGCTCAGGCCATTGGGTATGTTCACGGGCAGATATACAGCAGCACTGGACCCATGGTAGCACACTGGCCTACGAGTCTCATTCAAAACTATACAGATATTGACAGGCAAATGCAATGACTCTAAAGAGGAATTACAATTTTGACCATAAGGCAGTAACATCCACATGACAACAGCAAAAATAATAATGATAATTCCTTAGCTTTATATACCCAGACCTGAATAGGTAATTAACTGAATAACTATTTAGTTAACCGCAGATTATTCAGATGTACTTTAATCAACCAAGTGACACCTAGAATTACTCAAGGCATCCCCTTTCAACTGTTCAATTTAATTCTAAGGCCTGTGGAACAAAATAACTCAAATAGGTGCAGGTGTCCAGGAAGAGGAGTGACAAGGTTGCCAGCTTAGGGGATTTACCCTTGAAATGTAAGACGTTCCAGAGGGTGAGTGATGGTCCATCGCTGATTGGGATTTTAAAAGACAATACTTGGCAAAAATGTAATTTAAAAAAAAATAAAAAATTAAATTTTACGTGGGAGTCGACAATGAATTTGGCGAAATATTTTAAGAGAAGAAAGGGCATTTGGTGGGCTTTTGATCATCTGAAGACCCGGTTATGTTATCCTCGCTGTGCTCTAATGACAAATAACACCTATGTATGGTGCCACCTCAAATTGTGTGACTATCCCAGCACTGATAATGCAAAGTTAATTTTCTAATTAAACTATACAAACTGCCTTTGTATAGTTTTGCTGACCAGTGATGATGTTCCAAAGTTCAACCAGCCTACAGAAAATGGAATGTACTCTGTGGTACAATTAGGAAGCGGACAAAAACAACTTCAACAAACCCAACTCTGCTACCAGATTAAGGGCCTAGCAAATCTGTTCTACTGCACTGGAGGCCTTCCAAAAGGGCTTAATATAGGCAGGACAGGGAGCTGGACAGCAGTCAGCATTGGGCCATTCCCACAAAGAGCATATGGAACCCTACCGAGCACATAGGCCTATTCAAATGTCACATTCAAGCCCCAACATCCAAACCCCCCCCCCACCCCCTACTGGGAGGATAAAAAGACAACCAACAAACCAGAAGAAAATTTTAAAATGTATTTATTTTTAGTAAAGTAGGCTTTGAGGGTGTCTCTGCACCCTGTGTTCATACAGAGGTTCAGCACAAATGCAGTGGCAGTGCCCCCTGGTGATGGGAGGACCAGCCCCAGCTCTCAGCTGAGGAATGTTAAAAGCAGGGAGGTGCGCACACAGTGGGACTGGGGGGGGGGGGGACAAAACCCTCACCCACCTAGGGAAGGTCAAGACGGGCTGCCATCTCTTCTTGGGACCGTGTATACTCTGCCATCCCGTTTGTAGTGTCAAGCTGTATTTGGCCTCGTCTTCAGGAATTTATTTAAAACCTTCGGGGGTGCAGTCGTCGCAACTGAGCTTGTGCACACGCATCATCTCCTTGTTAAATGCATGTCTTTACCAATTGAGGAACAGTTTCACCTTGACTGCCCATACTAGAGTGCGTAAGCCCCAGGGCCTGGAGGGTCTTCGTGATTCTTTAGTGAAGCATGAGATGGCAGCTCCACAAACGGCCTGCTCGTGACACACTGCATCGAGGGGCTCGGATCCGCAGCAGAGAGCCGGACACGACCCCTCTGCAGGCCGGCCGCTCCGTGTCAAAACACGCACAAAGCCAGTCGATTCCCCCCCCCCCATAAACACAACGCTAAATCAATTCTGTAACCTTTGGCTTCATGCACCAAAACATGTTGATTTCCTGTTGGAAAGAGGGGCGGGCCACCGCGGTATTCCGGGGCAAAGTTCCTGCTGAGTTTACGGGAATATAAAGCCCACCAGCACAGTAAAAATCTGGAAAAAATCTGTAAACCTTTGACCACTCATAACCTGAAGTTGTGAACCCTATTTGGCGGAAAAGCGGCTTGAAAGCGCACCGCTTCGCCTGACAGGAAAAAATAACACGGCCATCACTGCATTCAAGCGTTATTCATACTTGGCAATCACAAAACCAGGGCTACCAATGGTTCGTGACTGCAAATGCTTTCAGTCCAGTAGAAGAAAAATATTTTTAAAGGTTTGCACAGCTTTGGCTATGTGCACTACACACCAGCACAGTCACAAGGGGCACAGTCAAATCGTTCAGGGCCTGCTTGGAAAAGGGGAGCGCATGCGTGTTCGTTTCATCATGCTCAAGTGTAGCGTGGTAGTCCCTTCAAGTTAAACAATGCCTCTCGTACTTATTGCCACATAATTTAACCTCAGTCCTGGGAAACCGCTGCACGAGCCTCTTTCCAGGCGGCTGGATTAGACCGTCCAGGCAGGTGACCCGTTATCGGCGCGTGGGTGCATACGGCTGCAGAACTGCAATGCCTCGGTGACACTTCAGCTCGTCCGTGGAAGCGGTCACCGTTTCCCATGGCCCTCTTATCAGAAACGGAACAGCGCTAAACATATCGGCTGTCTCCCGCGGACGCCAACGACGTCGAAGCCCGGACAGTCTTCCCCTTTAGCGCGCGGGTTTGGATAAGGACGTGTCCAATCGCGGGGTCACACGGACAGTCTCCCCCTTTAGCGCGCGGGTTTGGATAAGGACGTGTCCAATCGTGGGGTCACAGCACTACTGTGATGTATGCAAGGGGAATACAAGAAAATGTTTGTCAAAAAAAGCTGAGTGGCCTTATCCTTATCAGATTTTATGCCTCACTAATAGAATATGGATTCTATCCTTCTTCACAAAGAGATTAAAGAGGGAGGGATGGAGCACCTTTCTTGGCTGATAGACTTTGGTTTTAACAGCGCCAAGTCTGTGCTTCCAGTGGTGCTGCTTTTAGTGCCTTGAATTTACTATAAGTAGCACCAAATACAAGTACCCGTTTGGAAAGCAGAAATGCTCATGGCAGACCAGCAGAGAGACTTGTATAACTGGCACTCCTCAGTAACTTGACAAAGAAAAGTAATATTTGGTATAAGCCCTTTTAACAGTAGACTGTGCCCCTCTTTAGGACTGAAGACTTTGTGATGAAACACAGCAAGAAAATAAAGCTTAGAAATCAACAGTGCAAGTTAAACACAGTGAGAGGGGCCATTTGTGTGTGTGTGTGTGTGTGTGTGTGTATGTATGTGCGTGTGTGTGCGAGAGAGAGTATACCGAGGGTGGCATGCGGGTGTGGCTGAATGTGCGATCGGTACTGTGCGTTCTCCACAGGGAAAGCCAACTGAAACTAGCGATTCAAGTGAGATAGAAAAGATAGGTTTAAAGTAAAAACTCACTATGAGCAAGAGCACCAGAGCTCAATAGTCTGTGTATTTTAAATACATTCATTGTCATGTTCCACAGGTTCAATCCTGTGGCTTCTTATTGCAATTAATCATTTTTAAAAAAACAATAGAATCGTAAAATTATAATTTTGTCTTAGTTCTGACGGAGGAGATGAAAGGAGAGAACTTGCCTGGGAGAACAAATCGATAGCCACGCTTGTACATGCAGACACACCCGCACGAGCAAGTCCACATGCACACAATGGTATTTAAGAGAAAATATATTAACATCATTTAAATTAGAAAACTGTACAAGGGCCTCAGTGTAGTAAAATACTCATTTGAAAGAAAGAGGAAAAAATTCTGTGAATTTAATTTCTTTTTTGTATGTAAACCCCACCCTCCCCGCTCATTAAAATAGTATTTTTGTTCCATGTGGTAAAAATATTCCCAGGGGCTGGCTGGGACCCCAGGCACTGGAATCCAACTTTATACAATATTCAAGACAAAACATTTTTTAAACAGTAAGATGTTCCCCAAACCCACAGCTGGATACCTACTGACCTCCAGCTGACCTCTATACTGCTACATGTTCCAACTGCCCTCACCAATCAGAGTTGAGGAACCAGTGGGGAGTAGTTAACCAGTTACCCACAACCCCCCTGGCCCCTTTTGTCTTCCTCCCAGACAACAGTCCAGCTGTCTAGCCCTGTAAAATCATAGGCCCCTGCACTTCTGAGAAGCAGACAGGGAACCACAGAGCACACAGCATGGCGTCCCCGTTTGCTGCCGTTTGTTGAGTTTGGGGCTAGTAATGCAAATGTGGCCCTAGCGTTAGCCTTTCTATGTGAGTAATGTGAGGAACTCTAAAAATGCTCTGGATGCTAAACTCAGTTTAAAAGCTCTGATGGATGGTTAAAAAATAGCAGCCCCGTGGAGGAAGTGTCCCCTTGCCCTGGGTCTGCTTTAAGCCCGTCTGTGAGAGCAGATCATGTGGAAGCTCTGGAATGGCCAGTATGCGAGCGAGGGAGGAGCGGGGCCAGAGGCCAACGTCTAAACATTAAGGGCGGTCCTCTTGGTCCCACACTCAATCTGAAGCCACACACGAAACGCGAGAGACTGGACCAGTTGACCAGGTCCACTTCTACAGACCCACGGTCAGTCTTGCAGCAGCAAACCCCGGCGGGCAAACGCGCTTTGCGCTACGGAGCGCGGCCGCGCAAGGTCACGCCTCCTCCCGAGGCGTGTTAAAAGAACGACAAAAGACACAGTTTGCAGAAATCTAAGCTCGAGCTTCACAGTGCACCCTGCCCTCCCTCCGCCCGCCCGCCACCGCCCCCCTCCCCCCTCTGCCCCGGGGCCCGGTCTCAGTCGATGGGCCCCTGGAAGATGAGCTTGGCGCAGCCCTGCGTGAGGCTGAGCGGGGAGGCGCAGAAGGGGCAGGCGGCGTGGAAGGCGTGCGTTCCGTGGGGCAGCGGGATCTCCGCCCAGTACTTGGCCGACTTCTCCGAGCAGACGTGTCCGCAGGGCACGAAGGCGTGGGTGGGCGCGCCCGTGTCCACGTAGAAGGCCGGCTCGCAGCCCAGCCACAGGGGCACGTAGGGCCCCACCGCCCGGCACATGGGACACTCGCGCTGGGCGTTGGGCTCCTGCTCCGAGCGGTGGCCCCAGTTGTGATAGCCGTGCACGTGGCCGCACGCCAGGTAGACCCAGGGCTGCTTGTCCTCCAGGGAGCTCAGGGCGCGGCTGCGCTGCATGCTGGGGAAGGCCAGCGTGTTGAGGCCCACGGGGCACTGAGGCCGCGCCGCATTGATCTCCTGCCGCAGGGCCTCAAGGTGCTTCTGGGTGGGCGTGTGGAAGAGGCCGTCCGCCGTGCGCCACAGCAGCGTGGCCCCGCACAGGTCCACCAGCGAGCCGTCCTGCAGCACGTTGCTCTCGCTGTCCACCTGCAGGGGGCGGTACAGACTCCCCTCAGCGCACACATACATGCAGCACAGAATTACCAGCAAACTTTATACTTCCGCACACCCAACGCAAACACAGGGGCACAGAAAATACATTAATAAACTTCACCATGACGTAGTATTGTATTTGCAAATACCAGTGTGTGGACATTGTATTCATTTGAAAAAAAAAAAAAAAAACAGAATGATATATGCATTTCAAGCTGCACACACCGTCTGAACTGTTCACCTATCTAAAAAATGCATAGGGACAAAAAGAACATAAGAAAAAAATCACTTGGGAGATGGAAAGTACACATTACGCCATCGCGCAGTTCAACTTGTCACCTTCCTTCCATTCAGCATAAGCCTTTTGGGAAGGAAAACCAGCAGGTCCACATTCCAAGCTATAGGCGGTGAAGGAGCGACAATCACTGCTGTGCTAAATGCTCCTCCCAAGGCTGCACTCAAGGGACAGATACAATCCATTTTATTTCTGTACGTTTTACACAAAACAGAAAACGCGTGGGAGATTTTACCATTAAACGGAAAGCATGTTTTATAGCCTTGTAACAACTTAAGTGCCCATCTTTTCCTTCCTCTGCCTCCTGTCAGTAGAGGTCACCTCTACCAGGAGTCCTTGTTCAATGAGTAGAGAAACTACATGAATTCTCCAAAAAAAACAATACTGTTATTGCTCCAGGTTCCCCCTCCTCCTGGCTGATCAACCATATTTATGCACATTAAATATTTTGTTCAGTAGCAATTTAGTTATCACCAACTCTGGTAACCGTGCTTTTTTTTTTGTAAGATCAATAAAAAGTATATGGATTTGTACAAGCGCAATTATGGTTTGAGAACAATTCAGTCGAGTAAAGCCACTATTTATGAGAAAACATATTTCAGGAATAGCTTACAATATCCTCCAAGTTCTTTAAAAGCATGCCCAAGTAGTGTAACTAAATAATATGAATTTGTTGCTTTCTACAGCTGCCACTTTTTTGTTAATCGAACTTGTTCGAATCTCAGGAAAATGTAATATTTTGAATATGTAATCAAGGGTTCAAAGTGTAGTTCCACTGTCTAGGTGAAACAAAGAGCCCGGTTGCGCTCATCCTTATTGCACTCTTGGTAGCGCTCGATATCAAAGAGACCGATAAACAAAAAGCCATGTTTATTGTTTTGTCTGGAGGGCATTATTTAGGTAGCCTAAATAAAGTTAATGTGCGGGTCATGCTATCCGCGTAGCCTGTAAGCTATAAATTCAAAACGGGGGAGCCAAGAACCTCGGGAGTTCCATTAGGAAGTATTACGGCTATGCCGTTGTAGACCAAGGAGATCGCTCAGTTCAGTTTAAGTAAGCCATGTGATTGTTGTGTATTAATTATGGACTTGTGCGTTATTTTTTCTTTGGTTTGAGCATCAGTTTCATTTGAGCATCTACAGAGTCATTTTACTGCTGTGAATGCCATCCTTGGCATGGTTATGATTTTCCCTGGTTTTATTTTCTTTAATAACACTTCAAGATACTGTTGTCATTACTTCTTAGTTAGCCTTCTAGCCGAGCATGTTTAAGCAATTTAGCTACAGGTTTAATCGGAAATTAAAGTTGGCCCATATGTTTTATTGAAATTGTGATGGTAGAAAATTCGAAGGAATTTCTCTATATTATGAGATTCATTCCAACTCAATTTTTGGAAAAATGTGACAGCCCTAATGTGTAATTAAAGAAACCAATGTATGGAAATCCCCACTCACTTGAAATCTCACCGTTCCGATGGACTTGTCAACGCAGTCTTTAAGATTTGTTAGTACCCGAAAAAACAACTTTCCCCTTGGAGACAATGAAGCATTCCGCCCTTCTCCACTGCAATGAGACGTGTGCCCCTGCAATCAGACGTGTGCCCCTGCAGCCATAACTCACCAGCTTGCCCCGGGTCTGCGCAGAGCGGGTCTCCCTCAGGGTGTACACGTCCCCGCAGACAGAGATCTCCCTCCACACGCCGGGCTTGGACTCCTCTGTGAACCCGCCCTTCGGGTGCATCACCAGCACGCCATTGGTCGTCAGCCCATCCATGTGACCGTCTGGGTTCTTCCACTTGGCTGCTTTTTCCTGGAAGGGGTAAACGGATGACTTAAGACAGGCAGAAGTGGTCTGGAATCAGAAAGTCTTAAGATGTGCTTGAACACATGCATGGAACGTCATCCAAAAGTCCCAACTTAAGCGAGGACCGAATCTCCAGTTCCCGAGCACACACTGACCCCCAGGAAGATGTTTTTAGAGGAGTCAAAGCCAGCTGCGTAGATGCGGGCCATGAACGGTGGGTTGCGCTCGCAGACCACCCTGCAGGCAAAGCGGGAAATGGTGCTCTGTGTGATGGGGGTCTCCTCCCCCCCCTGGCTCCCCGACACCGTGTCCGTCACCACAAAGTCGATGGGGCTCTCCGTCGACCTCCCGATCTGACATGAACAGACACATCATTCACACTTGTCAAATATTTTCAAAATCATGGCTGGGATTAACGTTCACGCCCAATGATGTGTCCGCAGAACCAGCCGATCAATTATTTTTCGCTTTGCGAACGGTCGGCTTAGCTGCAATAGAACTGGGCCCCTGGAGGGACAACATAGGACACTTGCAGGTGTCCAATCGACCAGGTAGTCACTAGTGTGTGATGAGGCAGGGTTTAATCTTCCTGTGTGATATTATAGCCAATCAGGCATCAGTCTGCAGGACTCGGTCAACAGCAAACACTGGGCCAGACCAGATTCAAAATCAAAGCCACTGAATTATGAATGAATGCCATAAATGGATGCTCTAGTTTAAATATAATTTTTAACAATGTTAAGAAATGATTACACTGAAAAATAAATCAAGGTTGTACATGAGAAGGGGAGAAGAATGAAACATGAAAATCAAAAAAATTATCTTGAAATGAGTCATACTACGTAGCAGCATAGGTAGTACTAGTTTCATGTTTTAATTTTGCTATGAGTGCAATTATGCTTAATGTGAACACTGGCTTTGAGGTGCTGAACACGTGTATAACTGAAATACCTGAACACTGGCTTTGAGGTGCTGAACATGTGCAATGTTAAATAAGCGGCATGTGCACAGAGCAGTAATATGACTACAGGACTGTACTGTGCATATGAACAGTGCTGCTTTTCCTCAGTAGATTTAGATTAGTGCCAGAGGCCTGCACACTTCACATGTGTTCTCCAGGCAGCACAATGGCTACAACTCTCTCCAGCTCAACTAGAAATAATCCCAGATTGGGCAGACAGATAATTCCTCCATAATACCATAAACCTTGAAAGCTTTTGTGTTGCAGGCTTGTGTTCATATTCCAATTGAGAGATTTGGGAAAAGAAAACGCAAAAAAAGGTTACTTTATACTGTTGTCGGACTAGCCGAGCAGGTTGAGGTCGGTGTTAAAGAGGGTGAGAATGGCTGCGACCGCTCTCTTACCTGGAACATGTCTGTGTCTTTGTCATGGCAGTACTCGACCACCACGGTCTGGTTCCGGGAAAGAGTGTAGGAGATGCTGTGCTGCCCTCTGCAACTCACCGCCTGAAACAGAGGCAGAGAACACACCTATTCACACACGTCTGCTGACATCACTATCGAAAAGCCACCCATTTCAGAGAGGAAAAACGGAATTTAGACTATACCGTTTACATCCTGACGGTAAATTACAGCTACCGTAATTTCCGGACTATAAGCCGCTACTTTTTTCACACACTTTGAACCCTGCGGCCAATACAACGGTGCGGCTAATCTATAGATTTTTACGAGCTAACGGCCTCCAGGGGGGCGCTCTAGCAGGAAGCGCAAGAGCGAGACAGACAGAGATAATGCGCCGAGGAAGACGCTAGTTTGATTGTGTTTTGAACAGCCGTTTTGCGCATAATGCACACACCCTCATCATGGAAAACACACGAAGAAATGCATATGATGCAGCTTTTAAGTTAAAGGCAATCGATCTGGCTGTCGAAGAAGGAAATAGAGCTGCTGCAAAACATTTTTAGGAAACGTGCCTGATTATTACAACGGTATTTGCATTGGGTGAACGCGATCGCGATCGCATAGCAAATACAGTAAAAAATAATAATCGGTCATCAGAAAAACTACCAATAATAGGCCCACAAAAAAATAACAATTACGTAGGCCTACTGATCGACATTAGATTCGTTTTATTGGGCTATTCAACAACGCGATAGGGCTACTTACTTTTTCCACCTCGCTGGTTTAACTTGCAGGGCGAACAGGCTAATCCGTTTTGTTTTTTTCCTTCGTTTAAAAGTTATTATTATTTTTTTTTTAATCCTGCGTTGTTAACATAGTAACGGATGCTCGTTTTTTTTATAAAGCAACATTTAACCAGGAAAACATGACATTTCAGTGCAAATTATGTCAATATGTCATTTAAATGTGTACATTAATAAAATAATAAGTTTAACCGACTAGTATTTCTGGTGCCGACTAGCGAGGGTAGCAACGTTGAATCGTCTAGTCGACTAAACGCGCACATCCCTACTGTGTATCATCTTTCTGTGTACGTAAATATCTCATGTTACAACGTGGACACCTGCGGCTTATAGACAAGTGCGGCCTATATATGTACAAATTTTTTTTTTCTTCTAAATTTCGTTGGTGCGGCTTTTATTCAGGTGCGCTCAATAGTCCGGAATTTACGGTAGTTAGCTTTGTGAAAAAAGAAAAAAAAACTTTCGACAGCTGGACAGTTGGTCAAGCATCAACTACATTGCTAGTACCACAAAACAGAATGTTACAATAATATTAATTATAAAAATATTAGCAGGAATTTGATTCAAATTGAAATAAAAAACTAACATAACATAAGAAATGATGAGAACATGTCATTCAGCCCAACCATGCTCACCCATGCCTGCATCCACACACCAGGAGCACTCCAGCTGAGCTGCGTGTGTGAGCTGCCTGTGAGCCAGTGAATATTTTACACACAACAGTCTACACGGTACCACAGGGGAGGGCTAGCATCCACGGCGTATATGCGCAATTTAGGTAAAGTACCTTACTCAAAGGGACAATGGCAGTGCCCCACTGGGAATCGAACCAATAACCTTAAAGTGGCAAGCCCAGTTCCCTGACTATTAAATTGCACTGCAGATACAGTATGTTGAACCTGTAAGCTCGGTGGCCAAATAGCTGGCCGAATAGCTTGCATCAGTGTATCCACATTGCTGATGCGTAGCCTTTTATTGATTCAGAAATTACACAGGAAATTAAAAAAAACGTACATTTTAATTAAGTCATTAAAAATGTAAACATCACAAAGATCTTACATATTTTCCAATACAAGTTTTGCATGAATTTCTTTCTTTTTTTTCGCTTTATTTTTTGGAGTATAATTTTGGAGAATTGATTTAAGAATCAGGATAAAAACCTGATAAATCAAGGTACTTAATAGTTAATACCCTGCTTTATAATTGGACGAAATGCAGAGAGTACTATATATGTAAATCAGGCCAGATAAGGGTGTTTACCAAGCAAGTAGAGAATGTAAAGAATGTGGCCTAATAAACGGTGTCTGAAACTCGCAAACTCAAAGCGCTTTCCCATAACGAGCCAGCCAGGGCGGCAGAGGCAGAAAATGACCAAGAATTTTAAACAATGAGAGTACCTCGCTTGTATAAATGAAGAAACATTGGAAGAGATTTGTGCCATAATCTTTACTTTAAGGTCGCTTAAACTTACACGGCTACTTAAATATTTGTAAATACGTGGTATTCAGAGTGGTACTGTTTCGCTCACACACAATAAAAGAGCAATAAATCGCCGCTTTACAATCCGTTTGCGGGCTTTGATTTTGTGCCTTGTGTTCTGACCAATCACCTTCTGACGCACCACTTTGGTGTGACACGAGACATTCGTTTGGCATCGCCTTGGTTAACTCCTATCCATTCGCAGCCCTAGAGATACCTAATATCTGTACTGAACCTACATTTCCAACATGCAAATATGCTTATCGGAATTCTATATGAAAATGACTGATGTAGATTGCTAAATTGTTCTAGAATTTTCCCCTTTTCCCCTAGTTCGGAATGCCCACCCGCATTCATCAGTGCTTGTGGCTGCAACCACCACTGTGGATTGCGGAGAGTGCAGGCAAGCATGCTCTCTCCTCCGAAGCACTTGATGTCAGTCGCCACGTCACACCGTGCAGTTTTGCAAATTGGGCTCTCGCAGACGTAAGTCTAAGGAAGGCGCGTCATGTGCAGCTCAACAGGAGAATGGCGGGCTCCCAGTCAACCAGCAGTGGTAATTTTCCGTCATCCCAGGGTGGCTGAAACCGGGTGACGCCAACGATCTGCTGGCCCCAGTCAGCACTGGCATTTGCCTTTAAAATATAACTGGCCAACTGCATAATCTACAACAAAAAAACCTGTCAGCATCTCATTGTTATACTGAACTTAGAATAACAATAAAAGGGGGTTTAGATGGACCATAGCAAACCACAGCCAAAGTTAATTATCAACATTTAGACCAGCTGCATTTCTCAACATGCACACAAGACACTAGCCACTAAAAGCTATTTTCCCCATCAGTACCCTGTCATTTCCAGTACAATTACACAAACTGTACAGTCGCTGTGTGTACCGTCTGAAAATAAAATTCCCAATTAGCTTAAATTTAGCCAATACTCAAGAAAATATGTCATGTTTTTTTGCTGTCATCAGGGCTGTGTGCAGCCTTCCTCCAGCATGGTCGGGCTGGAGCCACATGAAAGAAAATGAATAGTGTACAAAGCATATTTAACTATCGTTTACCATAAGCCGTTTCTTATGGTTTAGAACACAAAGGCCTTCCTGGAATCAGCTCAGCCGGACATGCGAAGGCTTTCGACTGTCAGGTGACCGAGTTTGAGTTAGAAATGCGCCGTTCGGCTTCCTGGCCGAGGGGGGGGGGGGACAGGGAAAAGAATCTCATGACTGGTTTCTGTCCTCACAACTTCAGCGGATTCAGGTCACAAACTGGTCCAACGCCAAGAGTCTCTCAGCGAAAATTAAAGCTGAGCACAATCATTTTATCGCTTGAGTGGGGAGGGCAAAACCTCCATTATAACCACAATAAAAAGAATCAGAAACCAACCAAGAATGCTGTGGGACAAGCAGAAAGAAGGGCAGAATATGAAGCTAATAAGTAACACAGTGACCGTGTTGCTTCTGCCTTCCTTTAAAGCGCCCCTCCGTCGTTCCAACGGCTCCCTCCCGCGCTCGTCGGCTCAGGGAAGAAACTGCCTTTCTGTCTCGGTTTAAGAAAGCAGGCCCCCGAGCTGAATAAAAGCAGAGCTGCCCGCTTTTGTGGCGTGTCACACGCTCTAATCGGCGCTTTACATTTTTGCCCACATCTGCATGACGAGAGCGCTTGGCACAGCCCAGAGAAAGTGGGTCACGTTTGTGAGACCGTGCAGCCGGCAGTGGAGACTAAGCAGAGGCAGAGTGTCACAGCGAGAAAGAGAAAGAGAGAGAGGGAAGGATAGAAAGGAAAAGAAACATAAAAAGAGAGAGAGAGAGAAACAGAGAGCTGTGTGACTGCTCAGATAACAGTGCCGGGCGATATTCATCGACCAGGGACTGGGAGTCTGGTGGGTGCGACTGTGTTGCACAAGGACCCCATTTTTCTCCCTCTCTGCAGACTGGGGCAGAGAGGGGGAGGGGAGGAGGCAGATGGTGGAGAGTTTCCTGCATTTGGATCAGAGGCAACATGGGGGGTGGGGGGTTTAACAGTTTGGCTCAGCTGCAGCGCTAGCCGTCGTTAAGAAAGCGCGCACCCCCACCTCAAACTGCACTGGGGGCTGGGTGGCCGCCAAAGCCCCTCCTCAGATGACGATCCCTAGACTCACTTCACAGCTCTGACTTAGCCCAAGGCTCCTCCCCCACACCAGAATACACCTCCCCTCTCACTCATTCACACGAGACCTGCCTTTGCCTTGATGCCTGCAGAGTAACACAAGTGTAATCAAAGACGGCCCAGATTACTCTTCACTACGTCACGCGTGTACAGTGTTCCCTAGACGCCCGTGTCACAGCAATACTTTAATCCCTGCCACTGCTTTAGAGACCCCCACAGGGGTTAAAATGGCACCTACCGTTCCTGCCGAACACGTTTCCCCACTTAGCTGCTCTAAAGCGATCGTTCTGAATGTGGCTGACCCTAGTGTGTCTGCGCGAGACCACCGCGCCGAGCTGGACGCCAGCGCTAACGGCGGTCACGTGACCGTCCACGTGCGTACAGGAGCGTGGTCACGCTTGAGGCTGACGAAGGGGACGTTTTCTCTCTGCCCGGACACAGCCCGCGGAGACTGGCCAATCCTCTCACGGGTACCCTCGTGACATAATTCACTGAGGCGAATGGGCTGAGAGCTGCGCTTTGCCGAGGCGCGGTGAAATTGGCGTGTCATGGGGGGGGTGGAGGGGTGGGTGGTGTGTACAGCACAGAGCCCACAGCTCACTTCCATATCCTACACCTCAGTTCAGCACTGAGGGTCAGATAGGGCACCCAAAAGAGTGCTGGACACAAATAGTATGCAGAGGCGGGGCTGGGTGGGGTGGGCAGGAACAATGACACGGCCATCCCGAAAAGAAAGACATATTGAAGAAAGGAATCTTGAAGCAAATGCCATGTAATTGGGATCAAGCCAGAGATTAGAGAGCTAAAGTGGAGAATTGAAGAGTTTGTCAGCGCAGCGGAGGTCGGGCGGCCAGCTCATTAATGCTCAGGGACACATGTGGGAAAGCCAGCGAGCGGAGCGTGTGGCTGAGAGGGAGCGCCAGGGAGGAGGTGCGAGGGACGAGGCGCGCAAGCAGAGCTGCCGAGGACGGACACGGAAGAGGCGGAGGAGGACCCGGGAGAGCCCGTTTCAAAAATCACGTGTGAACACGACAGGGGTTCCCGCATCGGGGTGTGGGGAGGGCGGCGGAGAAGCGGAAGAATGGCGAACGGGAGCCCTGCTGAGCGAAAAGGTCCGAACGAAGCGGACCGACCTGCCCGCTCAGGAGCGGGCAGCTCTCACGATGACACGCCCCCTTGACGGGGAACGCCGACGCGCGGGAAGAACGAGCCGGAGACCGCCAGCTCCGGTCCCGTGACGAGCGAAAGAGGGGCGAAATGAAGGCAGATCCTCCAGAAGAACGGCTATTTTCAGCCCTCTCCGTTCAGCTGTGGGGAGGAACGCCAACAATCCCTGCCATTTCCCAAAAACCCCTCAGACCAAAATACACCCAAGCATTTCACAACTGAAAAAAACTAAAAAAACAAACACGGTTAGCAGGGCACGGCTTCCTGTGTGAGAAACGCACCAGCGCAGGCTGTTCGGGAGGAGAAGTGGCAGCGGGAAGGAGTTCTGCTTTTCCAACAAACATCTTGCCGTCGCTGTAACCGCAAGCCCCGACGCCTGGCCTTGCTTCCACCGGTCATCCCATCCCTCTCTGCTCGTGTAATAACTCTTTAACGAGCGCGAATAACGTGTGTGCGTTCGCATATGTATGTCAAAGGTTATATTTTATTCTCTGGATTAAACGGGTTGGACTGAAGAGGGCCTGTGCCAGAGACACCGGAATGCAACTTCCTCCCACATCAGTCACCCACTGCTGCTCTGCAAGACTGGGCTGCCACCCTGCTTGCGAAAAAATAGTTTCCTGTACACGTCCCGCAGACTGTGCAGCCCAGTGGTGAAGCTCTGATGCGTGGACAACTCAGTGAGACCAAAATAATTCTCTAAATCACAGCAAATTTATCGTTCATGGAAATGACAATATCAAACCAGCAGCATAAGCACAAAGATACTGGCGAATAAGTATCTCCATGTACCCACAAACTAGCACTGAGAAGTAACAGAAATCAACGTTCTCTCTATTGACAGTGACTACCTACCTTCTTTTTCCAGCCTGCATGACTTGGAACTGCTCAAAGTAATGGGAGAAAATAGCTAGCAAAAAGCTAGTTAACCAATTCAGTATCATCAATGTACCAACATTTGCTAAAATCAAAGTAGCCTGTGGCCCATCCATAAGCACAGACAATGAATACATTGACCTGGGAAAAACAGCATTCATAAAAAATAAAAAAATGTTTAAAAAAAAATGTATGAGACGTTATGTGATTTTGTGCAAAGTGATGATGTCTGGAACTTTTTTGTGGTTCCCTGTTCCCGCACTTATTTGTCCAAACACCAGCTGATCAAATACCACTCAGAACCTCAGCCTCTCTCTGACAGGCCCAATGTAACCCACTTTCAGCACTGCCTCCCCCCCCCCGCATCCCCCAGGAATTACCACCCGTGAAAACCTGCCTAGCAACACTGCCAACTCCTACCTCCAATCAGAAGAAAGAGGGTCACAACCCCAGGAGGGAGAGGAGAGAGAGAGAGAGAGAGAGAGAGAGAGAGAGCAAGAGAGAGAGGGAGAGAAAGAGAGAGAAGCAGAGTGGTAGAGAAGAAAGCAAAGAGGTAGAAGAGGGAGTACAGTAGTCAAGAGGAACAGAGAGCAGATTTGAATTCAAGATCAACAGTCTCCAATCGGTGGCAAGGGAGATCCGCGAACACAGGGCTTGTTCACAGGAAGAGCAGGAAGCGAGAGTCAGACAGAGTCAGACATAGGAATGATAGGGGAGGAGAAAAGAGAGCAAGAAAGAGGAGATCAGAGACTCCCAGAGCTGGGCTAGAGAGAGGAGACTCAAAGCTGTGTCTGCAGGTCTCGCACAACGGAGAATGGGCATGACTCACTACCACTCCTCTGTGGGAAACAGCAGAAAATCGCAACATTTCTTTGGAGATGAGTCCAAACTGAGTCCCGTTCGTTCGTTTGCGAGCAGGGAACAGTTACACCCGGATCTCATCTTTTGGATGTCACTTTGTCCTCCTCCCCCAGACAGGGCCTGCACTCAATGAGTAAGACCTGTGAAGGAGGCCTTCGCTGGACTTCCACCAAGCATCAGACGCTTAAGCCATCTGATCGCAACTCCTACACTCGCTACAACCACGGCATCCGAAGCGTGCACACACGCACGCGTAAGCCAGAAGAGACCTTCCAGTGCGGCAAAAACGCGTAGGCGTTCGATCAGCGTGGAGTGCAGGCACCGTCCGTAATCCTCCAGCCCCACAGGAATTTTGGGAAGAAGAAGGACACCACAGTCCCCCTCACGAGCGACGCATCCTGCTTCCGGCCACTCACGGGACTCATCTAACAACTAACACCTGGCAGGTGGTCCCCAGGATCGCAGCTTGGCTTTTCTATTTTTATTGCGAGCTGTGGAGAGTCTGTTAACTCTTCTCATGAGTTCTCGCGTCATGTGTGCGCACAGTGCTGAAACTTCGTACCAACTGCCCTCTAATCGAAACCAAACGCATCCAAACACAGGAGGCGAACTTAATGCCGTCACGAGATGACGTTAGTCCGGCACACAGACGAGGGCATGGTGGTGAATCTTGGGTCCGGTGGCCCGTCTCTCAGGCAGTGACCCCTTACGTAAGCCCACACCCTCCATTCAGCACGGTATGATTCACAGCACAGCTTGCGCTAGCTCATCTCAGCCACATCCTGTGAGGAGACGGTAGCACACAACTTTTGGTTCACACCAACCTCCCACCCCCGTACCACACCACCCACCGGGAACAGGCATGAGAAGGAGATAGCGGTGATTACGGCTGAGCGGAGGAGTGTGGTTTATGGAGAACGGGAGTCGGAATTCAGGGAGGGGGGGGGGGGGTAGAAGAGCATTGTGAAATGCATCTCTCCAAGAATTGTTAAAGTAAACAGGCCCTTGCATGTTTGCGGCATTGCTAAGCTACCAAAATAAAGGAATGCCAGAAGACCGACATGTTGTTCTGTTCTGGGCTTTGTTCCTGGCAAGCGGAGACCGGGGAGCGAAGGGAGAGGAGCGGTTAACCCCTCCAGAGCTCCCGTCTCACGGCGAGGCTCCTGACCCTCTCCTGTTGGAGTGGAGGTGGGAGAGCTTGTCCCGGGGGTTCGGTAACTGGCCGGTCCGGACAACAGGGGTCGAGGGTTCGCCCTCCCTCGCCCGCACGGCGGTTACCTTGCTCGCCTGTGGAGAGTTGAGGATGTGCACCGTGCTGGGCTTGACGCCGTTGGCTTTGACCCTCCGGTACAGAGCGAAGCGGCTTTTCCTTCGGCCCCGGTCTCCATTGGGCAGGGATCCATTGTAGCTGCCGGAGAGGGAAGAGATGGTCGTTATATCTCTGCGTGGAACAACGTGCGCATTTACACACCTCTACAAATATTCCACAAATACAATACAACCTCTCTTTACCTGCAGGTTGTGGATAATTGCATGCCCTCCTGTGGAAAATAACTTTTTTTAATGTGACAAATAAGACAAATAATAAGATTAGTTCTCAAGCAGTTAAGAGCGCTCAGACAGCAGGAAAACAAACACTGCTGGAATGCGTAAGAATTCCAGCGCAGGCATGCAATGGGAAGGTTTCCCAGGAGAATTTGAACATAAATTATTTGCTTAAGTTGCACTCTTATCCAGAGTAACAGAATAACCAGTCTACATTTAGCATATTACCTACTCATACAACAGGTTATTTACTGAACAAAATCATCGGGTTTAGAACTTTTGGAAAAGAACCCACCTGGGAAATGGACCAATAACCTATCTCCAATACCTCTCTAATGGACGATGGCCGAGTACCAGGGGCTACCGTTCACATTTATTGACCACCTACATCAATCAACATCATTTAACAGCTCCGCAGATGTTGGCTCTCCCTTTGACAACAGGGAGGCCGTTAGCACAAGCGCAACACTGCAGTCGTAAGCTCAGTCTTAAAGCACACAAGGATCCATTTTGGTGGCGGCTAATATCGGGAGGCGCTACCTGGCGCCAAAACAAAGCGGTATTTCACAGGGAAACGTGTCATTTACGAGCCTGTAGTTCTGCCCAGAACAATGGCCGACAATAAGAACAAGATGAAGAACAGCAAGAAGGAAGGAAGGGTAGGAAAACAAAAGGAAACGGCGATGACCTCTCGCGGGTGCCGCGGCGCTGCCCTGACGTCACAGAAAACGGGGCGGGACGCTCCCGTCGTTCCTTCGGCTCACGTGCGAGCGCACGCGCTATGAAATATTCAAGCGTCTCTGTCCCCCTCAGAATCTGTTTATTTTCATTCAGAAGTGACACACAAGCGCTCTGTAAGCCCCGAGAGGGGGCAGAACGACACAGGCCCGTCCTCCTCGGGCCTGGGGGCGGAGCCGCGCGGAGCCACCTCTCCCCGGGGGGTCCCTAATGCCACCTCCCCCCCACCGGGCCCCTGCCCCGGGGGAAAAAAGGCTGGTTAATGAGAAAAGCAGCGCTTTCCACTCCCTAAAGAAAACAAGGGTGACAGGGAGGCCGGCCGTTAACACTGATCCCCCGCTCTCTTCAGATGAGCCTCTTTTACGAGCCCCCGACGACAATGCGTCGCATAAAGAGCACCTCGTCGTAAAACAATACAGCGGCTAAGCCTGGATCCCTTACCCCGGGGGCACTTCAAACAGAGGCAGGGGGGGTTACTCAGAATCACGGTGAATAATCATAGATAATCACGAAACCGACAGGCCAGGCATCATAACAGGCCACTTGAGTTAAGAGGCATCTGTGGACCAAAAAACTAAATCTAGAGTTACACACAAGCGATACCCTCCAGAGAAATTAGTTTTAAGTATTTCCATTTTTTTACATAATACAAGCATCTTGGATGACAAAATAATGTGAGTGAAAATATTTTCAAAAACATTATTGTAGTGTAGGTTTCAGCATGGTAGAATACATGGTTCTTCAGGTTAAGACCAGAGACCCATGACCCCTATAGGGAACAAAAATGAATTGCCAGGTTGTGGGAGGTTATATAACACCAGGCCAGCTTCTGTATATGAACTTCTTATCACTTCACTTTGGCTCATTTGCGGAAGAGATGAATGAAAACATTACATGAATAAGTGCTATGCTATTACTACAAATACAAGATATCCTAAAACTTCAATGTTTTTTTTTTTGCTTTACTCCACAAAAGTCTTTGTTTTGAACCCCTTAGTATTAAAATACTACTAATAATACTAAAAGCAGTAATTTTACTGCGGATTTCTGAGCTTGGGCTTATTATCGCAGCGTGTTATTAACAAAGCCTTTTTAATGTCCTCTCCAGGATGAGACGACGTGTTCTCAAAGTGAACGCTCTGTACCAAAGCATGTTTTGGAAAGACTGTGGTGGCAGGCGGTCCACAGGTGGTCATATTCCACCATGGCTCCGCTCACCCCCTCTAGATAACCTTTCTTTTTTCTTTCTTTTAATTTAGCATAATGTTCTAATATAATGTAGCTTTGTGAATATACAGTATCCGTCTCGTGGTACTTTCTTGAGTTAAAAGTACAAATCGTTGTTTCTTCTGTTACCATTACACTAATAGATTATTAATGGGCCTCTGTGCCTTTCTTGGCGATATCGGATTTTTGTATTCCCGTGTGTTGCGCTGATGTTCACCGCTTCCGTACATCGCTCTGTGTAAAAAGAGTGATTGTGATGTAATGTAACGTAAGGGCACTCGCAGGACCTGACCTGGCCGCAGCCCAGATGGAGCTCTCTCTCCACCTCCGTCAAAACGCGTGCAAGACACAATCACTCCCTGGCCCCAGCACATGCATGCAGCACGCAGGAGCGCGCGATGCACACCGGGGCAGGAGGGCAGGAGGGTATCCATAACAGTGCCGTTGGGGCTGACGGGCGGCTCGTCAAGTTAAGGGGCCCATTCTCGTTCCAGCGCACGGATACGCCCCGCGGTTCGTGATCAAACCCCGACTGGCTGGTAGCCCCGCAGGGCGACTCATAATCGCCAGTGGCGTCGCCCTGGGTTAGCGAGGGTTCAGTCTGCAGGGATCTGCATCTCATCGTTCTCCAGCAATCCCCACTGGTCAATCGGGCACCGGCCAGTCTGCACGTTAAGCTGCACATAAAATGTCTTCCTCCAACTCATCTTTTTTATTATTATTATTTATTTTTTTTGCTCGTTTCCACTTTTATTTTCAGACTGAACGTGTACAACGCTCGACTAACAACGCAGAAAGCTGAGCCTTTTTTGTTTTTTGTTGCATTTCAGTGGGTAAAGTTGAAATTGAACAGCGAACATGGCAGTGTACACACTCGCAGGTGTAATGGCTAACTACAACAAGGCCACGGGGCTTGGGAAAACCCAGTCCTTGAATCCTATTGGGAATTTTATGCAGTGATCCCACGATTCTGGAATCCTCGTCAGAATGCGCACAAAGGCCTGGTTGCCAGGGGACATGATTTAGTGTGGGGCCCTGTCATATTGATTTCTCAGTATTTACTGAGAAGGGGGCACCCAGAGAATAGCATGGAGGGCTAATCTCAGTACAGTATTATACAGTATTCTCTGCAGGTTTCAGGGACTCGTGTAGTTTGCCCTCTCAGGGAAGATGTTGCCCCTCTCAGCCTCTCCATAACCCTCCGATACTGCAGAGCTGGAACAAGGCTAAGATGTGAATAGAGGCGGGGCTGACTGACCGGGTTCGGCATGCCTGCCGTTTCACGGCGCTTCCTGCAACCAAGCTAACGCAGCTGTATAGGTCACGCTACATACTGCTGTCAACCTAGATTAGGACGCCTCAGTGTACTTCATCTGCAGTGTACTTCATCTGCAGTGTACTTCATCTGCAGTGTACTTCATCTGCAGTCGAAGGCTGAGGTTTTCTGCAAGAACTAGACCTCATTATTTGTTCTGAATGTTTACTGCAATAAGCGATGGCAGCGGGCTCTTTCTCCCTTTCCAAGTGCACCTCCTTTATGGCACCAATTCTGCCGACGGCTCGACCCGAACCTCTCGCGTACGCAGATCAAAATCAGTTCCTGGGACATCACTGCTGTTCGCGGTCTCCTCAAAGTGCCCTTTCTCTTGCAGTGTTTCTCTTGTAATGCATTTTACTGCTACATGTGCCCAGGGACTGCAGCTTTTAGTTTTCTTTAATAGTTTGAAATTATATTAGCACGTACCATTTAGTCATTTATGTTAAAAGCAGGATGTGGCCCCTGACAAAAAAATGCCAATGAAATAAAGCGTAAGTAACTAGAGAACGCAGAGCCAACTAGTTCAGCACAACCATAAAAGCATGTACCTTTAGACAGAAGTAAGCGAGCCTGCCTGGTCGCACCAGTGCAGTGGAAGAATGGTAACAGTGTGCGACTTAGCAGGCTGAGGGCTTGTAAAGACCCCTGAACTGCTCCTCTAGCAGGAGGCTAGCACACTCCTTTAGCGCCACAAGCACAAGCGCTAATGAGATGGGTAACAAAGCCCCTCCTAACTTTCTGTGCCTCCAGAGTAACAGCCAAAGGGCTCGTTTAATAGTCCGGTTCTAGAACAAAAGATTTCTCCGTTTTGTGGAGCCAGAGCACGTTCCCTCCCGTCAGTTTGTCTGTGTCAGCGACAGTCTATTTTTTTTAATAGGCCCCCGCCCCCAAATTAAATCCCGAGTCTGCCATATAAAGAGACTGGTGTTGTGAGGAGATAACCAACGTCCTGGGGCAGGCGACCAAAAATCTGCACCCACCAGCTGTCTTGTACAGCTGGGACGACCCCATGCTTTTGCCCCCGCCCAAGAGCAACCGTCCTTCTGTTATTGCTACACCCCTCCGCCAAATACACATCCCTGCTCCCACGAAACACGCCGCCTTTTCTTCTCCATCCACAGAGAAGGGTTTATAAATGGCTATGAATTACTTCCCGTGGCCATTGGACCTTGCGCTTGCATTTCCATATTTACACACAGCTGAAGATGATCCGACGATACAGGGTCAGCACCCATAAGTGCGCCCGCCTCCTTCCGTCCCTCCGCACGAAGCAGCCAATCCCAGAGCCCCTTCCCCCTCCCCCCACCTGGGCCACCTGTCAGCCTCTTGGCCAGCAGACCGAGAGCACATGGTCCCAGTTGGGGTGTTTCTACTGTAGGAACCGGAAACGGGGACACCAGAACCCATGGGCTGCCAAAAAAGAAGCTGGAGAGGTTTCTACTGGCGTTCCCATAACCGTTTTCCTGTCGCAGCACTTTTCCTGGCTGCTCCTGTCCGTCACGGACTGTAGGCAATCGCAATTTTCCTTGCGGAAAAGTTTAACAGACAATCTTCCAGTACAGACAGCAGAAAGGTCGCGACTCTCTCAAAAACGTCAGCCCGTTGGTTTTTAACAGCCAGACGTATTTATCGTTGACCTCTCCCTGAGATAAGTGCTCAGTTTGTAACAATTAAACTATTTTCTAGAAAGTTCTCACTGCCTGTGTCTAAGCTCTGATTGCGGAAACAGTACTTCACTGTTCAAATAAGGCGCATTGCCATTCTGGCCGAACAGAACACCAACTAAGCAGCCAAAGCAAGCAATTATAAACATTAAAGCAAAGCTATTTTAGGTCTAGCAAACTAAGTCCTAAGATTTTTGAGCTGGCTAATCACATGATGAATCAAAGAATGTACTCAATACTCAGCTTACGCTAATCAACCGAAGAGCGAGGTTTTTTTTGTTTGTTGTTAAACAGCCATTTCCTTTCTTACTTGTATTTTTGTGAATAGAACTGATAGCACAAACTCCTGATATTCTGTGCCTAGCAGGGAGTGCAACAGCTAAGAGCATGGTTCTCAATTTCAGGGAGCTGTAAACACGGTTGAAGAAGAAAGGTGTAACTGTGCGTACTTCTGGCTCCACCTCACAGTAGAGCAGGTGGAACAGGAATTCCAGCTGCAGGTGCCTGGTTACAGTTCCAGGAGTAGGGTTGAATGACTACACTTATTTGGCGTCAGACAAACTTGGCGATCCATCTAACCAGTCTTCCCTCACTGCCAGTTTGCAGTCTGAAAAAAATAAATATTTGACTGGATGCTGGCTCATACAAGACAAGTTTAAAGACATACTGGACTTTGTTCGAACACAATGTTGTACCTGGCCAGGATACGAGTTGTAATATTCAAGCTCACCTTCATGACTTGCTCCAGTGGTCAGCAACTGGCCAACGAAGAATAACGTTTTTTCTCTCTCCATTCACTCCCATTGCATGGTGAAAG
The DNA here is from genome assembly GCA_022702515.1 of Ilyophis sp. 1 JC-2022. Lineage (NCBI taxonomy): Eukaryota > Metazoa > Chordata > Actinopteri > Anguilliformes > Synaphobranchidae > Ilyophis > Ilyophis sp. 1 JC-2022. The sequence continues at coordinate 31,853,615 of CM040406.1, read as the reverse complement.
AGGTCTCAAAAGCACACTTTTAGCACATAAACGAATGCAAACAACGCGGATTATGCCGATATATAAAATCACGACATCTGGAACTGTACATTTGAAAAGATAAAAAGCTCCATTCTTGATATTTTACACTTATTTTACACACAAATAAAATCTGGTCGTTAGCTTATTAACCTCCTTGTTTCCTTCTTGCGCCCGTAACAGTGAGGGGTAACACCAATCTAGAAAGAAGTTTGCCTGCAAAAATGAAGCGACTACTGCAATTTTCCCACTGGGTGACCACCAATGAAAGCAATCGGCTTAGTATCATTTTTAAGTTGAATCGTGGCGTGAGAGATGATTTTAAAGATTTGACTCACGACACGAGACATGGCGCACATTTTTGTTCCAGAGATTTCCACAAGCAAATCAGATGCTCTGAAAGAAAGCTAACGTCTTTGACCAAATGAAGCATCGGAGATTATCAAACTAAAAATTAAAAATGGTTTCCTTCATATTTAGCTGTTAAAATAAAGACTAACAAAATAAATTACTTTGCGGCAGCTCTGCTTTTGCAGTTGTATAGCGCCGAGTATGCTCTTAATGGAAATACATGGAGTAATTACACTTTTTTTGGCAGTTTCTCCAGAGAAAAGTTGTGTAATTAATTTCAATTGAAAAGGTTTGGTGTGCCACGGGTTTTCCCTGCCATAAGCTTCCAAAAAAATATATTTGAAGAACTTTCTATCCAGTCTTTGACTTTGCACCCAATTTGGAATGCCCAATCTCATTTTTAGGCCCAACAAATCAACTCAGTGCAAATTAACTTGTGTGTGTCCAAATAATGGGTTACACAGTTAGCACTTATTTTCTCTCTGCAGTACACGAGCTGATCTACGCAGCCATTGCAGCAGAGCTCGGCATTCCTTGTACAGCAGGTCAAGGCAACCTGCGGGGACTCCAGATTCCAGAGGAATTGTCTATGCAATGACTTGGGAGAACCACGAGAACCGAAAATCTCCCTCCCCGGATGACTCAATTTCGGACTAGGCATCGCCTATGGAACACCTGCGCACAATCAGCACTGGCACGGCGAGGAACGGATTCCAGACCGTGGGGTGATTCACTACGCCGAGGGCAACTGCTTTATCTGGACATGTCATGCGGGAGACCCTTAAACCTGGCTTTATTATGGTATATTTGAATGTACGTTCACACTTCATTTCTGCAGTGCAGTACCCGGCTGCAAAAAAAAAAACCCAAATGAACATACATGGTTTTCATAAAATGGACAGACTTCATCAAATGGAGTACACATTAGTGTTGCCCTTTATCAGCAACGTAAATGTGAGGCTTCCGAGACGCAAGTCGACGCGGCTTGTTTTCCAGTTACAAAGCGAAATGCACATTTAGTGTTTTGCAACGCAAATCCACATTCTAGGTCATGTGGTTTGAGGCCTTTCCCTCAGTGAAAAAACAGGAAGTCTCAGAATCTGTCAGACCACTCACTTCCTGTTGAGAAGAATGTCCATCTCAATCCCTTCTCGAGATAATTGTTGTCCCTTTCTCCTTGACTTCGGTCAGATGGCCAGAGGATTTTAGCCGCTTGCCTCAGCATCCTGCCTTTGCCACAGACGGGGATTAGTTCTTCTAGACTTCACCTCTGCTCCTCTCTCTTAAGCAGAGGCCTCCTCTGCCGCCCACAGCCAGGACAGTGTTAATCGGGTGGAAACTCTCCAGATAAGCCAACATAATGCCCTGGCTAATCAGGCCTGCACTTCAGCACAATCCCGCAGCGTGATTTCAGGAGGAAATGCCGGCAAACGGAAGGGAAAACAGGGAGAGTCCCGGCAGGGAGAGGCCTCATCTCCACAAATCCCCATCCAGTCCGAGGGTAATCTCAGGGAACGAGACAGGACCTAGCGGCTGCCTTCGTCACAGCGCTGGCCTCACACTGAAAGACAGTGTTTGATAAGGAGGTGGGCATCTCCATAAAGGACAAAGGGAGCCAGGATGGGGAGGTGGGGGGGGGGGGGGGACAGGAAATGTATTTAGTGTCCTGGCCAAAGGATAATGTATAAATTTTAAATATAAATTTTTTTTTTAAAAGGCCAAGCGGAAGATCTCAGAGGACGCCTTGACATACAAACTTGATTTGTTTCCATCATTGTGTAGGTTCACCATATAGTCACCAAGCACTGACCACAGACAGTTTGTTTGTGTGGAATCTATAAGCTGTGCACAACAAGAGTCCTGCTATAGAATATGAAGCGTGTTGCAGCAAAAGGTCATGTGGGAGCGCATATTTTCACTGACATACCCGCCCAGACAGACAACGGGAGTAATCCCATGATAACGTTGCGCAGTCCCACGGTTATAATATTATGCCGCAGTTACGCAACACAGACTTAATGAATCATTAACAGCCCAGTGAAGCCGTCTCAACAGACACAATGAGTCTCCAGTCTCCACCATCTTCCTGTCCTCTGGATTAGTGGGACCTCAAAATGCATTCCTCAGTGGCAGAGCCTACGGGTGCATTTAGGTCACTTGCCTACAGTGTATTTTCTGTTAACCAAAGTGGGAGTTCTATAACAGGGTGGAGTATCCAAACCTCGCTTGGGGAAGTGCATGTGTGCTCGTCCTTTTGTATTCCGCTCCTCTCAACTCCACCTCTGACAGGGAGAGAAAAGATAGGCTGTGTCTGAATCAGCACCCTTCAATACTATTCAGTATGCTTGTTGAGTACACTGGATAAGAAGGTTATGTAGCCGAAATGTTCTCTCAATGTAGTGTACTTAAAATCCCTGGATGATATAATTATTTCCAGGTTTTTCGCTGATAATAGTATGGAGGATATTTACTAAATAGTATGCAGTAAAAGGTACACATTATGCCAGTACACAGTACATAGGACACAGGATGCAGTAGATAGGGCTCTGATTCAGACACAGCCATAGTGCCTGCCAAGAAAGGGAGCAGGGCAAAGAGTCAATCAGACCAGATGAGAATATTCTCAGCTGTTTTGGCTGGCATGGGAGTGTTCATTAAAAGCCCAATACCCTTTTTCTATTGTAAAGGGGTGAAACCTTACAAACATTAGCTGGAGGCAAAGCCAGTGAACCCAATACAGCGCAACTGCCTGTCCATTGTATTACTCACAGTATTACTTACTGTAGCACAGAATGACTCATTGTATGCAGGTGTCTGTCTATAACACAATCAGACACTGGTCTTTATTAACAGTTCAAAGTTGAGGTTTTCCCAAAAACTAGATTCTGCATTACATCCAAGGACTGACATTTTTGGCTGTAATTTTGAGAAGTTTCACATTCATGGTGACTGTACTGATCGTACAACGGCGGCTCCTGTTGGTAACAGCGACTCTTGTTATTTTAACGGGCTGATAGCATTCACGCACGACAGTGCCGGTATTTGTTGCCTGATCAAGCGGCTGTCAAATACTCAAAAAGAGCTATGATGGGATGTAAGTACGCCAAGAGCATAACCAAGACGTACTGTATACACGTATACAGTCCAAAAAAGGTATGATTTTGTAACTTTGGTTTACTAGCCAGAGAAGCAAAGTAACGTTGATGGTTGTCTTTTAAAATGTGATTTAAAAATAAAATTGACTTGATGTTAAGTAGCTTGCTCATGAAAAAAAAAGTTAATTATAACAGCTAACGTTCTGCAACACTTTAGAAACGACTGTATAGCTACATGACGTGGATGTGTGACAGTGATAGCACGTATTGTGCAGCAATAGTAAGGCATCATTTATTTGGTGTATGTTCTCAGTTTCCTTTTTTCCAGTAAAAAGAACAACATAGCCAAACAAGTTGAGGTTTGTGCGATTGATCCAATGTTATGGCTCTGTTCACACCAACGTCAAAACGGAACATTTCCAATCACTTTACTAGGTTGCCAGCCAGCAAGTTGGCGGTGCAACTTCTCCAGTTTACCATCCAACGTAATAACAGGCATCGCCGGTGTTAAGATTAGTACGGCATGTTTAATTTATCAAATGTTTATACAAAACAGTCGTATACCAAAAAGGGATTTAAAAAAACGTGTGTCAAACCATCTCCGCCCTCCTCTTTTTGAAATGAGTGTAAAACATTACAGTGACACCATTGCCATGCAAGCTGCCTGAATTTTTTATATCACCACAATACTCCACAGAATGTTTTGTTTGTTTTACAATGACTCGATTACCTGTTCAGACAACATTTTAGGTAATCAAGCACTAGAATTTCTCAAAATTGCCACCCATAATTTTGTGGAGAGTCTATTTGTTAAATAAATAATAATAGATAAGTAAATAAATAAATAAATGGAAACAGTTTCGTTCAACAGAACTCATGTTGAGGTGCAAGCCCAAAATGCAGTAGTTTTTTGTTAGTATGTATTTATACATTTGAATAAGAAATAACTTTTTTTGCTGTACCTACTTCATTTCCTTTTAAAATAATTTTCAAACCAAAAAACGACAGCTAATGACATGTGACATCTTTAAGATGTCTTGCCGATTTAATTAAGTGTTGATTAGGGCTTTAGCGGATTAGGCCAGTTTTAATTAGACCACAAAAACAGGAGGAGGTGCAAAAATACAGTACTAAGTACATTCAACAACAAATCTTAACAAAAAATATGATTTGGGCTGGATGGAAAGGTTCAAAATGACTTCTGCAATTTCACCACACAAATTCTAACGTTACACTTTTCATGTCCCAGTTTATTAATGTGGCTGCAAATCACTTCAAAGGGAATCCTGCGGTCTGCAGAGAGGGAAACGCACAGTACCGGAGGGGGGTTACATTACCAGGTTACTGAGCCCCTGGATTTTAAAACTCATTACTGGTTGTCCGTGATTGTACATGATGTTGAGTAAGTCGTCGCCCCCCCACCCACACCCCCACCGAATTTCAGATTCTCCCGTCACTGGGATAGTGGCAGAATGTAATTTAGAGATTTGAAATCCATCCAAGTATTTTTTTACATTTTATTTATTTATTTTTTTAAACATGCTTTTTTTGTCTTTGTTGTACCTGGGTGCATCGGATGTTCGGACAGCTATTTTGCTGCTGGCATGAAAGTTAGTCCCGTGCAAAATGTGCCTTTCATCACCAAGGTCAATTGCCAGTGGCCCATTGAAAAATGATTGGAACTTTATTTTAACATTTCTGATGGATAACTCCAGCAGATTTTTTTTTTTTTTTTTTAAACCAAAATAACCATTCCACTGAAGTCCCCGGCCAGGCCCACAGAGACCGCAGCTCTGCGTCTCTGGTGCTGGACGGCCAACCCGTGACGTCGTCCAACACACACCTCCCAAACAGAGAGGTCTTGTTGGAGGAGGCCCACAATGCACAATCGTTAGGTTCTGTCCCGCAGACACAATGGACAGAGGGAGCCGGGGAGATGGAGCTACTGCACCCCCGATCAATACTGCCTTTCATTGGCCGAGCCTCCTCCCCCCGTGCCCACGCTGCCCGCTTCTCCTTGCCAGGGCTTCCGCACCTGGCCAGCAAAGCAGCCACGCAGCAGGACGAGAGAATGGCGCCATTGCTCACAGTGCCCCCTCAGTCAACGCCACCGAGGGTGGCTGCACTCGCACGGCCCTGGATTTGACCTGGTCGTGTGCAACTTCCACTTGAACCAGCGCTGCACGGAAACACGATCGGGGCAACCGGTTAATGGTGACTAGGGTTGCAAAGGGGCGGAAAATTTCCGGTAAATTTCCAGTAAGTTTCCGGTAAATTTCCATGGGAAGTTAAGCTGGGGAATTTTGGAAATATTCCATATTGGAAACTTTACATGGGAATAATGGGAATTAAGGGAATTTATGGGAATTAATGGGAATTTAGGGGAACTAACTGGGAATTGAGGGTAATGTAATGAAATTGTATCATATCCAAGCATAAATATAAACATAAGTCATAAGAAAACCTCCATGCAAAATGATACAATTAAAAAAGAAAGATATTTCAACAGATTTATTTTTAAGTAGAACAGAACAAGTTTTAATTATTTTATTGAACCATCATTTGTTTCATTGAAGAACATAAACATGAATGTTGAGTTAAATATTACTCATCCCCCCCAACCCCACTCATTCAAAAATGCACGCCCCCATCCAAAAATCCCCACAAAGTCCCGTTCAAAATGTTAAATGAAAAGAGCCCCACTCCCTCCATAAAGTCCCATTTAAACATGCAAATCTTCCTTCAAGCAATCCTCTGCATTTTTGCCTAACCCTTTCAGTCAATGGGCTCTTCCTGGGCCTCATCAACATCCAACAACATGTCCACTTCCTCAACATCCAACTCTGACTCTTCCTCTTCAGTGTCACTTTCCAGCCTTGTTGAGGATGTCTCTGTGTCAGGCTCAAAGAGCCTTAGGTTTGCCCGAATGCCAACCAGTTTTTCCACTCTCACATTTGTGAGCCTGTTGCGAACCTTTGTGTGTGTGTTCCCAAACAGTGACCAGTTGCGCTCGGAGGCGGCTGATGATGGTGGGATTTGGAGGATGATGGAGGCTACAGGTGCAAGGGCCTCAGATCCACAAAGTCCCTTCCACCAGGTGGCTGCAGATATGTGCTGGCATGACTGCCATATTCCATCCCCTTCCCAAAGGCCTTGCTTTGTTCGATACTTCGCCAAACTGCCTAGAACTTTGCCTTTATCAAGACCCAGGTGGTCAGACATGGCTGTAATGACAGCGTAGGCACTGTTAATTTCTTCCCCAGAAAGTATGCCCCTGTCATATTTTGGGTCCAGCATGTATGCTGCTGCATGCACCGGCTTCATGCAGAACTCCCGTCGCTTTTCCAATGTCTTGACCACAGCTGTTTCCTCTGCTTTCAGTAGTAGGGAAGTGGGCAGGACCGTCTGGATTTCTTCTTTGAGTTCTGCAAAAAGACAATGGACATCCGATAAGATGGCACCATCCCCCTCTATCTTCGCTATTGCTGCTGCAATAGGTTTGAGTATTGTCAGACTGCTAGATACTCTTTCCCAGAACACATCATCTAACATTATCTTCTTTATGTCACTTTCAATCCCTGCAGTCTGGGATATGGCCATCTCTTGCAGAGACTCCTTTCCCTCCACAAGGCTGTCATACATGATGACAACGCCACCCCATCGTGTGCTGCTTGGGAGCTTCAGTGTAGTATTCTTGTTCTTTTCCTTTTGCTTTGACATATACGTAGCGGAAGCTACTTGTTTGCCCTTCACATATTTAACAACTTGTTTCGCTCTCTTGTTCAGGGTGTCCATTGTTTTCAGTGCCATTATATCTTTTAGCAGAAGATTGAGTGTATGGGCAGCACAGCCAATAGTTGTTATTTGAGGGAAGGTCTCCTCCACATGTGCCCAGGCAACCTTCATATTGGCTGCATTGTCAGTGACCAGTGCAAAAACCTTATCTGGTCCAAGGTCATTGATGATCACTTTCAGCTCATCAGCAATGTATTGGCCTGTGTGTCTGTTTTCCTTTGTGTCTACACTCTTGTAGAAAACAGGTTGAGGAGTGGTGATGATGTAGTTAATAATTCCTTGGCCCCGGATATTTGACCATCCATCAGAGATGACTGAAATACAGTCAGCTTTGTCAATGGTCTGCTTGACCTTTGTTTGAACTCTGCTGAACTCTGAACAAATGAGTAGACAGTGCATGTCTGGTTGGGGGGGTGTATGCTGGTCGGAGAACATTTAAAAACCTCCTCCAGTACACATTGGATGGCAGCATCAGGGGTGAGCCAGAAGCATAGACTGCACGAGCGAAACACTCATCTGCATTTCTCTGGCTGGGTTCATCCATAAAATCAAAGAATCCTCTGATGCGAGAGGGACCAGGAGCTGATGAGAGGGCTGATACAGCTGAAACAGATTCATTTTCCCCTGGAGTGGAACTCCTGTCTGCTGCATGTTGTGGGCCTTGAGGATTTTTTAGGCACTTTGCAATATGCTGCTGCATTTTTGTGGCATTCTTCACATATGTCTTATCACAATATTTACACATATATACAGACTTCCCTTGAACATTAGCTGGTGTGAAATGTCTCCACACATTGGATAGCGCACGTGGCATTTTTCTGTAAAGTAAGACAAGAGCTTGTAAGAATATTAATGCAATGGCATGAACAGATATATAAATAGTAAGGCTAGCTAAACAACTGGAATGATCTTTAAAACATCTTTCAGGAGGCAGAGAGAAACAGCATCACATTTGAGGTAGCTAGCATTTTTATAAGAGTGCCTCATAGATGCACTCTTATGCTAGCTATGGCTTATTTAGCATTTACCTTATCAGCTATGCTAGCTACCTATGACTCATTTAGCATTTAACTTATCAGCTAGCTATATACTAGATGAATACATTTATGCTAGCTATGGCTAGCTATGGCTTATTTATGCTAGCTATGGCTAGCATATATAAGCCATATGCTAGCTATAGCTTATTTAGCATTTAACTTATCAGCTAGCTATCTACTAGATGAATACATTTGTATGTGATATTTGCAATTTAAACATTTAATAAATATATTTCCCCATAATATCATCAAAACTTACTTAACTTTGTGTAGTCCACAGGCGCAAATGTGTGCCTTCAATAGTCTTGTGCTTTGGGCTCAAAAGTGTGGTCCAGTCTTCTGGAAATCATCTGTACATGTGATGGAGGCATGCACAGTGCCTGTAGGGGGTGTGGTCTCAGTAGCCATGCAGTAAGCAGTGTGCTGTGTGCATGTGATTGAGGAATGACATGGATATTCAAGTGTACTTGGATGGGATCTGTTTGTTTTAGTCAAGATTATACTAAAATATATTTTCCCCAACTATATTTAAGTTCCCAATGAAGAGCCAACCTTCAGTTTTGAAAATTCCCAGTTTATTCCCGTTTATTCCCATAAATTCCCGTTAATTCCCATAAATTCCCGTTTATTCCCATGGAAAGTTTCCAACTTTGAAAATTCCCGGAATTTTGCAACCCTAATGGTGACAGTCTTCCCGTTTTGTGATTCTGAGTGTCGCATGTGTATATGCGCAGGTGTGGTAGGGAAGCGGAGGAACCCCTAGTTTCCAAGAGTACATAAATCTTTTACATGCACCTGATCCCAAATGCTTTTAACTGATGCGCTGCGCAAGAAATTCAGAAAGCATCAGATGCCAGAGAAATCAGTGATGCATTACTTCATACGCCCCTATCAATATTTAAAACCAAGCCTATCAAACAATGACGGCACAGAAAAAGCTATGCTCGATTCTGAAATTAAGACTCGTAATGGTTTATAAGAGTCTGAAAGCATGAATGCTGCACTGGAAACTGAAATAACTGGATGCTAGATCGTTACTTGACTTACAGTTGCTACCATTTTATGAAGAAACGGGTTGAAACAGGTCAAAAACAAATCTCTAAATTTCAACAAACTAGTCTTGTTTTGGTTCTTGCTGAGCATGCAATAACACAAGCATCAAAACAATAGCATTTAGCCCCATCAGAGAAATGGGGAAACAAACACTGGTACAATGATAGGCCTATATAGTTTCCAATATGGTGGTGTATGCCATTTCACCATTTCATTTTGAAACAATAAAAACGTGTCATTTTGAGGCATTCTTTGCTATCGTGGTTTGCCAGCTGCATAAAAGGGAAACTTCACTATGCACACAAAAAATCTATTATTTTCACTTGCAAAAAAAGTGGACCATCCTAAGGTTAGTAAGGTGACAGACAGACTGACGTATCTACATAATAGTGCCAAACCGGAAAAACCTAGCGCTACTTGAAGTAATCACCTTGGTTCACCCTAACCTTGGGCAAATAGTTCCAGCGGTTGCCGCTTATTTTTACGCCTTTTTAATAACGGCCTTCGTTTTTATTGTTGCCTACAAACAGTGAAGGGAAGAAAAACAACAAATGTGTCTTTCTACGCGAGCGTGTCATAGTCTACCCTCTTTTCTTGAATGTGTAAGACCACATATGTATTCTACAGGCGAAAGACTGTTCCAACCCCTACATGGACAATTTATATCCGAAACTAGGCACAGTGGCATTTGGATACTACGCCAATGTGTCTCCAAAAAATAAGATCCATTCTACTCGGTTATGTAACTGGCTATGCGCATAGGTGTAAAGTTTGCCAAAACGGAACGCGTAATTGTATTGGTAATGTTCTACTGACGACATTGTTAAAGATCGAAGGAGTGAGCGACTCGTGAGGGCGGGATAGTAACTTCCAAGTCCGCTGGCTCATTGTGGGGGGAAGTAGCCCGAGTAAAGGATTACTGCCCGGGGGAAAGTAGCCCTACCACAACTCAACGACAGAAAAAAAACTTCGCAGAATACCTCCATTTATATCTCTAGGCAATGAGGCACGGCGTCAGTGTCTCCTATCGAATTTCATGTCTTCTAACGACCACTTAATAGATGAGGTGCCGATCGGAAAAACTGCGTGTGCTTTCTTCTCGCCACGTTAAAGGTTTTACATGGGGAATTTCCCCCTAATCAATTTTTTTTATTATTATGTAGGCTAGCTTAGCAGTTTCCATACGTTCTACAAGATGGATCTCGTGAAAAAAAACAATGGGCAATTAAAAGTGGTCCCGTGCAGGAAACGGGGCCTCGAACAATTTGGGATTTTCTGCGTGACTGCCTTCGCTATTTGGCTCTTATGAGTACTTTTTCAGCGGCTACGACGAGACTCGGTAATGCTTGGGTCAGGAAAGTAAAGGGTAGTGTGTTCCCATCCATATCAGCAGTGGTGTCCAGCTATCAGGACTTTATAAAAACTTAGGATAATTCCGAGTTCCGCGGCCACCCATTCTACCCAAAAAAAAAAACGAGAAGTAGGCTACATTTCCCATCTGACTGATCAGCCAGTTAAATTGTAGCTTACAGTCCCCGACATTTAGCAAGAGGAAATCCAGCGATGTACACAACCACCAAAGCCAGAAGCTATACTTTTCCTCTCCTCCCCTCCCCCACCAGCTACTGTAAGTTGGCCTCAATGTTGCAAAATCAGTTGAAGCAGCAGATGATCTAACCGAAATGTATTTTGCAATTCCAAAATACGCAGGAAATAGGTTTAATGCACACGTAGCCTACTTAATGTGATGTGTCCGTGGTAGTTAGCTAGCCTAACCCACTTCACACGGTTCTCGATTAGCGATGCAACCAAACTGTCCTTAAACAGTAAACATTCAATTTGCAATTTGTCACTAACAAAAAATAGCCTCATATATTTCTTACATATAATTTGGAAGAAAACAGCCTTCACTTTGTGATGTAGATAGGCTAGACTACCTTACGCAGCCTATATAAATATGCTAAGTTTAATGACATGATTATACATGAAAACAAGACACTTTAAATGCGGCTGTCGCTACATCAGCAAGTGGGAAGAGTGGAAATCTTGTTCGTGGGTGACTTACATTTTTGGAGTGGCTACCCGAGCGTTAATGGTAGTTAATGTTTCCAACTCACCCCAAAACCACCAGCTCTCCGTACTTCACTGGCTCTTTAGTGGGGGCGCAGTGCTCCTCTTGGTTCGGCGAAAACATGGGGCTTCTGTGAACTACGCAACTCAGTTATAATGTAGCTACTCGTCCTCAAGCGTGGAAAAACCCACAAGCGAAAGCCTACCCTTTATAGGGGGCAGGTGACTGCCATTTCAGTGTACATGTCGTTTCCGTAGTTTTTTCGTCGTAGGTCGCGCTTATAATCTTGTGTTTCCTTCAAATAGATCGGAAAATAAACTTTGTTTAAAGTAATGCGACTCCAAGCCACATCATAGGCTACTCGTATCCACTTGGCGGTTCAATCCGCTCTGAAGCAGATACAAAAACAGCCCCGAGCAGGGGGTGGGTTATACCATTCTGCTACACACTGCTTTATGCGGGGGAACCGATTATTAAAAACTCGACAAATGTAGCGATGGACAAAACATTTGGCACCATATATGTACTTTTTCTACATAATACAGTTTTGATTAAACTCCTTGATAAAATTAATGTTTACAAATTATTTTTTTAAAAGTGAATCATTACAAGTAAGAATAGTTCTCTCCTTTCAACCTCACATAATTTCGTCTTTGGTGTGAGGCAGTCTCTTCTGTTATGTAAACAAAGAGTAAAAACTCGGTATTGTTAAAGGAGCAAGGATGGCCCTCCTTATAGCTATGGCTTAATATATTTGACTTGTCACGTTGGAAGCAGTAAATCTATAGCTTTAATAAAATGTTCACGGTAATACTGCCCATTTAAAAAGTAAGTTAAAGAAGACAGAAAGAGGTTTTACTCACAGGTTTTTAAGGGAAAGTGAGGAAGACCCACGTCCTTTGAAGTTGATGCCCGTCCAATACGTGTATCAATGACTCTTGGCTATGTAGGCTACATTCCTTTTAAATTGGACCTCTTCTTTACAATTGTAGCAAGGTGTGTCTTTCTGCCACAGAGTGGAAATAACTCAATGTAAATTCGAGGAGGTCCTGTAATGTACAGTCCTGCGTTCAGAAGTTACCTTTAAGCCCTGAAGGCATTTGGCAACTTATGACGTGATGGTATCACCAAGCAATCAATCCTTCGGGCACGAGAGAATGGAGGGCGAAGGATAGGCCCATACGTAAAAAGCGCCTCCTTTTGTCATACCGCGTAATCATAACTCCACTTTGCATGAACAAGTTGCATGGGTTACGAAGATGTTTATCTAAGCAGGTAAGAACTGACAGAAATCCACATCGTTCCGACTTCAATGCTGATTTTAAAGGGGCTTATCCATTTCGTAATATCTTGCCAACTTCTACACTTAATTATTTATCTGGCATTCACACTTTTTATAAACTCACAAGCTACGACTGCAGATCCTTGGTGAGACCACATGAGTCTCGTATAGAAAAGAATCAGTGTACAGCTGGAACAAAAATACACCACTGCCCTCCAGAACTGTATTGTGAACCCTGATTGTTTGGGTTGTATGAAATGTTAGAATATCTATGGATTGGTTATGGCTATAGCTTTGAAATTCAAAGACAGCCATAATCACCAAAAACACAATTGGGAGAATAATAACTAGTGTCAGCATGGAAATATTTTAAAAATAGTCAGGCAAATGTTATTGGGATTCATAAATGTGCTTCACATCACAATGCTTTTTATTTTACAAAATAGTTTTGGCAATTTTTTTTCTTTCTTTTTTTTCTTTTCGATAGGGACTCAATTCAGTGATACAAATCAGACCAGCATACAAAAAGGATTGAGACCAGTCAGGGAAGATGATCAGACATACAGTATATGGTCATTCATGGTGGTCTACAGTGGTTGATGGATGCTTTGTGTGATGGTTGTGGAGTTTCTTGGATGTCCTATACTTGAAGTGACTATCAGTTTCCCTATTTTCAAAGGGCTATTTTATGGCCAACTTTGAGCAACTTTGGCAATGGGTAGTTTTAGAATGCAGTTAAAGTTTTAGTTGAGACAGCTAATACATTATGGTGGTTGTACCATTATGGTGTAAAGCAGCTATAGCTAAGTGTTGTACACAAGATATATGTATATCTGTAAATCAGTTTAGATTGAGGTGTTTACAAGAAGGTAAGCTATTGATAAAAGTGAAGGAAAATAAGTAGTCAACAAGAGTCAATGGCTGTGGTTGAATCCGATCTGTCCTTCACTCTCTGACCAGGGTGCTGTCAGCTATTATTCCACTAACATAAAGCCAGCCACTCTTACTCAATCAGGCACACAAAACCATAGCTTGCAGAGAATCTCATGAATCTCTGTTTGATGGCAAACACACACATGCACACACACACATGCACACACACACACACGCACACACACACACACACACACGCACACACACACACACACACACACACACACACGCACACACACACACACACACACACACACACACACACACACACACACACACTTGTATAGATACATGAAAACATGCCAGCTCTAATCCTAGCTCTGTGCTGTAACACCTACTCAAGACAAACCAATATTGTGCACCTTGCCGCTGCCCTTCAATTTGCTAAAAGTGTTTGTGGTTCATCAGTCAAGGTGAGGCCTCATGTTTGCTCCGGTGTGCAGCTGCAACATTGCAGGTCCTGGAAATAGGCATTTCCTTAAGGAGAGACTATTTCACACCTTCCTACCTTCCCCACCTAAGCCACTCCACATTTCACAGACTTCCGTCATGTTCACCATCCCTCCGCCTTCCTATGACCTCAAACCACAGCTTATTAAACAGGTCAATATATCCCGCTGTTGCCGTCAACAGTCAGATCATCAGTTAAGACAGTGAGCCAGTTCTGGTGGCAGCCATACAGTTCAAGCCATGCCAACACCCTCACCGCCATGTTTCAAAGATGAGAGGGGGTGCTTTGGATCATGAGCAGTTCTTTTTTTTCTCCACATTTTTCTCTTTCCGTCGCTTTGGCACAGGTTAGTACCCATCTCATTTGTCCATAAGAATTTGTTACACTCTTTTTTATGTACTTTTAAGCAAACTCTAACCTAGCCGTTTTGTTGTTGAGGCTTACCAGTGGTTTGCATCTTGCAGTGAACCCTCTGAGGTTATGCTGCTGTATTCTTCTCTATATTTTAGTCTTTGACACATCTATGTCTACATCCATCTATGCCTACATCCTGTTCTTGACAATTATTGGCACCCCTGCATTTATATATAAAATAAAGTAATCATTTTTTATACTTGGTCGCATATCCTTTACATGCCATGACTTCCTGATGTCTGTGACCCAACAACATGAAAAGACCCTTGATATCTTATTTTTACTTTATCATCATCATCATCCATCAACCCGCTTATTCCTATTCAGGGTCACGGGGCGTGCTGGAGCCTATCCCAGCATGCATTGGGCGAGAGGCAGGAATACACCCTGGACAGGCCGCCAATCCATCACAGAGCACTCACACCATTCACTCACTCACTCATTCACTCATTCATACCTACGGGCAATTTAGAGTCTCCAATTAGCCTAACCTGCATGTTTTTGGACTGTGGGAGGAAACCGGAGTACCCGGAGGAAACCCACGCTGACACGGGGAGAACATGCAAACTCCACACAGAAAGGCCCTCGGCCGGGATTCGAACTCGGTACCTTCTTGCTGTAAGGCGACAGTGCTAACCACTGCACCGCCGTGCTGCCACTATTTTCACTTTATTCTATATATAAATGCAGAGTGCCAATAATAGTGGAGGGCACTGTACATGTAAATACCCGCAAATTAAAGCTGACATTCTGCGCTTTAACCTCATATTCATTGTTTTATTTCAAATCCAATGTACTGGAGTACAGAGCCAAAACAACAGCATTTTTGTGGAAATTTGTTTATGGTAGAATAATTCCGGGAACATCATTTATAATAAAATTGGCAAGTTGACGTAGGCAATGGGTAAGGTTTCATTCGTTCCTCTATTTGGCTTAGTGCGCTTCCAGAACTTGATGAGAACGAAGCATGCTTGTTTACTCTACTGCAGAAGTCTTTTGTACATGGAGCCTATTGTATTAATATAAAAGAATATAATTTCCCCCTTTTTAGCAGACAATATCGCTGATTACCGGTATTGTTTATTTTAGACAGCTTTCTTTGCTCATAGTTATCAAGGGTGTGAATAATTTTGGAGTGCACTGTAGTTTATGTTTAATATCTTAGACTATATTAGGTTTCTTTATACACAGCTGTGTATTTCCAGAGGCGATTCAGTTTACGTTTCTTGCTCATGGATACAACAGAACTTCCCCACCTAAAATTGTAACCCCCAAGCCTCTGGTTACAAGTCAAGTTCCCCAATCATAACTTCCCAATGTAGCCTCGCCTGCATGCACGCAACACAACTCTCTCCAGTGCGTTGAGTTAAATCAGAGAGGATGGTGGAAGGGTGGGGGTGCAGCTGCCACCCACGCCTCCGAGGCATTTGGCTAACCACCTGACTCAACTTATCATTATGTTGACTGTAGCAGTTTTACTCTGCTCCCATGCTCCGAAGGTGTCAGCTAGTTGTTCAAAAACTGCGGACAATCTTTCTGGGCTGCGGTCATCAAGCATCAGGGAGTGACTTCTCCTCCTCTCCCTCCTTTGGAAATGACACTCCCGTCTGAATCCAGCTGTCTAAACAGGATGTTGTTTGAGGTAGCTATTAGCGCTCTCCCTGTGCCACTGGAGCAGGTGGTGTGGGCTCTTCCCCAAGGTGAGAAAGGAAAGCTCAGCATGAAGGGGCTGGGGGAGCCCGGCAATGGAGGAGGTGCTGCCCCATGAAAAGGACAGTGACCCTGGCCCTGCCAAGAGATCTTTGCTGATTCTGGTTCCAAACAAGTCTCACTACAGGGGGGGGGAGCATTATGTTGGAATAATGTAGAATGTAGGAATGACATCAGCTCAAGGAGGCAGAATCTGGCAAGCTGGCTCATTCATTTAAAAAAAGATTTCTTCCCCTCCCCCGAGACCCTAGATACTCAGACTCGAGCCTGACTGTGCAGTTACAGGCACAGTGGCTGTGATCTACAGCACAGTTTGAGGTGTCATTCACAGTGAGTATGCTATGCAGATTCCTGCGCAGGTTACATGCAGCGTGCGTTGCTCACTGGACCAGGTGAAGTACGAAACCCCAGCAGAAGGTTACCCGTGATCACTTTAGAGGCAGCATCTGTGAAAGAGCGCCGCTCCTTCCTCTCTCTCTCTCACACGCTGTAAAGACCGAAGCCATTCTCCACTGACACTTTCGGTCCCGTTTGTGCTGAGGATCCCAATGTCCTCAGAGAACTGACGGCGGCAGAACTATACTGTTTAGGCCTCACACAAACAGCGGGCTCACTTACATCGCTGACTTATATTTCAGTGCTCGTTAAAGGCTGTGTCAGCATGTCTGGGGTCTCTTTTTCCTCTTGTTTTTTAGGACTCGGAGGTTTTGGAGTTATCAGGTGTTAAACCAGAGCGCTAGGAAACTGAACACGGCAAACTGAAATACCGAAAATCGATTTATATCCCCAGGGTTTCTGTGTACTCACCTGTCTCTCACGAGGCATGCGTTCTCTTCATAATGACCAAGGTGCATCTTTCAATGCCTTTTCGGACCGCCACAATTTGGAATCTCAATTTTATTTATCAGTGAAAGGATGACACTTGGGGCCTGACCTCTAGCAAAACCTTTTAGCACACCCAAAACCAATAACATGACCAGTGACCAGTTTTGCGCCAATCATTGGTTGTGTTACTACGTTTGCATGTGCTAAACAGTTTAGCACGTGATAAAGGTCTTAGTAAATCAGGCCCTTGGTGTGTAGCTCAACAGGCAGACTTGCAGGGGCCCGATTGGTCGCTGGTTTGCGATGAGATGGTGTCATCTCAGCCAACTGAAACCGCCCCATTCATTACATTACATTACATTACATTATAGGCATTTAGCAGACGCTCTTATCCAGAGCGACTTACACAGCATTTCTTTTTGCATTTATACATAGTATCCATTGATACAGCTGGATATATACTGAAGCAATGCAGGTGAAGTACCTTGCTCAAGGGTACAACGGCAGTGTCCGACCCGGCAACCTTTCGGTTACAAACCCAGTTCCTTAACCATTATACCACACTGCCGCCCCCATTCATGCTGTGGCTAATACTTGCTTCACTCTGGATTCAATACCAGACCGCGGGGTCCTTCCATGCACTAGAACACTGCCTTTACAGGACAAGCTACCCAGCAGCCCCAGCTTTTGATACTTGTTTTTAATTCAGTAAGCTGTTTGACTGCCATTCAGTGGAGGCTGGGCCATTGTACTGCTGACTGATGCAAATGTGACTCCAGAATAATGGAGAATGATCAATGTGTTCTAGAGGGAGTGGTCTGTGCTGGGGTGCAGGTAGCGTTCCTTTGTGTAGAGCTGCCTGTGCACGTTCTGCGCGCTCGGTGTTCTGCCTGTGCGTGCTGTATCCAGTGTCTCTACGCACCCCAGAGAGCTTCAGCACCTACTGTACATTGGACTGATTTTTACGCCTGCACAGAACAGCTAGTCTTGATTTGTGGAAATTAGATTGGAACTACAATGTAGTTTTCTTTTCTTTTATTTTTTTGCTCAGGCACTTTGATAGACGACCTGTTTCTGCAGTGACTTACATAGGGTCTTTACAATAGATTAAAATGTGGGGGGGGGGGATCATGTTAGTTGCATGGGCCATAGTTCTGGCTAAAGTGCGGCGCTGTTTAATTTGTACCCGGGGCCTATTTGTGTTCTCAGCACCAAATTGGGTTGTTATGTGCAATAAACTCCAAATAGTGCTGGCTGCTCTTGACACATTCACAAGTATTTATGGCCCTTCTGTGTGAGTGTTTTGTAGCCCTGCCTCCCCCGTTTTGGTGGTGTGTGTGCAAAGGAGCAGTCCCCACACATCTTTCCCCCCCTCCTCCTCCTCCCCCCGTTCCTCTTTCTCCTTTCGCTGACAGGAGGGTAAGATCTGTTGAAAAAAGAATCCTGTTTCTCCACTTCCTGTCCCCCTCCCTCCCCTTGGCTGTTGGGAGAGGAGGGATCAAAGGCACTCCAGCACACACTGTCCTGATTGAGAGCAGGTGCAAGGAGCCACAGTGCTGGGGTGGGCCGGGCCTGTCTGTGTGTGTCTGTGTGTGTCTGTGTGTGTGTGTGCGCGTGTGTGTGTGCTTGGGGGGGGGCAGAAGGGCTCTCTTTGCCAGAGACGCCCCTCCCCCTCTCTTCCTCTTCTCCTAAAAACACAAACAAGAGCGGGGCTGGAACAGGGCATGGCTCGAGCACTGGCGGAGGGAGACATTCCTCCAGGAAGTGGATGGGACAGCTCTGAAACACGGCGGCCCAGACCTCCCACACTGCCGAGAGTCAGTCGCAGGAGCGCAGGCCTTGCATTATCTGTCTCCTGGAGCAAGAGCACATGCGGGACGGCGCGCATGCGCATGCGCTATCAGCGGCTGGCTGCCAGGATCGTTGCAAATGGATGTTTGGCTGTCCTCGCTTGTGTGCTGCTCATTTATTCTGCGAGTGGCGATAAAATAATCTAGTTTTTTTTTTTCTGAAGCCCTGAAGAACGTCATTATCTTTTGTGGAGGGTGATCGATGCCTATGAGGCGTAGGCTACTCTGTTTGTGTGTGTGTGTCAGATTCTCTGGTTCGTATCAGTAAGTGCCTGAGTGTGTATGAGATATGAGGTGTTTATGGGATGTATAATGCCTGGGCATGTTTTTTTTGGGGCCAAATATAAACCACATTGGTCAGATGTAGGTTCTCATATTCTCTACTGTATCCTGAGGTGTGAGGGCACATGTATTTGCTAAGTAGGTACTTATCTTGGTTTTTCTAAATGACAGATTGTGTAACGTATTTTATACACCTTGGTATTTTTCTAGGGAAAATAGTAGATTCTAGGCAGAATTCCAAGACGGCAGCGTTCATATCCAAGTCCATTGCCCCAACTGCTGTGGACACTATACGTAGTTCCTTAGGTGTAATTGTAGGCATTGTGTGATGGCATTCCTGCTCTGTGTTACTTTGGCACGTAAAGTTGTGCAAGAGGGGTGATTCTGAGAGGTTGAGTTTGTGTATCTGAGTTTGTATGGGTGAGACATATGCATGGAAAGGGTATCAGTATGATTGTGTGTGTGTTTGGGTGAGTGAGTGACCAAGAAGGTGGTAGTCTGGTTCTTTATGTAAGAGAAAGAGGTGAAGGTGTGTGTGTGTGTGTGTGTGCCAGAGTACCAGCATGTGTGAGCAATAGAGCTGCAGTTTATTGTGTGAGAGAAAGAGTGCAGTTTCTGGCCCCTTCCAGCTCAATGGTGGGTGTCACAGTGAGTATAGACCCTGGTAACACACCACTTAATTTAACAGCAGCAATCTCTCAGCCCGAAAAGGGGGTTATAACTTATAACGGGGGTAAAATGGGTCTCTGAACAAGTGACTGCACTGTGCTGAAAGGTCAGCAGGTCAGGGGGCCATAAGGACTTGTGAAGAGAAGGCAAAGATGGGGGGTGACGGCCGAGACGGTGATTAAAACCAGGGATGAACGTATCCACGCGATCCTGTAAATCGCGACACTTGAGATGATCTATCTCAAAACTCAATTTATTACCCGCATCCCATTTAGTCATTGAGCCGTCCGTTTCTTTCCCTTCCCTTTGTGCAATATCGACGGAACACATTCCGAGGCGAAATGGACCTTCAGCCTCTTTTCCCTTAAACAGCTCTCACAAATATAATTGCACAAAGAAAGAAAAGAGCCGGCAATCCACAACCAGAGCTCCCAGGCTGAATATTGACTTTTCTCACAATCTGCTATGAACCGGCAAAGAAAATAGCTCACGGTAGCCTACTCCAGTGTGCGCAGAATACTGAAAATATCTCTATCAGGAACTTTATGTTCAAAGCAGATCCTTTTTACACGGTCAGTGAAATCCAATGAAATCTTGTGTCCTCAGTTTATAGAGAGGCTTGACGTGCAACCTTCCAGACATTGCAATAAGTATTTAATATGGTTTTAAAAGCCTCCCCGTGGGCAGTGGCTCTAAGCTGGCCCCGATTAATCATACCTTTTTCAGGTTGTCCGCTTTACGAGTGTCCTCAGTACCACACCTGAAAAACAAACCCTAAAGTGAGCAACCAAATTGGGACCAATATAGAACATGGATTCAGATCTCTAAAACTGTATTGATTGATGGGCTGTTCTAATTGGGTGGTTTTAAATCCCAGCAAAGGTCATTGCAATTTGCCCCCGCTGTTTAGTTTTCACTTTTATTTGTTTTCATCTACTCCAGTTTCACTTTGAGTGCAAGTATAGCTATACTATCATGTGCACATTTTTCACAAATAGGTGCATGTAACAGCATCCTTCTTCGCGTCAGTTAACTGTGGCAACCACAACTACATGTGTTCACCATTACCCAAACGCAGAGTGACATAGTCATTTTTCCTATGAAAGACAAAGTTTGTTGTTCTATCGATTCTGCTGGGGTTTTATTCACGGAACTCTTGACACGGCTCCGGAGCCAGGGGTGGAAAGTGTTAAGGGAGAGATCTGTAACCAGCAGATTCTAAGTTCAAATTCATCGTGCGACGGCGCAAAGCGCTTCACCTGGAGGGCGATTCAGTTGTGTAAGTATGTACGCAATGTTAGACACTGGATAAGGGTATGGTAATGATGAGCTCAAATTAGTTCACTGGTAGCCCTTGGATTCCATGGTTTGGAATCCAAGGGCTGCAATTACCCTCAGCCAATTTACTGCGCATGTGAGGATTTTGTAGTCAAAAGATAATTGGATATTATGAAGAGTGAACATCACATTTTCAGATTTCTGAAACAGGCTTTCATAGGTATCAGGGTTAAAAAAATTAAAAAAATAATAAATTAAAGGTACATAGTGTGTATAGCTGGTTTCATTCATGCTAATTCGTCCAACAGCATTACATTGTTTGCATGCGCTAAAGCACGGCTCCCTTCACGATGTGGCATTTACAACACACAGCACAGGTCTTTTGACTTTTGCTGGATGGACTTTAATAAATGGCGGCCAAGAAAAAGTTGATCTCCCAGAGGTGTTACTAAAGAAAAGCACCCGGATGGTCTCTGAGGTTAATACAGAAGGGATGTTGTTTTGGATCAGTGTTTATAAGTATGGCTCGCCTCCGAGTGTAGCCCTGTAAAGGCAGATTGTGTCCACTCGCACGCATGACTGACCGTCTGACCCACAGCAAATTAAGTGTGCGTGTGGCTGTACACGTGTACAAATATACTCATTCCAAGAATAGAACTTTACTTTGTCTCAAGAGACTTGGCCATAACCTAAGGAGAGTTCTGGAATCTGTATGAGGCAACAGCATATTCCACAAATATTACTAAATTATAATATTAATAAGCACATTATTTGCTCCCTGCTTCAAAAGGTCAAGAATAGGACAGCATAGCAGAACTGACAGCACTTGGGCTCAGCTTATTTTGCTCTCCAGTGATGACCAACCCAAGGACGGTGGTTGCTAAGCACGGTTGCTCTGCCGTCACGGTGATAGAAGCGTTCTCAGGGCTGCCCACTGACTGGATTAGAAAAGAGCATGTGCCCAGTGGCCAGGGCGAGATTGGAATGCCAGCTGATTAAAGGGCTGGCTGCTGCCACCGGGACATGTGACCAAGCAGCACAGAATCCTTCTGGTGATATTTCAGTTGTTACTTCAAAAGTGACCTGATTAAGAGAAGCGTGACCTTTTAACTCGGGGGCTTTGATAGCAGCAGCAGAGCTACACAGGACTCCGAGGTGGAGGAGCTGACCGCACGCCTTCTCTCTCGTATCGGCAGCAAATTCAAGGTGAAATCAATGCGTTGACCCCCGTGACCGGCGTAAGCGGGGCGATAGTGCCTCGTAGCCAACCGCGTGATCTTGTGTGAATTTTTTGCTCCTCGTCAGCAGCTTCCACTGTCAAGCATTTTGGTACGACGCAGGCCTGGGTAAAATCACTTTGCATTCCTCCTATTGAACTCGGCACCCTTTATACATGAACGTTACCATACATTTGCATGACTAAAGGCCAACCCACCCCCAGCCCTTTCCCTGGTTACTGGTGGGGGGTACATGGGGTCTGATCCACTCCCATTGGAGGGGGGCAGGCTGGTGTGTTGTCGTACCCCGTGAGGCAACGGGGCCTGGCCCAAAATCAACTGACTGCAGCCTGACGGCCAATCGGAATTCGGAGAATGCGCTGAGCTTGTCCCGCGGGGACGCACTCCACTGACCCCGCGCGGCTCACAAAAGCCGCCGCTGTTGTGCGCACCCATCGCCCCTGGGGAGGCCGGGTGGACACAGCTGACGGAACACAGACCGGGGTCTCTCGCCTCTCTGCGAGGCCCATTGTCCCCGCCCACATACGAGCACCGCCTCCACCATTTTTAAGCCCCCCCCCCGCTCGTTCCCGAATTCTCTGCGCGTCTGACCCCACGGGAGAGAGAGTGATGTCAGGAGAAAGCACGGGCGCTTCAACGGCATCAGCTGCGCCCTTTGTCTCTCACATCCTACACAACCGCCCATTTAAACCCTTCTCCGTTCTCCCGGCCCACGCGCTTAACTTTGCGGTGGAGGATGTCCTTTGAATACACAGCTAAGACAGCACGGTTACCAGGATTATAAAGCGAATCCAAGACTATCTCTGAACACACATTTCCTTAAACATGTTCATCTGCTCTACATTTCCCCCCCGACAAGGCCTTCGTTCCCTTGGCTCGAGATTCGTTTCCTCAACATTTGTTTTGCAAAAGAAGGAGAGGAGAAGATTCACGACTGAAAGGAAAGAACACATACTTGTGATGTCATTAGCATTGACGCAGGGACACAAAAGAGAATATTCCCCACTTTGCTTGCTGTGTCATCTGGGCAGAGAGCCCCTGTGGTTTTGGGTTCGGGTCTGCGCTTCACTGACCTGCCCTGAGAGGACACTGGGAAACGCGGTGTCATTCTCCAGCCGGGAGAGGGATGACGTCGCCCGCCCAGCCCCCTCTCCGCTCGATCGCTGTCAGCACGTGGCGGAGAGCCGCTCGCGCAGGGCAGGTCAGCCCTCCCTTCCTCCTCCCTCCCTGCCTGCACGCACGTGCCAGAGCTCCGGCACAAATGCATTTAATCCCTCTCTATTGCGATTTAACCCTTAAAGGTGCAAGATCACAAACACGTGATTAGAATGTTCTTAACTGAACATTCTAATGCCGATGTAACGATCACTACTGGCAATTGAAAGCCATGGAGTTCTAGAACCAGTCTTAGAATTTTGAGAAAACATTCCCAAAAACCTACTCTTCAAAGGGTTATATCCCGGCCGCTAAAGCACAAACTCCCTGAATTCACCGACAGGTTGGGGAGTTGGACGCCGTTTCTCATCTACGTCACAGGGATGAGACGAGGGTCGGCATGCCGATGAGGAAAAAGCAAACGCACACGCAGTACACCTCACAAGTTTCAGCGACCGTCTTCCCTAGATGTCAGCGCTGGCTGACCTCGTCAAGACGTTTAAGCTGAAATGCAAGCCATTAGAGTTTAGCGACACTTGCAGGTTTGAACCTCCCTCCGCCAATCAGATGATCAAATTCGACTTAATATGGCGTCACTGTACAGGAACACGCTTCACAGAGGACATTATACAGGTTTCTATAGATCTTTTGAATGGAAAAAGAACAGCAGCGATACAATGACAATGGAACAAATCACCATGGGCAACAGGCGCTGCGCAGATCCACCAATCATTACAGAGCATCATGGACCGACGACAGTTAAATGGACGACGACAATTACATGGAGTAATCCACCCTGAAAAACGTGCAGGGAATTTGATCAAAACGATTCAGACACTGACACCTAACAAAGTAGGATTATTATTATTTTATTTACTCAACCCCATCTTTCAATGTGTTCTGCACTGGCCACATTTTCCAAATAATTATAAGACATGTATTAGGTGTGACCTCACAGCAAGTGCTGTAGCGGCAGTGCTGACAGAATATCGCAGGGAGGAAACGGGGCCCCGTGTTAAATGGGGATCTATTAATGGAACAGTGGAAACTTTTAACTTATGATAGGGTCCCCTGGATGCGGATTCCTGGATTAGAAAAGGTTGAAAACCCCTGCTTTAGACCATCGTTACAGGGCTAGATCTGCTCAGCCATTAAAAAGCCTTACAGAGGTATGGGTCTGAAAATAGTCTGTCATCTCCCCAGGCACCTGGCTGTGAATACCATTTTTGCCTCACCAATTAGTAAACTCATGGGCCTCCAGCTTCACACAGACACATGCTGCCTCGGAAAGATAAAACCTAAATTTACATGAATTACCAATTGGTAATAATGAGGTAAATGTCACTGTGCCAAGGCTGGATCATCTGGGTGTGTTGGCCATGCTGCACAGTAGACCCCAACATTAGATTGTTTACAGCAGCAGAAAAGAAAAGTGGGCCAAGCGGTGACTTTAAACGGAGAATTGTTTTAACCTACGCAGCTCTAAACCTCCCCGTGCCTCCCTTGGGATTCCTCGCATGCGATGAAGCAGTCTGCACGTGACAGAAATGAGTTCCCACAGTACATCAGGGAGAGGTTCCCATGGCTTCCCTGAGGAATCTTCCGGAAGTTTCCCTTAAGGCCGTGCTGCCTGGTCGTCTCCACTCCATTTCACGCCTGTTGGGCAGACGTTTCACAGCGAGCTGCAGGTGGAAAGCGGTGGACTCTCGAGTCAAGAGAACCGTTTCCTCTGCCGCCTTGGCCGGGGAAGCTGAATTCTGGGTTGAGGGCACCCCCTTGTGTTAGCTAAAGCTAAGGCAGCGAGGGCAGTATAAAGGAAACGCCACAAAACCGCAAACATGACAAAAGCTTTTTTTCTCTCAAGACAATGAAACAATCACACTTCAGCATCATAGATTATATTATAGATCAGAAGACACGATAAATATTCATCAAGCATCCCTTTTAATCTTTATAACTGTCACCTTTTACAAAAAAAAAAAATCAGTATTAATGAAATTAGCAACAATATAGGGAGTGTTGACTACAGACAAGAGGCCTCTCTTCCTGGTAGTTAAGGAGGATAAAACCGCTACTGTGTGTCCATGGCCTGCTTCTCAAACACTGCGGGTCACGGTCGTCCCTCAGTGCCGCGGTTCCTTACAGACCTGCTCCACAAATCTCCATGGTACCTATCGCGAACCCCAACCCCCAGGCCAGGACCCCAGAACTAAGCCATATTACATTGTGAGCCCAGTGTTGTGTGTGTGCGTGTGTGTGTGTGTGTGTGTGTGTGTGTGTGTGTGTGTGTGTGTGTGTGCATGTGCGTGTGTACGTGTGAGTGGGGTTAAGATCAGGGCTCGAGGATGCAAGATGTAGTGTGGGTCAGTACGCATTTTAAACGTTACTCGTTCTGGCGTAATTTCCATTAAAAAAGACGACTAAAAACTCACAAATATCTTATTTTCTCTTAAAGAAGGGAGCCTCTTTGTCTACCTCCTTCGCGAATCTAACAAAGACAGACGCGTGGGCGTGTCGTATCCAAAGTTTGGGGGTCGGAACGGGGCGTGGAGCAGCGGGAGGTTGGACAGCCTGAAGTCTGGAGGGTTGCTCTCGTTCTGGGTGTCGGGTCAGGAATGTGGCCGTGTTGTGTGGCGGTGGTCGTTTCGGGGGAGCGAGTAGTTTTCGACGTGGTGGTCGCCTGCGCCCTCACCCACCACCCTGAGTGGCAGCGGACAGAGGCCTGCGTTTGCGGCGTGACGGAGGAGGTGGGGGGGGGTGCCTATGGCTGAGGGGACCTGGCAGGTGCAGGCAAGCAGACAGGAGAGAGCCGATTGGTTCAGTGTTTATGACTAGATGTGGACAGGGCGTGGCGGGAGGGGGGGAGGGAGGGAGGGAAGGAGGGGGTCGCTGCAGTAAGGCTGGAGGCAGGGGCGAGGAGGTCCACTGCTCTTTAGATCTCTGGAGTGTCCTTTTCCCCATCCTGAAACCAGACAAACACAAAGACGGGAGGCTCGCGTGTGGAGGGACACAAATCCAAGTACTTAATTCCACTTATTGCTAATCACTGCTGCTCCTCATCGGGCAGTCAAACCTCCACTCAACTCTTGGTAAGATCAGTTCAGGACCAGACATCTACCACCCGTTCAAGGACTTACAAACAGGCATTTTCCTGGATTGTGAATCAGTTAATAAATCAACACCCACCCAGCTGCCAAATCTGGGTTAAAATTTCTTGTGGATGGTCACTTAGCCTCTTTGGCTTTAGCATTCAAATCGTTTAGCATACCGGCTTCCATTCAGTGCTTTTTAAACTCTAACTAGAAAATATGCTGATTTTATTCAGTCTGGTAAACAGTCTGAGAGGCTTAGACTACCAGCAAATCTGGTAGATTCTCAATTAAGTACATTTTAAACCCTGACAAATGGTCTCAGCTGAACAGTCATAAATTCACCTGCTATGGCCCCAGAATGCGAATCAGCCACCTGTTTACGGGCGAGTACAGCCTGCAGGCCTGCGGCCCTGTCACCGGGGCTGGTCTTTACGGTCCCGGATGCTCAGTGTGACTCAGTCTGACTTACCCCTTCCTGTCCCTTGGTGAGTTGCCGGTTGACGGCCTGAAGCAGCTGCTGTAGTTCCCTCACCGTCTGGTTCAGTCCTGCACTCATCTTCTCCTTCCTGTCCATCTCCTCCTGGGGGACAGAGTCCGTTAGAGGAGGAGGAACGGACAGAGGACACGGTCACCCGACTAGACAATGAGTGCTCAATGGATTTATAGACACTGCTGGCCAAGTACGGCGTATTTGTATTAGTTCACGAGCAAGAGCATTGTAGCGATTATATTTCTATATATAACACCTGGCAATAAAGAGCAGGGAGAGGACATCCCTACTATCCTTGTATCATGTTCAGAAACTCAATATAGACTCTTTCTTGTTCTTCCTTATTTATGTCTCGTCTCTTCCTCTCATCAGCATTACTCATCTATCTTCTCTTAGTTGTTTCAGACCCTTAATGAAACTATCTTCCTCCTGGGGCAACATTGCTAACTTTCTACAGGCCCCTACCCTGCCCCATTAGACTAGGTCTCCATGGTGAGTCAGGTGACTCACTTCCACTCTCTGACAGCGCGCACGCACGCACGCACAGCATTCCTCTCTCACCCTTTGTGTTGCCATGGTGCTGTTCTCGATCAGGTCCACCTGACCCGCCTCCTTCAGGATCTCTGCCTGGATCAGGTCCAAGGACAGCTGCGCCTGCAAAAGAACATGGAGATACGCTCAGAGGGGCCGAGCGCGTCGCCCGGTGTGGATCGCGGGCCGCAGGGGAGAGGGACGCCCGTCTCACCTTGTACAGATCGCCAGCCACCTTCTGCCTCTCCATCTCCTCCGTCTCCAGCTTGGACAGAGTCTCGGTCAGCTGGCTCTTCAGCTGGAACACAGGGCGCAGGGATCACTGTGCCGCTCGGCCTCCAACCCCAGCACCACCTGAGCCGGACCCCTCAGCCCGCTCCCCTGACCAAACACCCGCCAAACGGGCAGGGCTGTGGATACCGCACACTGCTTCCAGGAGTGTGTGTGTGTGTGTGCACACGCGCACACACACACACACTCAATCTTACTCGGTAGGCCAGTGATATTTTCAGCAATAGAACAGCATTTGTATCAACTACCTCCAATTACACAGAATTTAAATACCAAAGGTTGCCATTTAACCTGGTCTGCTAACATACTCGCATCTCTGTTAGCCGAAAAGCACCTGAGATAAGTGTACAGGGCGACTGAAAGAGGCGCACCGCGACTGCAGACACGCATTAATGTAACTGCAGCGCCTGTTATTAAGGCATTGAGAGGACCATCATTACAAAATCAACCCAGACTGTCTGGTGGCATCGGAAAGAGACTCAAACGGCTGAGTGCGCGTCAGCAGAGAGAGGGAGCCTAGAACAGGAGGCTGTGGAAGCACTGCGATGGAGCTGAAGAGCGCTGGGTTACGCCGGCGCCGATGACAAACCTGGAGCAGCTTTAAGAGTGTTTGCATTGCTCGCGGGTTAGAAGCAGCGAAGGCACATTGAGTCTGTGAGCGGAGGCGATTATTAACGGGTTTTATCAGATGACCGTAAGTGGTCCCCTCATACTGTGAATTGCGTCAGCACATCAATGAATGAACACATTTCTGATGGAAAAGCTCCTTCAGTGGTGAGAGAAAAGCATTTTTTAATGACTGTGCACTTACGCTGGACAGATGGACTGGTTATGGACAGTTGACCCTGGTCAGAAGACCTAAGCCATGGTGCTTCCCGCAACCCCCAACTTCTGAGGGGAGGGGGGGGGGGGGTTGTTAGGAGTAGTGGACGGGGGGGGGTTGTGAGGACAGTAGCTGCTCTACTCGGCAGGGGCTTACCAAATTTAGCTCCTCATTCTGTCTGACTGCTTCAGTATATGAGCCATCAAGTTTGCTCTGCAATTCAGTCAACAGATCTTTCAGCTGAAACGAAGTTTGAAACCGGTTTAGAATTAGGCCGTCCAGCGAACCAGCCGGGAGACACATTCTACACAACAGAGACCGGTCGTAGTGTCCCGGGGATGATTACTGGGCGAGGGCTCCGAGAACGATGTGCAGCTTGCCTGGCTGGCAGCTGTGTGTCCAGCTCACACATCGCTGGGCTGAGGTAGCGATGCAACGGCTCTACAGCAATGTTGTGACAATATTATCAAAGGAGAGGGCCGGGAGACCTGGGAAAAATGCCAATGACTCAATAAACAGGGAAAACTCCAAGCAGGGCTTAATGCTGCCATTCGCCCACACAGGCTTCTCTGGGACACCCGTGACTCATACGGTTGACTAACGGTGTGATGTTTTTCAAATCACACTTCAACAACATACTGGCAGACTGATGTCTACCCTATTAACAAATTCCACCACCAGTTATATAATTACTGTAGCTACCATCTAGTCCTATGAATAAATATAAAGATTGTTGTAACAAGGGAAATAATATGTTCTTGTCTACAAGACATCCATGTAACAGACAAAACAAATTACAGAAACACAAGCATGTACAGCATACACACAAATGCGCCTGCACAAGCACACACACACACACACACACACACACACACAGTGACACAATAATCTTCAGGCCTTTGCAACTATAATCACATGGCATCATATTTTATGACAAGCAATTAAATGTTTTTGAACACCGTGCTCCGGGAAATATACTGCAACAAGGACTGGGATACTTCTGGCTTGAAGTTAGAAATATATTAATAAACGCCACAACCATGAGTGGTGATATAAATCCTCGGCGCACATTTAGGCGCGCACGCGCACACACACACACACACACACACACACACACACGTAGGCGCACACACACGTAGGCGCACGCGCACACGCACAGACACACACACACACACACACACACACACACGTAGGCGCACACACACGTAGGCGCACGCGCACACGCACAGACACACACACACACACACACACATGTAGGCGCACACACACGTAGGCACACGCACACACACACACACACACCAGAATATCCCTGAGGGGGAGAACTGTGTGCAATATTCGGTGGTAATTCTCACCTCTCGAACCTCCGTAACATAGGTGGCGCTCTCACGTTCCGCCCTCTCCAGTTCAGATTCCAGGAGCTGTTTGTCCCTTCTTAGCTATAAAATGAAGTAAAAAGAAACCCATTGACAACAATAATGCCCAGAAATCCTGTAGAATGTACACAAACATGCAGATTCTGCAGAAAGCACTGACGTATGAAGAGGAGCCTGGCAGAAGTCAGGCATTGCGCAGGGCTTCGTATCAGTGCTCTAAGAACTCACGTTCTCAAGCTCCCCGTCATCCGAGCTCAGTCTTTCCGCATCGCTCTCCAGCGCCGCCACCTTCAGGGTCATCTGAAGCGCACAAACACAAGGAGGTAGCCGTGAGCGCTAACTGCAGCGACGAAAGTGTGGCTCGCGAACCCTATCAATGCCTCTCTTTGCTGAACCAGTCATACTGCTTACTTTGCAGTGGACAACAAAGTCATTTGACTGGATTGTATCACTCAGTGACATCACATGGTTCTTCCACCCATCATGTGGTTCAATAAGACTTTTTATTTTTTAATACTACATTATTTTTTCTACTTGAAAAGAGCACCAACCTCTTTCAGATCGCTCTGCGCCAGCTCCAGCTTAACCCTCCAGCGGGACTCTTCTTGCTCCACACTGTTCTGGAGTCTCTGCAGGATGCCCTCCTGTGGACAGAGGGGGAATTACAGTTTGGTCAAGTCGATGCCCTTGAGGAACTCATCTATGAGTCTCAATTTTAACGGCGGCCTGTCTCACCGTTTCCGCCAGCACTTTCTTGTACGTCTCACAGTCCTTCTGTAGAACCTTTTGGGCCTCCTCGGACTCCTTCATCTTCTCTCTGAAAACCTGGAGGGGGGAAAAAAATGGCTGTAGATTAGACATTTCTCAATTTTCAGAACAGAGATGATCATAGCCAAGACATCTCTGTGTGATGACATCCGCACATTTCCAATGTCCACTACACTTGCTGAATTTACTTCAAAGCCCAACTCTTAGCTACTATGCAAAGTATGCATAGAGTAAATGCATATTATAATTGAATTGCTTAACAGATGCCCTTGTCCAATGTGAATTGCATACAGCTGCATTCATACCTGCTACCCATTAATAAATACATGTTTACAAACAGACATATATAGTTCTGTACTAATTATAAATAACGAACCAATTTCGCCAGCAGTGCCCCGACCGAGGTTTGAACCTGAAACCACTGAATTACAGGCACAGTTCTCTGACCTTCATACTACACCGCTCCCCGTTCAAACTTCGCTGAAATAGTTTCCCGACGAGTGAATTTGACCAGGCCTGGAGTACAGACTAGCTGAGAGAGGGGTCAGTCTGTATCCGGGCTGGGAAACGGCGCTAGGGTGCTTCTTACAGTCACGTCGGCGTTGTCGGACTCTTGGGCCGAGGCTGTAGCAGACTCGGGAGCGGGAGCGGGCGCTGGCTCGGCTTCCGTCGCGGCTTCTTTTGCAGCGCTTTCAAACATCTGCACCCACTCCTGGTGGTTCTGAGGGAGTGGAGCAAACGAGCGTTACGGGTGACGGGGATACGCGGGGAGTCTCGTGTGCTCCTAAATTCGGGCATCAAAACAGACGCGAAAGGGTTCTGTGACAAAGCGATGTTCCGCTTTGATGTGTTCACGCTAGAAAAGGATCGCGCATCTGCCTCCGCCCTGTTCCATCTCTCTCCATTTCACACATTCCTGCCTCTAACCGCGACTGCGCAGGTTCCTCATGCTGTCTCAGCCTGGAATGCTGTGTGTGCGTGCGTGTGTGTGTGTGTGTGTGAGAGAGATAACATGGAGAGCAATGTGGTATAATATGTATTTTGGCCAAAAGTCCATACCGAACCGCCTTAGGTTCTGCATTACAGTATGCGCAGAGTATACCGTGAACATATGATTATGGTAAATATAGAGATCGAAATGTCCTTTGTTACGGAGAAGAAATACAGTTGCAGATAAATGCTTGGCGATCTGCAGTTTTGCAGGTAAAGGAGCATAACAGAAGCATGCAGTGATGAGCTGCAGCAGGCTAACGACACATTCCGTTATTAAAGCTTTGTTTCAGTCATGCAACGGACTACAACACACAGCCGCTACACCAAACGCCTACTCTTTCACTTTTTCTATATCCACATGTTTAAAAAGATTTGCTTAAATGTAAAATTCATAAAGAGATGCAATACAATGTGCCTCGTAAACTGTAAAAATACAGAGCTAACCGAGCCAATCCATTTCAAAAGCAGGGGGCCAGAAAGACCTATGAGTTTGTCAATAAAAGTGGTGCACAAAGCTCAAAAGGGCTTGTTTGAATTTTTTAGCATTTTGCATTTTTTAAATGACCCTGTGATGCCGAAGTTAATTACATTTATTCTCGCTTGGAAAGGAGAAAGTGACAGCATCAGAAGGCATGTCATTAAAGGTCATAATAACATCATTCAGGTAATGTCAGCAAATTAATAGAACTGTATAAGCAGGCAAGTCATTATAAAAAAAGGCATAATTTGCCTGGTTTTGTGTGGTTGATCAGATCGTTGTGTGTGTGCATCAGAGTGCTGTCGGTGAGAGTACCTGGCTTGCAGGGAGGGGTACGGTGGGGAGGAGTCTGTGGAGGACCTCTCGAGACTCCGCCTTCATGGACTCCAGGGCCTCCTGACTCTCCTGGGGGTGAAAGAAGCGGAATCAAACATACGCACCTCACTGCTGTGTCAAGGCATACCATCAGGGACCCTACGTTTAACCATATGAGCGTGCGCACGTACACTCGCGCGCGCGCACACACACGCGCGCACACACACACACGCACACATACGACCGTTGTACCTCCTCCACTGTCTACACACTAGGGATGTGCGCATTTAGTCGACTAGTCGATTAAACGTTGCTAACCTCGCAAGTCGGCACCAGAAATACTAGTCGGTTAAACTTATTATTTTATTAATACACACATTTAAATTACATTATTGACATTTGCACTGAAAAAAAATGTTTTTTTTTTTCATCAATGTTGCTTTAAAAAAAAAAAAAAGCAAGCACTAACTTAACAACACAACGGAAAAAAAAAAAAAAAAAATAAAAAAAAAAAAAAAAAAAAAAAAAAAAAACGCAAAAACTGTTTAGCCTGCTGCAACTTAAACTAAAACCAGGAGGGTGAAAGAAGTGTAGGCCTATCGCATTGAATAATATAAAAAATAAAAAAAAAAATCAAACGATCGATCATCAATCTAATTTTTTGTTTTTTTTATTATTTTTTATTTTTTTTTTTTTTTTTTTTTTTTTTTTTTTTTTTTTTTTTTATTTTTTTACTGTATTTTCTATGTTCATGCGTTCAATAAATGCCGTTGTAATTTAAAATAAAATTGTTTTTTTTTTTTTTGTTTTTTTGTTTTGTTTTTTTTATTATGTTATTTTTTGTTTTTTTTTTTTTGTTGTGTTGTGTTGTTTTGTTCATAATTGCAAATTTTGTAATGCAAAAGGCAAAAAGCACCACGCATTTTCAAAATTTATTAAAAATATTGTTTTGTTTTGTTTTTGATGTAAGTTAAAATACACAAATATTTTAATACATTATTTTTTTTTTTTTTTTTTTTATTTTTATAGATTAAATTTTATTTTTTTTGACTTTTTTTTTTTTTGTTTTCTTTTTTTTTTTTTTTTTTTTTTAGTCTAAAAGTTTTAAACTTTTTTACTTAAATTTAAAAATAAAGAAGTCGGTAGTTCCAGAATACTAACTATGGACAAAATGTTTCTGCTCTACTGGACACATGCACATACTGTATCTCTCCTCCACTATGTACACACACACACACACTATATCCTCCAATATAGACACAAACACACACATATTCCTTCAAAAACTCTTCTACACTTCTACTTGTGTGATAGGTCAGGCACCACGGCACCCTTCTAAATGGCAAGCCAAATTAAGCACTTTCCTCAATTAGCCAAATCAAACCGTTTTCTGTTGATTTTTCCCCATTTTGCTAAGGGTAGAGCAACCCTGGTTCCCTGGTAGGCACCACAGGGTATCAACACACAATCAACTCCACCCTGAATCACACAAACGCATTGCAAGTAGCCAGGTCCCCACCGTTACCACTGATAAGTCTGCTGATACCTCCATAACTTATCAAATAAATACAATAAACCAATAAAAATCTATTAGATAATTAATTAAACAGATTGCTCTATGACACAACATTTGGTATTAAGCTGCAATACATTGTCCCACTTGATTCACACCTCTCTTTTACCTCTCTCCGCATCATTTTTTTTCAAAATATTATACATGCATACAGCCGTCTAACCACAATTAGCGCAAATTGAATAATGTTTATTTTTTTTAAATGTGAATTGTATAGAGACACCGTCACAAAGATGCTTTACAGTGGAAATACAAAAGAACTAGGCCAGATCCCCCAAATAACGAGTAATTGAGGTAAAAACCTCCCCAGTGGGAAGAAAAACACTCAAACGGTGGCAGAAGGAAACTCCCCAATGGGAAGAGATCTCGGGAGAAACCCGGCTATGGGGGGGAAGCCCATCCTCCACTGGCCGGCCCATTGTAATAGTTAGACTGAACGGCAACAGAAATGTAATGAGATCTAGCAGAGCAAACAAAAAATGGGTTGGTCAGGTTACACAGCCAAAGGTCATTAAATTAGCTGGTAAAATAGCACAGAGATGTATAGTAATAAACATGAAACGTCTCCAATGCAAAGACGTCTCGGTAGCCTCGAACTTCCCTTTTTATCACGATGCGAAATAAAAATCCCCTGCCGCATACCACAGCAGGGGACAAGTCAGGTGTCCCATCTGATGTCCCACACGCTGCAACGTCACCACACGCAGAAAATGAAGCCTTTTTTGGCAAACATTACATGCCAAATATGCTTTGGCAGTGAAGTACTTCATAGATATACAATACCACTTGAACACAATTGTGGTGTTGATTCAGCGTTGATGAGGAAATCACGGCTGAAATCATGGGACTGTTCAGACCACAGGCGTCTTTTCAGTGTACAGACTGCTCGCGTTGCGTAAAACCGGAATAACAACCCGAAGAGCGGCATTTGATCGGTGCCTCAAACTCAGACTGACGGTGGCGCTATCGTAGCACTGTAGGGACAACAGACTGCATTTCCATTCATTCCACAGGAAACCCAAAGGACATTTACAACACAGCCACAGCGTAAGGTCCGTCGTTATCGATCCAATCGTGTCACTTGGAAATACGAGACACTAAGGGTCATAAAACTAAAACAGATACACACAAATACTCCAATATGCACACAACATGATATGTCTAATTAGTAGAATTAGACATATCAAACATATTCCTTGTTTAATAAATCTATTTTTGTTAAACCTGGTGTCTGTTTTGATATCATATGAACACAAGGGCTGAGTCAACCTAATCATTAGAACGTAATACCTTCAACCCTTATGAGTTATTAGTTATTAGAGCTTTGATGGTAATTTGAAGTAGTAGTAATTATAATCCATAATAATCAAAATGAGACTGGTTTGATTTTAACCTAACTTAAGAATAATAAGGGTAAACATCATTATTCCATAGTTATTGCCTATGTTTCTGGCATCCCATGTTAGAGTTTATATATATACAGGGGCATATTCCTTACATTTATCGGCGCCCCGTCCGAGGATATTCACTACATAATTGGTGCCGTGTGAGGACTCTGATGATTCAGAAATAATATTACGAATCATCTTGCTCACTGCTACCAGATTCTTACGTACTGTATTCTCTACATTAGTTGGTGCCCAGGTGAAGACTGGTAAGACGGACATGTTTCATTTGTCTATCACCACTATTGCTAAATGTATATGTAAACGGCTTGCATGAGTAATACTCCACATGTAAGAATATAGAGGCATATTACCCACACCACAGAAGCAGGTGCTCTACCAACAGCAGGGAGCCAAAGAATGACAGCCCTGGACTGAGCATCAATCAATGCAATATTACTTCAAGGAAACTGCTGATCACTTCCCATTGCTTCTATTCCAGGTCAGATGAGGGTTAACACTTTTACATTGTGGATTCATTGGACAGCACAGTGTAGAGAGACAGAACAATGTGAGCGGGAGAGACATGTGAGCACGTGGACAGTGCTCAAGAGGCTACGCCACCGACAATCCAGTTCACGTTTTTTTCTAGGAAGTTCAATTGACCACCTTCACTTTTGCCAAGGGGATAATTTTCGAGATTATCCAAGGTGTTTCCACATTTTCAGTTTCCACGCGTTACAAGATTTTTTACAATTCCGTAATTTTCGATGCCATTTCGAAAATTCACAACAAGAAGAAAAAAAGAATCGATTAATCCTCCTATCTATGAGCGTCGCTGGCAGAAGACCTTTCTGTTACCACCTCAATGCAATCCAATGTAACACAATTTCCTTGTGCGAGCGGTGCTCGCATGATAAGCTTGCTGGGATCGTATGCAGCAGGTGGCCTGGAAACTGAACCGCAACAGCGATACACTAAAAGGGGCCAGTTCACTGTACAAGATGGTGGAAGACAGCTGTTGGGTGACAAGCTCACAAACTCCGCCCTGAGCTTGCACATGGGGGAGGGGCCGCTTTTACAACTGGGGATAGAGGGCAGCACTGTGCCAAGCTACGTTTATACGGCACGGCTGTTTGAATTCCACAACAGTTTTTTTTACCACCTCTCGTGACAGCTTTCTGAAATGTGCCTGGGATTTGTATACTCAAGGCTATGACAGGTTTGAATGGATGTATATTAAAATAATAAAAACAACCCAAACCCCATTCATAATGCAGAAGGTGCCTTTGTCTACTTGCAACTTGGCTGGCACCAGACCATCTTCTTGAAGGCAGCTTTCACAATACCTCAGAGAAATTAATATATGACTTTATCAGGCAGTGCAAACAGTACCACCCTGCCACTGATGTTATCAATCTCTGCTGTGAAAGGTGACCGGAGCACAAAGACGGCTTTTTGCAGATGGCAGAGAGCCAGTCATCTGATGAGAAAGTGGATTTCGAGAACTAAGAAAAGTTAACACCCTTCAGCAGGTGTAATGATAAAGAGAGTTGGGCTTGAATCGATGGTCATTTTCACCAGAAAAACGGACTTGAGAATCCAGGCAGAGAATCCATTAACATCTGAACCAAATCCAGACATACCGTAACTGGATCATAATAAAAATGCATCATATGTGGAAGGCGGGGGATAGCACTCCCACATCTAACTAGGGACTGTGACCAGGGCAGGGAGATCCTAATGCGTTATCCATCAGCAAGTCAAAAAAACGTCATCAGTGTCAAGCTGTAGATCTTTGACACGGGAGCGAAAAATGAAATTTAGCATATTTCTTAATTTCTTCACTTGTTTTTACAGTGTTTCAGAGAACGCTTTCACACAAATGACCTCAACGATAGCAAGGGAACTATAAAAAAAACAAGCAACTTCGACTAAATAAGGCAACGTTCTGTAATAAATTAAATTTCACGGTGACCATTGCATCGACTATAAAATCACAGAGCAGAATGCAAATGCAAAGGGGGGGGGGTGCATGCCAAATGGTGGGCGGGGAAGGGAGTCACATGACAGGGGTGGGGAGAGGGTGGACACAATGAAGATTAAACGCCGCGCTCTGACTAATGAATCCTAAGTGAAATCAGTAATTAGTCACTGCATACTAATTTCGAGGACCGTCTTCTAACCCCTCGTTCACTTGGCATTGTGCAGCGCTGGCAACTTTTAAAGTCGCTTCACACCTATCGCTAAAAGCATTCCGTTCCTTCAGAGGGGAGTTCAATAGCTGCGCTATTGAAGCTCGGGCACAGGAAGAGGTCAATTTGTTACTTCTGAAGTACGCAAAGAATACCATTTTCCTAATTAGTATAACATTGCCAATAATGCAATCGCCAATAATGAGGTACTTTGCATTAAATGAACAAGACCGGGACGAACCAGAGGTAATAAGTTCTCCAGGAACGGAGGCAGTAATGGACAATCAATAGTAGGCAGGAAATAAGTATGCAGCAGCTTATGAAATGTGATCGTTTGGTTGGTTGATTGAGGTGATCGTTTTTGCTGGATGCGTCCGATTTCACTTGCGTAAAGCAGACTGGATGTGACCGAACCTTGGCCGTCTTGCTGAGCTTCCCCTGAAGCATGGACTCGGTCGCTGCCAGAGCCTCCATTGCGCACCAGTTTTTCTCCCGAAGCTCCTGGTCAGTTTCAGAGAGATACCATTCGCAGGTCAGCCACATGCTAACTTTCTAGCGACTCACCCAAAACACACACAAAACACAGTAGGGATGAGGCTAAATATTTGAATGTTAGAGCATGAGAACACTAGTCAAATACTTATTTACAAACAGCAATTCAGAGGAAAGGTTCTGAATCGGACATCGTGAGGTTCAAGGTCCGACACCACTGCTGATGAAAGCGCTTTCCACAAAAGCACTAGAGTTGCCAGAGATGTCATATAAAACAATAGTGCTAAAAGCTAATGACACTCGCATACAGCCACTATGTACTCTCCAGTATGGCTTTAATAAACTCAGTGTAGACTTCAGGGAATTAAAAATGCACTAAATGACAATACCAGCCTATAACCTCTCACACGAAAGCAAATTACTGTTTATAAACCTACATTCAGCAGAGACATGGGTTGAAAACTTGGCAATGTATACAGCACTTCACTTGCTGAAAGTGAACAGCAACCAGGGAACAGCATAGCACTTCACAACTGGTCAGAACAAATCTCAATATCTCCAGCACAGCATGAGAGTCCAACTGAGAGCTACAGTGACAAAGCTGTCCAAGCAAA
Organism: Ilyophis sp. 1 JC-2022; assembly: GCA_022702515.1. NCBI lineage: Eukaryota > Metazoa > Chordata > Actinopteri > Anguilliformes > Synaphobranchidae > Ilyophis > Ilyophis sp. 1 JC-2022. The sequence continues at coordinate 31,814,695 of CM040406.1, read as the reverse complement.
CTCTTAAGCTCAGCTCAAACGGTTCCACAGAGGCTTGGCTGCAGCCTGAGAACAAGTCTGTTCCTGCCCTGCCCTGTCCTTACGTCAAACCGACTCTCCATTTCTGAGCATCTGAATTCAAGTCTGTAAATCTATTCTAACCGAATCATCTGAAACATTGGGCCTCATTCACCAACCATTCTACCAACAAATTTGTTCTTAAGACTTTCCTTTAAACGTTTTTTTATGAACATTCTGGCATTCACCAATGTTTTCTTTTTTGAAATTTCTTCTTGGGTAGAACAGAAGCTCAGAACGCAAACATCAGTTAATCCCGATATGTTTGTAAAAAACGCTTTAAAGAAAGTCTTTAAACAAAAATTTGTTTGTAGAGTGAATTATGAATGAGGCCCATTGTTTTTAATGTAGGCCAGAGATCAGAGCTTGTGCAAACCTACCATTCATTCACATATACCCACAAATATGCACACACACACACACACACCATAGAGGGCTAGTAAGCATTCCAAAATAAGCATAGGCAAAAATCAGTAAATTCATATCTCCATTTCAGTTATCTGAAATACCAGCTTGTGGGTGCTTCTCCATATTGCTCTACCGAGAGTGACTACAAATACCATGCATAATCTCAGCAACAACAGAGTGGACTTTAAAGGTCCACTGTAGAGGTTTAACACTGCTCTTGGCCATTTCTTCTGTGAAATGTTTTCTTGTCTAGGAAGAGGGCTGTGTGAGGAAGACGAGAGTAGACGAGGAGAGCAGGGGAGAAGAGGAGATGGGAGAAGAGGACCGCAGAGGAGAAAGGAAAGGAAATGAGAGGGGGAAAGGAGAGGAAGGGGGCGGGAGGAGATGATAGGAAATGGGAGAAGAGGAGCGGAGAGGAGAGAACAGTAAAGGACAGGGGGAAAAGGTGCTATGGACAGAATTGGACACCTACGTTATTCTTCTTCCTGTGCAGCTCCAGGGATCCCCTCAGCTCCGCCAGCTCATTCTGCAGCTCCGCCACCTGCGCGTCCTTGTCTGCCAGCCTGGCGGAGCGAGAGAAACACAAACACCGTCCCTGAGTACGCCGCACGCGTACACCCGTCCCTCAGGACCCTCATCTGCCATCTGACCCAGCCCCCTGTGACAGCCATCATTTGCTACTCGCAAAAATACAATGTGTGCGTGGGCATTGAGAACGAGACGAGGAGACACTCACGCTGTCAGCAGCTCCTGGCTGGGCGCCTGGGTTTGGGCCAGCTGGGGAGAGAGAAGCATGGTCACTGCCATTCCCCGGCAGGGCTTTCACTCGACAATTACTCAAACGCCCACTCACCCACACACATATTGTGCTTCATTCACACACACACACACACACACACACACACACACACACACAAGGTATATAAACAGCAATTTGGTTTTCACTGTAATTTCGTGAAATACTATGACATATTTGTAGCCATTTTTGGAATCAACGGAATGACTTTGAACTTCAGTATTTGAGCAGTAAAAGAGCAGTCAGAATCAATAAATCACTGAGATGGTTCCATAAACCTCACTACAAAGCTATGCTAGGGAGCATAAGGTGTACATAACTGTACATAATTACTCCTCATAAGCCCCGGCGATACTGTGCCAATGTGCTTCTGTATCGACACATTTACCTCTCCCCATCCTCATATTGTTTTTATTTCACTGCCCTTTCCAGTACTTCCCGCAAATATTTTTGGACCATTACTGCGGATTAACCATGAACCCTGAAATAAGTGCTACTTTCCCATATCGACAAAGTTCAGGTTCATTTTGATAGTAAACAAGCATATGATTATGGAGTTTTGATTTCCGATTTTGTTCACGCGTTTTGGCGAGTTTTATTACATTACGTGTCTCTGAACGTATATAGACTGAATCTGTGCATTCTAAGCTACGGATTCATGGCTAATTTATTACATCATGATTTTCTTCAGGCAATATAAATGCCTTTATGACCAGAAGTAGTGTGTGTTGGACTACAGAATGTCCTCCCCTTAGCACATGCCTAAGCTATGCTGTAGTGAGAAAGCTTTTGTGCTGCATGCGCTTCCACGTGCAGCACAGATTGTGGTGAATCGCAGAGATACCAGATTCTCTTAAAAAGTTTGTTTCACAGGGCCAGCCTGTGGGCTTCTTTGCCCTTCAGGGGAAACGCCGAGCTCATATGTGGAGAACACAATGTTCTTCAAGCTGGAGTGTGAGCACCATGTTGCATCAGCTAGACTTGTTTGTGGAAATGACACAAACAAAATCACCATGTTGAATGTAATGAGGCACTTTTGAATTGCATCGTGTGCATTGTGTCCCCATGCGGACGCCTCAGCAGTCAATCACCTGTTGCTCCTGCTGTAGCTCCGCCTCCTGTCGCTGTTGCTCCGCCTCCTGCTGTCGCTGCTGCTGCTGCTGTAGTTGGTCCCTCAGCAGCGACCCTTCCTCTTGCAGAGCCTGTGAAAACAATATCAGAAAATCAGGGGATCTCATTCGCAGGAAAGGGCTTCTCAAAGAGAGAACACTGGCTCCGCCCCTTCCCAGCAGCTCAAACTCTCACCTTTAGCTGTTTCTCCATCCCCGCTGCCTCCTCGGCCCGCTCCTCTAGGGCTCTCTGGAGCCTCTGTGCTGCCTCTTCCCTCGCAGCCAGCCTGCAGGTGAGACACAGCATGCCATCAGTATAATACCCTCCACAGCCCAGAGAAGCTCCAGGTGTCATACGGCCCCAATATTCAGTTATTCTTCAGGCACATTCACAGAGAAGCTCCAGGTGTCATACGGCCCCAATATTCAGTTATTCTTCAGGCACATTCACAGAGAAGCTCCAGGTGTCATACGGCCCCAATATTCAGTTATTCTTCAGGCACATTCACAGAGAAGCAGGCAGACTTATGACTTGTTTGCCACATTAATTCCTGCTGAAACTACATAAATATTTTAAAATATAGTCCCTTGCAAGCTCATTATGTTGCAAGATGAATATTTATAAAGAACCAAGGCATACATTTTTTCTAAGTGAATTTAATGGAACTGTCTGGGGTTTTTTAGAGCTATATTATTGAATATGGACAGCTAGTGACCAAAATCTGTATGAGGAAACAGCCAGTCATATTTCAATATTTGCTCAGAATTGATGTGTTGTCTTACACCTTAATCCTGCTTCTTGTTTTTACTAAAACTCCCAGCAGCACTAATCAGTGGAACGTTCACATTCAAAGGTGATGCGCATTATAATATCCAGAAGAGGGCTGCCTAACCCTTTTCCTGGAGATCTACCATCCTGTAGGTTTTCACTCTAACCCTAACAAAGCACACCTCATTCAACAGCTAGAGATCTAGTTGAGCTTCTTCTGACAAACTACCCCCTCTCGCTCACAATCTCTGCCTTTTTGAACCCCAACCAGCACCACTCGGCATTTCCTTCTCCCAGTGGTGAAATCTTCTGCGTGCCTGTCCCTGCCACTCTCTCACACAAACGGAAATCTCATCGCTCAGGCCTTTCTCAGAGCCGGCGTCAGGCCGTTCCCGCCTGCCGCCGCCGCAGATACCTCAGCGCCTTCCGGCCCACACACCTGGCTAAGCCGGGATCGCCTTGGGGCCCACGCTCTCCCCAGACAGCGGCGCCAGCTGCACTCCACCCCTAATCCCTCAAAAGCTTCGGTAGAAGAGGAAATGTTGGGGGGCGGGGGAGAGGTTACCAGCTCCAGAGACCTCATCGCAGGAGCAATTAAATGCCAACAACCAGCGCTAGCCGCTTAATGGTTCCCAATAACACTGACGGACACACACCCACCGTCACCCAACCCCGCGTTTGGTTTTGTACGGGGCAGTGGACAGACAGAAACGGGGGTACAGAATCTACTCACAGCATCTGGAGCTCCTGGAGCTGAGCAGTAGAGTTGGTCTCCTCGGCCTCCCGCTCCCGCTCACGTTCCACCTCCGTTCTCAGGGCCTCTAGCTGGTGCTCCAGAGCCTGTGGGGGGAGAAGGGCAGGAGGTTAGAGTAGGCTGGGGGGAGAGGGGCAGGGGGTTAGAGTGGGTTGGGGGGGAGAGGGGCAGGGGGTTAGAGTGGGTTGGGGGGGAGAGGGGCAGGGGGTTAGAGTGGGCTGGGGGGGAGAAGCAGCTACGCACAGACACAAGGACCTCGCACGCACACGATACCCACACTACACACACTACACACACTATACACAAAGAGGGAAGGGAGTAGGGACAGCATGAATAGAATAGAATGCTCCACTGATTTTTGAAGTGGGTTGTATAAGTAACCTGGGTGTCTATTACGAGTGGGTGCAGAACTATAAAAAGTTCACCAAACAGCGTCCATCACACCAGGAAATTACTTGACCTGCCATTTTAAAATTAGAACTGGCAATCTGACTCTTCAGCTTCAGAGCCCAGAGAGTACCTCTCAACATCACGAGTGGAGCGCTTTGAATTTAACAAGGCCGGGAGGGATAATGCTGAGAACAGCCAGAGTATTCACAAGCACTCATGGATTTGACAAATGCTCCCACTCACACACAAGGTTGAGAACAGTACCACAGCTGCTTGTGCTAGGTATGCCAAAGTTACTGGCCAACTCTCAACCCTTGTTATGTCTTCATACTATGTATGCACCCGTGTACACAGGGTCAAAAATGAGCCACCCTCACCAGATTTCCTACTTCACAGTCCAGACAGACTGCACAGACCAACACACCACTCGTTTTTACACACATCTTAATAGATTTTTTTGCTGTTAAAGATGTTTTGATTATGAATTCTGATTCAGGGTTACAAGAGACTCCTGTAAGAAAATCTTTCTACCTTGGTGGTGTACCGCTTTCATAATTTTTCTTTATTATAATTTTTCTTTAATGTTTTTATAATAGTGGGGTCACTCCAGAAAAAGCCATCAAATTTCATTCTGAAAAACAAATTAACTCAGGTGGTTTTCACTCATGTTTAAGAAAAGTTGACCCGAGGGGAACACGAGGGTTAACTGCATTCACCACAGGAACATACACGTTGCTACAGACACGGACCTGTACTGATGACCTGTTAAACATTATATATATTAACACATCTCATACCTAAAAAGTCATCCTTACCTCAGACATAAGCCAGAAAAGCATGTAAACAAACCCACTCATACACACAGACACACACCTCAATGGTGTTTTCCTTGCTGGACACATTCTCCAGCTGTGCCTGGAGCTTCTCCTCCATTGAATTCACCCTCTCATCTTTTTCTTGGATCCTGCAAGGAGAGAGGACTGAACTTCACATCGGCCCCCACTATTACACTACTGACAGAAAAGTCAGTCTTCGCTGTCACACACTGCAGGATTGAGCGAAACATTGGTCTTCCCTGTCACACACTGCACTACTGAACGAAACTTCGGTCTTCGCTCACACACTGCAGAATTGACCGAAACGTCAGTCTTCGCCGTCACACGTCACACTATTGAGCGAAATGTCAGTCTTCCCTGTCACACACTGCACTATTGAGCGAAACATTGGTCTTCGCTGTCACACACTGCACTACTGAACGAAACGTCGGTCTTCGCTTACACACTGCAGAATTGACCGAAACGTCAGTCTTCGCCGTCACACTATTGAGCGAAACGCCGGTCTTCGCGGACACACACTGCAGTATTGAGCAAAACTTCGGTCTTCGCTGCAGTCTGGTACATTCACACTGGTCTTTCACTTTCCTGTGCCTTCTGCCAAGCAGGACGAAAAGCAGAACAAGATGACACGAATTGGTGGTTTTCCCATGCCTCTTAAAGAATTCATATTTTTCAACCTATACATATAAGCTCCATCAAAACCTACGACGTGATCGGTCTTGTGATTATGTACACCTCATTATAACCTGAGCATGATTGGTTTCCAAGGAGTAACTGTACCCTCCCACGACCGAGACAGAAAAAATACCACAGGCATGGCTTCATTCTTCAGTGAAAGTTTCCTTTGGTGAGCAAGCATATTGCATTTCTGTCGACAGCGCAGCGTGTAGCCACGTTCACATTAGCACTTTCAAGAGCGGCTGATTGTAACGATTGTCAGTGGGGTGTGCGCCATCCACTGAAACTCATTACAATCACCTGCTTATGGAAGTGCTAATGTGAACGTGGCTACACGCTGCGCTGTCAGCAGAAATGCAATACGCTTGTTCATCTATGAGGTGAACATATTCAAGCACATGTAAGGTATAATAGGAACAATACAGACAGACGATGCTGATAGATGCTGCTCTAAACGGCTGCTGCTAATCTGTTCATGACATCTGACCAGGATCTTTCACCTAAACCAGTCCCGGCATGGTTACTGAGGTATAAAAATATCTATTTCGATGAAATAACCGTGCCAGTATCGCATCGCTGACCTCACACCGCATAACACGTGGCCCTGTATGCTCAATTCCACACCTGCATTCATGAATTTTTAATGTTATAATGGAGCATATAAGTGTTTTTTTTAATAGGTCACTTTTGTTATTAAAATCAATCTGACAGCGATGAAAAGGGTGATGCTTTGCATAGTTGGATGGATGTGTGTAAATACCTCTGAAACCAAGTCTTTCTGGAATTGTTAACTGGAATTATTTAATAAATCCGACTACTTAAGACCAATCGGCTTATGCAAGCAGGTGACGGGGAAACTGAAAACTTACGCAAGCAGGTGACGAGGAAAGTTAAAACTCGTCGCCTCAGAGTGGAAATCTAAAAAAGATTTCCATTCAAATTCAAAGCCAACGGCGTAGGACCCTTTTAGAAGATGCAAAATGGTTGTGGGAAAATGGGTTTCTGCCCCATTTGATTCTAGTGGAACTTATGACAAAGCCATTTATTAACATTAGACGTGATCCAAGAATGCGAAATACTCGGATTGTACAAAGACGCGCACAGAAAGCACAATCAGAGAAAATGTGAGGTTTGGAAAAGAAATCCATTTCTCCCTCTGCTGCAGATCATATGAAAACGTTTTGTGTGAGATTAAGGGGCTAAGCCACAATACAAAAAAATACTGATACTCAAGCCTATTTCTACTACGTCAAGTACTACTGACACGACAAAAGAAATTCCTACTGACACAAAATGACGCAGAGCTGTATTTACCCTGAGACATATTTCTCTGTGCCAGAATTGGACTTTGGGACGTCCGAGTCCTCTGGAGAACTGGCCATTGGCTCAGACATATAGGGCCGACTGTTCCCTGTTCTGAATTTGTACAATAAGTCCAGGTCATCGTCGTCTGTGGTAGCATAGTCGTCGTAATGCGCGCTCTCAACCTCGCTCCAATCCTCGGTTTCCCCGACCGAGGCTGCCTGCCCGAGGTCCCTGGTGCGATGTCATGCACACATTAGCCGCAGCTAAGCTACACAAGCCATTTCAAACCCCGACACAGAGAAAAATATGGAAGGAACCCCCGAACCCCAAACCTACGGTCTCGAGTGAGAGTTAGCCGGTGACACTTACGTTCTGTGCAGCTCCTCCAAAATCAGATCTTGCGACGGCTGAGGAAAGAAAGAGAAGCTGTGAAGGACCTGAAATCTCAAACTAGGCGGCCTTCCTTTTTAGAGGTGCTGACTAGCACAGTAATGGGGACGTCCGTACCTGCAGATGCAGACTATCCAGCTCCTGTTTGAAAGAGTCGTTCTCTTTCCTCACAGCCTAATGGAGAAGACAGACAGCACGTTTAGGATCGAGGGGCTCTTCTCTTTCACATTGTGAGGATGCCACTAAGAGTCTTTCCACAGTCAGACAGGGGGAGAGCGAGCGCATGCTCACGGTATGGGGCTTGAAGGGAAGATTATCGGCCCTAACACCTCCCGAAAGCCTAAACCCCCACCCTCCACCCCCCGCGCCCGGGCCCCCTCACCTGCAGATCCTCCTCCTTATTGGCCATTTCAATGAGCCCCGCCTCCAGCAACGTCTCCACCATCTTTATCTTCTCGTCTTTCTCTTGTGCGCTGCGGGGGAACGGCGAAACAAAACAAACGCGCACACACGGAGTCATTACCCGGCTGGGGAGAGCTCTCCACATCCTCTCCGGCGCGAGCGTACACCCGGCTGGGGAGAGCTCTCCACATCCTCTCCGGCGCGAGCGTACACTCGGCTGGGGAGAGCTCTCCACATCCTCTCCGGCGCGAGCGTACATAGAGTATAAAAGGAGGCCAAAACTCAGGCCCTTGCATGGCTGGCGCAGGCTGATTTACAGAAATAGCAGAGAGCACGACAGTCCAAAATATCTGCCGAGAGGGTAGCTAAGGGCACCGACGGCTTTTACCAAATGCCAAGGGCATAACGAGCGAGACCCACCTCTTCTGGAACTGGTCCAGGACCAGCTGTGAGTCCTGATTCAATTCAGCCTGGAGAGAGAGAGAGAGAGAGAGGGAAAGACATTGATGAAAAGAGGAAGACAAAGAGGGCAAATGGAAGAGAAGGAAAAGAGAAGATAACAGGGTGGAAGAAGGTCAGAAGGACGGGGGAGGGAGGGAGAGAGAGGTGTAAAACAAAAGGACATTTTTAGTGGTGAGTAACGATGCCTCGGTCAGAGGGTGAGGCAAACGAAGCGAAGCGACCGTCGGGCTGTGCTGACCTGTTCAGAAATCTGAGCCTGCAGTTTCTGGAGTTCGGCCTTCAGTGCCATGTTGTCTGTGTGCATGGCCTGTGGTGGACAATAACAGAGGATAACGAGAGCTGTGATCCCACCAGAACCACAGATACATCACAGTCACATACTCAGAACCCATACTCAGTTATATAGCATGCTAAAGGCGGGAAATATAGGATAATATTTTTCCAGTTCTCTGTAAGGTCTGTCTCAGTGGTTGAGGCCCTGGAAAGTGTACTGGCCCTCGTTAACTGGCCAGACCCAGCAGTAACAATGTTTAACCACTAGAGGCACTCAGAGCAAATGAATAAAGAGCCGTCTTTGTTTGAAAATAAAAACCACTTTCATGAAAAAAAAATCTATCCAAAAAGCTGCAAAAGTGAAGTCGTTTTTGGTACGTGAGTTACAGTTTTTGAGTACAGGCGTAATTTGTACACTCGTCGGGAAGCTCCTCAGATACGTGCACAGAAAGCATAAGACATGAGCACGGTGTCGTACCTGCATGTTAATCTCCCGACTCGCTACGCTGCTCCTCTCCACATTCAGAGAGTCCTCAAGACTCTTACGCTGGAGCTCCTTTTCAGCCAGCCTGAGACACACGCACACAGGTGCACGCACATGCACACACACACACACACACACACAAAGTAGGATCAAGTAAGCCTCACAGCAATCCGAGTGAGAAGCTTTAATAAAATTTGGACTGCAGAGTGCTGATTGGGGGGGGGGGTTCTTTTTAAAATTTTAGTATTGGGTTGGACCACGGAATTTATGAGGGTTAATTTCAGTCAGGGATACGGATCAATGTAATAATGAGCCTCCTTGTCACTCACAGCTTCTGCAGCTCCTCGAAGTGGGATGCAGTTGTTGCCTGGCAGAGGGAGAGAGAGTGGAAAGAGACGTCATTGCGTTTACCCACACACGCACCCGGAGACAACACGCCGACACTGTCCCTACACGGCAGAGCGGATTCACCCAATGCCGGTCGGTGGTCATGTGACGGGCCGTACCTGAGAAGAGAGCTGGACCTGCAGGTTTTCCATCTGTACGTTCAGGGCTTTGTTCTCTGCCAGAAGGTCCTGGAAAATAACGTGCGTTTCATGAGCAGACCGCTTCCCAGGCATAAAGGGTAGCACGCAGTTGAAAAAAGCCCTTAAACCTGAAAAGTGTTAGCACTGTAGAAATGCCCTTTCCATGCATTTGCCTATGTGCGCAGGTCACAGCCCATTGAACTGATCTGAAAGCAAGTTAGAGCTTCCATATCTGGCCCAACTGTCCTGACTTTCTTTTCTCCTACCAAGGACTTGCTGAACCTCAGCCAGTTCTTGAGCAATGGTGCGCGTCTCCATTGATACTATAACATTGACTTTGGGCCCTTGTTAATTCAGCCACTTCAGTACAGCAGTGTGGTGTGACAGCCTATTTATCGCAGCACTGCTTTATACAATCACATTTGTTTAAACTCCTTTTTTTAACCTTACTGCATGAAATGTATTTTGTAAGTCGCTCTGAACAAGTGAAACCTGAGAAATGAATCAATAGAAAGTAAAAAGTGGCAGAAGGACTGCTCGTCTTCACACGCAAGGCCCTGCCAGTTACTCGAATCAACTCCGGCCAAAAGATTTCTGAACAGGGAGCGCTTTTTTAGCGAGAAAGAGCGCTCGTACCTGCAGCTGCTGCGTGTCGTCAGGCCGGCTGTGCTGAGACACCTCCAGCAGCTCCATCACCTTGTGCTCCAGCTGCTCCCTGGACACCATGGTGTCGGTCAGGCTGCTGTGCAGGGTCTGGATCTCCTTGTTCTTGTTGTTCATCTCCGACTCCACCCCCAGGAGCTGGCTCTGCAGCTCTTGAGACCAGAGGGAGCGAAAGGTCATTCGAGGGAAACCCTTGTGCGTCGACAGCACAGCAGCGCGTGACCCATTCTCTTTAATGCGTTTTTCATCAACAACAAGCCTACATGTTACATTGGCGGTTCTGTAGCCTTTACAAAGTAGATTTGTGTTCTCAGAACAGTATTTTGCCTTTTGGCATGAGCTTGTTTCACTGTGTTTTAAATACAGAACTTTGAACTGAAGCAGCTCATTAGATGCCTGCGTCATAATACGTCATGACGATTTAGACATGTCTCCATGTACTATAGTGTTAAATATCCACTAAACTACAGTCTGTTGTGGTCTTAGATAAAAGTAACAAATGTTTTATTGAGATTGGGGTCCACAGCTAGAGGGCGGGTACTTCAGGGGCTTTCGGATAAGGAAGTGTTGGTAATGCCCCTTTAAGAGCAGAGTCCATGCAGTCATTGTTACACGGTGAACAGACAGCAAGTCTGGCCAAGTTTTACTTTTCAAGACATTCCAGCAAAGGGTATGAATTTAACAGACACACAAGACCTACTGTATACTCTGAATTCTGTTGGCTATACGGTAGTCTAACCATGGTTGTAACATTTTATTTATTTATTTTTTAAATGCAGGACTTGCCAGAAGCCAAATTTTGTGATTAAACCATTTTGATTATACAAAAAATAATTATTTTTTAAATTGCATGACAGTTTGACAAATGGTTACGAGGAAACTTTATGCATTTTCTTTTTTGGAGCAGGATTTCAGATGAGTGTTTCGCCTGACACAGTTCCGAAAGTATCCACCCATATAAACTGATCATATGTAATAAGGAAATGTAACAAGCACGTTGCTCTTGAAATTAAATCAGTTTATGCTTACACAACAGTATTAACATTATGTTACCTTGGACAAGACGAACAATCCAGTTAAATTTTAATAAAGGGCCGACTTTTTACATCAGATAAAATAAAAATTATGAGGAAGTAATAAAGGGAAGATAAGGCTGAAGGTCATTTCCGAACAAAGAGCCATGAGAAAGGTGTGTGTGTGTGTTCTGTTTTCACCTTGTTTGGCAGCCTGGAGTTTCTCCCTTTCAGTATTAACGTTGTGCAGGTAGCTCTGCAGCTCCTCCCACCTCCGCTTGGCATCTTGCAGCTGAGCCTGGTCACCAACACAAGAGTACTGTCACAAACTGTACTTCCCGCACGCACGCACGCACCAACATTAGAGACTTGTCACTCCTCACAAACAGCTTTTGGGTGTCAACATTGGTACAAAAAAAAAGGAAACCGAGTCGTTACCCTTTCATCCCGCACTCATACATCTTAGCATAAAAGACTTTCTGAGCTATCAACAAACATGCCCCGAGTCATTTGATGTAAATAATGAGGAGGGAACAATGCAAGTGAACGGAAGTCTTTACGGGCACAGTCTCAGCTGCACTGCTTCCTTTCACATTACACATCACACATCACCTCTGCACTCCAGTCCACGCCGCCCCCCTCCCTGCACACTCGCAATGTTGCCTTACCCAACCCACTGTGACCTCACTTCCTGTCTGAACTGGCCGCTCTATGAATGGCCGGACGCCCTGCCCCTTCCCGCAGTACCTCCAGCTGTGAGACGTTCTGCTTGTAGTTGACCTCCAGCGTCTTCCTCTGCATCTCCTCCTGCTGCAGTTTGCCATTGTTCTCTCCCAGCTCTTTCATCAGCCCCGAGTACTCCGAGCGCAGCTTATTCAGCTCTGCCGACTGCCTGCGGGACAGAGCCACGTCACAGCCACGTCACGGCAACGTTACAGCAACGTCATAGTGTACAGCACACAGGCGCACAGGGAAACAAGTGTTTGCGTGTTCATGCACATACAAATACACACACACGTACACACAATCACACACATGCAGACGCGCGCATTCACACAAACGCGCACACACATGCATGCACGTGTACACACAAGTGGACACACACACACACACGCATACATACAAGTGACACAATCATCTTCAGGCCTTTGTAACTATAATCTCATAGCATCATATTTTATGATAAGCAGTTAAATGTTTTTGAACATTGCGCTCCTGGAAATATACTGCAACAAGGACTGGGATACTTCTGGCTTGAAGTTAGAAATATATTAATAAATTCCACAACCATGAGTGGTGATATAAATCCTCGGTGCTTTCCTGAATATAAAGCAGCCTTTCACTATGTCAACTGCTGACCAGAATCTCTGATGTTTTTTTAAGGTTCCGTTTCATCAATTTCCTTTATCTCTGCTGTGCATAAATGCGGCGTACATTATCCCTTTGGAATAATAAAATGGTGGCGTAAAATATTTCTAGTGTGAGAACCCAGGCAAACGGCTAGTGAGGTCCTGAAGATCAGTGCTTAGTGGGGGAGAGGTGGGTGGGTCAATGGGAGGCAACAAGTGAAAATATGGGCCAATAAGACCGGTACAAATATGTTGGCTTGGGAGTCAATCGGAGGTGAAAGGTGGATTATCAGTAAGAGGTGATAAGCGGACCTACGGCCAATGAAAGGTGAAAGGTACGCTCGTGGACCAATGAGAGGTGAGAGGTGGGCTTGTGGGCCAATGAGAGGTGAGAGGTACGCTCGTGGGCCAATGAGAGGTGAGAGGTGGGCTTGTGGGCCAATAACAGGCACTCACTTGCTCTCCATCTGGTTGGCGGCGGTGCTGACGGCGTCTCTCAGGATGCCATTCTCCTGCTGCAAGCGGCCGATCTGCCCCTCCAGCTGCTCCCTCAGCTGCTGGAACTACACAGAGAGAAGAATTCATCAACAGTTTGCACAGAGGGAGGGGAAAATCTCACACACCGGAGTCGTCATTCAACAGGGCAATTAGGCAAAAGTCAAAGGTCGCAGGTTAAATTCCCTGGTAGGGCACTAGTGCTGTTCCTTTGAGCAAAGCACTGAAATCAGACCCTCATTTAATATCAAATGGCTACGCAAGAAATCAATGTCCCTCGCTTCTCTTAAGACTTAGCCATAGCTTACTGAGTTAGCCTTAAGACTTAGCCCTTGCTTAGAGAGTTAGCCTCAAGACTTAGCCGTAGCTTACTGAGTTAGCCTTAAGACTTAACCGTAGCATACTGACTTAGCCGTAAGACTTAGCCGTAGCTTACTGAGTTAGCCTTAAAACTTAGCCCTTGCTTACGGAGTTAGCCTTGAGACTTAGCCCTTGCTTACTGAGTTAGCCTTAAGACTTTGGAAAATAGTGTCTGCTAAATGAATGTAAAGCAATGAATACGGAAAAAAAAATTACTGGAAGAAATCAAATACTGACTACGTGATTTCTACAAATCAAGTAGTCAGTATTTGTATGGCTGAAGGAATGGACCGGCTGAACAGCCCCCTCCCACACCTTCATCTGCATGCCCTGTGCCTCCTGGTAGCTTCCCTGGGCCTTGGCCTGCATGACGCTCAGCTCCTTCTCCATGGCCCCACGCTGGTCCCGCACCATCGCCTCCGCACGCCCCGTCTTCTGCTTCTCCACCTGCAGCTCCTGAGAGAGGGAGAGAGATAAAAAGAAAGAGAGAGAATGAGAGAGAGAGAGAACAATCACATACACATTGGCCAACCATATTTAAAAAGCAACAGTTTTTCTGACATCCAAACTATAACCATCACAGCACGAGAGGTTCTGTCACAGCTATTGACCAAGAATGGGTGCAATACATTTCAAATGTCATGAAATTGGCCGCAATTCAGCCACCAGCGTCAGTCACTCTGGTTTTGAGAAATGAACCAGATTCACTGAGACTTGGAAATGGAAAAGAAACATCAATTTATTACCACACTGGGGTGCTTAGTCTCAAATTTCCAAGGCAACAGAATGCAAGAATTGTGTCACATCGAGACACTGATGTAGAGGTACAAGGGCGTAAGAAGCACTCAGCAAGCACCGTCAGGCATTACACCAACAGCCTATTGCACCACAGACCGTAAGCTGCACTTACAAGTCTCTTAAAGCAGATTCCCATTCATTCGCAGGCAGCGACAGGCTGTATAACAACTCCCTGCAGTAATATAACATCCTTGAATGAGATCTAAAATCAGTGGGCCGTGGTGACTGGTGCGAGGGGAAGCCCGAGACCTCAGGTTTCTACTTGCAACACATTTGGATAAAGAACGCGGCTGATCTAAGACACCCACTTATTTCTCAGTGTCTAGATTTACAGTCACGCACAAGCCACGGTGAGGCAAGCTGTAGAAATATAAGCTTACTGTGGGGGAGATGAGCTAATGAGCTCCAGCGAGCCAGAGACTCTTCTCCTCTCTGCATAAGAAGCAGTACAGTAGATCAAATGTTTTGATTTTGTTTCAGGCTTGAAATGTCATTACTGGCTGGGGGGGGGGGGGGGGGGGGGAGGAGCAATTTTTGTCCTCCCACTTTTTGCCCTGACCCTGCGTGGCTCCTCTCTCTCTCTCCTCCCTCACCTCTCTCCTCCTCAAAGAGAGAGGAGAAGAACCCGAGATTGCCTTTGCCCCGTCCGCCGTGCCATGAGAGCGTTCTCCGTTCTCTCCCCCCCCCCCCACCCCACCCCTCTCTCTCTCCTCGTCGAAGTGTGAACGCTCCTGGGTGAATGCCTCACGCCTGGGGGGGGCCGCCTCAGGCGTACCCCGCGACCCGTACCCGGCCGGCCCCGCATATGCCCGCCGACAAGCGTGGGCCTCCCCGAGATTAGAGCATGTGGCTGCTCATTACCCGCCTGTCCGTCACGTAATGAGAAACGCCCACTCCGAGCGCCCGCAGCTCGCCCGTTGCATGAACATTATCGCCGTTTAGAGCGCGGTTTTGGCCGCTGAGCGAGGCTGTGCTGTGTAAAGACCCCTGGGAGACTGCTGAAGCCATGCGGTGCAGAGAGGGATCAAAACCTCACAGCAGCCTCTGGCTGTCGTCCATACCTGCGGGCGATTCGTCAGCTTGCTAATGTAACGTGACATGGGGGCGGGGGATAACGGTAAGGCTAACGTCACGGTACGGTACGGTGCGGTATGCAATTTTCAGATTACGGATCAGAGCGCCCCTCAGTATGTGTCACTTGTAAAAATGAACAAAGAAGACACGCGGCCAAGCCATTTTAAAGTGAAAGTATACCAGTTACATAATGAGACATACAATTTGTTCATCTGCACAACTTGCCAAAAATATATACATTTTGCATATTTGCCTGTATTATCTATAAGGCAGTACCCAGCACCACACTGCCACACCGTCGTATGCTCCCTTAATCATCGTCTACTCAAGGGAACTAAACAGTTTCCCTGAGGTCTGGGGTCCACAAACACATGACGTTACACAGATTCATTTTGGTTGCTAATGCTAAAAACTCTGATCCACCCTTACTGACAAGATCACAGAGCTTTCAAACCTAGAACATAACAAAGGCCTTTTGAAACAAAGGCACTAGAACAAATTAAATTGGCCGTCAATTAATCTCGTCTCTACGCCCTGTGTTGAAATTGAAATTGGAAGGTCAAATCTGATCGAATCCGATATTATTCATCCAAGGCGAAGAATTTAATTTTGCCGGCAAACCGCGCAGCTCCGAGCGGCGCACCTTCCAGCGTTCGAAAGTCTGTTTTAATCTGCACGTGGTGAAATGAGGAGGCCGCTACTGAAGTCACAACACGGCTTTCCACAGCAGACAGATGCTAATTACAGCCGTGTCATCCTTTCTGCCAGCTTGACTTGATAATAACAAAGTTCAAATTAGCTCATTACTTGGGTCACTGACATAATAGCTGACGGGCTACACCGGAGTGACACTTGCTTATGGATTTGAATTTTAATGTGATAAAATGCTTATGAAATGAGGAGAGAGAAAGGCACAGGGGCTGTTCTTGGCAGTACAGTAGCAGGCTACACGCGCCTGCCACTCTCTCCGTATGACCAGAACGAAAGCCTATCGACAGGATGAGTGCGCGTGCAAATCCTGCTTTGAGTCGCCGACAGCTTCTCGTCACAATCCCGCATGCCCAACAGTTTTAAAATAAAGATCAAAGTGGACTTCATACGGGCCAGATGACTTGCAGTAGACGATTGGGGCATGCTTCAGTTCGGCCCTGAAAGGCATTATTAGACACCTAGGGAGCCTTCGTCCTTCGCCATTCAGCGACTGAGGTCAAAATGCCGCCGCACGCCAATGGCCCTGCTCTGCGGTCCCAGGGCCTGGAGCCTGGCACTCGGCCGGTCTCGCGCCAATGCGGCTGAACGCAACGATGTTGACAAGCAAAAAAAAAAAAACTGTGGTTAGGAGCACGGTTACGCCTAAAACCAGGGTTAGGAGCGCGAATCTGAGGCCCCGGTGGGGGAGGGAGAGCTGCACCTGGCTCAGCTGCTTGACTTTCTCCTTGGCGATGGACGCCTCCTCCTGCAGAGTGGTAAGGAGCCTCTCCCTCTCCTGGAGCTGCTGGGCCGAGTGCTCCGACTTGGCTGCAGACTGGGGGAGAGAGAGATGGAGAGAGATGGAGAGAGAGCCGAGTGAACATGGCTGGTCTGACACACACGGGGCGTGGGGGCATTAGAAAGAGGATATGAGTCACATACTAACAGCTGAAAGTGAGTCAGAAGTGTTGTGGGGTGGGGGCGGAGGCGAGCAAACATCAGGGAATGTTGTAGAACAGAACACCTTCACTGCCTGCTATGCTTTCACCTGCCACTCAGGGAACACACACTTACTGTGAGCACCTTATTGTACATGGAGATGGCCTCACTCCCTCTGCTGCTCTGATACATGCTGATCCCACTCCCTCCCTCTGCTGCTCTGATACATGCTGTTCCCACTCCCTCCCTCTGCTGCTCTGATACATGCTGTTCCCACTCCCTCCCTCTGCTGCCCTGATACATGCTGTTCCCACTCCCCCCCTCTGCAGCTCAGATACATGGGCTGTGTCCGAATCTGAGCCCCAACTACTGCGCCCTGTCTCCTGCGTACAGTGCACTGGCAGAAGTGTGCCGTTTAATGTGCACTGTGTAGCACTCCGCGAAAAATATCCGCCATACTATTTTCCAACCGTACTGTGGAAGTGTCGTAAGCAGGTCATAAGACGTCCCACCAGTGTTGCCATGTCTGCGGTTTTACAGCTAAATTGGGATACAGTGCAGTCACGGATAAAAATTAAAAGTCGCAAAGCACGCACTTATTTTCAAAAGTAAAAACATGATGATTTATATTTAAAATACGTCGGTTTTGGTTAAAAATATATTTTGGGCTAGTTTTGAGTCACCATTTGGCTGGAAAGTCTCTGGCAAGATCTGGCAACCCTGCGTCCCACCCTTGCGCTGTCATGTGTTGTTTTTGTTGCATTTGAAGGAAAACTTCAGCGAAGCTGCACCTCATTTATTTAAAACGAAGCTTCACGTCATATTTATGTGACCAAAATGTTCATGTACTTCTTGAAAAGTGCGCTCCCGAATATACTCAGCGAAACGCCAGAAGCAAGTGTGTCATCCGGGTGTTTCAAGTATACTGCAATTTGAAAAATGTTTGCCTACTCAACGACTTTCTCATCCTATCTACTCACCAAGGCTACTCAATAGTGTGGAAGAGTGCTGATTCGGACACAGCCATGCTGTTCCCTCCGCTGCTCTGATATACGCTGTCCCCTCTCCCTCCCTCTACTGCTCTAATACAAGCTGTTCCCACTCCCTCCCTCTGCTGCTCTGATATACGCTGTCCCCTCTCCCTCCCTCTGCTACTCTGATATACACTGTCCCCTCTCCCTCCCTCTGCTGCTCTGATACACGCTGTTCCCACTCCCTCCCTCTGCGACTCTGATATACGCTGTCCCCTCTCCCTCCCTCTACTGCTCTGATACATGCTGTTCCCACTCCCTCCCTCTGCTACTCTGATATACGCTGTCCCCTCTCCCTCCCTCTACTGCTCTAATACAAGCTGTTCCCACTCCCTCCCTCTGCGACTCTGATATACGCTGTCCCCTCTCCCTCCCTCTGCTGCTCTGATACATGCTGTTCCCACTCCCTCCCTCTGCTACTCTGATATACGCTGTCCCCTCTCCCTCCCTCTGCTACTCTGATACAAGCTGTTCCCACTCCCTCCCTCTGCTGCATGCTGTTCCCACTCCCTCCCTCTGATACATGCTCTCCCTCCTCCTCGTCGTCTGTGGCCTCACCCTGTGCCAGGCCTCCAGAGCGGAGGGGCTTTTCTCCCTCAGCACCGCGGCCACGCTCACCACCTCCTCCTCAGACAGGGCCAGGCTGCGGAGTCCGGCCAGGAAGTCCTTCAGCTTCACCTCCGCATTCTCTGCAAACAGACACAGTGGGGGAGTGAGGTTCACTCCGCCCCACGGCGGCGCTGCTGAAACGACAGGCCGGAGGGGCTCTCGCTACCTTTGTCCGTTTCGTTCTTCATCTTCTTGCTGATCTTGACGGGCACGTCCTCGCTGCGGCCCTTCTGGGGGACGCTGTCCAACAGGGGGGCGTTGACAGACTGGATGGTGGGCTCCTCTGGCTGGACTGTGGGAAGACACACGGGGTCCGTAAACACCCGGTAATCACTCAAGCAGGCAGTCACCCTGACCTCAAACAGGACACGGCCTGAAGTATCAGCGGACAGAACACGTGACCGTAGATTTATGTGTAACCGCAGATTTATCCGGAACCGCAGATTTATCCGTAACCGCAAACTCAAGGTCTGCGGCTCAGCCATGAGAGCACCCGCACAAGGCCACAGCCCGAGAGGAAGCCGCAGCTCACACTTACCCACTCTGCCTTTTCTAACATTTCCCAAACCTCACACACAAGTTGAAAAGGGGTGACATCAAGACATTAAAACTCTATACATAGGTCATACTGTTATGCATTTACACTGGGTGCACAGTTACACTAAATCCACTCGCTCATCCCCCATCACAATATTCAAATGGGGCACTACTGTGCACTGCAGCTCACACAACATTACATGCAAAATAACTACCATACACCAGCCTCTGCCTTAGCTACTGTATAAAGTATATCTTGTTGTTCTGCTCATACCTTGCTCTGCCTTATGCTTCTTGGAGTTCTTCTTCTTGCTGCTGGTGGTGGTGGTGGCGGCGGCGGCGGTGGGAGCGGGAGCGCCATCTTGTACTTTGGCATCCACGATAACCGAGATGTCCTTCTTGACTGGCGCAGGGGCCTGGTCCACTTTGATCTCTGGCTGAGGCTCATCTAGAACAAGGCAGAGGGAGTCATGAGACGAGAGGTATCAGAGATCGACAACAAAATGCATCATCCGCGAGCTTCGCGTTAGCAGGCGATTTGTCACCAATGCTCCCATTGTTTTGGATGAGGACCGTGCCCCACTTGTGGAGGAAGCAGCTATGACGCGAGCGGCATGCGCCGATATTAAAATGACATAGTGCGATTACCTTGGCCAACATTTACACGATAAATGATATTATCGCGATAATAATTAATTAAATAATTGATATAAGTTGAAAGTCATAAAACGGTATTAAAACGTACTTCAATTACTAAAAAATACGAATTTATACCAAACAGAAACATGTTTTATTGTTAAGCATTATGTAAAAATGTCAACATATTGGCCATGCCAATAACTAGTTTTCACAAAATAACGTAAGTAAATACAAAAAAATCTTTTAAACAAAATAACATGCAACTTATTGAAGTAAATGTAAACATTTTGACGGGGGGAAAGCTCCGTTGTTTCTGGTAACGTTATCTCCTGCTGTGGGGATGTATGACCTCTGCCATGGTACAATAAAAACTTCCTTTATGTCGCTGTGTCTACTGAGCGTCAGAGAATAAGAAGTGTTTCCCGTGTGCATAGCCAGTTATACTCTTCTTCAGTTTTATATGACCAATGCTAAAGTGTAACAGACGGTTATTTTGATATTTCGGTATCATAAATTTATGACAATTAAATAATCTTTAATGTTTTTTATCGCAATATATAGTTGTATCGAGTATTGTCCCATCTCTACGCAAGCCACAAATTTGACCGATGCTGCGGGCATGTGTTATCATTAAAACACGCCAAAAAAGATAGTGAACTTTAAGATTTTTACCATGCACATAGTATGATCCTAGCCCTGTGCTTATCTTCTTGTGAAGAGAAATTGACCTCAACCATTTTCCTATGAAAACGTTTTAGACTAGACTAATTTCCCTATTAAAACATACCAACATACCAAACCGCCAGTTTCATGTTTATTCAACGAGCTTTTACGAAGCAGTCGCATTTGAAACAACCTTCATTGAGCTTAACTGGACGGGGAAATCATTTGATGAACTCAAGAAACTTTACATAATATTCAACAGACCGTACTTTTCTGTTCTTATCCTGTCAAATTCATTACATTACATTATCAGTCAGCAGTGATACCAGCGATTGAGTCTAACGCCAGGTTTGAGTGAGCTCCCCCTGCAATGCATTATGGGACTGGCGTGTCATATTCTCAGTGTGTGGCCACTGCATTAGCTTTATTCGTACTCTGACTGCGCTTCCTCTGCAAGGTCTGATTGGTTTATATTAATGATGTTGGATCTGGCGGCCCGGACGCTAACGAGGCTGATTTATATGAGGCCATCTGCAGTGCCCAGGGGCATCTCTGGCCTTGTTTTTCTGTGGCCCCCTCACCCGCCTCCATCTTCTGTTTCTTCTGAGAGCCTTTCTTCTTCCCCACGGGCTCCGAGGGGGGCGGGCTGGGCTGCTTGGCGACGGGGGGTGGTGGCTCGCTCTTGCGGGCGGCGGGCTTGGAGCCGTTCATCTCGCGGGCGGGGATGGGCTCCTGGGGAGGAGACGGCGGCGGGGGGGTGGCGGCGACGGTGGCGGCAGCAGCGGCCCGGGCAGCGGCCGCTTGCTGCTTCTTCTCCTTCTTTTTCCTCTCCCGCAGAGGGGCGGGCGGCTCGGGCGCGACGGGCGGCGGGGGCTCCGGGGCCGGCTCTTCCTCCTCGAGGGCCGAGCTGGCCGCCGCGTCCGTCAGTTCGAACTCCCTCTGGTCTTCCTCGGACTCGCCCCCTCCGCCCGCGCCTCCTCCTCCGCCTCCTCCGCCGCCTCCGCCACCTTCCTTCTTCTTGCTCTTCTTCTTGTCGTTCTTCTTGCGGGCCTCGGGCTTGCCCGGTGGCAGCTTGAGGTCACGCTTCTGCCTGGCCAGCACCTCGTCGTAGGAGGTCTCCTTCATGAAGAGCCAGAAGAAGAGGAACATGAGAGCGATGAGCAGGGAGGGGGCCAGGATCAGCAGGTACTGAGAGTCGTACAGCTCCATCACCATCCTGCAAGGACACAGAGAGACAGGCGGACCGGTTAGAGCTCCGTTCAGCACACAATCAGTTCAGCACACCAGTCAGGGCTCTACATTGCTCTAATTTTATGGGTATTTGCTCCTGAATATTGTTGTGTGCCAACTGAAATAATAATTTAGGAGCACATATACTTATTGGGATGCATTGAAGTTAATCATCAAAAAAAACTTTTCCCAATTTAGGAGCCCACTGCATCATGATATTATTTCCATTTGGCTAACACTCTGATCCGAAGCAACTTACAATGAGAAGACGTTAAGTGCATAAATCAGGGTTAAGAGCAACAGTAACCCTAGAAGTTGAAGGTAAATGTTCAGAAGCCACAAACGTGAAAACCTAGGATCGACTGTGAACCAGTTAAGCCTGTATGAGGATACATGACACTCAATTGATTAGTGCATCACACTCAAGTGATTAAAACCACAGAAATGTCACATCTGGCAAAATTATTTTATAAAAGAGAAAAAAAAGTATTTTGACAGAGATTCGAAAAGGTTTGCAGCACTTCGGATTCAGGAGACGTAAAATTTGCACTCCGTTCTCGTAGCGGACAGATGTCAAATTCCAAGAGGCATACCCCGGCCCAGCTAAAATAGCTGTGGTGTGACACCCTGCCCCATCCACTCGGCTCACCATGCGCACGAATGCGAGGGAAGACTTAGCCCACATGCTGATAACTAGTTTCTCTGAAACCCTAGCTTCCCCTGACGAGGGGGATAGTATGGAACAGTGCCAGTTTTAACTTCATTCTAATTCAGGGACGGCCAATACCCTTTCCTGGAGGGCTGGTGTGTATGCAGGTTTTTGTTTCCAACAATTACCCTGGTTCAATAACCCCAGAAAGCTGTAGGCCTACATACAAACATCAGCTCACTCCGGGATTAGACCACAGTACAATGTTAGTGGGACACAAGAACAGTTTAATAGCCGTTATTAATTAGCTTATCAGTAAATTTAGCAAAAATATCAGGTCACACGATAGATTGAGTTAAAGCTGCAGTAGGCAACTTTCTCAACGGTTGCAATGTTGTGAAAACATTTCTTAAGTCATAACACCCATTGGCCCTGTCCACAGAGAAAGAGGCACACCCCCTACTAAAGTTATCTATCTACCAAATGGTTTGTGATAGCTAACTTTAGCAAAATATTTTTGATACACGTGAATTGTTGAACAAGGCTACCCTCTAGTTACCCAATACACCGATACACTTAGTTACCCGATACACCTAGCCCCAATTCGGTACTCAGATCTACTGGATGTTTCATCATAAGACCTTTTGTCTCATTTTCATAATCGATAAAGAAGCTAATCTTTCAGCGAGCTAGTTTTACTCAAACACGACAATTGACAATGATGGCAAGCTGAATTATATAGCGAAACAATTTTATAAAGACACCAGATATATAAACTTATATAAACAGCGATACAGGAGCAGGTGAAACTCACAACATTATCTTGTATCTAGCTGTACCGTTATCTGAACACCCAAGATCTCATTGTTGATTGGTTCACAACGTGAACTGGCCCATCTCTTTGATTGGTTTCTCCCACAGCAGTTCTTTCCATTGTTGCTACCAAATAAGCATGGCCGTTCCCCGATATCTTTCTAAAGAAAAGTCACCTACTCAAGTTTTTAAATTAACTAATTAAATGCAGACATTGGTCAAAAAAAATGCTGAAACATACAGCCTAGTCCATTGCCCAAATGCCCAATTAGTCAGTACTCTGATGAAGTCAGAAATTATGGGGTGACATTCAGATGGGAAGCTGTACCCCCGTTTTTCCCCTCTGCACACAGCTGAGGCAGGCAGACTGTGGCTGCCCAATCGACCCGAGGATGCGATCCCACGCGCGTGTGACACGGTGTGTCACTGCATCAAGATATTCTGGCTGGATAGGGCACCCGGTCTGCAGTTCATCCCTATCGATAATTATGCCATCATAAACGATCCAATCGTGACGCGCGGTCCGAATGAGCGCGGACACTGTGGCCGCTCTAACCTCTGTGTGCATTTCAACAACCTCCCGAGCGCAACCCTCCCCTCTGACCACATGAATCAATCTCAGACTCGTCCGACAGCCCCGGGGGCCGCCAAGCCCGCTTTCAGTAAGCGGCTAATACACGCCGGCTCCCGTCTCCCCGGGGGACACGCAGACGGAATTCTCCACGTCTCCAAGGGAACGAGTGTAAAGTCGACAATTAAAAGAGAAGAGCAGGTCTACACTACCTTCATTGGGGCCCTTCCCCTTTCAGTTTAAAAAAAAGGCTCGTTCCATTTCAGCCGAGTCCCAACGGCGTGTTCCCCCCCCCCCCACTCATTTCTTAATCGAACGCTATGATGCTTCTGTATTATGTACGGTTTCTTAAATGGCTACGCCTAGGGATGTTGCGAGAAAATAAAAGCATTCCGAAATCGGTCACACAAGACCCATTGCACTGATGCGTGATCTGCAAGACAAGCGCTGGCATTTTCTTGTAATAAACACAATTCAATTTCCACTCGATGTTTACGGGAACCACGTACAGCACAAATTGGACGCTTAGCAAATTTAATTCGATTCATTCTTTTTACGGCACGAATAAAAGGTGACCATTTAGGCCGTCAGAGTGAAATTAAAAGGCTTATTCACTGACTGATGTAAATAAGGGTATGTTTGTCATTAGCCTAAATGTCTATTGAAAACCCCTTACTTTGCTTATTCCAGGTCAGTCCGTATATTAATCATGAGGGAAAGAGTAGGCAAAGTTATTTTGCCAGCGTCTCCAAGGTCTATGCCTGCTTTTCCAGTCTGACAGAAAGTGCTCCACACACTCCTGTCTGCCGTAAACACGTTCTCAATTTTGTACATTTCCCACAGGAAGCTGACTTGGCAGATATGTGTGTCAGTCAAAAGTATGGGTGGAATACAATGGGTACTATTCACAAGGTTCTTCAGACACATGAGACCAATGGACATACAATATGTTCTTGGAAAATAGCAAGGTGATACGTTTAAAAACCTGCATGTGCGGCATAACAGAGCATTAAAAATGCATTTTCCACATGCAGGATATTCAACCTCCTTTCTTCAATCAGCGGGTTAATATGCTTCGACAGACAGGAAGCTGGACCCAATAGTCCAGGCGTCACCGGTTCGAGCCTCAACCACACCATTACAAATGGAAATTCCATTGCTTTGGGAGACCGCTGTCCTGTCCCAGCAAAGGTAGGGCGGGTTTAAATCAGCCAAATTACCGCACCATTGGTTTGGCTCGACGACAATGCGACGAGCGCCACGGGCCACTGGGGTTGGTGAGATCAATGCGTCTCCTGCCAGCGGTGCTAGCTCTCCTGTGGTACAGTTATCCGCAGTGTAACAACACTCAGCTAGCTGTGCACAAGCGCATCGGAGGAGCGCACAAGCTTCAGCTGCCGGGCTTCCCACGAGAGATGCCGCTGGAACTCAGGAGCCACAACCGAAGACAACAAAATGAACTGTCAGTGAAGAAAAGAAAAGCTACATTGGCCACCGTGAGCCATTGTGTATCGGTTCCCAACAATCTACGAGAGAGTCAAAGGAGGAGTGAGGCGGCGACTGGGAAGGCTGAGCTCCGTTTCAACAGTGGACAGAGACAGCGACACTGCGTGTAGCATATGGAGGAAAGTCGTGGAGGCGGAGTTTGTGTGTTGGGCTGGTTGATGATATTGGACATCTCGGGACAGCAGGGGCTATTTTTAATCATGACGTTTGGCTGTATTATTTTATATGTTTGTGTGTTGTGGGTCTGCCCCACTGTCTATGTATTTTTTGTTGTTGCTGGTGGTTACAACTGAAGTTCCCTATCGGGAAAATAAGTTATTCTATTTTTCTCTTCTCTTTACGCCGAGCGAAATCTTATGGTGACGCGATAGTGACGTTAAGGTTAGGCGACTGGCCCCCTTTGTTTCTGCTTACGGCTACATCTACGGCTGTCTATTTTCAAGAAATTAAAGGATGACTGAACAGAAAAACTATCAATGTTTATTAAAAAACCCCACAGGCTGTTCAATGTCTATTTAGTTTTTCGGACAAAGTAGGAAGATTCATTGAGACAGTACAGGAAGGTATACCAATCAAGACACTAAAAGGCTCATTTTCCCATCTGTCAAGTCCCCAGTAATCTGCTTGATGTACAGCGGCCCCCGAAAGAGAATGCCCGAGTAAGTCTTCCGAACGCAAGTGTCCTGTTGGGGTGGGTTCTACTGTATTCTCCCACCTCCTCCCTACGGGTCACAGCATGCCATTCTGGATGCCTGGCACCCTGTGACCTACTTCACCACAGCAAGAGCCAGGAAACCCATCCAATTGGTTTAAGCTGACTAAAAGGGCCTAGCGACACGATGGGCCTAGCACACGATGTTCCCGACACTGACATTTTAAATTATGCATTGCAACTTGGCCACTGCTGTTCCAGTCTTTGCGAGGACTAGCCCAAGGAAAACTTTTGAAAAAAGAAAACCCGTACAGAACAGGTTATCAACCTGTTCTTATGAATGTTAGCGCTCATCAGGCGTGGGCCCCCGTCAGCAGCAGGGTGCACCCTCAGGAGCCGGCTGGCACGTTTGCGATGACAACCCTGCCCCAAGAAGGCCGTGTCAGAGGCAGAGGGAGTGTCTCGGCGGAAACCGGGTGAACCGCGCACGGGACGGACAAGCGGATGTGTCAGAATGACTGCGCCCCGCACCCCATATCTCTCCCCCTTACGGGAACGTCAGAATGATCGCCTGCCCCGTTCCCAATCTCTCCCCCTCAGGCCCCTCCCACTCTCTCTGCGCTTCAGCGCTTTGATCCAATTACTCTATCTGTTGAACACAGTAATCTGGGCTTGCCAACTGCCCTGCAGCTAAATACCTTCCATTCCTCCGTTCCACTCATGACACTCCGGACCGATGGGCGGCAGAGGCAAGGGGAGTGGCCTCCGCATTGAAGGGGGTGGGGGGCGGAGGGGGGAGTAGACGACCTGTCTGTGGGGGTCTCTTGGCTGCCGGTCACTGCTGTTACACACAGGGCCAAAAGAGCCCAAGCAACAAATTCCACCTCAAGGCATTCCAGCCAAAGCATGACTCCCTGAGTCAACCTCTAGCACCCAGAAGGGGCTTTCCTTCAATTATCAGCCAGCCTTTACCTACCCCCACCTTCTCTGCACCGAACAGCCTGCCTGTCTAAAATAAGCTCACGCCGAGGCAGGGCACTGTGCGCTTGCCTCTGGAAGAGCTAGCTCGCTGCAGGAATAACATGCGCAGAGCCCCCTTCTCCTGCTCACTGCACACTCTCAAAGGGTGACATTCTAAACTAAATGCAGGAGGGCTTTGCAAGCGGCAAAAATACTTGTTGTAAATGTCAGCCGGCACCCGAGCTGCGATTTTGCACTCGGCTGCAGAAAGTCAAAAATAGAGCTCATCTCCCAGGACCAGGAAGCACAGCGACCCGGTGGCGCAAAGCCCCCGCTCTTAAAAACCGCTGCTTTTCTTCCCCGCGTCTCGCGACGACCGATACCATCAGATGCAATTAACAATCAGGCGCAGCAGATATTCCCCGTGCTTCCTGTAAATGCCAGGCTCAAAGGCCTTTGGGGGAGTGCGAGCAGGGTTCAGAGTCTGTGTTTCAGTGCGGTAACCGTGGTGTAAGTTGTGTTTGCGTTACGGTGGGAACGGTGCCGTTTGTAGCGGGAGTCCCGAGAGCACTCTGCCTCTGCCTGCAATGGTGTCAGCGGTGAGCGGCGACCCTGCCGGTATAACCCTGTTTTAGGTGACTGGGATTAAACAGATTACACCGTTAATACACGAGAATAGTCTTCCGCTGCAATGCCTCCCAACACGGGCCGAGTCTGAAGTCCCGTTTGATCTCATCCCATCCCTACAGGTCTAACGCGCCACGACGAAAACAGTTCAATCTTTAAAAACAAAAAATACATATATTTATTTTTAAATACTATACTGTACGACATAACGCTGGCTCTTCGAGCATCCCATCTTGTTAGTTGTTTTGCGAAACAGTATAGGCTTTTATTAGCCTTTTTATAAAAACATGCCAAAACATGCACGTACTGTAGCTTCACTATCTTTTTACAAAGTATTTTCAATTAACAATATATTCATTTGTTATAGTATTTTCAGTTAACTTACGTATTTTTTGTCAATTGCAGGCATTACATAAACGTTCCTTACACAAGATCTGACCTCTACACAGCACGCCCACTTTCAAGCACACTCGAGCGCCTCACCGACGTATAGTGCGTCAGCAGGTACATTCTTCATTGTACAATACATTCCTGGCACGCGCTTCAGGGAAGAGGTTCTTCAGACGGTTCTCTCAACAAAGAGATTTTACGCATGTTGTGTACGCACATGCTCATCACCGTAAGGGAGAATGCTAAAATCATCCCCGCCTAGGCCACAGTTTGAGTCATGCTCGAATCACTATTACTATGGTTACATTTTGTCGAACATCAAAAGATAAAAATCCCCCAATATCTCTGATCATGCCCTTCCCTCACCTTGGAAGGACAGTGTAACAAAGAATAGTTACCAGCTTAGAGCGCAGCAAGATTCTCTCATACACAAAGGGTGCAAATTGCTCCAATTTTGCATGTGAACATATTTCTGCGTGATCCACCGCAGCAAAGCAACATAGTGTGTTCTCTCCAACGCGTAGCACACGTCTACAGTACTCTCGCATTCATTCCATGGCCATTCAACCATTCAAAGCAGACACCCCATCACCTTTTTTTTTATTTTATTTTTTACATGCCACAGTCCATACATTTTCCTGATACACTACAACAAAAGCTAAGAGTTATGCTGCATCACAAATACAAGGTTATCTGGATTAGCTTGCTAAAACCTTACAGTTACAAATTCAGATGTGATATGTGAATGACAGGAGCAACAATGGGTTCATAGAGTTCGATAGGAAAATGAGTCGGGAGAAACAACCCTTCAAGTGGTCCATCCATATCTACTGCATATCTGGCAGCAGGGTGATGGTTTGAGGCTCATTTGATACCTCAGACCATTGATGACTTACAACCATGGGTTCCATACTATTCCCGTGTAATTTACAGCTTAATCTAGTCCCCCAATTCCCATAGAGATACATTAAAATACAGAGAGGTTATAGTATCGCTTGTAAGTACCTGAAAATAAGATTAAAGAGTCTGTTGATATTCTTTTAAAAACAGTCATGATAGCATCACCAGTTTACCGGTGGAATGTTCCAAACAGATCTTTTTTTTATTTCTTTTTTTACTTACCAGTCTTTTCATTGCCCTTGTCTCAACTTTTTTGGAACCTGTTGCAAGCATCAAATTAGGAATTAACGTATATTTAAAAAAATCTATAAAGTTGATTAGGTAAAAAATTGAATATCTTTTCTTTGTACTGTTTTCAATTAAATATATGTAAAAGAGAATTTACAAATAACTGCTTTCTGCTTTTATGTGCATTTTACATACGGTCATGCAGCCAATAACAGGAACTACGAGAAGAAAAGAAGCACTTTTGGCCTACCTAAATTTGTATGTGCATCATTCCCTTAAGTTGTTACGCCATTCTGAGTTGTGTCGACAAATAGATGAAAGGTGTAATGACATGCAAACTAAATGTTATTTTGAGATTGCCTTCAGCATTAAAGGTTACTCAAGCTACACTAAAGCTGTATCATACAAGTGTGTGATTAGGTAAAAAAAAAATGAAAGCAGATTTGCAGTGGATCAGAATAATCTTTGGCAATGCTTAGTTTCTACAGCTGACACTCCAACTGTAAAAAGTATTTAATGCCTAAACATGGGCAAATGAGTCGATGGTATCCAATTTCCATACACAATGCGGAAATAATGTTTTCATGTTCGACTAAAATCACTTGATTCCCACATATGGCCTTACTGTTTTTTCAATCCAAGTATATTGAGGACACCAGAATTTTAAAGTCCTGTTCATATCCTCTTTTCTTCTCCTGTGCAACGACAGTCTTACACAGAGGCAAAGAAAGAGCATAGTAAACAATTGAAGGTAGGTGGCTGCAGGAGGGTGTGAGGGTATTCTGAGAGCGACCGGGGGGGTGTTGCCACGGTGCTGTTCTCGCATGGAAATGAGCTGGCAGACAAAGCGCTCTCGGGCCACTGGCTCCCCAGAATTCCGCCTGTATTTAGCCCCCCGGCCCACCCCCAGCTTTGGCAGAGGCTCTATCAAAACCCTTCACAAAACTGGACCAAAGTGAAACGCAGAGAATGCAGAGGACTCTTCTCAGAGAACTTCACAGAGATCTCAAGAAGGCCAGTTAGAGACCAGCACCCGTTTTTTACAGGCAGATACTATTTACTGAGCAGAGGCAGACTTCTTGCATTTCATGGTTGCTGCACCTTCCTAGTGTCTTCGGGACGAAAAGTCTGTATCCCTGCGTCCCTTCCTCAATATTTACACAGCCTGAAGCAAACAAACCACTATTTTATCCCCGTTTTAGTACTTTTAATCCCCCCCCCCCCCCCCCAGAGTCAATTAAACTGAATTAATTTCCTGTTTTGTGTACTTGAGATTTCTAAATGTACACCAGCCTAAGCCCTGGTGTCCATCTACCATTTATACCCAAAGGGATGACTGTTCAGACACTCCTTGGTAAGGTATGAAGGCTTGTCTTTAACATGGACAAATTCTCAACGGAACTTTTATTTGAACAAAGATATTTTGTTTGTTAAAATATCGGAAAGGTAATTATCCTTTTGTATACTCACACAGCTATGTACTTAGTCATCATTCCATCACATAGGCATTTGTGTGAAACACCCTATTAATAGCTGGCTTGCTGGTGTCTAGTAGAACAAGTCCAACTGTTACATGCAGTGTTTGCTATAAAAGAGGGACAGGGCTTGCTCTCAGAGACTGCTATAGACATGTATTATTATACAATAACTTTGGCTGACTTAATGCTGAAGTAGGCAACTCTTTCAACGGTTGCAAATGTAGTGAAAACATTTTGAGAGTCATAACACCTGTTGGCCCTGCCCACAGAGAAAGAGACACACCCCCACCCCACTGCTTCTCTGTTGTGAATCTGCATAAATGTTTCTCGCTGCTGTTGTAGGATTACAGACTGGCATAGCTAGCTACACTAAAAATGTCAGCTCCAAGAGTCCAGGTAAAACAACAGAATCTTTTTCGTTGTGGCCAATAATGAGTTTACCAATAATGCAATAAAGCATTTTCCATTTGGTCACCAAGTTTGGTAGCTTGTGATAGAAGTTGACTAAGGTGTCAATTTAGCACAGGTTTTACCCGGATGCAGCCTGGCTACATCCTAGCCGCTCTTTTCAACTGAATTTAGCCAGTTTTTCACCTGAACGCTAGACGGCGTTTCACTGATTTTTCAACACAAAAATGTTCACTGGGAAGTTAGCTATCTAACGTTACGTGATGGTTTGCGATAGCTAACGTTAGCAAAATATTTGTTATATGTGTAAATTGTTGAACAAGACTACCCTCTATCCCTGACGTTACACGATATACCTAGCCGCATTTCAGTACTCTGCTGGCCGTTTACAATAGAACCATTTTTCTGGTTTTCATAGCTAATTTTTCCGCAAGCCAGTTTTACTCACACTACAAATGACAGTATTGGCTAGCCAAATGATATAGCTTATTATATATAGTTTCTCTCAACACTAGCTGTACTGTTATGTGAACACGCAAAGTCAATCTCATTGTTGATTGGTTCACGACGGGAACTGGCCTATCTCTTTGATTGGTTCACGTCATGAAAAATAAGAATTTGGGCTGAATCCCTGGTTTTAGAATACAGAATTAGAGGATATAAACCATAGACTGTAGAAACATATGAACAAAGTGACTGAACATCACCCATCGGCTTTCCATGGGCTTGTGAAAAGCATTTTGAAACAGCGGAAGTGCTGCCAATTGGAGACAGACTGCGCAGTAGGGGACAGGGGAACCTTTAAATGGTAATAAAGACCGGGCCGGGTCCGGTATGTCCACTAAGCATGTGAGATACTGGTGACACACAGTAACTAGGAAGTGCCGCAAACTGTCCCGGATTGGTCCACAAAATATTAACATTGTCCAAACAACACAATAACTTTACAAATTGGCACATGGGGAGACATTCGACAAAGAAAAAGCTCCAATTGCGACTACATGTTATTGTGGAAAAAATGTATTGGCTGTCTTTTGACCGCATTTGGTACCATTCACTTGCGTTGAAAAACAGGCCTGAAAGACCTATAGCCAACCACACTGGCGCCAGAGAGCAACGCTCTCAATAAGACAAAGAAGTGAGCTTCAACAGCAAAGTTTTGGTTTTGGCCCCTTGGTAGAAGCATTACATTCATGCATTTAGCAGACACTCTTATCCAGAGCAATTTAAATAGCTTCTTTTTTTTTTTAAACATAGTATCCATTTAAACAGCTGGATATATACTGAAGCAATTCAGTTGAAATGCCTTGCGCAAGGGTACCTGGGAATCGAACCTACAACCTTTTGGTTACAAGCCCAGTTCTTTAATCATTAAACTACACTGCCACCGTAAACACAGTGTATATTGCAGGATTTCTCTCACAGCATCTCTTTCTATGATTGCTACCAACTAAGCATGAACGTTCCCTGATATCTTTAAAAAAAAAAAAAATAATTATTATTATTTCATAAATAAATATTTTTAAAAATAGCCTACTCCAGCTTTAAGCACGTTCGCACGTTCTGCAAAGCAAAGCAAAAAGCACTCCAGCATTTAACTCTCTTTCCCATTTTTTTTAAGCAAAAAAAAGGCAGAAAGATGATGTTCCAACTTCAACTGCCCTCATTTTATTCATTTAAATTAGAGACTTGATTGCCATTGCCTACATCAACAATTAATTAATAATTAATAGTTTTATGGGACCGCCATTTTTCCATGCTTACCAATATGTTCACTGAATACTGGTAAGCATGTTTACGGCCTTATAGAGCCGCATCAGAGACGTGTAGGTGGCGCCACAGTCTGTAGTGCGTACCGGGCTTAATGCGGGTTTTGCATTGGATAAACAAGTATGCAAGTCGTGGTTGAGGATTAGCATGAATGGATAACAGCGGGGGATTAGGTAAAAACCTGACAAGTCGGAATGACATTCTTGATAAGACCCATATGTTCCATTTAGATTTCTAAATCAACCTAAGTCCGGGTGCCCAGGCACCATTTGGCCCGAAAGGGATGGCTGTTGGGACCAGATTAGTCTCTGTAGATCAGAAAACGGATGGAAATGTCTAATTACAGGACCATCAGCTAAGGTTCAACAAGTAGAATGTTGAAGACACGTCAGTATCCGTGACCCAATCAGAGACAAAGTATGGGGGACCAATGATGCATCTACTGCATAGAAGGTGAGGGACCATTCAAGGGATGAAATGGACCAAGTAGATTGGCAGTATGGAGCAAGATAAAGAATGATCAACACGCAGGGATTTCATCCCTTGATGATTATTTTAGACAGCAGGCTGTTGGATGCAGAAAAGCTGGTGGTAGGTAACCACTGGCTGACAATGGAGCACCTAAGTGTTGGTGTTGCTTAATGAAATTAGGTGCAAGCTTCGCTTTATAAACCATAATAGCTGTATACCTTCAAATTTTTGTACAAACAAAGCCTTGCTAGCAAGTGGCTAAATACCTAAATGTGAATATTTACCTTACTGTCATCTATTGTTCTCGAGCGTTACTTTTATTGGTCTTGGGTAGCAGGATTAGGAGGAAGTGTGGGTAGAAGAAACCATCCCTCCAGAATAATATGAACAAAATTTTAATTTGATCTGGTCTACCTCCTTGCTAACTCTCAGCATGTTTATAAAACTGCCTGATGCTGCAACATCCTTTAATAAAGGGTCTCTTACCATTGAACATTTGATGGAATAAACCTCCTGTTGAGACAAACAAGTAGTATTAAGCCAACTAGTCCTAAACCTGGGGTCATCTGCACCTTGTGGGTCAATGCAGTCGGGAGATTGATTGGACTGGTGTAACGTATAGACCAAACGTATTCACATGCACACACCTATATTCTCCTCTTCTTTTTATGATTGGTTGCTGGCATCATGCGGTCTGAACTAAGTGTCACTGGGAGTGGGGCTAGCCCAGGTGACTTCTTAACGAGCCCAGAGAAATGCATATGTTGGTGCTGACGACAGGTGTAATGGCAAGAGGCTATTTGGAAGTTTTTGGAAAGCCTATTTTCTGCTAAAAGACGCAGTGGCGACATAGAGTTTGCCTCTTCAAGAAGGAGTCAAGAGCTCTGGTGGGGCTGAAGGGAAGGGAAATGGCCGACTGACCTTCATGCCCAAACCCAAGTTGCATAAGTGCCTTGTTGCATTGTTTAGTTATTTTATTTAATTTTTTTTAAGAAGAGTGAAAAACCTAAATAATATGAATGGAACAGAAGAAAAACCAGCATGAGCTGTCTGCCGAAAGGTCGGAAAGAGAAAGGTAAGCCCCCGGGTTTGACGCCAGCACGTTTCTAAAGTCTCCTTTCAAACGCTGTAGGACATCATTTCCATGTTACAATCGTTTCTCACACATTAATCATTGTGCACATAATGAGCCAACGGGTAACGCATTTGTAAAACTGGGAAGTTACTTCCTGTCAGAACAACCTACATTAGTCTCATCTTTCCCATCAGAATTACGTAGCATCGTCTAATCCATTCACCTCACCGGATATTTATTGCACATGAAACATGTCTGGTCTTTCTATGAATCACAACCAATTACTAGTAGTGTTTATAGATACAAACAGGATGTTCAGAGACAAGTAAGCATTCACAATCCTAACAAGTGTAGGCCTATACACTAAATTTTCAATATTTTGGTGCTGCAGAGAGAGATACCCGCTACAAAAACGTATATGTGAGAGTTAGACTTTACTATCCAACGCTTTTACATCTATTCAAAGTTACATCCTTGGTAAGGTATGAAGGCTTGTCTTTTGCATGGGAAAAATTCTCAATTGAACTTTCATTCTCATTTGAATAAAGATTTTGTGTGTTAAATATCTGAAAGGTAATTATCCTTTTGACTATCCACACAGCTATTTACTTAGTAATCATTCCATCATACAAGTATTTGTGTGAAACGCCCTATAAATAGCTGGCTTGCAATGTTTAGTAGAACAAGTCCAAGTGTTACATGTGGTCTTGTTTGCTATAAAAGAGGTGCCGGGCTTTCTCTCAGCAACTGGTATAAACATTTATCATTAAACAATAGATTTGGCTGAATCAGCATCTATGTTCCGATCTGCAAGCCAAAAACAGTACACCAGCATTTCACCCTCTTTCTCAGTGACGTAGCATTGGCCTTCATGTATTAATTTAATGGCAGAAGCACCAAAAATAGATTGCCATCATCTACAATAAGCTATAATAAGTTGTAAGTCATTGACCCTCCCAGCCTGTCAATTGTGGGACTCGCATCTCAACAGTTATGATCAGAGTGACTATTCTGGGGAAAATTACTACAAAACACGTGTTTGCAAAGAAGAGAGAGAATATGTCTTTCTCTGCCTTTCCTCACTTAACTAAGTAACTTAGCTTAATACGCTGTCGAGTTTTGTCTATTTCGGCTGAATCAGTTACATCACCGTTTCATGGTGGAATGACCCCTTCGAAGCAGTATTACAAAGCAACCACCTGCCTCTCACATTCACGCTAAAAAAGGGCAAAAAATGACGTAATTGCAGTTCTGACAAACATACTACTCATATAAAATGTCAAACATGCATTACCAACCATTGTGCATATTTGTGGAACAGAAGTGGAGGCGTGTGAAACCGTCATTAGATGAACACTTTTAGAAAGCATGCAAACAGATTTCCAGTCACAAACTGGATTTGCATTTGACAGAATGTATGGGATAGTGATAGTAGCAGCTTGAAGGTGTGTTTGGCTTGGTGTGTACAAACCAGGAATCCAAACTCCCAACACTAATAAAGTTGTAGGTAGAATGCTTAATGTGCTCCAGGAAACAGGAACTGACAATTTACAAGGCCCAGTGTACAGAGAAAACTAGTGCTCTCCTTTGACACCCCACTATTGTGTCTGCAATTCTCCTGCTCAGGCTGCTGGCTGAATCTCCGCACCATTTCCAAACAAAACCTATCATGCAAGTTAAAGTAAGGGCTGATAAAAATCCATCTATTATGTCCCTTCCTATTCAATGTGAGTAGATGGCTTACTGCAGCGTGGACACTCCCAATATCCCATCATGCAACACACCTACCCTGAAGATAAGACGTGTACGCAGCAGAAACCTTTAGCACAATTACAGTCGCTAATGCTCTACCAGAGACAAACCTGAAGCATGGCCATCTTCCTGCCCAGAATTAAGAGAGGGACGAGGGCACTCTCAAGGCTGTTAAAATGCTATTGAACCTTCTTCAAAATAATGCCACGGCTGCCTTAATGGCTATGAAGAAAGGCCTGTGCTAAAGGGCAGTTCCTGGTGACACAATAGGAACTGCATTTTTTAACTGCTGGCTTACGTAAGGCAGAGTGTCTTGTTCCTCTTCTTCAAAATAAAGAACACAGATGACCACTTGTGCAAGACTCTCATTTCCTGTATGACAGGGAGACGTGAGGGAAAAGCATTTCACTGCACACAGCAGGACGTCAGGAATGGCATCGTGCCAGCCCTTCCCTCTAGTCCTGGGCACATGCTAGCTGTACACATGCACGTGCCCACATGCTCTCGCACTCACATTCACAATCATGCGCACGCACACGCACACGCACACGCACAGACAGACCTGCAGCTGAGAACACTCTTAAATAAATGCTCTAAAATAAAAGCAGGCTGAGGCATGTGGGAAAATTAGGAATCAGGAAGCAAAAGCCTAAAACAACTACAAAAAGAACACTCAGACACAACTGCGTACTTCCTGTGCACTATGGCAACCTGGGAAATACTTTACCACAATAATTAAAAACCAGGGACGTCTTGCCAATAGAAGAAGAATCATTTTTTGAAAAGGGGCGTGTGGTAGGGCACATAGTGACATTCTCTCCACCAAGGTTACAAGATGACAAACCGCAACAAACCTGTGTGACTGACACAATTCATTTTAGCAGCCATGTGAAAGAAACATAGTATGGCCAAATACTGGCCATCTGTTGGGGCCAGCAAACCAAATATTTCCTAATATTTTGGTCCAAGGGGATTAAGGGGGTTTACAACAGGCAGTACTAAATAGAGGACAAACACAGTTCACAAACTCCCCGAAAGAGGTGGCAGCCGCCTAGTTTTACACGTCAACACCACTGTGTACACTGCAAACTGCAATCTATATAGACTTAGCAAAGTGGATGATTAACTGCTAACCTAATAAATCACTGTCATTCATTCTGCTATTCTTTGTTCCAAAGCCAAAGAACCAAATATCTGAAATAATTAACCGTAGGTACAGAACAAGAATATCGGTCACAGAGGTGATCAAGCAGCAGTGACGGCATGCTCTGAACCCAAACTGCATCCCTGACAACACCCCCACCCGTTTTTCTGACGTTCCCTGTACATGGTAAGGAAGTCACAGGAAATGGTACAACAAACACGTTATTAATAGCATCTTAATCACTCACAGCACCAACTGCAACTGTACTCCGATTAAAAATCAGTTAGGCCCTTGTTGACAATGTAGTTGCTGGTGTGAGGGGGGGTATATGTCTTCTATATAATCACGTAAATGGCAAGCTGTCTTTCAGGGGCAGTCGATTTTCCCTCTGTTACACTGCTGAACATAAAAACAGAATCGTTCAAGAAACGAAAACTATCTGTCAAATTCAGGGAGGCTGTTAATGTTAAACGGGTCAGCTAATTATTACGGGCGCAAGTGCCGAAGACACAGCAAAGGAGGGGACCTTGGCACGCGCAATCTTTCCCGAGCCGCGTGAATCTCCTTCAAATCCTTGCAGTCAAAAGGGAAAAACTGAAAGGACGCATGGAGTTCAACGTTTTTTGCTCAAATAACCTACATACTTATGAATTAATTAATTTCTACACAGGTGGCGGTGTTGCATCATCTTGTTTTTAAATACGACATGTGAACATTTAAATGCAAGATAATGATCGTCCTCAATTTTGTAACTGCCGTCTATACATCTTCAATAATTGTATAGGCTACTATACTTTTATTAGAGAATGGATGCAAAATAGCTCATCGTGAACGTCGACTCCACTTTACCGGGATCGTGGTTACTTGTATCATTATCTAGCTCGCTACATTGTTCCCATGCAAACTAGCCTTTAGCTCCAGCCATGACCTCCTAGCTCGTGTAGCACAAGTAGCTAACATTAGCTAAACCCAATTAACCACGCGGACTGCAGTTGGAGTTGCAATTTTGCTAGCTACTGTAGCTAGCAACTTAACGTATAGCTAAATGCATTACCTTGTGATCACTGAACCGATCGTAAACCAACTAGCCATATCAACAAAAAAAAGCACAACCTTCCAAGTGCTGATATTTAAGTTAATAGTCATAACTTAGCTGCCTGATAGTGCGTAGTCTATTATTTTAAGATACCAGAACCTAGATAATTGTAACGATCTGGTTATGAAAAGTGATAAGCGAATCCACCATGCACATGTTTGAGAGTATTTTAGCATGGTAGCTAATCGGCAAAAACACCACGCAAGCCAGTCACTTCGGCCTCAGTACTTGACAAGAGAGCCACGGCTAGCGAGATAGATTCAGTGGACCATTCCACGGAGCACAGCAGGGGTTGCTCCTCCCAAGAGAAGCTCACGCTGGGCCCAAGTAAACTGGGTCACTTTGTCTGACAAGTCCATCTAAATATTATATGAATTAACGTCACCATTCCTTGCAAACACCCTGTATATCCTTGAAAACAAATAGCTTACCAAGATCAAAACTAGTAGGCTACGATGTTCTAAAAATCGAACACACGCCGCCTGTATGAACCACCGGCTTTTGCCATGATTTAGCTTCAGTGTGGAAGAAATGGACGCAGCTCGAATACAGTGCTGGATTAATTAGACTTCACCCTAGCCACCAGCCAAGCAGTGTCGAATACCCGAGCCGAAAGCCCTGTGAATTGCAGGCCCTTTTTCAGACCGGCGAGCACCCGCCTCTCCTGAAATCTCAGACCCAGACTCCCCTCCCGGTTTTCAGCCACTGCCCCCTGGACAGGCCCCGGGCTTCACTGCGGTCTCATCGACACAAACCTACTGGTCTTGGCTACTACTACCACGAGGTCGCATACAAGACGCCCGACTGTACGTACCTGAAGGAGTCAGTGTTACGGTTGGATCAAATGAAGCAGCGATTCCAAGTTGTTTGGTGTGGGGCTGTGTGTGTACCCAACAGCGGCTGCTGCCCGTTTCTGCAGCGGTCTGTTCGTGCTTGTTTCGGTTTCGCGGGGGCGGGTCGGCTCGACTCGGCTCGATACAATGAGTGAGGGAGGTCAACGGAAGGGAGGAGGCTGTCGAGAGGGGCTGGGCTTCTCACACTAGATGGAGTGGTTTCTAACCATACAGCTGTCTTAAAAATAAACTGAAGAGAAAATGAGTAATGGGGTACGTATCTTGGTAGTCCGTGAAATAACTTGGGCCTCAATTCAAAGACTCTTCTCCCTCAATTCGGTCAAACATCAGTGTGCCTCGTCCGGAATTTAAAAGATACGATTATACATATAGCAGCAGGCTGGTCGATATTATTTAGACTAAAACATTTATAAACAAAGTTTGGTGAGGTCCGGATAAATCTGACTTATCTGTGTCTACAACCCGAATTAAAAATAATTCAACAAATGGGATTCACATTTACAAACAATATTTATTACCAAGTATGTTTCACATTTATTTTCGGTTTAAGCCTAATATAATGAAGGGAATTGTAAACAAATACATACACAATTTTTTACCATTGGGCCACAAGGACAAGATGTGCCTACCGTTTTGAGATTACACTCAAAACAAGAACCATATTCCATGGAGATGTCACTTTCATCCAATGTGAAATATTAGCATTCATTTTTTTCACTGACCCAAATCTACTGCAAGTAACGGGTGAGTGCAATGTAACTTCCATTTTTAGAAAGCATATTTCTTTCTTACATACTTCAAATGTCTCGTTTCAGTTCCTACAAATGAACAGTGATTCCAGCACAATGTAAGCACATTTGTGCTCAGTATGTGACATGCATGTTCTTTAGATGTGTACTGACAGCGTAACCTGGTAACTTTCAGAAGACACCCTGGGTCTATTAATGTCAATGACCAATCATAGCATTAGCAAACTGTTCCAATTTTGGCTCAGCCTCTGCTTTCAAAAAGGGATGAGAACAATGGGGGGGGGGGGTGCATCTAAGCAGAGGAATGCTAATTCAACTTCTTTCCTTCATTCCCTTTTTGTTTCTGTCCAGACAGACGGCATGCATCCCATCCCCATCTTCTCCACCTGGCTCACTCCTCTGTGTCCATGGACACTGTCGCCTCAGCAACCTGTAGATCTGCCTCGTACCGCCTCCTCAGTCCCTTCAGGTAGATGCGGAGGCTGTCTGGGTCCAGCCGGGAGTTCCTGGCCGTCTGCAGGAGGCGCGTGGCTAGGCCGTAGACCGCCCGCTGTCGCAGGGTTTCCGGGTTACTGTGCTGTCTGGCCTGGGAAAGGGAGAGAGAGAGACACAGGGAAGTGCAGAAATAAAAGAAGAAAGGGAAAGAAGAATGGAAGGACAGCACAGTCTCATGGTGGACATTGAGTGAATTTAGCATTTGGTTTGGCATCCATATTTGATATTGACATCACTGAACAACATTACTTACGGATGACACAGTAACGTCAATAATCTGGGAAGGTTAAGTTTTCAAAAGAAGAAATAATCCTGTGAATAGGCTTAAACATGAACTACAAAAATCCTAGCACAATAGTATCCTAATCCCAGGGAGTTTACCAGTAATGGGCATTTAAATTAGTGCAAGTGAACTGGAGATGAGCCTACCCACAACTGCTGATTGACACTGGAGGCTATCTCTTTTGCTTCCTGGATTATGGACAGAGGTAATGCAGTCATCTCTGCTGCCTTCAGACCTGAAATTTACATACTGCATTAAATCGCCTCCCAGCCAGAATTGAACCACTCATGCTCTTGACAAATGACGTGAGAAATCAAGCCGTTGGCGCTGTAGTGGCATCCACCACATTAAGTACCCAGTGCAGAGCACAATGTTCTTGTAACATTTCTGAAAGGTGCAGAAAATGTTATGTGTCAGCTGCTCAGACATCATAGCCCAGAGAAGCAGGTGGTACCGTAGTTCCTCTCCTCTGAACAGCCCCGACTCAGCAGATACGTGTAAACTACATTTTCTGCTCCAGACTCAGCGGAGCGGGTGTGCTGGACCTCCATGTGCAGGTTCTCCACGTTGGGGTAAAGCGTCTCCAGCTGGCACAGCTCCAGGAAGTGAGTAGCGAACAAAGTGAAGGCCTGTGGGACAGGGTACCATTGCGGTGAGCTCACAGGTCAGTCCACTCGCACTGAACAGGCCTCCAGGTCTGAACAGGAAGTCGAAATTGCTTCGCAAGTCAGCTCAAATCATCTGATAAAATTTTATTTTATTTTTTCTTCCAGAAATTCACTGCCAGAAATTTCAAGCAGTGTTTGGATTTAACATGGTCTTCAGCGTAAATGTAGTTTTTCAGATTCTCGTGTGGTTGCTCCCGCTGTTGCGCAAACCACTGGAAGTGCAAGTGTTCCTGACAAGCACCAGAACACAAACTAATGATAGATTACTGCTGCCAAGAGTAACAAAATGACAGTCTTTTACAACATCGTCAGAGAAATGATTTTCCTGATGTGTTTAAGTGTGACTGCAAAGACTCTTCAACAATGAGGATCTGTATAGTGGACATAAAAAAAAACTGAAATCTGCTAACAGAAACATACACAGACCATGTGATTCAAGTGACAAGAGAAAAAGGAGGGGTGTGGCTGAACTCTGTACCCGGAAGTTGAGGAGAAACTCGCAGACTGAGTGACAGATGCCGACGCCCTCCTCGGCACTCGTGCCCCGCCCCAACTCGTCGATGATGATGAGAGACCTATCACTCACGTTGTGAATTATGTAAGAAATCTGAGGAATGCGCAGATATAAAACCAATACCAGCTTAGTGTGCAGTCACATCAGATAAAAAAGAGAAAACAGTGCTGCCTCATTATAAAGATAAGTCTTGTCAATACACTTTAATCTTCACATGGCTGCAAAATAACAACTTCATCTTACTTGTTCTCAGGTGAGAAAATGACATAAATTAAGTGCATTATGGGAGGGTCCAAATACCTCTTTCATTTCCACCATGAATGTGGAAGAATTTGTCTCAAAGTCATCATCCACCCCAATCCTTGTGAAAATCTGGTCAGCAATGCGGAAAGAGGCGTACTCGGCAGGCACAAAGGAGCCTGGGAAAGAGAAGGGCCATAATCAGCACAGCCTGTAAACTGGACAGTATAGGCATGCAGAAAATAAGATTAGCATGTGCATGTACAGTATTTAGTCTGTGCATGTAGGCCTTTGCCGGGGACTCGTTGGTTGAGGTAACCTCTTTTAAAATCTATTGGTCTTGTTGTTTTTTTATAGTTGTTTAATAAGATCACAAGACGATCCAGTCTAAATGAGAAAAAAAGATTTTTACAAAACACAAATCAAACACCCGTTGACCTCTGGGGGCCCTAAAAATTGAAAAAAAAAAAGATCCTCCAAAACGAAACTTGGTTTACATTCATCAGGTTAAAAGCGCAAGTACAACAATGATAAATTAAAATGTGACATGCTACTGCTGTAAAATTAACATAAGCATTCATCAGAAAGTCATTAAAACCAAGGTGCTCTTTTCTCTGAGGCATATTTTAGGGAGCCATGGCATGTGTCACATAAATAACAGTAAATTGATTTATTTGAATTTTTTTTATTAAATAACAGGAACTGTGGCTGCACACTCTACTGTTTTCAAGAAAAACTACTGTACTACCCACACATAAGGGCAATAACTGTTCTTAAGGGTGTGCAATTTCAATGAATCCTACGCACTGTGACGGCTACAGTATGCATTCTGCCACCGTCTGTATCTTTAGGGACCCACAGGATCTTAAGAACTGCTAATGCTCAAAACGTTGTGCGGGTGACCTGCCTACCTATCTGAGCCATGATCTGGCACAGCGCCACCTGCTTGAGGTAGGTGGACTTTCCGCTCATGTTGGGCCCAGTGATAATGATGAAGTTGCTGCCCTCGGAAATGTAGCTGTTGTTGGAGACA
Organism: Ilyophis sp. 1 JC-2022; assembly: GCA_022702515.1. Taxonomy (NCBI): domain Eukaryota; kingdom Metazoa; phylum Chordata; class Actinopteri; order Anguilliformes; family Synaphobranchidae; genus Ilyophis; species Ilyophis sp. 1 JC-2022. Next base: position 31,771,639 of record CM040406.1, on the reverse strand, counting down.
GACTGCCGTCCGGAAATCCGCTCCAGAATTGGGTGTCGGCCATGCTTGATTGCCAGTGTGTCTGTAAACTCAGGGCGCACTGGAGTACACAAGAATAATCTCTGTCATTCCAGCCTGCCCAACCTGTAATACATCTCTTCAATGGCCCTCCATCACTGTCTGAGTTGTGTGGTAAGTTCGGTAAGTGCACGTGAAATGAATGTGGTCAAAATGGCCATTTTAGCCTCCAATGCTACAAACGGACACAGATTTGTAAATGAAAAGGTGGGCCAGCCTCATTTTAATTGTGTCTACTGGTAATTGCATCCGTCTTCTTTTTTCAGAAAAGGAATAGGATTTACTTTTTCAATGGAAAAAAAGCCCCACCCTGCATAGGAGACATAAAAACAGTTATTGCCAACTCCACTGAATTTTGGGGGGAACCTCTCCCCTCGCACACGGAAAACCATAATTTGAGGGACACGCGGTGATTACGCAACGTGAGATAAAAGCTTGGCACTGGAAGAGAGCGCCACACGCCCTGCGGGAGATCCGTCTGGACAGCTGGGGGCTCAGCGCTCGACTGCAGGCCCGTCCCGCCCCACGGCCGCCTCCGTCAGACGGGACGGAGACGACCTGCTGACGCGCAGCATTCTCTCCGCGCTGCCGGAACGGCATGTGCTCGCCGGAGGGGGGGCTGGCCTCGCACCTGCCCCCCGGTGTGCACAGACGAGCCTCAGAGCCTATGTGTGCGCAGGAAAGGCAGCACAGCCAAGCGTGAGGTGCAGAGTATCGGTGAGCAGTCAGAGAAACGGTGTGGAGAGGACAGGGGTGCAGGGATGAAACCGTCAGGAGTATAATTAGTCTGGAAACTGGAGCTGGAACATTAGTCCTGAGAACTGGCATTGGCAACAGGGAAGGTGCATGATGGGAGTATGGGGCTCCTTGTGTGACGTGATGCCTTCCACTGCGATTCAATGACTGGGAGAAGTCAGCACAACTCCATTCATTCACTGCAGATGTGTGCCAAGAGCTAAACAAAACTAGGAAATCGTAGTGTGCTGGAAATGATCTATGATATTTCTACAGGACACTGACTGAAAATGGCTTCATTGTCGAGAGGAACTTTGAAGCCTGAGGATGACAAGATAGGATTTAGAATACATGAGTCCAGTCTTTTGAGAAGTGCAACAAATGTTTTTTTCTCTATTTTTAAAAAGCAAGTATCAATCAACCCTGAGACACAATGTTCAGCGGAGAATCAATCAATCATTTCAAACACTGACGACCTGACAAACTGAAAGCGTCTCGTTGTGTGTATAACTATGAGATATTGTAAGGGAAAAAGATAGACCATGTTAGAACTTTCAGCCCACTCACTCTTCGCAAAGAATAAAAATCCCTGGAGCCAATCACAAAGGCTTTCCAAGTCAGCGGGGCTGCTGGGTAAATTCAAACCTGAAACCTGATCCTCCTGCGGCCTGTATTATTTAACCGCGGGTGTGCGGTTTCCCTCTCGCCCGCTCACTTGCCGTAGTCGGAGATGGTGCAGGCGTTAGCCAGTGACAGCAGCATGTCCAGCATGGAGACGGCGTCTGACAGTTTGTAAAGGCAGTGCACGTGTCCGTGGACCGTGCTCAGCAGCTGACACACCACCCTGATAAGGGAGAGGAGAGGGGAGGTTAAGTACACAAATAACACAATGTAGCCACTACATAAACTACACAAATAATAGAATGTAGCCACGACATAAACTATGCAAATAATTGGATGCAGCCACTACATAAGCTACACAAATAATAGAATGTAGCCACTACATAAGCTACACAAATAACACAATGTAGCCACTACATAAGCTATGCAAATAATAGAATGTAGCCACTACATAAGCTACACAAATAATAGAATGTAGCCACTACATAAGCTACACAAATAATAGAATGTAGCCACTACATAAGCTATGCAAATAATTGGATGCAGCCACTACATAAGCTACACAAATAATAGAATGTAGCCACTACATAAGCTACACAAATAACACAATGTAGCCACTACATAAGCTATGCAAATAATAGAATGTAGCCACTACATAAGCTACACAAATAATAGAATGTAGCCACTACATAAACTATGCAAATAATTGGATGCAGCCACTACATAAGCTACACAAATAATAGAATGTAGCCACTACATAAGCTACACAAATAACACAATGTAGCCACTACATAAGCTATGCAAATAATAGAATGTAGCCACTACATAAGCTACACAAATAATAGAATGTAGCCACTACATAAGCTACACAAATAATAGAATGTAGCCACGACATAAGCAAATGAGATTCAGTATTAAGTGCAAGACCACTTGTCACAATGTTCTTTGCACTAGTCAGTACAGTATCTCAATAAAACACAGGAAGCTGTGACAACAATAGAGACAAAAGTGATATAACTGTAAGACCTTCCAAGGCTCTTTCGAATGCGAGTGATTAAAGAGCCTTGTGTCACCGTCCCAACACCGAAAAAGGCCCGGCTTGGAACCCATCAGTGCTGTTGCAAGAAAAAAGATATGAACATTGCACACTACGGTTTACTGTTCGGAGTAGAGTAAAAATGAGTTGCCCATTACAGTATATAGAACATTTACTCTAATTTCTCCCTTCTGACGTACTGGTCCCCTCGCGAATTACACCACGCTGCCGGGAATCTTGTGTACGGATGAGTAACCGCTGTCTGAAGCTTCTGTTCATGCCAGCTAACGCTTCACGCAACCAAAACCTTTCCCTTCCGCTGGACGGCTCCAGGCTGGGAGCAGCCAAGAACGTCGTGAGCCTCTGTGCAATCAACATGTTCTCTCGTTGCATTGGTGATCCAGTCACGCAAGCTCTTCCCTCTATAATAACAGACAAGCCCACCACTTCCTCCGCTCCGAGACCAGAGTTTTGTGCCGACTATTACATTAATCACTCACGTTTAAAAGAGCCTTGGAACGTCACTTTTGTTTCTATTTTTGTCACGGCTCCCTCGGTTTTATTGCGATACTGATTAGTGCACAGAACATTGTGTCAAGTGGTCATGCACTTAATACTGAATCTCATTTCCTTATGTAGTGGGTATATTCTATTAGTTGTGTCCTTAAAATCTGTAACCGTCTCCTCTGCTCTTGTGCTTTCAGATAGCCAGACAGCCATTGTTGTTTCCTGTCTGCCAAATGAATGAATGAAATATAATATAATGGCCTGAACATTCCATTGAACGATTCAACTCAGACCTTACAGGTCAAAGCACAAATTCAGAAGTGACCATAACTGGAAAGATGAACACTTATTATGCACTGTATAACTAAGACACGGTTTGTGTTTGAGAGTATTGTAATGGGACTCATAAGTGAGAGAGAGAGCTGAGGGGCTGCAGAGGCAGCTGAATGAGTGGGCAGGGCACCCTCTCAGTGGTGCTGTGACACAGGCCCTGACTCACACATAAGACATGTGGAAGATCTCCCTCAGAGCCTCATCACAGCGGTCGTTCATCTTGATCAGGTCGGCTAAAGTGAAGCTGTAGTTGTTCTTGTGCTTCGTCACCTGCGGACAAATCGCCAGCCGCCACAGCCAAAAGCGCAACCGTGAGCACATTTTATAATAGTGACAGCTCAGCGGTCTGAGCAAATCTATTCCACTGTTATTCTGACAGAGCGTAATAACAGTATTTATATAGTGTGATTTCAACATTCAAGACAATCAGTACAAGCTTTGGATGACTTTTTTGGCTGAAAAAATGGCTGCTGTTTACGTTGCAGTTAGGGAGTTTGTAATGAAGCGCATGGGATGCCATAGCATTCTGGGAAAATGAGGAAAAGACAAACAGACTTTAAAACTGAAATCAGGATACAGAGCATCCTCCCGTCACCACCCAAACTCCCTGCTATAAGACGCACTAAACATCAGGGCCGCTCATTTCATTATAGGCGCCTCCCTGGCAGCTACATCACTACCCCAGGCCAACATCAGTCTGGCTGAATCCATTTCCCCTGAGAAGCCTGCTGCCATGTGCCTCTGTCCCCACAGAGGAGCGCGCTCACCTTGATGAACTCTGCCGGGAGCTGACCCTGCGGCAGGGCCACGCCCTCCAGCTTCAGCTGAATGAAGAAGCCCCGTGTCGTGCTGAAGCTGGTACGCAGCGGCAGGCTGTACTTCTCTCTCATCTGATCAACCAGTCCTGCAGATCATCACAGCACAGTGTCTCACAGCCGGCCTGTCTTTAAATACTCCCGGCAGGAGGGCGTGGTCAATTCCATCCAGTTCAGGAAATCAACTGAAATTCGGATTCATTATATACGCGCACATACATTACACGCATGCGCGCGGTGAGAACATGAGCACCTGAAATGTCGTCCACGATCTCAGTGTAGGCGCGGCGGGCGATGTCCAGGAACTCGTTGATGCTGGGCCGCACGGCGTAGCACTTCTGCGTGCGCATGCTCAGGCTGCCCTTCATATAAGAGACGTCATTGTTTATCACCATCTTGATCTGCTCCAGGATATTGTCAAACCTGAAGAAGATTTCAGGAGACTTCAGAAGGCGACCCTTCCCAGTCACACGATCACCAGATTGCAACAGAAATCACAGTCACGTTTGACCAAGGTTTCATTTAAGCTACATTTTAATGGCTATTTGCAGGTGGGCTAAATGTCGTGCCAGTTCAGATAAGTAATCTGTGGCTTCACCAAAGGCATTTAACTAACTTACGAATTCCATACAAATGCTTTAAATCAGCTAGAGAACATTGACACAAATGTTTCATTATTGAGTTAATAACCTGCTTTTGATAATCAGATGAATGATTCTCAGTCATATTAGCAATGCTAAATAGAGTAAAACGGGATAATGATACTGTCAGAGACTGCCGAGCCGAGTTACCTTGTGTCCTCCAGGGAGTTGTAGTACGCTTTCAGAAGGGCGGTCTGACACTTCTTCAGCACCGCCTGTCCACACAGTCAACAGTGTTAATGCCCATTCATTTAGAGGGTTTCCGCTCAGTTTGTATTGCATATTAACATCCATGATGTTGGCAGACACTCAATGCACAGGTCAATAAGCAGAGCTTTGAGTTTACGCACGCGTTAAAAGCCGGCGCATACATATTTCATGCCTATTATCAGGGAACATCTTTTCACGATGGCCTCATTTTGAAGGTCCATATTGGGGAAAGATTCATTCAGAAGTTTTCTTTTTTTAATAAAAGTTTTACATACTTTCTCCACTTGTTTGTATAGTATGAATTCTTAGCTCACTTGAAGGACAAAATACCTGCATCTCTGCTGGAACTGTCCAGCTGAAAAAACATACTGAAAGCCATCAATCTCAAATACAGAAAAAAAAACAGAAGCAAAGTGAGACGTGGGTGTGTCAGTATAGGACCGATCATCCCGAATGTAATCGTACAAGCTTAGGTATTTATGGATTTAATCAGCGCAGGCAACAGCCAGAACGCGAGAAATATTTACTGCCTTTCTGTGTGGGATCTCTGCTTAAATGAGCGCCGTGCTGACGTGTGGTGACTGTAGTGAAGGTAGGCGATAGGCCCAAATGTGTCACTTTTCATGTCAAGTGCTTTTCTGAACAATATAAATGATGAAAAGGAGCTGATTTCCAGCTTATGTTGTGTTTTCCAATAAAAATGGATCTGTTGAGTGCTGCCTTTCTCTGAACCCGTTTTTTTCAAGGCTTAAAAAAGCCTTTTAACTGTTGGCTTTTATGGCTATAGCACCCAGTAACCTGCAGTAATGTTTAGGAAACCACATCCCGGGTAACAAGGAATGTTTGGGATCTTTAAAGAACATTCCCGATACAGCCCTGTAATGTCATTACAGAACATTACTTTAGGAACATTCAGGGGAATATGTATGGGGAACGTTCATAGGTTGATTGCTAACATTGCTGGGGACTCTGAGGAATGTTCTTCTTCTTTTGATAAGAAAATAACATTCCGAGAATGCCCCCTAAATGTCACAAACGTTGCAATACATTCCCTGGATGTCATAACGTTGAGTTCCTTTCAGGTCCTCAGAACATTCCACCACTTGTCCATGGAATGTCCCCTTCACAATCCACTAACATTACAGGAAAATGATATGTAACATTAGGGGAATGTTCTCGGAATGTTAGCAGAAACGGTCCCTTTCGGTTTCTCTAACGCTTGGATTTAATGTTCCCTTACTGTGAGACCGGAGTACATTGCTAACATTCCACATACATTCTTGCCACTTCATTACAAAACATTATTTTGGGAACATTCTGGAGTGCATAGGGGAATGTTACTCCAAGACAACAACAATTCCTCTTTGGTTCTAGGCACATGCTATGTTACATAAAGGTAGCATCTCCTGAGATCACGGCAATCTGTGATATCAGGAGATGCTGCCTTTATGTTGCATAGAATGTGCCTAGAACCTAAGAGGAATGCTCCTATAATGTTACTGGAATGCTAAAGGGGACGTTCCTCAGAAACGTTGTGTGAAAGTTCTTATAACCTGAAAAAAACACAACATTGCATCAACCAGGGAACGTTTAGGGCAACCTTAATAACATACAGGGAACATTCCTAGAACGTGATCTTTTAGCTGGGATGACTATTTGGTCTTTCCTATGACAACTCAAAAACTACTGTTAAATTGCCTCCACTGGCTACATTGGCACATATTATATTAACCTACATGCAATTCCCCTCTCACCTTCAGCGGTCCCACTAACTCCAGTGTGTGTTTCAACTGAATCACATGCATGATCTTTGCCTCTGCCACTTGAACCTATATTTAAAAAAACAAGCACACTTCGGAAATTGCAAACCTTACAAAGTCGTAGGAACAAACCTTCAGTGATTACTTTCAGGGCAAAAGCCTCACTTACACTTATGTTTTCACGCATATCAGCAAAATGTGCTCACAGGATATTTTGTACAATATTCCTCACAATAGAAATGAAACACTTTTTCCTGTTTTATGTTCCAGGTCTTGAGGCACAATAAGGGACATTGTCAACAATCTTCTGTTGTACCGTTTCCTGCTTGGGGATCTGCACTAGGACTGAGAGCAACTGGTCTGTGTCCAGAAAGCGTCCAATCACTGCAAATAAAGGCAACATGCCACAGACAGGGGGTATGTTAAGAGACTGGGAAGATGCAAGAACTCAAGAGTCAAGAGTACTCAATCCTTGTAAACATATACTAAAAGAATATGAAAAATACACAGATAAAAGTTATAACAGAGAGACTGTGGTAAGGTGTCGGGATGCCAGAGTAATACAGACTGATGCTCGACTCTTTCAGATTCTTATCAAATTCATCAGTGCATTACTAATCCTCTGATCAAAACGATTCAGTAAAATACTGCAGCCCCTGTGAAAATCTGGCTGTGTGCTCAGTTCGGTCTATCGTACAACGTGTCGCACGTAAAACTTGGGACGCTGTGCTTAGGCTCGAGCAGTGTGTGCTGACCGTTTTTCATGCCAAAAAAGAGCTCCTCGTTCTGCAGCAGCTCCTGCACGGCGTCCAGCCGGATGTTGATGGTGTCGACGTCCAGCAGGGGCTCCAGGATGTTGGAGCGTAGCCGCCGCCCTCCTCCCGGAGTTTGGGTGTAGTTCAGCACCCCAAGCAGGGTGTGCTCACTCCTGTCACACACAGCAGAGTGCAGTGTGGAACTCACTTCCCATTAAAGAAAGCATGGTTCTGACCTGACACTGGCCTGGATTCAATCAACAATTTCCTTAACTCACTTTATCATTAAATGCTAATTTTACACTTTTGCTTCACAAACACAGTCCAACTGAGGGGCCCAATGATTTATGATTTAAGGGATTTGACATTTACTGATAAAGGCATAGGTTACATCCCAATACCATTACCATGTTGTGCTATTTAAGACTGTGACGAAACAGAGCTATTTAAGACTTTTTTGCAAATGTTTTTAAAATATAATAATTGATTTTATAGGCTGCCGAATGTTTCTTGTTCAGATTTGGGTTTTTGTGATAAAACACATCCTGGTGGTCCTCTATTAGCTTGTCCAAAAGTACACAACAAAATTAATCCACAATGGATGACTATGTCAGAGAACAAAAAAGTTACTTTGCAGTGTTTTTAGTAATTTACTATAAATCATCATTATTCTATAATTATATCTATTCCAAGTTATTAAAGACAGGGAATTTTCCATCTTTTTCATTTTAAATCAGTTCAACTATACCTAAGACATTCCCTTTTGATGAGGCAATCCTCTGTACCCCAAATTCAGCAGGAATTTGCGCAGTAATTATACTTAAGTCATTTAACATGATCGTACAGGCAGACTGATACCTGACATAATTGAACTCTTGGCAATAGAGACACTTACTGTATATAACAAAGACTGCATTAACACGGGCTTTACGTATTTTTTATCCAGTTTTAAGACACAACACTTACAATGTAATCCCAAAATTCCTTTTGTTTCCTATCTCCACACCTCCTTTATTATCCAAGACAAGCCTAGAAATAGCTGTATGTCTAAGGAGGACCTACAGTTGTATGTATGAACTGAATTAATATTACAAGAAAATAAATAAATAAAAATAAAAGATCACTGTCCATCTTGCCTAAAATCTTACAAAATATTGATGCCATGAATGCAATGTAAAAGGCTTCATGCATCCTGGACAAGCACACACACTCACTCACTCACTCACACTCACACACACACACACACACACACACACACACACACACACACACACACGAGACCCGCTTTCACTAGCGTTCTCCAAACAAGCTGTAGAGAAGATAAAAGTAGAACATCCATTAAAATCCCTCTTTGCTGACACCACAAGGATGGTGCACTTCTTCATTTGCACGTCAGAAGGCTGATATCATATCTAGAAAGGTTATCTGGTGTATCTGGTGATTATTTTCATAAGTATATATTTGTGAGAAAATATTTAAATTATATTTTGGGCTCATCTTAATATGACATATTTTTATTTTGCTAACAGTTTGCAGATAAGATCCCTCTCACTCCTTCACACCATCCTTCCCTGCCCCAGACAACAGCCTCACCTAGTGTCTCGGCTGTTGACTACGAGCTCCAGGTTGCTGGCAGAGGTAGAGTCAATCATTGCAGTCTGCTCACTGCCTTTGAAGCTCACTTTGAGTGATTTGGGGGCATAAACTGAGTTCTGGATGAACTCAAAATACTTCAGTAGGGCAGCTGCTGCAGCCAGGCAGTAGTACCTACACAAGTAGTACCTACACATGTACACATCAACAAGCAAACAGAACATATATCGTCATTAAAATCTTTTGAATGCAATGAGATTACCTGTAAAAAAAAAAATTTTTTTAAAGTTTGCCCACCTCATTAGTATTCCAAACTCTACTGTATTGTGCAAATTCTAGTGTTAACAGTCCCACATGGAAATAGAATATTCTGGAATATCTTTAACAAATGTTGATTTTTAAAAACATAAGTATATTTAACAGCAGTATAAGATAATGCAATGTCTGAAGGGTACAATAATTTGTATATTTGTCCATATATTGTGAAGTATTTCAACATATTTTCCCTTCTATTAGGGGTGTGAAGGCTTCACATGTATGTAGATGTGAACTGAGGCCTTGACCATACTTAGCTTGCACCTCCATGAGGACAGTGCTGAATTCTGGTGCACACAGCTGCTGAATGTACTCCAGCCCTTTTCTCTCATTAAAATACTTCCTCTGGATGGCGGTGAAGGACACACTCTGGAACAATCAGAAATGGATTCGCAGATAATCAACACTGACAAAGTTCTGATGGCTCAGTGAGTCTTTTCAAATCAGCTTCCAATCTGACATTTCATACATTGCACTGGACATCTGACCTGGGCAATAGTGAAATCTTCCCATCCTCTCTCTATCTCTCCCTTTCCCCCGCTCACTCTATCTTTTTCTCTTTCTTGTGTTTCCCATGCTCCCCTCCCTCACATGTACCTATTCCTAGATTAAGAAAACAGCGCTAAGACTGTTACATGCACGCTTACTGGTACAAAATTTGACCATATCTTCGTTCGGGTTTGGCACCAGTGATAAGATACCTCGCAGACTGTTTTAACCCTGTTGTATTAATGCTGACCTATACCTGAAAATTCTCAGTAATGAGACTGAAGAGCTTGGTCCCTTTTCCCTTTTCGCTGGCTGTGTCGGGCATCAGTATCTCCAAGGGTGCCAGGATGTGCAACTTGGTGATAACCTGCCAACAGGCGAAACAAGACCTCAAGTCTGGACACTGATGGGTTAGTTATGCACCGTTCTTACCCTTTTAGCAATCAATTTAGCTTCCCTGAGTAATTAGTGAATCAATTAACTGAAATTCACCTTTCCCTTATTAATTTAGCTTCAGGACTTTTAATCAATATGGAAAGGGAAAGATGATCTGACATTATGGCTTGCTGATGACAAACGAATTCAGTACGCCTGCCATCTACCTTGGCGTAAGCCCCAGTGTCTGCAAATTGAGACAGAACAAGCTCTGGGAATTTCAAGTCAATACTGGCCATTCCAATCTCGCCACGGGCCATGCCACGCCCCTCCACCACAGCCACAATCACGGAGGCACCAACAGCAGAGGTTGCTGAGGAGCAGGTGGTCACTGCAAAAGATATGGACAGCTTTCAGGTGAATCTGAGCTCACATAAATTAAAATGGAGTGAATTCATTGAGAGGGAAGAGTAGGCAAATTCATCATGCACTTCAGTGTGGCATTCATACTGAATCACCATGGCTGAATAATGATAACTTGCTTCATATATAGGTACAGAAGACTCCTGTCCAGTCTTGCAAGTACAGTGTAGACCGCAGTACCCTAGTGTCCAAGTTTAATTAGAACAGTGGTAATGTACCGGTGTGTTCAGTTTGTGGCGTCCGGTGTGAAGTGGCAGCTTGGTGTATTCTCGGGGTTCCCACGCTACGAACCAAAGAGCTGCTGAAAGTAGAGGTGAAGATCGACGCGCTCGTTCTGTCAGTACTGGAGCTCCGGTCCCCCTGGCAAGAGTCTCACACAAAAATGCACCATTTACGATGAAGCTAATATGTTCGACTTCTATGAGAAACTCAACAACAGGATCTCACCTCTTGAAGTGGCGGCATTGGCATGTGCTGTTCGTGACAACTCGGTGTCCAAAATAGGCGTCGGATTTACTTTTGTAACGCGACTGATTTGTGGGCCACGTAGTGAAGATGTAGAAGTACACGACCCGAGGCCTGGCGTCGTCGAAGTTCCAGGGCAGCTCTGGCGTTCTAAAACCGACTCGGAGCTTCGTCCTGAGTCTGAAGTTTCACCTACTGTCACCTCTTCTGTACTGCTGTTTAAGATGTTTAGTGACATATTAAAACGTGTCAATTAAATTCTGGAGTGATGAATATTACATTGGAATTGGACAAACGTTTTTACGTTTACGTTTCTTTTTTGGGACAAATTTATTTGCCAACTAATTATTTTGACAGTATGTTTGTATCTGTTAGCGATGACTTTCCCGCTGCCTGTTACCCGACTGCTCCTGACACTTTCCACTCGCGACCAATCAGCAGTGTTGCCAGATGCCTCAATTAATTCCCCTCCCCGCAAAAAAAATCCGAAAATCCCCCAACTTCAATTGAGTCCCATACAGTTTTCTTTAAAAATTCCCCATGAATTTTTAAAGTCCCCCACTCTGGCAACCCTCCCAATCAGATTTGGCACGTGTTTTTATTTATTTTCTTTTTTTCATTAAAAACCTACCGCTATGCTATCTGGGTAATGAGGGTATGAAGATGAAATAAGCCAAGACCTCTCTATGAAAGTTACAATAAATAGCTATATTATTCGTTATTTTAAAATAAACTATTGCATATCTAACTATCCATCTAATTCTGCAATAACTGGTAGCTAGGTAGCCAAATAAACTAACACATTACCCGATTTGGGAGCGGAGAAAGACGCCCCGCTATGGTCAAAAAGTGAAGCTATCCAAGTTGCTATTTTCACCAGCAGGAGAGAGCAATGTGGATAAGATGGCGGCGCCATTAGGAGACTCTTGTGGTGAAAATTACTTTGTTCGAGAGATTGAAAAGAACGACGGACGTTGCTTGCAAATGAAGCAGTGTAGCAAGGGAGATGTGGGCTGTGTGGTGTGGGATGCGGCCATCGTCCTCGCTAAATATTTAGAGACACAGCAGTTTTATGAGCCTCAAAATGGAGTAAACAAATGGGTCAACAAAAACGTTTTGGAACTGGGAGCGGGAACTGGAATCGTGGGACTCATGGCAGCGACACTGGGGTTCGTGTTGTAGCTTGCTATCAATACTAATACTTGCTGAAGTCAATGCAGCTAGCAGAAATAAGACATTATTTAACGTTACCAGTCACAGCAGTTTGTATTTTGCGGCTAATTTGCTACCAGGCATACGATGTTAATGAGCTAGCGAACTAGCTTTTTAATATACATATCTTGCTAATACGGGGTGTCGTTGCGATGCTAAACTCCTGTCTAGTCTTTCCCCGTGAATCGGTAACTTTACTATATGCAGGCAGCTCATGTGTCCATGTTTTGCAAGTTAGCTAGCCTTATTAAAAACTCTGTTTCCTTTCTCGACATGGTGCAGAGCACACGTCACAGTGACCGACCTGGAAGATTTACAGCATCTGCTGCAAATCAACATCCGGGACAATGGGGCCCTGGTCAGCAGTGGCTCTATCGCAGCCAAGGTACTTAAATGGTTTGTGCTCATCCTACCCTTATTTAATGCTCGTCTCTGCAGCAACATCTGAAGTGAGGAGATAATATAATATGAAATGCAAATAAAAGTGATTTTCAACCATGTTACTGTATTTGTGATCAACGGTATCTGTATTTATGGCATGTGTATTTCTCTTCTACTCTAAAGGGGCGAGGATGTGGCAGAGTTTTTACCTCCTCCGGATTATATCCTGATGGCTGATTGCATTTACTATGAGCAGGTACTGTCTATACTATCCATTCTGGTTTGTAACAAACGTCTGTTAAAGGGATAGTTCAGTTTATGTTTTTTGAATACATTTTTTAAAGATGGCAGATCATCAGAAACTTCTATCTAAAATATCCTTCACTGCACAAAAAACTGTCTGGGGCAATCAAACATTAAACTAAATGAATAAAGCCTCCAAATTGAACCTTTATGGTATTGCTCATTTTATAATAAAACAATGTTATTGTTAGTTTCTTCTAAACCGATTCCCTAAATACAGTTTTTTGAGCTTACTTTTTTTTCTTCTTCATATCAATCATTTTTTACAAAAAACTTTTTATTTTCCTGAAGCTTAAGTACCTATTTTCCTGAAGCCTAAGTACCTTCCTCATGCCAGGTACAATTGCAGTGTTTCACGTGGGGGTTGATCCCATCACATTCCATTCACATGCCCAGTTCCTTAGCTATGAATGCCCACCATGACTCTCGTCTCTGCAGGATTGCAATTGTCGTCACTTAATAGTAATCCCGATGGATGACTTAAAGTACTCGCATGTATTTTATGAAAATTTAAGTTTATTGAACTATTGAATCTTCAAAAGGGGTTTTCCAAGAGATTCAAATCCCACAGCACCAGTCATGATTCTAGTGTCTTGTGCCTGAATTCGCCTGGTGTTCCTTTATGCATGCAGTCTCTGCAGCCACTGGTGAAGACTCTGGGAGATCTTGCTGGACCAGAGACCTGTGTAATCTGTTGCTACGAGCAGCGCACCATGGGGAGCAACCCAGAAGTGGAGAAGCAATTCTTCCAGGTGAGGAAACATTGATCAGCAAACCTTTCTCGACAATAGAACACTATAATTCAAGCTGTGTCTCCAGCATTTGAGAATATAAAGAAAAAAATATAAATATACTGTATATGTTTTTAGAAATATCAAAACGCAATGCAATTTAAGCCCCCATTGAGATCGCTGGTTAGAGTAGCATGCTGAAATCAGACTTCTTGTTAAGCACCTCAAATTGTGTCGCCTGTCAGGTCTTAAAAGCGACCGTTTGCTAATCTTGAGTACTTAGTATGTCTGATAGTGAATGGTGCTATATGGCTGGGATGGTGACGCCAAAGGTTTTTTTTTGTTTTGTTTTGTTTTGGTTTTAAATTTTCCGCCTAACCAGGGGCTGTATATATCCAATTCCCGCCGCAATCTGGTGGTGTCTTAACCAAATGAACCATCCACGAGCCTCCAAAGAGCTTTTGATATATCCCCACCTCTTTCCCACTGATGTTAGCTTGCTTGAAACCTCCATGGTCTTGCTTGTATTTTAAAAACGGAAGACCCTTTTTCCTTTCCCAAATCAGAGCTGCAGGCCTTCCTGCCACAACTACACTCATCTTTTCCATCCACCTCTGAGACCGAGGCGTATGGTGTAAGGGTTCTACTGTAAAGGAGTCTATGGTTGGTGTTTACTTCTCGTCTCATTAATGTTCTTCTCTCTATTTTGGCCAGCTTCTGCTACAGCGCTTCAGATCAGAGAAGATCCCCCTAGAGAGGCAAGACCCCGAGTTCAGCAGTCCAGACATCCACATCCTGCACCTTTACCCAATGGCCTGATGTTACACTTGGACTTTAGATAGGAAGTTCCTATCTCTATACAGAGAGAACTGTCTTTGCCCAGTGACACCTGGGTGAAGTGCTCGGGCCTATCACTGAGCCAAGGTGCAGAGCTGCCAGGTGATACAAGGCTTGCAGCAAAGGGTCAGAGACTCCTCTCACGGTACCGCTCACGGTTCTCTTACACGCCCACTTCAGCGTAACATCTTACAACCTACAGCACTTCTGAGAGTGTACCCACACTTTGCTTTTGCCCCCTTGTGAGTTTTATTACTTGGGGTTGAGTTTTTTTTTGTTGTTTTTTTAAAAATGATAAATTAGGATTTTTATACTATGACTTGTATTTAATAAAGCTTTAGATTGACTGTGATAATGTGCTTTACCAGTCCATGCAATAGAAACACGTGGAAGCACAGCCCAGAGGATATTTAGCAACATGTGAACACAAATGAAAATGTCAACTCATATTTAAATCCCGGTTGTAAGATGACAATTAATTAGCATTTGGAAATGTGACACTTTGCCTCAGGGCCACATCACATACAGCTCTACCACAGAGCCCTTTGTGTTTTTTAGGACTTTGTATCTTTGTTATGGTAGCTTCACGATGCAAAGCAGTGTAAGGCTTCAGGAAGGTGCAAGCCCTTTTGAATTTGATTGTCATCACTCCCTCATTTCCATGAATGTGAATAAAAATTTTTATACTCAATAAAAATGAAGTAAAATCACCTTTGCACATTATAGACTCAATGTTCTTTGCAGTGGTTTGACAGTGCGAAACGCAGTGAGGTGTACAGGGGTTGTATTATTCACATTGTGTGCTTGAGGTAATCTTGCATCACTTGCTCAGCGAAGCATAGCATCATGCTGTCAGCTCTGCGCTCGAGTACACAGTGATCAGGCTGATCCGAGCCTTGGAGCGCTGACCTAGCGCGAACTCCCTCTCCTGCTGTGCTCCTACGCAATGACGCAATGCCTCGTGCAGCCTTTTCTGGTGCAGTAACTTATGGATTACTGGAGCAGACCTGCCACTTCCA
Organism: Ilyophis sp. 1 JC-2022; assembly: GCA_022702515.1. Classification (NCBI taxonomy): domain Eukaryota; kingdom Metazoa; phylum Chordata; class Actinopteri; order Anguilliformes; family Synaphobranchidae; genus Ilyophis; species Ilyophis sp. 1 JC-2022. The sequence continues at coordinate 31,756,026 of CM040406.1, read as the reverse complement.
CAGTTAGCATATCTGCTTTTGGGGGTGCGTTCACTTCATTACCTGTCAAGGGCTCACAAATCCTGATCCTCCCACAAGACATTTCTGGCAAACACTTACAGCTTTTGCCACCAGAGGGCGGTGGTAGTCCATAAAATTGTCAATTAAGATGAACAGTGCCTGAAGAAAACATTGATAACCAAAATTTGTTGACTTAAAAAAGTGAATTGTGATTAGATTAAATTATGTCATGAAGAGAGCTTTTCCACAGATTCCAGTAATGTGGAACTGAAAGTTAAAAATGTGACTGATGATCATGGCTGTGTCCGAATCAGCAGCCTTCCATACTATAAAGTATAGGCCTGTTGAGTAGACGGGATGAGAAAGTCATTAAGTAGGCGAAATATTCTCTAAATGTAGTATACTTAAAACTCCTGTATGATATACTTCCGGGTTTTCGCTGAGTATATTCGGGAGCGCACTTCGGGAGAAGTACCTGAACAGTTTGGTCGCATAAATATGACACGCAGCTTCGCTGACGTTTTCCTTCAATAACAACAAAAACAACACGTGACATGGCCACAAGGGTGAGACGTCTTACGACACATCCACAATATGGTTGTAAAATAGGATGGAAAATATTTTTTTGCATGCTGCACATCACGTACTAAACAGTGCACATTAAACAGCACACATCTGCCAGTACACTGTACGCAGTAGGTAGGGCTCTGATTCAGCCCAAGAGTTGCTCTTTTCCCCAACAACCTACATCTGTTCCTCATGCACATCTATGATGAGAACTGTAATCAACTGCTTACTGCTGAGTAACAATAAAAAAATGTAAACGCTTTAAAACAGGGATGTCCTGGAAGGTCACAGTGTCTTGGTTCTTGGTGTCTTTCAGCACTTAAGTGATGAATTTAAGTCACTGATTGACCAAGGAGTCCACACACCTTTTCCTCAGGCCTAAATCTGCTTCTAAGTGAAAGAAAAACAAAAAGACCCAGACACTGGGGGCCTCCTGGCTTGAGGTTCACACCCATGCTGTAAAACATAAGATACGTCGGTGCAATACTGCTGATATGTTGGAATGGTATGCTTCCTATGTCTATAAATGGGTGAATATCTCAAAAAGTATGAGCCTTTTCCTATTTTCACAATGATGCGTATAGTGTTACACAAACACGATTAGCCCTAGGGAGCCACGGCTTCTGTCATTTATCATTGTTACTCCCCCCACGTCTCTCCCTCTCTTAAATCCTCTGAATTTGTGAACCAATAGGGTTGTGTTCAAATACTACTTTTGAGGAATAGTATTGCTGCCCTTTTTGTGTGAGGGGCACCCTAAAAACACATGGCTACTAGGGCTCATTCAGAGTAAAAAAATTAGGATCTGGGTGGATGGAAAGAAGCTGCCAGTAATAATGTCCGATAGCTGGTCAGAAACGCACAACAGGCAAGCTGGCTGGTATCATGGCAGTCCAAGGTTCTGCGGTTAGCACACAGCACACCCAAGCTAGGGATGACAATATTTATGGCTGGAAACAGTGCCTTCACACCATCTATGCTTCCCACATACACACACACACACTTGCACATACATACATGCATGCATCTGCTACACTGGGCTGAAATGAGGGAGACCTTCACTTAGATCAGCAATGTGAAAACTTCCCCTGTCGCAATAAAGGCACCCCAGAGAGCCAACAGGTTTAGGTTTTCCCTCAATAGCCTCCCCCGCCATCTTTAAGCACCATTCCTCCCCATAAGTGTCCAGAGGTGGGGGAGGGGGAAGGCTGGTGGTAAGTAGTAATAAGGCAAAAGATTAATTGTCATTTGTTGCCTTTCCTATAAATATCCATAGTGGCTCAGTTGACGTAATTATCCCCCATGCCCTTCTCTCTATATTTCCTGGTGAAAAAGAGCTATTAGGACCACAGCAGTACAGTTACGATTCCCAGAGGTTGCCGTGGAGGGGATACGTTTTGCCTAATTGCTTTGACACAGAGCTGGTTCTGAGTCCTCCCAGGGTGGTGGGGATGGAGCCTGGGGGGTAGGTGGAACGGACGAGGGCCAGGATAGCGGTGTCACTGAGAAGGGTTCCAGTGTCCTTCTTTGAACCTATACGAGTGTACTCAGCTTCTTACTTTCGTGCCACACATGAGCCATGAACCGTGCCCTCATATTCAGAGAAAGAAAAAAGCGAAACCTCCCATAGCGGTCCACAGAAGCCCTGGTTTTAGCTTTAAATAGCAGCTAATTTCAATGTATGAATCCCAAGAGTTTCCAAAAGAGGATATCGATGAGAGGACTGGCTGTGGTAGAGCGTGGAATGCCGTCATTCTGAGCCTTATGGTCCAGAGTTTCTCACTGCTGTTTTGAAAGATTCCCACAGGAAGCTGGAGAGGCACAAACGTAGATGCTGAAATTCCTGGGCACAGCATTCTTCAGCGGCACTCCTGAGATTAATGAGAAGAATGAAAATGCTCGTTTGACCACTGGCCTGGTGAAGCTTGCTTAGTGATAAAAACTTAAGGCCAGCAGATGGCGCTGTTCACACAAAACAATAACATGGCGAAAGAGTGTTTACTGTAGAGATTTAAAGTTCCTCATAAAATTGCCTGTATGAAATCTTTATTGCATTCAACAATTCATTGCTCTTTTCCTGCACTTTGCACAGAGTGGGGCTGCACTAGACTAACCGGTTTATGAAGTTTTTTGACAGGAAACGTTACAACTAACAGTTTTTGACAGGCATACTTCCTTGGTGACAGTTGCCATGAGAAGCCGCAACTTCCTCTCTCTTCCTCTCTATTGCTAATCTCTGTCAGAGGGGGCAGCATGTGTCATACTGTCCCCACTGGGGGATTTTTAGCGGTTATCACACAGAAGTTCCATCAGTTAGATGTTAGAAGCAACTGACACACTTTGTGTCTCCCCAGTACCTCCAGCACGTGGGTGACAATGGCTGGTCCTGCAGGGGCGGGGAACAAAGGATATAGAAAGAGTAACTAAACCGCACTGTTCCCCATTCCACGAGCCACACTGATTGGTGCTTGGTGACCTAATGAGGCAAGCAGGAAGAGTCCAGCGGGCATGTTGCATGCTAAGCATAATATCCAGCGCAGGGGCCCAGCCACCACCAGGTCTCACACATGCATACAAACAGGACGTGGCCTGAGCCTGACAATGTAGAGCGCTTATATCTGGGACCTGGATCCCCTCTTTAGTCTGTGAGATCCCATTTTAGCCCCAAAGGATAAAGAGACAGACGAAGCTTTTCCCGCTGACTGTGCTCTGAAAGGCGCAAGCTTGCACGTTTAAAATGGCGGACCCAACAGATGAATTCTTTATTGTAGCAGGATGTTTACACCTTTGCACAAACAGCATGTAACATTCCAGTTGAACATGGTTTAGATGTCCCGTCAAATACAATCAACCGTACGTTAAATGTTGGTATTCAGTTTTGACTGGATGGGATTGGAATCCCTTCCTCTTCATACAGTGTTGTTTTGGACTGTGAATTGAAATACTGAAATGAATCATGCCTCTTGAAATAGGATTTTGGGCCTAGCTAACTTCCTGTTTTTGTTTTTATCAGGGCAGTCCTTCGTTTACCTATTTAGCTCTTATTCTCAAATGAAACCATGGTAAATGAAATGGCATACTGTACGTGTGGAGGCGGTGATGTAAATAAAATAGGCCCACGTGCCATTTTCCAAATCATACTTTTATATACGTTTTCACACTTGATAAATGAGACTGAGATGCTAACTGTACCAAATCATTTCTATCCACATTTTATGATACAATGACAGTACAACCATTGAGGTGTTTGTCCAGTTTTGTCTTCAGCAATTTGTCGTAATTGTGTAAAAAAAGTTATTCTCTTCCCATTCCTCCATCTCTCTCTCTCTCTCTCTCCTCCTGACTCTATTTCCTCTCTCTCCTCCTCTTTCTCTTTTCTTCCTCTGTCTTTCAGCTGGGCCTGTGTTAATACCTCCTCCCCCTTCTTTCCTGGCACTGACTCTGAACCATTGAACCATTCTATCAGGCACAGTAAGGCACAGCTGTCAAAGTACTGAGCACACTATCTGTCAGTATGGCCGGCCCTGGAGGAGGAGCAGAGATGTAGACATGACATCCTTCTGTCATTATACTATGATCACTGGGCTTGTAACAAGATGTTCATGCCATTAGAATATGGATGGGACACTACAAAGTATTTCAGGGTCCCAGAGAAAATGTTAAAGATGTAATGCAAAACGCAAGCTTGTTGGAATGTCTGTCGGATAAATTAGCGGCATGAATGGCAATGGTGCTCCAAAAAGTGAAATGTTCCCATATGCACTCTTTCTCTGTCTTGTTCCGTAGAGCTACTAGCGGAAAATCTGTTATGAGGGACAGTGACACGTCCGATCGGAGTGGTTTATGTGCCGTGTGTGTTTCCTCTGCGATGAGTCAGCTTCCCAGTCTTGGACCGGTGCTCAATGATGTTTCCATGCAATAACATTTCCATATGTCCCCAGCTGAGCCTGTTTTTGTAGAACGTGTCACGCATCGAGGCATATCTGGGAGCATTTTTTGAAGGATTTATGAACATGGGTTTATATGGTATCTCAATGATATTTTTGTAACTTGTCTTGAAAACAGCTCCATTATGATATTATGAAACCTAATTTATGCTTCTTGAATAAGAAAATGTAACACAAATGAATGTGTATTGAGAAATATCTAGGCAACACATGGGTGGTTAAATTTGTGTAGAAAAATGCATTGTCCAGATTTAAAAGTCTAAATAGCTATTATTTATTAAAATTCTACACGTTATAATTGTATATAATTGTAAATATCCAATGTTCAAACAACTGTTCTTAATCCAATGTATCTAATCTGATTAAGCAGTGTATCGTATAGAGTTTCTAAGGCCTGTGTCTCATAAAACATCTTGGTTCGCATCGACAAGACTGATTAATCAATTTTATGTATTTTGTGGTTATTGGCACTATATCCCTGCGAAATGGATTTCTATGAACTGTCTGCATGGACAGTTTTTTAATGTGCAAGTTTAGAACACATTGTACAGTGGCTTCCTCTGCATTAGAGGAATGCATGAGATGACATCAATAAGCAGCACCATATTCCAAGTATGGTCGATACATACAAATTTTGCCTCACACTCTGCAGGGGGGCCAAAGATGGAGTTCCTATTTTAGTGCAAATTTATGATTCACCTTTCTATAAGCTTATATGGCCAAACTTCGAAGTCAGAGAGGAAGTGAATATGAAGTCATGGAGTGACTTAATTTGCCTTGGAGGCGGGGATTTTTTCAATGTGAAGAGTCATATCTTTCTGCAGATTTAAAAGCACTCAAGAATAGAGGTGTGAGTGAGGGAATTAAAAATAGATGATAGCAAACAGTAACAACACATCAATACTTGAGTATTTCACTATGTGGATTTCTGTGCTCTGTTTTTTTCAACTAATATTTTTCCTGGTGGTTAATGTATAAATCACAAGTACATTGGTACATTCCAGTAAATACAGAAAGTGTTTTAAAGCTATGCTCTTTGGATGTGTACTTACAGGGGATCTCAAAAATGGGGTATCCAGATGAGAAATGTGCTCTAAGTACAGTAATGCCCCCTGTAGCCAAGATTGAATCCTGATTATGCTGGTGCTGACTGTGGCTGAAATTACCCAAGTATAGTTGCTTCTGTATAAGCAGTGTCAGTGTTCAGTAGTCCAGGCTAGCTAGTGGATTGAAGAAAAAAAATAGTTATAGCAATCTGCAAGTTTTCAAAAAGATTGCCTGTGCATACTAGTGTATATATTGTGTGGGTCTAGTTGGGCAATCCAATTTGTGGGTGAACAGGACGAAAAAGAAAATTGTGTCCATACTTACACAAGTGTGTATAAGTGAGTGATTGACGTGTATGTAGTTGTTGTTACTTGACAAAGCCACATATTTGCAAATTAAATATATAAAAAGTGTTTTTATTTATTTATCAAGCTTATACCAATGAATACGTGTGCATGGACAACTGCACTGTAAGTGTTTTGTACATCCAACCAAATATAATTCCTATTAAATATTGGCATTCGTTTCTGGAGGATGAACGTAGCACTCTATTGTGATGGATGTAGCACTCTATGGTGCTCAGAATATGAATTGTGGTAACAATTCATTGCTGAGGGAAAAGAGCCAAAATGGAAAAGGAATGGCTGTCTGTGGGGATGTGGCCTGGAGAGCAGTTCCTGTGGCTGCCAGACACTGTTTATTCCTCCTCTCCTTCAGGTGGCGCTGTGCCAGGACAGCTGCAGTGCAGCTGATGGGGTAAATGAAGCCCTGTGATCATCTCACATTCCAGCCTCCTGTTGAATATGTACCACAATGTTCTATTTCCCAAAACCATGCAGCAAAATTTCATATCCAGTTTTTTGTGGGGGAAAAACGACAGTTTTTAGCATTCAAGTTTGCCCGTGTATAACAGGTATCAGCCACAAAGTCTTCTGTTCTGTCTTTTTTTCTCACATACATAAATCCCCAATTTAATTGAGCAACCATGTGTTCAGTACACAGTGTTCACTAATGACAGCTCAAGAAACAGAGAAATTCGGTGTTGGTGATGTATCACACGTGAAAATTCCAGATGCTTACAGAACATTTTCACATGATTCTAAGGTCTCATTTTTGTCATATACAGTGCAGTCCAAAAGTATTTGGATAGTGACACATTTTTTGTTGTTGTTTTGGCTCTGTACTTCAGCACATTGTCTATGAGGTCGAAGAGACTATGTGGTTAAGGTGCAGACTTTCTTTAATTTGATGTGGAGACTCTTGATATCTTATTTTCAGATACTCTGCCTCTCACCGTCACAAGCGATACTATAAACTCTTTGCATTTGAATGGATCTCTATGAGAACACATAGGTTTTTTTATTTTACTGTTCCCCAATTTGGAATGAACAATTATATATGTATGCCACTTGTTACATCATCCTCTGTCAATTTAAAAAAGCGCAGACCATCTACACAGGTATTGCATGGCTGTAACTGATAAACTGCAGGTGCCAGGGAATCTCATTCATGATAGCAACTGACATGATGCAAGGATCCTCAGTGTACATCACAGGTGATTACATTCAAATTACACCCGCCTCCTTTCCCATACCCTTCTTTGCTTGCAGTATTTATTTTACCTGCTTGTCTAATACCGAGAATCTACAAAACCACTATTCTTAGATTCTTCATTACTTCTCGATTACCATTGAGCCTATTTTTAACTATTGACACTGGGCTGGCCAGTGGAGGATTGGCTCCTATTGATGGATTTCTCCTGAGATTTCTTCCCACCAGGGAGTTTTTTTCTCACCACAGTTGAGTTTTTTCTCCCCAGTGGAGAGTTTTCTACCTTGTTTGCTGGCTTTTGTGGGTTTTCCTATTTCCTGTTTTTCTGTAAAGCATCTGTTGACAATGTCTCTGTTATACAAATGAAATGGAATCAAACTGAATCCACTGTATACTGTAGATGCACTAGTTCTGTGTATACACCGTCTCCAGCAGTGGTGCACACCCCCACAATATCCAGGACCCCGAATTGGCTTCCAGCACCAGGAATGTTATCACAATGGCCCATTGCTCCAGTGTAACACAACCAGGAAAGGGGTTGTCCTCTTTTTTACCACTTGTCTGTGAACTGTGATGCAATATGTTGTCAGCCTAATTAGGGTGGCTGAGTGAGAGACAGATTAAGTAGACAGGTTAGTGTGGCCAATACAAGCTCTGCAGAGTGGCTATGACTCCATGTTATGGAGGATAGAGCTATACTCACCATGAGCACTGACCTTCCAGCAAGTGGGACTTTTAATATGATTAGAAATCTGTAGTGGGACCTGTTGCTCTCCCTGCCCCCTGTTTGTGTGTACGTGGGTGTGTGTGTGTGTGTGTGTGTGTGTGTGTGTGTACGGGTGTGTGTGTGTGTGTGTGTGTGAGCGTGGGGGGTGGGGGTGTTGGGATGTTTTTTGTTGTTGTTGTTTGTCCTGTATAGCTGGAAATTAAATTAAATTAAATACCCATCACACACTGCAGGAGGGGGGACGCAATCTATGTACTACCAAAGGATACTCTGGGAGACGAGGCCATGTATTTCCCCGAGGAGTCTGTCATCATTAAAATGTGGAAGGCAGAGTGGTGGCCTTGGAGAGGTGGGGGAGGGGGAAGTGACTGTTTCACTGAGTCATTACAGCTCAGCCTAAGCCTTGAGGGAAAGGGATCCTGTGCTTGGGCGTGGTGTGGGGAAGAGACTGCTCAACACAAGGCCAGCTGTCACTCTCTCCCCACCCAGGCAGAGCTGCAGCTGCACATCAGCCCGGATACCAACAGAGGTGGAGAAGAGAATGCCGAGGGGACCCGACACATCCTGGTACCAGTGAAGGGAACTGGTTGGAGGGAGAGCTCATATCATGGGGGAGTGTGTATGTGCATGTGTGTGTGTGTGTGTGTGTGTAGTGTGTGTGTGTGTGTGTAGTGTGTGTGTGTGTGTGTGTGTATGTGCATGTGTGTGTGTGTAGTGTGTGTATGTGTGTGTACCACGCTGCAGCACAGGGGCTGGGCTCTGGTGTCTGAACAAAGGAGTGGTGAGAGCTAGGGCAGCAGCCCTGCCTTAGAGCTCCAGGTTCAGTCAGCTGAGAGAGAGAGAAAGAAAGAGAGAGAGAGTGAGAGAAAGAAAAAAAGAGAGAGAGAGAGAGCGAGAGAAAGAGAGAGAGAAAGAGAGAGAGAGAAAGAGAGAGAGAAAGAGAGAGAGAGAGAGAGAGAAAGAGAGAGAGAGAGAGAGAGAGAGAGAGAGATCTGATGAGGGTAGAGAGACATACAAGGTCAGCATATCCAGCTCCTGTCCCCCATGTGCACTAGGAGTGCCTGTTTACTGCTTAATCACTTTGGCTATTCCCACAGTCATTGTAGCTTAAATAGACACATGCATGCTGTCGACACAAATACACACATGACAGGGACACAACATATCAGCATAAATTTAGTGGACTCCTTTGGCTCCTTCCCCCGTTGGGTGTGTTACATAGCATAATAGCAGACTGCAGTTCTGACCAATCCATACATTGTTTTGTAAGAGATTTGTAAGTCGATCGCAACAACATAGGCATCCATTGTGAATCCCTGCTTGTAAAACCATTGAAGAACTGCACTGAGAGCTTATTCTGACCTTAGATGGACCACACACTCGTACATCCAGTTCTAATGTTGAATTGTCATAACGTAGCATTTTTCTGGCGAAACACTCAGATGTATTAAACTCATAAAATTAACTGTAGCTATTAAATGTCAAACCTGTATTCTTAATTCAGCTTTAAGTTTAAAGGACTGAATGGAAAATATATATATATATACTGCATATCTCGAAAACAGCTATTTGTTTTGAATATTGTTGTACATATATAATATTTTGCTACCATTACATGCATGAGTGTGACACTGGCTGGTAAATTTATAAAATATGACAATGCCATAATTTTTTTTTTAAATGACCCAATTTATTGTACTTATTATGTTGTACTTTTGCATTTTAACAGTTTTCTGTCAAGTGAAACGATCATATGATAATTAGAAATTATTCATGTTTTTTAAACTTTGTTTTTTTACTGTTCCCTGCTATAATAGTAGCACAGTGATCATCCCCCGGCCCCAGCCCATCCCCCTTGCAATGCTCCATTAATATTATTACTCTGCAGTGGTTGGGCAGTAGGGCATCCATTGGATCAAAGACAAGCTTTATATATATGTATATAAAATATTAATCTTACTCATAAGGATCATAAGGACTAGTGTCTTGATCGCGATGTTGTAGTTTATCAAGTCTTACTGACTTACTGACGACAGACTTAGCCATGGCTTAGACTCGACTTAGATATGAACAAGACTCGAAGTTCATATCTATGCATAGCTGCTACTTTTTGATAAAACTGTACTTTATTTGACCAGTTTGCAGTTGTTTCAATGACCTTCGGTATGCACTTATTGTACGTTATACAATGTAATGCAATGTGTAATGCAACTGATAAATGTCAAGAGCAAAAGTAGGTAACATTTAAGCTGGTGACTGAGGCTACCAGTGCAACCTCCACCATTGAAAATGTATAATACATAAGTTAATAGTTAGCAGAATGGACGTGAGCTCACTTGTATACTTACGTGCAAAAGTCACACTTGTTGCTGTGGTTTCAAAATGGACACGCCTCATTCGGAGAGTCACGCTGGAAGCCTGAAATGGTAAAGCAGTTTGGGAGGGAGGGCAGAAGATATTGTGCGGGCATTATGTGATTTCACAACCCAATGATAAATTTGTAAGAGAGGAGGGGGGGAGGCAGCAGGTGCATGGAAGCCCAGCCACATACTACTGAGCGTGAGGAAAAGTGCCTGTGCTGTGGGTGGTTAGCTGAAACAGTTTTGTGAATCTGTTAATCCCACTTTACCCATATTTACCTGATTTTACCATGTTTCTGAGGGAAATCGGTCGGCACGGTACAATAAGGACACATAAGTGTATTGTGTATTGTGTTTTCGTACAAAACACAGACTAGACGTCTCTGTCATTCTATTCCGCTGTGATTTCACAGACAGAATTGTAGCATCTGGGCCCGCTGTGGGGAAGCTGCAAATCAAGTTCACTTCCTCATTTTCAGCCGCTCTTTCTCTGCGGATTTCGCTTTTAAAAAAAGCACAGAGGAACAAAAAGAACCGGTTCGTACTCACGTGTGTTCGCGCATGTGTGTGTGTGTGTCTGTGTTTTCTCAATAGTATGAGTCAGGCACTGGGGGGAAAGGGGGGTGCACAAACAGCATGCCGTCCCTGAAATCCATCCAGCGATTCCACATTCCTCCGCATTGACCCTTCATAGTTACTCGCTGGGAGTTTTCATAATCGTCCTTTTTTTAAAGTGTAATCCGATCCCTGTGCTACCTCCACCCAGCTTTACTTGTTTGCTTTACGCTTGCCTTCCTGCCACCAGAGTGCAGTTTGAAATGGACGCACGTGCTCTACCAGAGAATAAGGGTTGTACCCAACACCCAGCTAAATTCTTCTATGATTGCCAGCGGCCATCCAAAAAAAGTGGGATCGGGAGGGCCAAGGACTGGACAGTCATCAGACTCTGTTTGAGGCCATAACAGGAGCCCACAGTTACGGCCCTTTGGTTGTTTGAACAGTGCGGGCTGTATGCATGTCCTTGAGCAGGGCCCAGAGTGGGTAAATATACCTGACACGTCCCCAGCAAATGTGTTCTTTGAAGTCTCAGCGCTGCCTCCCTGGTGTTTCACAGTCATTGCAAAAACACAAACACGAGATGGTACCGAGAAATTATACAGAAAGAGGAAAAAAAAAAAAAACTTTGAGTCCCCAGGCAGAGAGGGCGTGTCAACAGCAGCAGCTGCAAGCATTACAGAGGCTCTAGTGTTTCTCTGGAGTCACATGGCATGGGGCTCCTGTTTCAGGCCAGATTCAGTGACATCAGGGGAAAGTCAAAGCTCGCCCAGTGTTCGGTTTTTCAGCAGTCGCCGTGACGTAGGAGCCCCCACTTGCCTTCGCACCTTGCAGGGGGCCGTGACCCCAACGGTCAAGCTGTCTGCTCAACTGTTTCAAAGGCTGTTCAAAACCGCACCAGGAATAATTTATGTTGCAGTCAATGGGCCTTTATCCTTTGAGAACTAAGTCAAAATGCAGAGGTTAAAAAAAGAAAAAAGAAAAACACATAGGTATTTAAAGGAATTAGCCAAAATCTTCAGTGTATTTTTGTCTACTGTAGTACAGTGTGCTTTTGTCAATTTTCATAAGCAATGCCTGGCCATTATTTTCTGTGATTTCCTGATCATTTCAGAAGAGGGGAAAATGATATATTCAAATATCCACAATTTGTCATACGATGAGGGTATTCCATTCAAAATAAAGGTAAGAGCAATTCACTGAGGCTTATCTTTTACAGGCAGTAACAAAACACATCAGCTTATCTCAAGTGATTTGATTGAAGTGTCACTCCTATTCTTTTTTAAATTCTATTGCTACTGGTCAAACAGTGCTCTTTACATATCACAGTGGTCATAAAAGAGGACCAATATAAATGAGCTGCTACAATGTATTCAAGCTCCCCAGCTGCAGCGGACACTACACAGTGACCCAGAGGGCCCCCGTGTCTCATTTCATAATTTGTGATAATGAAGTAGTCTACTATCAGAAAGTCAGCGGGTGCCATTTGCAGAAGTGCTATAATGGGCAGTAATGAATGGCAGTTTTAATAAAAGCCTCTAAAAGGCTGGAGTGCTGAAACAGTTAACTTAGAACAATGTACAATAAAAAACTGAAATGATTGCAAGATGAAGCCCCCCCCCCTCCGCCGAATATGGAGCCTCTATGGAATTGCTGTACATGTTCATTGTCCGTATTTGGCAATGCAGATTTGAAACACTCTGTTCCTTATTGTGATTGTGTGGAATGCATTACATTGACTGTAACAATGTGGCAGGAAGCTACAGAAATACAGAAATCGCAGGAGACACATTTCACGCATTGTAAAACTTCGGGGAGCACTGGCATTTGTTTTTTGGCAGTGAGGTGAGCACATCACAACAAGCATGATCCCATTGCATAGCAATGTAAGGACGGCTGTATGGATGTTAGACAGGCATTGTACTGGAGACTGTACATTTAGATCAATTTGAGCTTGATACATGACCAAGCATAAGCTCACCTGTGTAAACACATGGACAGGTACTCTATATGCCCCAGAATTTGCTTACCGTGAAGCAGAAAAGCCTGAAGACCAAATAAATGAATGATGGGAATTATGAATGTTCTTCGCAATGAATCCCAGGTTCTTTTCCAGTGGGAGAAATATCAAGGAGAATATACATACTGTATATGCAAACCTCCATCAATGCCTTGACATGACATGACATTTTTTTTTCTTCAGTAAAGATGATATGTATATGTAAAATACATATAAGTTGAAGCAAGGTCTCTCCACGACAAGCTATTTTTAAATGAAAATCTATTTTGGGGATTGTTGTTCATGACATTTATAATAAAGCAGTACATACTGCCTGGTAGCTTCATGTGCTCTATCCAGTCCTGAGGCCAAAGTGGCAAATACTAATGACAGCAGCAAGGAGTGGCTTGCACACCTCAATGGAGATCTGGTTTCCTTTTTCTTTCTCCCACATACTTCAAAGCATAACTTTGGTCAGGAAGTGAAACAACAGGGGTCGAGTTCCAAGAGAGGATTTATCTCAGCGCAGGCGAGCGTCCTGGGTAGCCTAAGCTGTGAATGGCGTTATAAATGAATGGTGATACATTGGTCCGTTACAGCTCCATTTTGCAGATATGCTCATCTGTCTCACCACCCCCTCCTCCAACACGGCGGCATGTTCCTTGCAGAGCTTTTCCCTTTAGTGCAGGTTTCACTCTGCCGTGTGCAATTTATGCTCATTTCTCTTTTCGAGTGCAGATATGACTGGAATTTTCCCTGAAGTAAAACTACCTAACCATAAAACAGACCCCGATCAAGCAAATGTGTCAGTCACCGAGTTACAATCTTACATTCAAGGATAGGTGTTCGCTCATTTGCATTTTCACCGAAATACTGCCCATCCTCTATTTTGGAGCAACGGTACATTGATGATGAAAAGTAATTCCGATACTCTGTGTTTGTGGCCTGACTGTGTTATGTATCATGCTGTGCAGTTTGAATGCTGAACAGATATCGGCCTACCATCCATTAAATCATTGTACACAACTGTGACCACATGGCTTCAGTTGATCATGGCTAATGCTCTATGCTATAGCAATGACAGTATATGAAAATTAAATATGAGACTATATTCCATATTGTTGTGTCAGAAAACAAGGTGGCAGGACAAATACATTGTATGTACATTTTTATGCAATGACAAAACAAATGTGTGGTCATGGGATATGTCGGTGTGCAGATTGGGAGAGTAGGTTTCATTAGTTTGCAGCAGCCAGGCACAGAGAGCAAGAGTCAGCAAGTAGCCAAAGCGAACGCCCTCACACAGTAACATATCAAAAGTGACAGTTGATATTAGGAACACCGTGAAGGTAAACTCGCCAAAAACAAAGGAAGGACCAGAGGAACTATCAATGCAGGGTTCTTCAAAAGGCAGATACTGAAGCTTTTGTTTGCTTGATTAGAGGAACAATGGTACATTTGATAAATGGACAGGACCTGGCCTCTCACTCTGCAGATGTAAATCTGATAATTAGCCTTAATTTCAGTGTGTGTGAGGTTGTGTGTGTACCAAAGTCCAAAGTGTGTCCAATCGTTATCCCTCTTGGTATAATGGCAGCAATGGTGGTTCAGACCTGAAAAATGTACTGTGTGTGTGTGTGTGTGTGTGTGTGTGTGTGTGTGTGTGTGTGTGTGCTGACACAGCACACTGTGTTTACAGTGTGACATTGGAGTGAAGAGATAGAGACTGTAGTGCTGGGAGAGAGAGGTGAGTCACTCCGCATGCTAGGCCTTATGCCAGGGCTCTGTGGCCACAGGCAGGGACAGAAACTCAACTCAGTAAGGGTGCATTCCACTCACAAGAGTCATGAGTAAAAGACATAGTCACACAAACTCGGAGTAACTCACAAAGCGCAACTATGAAACCAGTGGTCCCCAACCCTGTTCATAGAGATCTACCGCCCTGTAGGTTTTCATTTCAAACCTAATTTTGCACACCTGATCCTACTGTTTAGCAGCTCAACGAGATCTCTAGCTGTTGACTGAGGGGTGCTTTGTTAGGGTTGGAGTGAAAACCTGCAGGACGGTAGATCTCCGGGAACAGGATTGGGTACCACTGTATTCAACTGTTTTGGCCCCCCCCCCCCCCCCCCCCCTCTTTTTTTCTCCCACTTTGCACTGTTGAATTGCAACTTTAAACCTGTCCCATTGCTGTGGCATCCTCCATTGATTTAGCAACACGCAATCGTGCATTCATGTTTTTTGAAGCACATGCTGCACTTAGTGCAGACAGACTATCGCTGTACAATCCATCAATGAATGATGCAGGGGAAACCCTGTCGACCAACACCCTCGATGGCCCACAGGGCTGCTGGCCACAACTGGCAGCAACAGGGTCAGGATTTGGTTCTGGACCACTGGCCGTATAACATCACCAAGGGCGACTGATTTGGCTGTACACATCTCCCAACAGCCCCCCAAAAAAGCATCACATTTCACCATCATTGAAAGTGGATTTCACATTGCATGATAAATCATATTTAAATCAGTTTCAAAATTCTAAATATACTCCTGCCAGTGGAAAATACATCCGTCTCTTTCTCCCTCTCTGGAATCCTGTAAGTGGGAATTTCCATCTCAAGAGAAAATTCAGTCTGAGGCTTTATTTCCTTTGCTATTAATTTATGCCTCTTCAGTTGCTGGAGGAAGTCCATTCTCCCATAGTGGAAATAGTAGATGGTTACCTCAGAGATATCTCACTGGTTTAGTATGAAGTCATTAACGATACCGGACCCAGTCTGCCCATTGCTATGGGAACAAAATAAATAAAGAGAGATTTATTGGCAGCTTTTTGAACCTGTCTCAAATATACTGTGAGAAAAACCCAGAGTTGCTGTGAGTGATCACTCCCGTCAGCACACAGCAAAACCGTACTGAATGGTGAATCATTGAACAGGACTTGACATGCTGAATGCACTTTCAGTTTCAATGATGAGTGGTCAATAAAGGATTTCTATGGCCTGAGACTAGATAATATAGGACATGTATCTGCTTTCTATGGTGCAACTGCTGAATTGTAATCAATGATTTCAAGGTCATAGCACATGGCGTTCTTTACTCTTCCATGTATTAATGCATGTTATATCTATAATTCGCATACATCGCAATGGTCTGTTACAATTAAACTTCTAGATACATTTCTTCGCGCTATGTTGAAGCTACAGTGATTGATATAATGAAGGCATTAAATGGATAGGTCGTGTGAAAGGGTTTTGTTGTCTATAATGGTGATGAAAAGTAGTTGGGAAAAGTAAATGTAGAAAAATGAGTTCTAAGGCCTCATGGATTTTAAAATGTGTAAACGATGGGTGTTGTATGATAAGTCATGTCATTTTCCAAGTCCTATTACATATACTGGCTAATGTTCAGTTACCTGTGACCTTTGGTCTCTAATTCAGATATGAATGAGAAAAGATGGCTGGAAAATAATCAAGGGCAGCCAGTTGTAGTCAGTATGGGCTTTGAAGTAAAATGATGGCAGCTGTAATTCTAACCATTAGAGTAAACATTCCCCTTGCCTTAACCTTCCCAAACATAACTGAACATTATTGTAGGCTATTATTGTAGGCTATACTTGCCATTGCCTCCTCTTATATTTAAAATGAACACTCAGACCACCCCAGAATAATTTCTTGATGTGATTAACATACCCATAATATTAGAGTCAGGGCTATAACTTGATTTATATGCCTTTTCAAAAAAAAGTAGTTAATGTTGCACCTATTTAAATGATTGTTTATAGTCAGTTTTTAATTTAAGACAATCGGATATGAATGTATTTTGTCCATACATGTTAGCATTTATTTTTAAAAAGCCTATGTATCATGCTGTGCAGTTTGAATGCCGAACAAATATCGGCCTACCATCCATTAAATCATTGTACACAACTGTGACGACATGGCTTCAGTTGATCATGGCTAATGCTCTATGCTGTAGCAATGACAGTTTCAAAGTTCTGACCCTGGCCTACACTGCAGCCAATAGGACAGGCATTGTCTACCTGCAGGACTTGATCCAGAACTATGTTCCTGCTCGACCACTTCGCTCATCTACTGCAGGGCGACTTGCACTTCCCCCCCTCCGTGTCAATGGCACTCGCTCGTCCCGACTGTGGAGCTTTTCCACCCTAGCTCCCCAGTGGTGGAACGAACTTCCCATTCCCCTACGTTCCATGCCAACCCTGCCTGCTTTCCGTCGTGGCCTGAAAACACACCTTTTCAGACTCCACCTGGACTAATACTTAGCTAGGACCTCATGGTATGTGTTCTTGTTGAACTGTGTATTCAAGTTTATAATATTTAGAATAGAATTGTAGTAGAGCTGACTTACCCAGTTCACTGTGAACTGCATTCAGTGTTCATTACTAGGGATAGCTGCTACTGTATGGGAAGAATGTGCTTTCTTATCTGTTCTGTAGTTACTTCGATGACCTTTCTGTATGCACTTACTGTATGTCGCTTTGGATAAAAGCGTCTGCTAAATGACTGTAATGTAATGACAGTATATGAAAATTAAATATATATTCTATATTGTTGTGTCAGAAAACAAGGTAGTAGGACAAATACATTTTATGTAAATTTTATGCAATGACAAAACGAATGTGTCGTCATGAGATACATTTAAAGCTCCATAAACTCCTCACATTAAATTTGCATACTGTGAGATTATGACTATGACTTATTGTTCTGACTGGCACATACTTTGTCTGTGTGCAGATTCAGAGAGGAGGTTTCATTAGTTTGCTGAAACTGCTGTGGAATTGGTTGGACTTGACAGATCATCTTAATTATGACAGATAGCCTTGCTGACAACAAGCAAGAAAAGCCCAAGCGATGGGCCTAATTTGAGCCTCTGTACACTTATTCAAACATATTCCTTCCACACAGAGCAATGGAAAATCCATATTTAATCACTTCTACAGATTCAGATTAGACTGAATCCTTAGCAGCAGTTTCTATTGTGCGGCCAAGAACATATTTTATTCCAAAAGAAGGTCACAGATTCAGTGCAATATGAATTCTGTGGAGAGGGGAAGTCCTGAAAAATGGTTGTCAGACAATCAAGTTCATGCTTGTTGTGGCGTAGCATTCACCACAGCAGCATAGCCGCAAGCCAGAGATATTCACATACGTAGTTGGGCCTGCATGAATCTTAGGTGGGCCAGAGCAGGGGCGTTTTAGGAAGCCGTGGCCCACCCCTGGCCCACCCCTGGCCCACCCATGCCTATTAATTTAAGAGAGACTTTATTTTGGGCATAAAGCCAAAGCTCTGGAGAGTGTTGGTCTAGTTCACATGCTTCTTGCATGCGCAAAGAGTGGTTTCCCCACTGGGTTGACTCATGCCGAGGATTAGTGCGTGTTCGCGCAGGGATTAGACAAGTCAACACAATGTTCCATCTACAGCGGCGCTCTCCACACCTGCGCCCAGGTCTCATTGCTCCTGACGGGGCCAGTCTGCATTTTTACTCCCCACAGTAGAGATCCAGCCCGGCAGGAGACCCCATGAGAGTAACAGAGGTGGGGGGTGCAGGGGCCCCCATGAGAGTAACAGAGGTGCGGTGGCAGGGGCCTGTCACAAAGTACTTCACAAAGCAAACCCAGTCCAAAAGAAAGGCTCTGCATGGGTAGGTAAAATATTTCAGGGAGGTAGAATATTTGCAGTGCGGTACGGTTGGCCATCTTCATTCGCTTAGAGGTGAAACAAGGCAGCTGTCTGTCTGTTGAATATTAGTCCTCCTGACAAACCTGAGGAATTTTTCTGACTGTCCTCACAGAAAGTTCAGTCTTGGGACTCTGGGTGATCCCAGCGGGGCGGAAATGGGGGCCTCATGTGCGCATTCCACCAGGGTGACAAAAAGGTCATGAAACGATCTCCATCCATCCTTCCCCCTCGGGGATTGAAGGCTGTTGTAAAGCGGGGTAATTTGTCTCTATGCGATGAGGCCGGGGCAGCAATGGTGGCCATTATTACCCAATTTAACTGCAGTTATTCCCTAATGGAGGCCGTCATTGCCTGCCCTTGACTGGCTCTGTTCTGAGGAGTGCGCTAATGGAGCATCACCTTACAGAGACAAAGACATAGAAGTCCAGCAGCTTCCCTACCATTCCCCAAACCAGACAGAATATTGTCACATGCTAAAATACAAGAAGACCAGCAGGTTCACTTATTTAATTTAAATTTGTTCTCCCATGAAATTTTTCAATGAATTGTTGATCTGGTCAGCAGTTTGTTTATTTATAACAAGACACACTGTCACACATAATGTAAGAAAAATGTCTTTTTTTATTTTTATCTCTGGTGTCTTGATGCTGTGCAACAGGTTTTTATCCCAGTGATTTATGGGAGCATTGCAAGTAAAGTGTCTGAATTATGTGAAGTCCCTCCTTCTCTCCCTGCAGTGTCACCATCTGGGGCATCATTGGCTGCTATTGAGCAGTCGGGGCAGGAAATAGAATCAGACTGACTGTGAGAACTGGCATAGGAACTCATCTACTGTGTGTGTATGAGTGTGTGTGTTTGCATGTAGGAAGTGGTTATGTGTGTGTATATATGTGTGTGCGAGTGTGCGAGTGTGCGAGTGTGCGAGTGAGCGCGTGTGCGTGTGCGTGTGCGTGTGTGTACTTGTTTATATGTGTTAATGCTTCTGCCTTTCATGTTGTGTGTGTTTGTACTCTACCTGACCTGTCTGGCAAGAATATTGCAAAAGAGCCTGCAGAAAACACAAAAGATCTCTGGTTTCTTGTCATTTTCTCAAGTGAATGAGTCCTTAAGGTGTATGTGTGTGTGTATGCACATGCAATCAGGTGTGCCCTTTACTTCTGCGTGTCTCCACTTGCCACTATTTTTTCAAACTGTAAGAGTTTGAGTGTGCATGTGGAAAGTTAGAAGTTTTAGTTATTTGACAGTGCGTGGTTTGCAAAGATCATCCAACCCAGCATCGTATCCTTGAATGAACATGTACAGAAGGAAAATAGCAAATGGAAGTTCTACCACAGTCGTTACCTTAAAAAATAAAAATAATTACAATAATTACATTCATTTATTAGACAGACTTCACAATGCAGGATTCAAGCACTTAGCTCTTCGATACACTTGGCCATGGCTTCTCACCAGCACAGCCACTCAAGCCAGTATATTTCTGTGTCCTTCACTCCATTAGACACACACAGCCGTGCCTTTATTTACGTTTATAGCCTCTGGCTGAACAAGTCATATAAAAAACTGATGGGAGGCATGCAGACTAAGAGGAGGTCAGTGAAGTTTACCCTGCCACAAGACGCTGCCAGACCCCGGTTGAGTCATTGCTGATGTCTTTCATACCACAGAGCCACAAACCTCTTCAAAAATGACCAGGCATTCAGTTTGTTTTTGCTTGTTAAGTGTCTTTTGGGAGAGTGGCAGACTTGTGTGAACTATTTAATGGAAGTCCGCTGTGTTTGTGGTCAAGTTGGTGAGCTTGCCCGTCAGAGAGAAGTAACTTATAATTTGTTGGTGGAATCAGATAGTGCCCCAGAGTGCTGGCCCTGGGTCAGTCAGCATGAAATGGTTCGGGTTTAGGGTTGGATTAAATGATCCTGGATCAAAGTTTGAGGGCACTGCCAACCCTCAGTTATTAAAATTAAGTTGCATGTTGATACCAAACTAAAGTAGCACAATTTAAATAAATGGAAACTTCACAGCATACGCCTTATTTTATTAATCCTGTTCCCACCCAGAGCTCAATAGAACGATAGACACAAACACTGGCGGGTGAGTCTGAGATGCACCACGAAGATTTGGAAATTGTTTTGCACCCTTTAACGTTTGTGAAAGTGACTTTAGTGCGCAGATTACATGAATGAACTTTACAGTGGAGAAAGTGCGTAGCCATGAAATAAAGGGAAAGTCTGTTTAGTGGGCTGTCTTGATGGTAGATGGCCCTGCCTGGCCTGCTCCAGTAATCTATTGTTCGGTGAAACCAAAAAGAAACTGGGATCAATGAGCGATACAAGCGAGTGAGTTGCGTGTGCATGTGTCACTGTCACATGCGTACAGAGCCAGGTGCCCACAGAAAGGCACGCCCTGATGCGAGGGGATTCACCCTACACAGCTTTCTAAAAAACCCAAAATAATCTCCTGTTGCCCGCAACAGCACAGCCTCCCCGGCCCATTACCATCAATGCTATCTTTGTATGGGCCATAAACACTCCTTTTATTGTGGGGCCTGTCTCTGAAAAGAGGCATTTCTCCCTCTGTGTCCATTTCTGATGTCGCATAGAGAGACAATGGAATAACTCGGGATGTTTGTGTGGGACTGCTGTGATTCAGGCTTTTAATAGCTCACAGATGGGGGGGTTTAGGCTTGGACTGAGATCAAACAGGTAATTATGAAGTCTGTGAGATTCATAACCTTGGCTCCTCTGATACTGGAGTGTGTGGTATGAAAACATAAGCTGTAGTGACGGCTATATTCTCAAGTGACCATATTTGTTTTGACGCCATATATTCATCATTATTCCATTTTTTATACAGTGCCCCTGAATAAAATAGACTATACAGGTAATGAGCTGAATTCTAAAAAGTGGGAACATGGAGGGTTTGGTTTTATGTTGAAAAGGTCATACAGAGTGAAATTTGGTGGTGGATATTTGATTTGTTTTGGGTTGTTCTGCATCTACTGGTACAGGGGGTTTTGTTAACAGAATCATAAACTCCAGCAAGTGGCAATACATTTTGGTCAGAAACCTGGTTCCCTCTGTCAGGGAATCTTAGGCTTGGCCAAAAATTGATCTTCCAGCAAGACAATAATCCCATCTCAGGTTCCCGACTTGAACCCAATTGAAAATGTGTGGTTTAAGATGAGGAGAGCAGTCCACAAGCACAGAATGAAGGATCTGAAGGATCTTGAAAGATGGTGTATGAAGCAACGGTCAAAGATCCCTCAAATATGTTCACTGATCTCATAAAACACTATAGAAAATAACTCAGTTGTTTGTTCTTTGTGAAGAGTGGGTGCAAGGTACTGAAACAGAGGTGTGAATATTTGTGACACTTATTTTTTGAAAATAAATGTATAATTTCAGAAAAGTGGCACTAATTTTGTCGGGCACTGAATGTAGTGTTGGTGCTCTCCCTCCACATTTACACTATAGTCGCTATATTATGTATATTTCTTTCTTAAAACAATGTTGTATCCTTATTTTCTTTAGATCCCAATTCTGAATGCTCAGTTGTGGTTGTTGGCCGGGTTGCTACATTCTCCATTAATTTTGGAGGGTGCCAACGAGCACACAGCTAGCCAGCTGCCACTTATTTCTTTCTCTACAATCCACCAGCTGAGCTGCACAGTTATTGTGCCAGGGGGATTGAGAAAACCTATGCAGCTGGTGTAACAACAGCCTTCAGGCCAGAGGGACTGCTCTTGTGCTATGAGGTGGAGAAGACGCTGCTACCTTAAACCCTAACTGTAGAGACGTGATGGCCAAATAAGCATCACATTATGGAGTTTCAGTGGGTCTCGTGACTGCTCCAGTGTTTCAGATGGTTTTCTTTACTTTATTTTATCTGATAAAACCTGTAATCGCCTCAGAATATGTGCGGCATTCAGGTGGACAATACTCAGATGAACGAATATTGCAGACACACCGCCTGAGACAGAGCATTGAGGCAGAAACGTTCATTCAGCAAATGTGTACAGAAAATATGCAATTTAAGTGAAAGGCACGGCCAAAAACCGTCACCATATCAATATGTGGGATTGGGATCGGTCCTGCTACATTATAAAGATTGCCTCCTGCCTCCCAACAACAAGTTGAGTCACACTTGAAACTTGGGATATTCGATTTATGCAGTTGAAACACTGAGCTGCTGTTTAAAGAGGGATCGATACTCAGATGCCTGGATTGCCTCTCCCCATAGATCTGTTGGGTGTCCTCTCTCTCCCACCATCAATCAAAGGAGATCAGGCTGCTCTCAGGGATGGGAGGTACCTATCACACTGCTAGCTCAGATGCACTGTTCAGATACATGAGCAGTCAGGGCACCCACAGGAGCAAGCAATCACACACACACACACACACATCACAACTAAAAAGAAGATCATCATTTTGGACATGTGACACCATTTGTTACCTGAAGGTCCCGCAATCTGGTAACGGTTCATAAATTGGGAAGTTGATCAACTCAGTGACACTGTATAAGACAAATTGTACTCTCTTAAAACATCATCGGGGATATTGTTCAGGCTGGAATTGTGGATTAAGAGGGAATACAATTGCCATGGTGATTTCCTATTGTGTCAGGTTTTCTCCAACCAAAAGTGTATAGCTCATCGGCCAGAGCTTCAGGTAGGGTTCTCTATGAATGCTCCAAATTATCCAGTAATTTCATCAAAATCTGTTTTTTCTCAAATTTTTTTCTGCAATGGTTTCTAGAGCACTGGGAGATTATATCCTTTACCCAGTCCAGGTGTTCCATTAGAGAGCCCCTGCGGCCTCCCCCCAACACAGACGCACTCATACAAACAGACACAAACACACAGATTATGGCTTAACTCCTCCATTACTGTTCTGAGAGTAGAAATGTAAACTCAGGTTATAGAAGGGAAAGATGGGATCCAGTTTCTAAAATGCACAATACTTTGAAACGTTTTGTTATCAAGCAAGTTGAGTCAGCTGCACCTTATCTGCAGGCAACGGTAAAATATATCAGCCACTGCGCTACGCACAAACCCGCAGCACTGGGCTTCAATAGAAAGTACAAGCTACATGTAACGGCACAATACTATACTAGGGTTAGGGCAGGGCGTTTGCTTAGCTGCTGTTTAGAAAACCCCACATTCACACGTAGGCTACCAGAGGAAGTGCTGCGCTGTGCAAAGTATGAAACACGTAAAAGCATGCTTAGTTATCTGATCCGAAACAGACTTGGGCTAATCAGCTCTGTGCTGCTTCTGGTAAAGTACTGTTCCCCCCTAGCAATTTTCACAACCACATAGTGCACAGGAATCTGATTACTGCTGCATTGCAACATTGTTACAGCAATGCTCTGAGGAGGGGAAGTATTTGTGGTGCTGTGTTTAAATCTGGGGAGCCCTGCAGAGAGCAAGCGGACTGAACTGACAGCTGTTAGAATGAGATGCATCAGTGGCAGTGATCAAAGTTTGTGCTGTACTTACCCTGCAGAACCTTTCTCTCTCTCTCTCTCTTTCTCTCTCTCTCTCTCACTCACTCACTCTCTCTCTCGCCAACCCCCGCACACAAAATTAGAAGAGGTTTGCATTCCGACCAGAGACAAGCTATTAAAGCAGGAAACCCCCCTCTGCTGACAGTGCCACAGTGCAATTCAGAAAACCCCCACTCTTCATCTCTTTTTCTCATATACACACACACACACACACACAATGTATTCTTTACCCCTCCCTCACAATATGAACATGTAGGCGACTACTTCACTATAACCTCTTACCATAAACCTGTTTAGCCCTCAGAGAATAGGATATCTGCAGAATGTCCCAACCCCGGCCTACTTGGCCTCTCTTTGACTATCCCCTAACACCACCACTTGACAGTCACACACCCACACTGTCCTTTGTGAACCAGTCATGAGGTAAGTCCTCTACTACCCACAAACCTGGCCAGTCACCATGTCCACACCTGTTTTATGTTGCATTGCAATGTCTACCTACTACATACACTGGCCTCCCAGGCAGTACACTTCATATTTCCCAAATTCTAAAAGTAGCGAGCCAAAAACCCACAACACAAGCTAAGACCCTATGTGTCAAGGGTCCTCTTCTACAAAGCACATAAACACCGTTCTGGCCTGTAATACCTACGTGCAAAGATATTGTTCTACACAATCTAAGGTCTCGTAGACTCAAATTATAGTGTGTTGACTGTTGCAGAGCATGGACAGAGGGCACTCTCTCTGCGTTTAGCACAGTAGCTCTGAGGTGTGTCTATACCTTCATGCCAAACCACACTATTTATTTATATTTATTATCTGACAACACAGATCCATTCAAAGTCCTTCCATTCCAGGTAGTAGTGCTCATACATATTTATCAGAATTATAGAATATTGTCTTCATTTAACTTATTATTATTAATTTAACTACTCATTATTTCTACTGTTATGCACTTTAAGATGGCTATTTAATGGAAAGTTATAATTAAAATGTATTAATGAACTGAGAACTGTGCGTCAAAGATGGTATTTGTTTCATACACTGGCAGTGAGAATGGCGTGGCTTTAGATTTCTGTGATATTACAAAATGTTTCGGGGATTGAAAGGCAAGAATGCTATTTTTAACCCAGGCGTCATCAGAGTGTAATCCACCCTGGTCTCTGCCATTTCACATTCAGGGCCCAACCTCTCATAACCCAGGGACAACAGTGACCACATCCTCCCCATGGCCTACAAAGCACCACCTACTCCTACCCTGATGACCGAATCAAGGTCCCCAGAGTGTCATGATACCCAGACCAAGCCACACAAAGACTCAATCTTTCATCATCACTACAGGAGGTGGAGCTGACTCAATTCAAGGGCTTGATTGTGCATTTTGTTACTTCCGTGTGTCCTCTTACTTTCCAACCACAATGTTGTCCCGGTGTAGTAGTCTTCAAGTGTCACATTCAGACTGGGAATATTATTTAGCATTTTCTTTCACTGAAGTGCAGATACAATGATTGAATCGTACTTTTAAGAGAGTCAGAAAGCGAGTGAGTGAGTGACTGAGAAAGAGAGAGAGAGAGAGAAAGAGAGAGAGAGAGAGAGATAGAAGTGAAGAGGAAATGAAACCTTCAGATGGTGTCTCACATGAGATCATGCCAAGGTTCCTTCCCTGGAGTCACGCTGCGGAAATGGCACACACCCAGAAATGAGAACATCCATTTGTGTGACAAGTCAAGTGTTCCACAAGCCTCAGCTCGTGGCACTGGAATACCCTTTGACCTACCAGAGGGACAGCACACGCACTGCGTTCTTAACATCAACAAGAGGGACAGCGCCCGCACTGCGTCCTTAACATCAACCAGAGGGACTGCACACACACTGCGTCCTTAACATCAACAAGAAATCTCTGTGTACACGCTCCCTGAAAATATAACTGGTTATTGACTTGACAGTGTCTCATATATAAATTGTAATCACAACTGAAATGTTTTCAAATACTTTTTGTTTATTCAAATTTCATAAATATACATGTTACCACAAAATGTTAAAATAATGTCTCTTGATGTGAGTTTCAATAGCAGACTTCCAAATGATAATTTAAAGATGCTAAATGGTTTGTTATTTAATGAGAACTTGATGGCCATGATTATTTTTCAGAGTTTATCTGATTGATTACACATTTTTCATTTCAGTCCTCTTAATTTATGAAAGTACACAAACAGCTATTTTGCTGTATACAGTCAAGCCGGAAAGTCTGCACACCCCTTTCACCTTCTCCACGTTTTATTACGTTACAGACATATTCTACAATAGATTGAGTTCATTTTTTGTCTCAAAATTCTACACAAAATAGCCTATAATGACAAAGTGAAAACAGGTTTAGACATTTGTGCTAATTTATTAAAAATCTAAATGTAAAATATCATATGTACACAAGTGTGCACACCCTTTGATATGACACCCAAAAGTGAGCTGAGGTGCATTTTGTTTCCACTGATACTGCTTGAGATGTTTCTACAATTTAATTGGAGTCCACCTGTGATAAATTCAATTGATTGGACATGATTGTGGATTGCCAACACCTGCCTATATAAGGTCCCACAGTTGACAGTGCATGTCAGAGCAAACTCCAAGCCATGGGGTCAAAGGAATTATCTGCAGACCTCAGAAACAGGATTGTGTCAAGGCATAGATCTGGAGAAGGGTACGAAAAAGTCTCTGCAGCTTTACAGGTCCCAAAGAGCACAGTGGCTACCATCATTTGTAAATGGAAGAAGTTTGGAACCACCAAGAATCCTCCTAGACCTGGCCACCCGGCCAAACTGAGCAATTGGGGAGGTGAGCAGGAACCCGAAGGTCACTCTGACAGAGCTCCAGCGTATCCTTGTGGAGATGGGAGAACCTTTCAGAAGATCAACCATCCAGGCAGCACTCCACCAATCAGGCCTTTATGGTAGAGTGGCCAGACGGAAGCCCCTCCTTAGTAAAAGGCACATCACAGCCCGCTTGGAGTTTGCCAAAAGGCACCTAGAGGACTCTCAAACCATGAGAATCAAAATTTTCTGGTCTGATGAAACCAAAATTGAACTTTTTGGCCTGAATACCAAGCGTCACGTCTGGAGGAAACCAGGCACCGCTCATCACCTGGCTAATACCATCCCTACAGTGAAGCATGGCAGTGGCAGCATCATGATGTGGGGATGTTTTTCAGCAGCGGGAACGGGGTGACTAGTCCTGATAGAGGGAAAGATGAATGCAGCTAAGTACACAGAGATCCTTGAAGAGATCCTGCTCCAGAGCGCTCTGGACCTCAGACTAGGGCGAAGGTTTACCTTCCAACATGACAACGACCCAAAGCACACAGCCAAGAGAACAAAGGAGTGGCTTCGGAGAAAGTCTGTGCATGTCCTTGAGTGGCCCAGCCAGAGCCCAGACCTGAATCCAATTGAACATCTGTGGAAAGAGCTGAAAATGGCTGTGTATCGACACTCCCCATCCAACCTGACGGAGCTTGCAAGAATATGCTAAGAGGAATGGGCAAAAATGTCCAGAAACAAGTGTGCCAAGCTTGTAGCTTCTTTCCCAAGATGCCTTGAAGCTGTAATCGCTGCAGCAACCAAGTATTAGGCTAAGGTTGTGTACAGATATGTAACCCCTAAATAACATAAATAACATTTTTGTCAGTAAAATAAAATTACATATTTTCTAAAAACCTGTTTTTACTTTGTCATTATTGGCTATTGTGTGTAGATGTTTAAGGCAAAAAATGAACTAAATCTATTGTAGTATGTCTGTAACATAATAAAACGTGGGGAAGGTGAAAGGGGTGTGCAGACTTTCCGGCTTGACTGTATATAACTACAATGTAGTGGCACTGGTCAAATTGCTGGAGCAACAGTGGTCCTGCACATGTAAGAAGGGGTCTTTTGACTATTTTTCCCACAGAAGTTGTACTTTATGAGTACAACTTAATACATGTGCTTAATACATGAATGCCCATGCTACTAGTCACAAGCACTCACAAGTCACAATCCCAGAAGTTACACAATACACCAGCATGCAAATCTGCTGGGAGATCTGGCAGAGCTCTTGAAATAGTGCAGGTGCCTCCGGGGAATGCATGGCATATGCCATTCAAAGCCATGCGACACCTTTCCTCTCAGCAGAAACAACACCAGGCATGATGAGCAGCTGGCCGGGTTCAGTAAACTCCTGGGCAAGCAGATGGTAACACAGAACGGCCTTGGCACTCTGCTCTGAGTTTATGCAAGCCTGATAAACCCCTGGTCAAACAACAGCTAGCTCTGTCTGCATGTATATTTGCGCGTGAGTGTGTAAAAACTGGTCCGACCCAACCTATTCCAAGTGAATAATATTCTTTGCATCACAAGTAATTCTGTGCTTGGCCCAGGTTCCTTTGATTCCACTGGTTTGTGTTCGAAATAGAAAGATGGCTATACTTACTTGTGATAGCAGCAGGGCAAATGAATAGCAATTTTGATTTGTGTCCTGTTCACAAGGCCAGAGACGACTCTAAGAACATATACTGTACAAAGAACACAAATGATGTTCTTTTTATGTTCTTAATACAGTATATAATGGTGAGGCTAATAAAGTAAGTGTTGAGAATTCCCCTGGTCTTTCATTCATCTATTTTTTATTATCGGTGGTGGAAAAAGCTTTTAAGCAGGCCGTAAAGAAGCAGTATTTTTCTGGACCGGCACAACTGTGGTCATGTTGGTTGGTGCACCTTGAGCATGAAATATGGAGCCTTTCCAAAGAGGAGCAGAAAAGAGCCTTCAAGTTTCAGATCTATCCAGCTGTCAATCAGAATATAAATGAACCCCACTAAAAACTCTGGTCATTACAATGGAATCCAATGAAGTCATCAACACCATACTATATACCACTTGAATACAATATTCAATGCAGTTGATTTTAAGGAGAAAACGACACTTATTTCTAAAGATATAGGCACAGCAATCTGGATTGCAACCTACCCTCCAGAGTGTTTTATGAGACTCCCAGTTGTCATCACACTCACAGAACAAGCTGTAGACAAAGGCAGGCATGAAATCTGCACCGTGATCAATACAAGCATAAAATTAATGATCCAGGATTTTCCAGAGATATGCTTTCACTTGTGAACCATATACATAGAAGTGGAAAGTCATAGACAGGCTTTTTAGATGCTGAAGATGGATGGAACACAGTCCCAGGCCCTGTAGGAAAATGGCATTCTGATCTCTGGGGGCAAGATGTGACAGTGCTCAGACTATTACTTCCACGGATCATAGCCTGATTTTTCAGTAGTGTCAGTACAGTGTCGTGAATCCAGAATTACATACATGTGGTGACAACTGTGTGCTCAACTGAGTATGTGCAGAGAACCACTAATCGCAGGGAGGTGTCCTGTTAATGCACAACTGAAGTTTGGTAGAACCGAAACTACCTGGCCATGATATGAGTCCAAATGGAGGCAAAATATGTTTGTTGGTTGCACATATACGAACGGGAACGAAGCAGATTCTGTCAATACAAACAATGATCAGTCCTCGTACTTTTTATTTTTTTAATTAAATGGCCCTTTCCTGGCTTTTTCGTATTTTATTTGGAACGTAGATCCAGTAGGCAATTCTTGCACCCGAAACAGCGTTAATGTGCCGATGCGTCAGAAACCACTCATTGGTCCAACTTTTTACGGAAGCAAGCGTTCGTGGTAGTATATATTTATGGTAAACAAAATGACCTGCTGACATTTTGATAGTAATTTCTGCTAGCTGGCTAACAAAAATAGCACTTTTATAAATTATTTTAATAATGTATTGACAGAATCAGCTTCGTTCACGTTCGTATACATGCTAGAAGTATAATTATGAGACCGTTTTAGCTGCCCTATAGGAGTGAATGGAGAGAGACAAATACCCTATTCAGGATTATCACCCCAGGGGAGCACAGAGCCACTCGCGAACATATTTCGCCACCATTTGGACTCACATCATGGCCAGGTAACTACACAACCCAAAGTTCTACCAAAGTTCAGTTGTGCTTTAAATCACCCCCAGCTTTTGATTACTTGGCTGTTGAGCGTACATTATCTTAGTTTAGAGTACCATCAGCACCACCCGTATCGTCAGGCCTGGAAAGAAGAACAGAGGGACTCCTGGGCATTTCAATACAAAACAAATAGCAACAGAGGACTAGGCACCCTTTAACAACTCAATTGTATAATAAGTCAACTCATAAGCCAGTGTGCCTTCTGGTAAACATACTGCCAAAGAAATGCCTACCTGTCTGCATTTATATTGGCTGTGGAGCATTCGCTGATGAGGCAGAGCAGTGATGAATGAGTTTGTCCTTTAACAAACCAGCAGAAACTCTCTGCCCTGCATTTGAGCAGGAAAGCAAAAATGAAGACCGTGTACCTCCTCAATGGACACTATAACCCAATTACATCAAATTCAGTTCTTGGAAAGCTACGTTTAGCTTTGGTTTTTCTGTAGTCATCTTAAAAAATGCAATCGGTGTAATCAATCACTACGTTTGCTTTCTCAAGTTTATATTTTGAAATTATAGCTCACAGTTGAAATTGGGTTAAATACATAAGAAGTTTACATGATACAACTTTTTAAAAAGATTTCACGCCTCATTAAACTAGTAATGCTGATTAGTAGTCTAAATAATATTTATGAAATTATATGGACTATAGCCTACTCATTTATTAAATAACTAGTTAAACTCAATTGAGAAAGCAGCCGACAATTTAAGGGATATTAAAAAGACACACAAATACCCTTGCTTTAACCGAGCAAATACACACCATAAACAACCATGTTCCTTCACAAAATTATCAATCGCGAGATATTAATGCCGGTGGAAAGTCCAGGGGTCAGAAAGTAAAAGCCCTGCCATGTGTTTCCTCCAACCCCTCTGAACATTAAACCCAGATCAGCAATCAATTCCTAGAACTCTTGCTGGCCCAAGAATGACCTCATTGTTATGGGTTTTGAACCTGAGCAGGGAAATATGACACTGGTGGGGAGTCGCCTGCAGAGTGAAGTCTCCTCTCCCTGGATGTGGGGATGGGGCATGTTGGCCAATGGCGTTATGCAATGCGCAACTCAGTCAGTTAGCACTGGCACAGTCAGAATCCCATTCCAATCAGTGGGGATGCATTACCGGACTGAGAATCAGAGCTTCAGCTGGACACCCCACACGAGAACCTAACTTCTAACATTTTTCACGGAACTCGACACACTTACCCCGTCCCCCTCCTCACAATCCCCTCACTCCCTCAAACTTCTTCCTGCTCCGAATTAAAACTCTGGTTTGAACACGCACTGTTCTGTTGTGCCGAAAAGGCAACCGCAACCATGTCTTAAATCACTACAGCCTACACTGCTGCTGAACTAACCGTCAAACTGGCCCTTTGTGGAAAAGTAACATGTTTTACTGCCATCCTTCCCTGGCTTACCTTGGGTCAGCGAGAGGCCAACACACAAAAACTAAGACCTCTGGGATGACTGGGAAGACAGACTCTTATTTCCCATCATGCCACTCCGCCTCCCATTTCGTATCTACGGGAAAAGGTGAGGTGAGGGGGGGGCAGAGGGAAACAAACAACAGCCTTGTTGACACAGACATGCTGTAAATCTGTTGTCAATCCCCCTGACAACATTCCTGGGGTGTCAGTGGTGGGGTGGGCATGCAAAGGACGCCACCACATGCCTCCAGTGACAACGGCGACGGTGCGGCTCGGCGTCTGACCGACGAGACTTTTGGCTGCCAGTACCAAGGCCTCTCAGTCTCACAGCAGCATTTCCATGAAACTTTTCTATAGTTGAATACTGATGAAATTATCAGTATACCTAGAAATAGAAATCTACACCAATTTCCTATTCTTTTGTTAAGTACCAGCGATTGGGTTTCTTTCATGCAAGACACAGGGTAAAAAAAAAAACCCTGGGAAGAACAATACCACTGACAGGTTTAAGTAGAGAAACGGCACGTTCTGGCTTCATTTGGGACTTGCTTGTGTACAACTGACACCCAGTCCTGTGAAGCAGTGAACAACACAATCAGGCCGTTCCAAATTCTCACCAATTTCCCCCTCAGGGAAGTTCGCTCAATTCAACTCTATGCCTGTCTAAAAGGAAGCACATCAGACTGGAGAACTTCCTTTGGCTTCTCAGTACATTTAATTGAATCCATCACACCGGCATTATTGTGATTACATAACTATTCCTATTCCCCCACCATCTTCCTTTCTTAAGCCTTCTCATTTTAAACCCCGTCCAGGAATTTTCAGAGCGCTTTTATGATAATCTGTTAAACAAGATGGGACCTGCAGCCACACTGAACACATAATGTACAAAGTTGCCTTTTCTCCACCACAGCCTACATTTGTATTCTCAAACACAAAGGTTCAAACATGCTTACAAAAAGCCACATCTTGCAGACCTTTGTGATGCGTCAGTCATTTAAAACATATGCAACAAAAATAAAGCGCTTAGCATTCATTTATAACATAGGAAATTGTTACACATGTATGCCATCATTGCCATGCCATAATGAAGAACACACAAATATGTCCACAAGCCTTGCTGAGAGTGACAATGTAAGGGGTTAATACACAAAACCATACAACAGTTACTCACAATGGGAAAAGCACGATAACTTTTTGTGTGGAGTCAACTGAAAAGAAAAAAGGAAAAAAGATTGAGCCACTGTTGTCAAGTGTACAGTTGCATGAATGAAAAAAGCACAATTGTGCACCAGGGCCAACTTCCTCTCCCACTCGTTGCTTCATGAAATATTGTTAAAGGCACAGGGCTTCCAAAAAAAAAAAAGGCAGTTTGTGAAAGCCAGAGCAACAATGTACAATGCCAATGTAATCTTTAAGCAAAGCTTCAAAAAACATAGTTGTTTAATGAACATGAACTAATGAACATAGAATTAATTTTTTGATATCACAGCAAGTACATCCATGCACTAGCTTAAAACTCTCCCTTTTATGCTCCCCGGTTTCAAACCTTCTAAAAGCTCACGCCCTAAAACCCGGAAGTCAGTGCAGTGATTGTAAAGACACTGTGAAATTACTGATTATGTAACCGTAAACGAGACTCGCAAAGATTGTTTCACCTATCGAGACGTTGGCTTTTTTTGTTTTTGAACTGGTACCAATTGCTACAATTTCTTGACTCACAGTAATTTAGACAAGTGCCACAGTGGCTACTATTTTTCTTATTCCAAGCCACAGGGAGAGGAAACAGCTGGCCGAAACCGTTAAATATCAACAACAACTGAGAACGTTAACAACAGCTGTGAAAGCAGCCCAAGCATTTAAGCCTGTCGGAGTCATTTCGGACTCAGAGGGTACATACTGCATGTCAGAAACGGTCTTACTGAAACTAGTATTGAAAGACCCTCGCAGTGCAAATTTCACAATTTAGCTACAGGTAACAAGGATTTCATGTAAAGAACAAAGGTATCTAAAATACGTTTTCTTCGGCTTCCCGTCATGTCTCAACCATGATTCAATGCAGTGCATTACAAACCAAACAGTACAAACCAAACTAAAACTGGAATGCGGTCAGTCCATCACTGCCAATCTGAAAGGCAACTCCAGATCAATAGCAACTGAAAAATAAACATTTTGCAACCTGGATCCAAAGTATTAGGTCTGGCAACAAAGCAGAGTTCAGTGTTACTCAAACTCTTGACTGGAATCAGCTGTGTGCAGAGAGATAATCCAGATTCCAGCCCCATCCTGAATGGACCTGTGACTGTTGCTACATTACAAAAACACTGGGATTTTTATTTTTGTTATCGTCTTGACTGCAAATTGAGAGCATACATTACTCATCTTCACACAAATCTCTTGCTCTTGCAAAAAATGTCTTTTCAACAGAATGGCCACACCTCAAACCAAAGTGCACATGGCATTCTAGAATATTCCTGCATTATACAGAATTTAGGGGCATATACCACACTTGTGTGCTGTCAAAGTTCCACTTGTTGGAAAGGCCAAGGTTACAGATTTCTCCTTTTCCTCCTGGGTCAGCATACTGCCAGGACACAACTTTCCCAACTCAGTAAAGGATGCATTCCTGGGTCTTTTGTCACTACTATTACTCGCCCTTTATGACTTCTCCACGTAAAGCGTAGCGAATTTCTCTCAATCCCAAAGATTATTTGAGTCTTACCTGCAGTGCATTTCCAACCATCTAGGAGGGTCTTACAATAGAACATCCCACGTACATCGCTCTTGCACTTCTTTTCCATCTCTAATACCATGTAACCAATTTAGACAAAGGCTATTTTCCCCAAGAAGCTTTAAAATGAGCAGATACACTATGCAAGCATGTCCTACTTGACATTACTTTTAATCCAATTCAAAAGGTGTCATGTTTCCTTCTGGTCCCATGACTCTTAATTACAAAGGCATGACATGGAAACTTCATGACTCAGCACCTGGTCATGGTCAGAATTCCTCTATGACTTTTACCCACAAATTGACTTAATTTTTCAGATTGAAACCAAATGTTTTTGTTTTTTGTTCAGAAGGAGAAAGAAAACACTTAAAATGGCTAGTTTAATAAGATTTGTTACAATTACATTATATTGTTTCTGTACATGTTTTTATTTCTTCAAATCAGCATCGCAATAGAACAAAACCATAAAACAAAACATGAATTTATAATTTAATTACAGAGGAGCAGGATTGTCCGACTGCTTGTCAGGAGTCAACCCTGCCTGAATTCAAATTTGTCATATACGAAAGCTCACACCTTAAGGACCAATGTAATGGATCAAAGTGCTTTGGGTGGGACAATATGTTATGGAAAATATATGATCAATAAAAATTGTTCCTTTGAATCAAAGAACACCTGTACTAAATACCAATCCAGGTTAGATCCCAGGTTTGTGAACTGTAGCAAAATCTTTGTGTCCCTCTATTCATGTTCATTGATTACTTTACTGGTGCACCACTTGGAACAAAGTGGGGATATTTCAGGATACACTGACAATTGTTCATAAGAATTAAGCGCATTATGAATGCTTACCAACTCGCTGAAACATCACCTGTAAAAATAGATTCATTAAAAAAAAAACTGTGGCATAGGGTCCATCACAAAATCACTCCATGTTAATATGGCTGGAACCTTAATGTGAACAAAATAGTACTGAAGTTGAGCGTTTTTTTTGTAGTACTTCGTACAGCATCAACAGTAATACTTCACAACTTTGACAGGTCTATTTTCAAACTTTTTCAATACACAGTGGCTTTGCAAAGTAAGCTTAGCAAACAAGATCTTGGCCTTTGATTCGATTTCGAGAGAAAATATTCTAAGAAAGTTTAGATGCACCTTATGGCTTCCTAAGCACCCGACCCAAGGCCTTCATTAACATGACACTTTAGACTGGTGTACGGTAGCTATAAGGCATGAACACGTGTCCTGTTCCAAAAATGAGAGCAAACGAGAAAAAAAAATGATCATGATCTGAAATCCCTGCACCACCAAGAGAAATTAAACAAAAACGGGCATCATCTGCACTAAACGGTCTAGTTTCTTTAAAAAGTTGTTTATGGAATATATCTCCAGTCAAGATAATTATTAAAGAATGTGTCAAGCGTACTACAGAGCAAAAGCAAACTAAAGACAGCCAAACAAATTTGGTCAGCTCAAAGAAAAATGATTAATAGGGGTCATCATAGTCAAAAGAGGGAAATATAATCAAACTTCTCTTTATTATATACTCTTCTGAGAAGCAATGTTATTTGTTAATTGCATTTTTTTCCCTGCTTGTTCTAATCAGTCATTCAATCATTAAGATTTGTAATTTGAAGTTAGCCAAGTCAGGCCCTCGTATAGTCCATCACCTGTGGTCGCACAGGAGGGCTGCACGTACCAATTCCTATCTCTGATGCGTGTCAACCCCAATTTCTCCTGGATTTCGTGCGGCTTCATGGCATCAGGCAGGTCTTGTTTATTCGCAAAAATCAAGATGATGGCGTCTCTCATCTCCCGGTCATTAATGATGCGGTGCAGCTCTTGCCTTGCTTCGTCTATCCGATCTCTATCCGCACAATCCACCACGAAGATTAACCCCTGGGTCCCCGTATAGTAGTGCCGCCATAGGGGCCGGATCTTATCCTGCCCCCCGACATCCCACACGTTGAATTTCACGTTTTTATAAGACACAGTCTCCACGTTGAAACCAACAGTAGGAATTGTGGTGACAGACTGTCCCAGTTTCAGTTTATATAGGATGGTGGTTTTGCCGGCGGCATCAAGTCCAAGCATCAATATTCTCATCTCCTTGTTTCCAAAGATTTTTGATAGCATTTTCCCCATCTTGTAAACAGGGCATAAATATCCACGTCCTTCGAGAAAAAGGGGTTGTCCTTGTTTTTCTTTCCCTTCACGTTCTTCCACACGCCAACCAGTGCTTGCTTAATGCAAACTGTTCACGGGACCGTGCCGGTAAATGACAATCAATCTTCCAAACAGGTGAAACAATCTAACTAGCTATCAGTGGAGAGGTGCACTAAGCCATGTGGTAACGTGTGTTCAATAGTTCACTACCAAAAATGTAGCTAATGTTATTTATTATACAAATCCAGACAGCTATCTAGCTAACGTTGCAACACTAACTCTGACTTCTGCAACCGAATGTAGGCTTCCAGTAATGTGGCAAGAAATCATTTAAAAGTTGTAAGAACGTCCGCATGTCGTGCAATAGGATTTATTTAAAGTTGTCAGTCATATGAAGATGAAGGATTCATGTGCAAAAAATCCAGTTGCTGAAATCGCGAAGAAATGAGGGTGTGGAAGGTGGCTAGCTATCCAGTTAGCCTAAATTATTTCAAATCCAAGCAGAGTGCCCCGGTATCCACAGAAACTGCTAGCTCTTCCCTCCGATATTCACCATGAGTCTTTTAACGATCTATAAACAACCTAGTATGAGGCCGAAATGGCTCCGGGTTTCTTTAATTGAACTTGGAAGCATTAAAGAAAAAGTGCCTTGGTTGGGGGTAAAACGCAAGGATTCCGAATAGGCCCTCTCGAAAGCCTGCGGTACTTCTGACTTCCTCCTGGTCTGCGTCTGCTTCGAGGTCTCTCCTCGCGCCCTTGTTCCGATCAGCTAATGCCGGTGCGGGGATCGCTATTTTCAGCGGCTCCGGCTCCTTGATGCAGCCTCGCGCCGAGTCAAATTCACTTTTATTGGAAACGAAAACGCCTGAGCCTCCGTAATTCCAAAGGTCATTGATTCAGTAGAGAGCTTCTTCTCTTCTCCCTGTAACATAAGAGCGGTTCAGAAAAGGGAGGGGTATCAAAAAGCACACAACTTTAAGTGCTTACACCTCTATCATCAGTGTAACTGCGCAAAATTTTGATTAATTCCATTGCGATAATTTCAATATTTCTGTATCGTTCGGCCTTTTGTTAAAAGAAAATCCTGTTACCTGCAACTGACGGTGGCCCCCCGTTCCCCTGGTATATCCACCCCGCTCTTGTCTCTCTTTTTTCAGTCGCTGAGTTGCAGCGGCTCTGTGCTACCGGAAAAGGTGCGGACCTAGATCACCCGCCACTTCCTCTTGATCGCCTGATAGTCTCACAGGCGCTATTTTTTTTTCCTTCTGTGTAGCCAGTTAGCATGCGCACAGTGGTTGACACTGCACTAAACTCCGAGAGGTTAGGCAATGGACGCCATTTCGGCTCTCTTATTTATTCTTTGTCAAATTAAATATACATTAACTGAAACTAAAATGGTGGAAGCCGGGGAAACATATTTTAATATATTTACGTCTGGTGTTCAATAACGAGTTATTCGTATTTATAAATGCCTCTCTCTTAAAACGCAACAGGAACCGTGTCTAACAACAGCGCAGACACCGCTGTGCAGCTAAACGTCATTGTCCATGAAGAGGTGGTTCGTTATGACGTCGGTGCCTTCTAAGTGGGCGCTCTGCAAGATTTCAAATAATGCCGCATAGTTTGAGCTGCATAAATAATTGATGGGTGGTTCGACCTCTCTGAGGACAAGTTTTCATTCTTATCGTGGTGAGATCCCGCCCTCTTACTATAATAAACAACCCGAAAAAAAAAAAATTGGGGTATGAAAAGTGCTGCGTGGAAACAGAATCAGGGATGTACAAATGGGTAACACTAGTAAAATTAGATTGAGATAACATCTCAAATGACAATTAAAGTACAGAAGTTACAAATTTAAAGCCTCCGTGTAGTAATCTGTTTCAGGTTAAAGTAACTGAATACCTCTTCAGTCCCGTGCATTATTAGCTAATTCTAATACAGCCGAATTAGGACGCCATTGCGACATGCAATGTAGTTAAACTAGACAGTTATGCACTTTTGCAAGACAAAGTGCATTCAAATGATTTGACATGACTATAAAAAACAACACACCATTGAATATAAGCTACTTTATTTTCCAAGCAGTGCCATGAATACACTTTTTATGTGAACTCATGCAGTTACAGACATTTAAAGAAGGTTGTCATCTGTGTAAAATTTATTTATATCAATCTCATTGTATATTAATAATTTGTATGGATGTATTAATCTCAAACAGCATGGCAGTCACTTGACATCACATGAACAAAACAATTTGGATAGTGCCCTGCAACCTAACTTCAAAGCAAAATATTTCACTTGCCTCTTGTTATGAAGTTAAGCACACAATTTAGTTACTATTTGAACTGGCTGTGG
Organism: Ilyophis sp. 1 JC-2022; assembly: GCA_022702515.1. Classification (NCBI taxonomy): domain Eukaryota; kingdom Metazoa; phylum Chordata; class Actinopteri; order Anguilliformes; family Synaphobranchidae; genus Ilyophis; species Ilyophis sp. 1 JC-2022. The sequence continues at coordinate 31,717,342 of CM040406.1, read as the reverse complement.
ATTCCTTCAGTGTACCAAAGAAGTACAATATTATAAGCCACAATGCATATACATACTACGATTGACATTTACCAAAATAGTTAATTTTCACTATACGTATTTTGGATTTCAAGTTGAGCAAAATAATTTAGGAAAATCTGGTTCTTTGTGAAGCAGGACCCCTTGTGGTACAGGCAGGTATTGCATACAGTACAATACAAAACTACCTTGTTCGACTTCCCCTTGAGGGGACCCCAATGCTTCTGGGTTCATGTTTTGAAGTATCCTCCATGCCTCCATCAGGCAGCCTGAGAGAACCTTGGCTAAGACACTGTTTGAAGCCTTGTGCACGTCCATGGGAGGATGCTAACCTCAGTACCCTGCTGCAGTCTGAGCATGTGATTTGTGTGCTGTAGGAGTCTTCCTGGCCTGGATAAGCTCCACCCTGGAGGTACTCAGGAGGTGGCTGCTCTGAGGGAAACAGCAACAGGTGCTGCCATTTTCTAAAAGGCTCCTGTGTCTGGATCATGACTCTCTGTCTGTGTCGGACATCCGCAAATGACAGGGTTGACCAGGAGGACTTGCCAGCGCTCCGCTTCCATACCTTTGCAGTGATGTTGCAAGCAGCCTGTTCAATTTCCGTACTTAGGCTGTTTTCAGGGGAACAGGGATCTGGTTCCTCAGTTCTGCCAACTGATGTTGCCTGCAGAGCCTCTGTGCCCTCTGTACCCCCACATCCTGTTTGAATTGACTTGAAGGCTTCGGTGGTGCACAACCATTTAGCTCGGCCAAGACCAAGAGAGAAGGAACTGTGGGCCATGCTCAGTCTCCCCAGTGCCCTATGGTACTGCCTCTGTTGCTGCTGTCTTCCCATCTGAACGTATCGGCATTCCAGCTCCAGGCTACGGATCAGGCCTTTATGTTCTTGGGCTTGGTATCTGTGCAGGCCATTCTTCGTGGAAGCCATTGGCTTCAGCATTTGAGCTTGCATTGCTTTCAATCAGAAATTGACTGGAAAAGATGTAGTAATTAATTAGTAATAATAACAACCTGCAGGTGACTAATTGCTTGGAAAATGTGAGTTTTAAATAATGGTAAATAATTTAGTATTTAGTCTAGATATTAGTCTAATTGAATAATGTCACAATGCAAATTCCTATCCGCTCCTGAAATGTGAATAAATTTGTGAAAATGCAAGTACTGAGGAAATAACAAGGAAAATAAAACGGGAGAAAGAAACTCACTGCATCAAGACACCAGTGAAGTCAAGCCACCAGAGGTCTGTCGGACTTACCTTCTAGTTTTGGGGGGTGTTCAAAGCGATGACAGACTTATTTGAAAAAGACAATAAAGCTTGCAGCGGAACTGGATAATCACATACCATTCTGTAATTGTTATACCAGAACCTAAAACTCCAGTATGCATCTGAAATGGAAGTGCATCTGTCCAGAACTCTTTCTCATGGATAGGCAGTCAGGTAATTGAATTCCCCTGTATGTGAATACTGATGCTCCTCTGATCTGCTGCTAAACTGTATTTACCACACTCTGGATTTTTTTTCATGCCAGTAGATGTAAGGGGAGCTGAATTTAGCTGATATGACCTGAGAGGTTTCCTCAAAAGGTTTTCTCCACTTTCTCATCCCTCTCACATAATCAGGCTTTTCAGCAGGATAGAACATCTTTTTTAACAGTTTAATTTTCATGATGGCACAGGGGGCCATATGTGTGGGGCACTGCTTGGTGCACAAGAACGGGATGATGACAGACATTTGGCCATGCAATATTTAAACCTGAGCTCAGGTGACAAGGTTCTCCATTAAAGACAGTGTCAGTGGGCAGTTCATTAAAGTTTCACACACTGAACTTTTATTCAGTGCTCTCCTCTTAAAGAGGTAATAAACACTAAATCACATATTTTGAGTTATAAAGCTGAGTATCTTGTACCCATTTCATAAATCACATATACAGGTGCAGCTCAAAAAATTAGAATATCGTGAAAAAGTTCAATATTTTTTGTCACTCATGTCAGAAAGTGAAACTCATATATTATATAGATTCATTACACATAGAGTGAAATATTTCAAGCCTTTATTTCTTGTAATTTTGATGGTTATGGCTTACAGCTAATGAAAACCCAAATTCAGTGTCTCAGAAAATTAGAATATTACATAAGATCAATAAAAAAGGATATTTTAAACAGAAATGTCAGCCTTCTGAAAAGTATGTTCATTTCTATGCACTCAATACTTGGTTGGGGCTCCTTTTGCATGAATTACTGCATCAATGCGGCGTGGCATGGAGATATATGGGGTTCAGGTCAGGCGAGTTTGCTGGCCAATCAAGCACAGTAATACCATGGTCATTGAACCAGCTTTTGGTACTTTTGGCAGTGTGGGCAGGTCCTGCTGGAAAATGAAATCAGCATCTCCATAAAGCTTGTCAGCAGAAGGAAGCATGAAGTGCTCTAAAATTTCCTGGTAGATGGCTGCGTTGACTGCGGACTTCAGAAAACACAGTGGACCAACACCAGCAGATGACATGGCACCCCAAATCATCCCTGACTGTGGAAACTTCACACTGGACTTCAAGCAACGTGGATTCTGTGCCTCTCCACTCTTCCTCCAGACTCTGGGACCTTGATTTCCAAATGAAATGCTAAATTTACTTTCATCTGAAAAGAGGACTTTGGACCACTGAGCAACAGTCCAGTTCTTTTTCTCCTTAGCCCAGGTAAGACGCTTCTGACGTTGTCTCTGGTTCAGGAGTGGCTTGACACGAGGAATGCGACATTTGTAGCCCATGTCCTGGATTTGTCTGTGCGTGGTGGCTCTTGATGCACTGACTCCAGCCTCAGTCCACTCCTTGTGAAGCTCCCTCAAATTCTTGAATGGATTTTGCTTGACAATCCTCTCAAGGCTGCGGTTATCCGTGTTGCTTGTGCACCTTTTCCTACCACACTTTTTCCTTCCACTCAACTTTCTATGAATATGCTTGGATACAGCACTCTGTGAACAACCAGCTTCTTTAGCAATGACCTTTTGTGGCTTACCCTCCTTGTGGAGGGTGTCAATGTATTTGAGGGTATTTCACTCTATGTGTAATGAATCTATATAATATATGAGTTTCACTTTCTGAAATGAGTGACAAAAAATATTGAACTTTTTCACGATATTCAAATTTTTTGAGCTGCACCTGTATACTATTGTTAAAAAAAACTAAAATGTAATTAAGCCGTGCCACCCACAGAACTATATAATAATTGTGGTGCCACCGCATTTTGTGTCAAAAAAGAGGCATTCGCTGAAATCCAAATGGAAAAGTTTCGTTTGAGCCACGCCTCTATTTGTGACGTAAGCAAGTAGACGCCCCATCTCCTCCTTTATGGGAATTACGGGGAAGATGAGATGTAAGAATTTAAGATGTAAATTACGCTGTAACAGTATGGGGCACATGGTGGCTAAATGACTGTAAGTCACCAAGGGGTCTGAGATATCAAACGAGCCTCAAACCATCACTCTGCCACCAGATATGTAGTAGATGTGGATGGATAACACTTTAAAGGGTAACTACACTCTAGATCACTTTTTTCCCGCTGTAAACGTGTTTGTATGCCTACCTTATAATGAAACTTATTCATGCATTCCGTTATTTCAACAATTCTGAAATAATATTATATATCATAAGAAACTGGTAGAAAGGCGTCTTTGTGCTGCCCCTAATGGTTGAAATTTCCTTTCTGCTCCCCACACTGCCCCCGCCCCAATCGTGATGTCAGAGTAACTCTTTGCAGGTACCTCTACGTCATGAGGATAATTGTTGTCGCCCACAACGGAAACAGCCAGCACCTGATTGGTTAGACCGGCTACGTTACTTTTGTTTCGCCTCCACGTTTTTAAACCAAAACAACGTGGTGTCCTCTTCAATTCTCTTATTCCGCCTAAATAGTCCACTAAAATATGTTTCTGAAAATATATTTTTTCATGCAGTTGCTGAATCTTGATTAATATTTGATGTGCAATGTCTAGTTTGACAGTTTGATCCGAGTCATACGAAATCATTTGTACAATGTACGTTAATTTATGCACATGACGATGGACACAGCTCCTCCGGCCCTCCCCGTCGCTCACCCCACAAAGTATTTTTCAAAATTGTGTAGTTACTCTGTAAGGGTTTCTTCTCCTGACTTATTTTTCCATAGAATTCAATTGGAAAATCAGTCAAGTGAAACGACCCTTAAAGTGATCCATACAGATCTACTGCATATCTGGCAGAGTATGGTTTGAGGCTTGTTTGATACCTCAGACCCTTGATGACTTAAATAGCCAAGTCTTGAGCCAGAGTCTTTTGATGTTGAGTCACAGACATCAGGAAGTCATGGTATGGGTAGCCAGTTGTAGTGTTAAGTTAGTGCCCGTGGCTCAACAGATCAATAGCGACCGAAACGAACGCAGAACACCGAATCTACGATATAAAGCAGGCTACTAATACTAGTCAAATCTATCACTGCCTTGTACGCACCACATCTGTTATATAGTTGATTACGAGAAGCTCCTCGTCAGAAGGCCCTCAGGTTATACAGGTTATATCATTTTACTTTTTATAATTACTGAAACTTCCACACATTGAAAGCATATTATTTTTAAATAGGTTTGTTCGTGCCAACTTAGCACGTTAGAATCGTGCTCGAAATCGTGCTCTAAAGTAATAATGAGCACTTGTTTTCCCCAACCCGCCCACAGAGTATACGTGACGCGTGCTGCGTGCAGCCAGACGTTGTCTCGTAGTCCCGGGGTTCATGCAGGTTTAGCTGAATTGTGAATTCCGACCCAGACATATACTTGTATCTGGAGGTGCAGAGAAATAAATTGGAGAAATATTTATTGAAGTAGTTATATACGAATATAAAGGGCCGACGTAGGCGCTGGGCCGGATTGAAGACATGAAGAAATCCAGGAGAAGATGGAGAGTAAATTATACTATTCGTTAGAATACACAGAGGACCTAAATACTCTTTTGTCAAACACCGAAGAAGGGCTGCAAATTGAGAGGTGAACAGTTTTATGTTATTGTTGAACCTGTTGTGCAAACTTGTGCTGTAGATTAATCGCTCATAACTGATTTTGCGTTATAAACTGTCCCACAAGCGACTCTTGTTTGTCAGACATGATGGAATTTCTTATGGCGTGAACAGAACTTCAGACCTCGACGCAATAATCGCGATGTCTACAGTTTACTTACATTATCGCATTGTCGCTATTTAAAATTGCGAGGATTGGATGTGTTGCAGGTTAATTTATTCTGTAAAACGTATTTTTCAAGTATGGCATTTGGAATGACGATGCAATATTTTTTGCACTTAATGTTATTGTAACCGTAACCGACTAGCCAACCAACTAGGCTACCGATGCAGCTTGCTGGCTAATATGGTGGTAAAACAAAGATTGCAACGGTTTTTGGTTGTGTTTTTACATTAAATCGACGTCTCGTTTGCATATGATTTGGTAATGCTAATCTCCACTGCAACTTATTGTATCAAACGTAGGCTACTTGCAAATCGTAAGGTGTTTTCGTCGTAGGGCAACGTTAGCTATCTTAATCATATGACTTCACGTGATACATATAGTTTTCTGTAGTTACTTCTATGCTGGTGCGAAGCTGAAACAACAGCCTGTGACATTCACATTTGTGAATAAATACATTTTATGGTTAAAAGCTGTTGGAAACTCCAACAAAGATACTTTCACTTTTCTGTTGTCTACTGCCAGTCTATTAACGCCCTCTTGGTAGCTAGCACTGAGCGGAGCAGATTTGAGAAGGCTCCAACAGTTTGTTTTGTCCTTTGACATGCACATTTGACCGATCAGTGCACTACCAAACATAAGAGTGTTGCGGAGGTTAGTGTTAGACCACTATGCTGGTTTAACTCTGCCTATCCACAAGTACATTACATTACATTTATTTAGCAGACGCTTTTATCCAAAGCGACATACAATAAGTGCATACAGAAGGTCATCTAAGCTACATAAAACTACATAAAACCAATAAGTATTCTCTTATTGGTTTTATTTATGCTTTGCATGGCAGATTACATAAAATGACTGTAACACTATAACACTGAGAGACATTCAGTTATGGTATTAAGTGTGATACAGTCCATTGCCTTTTTATGATAGAATTTATTTTCTTGCTGTTGTAATCAGAGTGCGTATTCTTAAATTTCACGTGTTTCCCAGTTACACTGTTATTTTTTTTATTTGAGTAAATTTTTTAACACAAAAATGACTGCCGTATAGGCCTCAAACTCTAACCTACAGCTCTTACAACCTCTTGCTGTGTCCCCTTTTTTCTCCCCGGCAGGACAAAAACTCTGTTTGAGGAGATCCGTGCCTCTGTCAATAACAACGATGAGCAGGACCGCTCCTTCTGGAGGCCTGTGCTGCCATGGGGCGGTGTCTACACCATCCGGGCGGGGCGGAAGGCTATCTCCTGCACCCCTCTGTATGTTAAGATAAGCTTGAAGAACACATGCACTATCGACGGCTTCCTCATGCTCCTCTACGTGATCCTGCGCGAAAACCAGACTTTCCCCCGCGAGGTGGGCATTTTCCTTGGCAAGGAGTTTGTGGACCACTTCCTCAACCTGATGGACTCATATGACTACACCAGCGTCAAGCTGCTGTGGATCTGGGACAGGATGTCCAAGCAGCAGTACCGGTCAGAGATTCACCGGGCAGCACTGGAAATCGACCTGTTTGGCAATGAGCATGAGAACTTCACCAAGAACTTGCAGAACCTAATGTCCACCATCCAGGAGAGCCTCTGCACCAACTGGGGCTGCCCCACCCGCTTTCAGGAGCTCGTCAAGAAGACAATAAACATCAAGTGAGGGACGGCTCCGTTCTAAACCACGCCTCCATTCCCTTTGGTAACACTGATCTCTGAACAGTGCTCAGCATGTGAGCAGATCGAAATAACAATATGTACCATTTGCCACGCCACTGATCAGAGATCACTGGTGCTGAAAGGAGTCAGGAGTAAGCACTTAGTACAGGAAAATGAACAGAGAAGGAGGGGCGGGGTTCCATTTAGTATGGAGACAAAGGGAGAGCTATCCAGCATCAATATTACCAAGGTTAAAGGAGAAGTTTGGTATTTAGCATAATAAGCCCTGTTAAAAAGTTATTTACGATCATATACAGCGGTCCATATCAACATTTTGACAAAATTAGCAATCTTGATATATTGTTTATTGCTCACATAACAGCTAACTTACACAATGGATCTGGACGTGCATAATAGAAAATCTTTCAAAAAACACCATAAATTCTCGTTTTCAAAGACGGGCAACTCACCAAGTGGTCACTGGTGTCCGTTGATGTTCTGAAACAAAAATCGTCGCTAGGTATGCTTTGTATCGGGTTTTATTTTTCATTTTATTAAATGCATTGACCTGTATAGACACCAACGGAGGTTTAGATATACATCCGCAGCTGGAAACCGGAAATACTTCTTAATTGTTTTGAAAAGTTTGTAGTCTTCTGTTGCTCACTACCGGTCTTGGGTGCTTGCAGTGAAGGAATCAGTCGCATAAACGTACACTAATTTAGCAAAATGGATCCTTTTGAAGAGTTTGTACTAACTGCAAAGCAAGCCCTGATCTGGTTACCCGGAAGCGGCCCTTCTTCTATGGTAGAATTCAAACTCAGCCAAGACCTCCCAAAATTCCAAGCGGAAGTTTACAAACGCATGGCTGTACGGCGACTGAAAATAGTTCTATAAATCTATATATCTCAAGACTGCAAAGTGTTTCAAAATGTTGATATGGACCGTTGTATATGATCGTAAATAACCTTTTAACAGGGCTTATAATGCTAAATCCCGAACTTCTCTTTTAATTCAGTAAAACGGCTGTGATACGACAGGCTAGTGAAGAGGCCTTTAGGATTTGATTGTCTGTGTGGTGTCATCACATTCCATATTGTGTGCCCTCTTGGTCAGTATTGGGCGAAAAGGCATGCACTAAGGTTTGTTGTTGATTTGTCATTTTGTCATATGATCACTGATGACCTTCAATGAAGCCTGCTTGTTTCATGTGGTATCTTTGTCATTTATCCAAATGCTGACACTTAGACAGCTGTTCAAATTATGAGTCCAAATGATTATTTGCTTCATGGTGCTGTCCTGCTGGAAGGCTTCCCCACACCTCTGTCTTCACACAGCTTTGATTTCACCCCATGACACGCCATTATTGTAAAATAAAGTGCAGCTGTCGACTGCAGAGGCTGTGAAAAACCAATGAGGGATAAGGCAGTGGGAGGGATGGCTTTTTAACGGAGCCCCGTGCTGCTCCACTAGCCCCTTATAAGGCCATTCGGGTGGCAGTGGGCTGTGTCTTCTTAACAGTGGGAGGAAGTTTATCCATTTATCACCCATGCCTCAGCAATCCTGCCCTTTCCCTCACTGTCTGTCATCTGGATCAGACCCATCTATGTAGCAAACCTAGGGATGGGCAGTCTGATGCATAAACATATTATATTGATAAAATCAGCTTTGAGTTGAGATATTGACTTGCAATATTCTCTGTGTATAATCAGATGGGATACTAAATACAAAATGCACACAAAATGTGTTATGTCTGGGCATTTACAACAGTATTGATTTATGAGCTGATTTCAAGTTGCATGATTTTCAGTTTTGACTGAACATGTACACATAATGCATACATCTGATCATCTGAAAGCTGAATATTGGACAGTGCTGGAGGAACTTGATTTTATCATCTAGTGCATTCAGCACCTGTAAAGGTTATCTAGTTACCTCATAACAGAATACTTGGCAAGCTAAAAAAAAATGCAGGTTTCCATATTGCTGCCATCATGTTAACCTTACACAAGTTAACTTCATACCTCATGTTAAGTTAATGCATTCATACCTGTTACATATTAGCTATGAATGAGCAAATGAAGAAGAATTAAATAATACGAAAAACTCCAGGGGCCACACATATAAACAGTGCTGAGCAGAAAAATGCCCTCAGAAAGCAACGCAAGCGAGTTTCCACGTAGAAATTCAGATGTATAATATAACATGTGACACTGTGACAGAAAGGCAGAGGTAGAAAATGCTAAACTTTTTTTTAGCAGATTTCCGGCTTTCACCCTGAGCGTTCTTTTACTCAGAGTTTTATACATGTGGCCCCTGGAAATGAACTATCCCTTTAAATACCTTTTTCAAAGTTAGCGATATCGTGAGTGAGGTGGATCTACCATGGGATGCCAATCACGGATTCGTTTGAGCCAATCAAAACTCCACTGTGCCTTCTACAGTTGGTGGGATTGATTCAAATATTTCAGCTGTTGATCATATTCTAAAGCTCCGCCAATTATGGGGCTTGTGAAGTGCTGCTCTTTCATCAATTCTCAGGGGTACAACTGACACGGCCCTGCCGCCCTGGCCCAGTGTGGATTTGAAGCTGACCGGTCCCATTTGCTTTAGCAGTAATTGCTAATTGTATGGGGAATATGCAGCAGAATAGCAGTGAAATGATGCCAGGACTGCTACTGCACATTGATGTTGACATGATCTTAAATGCACTTTATACCCTATTATCCAGCTGCTGTGTGACTGAATTCCCAGTGATGACATTCAGCTGTTGCCCGATTTTAGAAAGTGTTTGTAGTCCTGAAAACTAAAAATAAAGGAGTGAGGTTGAAGTATGCAGACATACTGGGTGGAAGAAATGGCACAGTAATGTTGCAATATTAGGTTTAGGCTAAATTACTCTCATCTTGTTTTCAATTTATCTGGAAACACCAAGCGGATATTCTCTGGTCTTTGAGATTTGCCCTACCGTTGGCATAGCGGCACAGATTTTTTTTATATGCCAAGTGCCAAACAGTTTTCTATTTTTGTATGACAGACTGCTATGTCTAAGTGCGGTTTTAACTTTTCACTATACAATGACGGCGCTTCTGAAATGTAATAACAGTGGAGTCAGTGACCAGGTTGAAGTGTTAAGATATTTGAACGCAGCGGTTGGAGCTAACAGACCAGACAGAGACCGACGGTGAGAAACAGGCTGACAGAATAAACTTTACATCAGCTGTTACACATCATCTGTCACTGTAGCAAGATAGTGGAGTACAAACTAGTCTTCAGAGAGCTAAATGTGATATTGCTGTGTGTGACCCTTGGTTGCTATGCATTGCTTGAAATTAATGGCATGCAGTCAAGTGTCTGACTGGTGTGGGTTTTGTTTCCAGCCCACCTCTTGAGCTGCCTTACAGAGACCTTATTCAGTCAGCTGTGGATGAGTTCTTCTGTCCCAAGATCCTTCTGTGCAAAGAACTGGGGTAAGACTTTAACGGAGGTTCTACAGTCTACAGATAAAACATGCACATGCAAGAACAACAGAAGGAGAACAGAAAGTTCTCTTTCATAAAAACTTGATATTCCCTTGGTTGAATGGCATATGCACAGTATCTGTGGCTCCGCAGCCAACTGAAAATGCTTTTTGTGAAACTGGTTGCTCAACGGTAAGGGAGATGTTGCATGCATTTTGTTATCTCTACAGCAGATGGTGACATTGCATCATCTGCAAAGTCTGGGTATTCGCTTTGTGGTCGGCCACAAGAGATGTGTTGTGTGCCGTTCCTTTTTAAAGACTACACACAAAATAGACTCTTTAAAGAAGTTTGGAGAATTTACACCTTGCTGTAACGGGTCTGTCAGTAGTTTGTTTTAAACGTTCCTGGCTGCTGTCTGTGCTGCAGGTGTGATGGGCTGAGGGAGTTCTCTCACAGGGTCTTCTGCCATGGACCCCCTCCCTTTGTTATCCTCAACATGCAGCTGTGGAAGTCTGAGGACCTAGCCTATGTTCCATACCACCTAGCCCTCTCCCAGCACAGGTCAGGCGTCACAGCAACTGAACTGAAACGCTTTCCCCTTGCATCCCCCACCACTGACCCAGCTCGAACACACTCCCCATGCTGTGACTATGAAGGCTTTGTCTTTCCTACAAATCCCACCCATCGCAACTCAACAGGTACCCACGTGCTCTTCCACAGGTACTTGCTAGAGGGCGCCACCCTGTTCAACAGAGAGGAGCACCACTACTCGGCAGCGTTCCAGATTGACGGCAACTGGATGCATTACGACGGGCTGCGCAACGACAACCTGATCCTTCTGAACAAGCCCCCAGAGCTGCTGCTCCTCTCCTCGCTCGTCTACATCCGCTCGTCTGACAAGTGAGTGAGGACCACCCAAAAGAGCACAGCAACCCCACTGCCTTTCTTCAGCTTCTCAACTTCGCCAAAAGCATTACTTACCTTCGCTTGTTGTTTACAGTTGAAGACTGCACTTCCTTCTTAGCTTTAGTTATCTTTGTCTATTGTGTCTTCACTTCTGGGAGGTGTGAGGAGGTGCAGCAATAGTTCTAGCACTAGCAGAGCTCCTCCCAGGTACAAGTGTAAGTTTATTTTTGCCATTTATATAAAGAAAAAAAGATAAAGCCAGCCATTTTAGTTTGGGAAGTAGCTTTGACACGCTTGTTTTTGTACTCTTTAGATATTTCATTGAACTTCTTTGAGGATTATGTGCTCTATTTTGCCAGACTGTGACTGCTTAAATCTCGCTGCACATAATAGCTTCTCCTTTTTAAGCTTGCTTGGAATCCAAGAATATGTATGGACTATAATAGTTCCAGGCCCGTATGCATAAAACGATCTGAGACACTTCTTAAGGATAAAAGGCAGGAGATGAATGATCAGCCAAAAGTTATTTATTATTAAACCTATTGTACCAAAAAAATCCCATTGAAGTCAAGCAACATTGTTTAAAATGTATTTTTCTAATCATATAATTTTGAATGAAGTTCATTGCATATGGAATATTTATCCTGCAAAATATTTTTGTAATATTTATATTATTAATGTTAAACAGAAAAGAAACCACAAGTAACTTCCAGTCAAGCTATAAAAACATGTGAGAGTGGGCAGTCAGTGGGCACTGCCTGCCCTTTTCACTGGTTTAGCTCAGCAAATAATCAGATAACTTTATTTTAATTTCCCCAAAATATTTAATTAATTTACATATTTTTTATTACAGGAAAGAGTCTGAACTGGGTTTAAGGCTGGTATCACGTATATTAGCCTTATGATGTTGATGCTACAGAAAGTGGAAAATTGGTATTGTAAGTGATCTCAAACTACTAACTACATAATTTCCCTTGTGGATACTAGCTTGCTGCCAAAGTATAGTAATGTGACCGTTTTGTTAGTGGCTGAAATGCATGTCAGCTCTCTTATCCTTAAGAAAAACTCCTATTCTGGGGATTTGTTGTACTCAACACTACCTGGCTCTCAGAAATTTAATGCATGCAGGTCTTGATTTAAGATCAAACTGGTGCTTTGGATGAGCTTTCTCAAATAGTTGGAAGTGATCAACAGGGCTGATTTGCGTTGTTTATAAAGGGTATATTTTAGGGTCTTTCTGGTTTGCGTTTTATGATCTATCCTGCTAGAACTTAAAAAGATGTCTTGGTGTCTGAACTGAAAACTCAAATGCACACATGCGCATGACTGTTGAGCGGAAAGGCTCCTGCATTACAGAATTGATTGTTCAAAATGAAGCGCAGCAGACCGTAGTGTGTGGTTATTGAGTTTTAAGTAGGCAGTGTTTCACTTTACTCGGATGTGGATTATCATCGGTCTTAGTGGAATAAAGTTTTTCAGTTAAGTAACGTGCACTGTAAACCACACTCTTAAAATGAGTCATTATGACATTTGAAATGAATGCTGAAGAAATTTTGTTTTCATGAATCAGTATGGTCTCATATTTTAAGAAATATTGCTTCAGAAAAAGAAAGGGTATTTTTCCCCAAAAAAAGAATGAATAGCAAAACAGAAGAAAAATAAAGATTACTGGGACAAACTGCCCATTCTGTTACACAAAAGAAAATATGTGTAACATAATCACTTAGCAGATGCTCTAACCAGAAGTTCATTTAGAAAATTTGATTTTTTTTTTTGTTGGTGAAAGTTCTCTCTCACATTTTCTGACCTTGATGCTATTAAATTAATGTATAAGTTGTGGGAAACATTTTTTTAAAGGAGAAATGCAGTGTTAAAACTCCAGTGTTGCTGTTCTTACTTCATAGCAGGATACCAGTTGGTCGGCAGACACATACAGAACTGTCTTGTTGCTGGACCTATTGCAATAATTGACAGCTAATCCATTGAAAGTTCAGCTTGGCTTGAACAACAGAACACAAATCAGTGGGGATAAAGACAAAAATAACACTACACAAAAACATCTTACAACTCATGTCGTGTGCATAAGCATGTTTGTGATACACTGCTTTGAATGGGAACAGTCACTAGAAGTTTCTGCAAGAATAATTTCGAATCACCACATCGAATTCGATAGTACTGTTCCCTTTGTTTGAGTTGAAATGTTTCATTTATAACTATGCAGTCATTAATACCATGTTTTTAAATTGATAAAATATTTTTGTATTCTGTCATTAACTATTGTGTTTTTGTTTTGTGTACAAATCACTACAAATTCAGTGTCGCAGCCCCTGGAATTGAGGTTATAACTGAAAAGGGGAAGGGGAGAGGCTACAACAAAGTACATAATTCAGCACCTCCAGGTCCATATGAGCAGTGTAATTGCCGTGATCAGTTAATTACAGCAGTGTGTATCTCTGGGGTTCATCTTGAATGAGCCGCTTTCCTTTCTCCTTTCAACAGACTGTCAAAACAAATGTGCCCTCTATTATGAAAATAGGAAGAGGGGAAGGAAAGGAAAAGAAAGGCATATCCTTTTTAAGGCAGGCATTTATTTAGTTTTTTGAACTGGGTACAATCGAACCACACAAATAAAAACTGGCTAGGGTGCATGTTCAGTCATCAAAGCTTGATAAAACATTGGGGGGGGTGTACTGCTTCTACATATAAGCGATCTATTACTTCCAGGAATAATCCACCAGGTATAAAATTCAGGATCATCACCTCACTTGCAATTCAGGCACACCGACTGGAATTGCAAGACAAAGTGGGTGGTAATTTGGCCAATGGTGACATCAGTTTCAAAGGTTATTTTCCCTAAACATTAGAACAGCGTTACAAACCCAATGTAAACAGTCCTTCCCAGACCTGATATTTCTCTTTCGTTCCTATTCTTCAGTAAAAATGAGCACTTCGGTGAAAATGATGGCAAAACAGGGATGACATTATATAACAATAAAATAATATATATATATATAATACATCTGTACAGAGTAGCACACCGTCTACCATTTTTGCAGTTCACGTTTTTTTCAGTTTCCACATATGGCCATAAATATAAATATCCTCGTCAAAAGCAGTGAAAAACACTAGACATTTCCCAATAACTGCCGTTATCAATGTCCCTACAAGTTCAGTAACTCCTACTTGTAAGGAATAAGAAAAGTAGCAAATTATGGATTTATGAATGGCCACTACCACATAGGGTTTCTTTTGGCCGCGTTTGGTTGTTAGTATAAGAGTTTTGTTTTGAATGAATTAGCATTAGAAACAAAGTGACAATTCACAAAGCTTGTTTACCATTTCTACAACACTTTTCACAGTTAAAAACTTGCTTTCATTACATATTTTTGCTTCTTTTAGAGCACAAGTCCAAAGCCATACTTGATCAGGGACAACCGGAAAATAAAATGCAGGTAATTTCTCTACAAGTAGTCATGTCTACCAAGTTAACTTGAGGGCCTCAGTTATTTTAGTTGGATCTGGCCAATTAAAATATAGACGGGTCACGCATGCTTTCAGTTTCTTAAAGCTAGCATCAGGTTGCTGAAAATTGGCTCCTTGGATAAAAAGTGAGATGGGTCATTCTCAAATATTGTTTCATGACTTGAACAAGAGAGTACATTGAAGACCAGATTTCACTGAGCTTACACATAATTCAATAATTACCAGAACAGTGTACAATGTATATACAACAATAGCTCAATTAATTCCATCCCTCCGCATTTTAAATGACAAAAAGAAAATTCTACACGTTATTACACAGCAAGTAAAATACCAATTTGGATATATGTTAAACAGATGTTATGATTCCATATGGGGAGTCTCTTTGGCGGGGCAAAAACAGGTTTGTAGGTAGAAGGGAAATGTGGAGGAAAATAAGGATTTCTGAAGCACTAGTCTTCACGAAACTGTCACTGTGACAGTAGTCTGGATAAACTGGTTAGTTTGTTTACTGCATCCTACCATGACCAACTCCGGGACTGGCTTAACTTACTTCAGGGGAAGGAAGGATTAGATAAAGGGTGTAAAAAGAGTAACTTGACTGAACAAGGAGTGCCTTTTCTAGTCCAAAGGCATAAAGTTTGGCCCTCTCCATCTTCAGAACAGTGGTTGTTTTGCAGACATGAGACATGAACTGGAGTCAGGCCTCAATGCTCTGGTTATGTGGAAGAATGGAGCTTCTTCAACAACAAAGACAGACTTGGCTACTCGGCATGCTTGCAGTGAGGTGTGAACTCCAGGAGGTCGTCCAAAAACACAGCAACACACAGACCTACACACGCGCCTTAATGGCAGCCCAATTGTAGCAAACAGTTCTGCTTCCACGTACCCCCCCAAAGGTCAACTAACTGACGCAGTTGAATCCACTCACACACATACTGCACAACCAGGCTATAGTACACTTCAAAATTATGAACACCCGCCCTTTATTTATTTAAAAAAATAAATTAAAAAAAGTGGCCGCCTACTTCCCCCGTTCATCTGCAGAGCATGGCAATGAAAAAATGTGCTAAATGAATTCTCATCTTTGATCAGACATTTCGCATGGAGCCTTTGGGCCACTTGCTGAAAATTTCTATCAATAAAATTCTGTGACAAAAATTCCTTTTTAAAAAAAGAAAAAAAAGAAAAAGTGGATTGTTATGCACTCGATATCATTAGGAAGCACGTCCGGGAAAAACGTACAGGTGTGCCCAATGAGGGTGACTGCACTAAACCGATTAGATAACTTTGGTCAATCTGCATGATAAAGGTATGTACATTGACTGGGCCCAAGCTTCCAACTGCTCCCTTCCACCGTTTTAAAAAGAGACAGCACTGATCGTTTCTAAAGGCAAACCCCAATGACTTTTAAACAGATGAGATGATGGCATTCATGTCTAAAAATGCTCTCATTCAATAGATTATCCTACAACTACTAACATTATATGAACATACACACACACACACACACAGACATGCCACACACAAGTTTGTCATAGGACTGACAGAAACACCTTGGCTTAGAGAGGTCAGACCCCAAACAAATTAATCTACAGATAAAGGCTTATTGCATTGTCTAAATGCTATTGACCCCAATTCAAGAGTATGTACAGAATACATAATGTATTCAATTAGATGGTAAGTGCAATGTAGAGCTGTGATAAGATTCCAGACGTGCAAACACCTATGTACAATGCAAACTCTAAAGGTTTGACCTGGCCCTTTGCAGTCTGTGTAATGTACCCACCCCCAATAAAATTGAAGTTGTTCCCCAGTTGTTCCCCATTGTTGCTGGTGCTGTGATGGTCCCCCTTGTTTTTTAGGGGAGCGTTACTGCACCCCACCTAATGCTTTCTACAAACAGGTACCTCTGTGCCCCTCTTCCCACAATGTTCTCTAAGTGGGACTTTCTGTACTTTCCCCCTTACATTTATTTTAGTTCAGAGGTCCTGGAGAGCCATATGGTCTGGTGTCATTTTCACCATAAAGTCACTATTCAGACCCAAGAAATCAGGTGAGGTGAGCTCATTGAGCAATTGCTTGACGAGTTAACCGATCAATCAGGTGCTGAGTAACGAGGCAAACCAGCAGACCCTACGGCTCTCCAGGACCAGGGTTGGCCGCCCCTGCACGTTTGTGAAGAACATACAAATTCCACCGCTGCAACACCTTCGCCCTGCAATAAGACCCACCCCTCAGCATTCACAGGCATACACAAAATTATAGTTTTGGAAAGACTCTGGCACTGGAGGGAACCCATTTGTGGCTCCGCTGAAGCAATCGGTGCATCGCCCTCGTGACCAAAGTGAAGGGTGGGAGAAGTAGCACTTGACTTGCTAAAGTGGGACATATTTGGCGCTTCTCACAGAGGTGTGCGTGTGACTGCCGGCAGCTCCCCCCATTCGGGACTCAGCCGGGCACCCCTCTGTGATCGGTGAACGCCTTGGCAACAATGTAGCAAAGCTGAGGAGGGAGAGGAGGGGGGCGGGGCACACAGACTCGCATGCTGAAGCTCCGAAACAGGGTCTGCCCTTTCAAAGCCGGGCAGAGGACAGGTCCATACTGGTCTGATGAGTGATGTACGCAGTGAGCGACCTGGAAGAAACTAAGAGAGATGTCCACACTAGCCTGTCCACTGGCCACCGCAGAGTGGAAAGATGGAACAGACATAACACAGATTGGGCAGCCCTGCAGTCGGCATGTGTACTAAATCTGGGCCAACTATGAACCCCACTGGTCCAAATGACCATGGAGACCAAGGTACTCAGTGGATAACTATGAAATTCTGCAGCTTCGTGGGTCTCAATCAGTTAGGCTGCCTTGCTGCTAAGGATAGTGCTTTATTGCATGGGGTCAGCTTGTCAACTTACAGCTTTTGAAATACACAGATAAACACATACTCACACACATACAAAGAAAACAGGAAAAAGACCCAAGACGAATGTAAAAAGTTAACCATGCAGAATGAGGCATCACACGCCAAAGACATCATTGACAGCTTAATCCTGAATCCTAAGATAGCACCAGATAAGAGTATTACATACAAAACCCCCTTCCACAATGACTCTGTGGCAAGAACATCGTTATCACTATTCAAGACCTGTGAAACTACAGCAACTTGGGGGGAGGTGGGGGACTGGGTGTGGCCTACCAGTGGGAAACCAAATAGAAGCTTCTTACAATGCAACTGATTAAGTTCACTGATCCATCAGTGGTTAAGACAGTGAAGTCACAGGCCACCTGGGAGTGGGAGGAGCCATTTGAAATTGCTTGGCCCGTCTGAGCCTGGTGGCTTGGCACTCACTGGAGAGTCCATTGGGCTTATTTTTTTCTGTCTCTCCCAATCTACTGTATTTACGAAAGATGGACAGAGGCACACACACAGACAAATATACACACGTCCCCTTGCATGACCCAGTGCAGAAAACATTTACAGGCAATGCACTAGAGGATATATTTCTATATATATATACATATATATTTAGATTCTATATACAAGAGAGAAAAAGGCAGCCCTTTTTAAGTGAATATAAAGATTTTTGTGAAGCACTGGTTCACTGATGCAGATGTCTCCTATTCAGTGTATCCCACTGACCTTGCCTGAGCATGTCACACACACACACACACACACACACACACACTTAGGATTAAACAAAAAGCCAGGAACACACTTCTGCTCACAGCAGGGAAACTTTAAAAAAATAATAAAAATTGGAGTATGATTAATAGAAAAACATAAACAAAAATGTCATTGTGACACAAAAATTATTCTGTGGGCAGGCAGACAGTGGCTGATTTCTCCTTAACTGTGCACTTCACATGGCGTCCTGGCAGGGCACTGCCCCTGTCCCAACCCAAACAATAATGCTAAAGACTGTACGTGTGTACATGTGTATACTCCTATATACATACGCACACACACACACACCTCTATATATGATATAAGAGACAGCTCTACCCACAATTCTCTATCAAATGGCTCAGCCAATCAAAATCTTTGTCCCAATCCAGCAGCAGCGAGGACACCATCACCTCTTTAACATCCCCCGCCCCCCTTTAAACACCAGCTCGCCAGCCATCTCCATGGTCCCCGCGTCAAGAAAAAAGGGGCCCTTTTAAATCAGGCGCATTCTTCTTCCGTTTCCACGTCAGCCCACTTCCCTCTTCGGCCCCATGGAGCGTAAAGGGAAAACAAGAAAAAGGAAATGAAAGTCCCTGCCTTCCCTTATGAAGTTCTCAGCTGCATTGCCGGTGGTCAAAGGGCAGTCAGGCCAAAGTTACAGCGGCAGTACTTCATACCGCTGGAGTCCAACCAGCTGTCCGTGATGGGGTCGTACCTCTGGACGGTATTAAGGTAGGATGACCCCGAGTGACCTCCAACCACATAGAGGTAGTTGTCCACAATGGCAGAACCCACCCCTGCAGCAGCAAGAAAGTAACACGGTGCTCTTAAGCTCTGTTGAGTGGCAAGATTTTTCTAAGATTTTAGTTAACGTTCGTCAGACAAAGACCTTAAATTCTATCATTGTAAGTCCCATCAAAATGTCAGTGTACTTAAAATAATGAAAATATTTGTAACTAGGGCTATTATAGTTTTGTACCAAACAAAAACAGCAGCCACTCTCATCAAGACTAAACTATACTTACTTAACTATGCAATGCTTACTTCACTTTGTTGAACATTATCAGATATTAATTATGTAGTAGCAGCTTGCAGTTTTGAGATTATACTTACAAAGACAAGAACATTTATGGATCAGAAAGGCCATACTAGAAATTTCCCTTCTCAAAATTTGAAATTCCACTTACATAGACACTACTGTCTGAAATAAAAAAAATTTGTGAAATAAATGTGGCTATAAACAGTTAAAAACGGCGTCGACATACGCAACACTCACCTGTCCGGGGTTCATTCATGGGCCGGCACGCTGTCCACTGATTCTGGTGTGGGTCATACCTCTCAATGCTGGACAGGTGAGAGACCCCGTTGTGACCACCAACCACAAATATGAACCCCAACATAACCCCAACCCCAAAGTTTATCCTCTTGTCTGCCATTGGAGCCACCATTTCCCAAGAGTCTTTGCTGGGGTCGTATCTCTCCACACTGTGAGGTAGAGAACAGAGCGTTATTGAAAGGCAAAGTCTCCGACACACTGTGGAAAACCAACGCACATGTCTGCTACACAGTGATGGGAAAGTCAAGGTTTAAACAAATACCCCACAGGTGGAACCATCACATGCTGTAAAACATTTACTCATCTTAATCTAGTCTAGCTCCATGTGCCTTGTAAAATCCTACTGGGTGCAAACTAGGAATATGGGCAAATATGACTTTGCTTTCAGACTTACTTACTGGTATATTAAAATAGTTTTGCTCTGATCAAAGAAAAACATTTTTTTTTACCCCCCGTTTCTAATTCAGGTCAGTCAGCCAGAATTTCTTTTTTTTTAAATAAACAAGTCACGCATGAGATTTTAGAAGTTAAAAATCATTAGAAACTCCGTGTCAACATTTTCAGAGGTACTGAAATGTGCTGCAAGCACAACATAACCCTCAATGTGAATTAATGTTCATACCAAGATGTATACAAAAAGTAATTGCACAAAACAGATTTTATATTTTAATAAAGCTTTAACATTTAAAAACATTTTTTGGTAGATCCTTAGCAAGATCGAATATTGTATACTATAGAATCAAGTACTTATTGTAATTATTATTGGTACAAATAATACAAGTAGAATTACTCAATAATGGCTCGTAATGCATCAGTGTTTAGTGCACTGCTGTAGAATGCGTTCAAAAACTTCCAGCTGTAATAAGGAACATATTGCAGGGTCATAAATGGTCATAATTTCCTGAGTATTCACATAATTACATCAACATACTAAACTCTTAATATAGATATATATATGACTAAAACCAAATTATTGTGGAATTTCATAAAGGAAAAAATTTGGCCTGTAAGAGCATTTTTTGTTGCATATTAATACAACCCGGTATGGTGCTAATTATATTCTGTGCCTGAAAACACTATCAAACCTCTTTTATGAAGCAGTAGCCAGTCATACTTAGGAGTAGTCGCAGAACAGGGTTATTACTGTATCCCTAACATCAATCCATCTTCGGCTAATCACACCACCTTGCTACCCCACAAACATTCACTACAAGCTTAAACAAGGACTTGGAGCAGAACCTGTAGTGCAATCAACACAGCAGTAAACATGTCTATCTCCAAGCCTTACAGTCTCAAAGGACCCACAGAACACAAATATAACTGTCAACGGGTTCCTTGTCCAAATGCGCACTCTCCTGGAGGATTTGGGGAGCCTAGGAGACTGGATGTAACAACAACAGGGATCCCGCAGGGGGAAAGTACAAGTGGCCAACAGAAATACTACGAATGAAATGCACTCACTTGGTGACAATTAAGACGCCAGTACAGATCAGTAATACACAACACCAGCAAGGCAGCCCATGCCAGCATGAGAGCACTGTGCCAGAAAGTGAGGGAATGGATCATTGGGCGGGGGGAGACAGAGACCTTTCAGCTTCTGATCTCTCGTGGTATAGTAAAAATAAGTGCGTTCCAATGTGAAGTCAGGCGGAAGAACAAACAGAAGTTAAAGGCACGTATTGACGTGGCCGGTTTGATGCGTCACTCTGCCTGCTGGGAGTAATGTTTTGAAGACTGGGAAAGGCCACACTGAAGTCTTAGCTGGACTGTTTGATCTATATTGTGTGGCTGCAAGAGCTCAATGTGAGGGACAAAAGCACGTGCACACGGACACCTAAGCCATGCACAGGAGTTGCCAAAGACACGCCTTCACACAATACACTGACATTGCATGGACAAGCTGCAATGCAAAAACAGGCCTGCAAACGTAGACATGCCGAAAGTGCATCATCGGTTGGAAAATATATATATAAAATACAAACAAACAACTGCAACAGCACACACCATAAAGACACCACTGACAAGAGACATACAGAAGTTGCGTAGATGTACACAGCATGCAAACATACACAATCTGTTGTCTCCAACAGTGACCATACCTCTGTCTGAACCCTGCCCCTCCCCACCCCCACACCTCACCTATTCATGTGGGCGGGGCCATAGCCCCCGATGGCATAGACCATGCCATCCAGAACGGCGGTGGCGAAGCAGCTGCGGGACTTGGTCATGGGCGCCACCGGTTGCCACTCCTTCACCTTTGGCACGTACTTCTCCACCGACTGCAGGTAGTACTGGCCGTCGTAGCCGCCCAGCGCGTACAGTTCGCCTGCCAGCACCACCACCCCCAGCGTGCTGCGGCACTCTGCCATGCGCTCCACCGTGGACCAGGTGTTGCTGTCTGGGTCCCAACTCTCCACCGTGCTCTCGTGCCGCCGGTAACTGATGCCCTGACGCATGTGCGTGGCGATGCCGCCCACCACGTACACCTTCTGGTCCAGCACGGCCACGCCAAACTCATAACGAGGCACGCTCAGGGGCGCCAGCCCAATCCACGAGTCTGTCTGTGGGAAATACATCTCCATACTGGGGGAGGGGACAGAGAGACAGACAATCAATGACTGAATGACTTGTTTAGTTTGTCAACTTATTTCTGGTTCACAAAGCAGTTATGTATTGCAAGGTGCATAGCCGAAGGCTCAGAATATAACATCTGTAATGTTGAGTATGCGAAGGACCAATCGGACCGAACTTCAAAACCTCTTTTCTCTCACTTCAGGCCACCAGGGAGTAGAGCGCCGCAAATTTCATGGGAGCTACCAAAGTTCTCTCTAACAAATAGTCTATTAAGCAAGCAGTCTCAGCTTTATCCTCCAGTTGAAAAGGGAAGTGTCAAATGTGGCATTTCCTCAGAGGAAGTGTTAATGTTAGGAGTTTTGCCAATTGTCATTTTGAATTGGTGCATTGTACTCTTTTTGACTACGAAGTCATATAACCCGCTATTCCACCTTAAAATGCAAATTACAAGGCAACTTTTCTACAATGTGAAGCTTCAGAATTCCTTCAGGAGCTTGGTAATACAAACTCAGCAGTTTTAAAGCACTTTGCAAGGAACTCCAGCTTGCGCATTCAAAAAAAGCCACCAGCTGGGTAACTTCTGAGCATACAAATCAGTTTTTATTGGCCCATGAAAAGTGGATTTTGTTTTGTTTAACAGTAGAATTCTGCCAGGTAGTTTAACTGAAACCGTTGCCACAAAAGACACCCTGTATAAAAACAGGCTATAGTATTAGTGCCTCAAGAAGTAAATGCTTAAAAAAATAAATCTCAAATTTAAACAAAGCACTCTTCTCCTTCCAAGAAGAGATATCCATGCTATATTTTAGAAAACTGAGGCTGATTTATGTCAAATTCTTGAAAAAATTAAAGATGGCTGAGCACTATGGGCATAGTATAGAGTGTCTGTCTTTGGTTGGCTACTGGACAAATTAAAAGCTGCATTTCAAAAAGCCTCCCCCCCCAACTGTCCTCAGCAGGGCGCATCGCTGTTCAGCTGAAGTATTCACACTTGCTGGGCATAGATCAGAGTTGGAGAAAAGTGCTCAGTGTACAGTGCTCAGTGTGCAGTGCTCAGTGTGCAGTGCACCACATGAACTCGCCTGCTTTGGAGCAGGAATGGGTCTCTCCAAAAGCTCAAGAACAACGAGGACTAAAGGTTCAAATCCCACTTCAGGTGCCTCAGGTGTTATAAAATTCCTCTTCCATCTGGTGTCACGTCAGATGCCAGTTGAAAAGCTCCAGATGAAACCTGTCACACCCTGCCTCTTAGGAAGCCATCCAAGCATCTCTCTCTAGCTAAACACAGCTCTTACCCCATAGCTTACATGTTCTGGTGGAAACTCAAGCTCCAGATTGAAATGTCACATACTAACCTCCACAAAACTTTAATGGCAAGGGTAGGAAACCAGCATTACCTCTCAAGGGTGGCGAAGAGACCAGCCTTTCCACCTACAGCGAGGAGCACCTTGGGGGCGCAGCGGGGCCGGGTCGACAGTACTGTCTGGTAAGAGAGCCGGTGCTCAGGCATGAAGTGGTACTTGAGGGCCTCGTTGAGAAGGTGCTTGCAGGTGTGGTCGTCTCGGATCAGGTGGTTGGCCTCATAGAGGCGGGTGAGGAACTTGACGCTGAGCAGCGGCAACCGCACGCAGTGTAGCAGCTGGGCCAGGTGCTGCTGACGCTCGGTCACGTCGTACTTGATCCAGGACTCCAGGGCGTAGAAGACCGTCTCCTCGGTCACCACCTTCAGGCAGTCGTTGGAGACGATCTCGTCCAGCTCAGCCCGGGTAAGCTCGAAAAACTCCTCAGTCTGGCACACTTCCTCGAAGTTCCGGCAGATGAACTTTGTGGCGGCCAGGCAGAGGTCGTGGCAGCCGTACGTCTCGGCGAAGCGAGAGATGCCGATACAGTTGCCGGCATCCAGCTGGCTCTCCAGGAAGGCGCAGCACTCCTTCAGTACCAGCTTGACCTGCAGCAGGTTGGCAGCCGGCAGCAGCGACTCCACTGTGTCCTGCGAGATGAAAACTGTGCCGGTGTAGGCATATTCCACGATAGCCTGCGGAAAGCACAGTGACAGAATGAGCCCAGTCTCCCAAAGTACAACTCGAGAACTTCCTCTTCAACTTTCAGTGCAATTTTGACACACTCAGGATTTGGGATCATAATATTTGTTAACTGATTGGACGTCATCTGTCCAATCCTGTAACAGTGGCAGCACAAAAACATGAACCAAGCTGACCGGTGATTGGGATGAATGAGCCAGGCCCAGGTTGTTAGCCTTAAGCTAAAAACAATAAATGGATGCTGCACTGCACAAGCATAACCACTGCATGGTATTAAAATTTCACTTTTGTCAGAGCCAAAGGCTCAGAGAAAATTGCAAATTTAGCTTCAGCCAAAAAGTGCTCCTCTGTGGTTCTCACGCCATACCTGCAAGGCGGCCTCATCAATGCACTGGAACTCCACCTCCGAATTCTCCTTTTCTGACAGGTTGCCCGTGAACATGGCCTTGAAATATGGGCTGATGCTGGCCAGTACCACTTTGTGGGCGTGGATTTTGGCATCGCCCACGCGCAGCACGATGTCGCACAACTCATGGTCCTGCCTGAGCAGCTGAAGGCCCTGCAGCAGCTGCTCGGAATGCGGCCGCGTCAGACTGGCAAGCATGTAAGGCTGGGCCTGCTGGTCCATCTGACCGTTTACACAAAGGAAACACACACACACGTTTTCATCGGCATTGTCCAAAAGGAAACACACACACACATTTTCATCAGCATTGTCCAAAAGGAAACACACACACGTTTTCATCAGCATTGCCCAGATGCGTGTGTGCTCTTCCATAACAATTCTCACAGAACTCTCAGTGAGAGCCATGCTCTCCACACATTGTGTAATGTTGCAAGTCTGTTCAAGCACTCTAAGCCCATTGATATAAAATAATTATGGTAAATAACCATGTGCATTTCAGCTTTTGTTGTTTTATTTCTTAAGGAGTAATATTGAATAGACATTTCTAAAATGCCGGCTCAGCAAACTTAAAGGTGCAAACTGAATAACATATGCCAGCCAGCAAGCAATCCTGAGGTCCAATAAGCAGAGATCTGTAAAAGTTCTAATTGGTAATAAAATAATACACTGAATGTGAAAGATGGTGAATCAGCATTGATACAATTCACTCCTGATGACTGAAAATACTTTAGCGTATGGCGACATACATTAGGGTCTATTCCCATTTCTCCTTGATGTTTGAAAATACATTTTTTCTTTATTAATTCACATACATTATTATTAATTTACCCATCAACAAAGAGAATCAATTTAATCCCTTCACAAGTGACTTTTGGTATTCATTTGCACTTTGCTGAGGTAGTTCTAGTCTATATGATAAATGTTCATACCCCCCCACCCCAAAACATGCACTAAATTTGCAGGCAGGGTTCTGGATATCGTTATTACTTTCATTGTAAGTAGGTTGTTTCTTAAATTTAAGTGTGACGTCATTGTATGTGTGCGATTGTTGAATTTTAATTAGTTATTAGCATGACTGTGAACATCACCACACAAACACAGCTCTTTCTTTTGGAATTGAGAAATCCAAAATAATTTATGTTGAATAGCTGAAGTCCATTAATAGTTTTGAAATAATTTAAATAAGCAAACATCGGCATAAACACTTCGTATTTTTATTTTCTATTGACAAGAATGTGACAGAATATTTAAATTGTACTGCCGAAGTTAAACGGAGTAAGCAATTATCCAAGAAGCAATCACAAGGGGCCGACTGTATAATCACATTTTGATGAAAAATCTTTTTTTTTTTTTTGGGTAGAGCACCGTGAGATTAGACCTTTTTGTCAGCTGCTTCTTGAAGCTAAACGAGCTCAACTAAACGAGGAAATTAAATTACTGGAATAGAATCTGAAAGAATTTGAGTAGCTAATGCAGGTCAAACGGTGTGGCAGAATTAGGCTACAGCTTCTTGCAAACTGGCCACGAGGCTGACAACTAATGAAAACAACTACAAATAAACCCAGCATAATTTCATTTAAAATTATGATAGCCATTAGTTCAAATCTAACATCACTCAAATCCGTATCTCAAAACATGCCAGTAGAAGTGGCAAAATGACAAATTAAAGAATGTGCTAGTATTGCATGACCTAGTTACGAATGACAGCGGACCTGATTTAAAACTCAGAGGAGTGGAGTTTCACTCAAACCCCTAGAGAAACGCGTACATCCTAGGGTCTGCCTTAAGCATGAAAACAACAAGCTAATTACAAGGACCATCTCATTAATTCCGAAAAACAAACTCCACCGTCCGCGCCCACCCTTTTAATTTGTGACTTCAAGCTCTGCATGGATTGTACTGATTTAATCTGTTTGGTTGTATAAAAATTATGCATTTTTGGAAAATTATTTATCACACATCGCAGAATCGCCTTGCAATAAAATATCAATATTGTCTTCGGAGAAAATGTTATAAGAAAAACAAATCCTGCCTCCTTTGGTGAATTTAACAACTTAGGTTATGAGTACCAAATGTCTATGGATTAGGCCACTTGAGCTGCAAGATCGTCCGACTGTTAATGTTAGCGAAGCTACCTAATAGCATTTACAATTCCAGAACGCCATTCCATTATGACGCCTTCGGAACGCAATCATCCGCCACGCGATCTTGGTTACAATTTGATAAGGTCAGATTCACAGATGACACGTTTATGGTCGCTTGCTTGCCAACCACATAGGATTGATTATTCCAGATACGTTAGCTTACATTGGTCCATGCATCAAATCTGCTATTCTCTCAAAAATATTAAATATTATATTCCGTCTGGCTCCGTTTAAACGTTTTAATTGTGGCTGGATAACTAGTTGGTTAGCTCGTTTTACTGCTAACCACAATGCTACAATGCTAACTAGCTAGCCAACCTAGCAACGTATAAATCTGAAATTCCATTTTAAAATCTGAAAATCGCCAGTTTTCAATTGGCTTAAGTCTTTATGCAGTGGCTTATGCATGTGAGGTTCCCTGGTACGAGGGGAGAATGCATTTTTACAATTACAGACACTGTATGATATTTCTATTTAAAGAACAAACCCCGAGCAATTTCGCTGCTAAAAATAAATGCACGTAGCTTTGCTAACGTTAGATAGCTTTAAAAATACATTGCCATCTCGTTCACCAGGTAGTTATCTACCCAGATAAACTACTGTCACGTTAAAAAGAAAATAACAAAATATTTAATCGAACAAAAAAATAACGGTAAAAATATACCTGTGTTGTCCGCTTCTGATGTGCCGACGTGATCTATTTTTATTGCAGTGGCGGAGATGAACCCAGCAGCAGGAACCCCAAGCGCCTGTCAAGAAAACAAACACAAAAACAGGTTGGGCCTGCGTAACTTCCGGGAGCGGAGTGCGACAAAGGTGGAACGTTTTTCCGAAATTAAAACGGTTAGCCTACTTTATTGCATCATACTGGTAAAGCAGAACGTCAACATATTATAGTTTCATCATTTTACCAGCCAACATCTCTTACACGATACGCAGGTTTCTCCTCCGTCCCCTTCCTTCCAGTTCTTTGGCTGCCTCGGCTGTTGTGGTTCGCCAACATACAATCTACTTCTAAAATGAGGCTAAACGAACCACCGAAAACAAGCGTTTTGATTGGTCTGAACTATGAATAAATTACTCTTTATGGATTTCAATCTCAATGCCGTTTTGCTTTATAGCTTTAATAGTTTAATTGATTTTTGATGCCTGTAAGTATATTCTGAGATATACACTTTTGAGCCTCAGAGTGCGCTGGTTTTCGTTGTTACTCAGCACTTACTTGATCAATTAAAACAGTTGATTACACACCTAGTGCACACCTGATTTATCGGGTCTGAATTGGTGCTGATTTTATGGTGAAATAAATAACTAAATATATAAACCCTGCCACTCTCCAGGACCAGGGTTGCAGACCCCTGTTCACCATTGTCATATGTTGCACTTCAATTCGATTTAATTAATTTCTGTTTTATTTAAGGCTGTTAATGTTTAATTTATTCCTACTAGTCAAACATAACTGCATCTATCAGGTAGAAAAAATCTGCAGTACTGGCCTTTATGACCAGATTTGAGTATCTACGACATTGTAGATCAGTGGTTCCAACCTCAGTCCTGAGGAACCACTGTGTATGCTGGTTTTTGACTTTTTATTGGACTTTAAGTCTTCATAGCATGCATAGCTATTGCTAACATAATGTGGCTTCAGTAAATAATCCATTTAAACATGAAAAACATCTCATTAAGAAAAATGAACAGCTTGTTTAAAATTCTGGCATTGAAATGTTGCAACCTTGTGTCTTGAATTTCATTCTGCCAATTGTCCACCAGGCGTCTCTATAGTCACAGCATTTGAAGGAATAGGTAGGCCTACTAATTAAGGTCTCCACTGTGTGACAATGACGGGTTAATAACTTTATTGATAATTATTCTATTTACAGCATGCATCTAAGCAGTAAAGCTGGAGTAAGACAATTCACGTGCAGCGCCACAGAGGAACTTGCGGATGCCCAATGAACCAGCCCGATCAACAGGGGTCACTGGTGTGTGATGAGGCGTTGTCATCCCAGAGCAACGTTACAGCCAATTGTTTCACACTGTGGGCCGACTGGCCAGTCAGCATTGGCATGCAGAACCCATCTGTGCACTGGACTAGTGCCTTAACAGGATGGGTAACCCAGCAGCCCACAAATAATTGTATTTTTTAGTAAAACCTGAAACTAATGTTAACTCCAGTTGCAAGACAAGCTATTTATGATCACAGAGGCATTTAAAATGATATATATATACAGGCACAGCTCAAAAAATTAGAATATTGTGAAAGTTAAATATTTTTTGTCACTCATGTCAGAAAGTGAAACTCATATATTATATAGATTCATTACACATAGTGAAATATTTAAAGTCTTTATTTCTTGTCATTTTGATGATTATGGCTTACAGCTAATGAAAACCCAAATTCAGTGTCTCAGAAAATTAGAATATTACATAAGATCAATAAAAAAGGATATTTTAAACAGAAATGTCAGCCTTCTGAAAAGTATGTTCATTTCTATGCACTCAATACTTGGTTGGGGCTCCTTTTGCATGAATTACTGCATCAATGCGGCGTGGCATGGAGGCGATCAGCCTCCGATAGATTCTCTATGGGGTTCAGGTCAGGTGAGTTTGCTGGCCAATCAAGCACAGTAATACCATGGTCATTGAACCAGCTTTTGGTACTTTTGGTAGTGTGGGCAGGTGCCAAGTCCTGCTGGAAAATTAAATCAGCATCTCCATAAAGCTTGTCAGCAGAAGGAAACATGAAGTGCTCTAAAATTTCCTGGTAGATGGCTGCGTTGACTGTGGACTTCAGAAAACACAGTGGACCAACACCCCAAATCATCACTGACTGTGGAAACTTCACACTGGACTTCAAGCAACGTGGATTCTGTGCCTCTCCACTCTTCCTCCAGACTCTGGGACCTTGATTTCCAAATTAAATGCTAAATTTACTTTCATCTGAAAAGAGGACTTTGGACCACTGAGCAACAGTCCAGTTCTTTTTCTCCTTAGCCCAGGTAAGACGCTTCTGACGTTGTCTCTGGTTCAGGAGAGGCTTGACACGAGGAATGCAACATTTGTAGCCCATGTCCTGGATTTGTCTGTGCGTGGTGGCTCTTGATGCACTGACTCCAGCCTCAGTCCACTCCTTGTGAAGCTCCACCGCATTCTTTATGCTTGACAATCCTCTCAAGGCTGCGGTTATCCCTGTTGCTTGTGCACCTTTTCCTACCACACTTTTTCCTTCCACTCAACTTTCTATGCATATGCTTGGATACAGCACTCTGTGAACAACCAGCTTCTTTAGCAATGACCTTTTGTGGCTTGACCTTTTGTGGCTTAACCTCCTTGTGGAGGGTGTCAATGACTGTCTTCTGGACATCTGTCAAGTCAGCAGTCTTTCCCATGATTGTGTAGCCTACTGAACCAGACTGAGAGACCATTTAAAGGCTCAGGAAACCTTTGCAGGTGTTTTGAGTTCATTAGCTGATTAGAGTGTGAGACCATGAGTTTCCAATATTGAACTTTTTCGAAATAAAGGCTTGAAATATTTCACTATGTGTAATGAATCTATATAATATATGAGTTTCACTTTCTGAAATGAGTGACAAAAAATATTGAACTTTTTCACGATGTTCTAATTTTTTGAGCTGCACCTGTATATTGCCACATATTTCATATCCTGTTGCTATGCTTGTTTGAGATTTTATTGATCAATGCCAGTGAATGAAACAATGAATTACAGAACACCCTGTTTGCAGATGATTATTAATATATTTTGAACCAAAAATTTGGCCCACAATTCAATCCTATGTAAAAGCAGATTGCACTTTTCATCACAGCTTATTTTGATAAAGTCATGAAAATACAAATCTTGTCTAAATTCATGTTCTGAAAAACTTGCAGAATGTTTACATATACATTTTACAAGCCCAATGCATTTTTATAAGTTTTGTTATAATTAATTATATGTACATGAATAGACAATACGGGAGTGCGAGCGCTTCATAATGGATAAATGGAAAATATATAGTCATTCCAGGGGGATCCAATAAAACACAAGCATTTAGGTGGTTCTTCGTCCATTTTATTAGGACCAGATTGTGGCTGGAGCGGTTGTTACCAAGCCAACCGCCTTCTGTTAAACGGAAAAGCTACACTACAGCACCCATAATTCAGAACGTCAAAGATAAATGACGTCAACTACACGTATTCATTGAGAATTAACTCAGAAGTCCTCCTCCAAATATTCTAAGTACACTGGCAAGAAACACTTAATTTGTTTGATTAATTAAATTATTCTATTGGTCTTTATCTGATATGCTTGTTTGTGTGTTGTGGGTCTGCCCCACTGTATGTTTTTGTTGTTGTTGCTGGGGCTACAACTGAAGTTCCCTCACGGGAAAATAAAAGTTATTCTATTCTATGATTAGACCATTGACACCACCAAATCCCAATGCGATGTAGCCTAGCCTATATTTCATGTCAACATGATTATTGCAAAATTCTTTCCTATTTTTCATCTTAAATTTTACATTTTGCAAGATTTTTTGACATTTAGCTATAATATGATGACTCGGCTACTCTTACGAATAAATAGATTACTTAATTAATTAAATATTGTATATCAGCATACAATATATGCCAGTGTCACTAATACGATTGATGCTGTACAATAAAGCAGTTCACAAAACCCAAGTAATCAATCAAGACAACAAAGTATGTTTGTATGCTTCACTGTACATTGAGTTTGTTAAGATGGTTCTGAACAGGCAATTATTTTGTATTGACATTATAGGTGAGAGGAGATAGGTATTGAGATTATGTTTTGATTAATCAAATCATAAAGCCAACTAATAAAGTTTTTATTATAAATCATGTTAACCTTAATGAATCAACTTATAAAATACATCCTCACATTCTATCTGATTTTCATTCTACTGTTAATTTTTTATTAATTAATCAATTTTTTGATCTACACATATGCCAAAGCCACAAAGGGAATGTGTGTTTCATGCTTTCTATCACAGTATTGTTTAAGTGACTTGGCTCTTTTTGTGGGCTGACCATAATCTCCTATTGTGACCAGCTAACAAAAATATGTTACTAATGATATTAGTATTAGTATTATTTATTATATAATAAGAAACATATCACAAAAAGACCAATATAAATTATGAGTTTTGATAAATGATGTCAATATATGACCATGTAATTATTTATTTGCCTTAAGAACAAATATTATGTTGCAGAAAATACCTAATATATATAAGGTCTGCAAATACATTAATATACAAGAAGACAATGTACATGTTTTGCTCATATATTTTGAAGCAAGTAAAAATTCTGTAAAGACAGGTGTCATTTTGTGTAGTCTGAGTGGGTGTAGAACAGGGGTTAAAATATATTAGCTATATTCCAATGGAGAATTGGCCTCCTTATGTAAATATAGAATATTTACCCCTCTCCACAATGGTGCCATTACCCTATAGATGTAAATAATCATAGGGCCATCTTTGATAGCCCAGTAAGGTATTCATTCTGGTTTTATGCCAGATCCATTACCACGACATGTCTGCTTAAAATTCGGAATTATCTAGAAACCATCTGTGGTAGGGGGGCGTGGTTTTAGGCGAGGCCGGCAAGAGAGAGAGTGAACTCAGGTGGTTTATGGAATCGGCACAGCTGTTGGCAATCAGGCAATTGGTAACGATTGATTGTGGTATTGTTTGTATCAATTAACCAATTGCCTTGATTGTTCAACAGTGAGCCTGAGAACCTATAAAAAGGAGCCTTCTGGGAGTTGAGGGGGAGAAATTACTAAGATCTGGAGGTCTTACTGTGTTGGTGTGGTGAGGAAAGGCTGAAAATAAAAACCCCGTTCTCCTTATCCAATCTTGGGCTGGACTCTGATTTTATTCACGCGAGCGGTACGGCTCACTTCGCCACACCATCTTTCCTGACCAGAGACCATACTATGGTGAGCCACAGCACAGCAATAACCACGACAAACAATAAAGCAAGCACTGCATACTACCTGAAACAAACACCACAATGCTACTTTAAAATGCGGTTCAGCACGGCAGCAAAAGCTGGCAACGTGCATGAGCCATACCAGGGGAAATACGAATGAACCTCGAGTTGGAGAACATTGAAAATACATAGGCCGTGTCCAAATACGACCCCTACACCTTTTTGTGGGCGCATATTTGAGTCCACTTTGTCAAAAAGCTTTTGAGTGGGTGACTTTTTCTCACAAATGGGGGCACTTAAAATACCAGGATGAAACCCTTATTTCCGGGGTTTTGTTGAGGGAATTCAGGAGCACACATCTGCAGAACGATGTACTTATCTGACAATTTCAGTAAGTAACCCGGAAGTAAAAGCGTAAAAGACATAGAGCATATATGGTATAAGGTTCATATTACATTACATGACAGGAATTTAACAGATGCTCTTGTCCAGAGCGACTTACACAACTTTTTATGCCATCTTATTACATTTATACATTCATTCAGCTGGATATATACTAAAGCAGGTTAAGTACCTTGCTCAAGGGTACAATGGCAGTGTCCTCCCTGGGAATCCTTCACCATGATACTACACTGCCACCCACCTGTTCACACAAAATTACATAATACTCTTTTTTATTTTTGTTAATTCTATCTTCATTCATAATCTACACTTTGTAACAATCGTCATACTAAGTGTTTCGTCAACTGATTGATATTCTCAATAAAAAATAAAAAAATATAAATAAATATTACGAACTACTTCCTCACTAGTTTGGAAAGAGTTTTGCGGGATTTATTTCGCACACTGCTTGCAAAGTGAGGGGACAGGGCACATAGGGACAGGGGTCTGAGTGAACAGTGGACAGGGAACAGGGATCATATTCGGTCACGGCCTTAGGTTCTCTGGAAATCCACAATAGGTGTCTACAATTTTCAATCAAGACTACGGTGAGCCGAAGAAAACTTGTTAGCATACAAAAGATTTAAAGGGCCGGACTCACGAGGCAGCATTGGGACGTAACTGGTGCTTGATCTTGTTGTTAATCCCATGATCTTCGATAAAATGGGAAATATTGTTGTGCTGTAAAAGAGCAAACTGGGTATGCCAAATGTTACAACAAACTCACCAATAAAATCCCCTAGTTTTGACAGTGTCACTATAATTTTTCTGCTGAGACTGTTGTGCAATTATATCAGTGTAGATCACTGGCTCTTAAACTTTTTGATATTGGGATCCAAATTATAAATTTGGTACCTTTCAAGGACCTGCCGAATACACATACTAACATAACCTAATGGACTATAGACTCAATCCCAGACCCACCTCGTACACTCCCATTTTGGATCCCGATCCATAGGCGGAGCCAACTACTATAATTTATGATTTTTATTCCACACCAGATTTAGAGGATCTAACTCCTACTACCTGTTTTGGAGTTAGATAGGCAGTACGTTTGTTTTTCAAGTGTAGCATGTTGCTACTACCTAGCTATCTTAGTTGCAAACAACTCTAGTTTGTAGGTAATGCAAATACAAAGTCTGCAAGACAAGATTTTAGCTTGGTAACATTAACAATAGCTACAGAGTATATATGGAGTAGCCGATGGCCAAAATGATCAGTTACCATAGTAATTGTAGCCAATTTGAAGTTCTGAAGCATACTAAGTTGCACTAATTACTGTTAAAACCATTGGAAACTTTAAAAAGCTGTATGGTTTAAAAGTATAAATAAAATAGCTTAACAATACACACATAAATAAATAGGGGGGGTTGGAAAGTATGGTCGTGAAAATCGGAATGTCTATCTTTCGCCTACATCTCCCATAGGTCTTTGCAGAGGGGTTACAACCAACCACAACGCAGCCATCGGCGTCACCATGGGTGCATTTGTGACATAATAGGCGTTTTTGAGATGAGCTTGGCCTGCGCAGTTTTGACCACCGCCTTGCAAGCGCATTGCATGACGGTTAAAATGTTGTCAGACTTGCTCTGGAAATCCGACTGCTCAAGCCGCGTAAATGTCACGGGAGCGAGGCGCTCGCAGTTTCAGGGCGAGGCAACGCAGTTGCTCTTCACCGACCGCACAACTTCATGCATGATGGGAAACGACTTGCTCTGGTTTGAGCGAAGCGCCTATTGGCTCAGAAAAGCTGTCACAACCCACAAGGAAGTTATGAGACTTATATCTTATCCATCATTATTCCAAGATAAACTTCATGAACTGTCAGACAGACACCAAATTTATGTTTATCAGAGTACTGATATTCACAATTGATCGCTTTACACATTCCTCATAAATGTATCATAAAAAGTCTGAAAGCGAACGCGATATCTGTCATTGCGACTCGAGGCGAGCAGGCTAGTCAACCAAGAAGTGTCCGACTTTTTTGACTCCTCCCCCAACTGCAATCGGCAACTCTCGCCTGTTTTCGAAGCGAGCCGAAAGTAATCTCAAACAAGCCTATTAGCTATAAAGTAGCCAGAGATTTTGATCAGAATGGCTGTGGAAACAACGCCTAAAATGGGTTCTCATTTTTCCATAGCCTACAAATATAAAGAGGCGCGACTTCATCAACAGTTTAAAAGTTACTGGATATAACGACTAATCAGCAACTAGCTAACGTTACTATGGTTGATATTGGTCGGGATCGTTGTTAAACCTCGCGATAGTTTGTAGCCTAATAAATCAATCAATCGATCAATATAAATTAACCCCCATTAGTGAATTAAAAAGTGTAAACGAACTAAATCTCACAATCGCAACGAAAGACTATTTTAGCTAAAGAGAAACTGCTGTGCTGGTCATCACACATAGCACACTTCAATATGACAACACAAGTTGGCTAAGACTGAGATAACTTTGCTTAAAAGCCTGTAACAGTTAGTAGCCAAGCAGTTGACGTGTCACCCTTAGAAACAAATTGAGTTAATTTATTAACTTTAGCTAGCTAGTATAACGCCTAAATCACAGAACACCCAAGGGGCATAACAGCACATGAAGCATAACTATAATAGCTGGGTAAATGGATATTGCTATTGATTGTCCCTATTCTTGGTTAAAGCACTTAGTCATACATAATACGATGAAAAATAATTAACTGTGTACAAAACTGTCCTTTCACATAACGTTCTCAAAATAAATCTAAAAACGAACTCCTTCTAAGTTAGATAAGTTCTAACGAGACAACTGTGCACATGGGTATATCCCGCCTCTTTATATTGGCAGGAGAGATGACCAATCAAAATCAATTTAACGGCAATTTTCTTCCCCTAAATGGTTCTCGTAGCAAATCCTAGCCTGCGTTATACTTCGAGACATGTTGGATACGCCATTTTGATGTTGCCAAGTGATGGGGATACAGGAGTGGTATCATATTTTTGTATCATTTAAACCAAGGGAAGGTAACGGAGAGGTACTGCGGGGGAATATGAGACATTCTCCATTGCACAGTTTGAGTTTTGGACTTGCTACCTGCTTTATTTTAAAACGCTACACGATTGAAAGATGTTCCAGTTAGCTAGCGAGCTAGCTACCTTTTTGTTTTCTTAAAAACTACTGTTTACCATAGTTACTACGATACGTCTGTATAAAAGGATATACAATCTATATACAATCAAATGGGCTTGATAGTCAATTTTTTGGGTAAATAAGGAAACCAGACGGACAAGTATGTTAAACAAATATACTACAGTGCCTAAATGTCAAATTTGGATAGAAGCGAATATGTGCAACTAGCTCCGACGTTGGCGCCCGTAAACCACAGCACCGACAGCGCGTCCGGGGTTTTCACCAAGCATGCTGTGGTAAACCGCGAGAATGGAATAGCGACAGTGAGTATATGTGTACTATCGTTAACACTTTTGACCGAGGAACGTCAAAACACCGAATTCTGTGCCAGAAAAAGTTATTTTCACGAACAATTTATTTGGGGCAGTCAAGTCTACGACCCATTTTTGGAATACATTAACGTTACATCGGGCTGCATCGAAACACACATTTGGCAAGAGCAGTTTTATGCTCTTACGAAGGAGTTGCCTGGATGTCTCTTTAGGGTCTACCAACGACTCAGAGTGGACTGTAGCGAGGACTTTGGTAATTGGGGGATTCAAACAGAGCATCCTCCTCAAAAACGAGATGAGGAAACAAAGCCACAGAACGTCCCTTTCCCCTCACAGCCAGTCAAAGGCATATTTAAATCCCCACATCTGAACAGATTTCCCGAGAAGCCCATAATAATGATTTTTGGAATAATACCCCAGGAGTTACACAAACAGCTCCTGGACCTCAAGAACTATCAAAGCAGGACAAATGGAGTGGAGGAACTGAAAAGCATCCTTGTTGAATTTGATTTGAAGCCAGTGCCCTCAGACAGCATAGTTGATTTCATCAGTTTCCTACGGACACTGCTGGATGACTGTAACTTCAAGGTCCTTTATGGCACTTTACAGGTAATCAACCTACTCATTGAGAAACTGGATTGCAATGTGGAAAAATACCTAAAACAGATCGTAAGTACGACCCTGAAAACTTTGGGGGACACCCACACCATCTCCAGGAATGAGTACATGAATGCGTTCAGGCAGTTGATGAGGATTGTGGGACCGCAGAAAGTATTGGGCCTTGTGATGGGATACCTAAAGCACAAAAATTCCAGAGTCCGAGAGGACATCATCAACATTATCACTGCTGCCATGCTCAGACACCCGAGGAAAGACTTCAACATCCCCAGCCTCTGCTTCGAAGTGGCGCCTTGTTTAGCAGACAGAAAGAAGAGGGTCCGACATGCCGCTCTTGAACTTTTTGCTCTGTTTGACTACTGCCTGGATACGGGCAAAAAGCAGCCCCTTATAAGAGCTGTGGATAAGGTTGAGCTCAGTGGTGATGTCGAAGGGCTCATGGCAGCTGTTCAGGCCCGGAGAGCCAGGCATGTCCTTCCCCGATTGTCTTCAGAGGGGACGGTAGAATACGCCCTAGTTGTCCCAAAACCTGGCCAGAGACCGACGTCTCAGTTTGGCTCAGGCGCTGACCTGGAGTGGATCCAGTGTGGGGGACGCGTTGACAGTGCTCGGAGCAACCGGTCCGAACCAGGCTCTGACAGCCGGTTGTATGGCTACGGCAGCCTTGGATCCCTCACTGACAATATTCCTCTCCACAGACGAATTCTTAGCGCTGGGAAGAACAAGCTCCCGTGGGAAAGGTCGAGGCTTCCCGCTACAGGGAAACCGCTGCCTGCCAGGCCTACCAACAGCCATTCGTGTGAACAGGTGGGTCTTTACTTTGAGCAATGTTTGTCTCAGACTACGTTTGTGAAAAAGTATTGTACTTCAAACTTGATTTTAGTTTAGAAGACTGCCATTTGGTTACTCATAATAAAAGTACAAACATAGGACAAATGTTCTGAGTTCAAATTTTACTTTACTGTAATACATTGTATAATGGATGTCTGAATGGAGGCATTTTAATGGTAAGCCTTGATTTAAAAATTGCCAGGTGTATATCAGTACAATGTTGGCCCATAATAATACCCCTTCATA
The DNA here is from genome assembly GCA_022702515.1 of Ilyophis sp. 1 JC-2022. NCBI lineage: Eukaryota > Metazoa > Chordata > Actinopteri > Anguilliformes > Synaphobranchidae > Ilyophis > Ilyophis sp. 1 JC-2022. The sequence goes on along the minus strand of CM040406.1, from coordinate 31,678,932 downwards.
ACATTCCTTGTGCTGCAACAATTCTGAATTCAATAGTTGTTTCAGTCAAACAGTTGTTTCACTGTATTGATTGATTTATTCAGATTATTTTAATATCTGACAGTTCACCTTTTTTGGTATTGTTGCAAAGTTGTCAGCATTAGAAAATCTGTACAGGAATTTGATGGCACATGATGTAATTTCAGTTGCAAATGTGTAGCAGTTTTCTGAATACATTAAAATGGGTTTGTATGCTTATCGGTTATTAACACCAGTTTGAGGCTCATTTGGACCTAATAAATGTAATAATAATAATTGCAAACTGTAATTCGGAAGTATGGAACATTAACTCATAATGTGACCTATGGCCACAATATAAAATCATGCAGGCTCATTAAATATCTTAATAAAAATAATAAAATATTTGCTGTTGTTCAAAAAAAAAAAAAAAAAAATATGGCTGTCCAAAAGGTTCTATAATCTCTAAACGGTTCATCCGATATGGATGAAAATACCCTCAAATTAAAGCTGACAGTCTGCACTCCACCCTCATTATCAAAAACTCGAAAGTGCTAGAGTACAGAACCAGAATAACAAAAAAGATGTCACTATCCAATGAATTATGTTGCTCACTGTATATTTGCCAGGCTATGCTTCTATCCATGATGGTGGAATCAGTGGGAAAAAATTAATAATTTATTGGATGAAGTCAGCTTTTGAGAATCATGCCTTCTCTAAGGGCCATTGGTGTGGGTTGCTTTTCTGGGCAGTACAATTGCTTCATAATAAGACACATTTAGCACAACAGCCATTTTGGTAATAAAGCATACACATCATGCACAAAAATTGCTTGGGTGATTGAAAACAACTTTTCGCATTTAGATCTGATGGCAACTAAGGAAAAGCTGCATAACCATTTAATTACTGTTTTTAAAATATCTTGTGCTGATGGTGAAAACGTTTGTCATGTGAAATTCGCTATCTGAGGTTTTATTCATGTTTCATCCTGTCCTTGTATTTCATACATCTGTTGTCATGTAGGCTACTTGTATTGGCCTCAGTGGCAACATTCCAGCTGCGTGTAAGCCAGGAAGGGTACTACAAGCATCCACCAGATTAGTCTAAAGTGTTTAATAATCATTGGGTTCAGAGATGAGGCAGTGGGCTAGAAACCATTTTGGCTATAATGAACTGGAGAGATGTATATGCCTTTTAGAGTGATATCTCACAATTTCATATTTGGCAAAAATTACATAAAATCACCCATTAGTATTTATCTGCTGCAAATTTCATTTTGATCTTGTGTTTTAGTGTGAAAATTGAAGTCAGAACCATCTATGAGTTTTTACAACTATGATGTACCTGGGTAACATCTTTGTTCCCTATGGTATTTTATTAGTTCAGATTTCTTAGTCTCCTGACTGTACCAGAGACCCTCACCTACATACTTGATAAAGTATTAGCTAAGTTTACCACTTGCCTCAAATGTCTGGAAAAAGTTGCTTTGTAAAACAACAATTTTTATTTACGGAACGTAACATGTTTCTTTTCAGGTGCACCATGCTTCTTGAAAAGCTAGATTCCAAAAAAAATGTATTTTGAATATTGGTACCTCTCTTACTGCAGTAACAAGAGTTAAAGCTTTTTATTCCATTGTCAGAATCCAAGAGGTAAAATGTAACTAAAAAATAGACTAGCTACTTTGATGTGTGACTGTGTTTATCTAGCTTCTTTCCTGTTGCCTGGGAGTAGTGCTTCTGGGTTGGCAAAGACTACATGTAGCTAACATTTTATTTTGTGTTCAAATAGCTACATGAGTTATTGTAAGCTAATTCAGGATCGACAAATTTTCTGTACAATCCCATATTTCTTTAGCTGAAGCATGGATAGAATTTACACTCTGTAGCTCCGGCTATACTGAGAGCATGAAGTCTGTTTTCCACTGGTACTGTTGCATCAGCTAGATTAATTTGGAAATGTATAGAATGTCAGTTCCATTCATCAAGAGGCACATTTTTAATTGCATCCCCCTAAATCAAAATTAAATTTCTGAATTGTGATCTCTTTGCATTCCAGAGTTAAACAAGTGGGAGTATACAATATGCCTTATGTGATCAATACATTTTGGAAGGTTTATGAACTGAGAAATCAACCAATAAACCATTGCTACATTACTGCATCTGGTCAGTGCAGCATCAGTGGAGCCAGACAGATTGTGTATTTTGACATCTCAGTTCTGTAATCAGTCAGGTTATCTCTCAGTCCATTGTGAGTTTAAATAATGAACAAGCCAGTCCAGCATGTAGTCAATAAACAGGTTTCCGGTCAAAATTCATGTCTCTCAAGGCTGTGTCAAAGTGTCACTACAATAGCAACCCATCAGTCTGAAGAGGAAACCAGTGTTCATATTTTATCTAATAATACAACTACTTGATCTACATCGATATATTTGAGCAAAAATATCTTCCATAACTATGCTGATTTTATCCACACCACCATCTAGGAAGTCTCAGTGTGTCTATGGGTTTCTAACATGTTTTTTGGGTTGAGGATCAATATTTGAAAGATCAAACTCCACCAGGTTCTCCAAATACACTAGGGAATCTCCAATTCCAAAACCTTTGCATTTAACTTTTTTTCCATTCATAAATATTCATGATAAAGATAAAATACTTTGAACATGAAATGATCTAATATGTATTTTCATATGTAGTTTAAGGTATTCAATTAGCGAATGGAGTAATAGGCAAGTTACAACCAGTTTCCTGTGAATTTGGAGGAACACCTTTGGTTGATTTGACAGAGCTCTACTGGAAAGTCAGGCTCTTATAAAAGAAAATCGATCCAAATAAAGTGGAAAAACCAATAATTTAATATGAATTTTGCAGCTTCTTTATGCTTAGGCAAGTAATCAGCTTCCCTTAGCACATGCACCTTAATTGGCAGTCATCTTCCACTTGAAAATAAAGGGCTGTATTTATGTTGATTTGTTTCCTTCTGTGTGCACTCAGAGAGCTATGCGCTGATTGCAAAGGGCCCAGGCAAGGTGACTCATTCTTCAGTGCCACTGACAAGCGTATATTTAGTCTCTCCTTGCCTGTGTGAAACAGCAGTGGAAGCATGTGGGAGCTGATATTTTTTGAGAAGACAGTTCTCACAGAGGGAGGTCTGGGCCCAGGGAGAGGGAGGAGAGTGCTAATCTCAACCCGTGGTTTGTTGCTGCAGCTCAAGCCTGTGGGTGGCTGTTATATCAGCGAACCAGCAGTATGTCTGTGCAATACACAGAATTCTTTATAATGGAAGTAAGGGGGCCCTATTTGGTTAGATAAGCCCTTAAAAATTGATACATGGGTATCCTAAAGCTCATTACTGTTTGGTTAATTGCTCTCCACTAAATAACTCACCAGTTATTGGCCTGATTGGAATGGAATGCTCCCAGTCGACAGTTGAATGTAAAGTACTGTATTTCCACAGAAAAGAGCTGTCAATTCTCGCTCAGTTTTTCACAATCACCACAGCAGCAATGCAATCACATGGGTCAACAATAGATGCTGATTTCTCAGGCGTGTCCCTTGTGTAAGCCACACTTGGCCAATTGTGAATTCATCTCTTGGCGGTTGCTATGCGACAGAGCAGATGTTTCACAGCAGAGGATGATGCTACAGCCTCCAGCCTGTGGACTCCTTGAAATGGAACCAAAGGGAGGTGGCAGAATTTCAATTTGTTACAACTGAGGTGTGGTGTGACTAAGCTGAACTTTGGGGATAGGTGGCTATCAATGACGAGATAAGGTTATGGGTTCCGCTTTCTGTTGAAGTCAGGTTTCCACGCAGGAGGATTAAATGGACCGACAATCACAGTTAGGCTAGTTAGATATAAATTGAGAAAGCAGCTATTTGTGCCCATTTACTACGCCAGTGGACATTTGCTATTGTAGTTGACGTTGGGCTCTATCTTGGCGATATTAGCGATTTGTCTAAACGCATGGTGTAAAGCAGTGATTTTCAACCACTGTGCCGCGGCACACTAGTGTGCCGTGAGAGATCGTCAGGTGTGCCGTGGGAAATTATCTTATCCTATTAACTTCACTTAATTAGTAACACTTTTGGTTGGTGGTGTGACTCAGGATTTTTTTTATGTAAAAAATGTGCATTGGCTCAAAAAAGGTTGAAAAACACTGGTGTAAAGTGCATTTAGGGCATGTCCAAGTCCACTTTTGCTAGTTTGACGGCATGTTTTTTGAGCGCTAATCATGGCGCAACGTGCAAATGGGCTGAACCGAGTCTCTTTATTAATTATAGGTGTGTCTTGGGCGTGACATGCAATAAACCAATCAAAATTCCATATCACATTCTCTTTAAAAGCCTGCTTTTCCACCTTGGCGGATTGCTTATATGGTGGCAAAACAGACATGCTTGTGTGTGTTTAGTGCAGTCAAGGAATAGGCTATATGGATCAATATTATGATCAATATTATTCAGACTAACCATTATGAGTTCCCGGTAATTTCCGACAGTGCTGTTATTTTACAAAATATACGCGGTTAAATTTAGTTAAAAGCACCTGCAGCAGCTGAGAATAAGCTACCCAATGGCTTCCGTCTCACCTTAGAAAACGCCAAATTAGCCTGCTTGTTTAACAAATTTTGTTTATGCAATAAAGCATTGTCAAACATCGATTCCATGAGAATGTTCTCATGGAGTTCTCAAAGTTCAAGCTTCATCCGAAGTTCATTACCTGCATTCTAATATTGATTAATAACATAAATAATGTTATTTTGCCTTAATGATGACACTAAATACAATAAAGCTGTCAGGTTGGCAACCCATAGGTTCACGCATATAGGTCCTGCTTATGGAAATGTGACCAACCTGTTTTACTGGTAGCGTAATACTTTAAAACAATCCACTTTCCCAGGAAGACTGTAAAAAGTGTGATTTACGGCAGGGTAAACAGACCTGCTCCTGTATGAAGTTAAAGCGCACATGCAGAGAATGGAATTAAAATTAATTGTGTATCTTGGCCAGGTTGGTATTGTAAAAGAATAATAATAATAACGTGCTGCAAATTTGTTTTAGTTGCTAATTAGACGCTTAGTTTTTTTTAAAACCCTTTAATGGTTTCAGTATCTTCAGGGATACAGACATTTGACTGGATGTGGGGAGGAGCAATGAGTGAGTGGGCTTTATTTCAGTAGGAAACATAGAAGGGGAACTTGTGTCCAGTGCTTAGGTCATGTGACTTGATATCAAGACGTGTATTATATTTGGGGCTTTGTTTTGTGAAAATATTGTTATTTAAAAGTGATTTTGTATGTTCCTATTGAAAAACTACTACTTGAATTTTTACCGTTTTGATAATCAGACATGAAATGTCTGTATCCCTGGGGATACATTGCCCTAATTGGGGTGAAAAACAAGAATTATTTGAGGTAAAAGATCTATCATTTGTGGTGGTTTTGCTGGATATATTGCATTGCATTTTATGAATCTGTCTGTAGTGTTACCTTTATATAATAGTATATTACATAGTGTGTGTGTGTGTGTGTATGAGAGGCCGTTTAGGCTATAAATCATACTTTATCTTCCAAACACCATTGTACTCTCTCACACACACCATCATACTCTCCCTCATACCTGCGTACTCTCTCACACACAACATTATACTCTCCCACATACACCATTTTACCCTCTCATATACACCATAATACTCTCTCAGATACACCATTATACTCTCCCACATACACTATTATACCTTGTCACATACACCATTATACTCTCTCACACACCATCATACTCTCCCTCATACCAGTGAGAGTATACTGTGTGTGAGAGAGTATGATGGTGTGTGTGAAAGGGTATAATGGTGTGTGTGAGAGAGTATGATGGTGTGTGTGAGAGAGTATAATGGTGTGTGAGAGAGTATTATGGTGTGTGTGAGAATATAATGGTGTATGTGTGGGATCAAGTATGATTTATGGCCTAAAAGGCCTCTTATACATCTGGGCCCCATCACACAGACACACACGCACACATTAATGTAATATTACATTCACCATATGAATTGTTCAGTTTTTAACCATTTTTCAAATTAATATATACAAACCATGATGAAATAAGGTCAATAAGTGCTTTAAAAGGTTTTTTAAAAAGTTGTAGTAAGCAATTCTAGATACAAGTCAATTTTTTAAATGTATTCCCTAAATGGACAACGTATCCCGGGAGACAGACTGTAAAATAGAAAATAAAAGTCATATTTTGAAAAAAAATATGATATTGTATTATTTTATCCCAAATGTGTTCGAAAATAGCAATTAGTGAATTTTCTTACGTGTTTTTATATGTCTGCCCATTTAACGGTTAAAATAGGTTTGTTCAGTTATGGAATAACAGGTGAAATCAGCTGGGTTTTGATAAGCTGAGAGTATGGAAACCTTGTAACTGTAATTAAAAAAATAGGAAGGATGAAGATTAAGGTTCAAATTCAGTTAACATGGTGACATTTATCTCAGTTTTTTAACTGTAGGCTATTGAAAAAACCTTATGCACAGCGTAGCTTAGGCTATTTGAAAAACAATAAATGCAATATTCACTGGACAAGGTTTTGAACTTTTTTTTCAGTCAAAACCATTCTATTTACTTACAGGCTGTAGGCCAAGAGAGCTGTACTGTAATGACATCTGAAGCGCATTTTCAGAACTCAAATGTCCGTCTATTGCAATGCGCGAATTGTCCATTGATTGACAATTCACGCATGAGGTGTAAATGACAATTTGCGCATTAGGCTTGATATAGGTGTTATCAACAAAGTTTTTAATGGATAGCCATTGTCCCGTACCAGAAGGTTGTCCCCCCAGAAGATTACAGGAATTATTGGCAAATATAGGCTAAGTCATCGGTTGATCCAGCATAATTGCGATTAGTCTATACATGTAACCTTACACGTAGCCTACCATCGCACATCACCTGGATGTTTATGGAGTGGGCTGAAAGCAATTTAATGTGGCATTCCCCTTCGCTGAGGGACAGGTATGTGGTGTTTGACCTATGGACCCTTTTATTATTATGCATTTTTTTATATAGTCTACATAATAATAATATTTCACATTGTAATCTTGATATTTTTTGTCATGCTTGTGCGCGCCCCTGTGTGTAACAGACAGGAGGGTGTACACACGTTGTGCACACGCCTATGTAGACGCACTTATATGCGCCGTTAAAATAACATGTAAACAACTGCAACATGACTTTAGACCAGGTTTGTGGTGGTTTTAGCGCAAGCGCTTTCTGCTGGCTCAAGATGGCAATACGCTAAAAATTATCCTGGCCACTCCACATCTTAAGACCAACGCGCCCAGTTCACTTGCAATGGGTGCAAGAATACATGGCATTTAAATGACATGAGCGCTAGGCGTTATAATGAACCCTGCGCCAGGTATAAGATAGCAAAGAAAGACACTTGCGTTTGGGTTAGCGCTGTTTAGTGCCGGGTGTAAGATGGGGCCCTATGAGTTATAGTTGCCTAACAGACAGGTATCAAAGTGATATGGTACAGTCAAAAGCTGAAAATGTGTCCATTTGTTTAGGGGCAAAATATTTACAAACCTAGTCTTTTGTAAATGGGGCAGCTAAAGTCTAAGCAAACACAAAATCATCTGTGACAGTGAGCTGTATCTCTAGTCTTAGTATTGAGCTTCAGAAAGGTCAAGGTATTGTTTATAAACAATTGCTTTAAGAATACTGATGCAATCTTGTTTCTTTGTAAAGCCTTGTTGAGGCTGTCATGAGTGCTGTCATTGTTATTGACGGGCAAAAAACCTTTGTATGAATATTCCTGGCAGTTCTGTCACTCAAATGAAATGTGAACGTGGTCTATCGCACATTCACAGGTAATGTCTTTTTCCAGCTCCCTTAGATGGTGTGCAAGTGAACATGCAACTGTTGTCCAGCCAATAGATGTTAGCATTTCTGTGATGGAACGCAAAAATGATGCCAGTTGCTGCAGGCAGAACTCTACCTCGCCACCTCTTCTCATTCAGCCGTGGGACTCATTGGTAAATGGAGATGTTTCACTTCGACCGTCTCAAATTTACTGTCGTGTATCTTTTCACCAGTGACACATGTCACACACTTTTGGAGCACCTGAGGGCACATCACCGGAGGGTTAGAGATGGCCTTGGGAAATCGGGTCTGTTTCCTGTAGGCTGTATGCAGAAAGAATGCTGCAATACATTTTGGCAAGGGTTGAAGGCATTACGTCCAGTCCCCATAGGCACTCTTCATTACTCAAGCTTCTCGAGAGCAAGAGAAGGCTCAATATATTCAGCCAGGTTGTCTTTTCAATTGAGGCCCAAAGATGAAAGTTGCATACCACCAGGTTTTATGTCTCCAAGATAGTTTTTTTTTTCTTCTCAATGGTCCTGCAATTACATTGGTCACATCACCGTGAGGTTTGCGGTCTGTGTTCATTGGTTAAGTCATGTCTCCCTATTATTATTATTTTTTAAAAACATGATACCCTCTCTTGACAGACGGTTTATCATTGCAATTAAACTGGGGACATAGTCAGCAAGCAACCACTTTGAATTGGTTGTATGACTAAACCTTTTTTATTTTCACGCTAGACCTTAATATTTTGCCCTTTTTTTTTTTAATGTGGCATCAGTCTGTTTAGTTTTGTTTTTGGTGGCCTCTTTGCGGTTCCTCAACAAATTCCTGCAGTCGTTTTTTAATGACAAAGATCATTTTCCCAAAAATTAAGTACAAATGTATCCTTCGTTAAAATTTGCTTTGGGTCTCCCATTATTATTTAATGGAAAGAAAAATACCGTTGTTGAGGTAAATATGATGTCTGAAGTTTCCGCATATCACTACGACCATCTTTTTATCTGAAAGGCTGGTTATAGTTACACTATCTTGTGCAATGCAGTCAGGTTACAGTGAGCCAGGCACTACGCATACTGTAACTGGCCCTTCCCTCACAGCAATTATTCAACACAAAGGAACTATTTTAGCGTGTCCAGTGTTCTTAACATCACAATTTAAATCTGCCCGATCCATTTTCTTGGTGACGTGTATGTTACGGAATCGCAGTTGTTCCGTGCCTAGTTTCAATTGTTTGCCAGAAAGATACTTTAATTGTTCGGACTCATTCTGCGTAATCGAAGGAACCCCCTCTTTGAACTGGCGGCACGCTTGTGCAGGCATGCGCACGCGGGACCCGAGAGCCTGGGGATACATATACAGGCTCTCCGGTGGGTTTCTCTGGTTACACAGGGTACAAGCGCTGTTTTGCGCAGATTGTGTGAGATCGTGTTCCATGAGGTCAGTGTCTTTGAATTGTGTACATGCTTCAGAAACAATGTTTTCCAATGCATTTACGAGGAAGGTATACGTTCATGGACGCAATGTGCTTCACCCATTATAACTAATATTGTGGGGTGTGATCATAACTTAACCTATGCAAACCTGTTAATGAACACAAGAGCCTTTTATAGCACAATGTGAACAACAACATTGCTTGCTGTTTTGCATCAACTTACTTATTGAGCAATCTCTTTTTGGAAATGACTTTGCTGAACATTTGCAGAAATGTTTTCCCTTTTGCACAGGCAGACCCATATTGTGGCTACCTCGCAAAAGGTGAAGATCAGTAAGCAACCTATTGTTGCTTTGTAGGTAATATAAAACAAGACACCTTTTAAAAATGCCTATTAAACATTTGTATGGGCAACGGGCCTGCCAGATTGAATTGCAGTGCAATTTATCTGGGATATGTTTGAACCAATGACCTCACCTTGCCTCTATAACTGGACTGTTGTGTCTGGAAACTCAGAGCCTTTTCCTGCATATTTAACCAGCAGTTGTCAGTTTTGCCATTGTAAATAGTTTTCTCTTTCCCCAAAGCCCACAAAACCAATAAACTGTGATGATTGTGTGCAGACAAACATTTTTACTTTGTTTTGAGTGAACTTTTAAACAAACAGATGTGTTTGAGAGGTAGTTTTGATTATCTTGTCACCATTTACTTTTAGTCAGGCCAGATAAAGCCAGACACTGTATTGACCTAGGCATTGTTTGTCTCCATTTTCTGTAGGCACATATAATGTGTTCTATTCTCTTGTGAAAGGGGGTGTATGAGTAACCCTGATATGTTACAGTGAACCACAATACCAGTGTACATAAAGATCCATAGCCCTCTTTAACACACACATTGCCCTGCTTTTCCCCTGCTGTTTTCAGTTTCTACAACACACCCAGCCCCTGTCTCCCAGCAACAGCACCACCACACAACATAGGTTCATCTGAAGGATGAGAACAGCACTTAGGGAACGCACAATCCATTACAAGCTCCACATGGCCTGGTTCTCTGTATTTGTAGACCGCACACCAACATGCCACAGTTTGATTACATCTGTCCCACCATTTTCATTCTCAGTTTTAAATTCGGGTGATTTCACAGTAGAGTTGTGGTGACAACTCCTGGTAAATGAGGTGAAGGCCGTGGTGTGAGAACAGATCACGACTAGTATTGCATCAGAACCCTGAGGGCCTGCACCATCTCTTAACTGCCATCGGTGTTACTGTAACAAATTACCAGAAGCACATTCTCTGTATATTAGCAACGGCTGTTAAAGTGGGGGCAGCAGTTCACCACAATATTTACTGTAAATGCTTTTAGAAAGCAGCCTGTTGAAATGATAATGGCAATGTACCCAGTTGCCATGACAACGACGTTACGAAGGAAGCAAGGAAATAATTTTGTAGGACTATATTTGAATGGGGGAAAATATTTAGCCATTTTAGTCTGAAAGAACATCATCTGTGGCCCCATATTTCTAATCTTTGAAGGTGTGGTGAGGAAAACGCTCTTCTGAAGAGAATCATCTTGGGGAGGTGCAGATAAGACGAGCACAAGCTTAATGTTCACATTTCTAAAGCTGGATTCTCACCAAATCCGGAGACGACGCTTGGGGAAGCGCCGGACCCCCAAACTGTGCGTTTGATGGGCGTTGCTATTAGATGGGTTCAGTAGCCTACGAGGAACATTAATAGCACCTAATTGGCTAGACGTATTTTGCCTGCATCTTCAAAATGGAACATGTTTGTTGTTGGCCTGTTGATAAACTTTCTTTTATCCCAATTAAACGGTCCACTAAAATACATTTCTGAAAACATTTGAGGCGAGAAATAGTCTATGCAGTTGCTAAATCTTGATTCATATTTAATCTAAAATGCCTACTTTGACCGTTTGATCCGAATTTTGCGAGCAACGGTGGACACATAAATTTTCCATAAAGTAGGTTTGGAATCTATCCTATTCAAATTCAGAACTGGCGAACGTAGCACAGTCGCCGCGCCACATCCATCATGCACCACGCGATCGCATTGCATCGCAGAAAATGAATAGAATGCGTCCGACCGATGCACCTTGCTGGATTTGGTGAGAATCCACCTTTAGTTCCTTGCTACTGCATTGCTGCTGGATGCATTTCAAATTGCTGCAAGGTGTAAATTTGCTTTTGCCAACATTTCGACCTTCACTTGGCAAGGCTTCATCAAGTTGTCAGATCTAACAGCTGTTGAGTGTTTGCGTGACGTGTTCAGTATTGTTTGCCAGCATGTATGACTTCAGCTGTCATATCCTTGAAGAACAAGTGTTACCATGTTTCACACTGATGTTGCCTCTTTCCAGATCTCCAGTGAAGACTCCCTATCCCCTCCCACGGAGTTGAGCCGAGAAGCGTACGTTTGCGGCTCCGGTAAGCACTCATACTGCCACCCCCCACAGTGCCAGCTGCCGCTGGTTATTGTGTCACAGGCTTGCACCTTCACTACCATTGCTATCAGAGATGGAAGGAAACCAGGGACAAAATTAGCTGCACTTTGATTGGATTAGCCTGCTGAGCCCCAGTAGCCACACTCGCTGTGAGGGGCCTGCACCAGTCCATCTCGTTGCACAAAGTATTGTGAGGACTTCAAAACTTGATCAAGAAGGTGAGTTTGGAAAGATTCGTTTTTAACAGGGAAATGGTTTTTTGGATGTGCAATGATTGTGCCCAAGTTTAGATTTGGTATATGGTTGAAACTGCACAATTTATGACCAGTAGGTGGAGCTATATTTTTGCTCTGCTGCTGCTTCAGGTCATTCCCTTCCATCGATGTAGAGTGGATCCACTTATTCAGAAGTATTATATTGATGGAAACAGGGTGTGAAATTAAGACCAGCCACATGCTGGTAAACGTTTTATTCTGGTTGGTAAGGTTTTTACTCGATCAGCCGACCAGATTGTGTTAGATTGTAAAAGGTTATGTGGCTGGTAAAATGTTGAAAATGTGATTTTTAGATTCCGCAAGCTACTCTGGCTAGTGGGTGAAAAAGTTAATTTCATATCCTGGATGGAAAGCTTGACTGCCTTTCCCAAACCAACAGAAACATCTAGTAGCATATTCACCACATCCTGATTGCATGTATGCACAAGACTGTTTTAATACCTATTACAGGATTCAAAGTTAAAGATGACAAATGAAAAAAACTTATCTATTAAGGGAGATTTTTCTGACAGCCCTTGATGGTTGCATTTAATTGATCTAACTATTCTGTTCACTCTTAGTTCTGTGGAGTAGAAGCATTTGGGCGTATGCTTTTTTAAATGTGCTTTTATTAACTCCATCCTCTCAGTTGAAGATTTCTGTCTTAGGCACTGAACCACCTGCCCAAAGAATGCAAAGCAGCCGTTTGAATCCCCACTTTGGCGTAGCCATGGTGAGCGAGGTGGCTGTGTTTCTATGGGAACAGCAGTTGCTGGTTGAGTATGCAGTAGGAGTGTGTGAAGGGAGATGCGCATTGACTGTCCTCCAGCCTTCACATTCAGCACCATGAGGTGTTCAAGCTATTTTTCTCTCCGCTGCCTTTGTGTGCATTGAGACGGCAGACATTGTTCACAATGTTCATCCTCGTTCACCTTGTTCAATATGATGGCAAAGTGGTCACGCACTTTGGGCGAGGTACGAGCTTGTCTGTATGCGTGTATCTGTGTGTGTGCGCATTTGTGTGTTGCATGTAAAATCTGCATACAGATTCTCCGGTCTCTGGAGCCTCTCTATCCCTGTGTTGCCAATTACACAATGTTTTACATCCTGTGTCTGAATCCCTGTGTGTGTAAACATTTCTAGTAAACGCCTTATTGCTTGGCACTCTTCATAAATAGACTCTGAATGATGCGGAGGGCTATGTAAGTGACTTGCAAGCACAGGTAAACTTCTGATTTATTTTCTGCTGTCTGACAAAGCAGTTTTACTTTTCCCCCACTTGCCGAGTGTGCGTTTCAGGTCTATTTATGAAATGGTTCAGTCCAATTTAAAAACACTCCTCCACCAACCTCCCAAACTGCAGCTAATTTCCCAAACCAATGACCTCATAATGTGCTGTTTGGCAGGTTGAAGGCCCCATGGAAGGCGGCTTGCGGTAGCAAAAAAAATTATTTTTATAGACTGTACCTATTTATACCCTTTTTATATAGCTTGGATTTCACTATGGCACAAGAGATCTGGTTCTCAAATGCAGAAGCGGCACCCTACATAGGAATTGACCTGCTGCTCTCTTTCACTGAGCGATAATCTCCGGGCTGGGAGGAGCAGCTGAACTGCTTCAATTAAGGCAGTAATTAGTTGTATCAAGTGCTTAATTACCTGGGCAGAAAAGCTGCATTGCATGCGCCCCAGGGCCAGGACTGAATGTCTGCCAGGCTATTGGTTGCATCGTCATCCACCCCCTCATGTTTTTTTTTTAAATGGGTTTTGTTGTGGTGTTAATCAGAAGCCTTAAATTAGCAAGCGTCTATTCGTAGCGTGTGCCTCCTCCGCTCATTATGGTGAAACGGCCGCCCCCGTGTGCCGCAGCGAAGTGCGAGGTTACATGTGACGCGTGAATCACCCGCTTGCACCCTCGCACCTCGCAAGCTTTCACGTGCGTTGACCTCCCGCTCCTGTTTGAATGATTTAGTACATTCTATGTAACTTAAATGGAGGACTTGCTGTGAGCTCCAATCCTATGTCACCTTGGGGCTGCTGGAGTTATGCAATCAGTTGGGGCCAGTTCAACGTGTGATGATCCTAATCCCCAAAAGGGATTGATTCCATTTGCCTGGCGCAGGTGCGAAAATGGCTCCTCGTTAATCTTTTATAACAGGCCTGCCTGGACCGAATAAGTGCAGCATCTCTCTCATAGAGCAGTTGCATAGATGGAAAAGGTCAGTAAATGAGCCCCAAACCAGATTACATCCACGAAAAAGACAATTTCATTGCCCTGTGAGAGTGTGGCTGTGTGGCCAATGATGCAATATAAACACACTGCTTCTAGAATTGTCCCCTTGATTAATCACTCAAAGGGAACACGACAAACCGGTCGTGAGAGAACTCTGGTGCTGTGGAATGGAAAGGACATCTGGTCCTAGGCTTTGCACATGAGCTGTCACAGCAAACCTGAAAGTTTCTGTTAACTAGGACCTTGTTAGGCTCTGATGCCGGTTATGAGAGGCAGGGTTATGGATATTATAGGGTTGTTTTTTCACCCTCTCCCAGAAACCTGGGTAGAACAAAGCAGGGGGGGCTCTGTGTGTAGTGTTTTAAAAAACGCACTCCAGAATTTCAGGGAATTTCAAAAAGTTAAAGGCCCACACTCATCTTCCTGGTTTTAGTATCTGAAACGCCCAGAAAACGTTAGCAAAGAGCCGATGCTTTTTTGAAAAGACCAAAACCCCGCCCCCTGTCTGTACACATTTGGATTGCGACTCTGACAAATTATGCAAAAACATACATCATATAATGTGGGAAATTGTTTTACTAAGAAAAATCGCATTTAAACCCTAAAATATGCATACTTCGAGCAAAATGTCAATTTGTTTACTTGAACCAGTATGGAACACTTGCATAAGTTGCAAAGCTTCAGGATGATATGAAAAGCTCAAAAATATGATAAACATGCATGTGGGCCTTTAATATTTCAAACTCAAGATGGTGCCCCAAACAAGAACAATATTCAGTATTTTCCAAATCTTTCTATAAATCCAGAAAGAGTTTGCAAATATTTATACTCGTTGTAATAAGGAGCGTGCCTGTGGGACCCAGTTTCCGTAAACTTGCGTTTTTTGGTCGTGTGTGTGTGTGCGTGAGCTTGCATACATGTGCCTGGGTGTGCGTACAAAGCAGGGCTGTGTATGGGTATACACTTGAGAGCCAGGAAAGAGTGTGTGACTGTGTTTGTTCTTGTAGAGGCCGTGGTGAGTGTGTATATTTGACATTTATGTGCTCAGTGCAGTGTACGGCCGCTGTGGAGGCACTGTTAATGGGAGCCCTGGGCACTGGGGCAAGACTGGACTTGACGGTCTTTACTTTGGACCCTAATGGGCATCGGTGGCCTTTCTTGTGTAGGCAGGGCAGACTGCAACAGAGCACATCAACCCATTTAGCTCTGCTTGTCATCCTCCCCACAAACAAATAAAATCCATCAGGACCCACAGTTACCACGTATTCAAAGCAGTGCGCTCAAAACACTATGCATGTGGACCTACCTGCTTCAGTCCAGCGCATTTAAAGAAGGTGCAGTAACTTTAGCTTATGGCGATATTCACAAATGTGCATATTTAATTTTACAGGATTTATTGCACAATGGACAGGGACTGCCTGAATTTTCATATTCATGACCAGAAATTTGAGTATAAAATGAAGAGCAGTGGGTATTCTGAATGGGGGGGAGGGTGTTTAAAAGGAGTACAAATATGGTAATGTTCCTGTTTTATATTGTTCCAGGTTTTTCGGAGCCCCACCAACCCAGGATCCTGGGCAGGAAGGACCCACCCTCACTTGGGGTGTCACGGAGGAGCGGCAACGTGGAAACAGACCGACAGCTCCGGGAGCCTGTCAGCCCTCCAGACAGCGAGAGAGGTGAAGGCCAGGCTGCGCTGCTTCTGTTCCCTCTGCTTGCACAGGCCATGGCTATAGAACCAGGGTTTCACCCCAATGATGTCCTTGTGATGGACACATAAATAAAAAGATGTGCATAGAAAGTCAAATATTGTAATATATGTTTATATATAAAATGAGAATGAGTCATGGTGTTATGGAAGGGCTCTGATCAACAGACATACCAGAAATGTGTGATGACCATGCTGGCTGGAACTTCTGTGCATTTTTTCAACGAAAATATGTGCACTTGATAAAAGTTACTTTGATTCTAACTTTGTCTTTTGCACCATTTAGTGCAAGAGTCCGCTGTTTCTGTGGACAATATTGTGTGTCAATAGCTCAACAATTGTAATAACGTGCTTTCCTCATGTGAAAGTTCAATAGTCAAAAACAAGCTCGCAGAATATCTATCTAGCTAACAAACTACCTACCTATCTCAACGGCCATCATTTTTAAACCAAACACAGTTCCAGCATTTTTAAATGACATTAACAGCAGCTTGTTAATCCTCTAAAGACTATTTGCACTTCAGTGTAGTAAAGTGGCTCGAGACCATGGTGTGTGTAATGGGATTTGAGCATAAAGAAGGGCAGTACAATTGAATCCCTAAAGTGTAAAGCGTTGTGGAGTATATTTGAGTGAACTGCCTGGATAACTTGGAGAATTTGGCCCCCGATAAGCCTGTCTGCTAAGCATATAAATAGTGCAAGTAGTGTAAGTATTGTTCCAGTATAGCATCTTTTTTGGGCTAGATATATTTTATTGGATAAAATATATCTGCACCCAAAAGCATAACATTCTAAAACATTCTCCTTCAATGTCACCCCTCTCTTGAACCCTTTAAACAGCAATGTGAATATATACCATAGTTGATAATGCAATAGCTAGCTCACTACTTAATTGCATACCTCACTAAGTAAGTGCTAGAGGTAGAGCTGTACACTGTCATTTTGACTGACAGCAGTATGTTAAAGCACAACAACGAGACGAGGCAGAAAACCCCAGCACTGGTGATTTCCAGTCTGAGAAGGTTGAAGTTATTTCTGAGAGTCCACTGCTAGTGTGTGTCTCAGGAGTGCGAGGCAGGCAGCGCGTTGTGTAACCCTACAGTTACGGGGAGGAATGCTTTTGGCGCAGCAGCTCTAATTCCACGGCCAGTTTTCCTCCCACTCCTCCAACACTGGCCAACAGCAGTCCTTGAACCAATATACAGCATTATGACTGATCACAGTTTGCATGCGGTGTGGGGCCAGGTTCTCTTTCTCTTAAATGTCAATCTCAGACGCCTGTTTGTAAAGTGGGTGCAGTGCGCACAGACGGAAAACGTATGCTACTGTGTGTCATGGGTGTCTGTTTATCTTGCAGCTGCACCGAAAGCAGGCCGCTCCCTCTGCCGACCCAGCAGCGTAGAGAGGACCTTCTCCCTGCCCTCCAGTGCCGCACCTCCCGGCAACCTTGTCCTGCCCTCCAGTTCCACGTCTCCCGGCAAATTTATCCTGCCCTCGTACCCCTTGGCCAAGTTGCCAAGCAGTCCTCTGACCCCAAGGTTGTCCCACCGCCACGCGGAGTCCGCGCTGTCTCTGTCCAGCACCTGGCCCAACAAGAGAGAGGGCAGTCCTCGCCGCAGAGACCCAAGCCCCTGGAGGGAAATTCAAGGCAAGGATACAGTTTCCTGGCTTTGACTTAAAAATAATAGAAACAGAGCCAAAATGGCTATCTTTCAACTGTGAAGGTGTGTGGGGAACAGAGCCAAATTGGCCGTCTGTTACCTGAGAAGGTGATCTGGGCACAGATTCGTTCAAGAAAAAAATCTAAAGTGGGGGGTTCAGTGGTGTTGCATTTCATCCTATCACTGCTTGCCAGGCTCCATGCTTCATTGAATTATGACATCAGATACTTTCTACAGGGATGATTTTTAAACCAGAAGTCCTTCAGAGAACTGTTTCTAACAAAAAGCAGAAGAAGAGGACTTTGAGCCAAATACTGGCAATACCTGCACCTCCTCTGTATATAAATCAATTTACTTATACCAAATGTATTGATGTGATATTAGTACCTGACTAAACTTTCTATTCTCATTGCATTATTTGTCCACTGGAAGGGTTCATGTTTGTGATTAATTGTGCTGACCCTGTGGCCTTTAGGTGACGTGACGAGCGATCGGCGCTCCCCGCTGCCCCTGCGGGCTTCGCTGGTGCGCTCCTCCTCCACCTCCTCCTGCCGCCAGGCCCTGAACGGCTCCAGGCCTGTGCCCCCCATCCCACAAGGCTATCAGGACCCTCACATGTGGGACCAGCAGTGTGAGGAGGGCCAGACGCCCCACCCGCACACCCTCCAGCAAGACCAGCTGTCTGACGGGAAGATGCGCCTGGACCTCTCCCAGCTGGGGTCACTGGAGCAGGAGGAGGAGCCTGTGGACCACGAGGAGGTGACTGGAATGGGACTGTCTGCCATAGGAAAACTGCAGTCCTCTGTATCCAATTACATTACATTACATTACAGGCATTTTTTGCATTTATACATAGTATCCATTGATACAGCTGGATATATACTGAAGCAATGCAGGTGAAGTACCTTGCTCAAGGGTACAACGTCAGTGTCCAACCTGGGAATCGAACCTGCAACCTTTCAGTTACAAACCAAGTTCCTTAACCATTATACTACACTACCATTATACTACACTACACTACACGCCCAATCATTCTCGTATCGCTCTGAGCATACAGAAACAAGTGGCAGGTTGAAACTGTGGCAAATTGTTATTGAAAAGGAGTGCTTAGATGCTGTGCAATTAACTTTTAAGTGTTTTCTGCCCAGAGGGCATCATTTTTATGGCATTCATTGGATTGAGTGCTGAGAAACCTTTCTGCTGCAAGGTACCTCATGTGTGTGTTTGTTTTTCTCAGATGATGAACTCTTTAAGATCCTTGCGCAACAGCGCGGCTAAGAAGCGGGCCAAGGTGAGCCTGAGCGGGTCTGATCCGGACCCGGACCTGGACCCGGACAGCCCGGACTCAGCGGTGAGGCTGGAGCTGGCACTGGACTCTCCGTTACAAACGTCCCGCTCTGTTACCAGTCCTCTGAGCGAGAGCGGCCTCTCCAGCCTGTACTCGCCGCCAAACTCCACCCTCAATGGCACCAAAGCCAGGTCAGTACCACACTGCGGGGCCGCGGAGCCACCCAAGGATTGCCCCGTATTTGGGGACATAAATATGGAACATCACCATAAGATGCGTGTTGTTTTAATGAAGATGAAGTCATGTCATTTTGTTGTAATATTTTTCAATAGCGATACGCCTTATGTAACAAATACCAGAATATCCATACCTACCTACCAACGTGTCTTTTTCTCGAGATGCTCTTACTTTGGCAATAGTCAAATAGAGATGAATGTACTTATGTAGCCAAATGTAGTCAAAAGCTACATTTTGTAGTCTCTACATCAACTGAGGTAGGTGAGGCATAGAGTATGGAGAAAGCAGCAGTAAACGGTAGAGAGAAGTTTGTGATGTAAATGCTTGAGTATTCCAGCGGACTGATGCTGTGGCTGTCACTGAGGTATTTTCCTTCCACTCCTTTGTCTTTCACGTATGGGAGTGCACAA
The DNA here is from genome assembly GCA_022702515.1 of Ilyophis sp. 1 JC-2022. Taxonomy (NCBI): domain Eukaryota; kingdom Metazoa; phylum Chordata; class Actinopteri; order Anguilliformes; family Synaphobranchidae; genus Ilyophis; species Ilyophis sp. 1 JC-2022. The sequence continues at coordinate 31,659,384 of CM040406.1, read as the reverse complement.
AATAATTCAGTTCTGCCAGATGAGGGCACCATTTTCAATACATATTATTATATACAGTCAAGCCGGAAAGTCTGAATACCCCTTTCACCTTCTCCACGTTTTATTACATTACAGACATATTCTGCAATAGATTGAGTAAATTTTTTGTCTCAAAATTCTCCACAAAATAGCCCATAATGACAAAGTGAAAACATGTTTTCAGAAATTTTTGCAAATGTATTGAAAATCGAAAACTGAAATCTTTCATTTACATAAGTATTCATACCCTTTGCTTTAACATATTTTAAAGTATCATATTTAATATTTGGTCGCATATCTTTTGCATGCTGTTACTTCCTGAAGTCTGTGACCAATCAAAAGACTCTCGATATCTTATTTTTAGGTCCTGTTACAAGCGATACTATAACCTCTCTGCATTTGAACTGATCTCTATGAGAATTGGGGGGTGAGACTAGATTCAGCTGTAAATTACACTGGTACAGTATGGAACACATGACTGGCGAAATGGCTGTACGTCATCAAGGGTCTAAGGCAGGGGTGTCAAACTCTGGCCCGCGGTGTAATTATATTTGGCCCGCGAGATAATATCAAATTTCTATTTGAGTTGGCCCGCCGGTAACGCATGCGCCGCTAATACTACAAATCCCAGAATGCTCTGCTAGTGCCTTGGCGCATCAAGACCCGCAAGCATCCCCTCCTCTGTTTTCATTCATTCGCAACCTCATGCTACCAGTCACCTCGGGCAGATGTAAGACACCCCTCTCAAAAATTGAATTGTTGGATTTTCATTGAAGGAAATTATCCTCATTGTTATTATTTTTGTTGTTGTTGGCCTGTGAAAAAATTATTCCATTGAAAATTAACTGAAAAGGCTACAGATGGAGAAAGAGGCATAATATTATTTTTATTTAAGAAATGAATGCCACTGGTGTCTTTTATTTGAAATTTGATTTCTCAGGTGTTTATAGTATTAAGCTTTGCTTGTTCCAGATTCAGTGTTTAAGTAAAACTTAAGTTTGTTCCCATATGAAAAGGTTCATTATTATATCTAGAAAGAAGGGAAAACATGCTTTTTTTCAATAAATATGAAATCTGGCCCGCGACTTTGTCCCAGTTTTTAATTTTGGCCCACTGTGTATTTGAGTTTTACACCCCTGGTCTAAGGTATCAAACGAGCCCCAAACCATCACTCTGCGGCCAGATATGGAGGAGATGTAGATGGATCCCTTTAAGGGTTGTTTCTCCTGACTTTTTTCCCCATAGAGTTCTATAGGAAAATGAGTCAGGGGAAATAACCCTTGAAGTGATCCTGTCAATAAAAAGCCAATTCAAAATATGCTGCAGCTGCAGAGACCCAACAATTAATTTTTATAAAACTGGAATGCCAACCGCACACTGCAAAAACTCATCAGTATTCACCGTACACGCAGTTTATTTAAGCTCACGTACTGACAAACGAGTGCAAAAACAAGAAGTTCTCAAGGCCACAAAATAAAAGACTCATGGGTGTTTCAATGTCGTTCAGACATTCATCAGAGCTGAAGGGTGCAGCAGTCACAAGCACTTAAAAAGTGGGTTAATTTGGGTGTGTTGGCTTCAGCTGGAAGATTGCTACCCACCAGAAGAGCAAAATGCAAAACACCTGGGCTGCCATCGACAAATATTGTTTCATTACATAAGTTATTCTTGGGTTGGGTTAACAAACCAAATGATATTACACGCCAAGGACATAGGAACCAGGAGGCCGCTGAAGAGGAGTAAATATATCACACCTCAGAAAGAAATGATGTTTATATATGTAGATGTACATACAGACGGGTGACAAATTAAAGGAAAAACCAACATAAAGTGTCTTAGTAAGGTGTTGGGCCACCACGAGCCACCAGAACAGCTTCAATGCGCCAATAGATTCTACCTTTAGTCTAGCATAGATTCCCCTCGTGCCCTGTGGATGGGGCATTGTCATCCTGGAAGAGACCACCCCCATCAGGATAGAAATGTTTTATCATAGGATAAAGGTGATCACTCAGAATAACTTTGTATTGATTTGCAGTGACCCTTCCCTCTAAGGGGACAAGTGGACCCAAACCATGCCAGGAAAATGCCCCCCACAGCATAACAGAGCCACCGGACCCCCTCACTGTTTTTATTTGTCACCCATCTGTATGTGTATGCAATGCACATGTCATTTACAGTTTGCATATGCCAAGATGAAGTGTAATTCAGAAAAGTATAAACCCCACATATTCTGTTGCTCAGGCATATTCCGTTAGCATTAGGCACACAAATTGCTCAAAATTACCCTTATTCTATACTTTAAAATGCATATCCCTATGAAAATCCAAAAATTTAGCCTGATGGCAATTAAAATTTTAAATATGAAAAAATGAGGTGTTATAAACTGTTCTGATTTATGTCTTGTTGCAGCAGTTCTGGAAACTTGTCCTCTTCAGTAGCTAAGCCTCGGGCCACCAGGGTCTCCTCTGGCAAGAAGCTTGCTGCCTCCCTGGACAGCAACTCCCTTCAAGGTACGGCCATTTGGCTCATTGCACATTACTGAATGATTTAGGTTTACTACCTCAATCCAGCTTTTACTAACTCAATCTTTACACCGTGACATCAGACCTCCAGTAACATAAGCAGGCACTCAAGAGTGAGCTTCCGTGTGTATTAGAGCGTGGACACATGGTTGAGCAGACTGAAGGATGTTCCCTTTATGTTGGCTCTTGAATGCAGGCTACTAGGTCATGGGTGGGGTACAGGTGTTTGTTTCTAAAAAACTGAATCTTGTTGAAGAGTTCTGAAGAGTGTGTGTTGTATTGCAGCATTGTCATTCGGAGACAAAGCCACCGCAGACGTGAGCGTTGTTGGCCAGCGGGTCACGTACTCCAATGGGCCAATCGAGCCTGAGGGGGACCGAGTGAGGGAGGTTTCTCCGCCCCCTGCCAGACTTTCAGGGCGGGAGCCAGTCAGAGCTGTGAGACCCACCAGGGGTGAGTTGTGGAATTCATGGAGGCTGGTCTGTGAGGGGATGGAACAGAATAGCTACGCAGGTGCTCTTCTAATCAGTGGGTTGCTCATGTTGTCATTTCCAGGATCACAGTCGAATAGCAGTAGACTTTCTCCAGCCAGTGGCATGTCGGAGGGTGTCATCGGTAAAGGTCAGTTATTTCTCCCCCTGTTGGCTCCTGACGGTCTTGCTGTGTGAAATGACTTGGTTCAAAGTCCCATGTCAAGTGCTCTGCCCTGAAGTTCATCACAACCTGGTTCATTGCTCTGTTTGACATAGCAACCAGGCGCCAACTGTCTGACCCATTGTTCTACTAAAGTTAGAGGCCTCAAGTTGCCAAGTAGCAACAATCACAGCAAAGTCCCGTCTACAGTGTTTCTTATCCAGACACTTCAGATCTGCCTCTGCCATGCGCTGGAAATGTGGGATAGCAGTAGGAGATATAATAGGATATTTGGTAATATTTGGTAATTCTTGTCAATTTAAATGCATTTTATAATGCTTTTTCATAAGCAACACCGTTTGGGTGGCCAAAGGAAATATCTTTTCTAGAATGTCTTTGAGCTTAATTGGAGGTATGACCTAAACCTGTGCTCATTGTTACCTAGCTGTGGGAACAAAATCCCCCTCTGTTTTGTAAATTAAGGAGGTGAACAATATTGTTGGACACAGGATGGGCACAATCTGTAACTTGGGTAAGTCCAGATTCAGCCATGATGGCATCTGACGTGCTCCATTTTTTCTCACAGGAGTTTTCGGCTCCTCCACTCCCCTTTCCAGCTCCCCGGTTGTGGCCATGCCACAGGAGCAGAGCGATGCGGTGTCCAGGACGTCCAGCGAGCTCCCAGAGGGCGTGTATGGTCATGCCGTTTCTGCCTGCCACCACGACGCCAACGATATCCCCGACACCGAGGAGCCAGGGGTGAGCAGCGCATATAATCGACTTTCCCTGCATGCCCCGAGGAACAGGAAGCGCAAAGGAGTAATTTCCGTGGGCTTTTAAGTGGTTTTAAAAGGTTTGTGATTTCTTGCCGTGCAGGAGAAGGTGAAGCTGTCCAAGTCAGCCAGGGACAAGATGCGGCAGCGCCGTCTGGAGCAGCAGGAGATCAATGAGCCGGCGGAGTTCCAGCAGGTGGAGAAAGTGCACCACGGCCTACGTCAGACGGTGTCCGAATCCAGCATTGATGAGCTGGACACATTTAAAGGTCAGAGGTCATGCCCTCTCGGTCCCTGTTGTGCTATTGTTGTTTATAGTGTGTGTATTTTGTTTCACCTCATTTTAGTATGCTGGATTTGTAGGTTGACAGTAATTGTATTAGGAAAAGTAGTTATTTGACTGCTAATCTCCCAAACAGACTGGCAGCTGAATGGGAGTGAGGTGATGAAGCTTCCGGCTGGGTCCCCCCCAGGGAATTCACCATCCTGCTCCACCAGCCCCCAGGGTACCCAGAGTCCCATCAAGTCTTTCAGCCCTCATCACCAACCTAGCCCCCCCACTCTGCCCCCTCAGTGCAAAACCACACTCCGGCGTGTAAGGAGAGCCCCCAGCCTCAACAAGACCCGCCCATCACTCTCCAACAGCTCCGGTTAGTGTTGTTCTTACAAAAACATTTTCAGCTTTTTCAATGGTTTTTAAAAATATTATTATGAGCATTATTCATTTGGCAGACTTATCCAAGCTAGTATGGCAAGTGGATATCACAGAACACCAATAACAGTAAACGTACAGCCAAAAGGATAATACATTTGAACAGTGTTAAAATTAAAGCATGCTGGTTTCAAAACATTGGGCCAAACTATTGTTCCTACGTTGTGATTTGGAGAAAGGTCTTGTGCTAATTTTTCACATGGAAAATTATTGGCAGGGTTTCTCTAGATACTGCTTGGGTAATTATTGCCAAGTGTGTCCCCCATCTTGGAGGACCAGAATTATTGCCAAGTGTGTCCCCCATCTTGGAGGACCAGATGATATCTGATTTTCCATATAACCAAATCCTTAAATAATTTGATTTAGTAATAAATTGAATATAAATGCATCAGATTTTATTGGCTAAGAGTTACTCTTAGAATTGTCTATGAATAACTTTTATATTGATGAACTGAGAACTGGAACGCCTTTTTACTGGTTGGTAAAAAGGCATTCCAGTTTTCAGCTCCTACAACTACTGTCACGTATTGATTTAATGTCTCTTGGTGACCGTGTTGTGCCCCTCCCTTGGCAGATGAGTTGTACCTTGGGCAGAGAAAGGATGACCAGGACCAGCCAGAGTTGCGGCCCTTCTCCAATCCCGAGCTAGCACTGACCCAGGGTTTCACACTGCTGAGCTCTAGCGATTGGTACACACACCTCTTTACACTTTTTTTGCCCTTCTGACTGTGAAATACCTAAACATTTCATCTAACATTAACCACAATGTGTGTTCATTTAGTCATTTACTTTCTTTATTTGATCAAGGGAGAAAAAGATAGAGGGAATGACCTTTTTCCGCTGCCTGGTGCAGTACCATTCGGACCTTCTCAGCACAAGACTTCCGGACGTCTGCCGTGCCCTCATCCCAGAGGTGCCCCCCCCCCCTTGCATTCCTCCAACTACTTTATGGAAAACAACAACAAAAATCCAATTAAATTATAGAAAACACTATTCTCAGCCTGGAGATCTACCTTTGATCTCAAAAGTCTGTGAAATCAAAGGTGTGCCTCCATGCACCATCATGGCTATCATTTCAACACTAAAGTCACATTATGCTAACGATGGATTGTACCAAGGCTAATAGCCTGGGGTTTACTTTTTGTCTCAATGCAATTGGCAGCAGTATAGTAAAATAATGATTAATCACAAAAACTACGTTTTAAGTGAAATGTTTACGTTTGCCAAAATCCTCAAAAGACAGGAAATTAAATTGATCAGCCCGAATACTAACATCAGCCTGCTGTCCCATCAAAGTGTATCAGCACATGGCATTGACAGTCCTGTCTATTGTACTTCAAACACTCACCACTGGACAGAATGCTTAAGATTCAAACATTCTCTCAAATTAATTATTATGTAGGTGCTCTGTAGCCTACACTATTGGCAATTGTGGATATTAAAGCTGGCGGTAATAGACTTACAGATTTTATAAAGCATGGTTCATTTCCAGTATGTGTCCTACTTGGGACCACATAACTGTGTTGGTACGTAGCATACCATTTTTAAACTAGTGGAGGTAATTGATAGATCCTGAATTAGAGTGTTTCCACCTTTATGGAGAGCAGGCTGATGTTAGCCTTCGGGCTGATCAATTTAATTTCCTGTCTTTTGAGGATTTTGGCAAACGTAAACATTTCACTTAAAACATAGTTTTTGTGATTCATTTCCTTAGTTTTTACACCGGGAGATTCAATTAATACTTCATATTGTCATACACGTAACACTCACAGGGAATTATGACCATATGAAATTCAAAACATCCTAAATCAAGTATTAGATCGTGCAGTTGCGTATCAAATATTTAAATTGTATTTTCTATAACACTGCATTGAGTAGGCTATAGCACCATGAGAAATATTCCATCTAAGCACACTGCTGTATAAGCCCCCATTCATGTTGTATCGTTTTACAGCAGTTTCTAATGTACGGAAAACACATCCTCCATTTCAGCATAACTACTGGTCTCCATACATTTTTGAGAGTGCAGACTGGCATGTGAATCTTTCGTAGCTAATGACGTGACCCGATCAGCGATTAATTTATTGATATAACTTAGGCTACCGTATACAGGCTAAAACCAACCTCTATAAAATGAACAGCATTTAAGTACCATGATAACCAGTCAGTAGGTATGTTTTACATTAGTTCTCTAGGTAACGTTATTGGGCTACAACCCTTTTACAACAGGCTAGCTAACGTTTGAATATCTGTGTGCCTATCATAATGGTCTCCCATTGTTCTCTCGTTCGTTTAGAACTTTAGAACGATGGAATTATTCTACCATTGAGAAGCTATCCAGATTTGAAGGTTATTCAAATTCTCATTCAAATTTAATAAAGTCTACATGAAAGTATGAAAATCACGCAGGTTTTACGATGACCGATAGAATGAGCGTGTCGGGGTACGTTAGATTTGTTGGTTATGTTAGCGCAAAAAAGGTTGTAATTTTTTTATGCTAATTTTTAGGGGGTACCTGTAACTTTGTATTGGCTTAAAGGGTAACAAAGCACGCTGGTTTAGCTAGACCCCGTCCTCTTTTGTAATTAGAAAAATACCAAAGTTCAGGCATGATAAGGTAATAATATAGGGGCTGAGCTCCAGGTATCAAACCACACCCCAGCACTTCTTTTCACTATTAGCCTTTTGCTCGCAGTGTCTGGCTGCTTTGTCTCTCTCTTGGGCTTATATTGAAGCAGTCAGCAAACAACAAATCACACGCTGTACAAATAGTTACCCAATACCATGCCATGTAGGCTACTCATTTTACACAGGCTGTAGGCAATCACACAACCTGCAAGATATCAACAATATTTGTTTCCATTTCAATGGGTGCACATGTGGTCACTGCGCTGAACTCTCCAAGAGAGAATGTCTGTTGTAGGGACGTTGCAAAGGTAAACGTGTAGCATGCATATACTACATCTCTTTGCTCAACTTGCCAAAACAAACTACCAAAAAACAAGGGATTATCAAGCTAACTATAAAAGAAACTAAGCTTCTTCGAGCTAAGAATAGGCTACTATAATTTACTAGAATATTCAAAAATGCTAAACTGTAAGTCTATATCGCTTGCTCTCCCTTTCTCATATCTCCGCGCAGAATCGCAGATCAACCGTCGAGATTCGCTTTTATAGCTGGGGTGTAGCCAGCCCTCATTCCAAAACTTCAGGGCGTAGCTGTAATGAAGTTTCTGGCCAATGACAGACTGGACGTGCAGTACCCAATGTTTTACCACTAGAGCCAGATCCTTTGGTTTTACACTGTTTTGCGCTGACTGCAGTAAAATGTCAAGATTTGGACCAGAATCAATCAGTAACACTTAAAAATAAGTGGTTTTAGTACTTTGTTACCCTTTAACGTAACGTAGCTATACCAAAAACAGTATTTGGCGAGCCCATGGCGATAGTAGTCAACTTGTAAAATGGCATTGAGATTGGTTATGAAACGGAGTTAGTTTTCCCTGATGTTTCATGCAGATATCTCTTGTTGTTAGGTGGCTAGAAAAAAAAACTTTGCAATGTAGCTACAGATTTATCACTATAGCAATGTAACAACTACAGCAGCACAATATGTTTTGCATATTTGAAGGGTAAGCTATATTTCATCAGTAGCTAACAGCAGTAATGAATGCGCAGGTGCGATTAAGCCTCAGCACATCCTGGCTTGATGGTAAAATGGAAAATAAGCTATTGAGCCCTAATTAAATGACCTGATTTACCCACTATGAGTTTTTGTAGAGAAAAGCCCACACAGTTGGTTGGAAAGGCTTGTATTGGCTCTTCCCTTTTACAGTTTTATCTGGGGTCTTTGTGCTCAGACTCAGAAATTAAGGTAATGTCAGCTCTTTGCTGTGCTTACATGTGTGTTTGTCCCCAGGTTATGAACTTGCGCTCAGGTGTATCTCGGGTGGCGGTGGCTACTCTGGGAAACATGTACTCCCAAATTCAGAGGGGGATGGATCAGGAACTGGAGGGGACGGCCACGGCGCTACTGCATAAAGCGAGCGTGTCTAACGCCTTCATACGACAGGACGTGGATGCTGCCCTCGACAGCATGGTGCAAAACTGCACGCCCACCCGCGTCATGAACGCTTTGCTCACTGGTGGCGTCAGGTGAGGTGCCTATTCAAAAATGGCAGGGGCATTAAGTGGCTTCACAGTCAGTGATCCCTACAGCAGCTTCCTGTAACCAAAATGAAGATCTCAGTTTGGAGTAAAGTTTAGGGGCCTGGACATGGCATAATATAACATGCTGCAATAAACCTGTTTGTTCCAGTTGTACATGAGGTATTTTGATCTGTACTGTTGAAATGACCGTTGGTATGCAGGCATCTGAATTCCATGGTAAGGAAGTGTACCGCTCAACACCTGTCTGGCCTGATGGAGAAGATTGGCGCTGGCCGGCTGCTGTCTGGCTCCATGGACCTCACTGACCGTATTCTGCCTGCCATCGCCCGACTGGCACAGGACTCCTCCCAGGAAGCCAGGTACATTCTGTCATATGATTGACGGATGCATGTTTTAATCTTTACCTTTAGTATTGTAAGCAAAACTTTTTCATTTTCATTCTGATCTCTTTCTCAGATACTATGGACGTCAGATGCTGCTGCTTTTGGCATCTCACCAGGATTTTGACAAAATGGTGAAGAAGTACATCCCAGCCAAAGATCTTCCAGCCCTCAAAGACTTGGTCTTCACTCTTAAGACAAAGGTACATTGATGGTATTTTTCTGTTTAATGTTTCAAAACTGAGCAATGTAAACAGACAACATCTAATAAATCCTTCGTTCTGCAGGTATTGGGTCGGAAGTTTCAGCTGTATGGTTTTGAAGTGGTGCATTGTGGGTGATCTGTAATGAAGGTGGGTGTTGTATCCTTGGCAGGGATTGGGTGAAATGCCTCAGGACACCCCCTCAGCAAGGGGCCGACGTTCTCTCCCTGGCAGTGGGACAAGCCGAGCCTCATCTCTTCCTCGGGAGCCTCTCAGCCTTGTCAACAGGTGGGTTTCCCAGAACACCTTGGTTGCATAGGGGGATTGCTGTGGTTCTGGAAACATGATCTCATAATCTTTTGTTCATGTGCATACATTTTTTGTTGTTGATTGAACTGTCATTTTCTGTCTGAGTAGAGAGTCTTGTGAGTACAGCTACAGAGCTCAGACGCACAATATCGCAGAGAGGACAGAATACATCAAGCAAGTGAAGGTGTATATGGGGTCCAAGGACTTTCGGGAGCGTATCAAAGCCATTGACCTGGTGGTTGCTGAGTGCAAGACTAAGCCAGACATGGTCGTTGCCTGCATGTTCCCGGTAAGTCAGCTCAGCAATGTACAGTATTAGCTGTAGCTCTGGATTTAGTGACCAGAAGAATGTGTGTATGAATGCATGTGCAAGTACTGGCATACTCTTGCCTTGAGCAGGTGTATATGGTCTAAAAACAGTATGTCCAAATGGATGGAAATGGAAACAATCAAATGGATACAGGCCTGACAAAGTAGTATGTTCTGTCTGAGATGGTGCTCCTCCCATTTTTCTGTCTTCTTGACCAGGTATTTGATGCCATGAAAGCAAGACTTCAAGAGTCAAACAGTAAAGTTAACCTGCATGCTCTGGAAGCCCTACAGAGGATCATCCCTGCGCTAAAAGAGAACTTAGCCCAGGTGTTAAACATCTTAGTTCCTGCCATCGTGGACAACCACCTCAACTCAAAGAACAATGCCATCTACAGCGCTGCTGTTAGTGCCCTGGATACCCTCATCCAGAACATAGGTGAGTTTGTCCTCCTTGAGCTTTTGATGATCATCATTGGGGCTGTCATGTTTTACAGAAATTTAGTTTGATCGATTATCTCATAATAGAGAAATTTGTTCAAATTTTCTACTGTCAAAGTTTTACATTTTTAAAAATTGTGTAAATGTATAATTATTCTGGCCCAGTTTTAATTTCTCATGAATCGTGTAGCTAAATACCTTAAATGCGCTAGGCTATAACTAAGAAATAATGACGACGGTATCTTGAAGTTTTATTAAGCAATATAAAACCAGGGAAGTCAATGCCAATGATGCTGTTCATGGCAATAAAATGACACTGTAGATCAACTTTCACTCAAATTAAATAAAAGATGATAACACATGAGTCCATCATTAATTCACAACAGTGGCACAGCTTGGGGGTGTCTCTGGTGTAGCCTGTAAGAGCACCGTCCACATGCTCATTGTGAGCTGCGACATGGACGGACATTGAATGCGACATTGAATGCGCCCGCACTACCTTTCTCACATGTATTTCCCTCTCTCTCGTTCCCATTCTTCTTGTCTCTCTCCACTGTGCTGTCCAATAAAGCTGAAAAAAACACTGGCGCAGCTTACTTATACTGAACTGACAAATCTTCTTTGGAGGGGAAAAAGTGTTTGTCGGGTTAGCAGGGCAGTTGCTGCTTGTATATCATGCAGACAACTTTCTTCTTGGTTATTATTTTGTCTCCAATGGCATAGAACCCATAATATTTCCAAATGGTGCTGCTGTGGTGTGATGGAGTTACAATTCCCCTTGGCTCCTCCATTTCAAATGTATAGCCTACAGGCGACGTGGATAGAGTGACCCATACCTGAACTTTATTTAGGCTACCTAACTGTATGCCCTCCAGACAAAACAATAACATGGCTTCTTTGATATTGAGTGGTACCATGAGCGCAACACAGATGAAAGCAGAGCACTACTTGGCTCCTTATGTCGACACTAGGCAACAGGATTACAAATTACAAATTCATAATTACATATTCCAAAAAAATTTTTATTTGAGATTCAAACGAGTTTGATTATTGAGCAAAATGTGACGCACCTAATTGTCAGACTTTTAAACTCTTCTTTCTCTTGCAGATAATGCCCTACTGCTCCAGATTTTTGTCACAAAGGCTCAACTTCTCAGCGGAAGGGCCAAGGTGAACCTTGTAGATAAGGTTGCAGGTATGTCTGTCAATGCTCAGTGAAAAACCAGAACTTCTGAGTTTTTAAAATATACAGAAAATTTCAACTTATCCAATTCAACTGAATACTGAATTTTCCGATCTGATCATTTAATAAACAATAACATCACAAAGACTTGATTTGTTCACCTGTTATATACCAGAGCCTATTAACAACTCAAACTACCATATCTAGACTTGTTTTGACATTGTTTCACATGTCTGGTTTGTCTTTCAGAACTGGTGATGGCGGTGTACCCCCACAAGCCTCAGGCGGTAGAGCAGAAAGTGCTGCCCTTGCTATGGTACCTTCTAAGTACCTCCAGCAACAGCGGCACTATCCTTGGCAGAGGTGGCAGCGTGCGGGGGGCTACTGCCACCTTATGCCAAGCCCTGCATGACCAAATGGGGACCAGGCTCACAGAGTGCGCTGCCTCCCAGTCCCACAGTGTCACCAAGAGTCTCAACCAGCTGTTGAAGGCCTCAGCTCCCCTGATTGCATGTTCGGACCGACAATAAGAATCCCAAAACCCCATGAAGGAAAAAACCCCACTGATCTTACTTGAAGACAGAGAAGTGCTACATTTCTCATCGTGCCTGCACTTTGTTTTGTTATTACCTATAGAGAGAATGAATGCCCAATGTGAACGGGATAAGATATTACCCTGGAGTCAACAACTCTGTCAGCAAGGTATACAGATTTCAAGCCCCCATCAACCTGCTCTTTTTGCACTTTTGAAAAGTGGTACATTGTGTTGATGATTGTTTCGAAAATTATTATTGATATGTTGTATGATTGTTGATGTTATTCTTGTTTGGAACCTATAGACATGATTTTTCCAGAAACACCACCAAGGAATGTACTATTGTAATGCACAAATACGTAAGGAGATAAGGGATGTATATTTTTGCTATGGTGTCTTTTTCATGTTATGTCATGTGATATATCCAAGATGTGTCTTATACAGTTTTTTTTTTTTTTCCCAAGTGAGTCTAAATTTGTGATGAGAACAAATGACTATTGTAATAGTTAAGACTTGTATTTGCACAGTATTAGCTTAATCCGTATGCTGTTATGTTGCAGTATATCTTTAATCTTTATTTCAAGTTGTATATAAAGAGGTATTGTAAGTTGGAACTGTCTTACAGTTTTGCATGACCAAATTAATTGACAGGGAACATGAAATATGAATATTTTTATTTTGATATATTTTAATGTACACAGATGCCTATATCAAATTATGGATGGAAAACCATTTTTATAATGGGTGGTGGAATAGACAAAATATTTAGCTTTACACCAGCAGTTTATACAGAAAGATTTAAACCCATATCTGTAATTCTCAATATAGTGCCAGTCCTCACATTGTCTTTCATAGAATTTCCACTGCTAAATTGTACTGTACTAGTTTCTAAATGGAAAAGAGAGAATGTTATATATAATAAATAAATTGTTTTATTTCTGTATAGAGCTTCTGCCTCAATCTTTCCATTTTTACAATGATTGTGTTGTGAAGGTGCTAGTAACTGCAGTTGAAATGCTTTTTATACCAATCAGTACAGCCTTTCACATTGTAATTTTGTACAGAGTGCAATTGCATGTTTACACTGATAGTGAAAGTATTGTACACAGGGTATGAAATTAACTTGTTGACCCACTGACCAGAGTGGCTTTATTATAAAAATCACCAGCCATTTTCAACATTTTACGAGCGACATTACCTTTTACAATATAACACACCCTGGTTGGTTACCGCCCAAAGTGGCTGCTCGAATAAAAATCTTATCATCCACAATCAAACATATACCAGCATTTGGCTGGTGGCTGTTGTTAATTTCACACCCTGATTGTACATGGATTACATTGAAATGAACGCCCTTTTTCAAGTCCTGCGACAGTTGCTTTAATTCGGTGTCAAACTAAAGCGATTTTAATAGTGAAACAACACTATCCCGCCATGCCACTATCACAGAGCTGTTGGCGTCCTCGCCGTCCTGTGTGTGCTTATGTGGCAGTGTAAATAAATCTTCATTCAGATAGACATGACATAGTTGTGCCCAATCAAAGCTTGTTGCATGAGTTTGTAATTTTTTCGTCAAGATGAGGAGGCTTACACACTGTATTTGTGTACAAATCTGCTTAGAATTTTTTTTCAATTTCGGTAGTCCGTATCATATGTGGGCTTTATTTGGAAATGCAGGAGAATTGTGGTTGAGGTCAAAATCCAAAGATTATCGTCCTGGCTCGCCACTCGATCAACAGCGCTTCTCCATGACCCGCCCATAGAGCATTGGAGTTCAGTAGACACGCCCTCACGCAATTTGTGCGCATGCGCATTACACGGTTGCCCTCGAGTGGAGAACTTGTTAGCAGAGAATGTGGGGAGAGGAACGACAGTTCTTTCCGAAGAGTTCTTTACAATAATAAAATTATTTCAGTTTAAAGTGTGCTTTGATGGACGAATCTGGTAAGTTACAATAACTTTGTGTACGTTTTAAATGGCCAATTTGAAGTACAGTGCAGCTACTTGGTTGGGTTTCGGATTAGTTTCTGTAATGGCACGCGCTGAAGCTGAGGTCTGTTTGGAACGGCTAGGAGTACTGTACAAGTGTTATGTAGGCCCAATGTGTGGCGTTTGTTAAATGAACGTAAGAAGCTAACGCTGGCTATAAAAACAAATATTCAATAAATTCTAATGTTTGGACAGATGCAGCTTTTTGTTCAAATGATGGCCTAAATTAAAATACGATGGCTTTGACAAACTATGTGTGACTGGCACGTTAGGTCTAGCAAGCTAGTATGCTAGCTAACTTAGCGAACAGTAATGTAGGCCATTCGAACGTTATGATTGTCCTAACGTAGCATTTCCAGTTAGCTAACGTTAACTAATTACACAGCTCAGGTAAACTTATTTCCTTGCCACAAGAACATTGTCTAAAATTTGAACTGCCCTCTTCTTTGAATCGATACTTAATACGCCAGCTCACGCGAGGTAACGCTGACGTTTAAGTTATTGACAATCTTAGTAACGTTAAATGTATTTCATAACGTTACGCTGGCTAATCTATATTCCGTACGTTAACGTTCGCTCGCTAATTTTGGATAAATATCAATTTAGTGCGGACAGCTAATTAACTACTCGTTTGCAGTGAAATTTGATGATAGCGAGGGAGTTTTAACCATTTTAATAATTGCTGCATTTTTTTAGAAATTTTGACGTAGAGTATGAAAAACACATAGCAAGCTGGCGCTATCCATGTGGTTTCTGTCATGACGAAATTGTCTCGTCTCATGTTTAACTAACGTAGCTAACGTTAATAAAATGGCGAATATTTGCCACATAATTTGCCCTGGTTAACGAAGTCGTGCAATAAACCGATTATTGATGAGAGCTAGCAACGTAAGCTGGTGGAGGGGGATAAGTGCACTGAATCGGACGAAAGAGATGGCATTTAACAGTTAACAGAAATATTTGCAACTTTATTCCAGTCTTTTTGAAACCGTCAGTGTAACCTACGCACGTCGTTGACTTGGTCAACTGGCAAACTACAAAGTGACTTTTTTTTTTGTTTGCCTTTTTGCCAGGTTAGTGACAACTTGGGCTCCCGCCAGAGATAGTTACACTTCCGCTAACGTTGTCTATCATGGACATTGTGAGAGAACCGGTTTCACTTTTCAGAAGTATGTTTATACATTTGTTTAAATGTATTTGCATTTAAATTATGAATTCTGAGGCGGCTGTGGTTTTTTCAAGCAATAGTTCACTTTGTTAATTTTTGATATTATTTATGTTTTATTGTACGTGGTCTCAGGTTGCATGTGCTATTGGAAATGCTTCCAAACCAATGTAAAATTAAACGTAACTTATCAGGTTGACACGAGTACAACCTCGGATTGACGCATAATGTTGCTTGCTGCACAAGTTGCTTTGTAGTTACTTGGTGTGTTTTCTTGCTTTAAACCCTGAACAGTAATGCAGGTCGTAAAACTTCTGTAAGTCTCTAAAATATCCATCACACATAAAAACTGTCTGGGCCAATCAATACTATACTAAAACTGACATAACAAAACCTCCAGAAAGTGAGCTATCCTTCTAACCCCGAGTTGTTCTGTGTGGATCAGGCTAATTAAGTGACTTTGTGTCATGTGGTGGGGTTTTTTTTGTCACACTTATCTAACAGCTGTTACCATGTCTCCTCTCCAGAGGAACAAATGCTCAGTTTAGGTTGTGCCCTTAAAAGATGGTAAAGAGATTAGCTGCTAACTTCTCAGGTTATACTAAAACACTGAAAGCTCACTTGTCTCTCTGAAGTGCAGCTGTGCCTAATGGAGAGCAGTGGGAAGTCTATAAATACATTGCTCTTCTCACACATTCCAGAGGAAAGGAGCAACTGTTGCTGTCCTGTGGGGCGGGGGGGTTAGTAAATGTGCCGTGTGTAATCCTCCCCTCTCCCCCTCCAGATCAGCCCCTTGCATATCAAACTGAAGATCCTATCACTGGTATGCTGAACTCAGAACCCATGGGTATCTGCAGCTCTCCAGGCTCAGAAGGCACGGGTGATGACTGCCAGCCTGACTCTCCTATCTTGGCCCAAGATCCCACCCCTGCCCAGGGCCCAGGCTTTGAATCAGTCACAGCTCTGCAGGACGGAGGGCAAGACGTAATGGAGCAGTCTGAACAGGGCCTTGAGGGCCAGTCAGAGCCGTTGGTTCCGGATCATTCTGAGTCAGAGCCACTTCAGCAGGAGCCAGCTCAGCAGCTGGAGTTATCTGAACAGGGTAGCCCAACCAACATGGAGCTGGAGGATATATCCAAGGATGGTGTGGAAACGGAATCTTCCAGTCTGGAGGCACCTTTTCCTGCAGAGTTTGACAAGTACACAAAAGTGGTGGAGGATAACCCTGAAGACTTCAATGGGTGGACTTACCTGCTGCAGTATGTGGAACAAGAGGTACGAGCTCAAGCTAAATATTGTCTGGACTCTTGGAGCTAATTACATGGGTCATAACACCCTCACCAAACAAGCAGGGAATTAATTGTACTTGTGCCTTTTTTTATGTTACAGAATCACATTGTAGCAGCCCGTACAGCCTTTGACTCCTTCTTTGCATGCTATCCCTATTGCTACGGCTACTGGAAGAAGTATGCAGACATGGAGAGGAAGCTTGGGGACATAAAGCTGGCAGAAGAGGTAAGCTGAGGACTTGGGGAAAGGAGGCCCTTTCCCAGTACACACTGGAGAACTAGATGAACCATCCAACTGGAATCTTTCAGCCAAAGTCTGTCGTGTTAAATTATTACTTTTACATTTTAGGCATTTATTAGATGCACACTTGTGTAAATCTTTTTAATCCAAGCAATTCAAGTTATGTACCTTGCTCAAGGGTCCGACATCTGTAGTCAATCTTATAACCTTGCTGTTACCCTTCTTTTTTTTTGAGTTTCAAGTTTAACTCAAAGTGCAGAAAAAAACAAATTTCAATACTTAACAGAAATTAAATTCAGACTTTAACAATTTAAATGGATTAAAAAAAGGGTTTTAACACTTTCTCGCAGTGAATAACCAAGTAAAAGGGAATGTTTCAAAATGACGACCTGTTTAAGGTGCAAATATTTCTAGAATTAAGATATTGTACGCACTTGCACTTCCAAAACCTGTCTGAGCTGAAGTCATAATGTTCCAAGTTGTATTATTTAAGCGACAAGGATTAGATAAGTTTGTTTGAACCATTTTCTAAATTTTTCAGTTGCATAATATTGAAATGTTCATTGGATTGTTCATCTAGTTCAGAGTGGGCTTTTATTTTTTTCCGGATTCTTTTTTTATTTTATTTTTCTTTATTTTTTTAAAAATAAAGCCTTTGGGCTTTTTCTAAACTTTTTCTCCTTTCTTGACAGGTGACAAGTGTTTGCTTGTCATGCTTAGTAGTGCCTAGAAAACACCATTTAAACCCAAGGCAGTATTTTATTAATTGTCAAATACCATCGTGGAGATTCCAGTTACTTGTACCTTTTGCCACATTTTTTTTGCATTTTTGGTCAGACACTGTCAGTTATTCTCTAATGGGTATGTACCATATGGTCTGTACCACCCCCCAAAGCCTTATCCTCAGCCTGGTCAGAATGCAGGACCCTCCAATCTGAAGAAACCAAGACAACCCCCTGCTCCCCTTGGAGAACACTTTGTACTTTTGCAACCCTCCACGTAAATGGTAATGGCAGATTATTTCGCCCACAATTCCAAGTTGACATTCATTTAGTATTATATTTGTGGTAAAGGATGAGCGGTAAATACAATTCCAGTGTTGGCTCTCCACTGGAGGTATGTTGGAGGAGAATTGGAGTCAGTGTACCCTCTTCTCTCTTTGTCACCATCCCCTCTCATAGGTGTACCGCCGTGGCCTGCAAGCCATCCCCCTCAGTGTGGACCTGTGGGTGCCCTTCATCACCTTCCTGAAGGAGACCGCCGACCCCAGCGACACCGATTCAGAGACAACATTACGAACGTAAGGATTTGTTTTCAGGGATTGTGGCTGAGTTTCACTTAATCTTGTGGGAAGCAAGCCATTACATCAAGGGGAACGTATGTAAAATAACTTTAAAAGTCCTCACTCAATTAATTTTAAATAAACCTCCAAAATCTGAAGTGAATCAATCTCAAGCATCATGTGTTGGCATAGACTTATGTGCTGGCATAGACTACTCCATAATATTAGTTGCTATGGAAATTACTGAAATGTCTAAGGTGTTTATTCCTCAATTTGACTTCAATGAAACTTTAAAGAGATTTTAACTTACTGACTAATAAATACTGCTGGGCCCTTCATGACATCTATCGGGTGCAGTATGGGACTGTGGAATAACAGTTGCTTCATTGTGTACTTGTACCATGCAGCACGTATGAGAACGCGGTATTGGCAGCAGGGACAGACTTCCGCTCTGACCGTCTATGGGAGGCCTACATTAACTGGGAGACGGAGGTGGGAAACTTGGCCAATGTCACTGCAATCTATGACCGTCTTCTTGCCATCCCCACCCAGCTCTACAACCACCATCTCCAGAGGTGAGGCAGTCTGCAATTAAGAACGGTTTGGGAGGTGACTCTTCACATATCTATGAAGGAGTGTTTGGCTAAATCCTTTGGCCTAAGCATTTGGCATAAGGTCACCCTGGGAGGGAGGGTTCAAGTCCCTGGGATTATCCATCTCATTGTCCAAGAGGGATTCCTCTGGATGATGGAGACCCTATGGTCAGTCTAGACATGGTGTACTTCTGATGAACTTACTGCAAACTTTACGGGTCAGGTCATGACCTGTGGAGTGAAGGGAGTGGGGACTGGCAACACGTGCTTCAGTTCCTGCCTATTTCCACTAGCTGACTGAACAGATGGTTTTATGGCAAGCAGATGAAGAAATGGGGGATAACAATCATTTTTAAAAAGCAGCAGATATTGTTCTCCATGTTAGGATTCAGAACATCAGGCTCTCACTTCTAATGATGAGTTAAAATCTGCTACCTCCTAAAGATGTGTATTGTGTTGTAGGTTCAGAGAACATGTGCAGAACAACCTGCCCAAGCACTTCCTGTCACTAGAGGAGTTTGTCCAGCTTCGGAAGGAGCTGGCCGCAGCTAATGAACATGGCAGTGAAGACGCTCCAGTGGACGGTGACATTGAGGACCTTCCACCTGGTACAGAGGACCTTGCTGACCCTGCCAAGGTGCTAACCAAGCTTCAGTAATGATATTAACTCTGTTTTCTATCTGTTCAAAGGCAGCAACTATGGCATTAAAAACTACTGTTGTCAGCAGGTTGATTGTGTAGCACTACGCAAGTCCACATGCGTGGCAAAAAGAGTTGAGCTGCAATTTTATGTCAACGGCGCAAATACATACCTAAAATAGGTACACTTTTGTGCCATTATGTCATAAAATTGCCATGCACCCATACTTTTGCGCACCACTTATGTCAATCCCTGCATTCATAATAATTTATAGTGAGCATAGAAATCATTTTTACCCCTCCTTGTTTACATGGTTTCCCTCTGCACCCTCAGCTGGTAACTGAGATTGAGAACATGCGCCACAGAGTGATGGAGTCTCGCCAGGAGGTGTTTAATCTCAATGAGCACGAAGTCAGCAAGCGCTGGACATTTGAAGAAGGGGTGAGTTCAGATATGGTCACTCCTTGCAGGACTACCAATATGGGTGTTTTAACTGTTCCATCATTGTACTTCAGAAGGCTTTGTTGAGTCATCTCTAGCCTTCCTGTTAGAATTTGCCTTTTTATCTGCACTCCAGATTAAGCGCCCATACTTCCACGTTAAATCACTGGAGAAGACCCAGCTGAACAACTGGAAGGAATATCTGGACTTTGAGGTGGAGAACGGGACCCTGGAGCGCGTGGTTGTGCTGTTTGAGCGATGCCTGGTGGCATGCGCCCTCTACGAGGAACTATGGATCAAGGTAAATGTGCCCCTCCCTCTTCCAGCCCCCATCACCAATTCAACTCCTCAGTGACTTTCTGCACTATTTACTTGTAATGTTGATATGTGACTGTATCTGTTGTATTAGGGGATGGCCTGCTTGCCACCAGATTTGACTGCAGCATTTGCCAACTACGTTGCATCTCTTCGTCCTACCTTACAGAAACTAATCTTAATGGTTCGATGAAGGTGCTGATGGGTTTAAAAGAATTCTAAATGTTCTGTCAATGTATTTTCTTGCTAAAACTGAAAACGGGGGTGTATTCATGCTTCTGTTCTCTTTGTGACCCTTATCTCTGACCCCTCCTCCCCACTCCCAAAGTATGCAAGGTATATGGAAAACCACAGTACTGAAGGCGTGCGGCATGTTTACAAGAGGGCGTGTTTGACTCACCTTCCCAAGAAACCAACTGTTCACCTACTGTGGGCTGCATTTGAGGAGCAGCAGGGTAAGTCTGAATCTGGGTCTCACTTGCTGCAGCTGACTTTGCTGTGCAGTTGCTCTGGCTTTACCTGCTCCGTGCTGCAAATTTGTATTGCACAGGCTAACTGTCTCTTCAGGGGTCCTGTATTTTGACCAAGCAGGACCCGCAGGTCTGGTTATTTTTTTTTTTACCCCCATTTTCTCCCCAATTTGGAGTGCCCAATGGCATACAACTGCGCTCATGCTGCAATCTCACCAGATGATATGGGAGAGTATGGACAAGCATGCATTCCTTCAAAGTATGTGATGTCACCAGTTGCTTCAGGGGCCCATCCCCTATGCTAAACGGGACAAGCTACCCAGCAGCCCCACATGGGTTTGGTTTTGAATTGGAGAATGGAGAATTCTACATTCCATGCAAATATAGTACTGTGCATGTACTAAAACCAGTCTCATCCAGAATGGAATATGACCCATCACCATGCACCAAGAAAGTATTCAAGCTAGTTGGCTAACAGGATAACACCAACCACTCAATCTGACTTAGTGTATAGCCAAGCCTCTTTTCAAAACAAGACAGCAGAAGTGCGAACTTGGCTAACAGCAGCAGTTCTAACTAATGTTCCTTTGGTTGAAGTGCCCCCCCCCCAGCTCTCCCCTTTTTTCTGTGTATCGTAGATATTTTACCATACTTTATAAAATGTGGGAACTTACTTGACATTTAAAAACAAAAAACCAGTGGGAGGGTATCAAAAGTGGAGAAGCCAGTGGTACCCTGGTTTCTGGTGCCCCTGCTGTAATGCCACTATGGTTGTATGACTCAGGTAATGTTGAGGAGGCCCGTGGTATCCTGAGGAACCTTGAGGAGACTGTGCCCGGCCTGGCCATGGTACGGTTGCGCAGGGTCAATTTGGAGCGTCGGCACGGCAACCTGGAAGAATCCGCCTCTCTACTGCAGGATGCCATTGCAAATGGAAAGAACATCAGCGAGTCTTCATTCTACTCCATCAAGTTGGCAAGGCACCTCTTTAAGGTGCAGAAGAGCTTGCAGAAGGCCAGGAAAGTGCTGTTGGAGGCCATTGAGAAGGATAAGGTTAGATTGAATTAACTGTTAATAATTTAGCACATGCTGATAAGATTGTTTGGTCTTCCATTGTTTATACTTCAAACTTGGTAGAAATTAAATTTGAGTAAATATTCCTTAAAACTTAAACCTATATTCATTTTAATTGCCAAAATGTAGCTTTAGAAGGGACTAGGTTGTCTGTTAACAAAAATGACTAGAATTTGTAATGATTTTAACTTGAATAAGTGAATGCCAAACTCAAAACATGTCTTGAATTATATTTAGGAATTCAAAATTAACAAAATCTAGCAGTTTAGGATGCACTCGGTCCTCTAATCATCGATTGACTGTTGGAACACACTGCAATGTATTGGTATTAAGCCTATATAATCTTTAATAATTATTTTATATTTATTTAGATTGAAAGCAGTGCCAGTCGCTTGATGCTCGGTTTCAAATATTAAAATACCTGCTACCTTGCATATCTCTATCCGTTTATTTGTCAAATTACTGTATTGGCAAATATCTACATTCAGGCAAAAATGATAACCCAAATTCAAAATAATTCCTTTTTCCATGTACAGTTTGTTTTTCAATTGGGAAAATGAAGCACTTGCGATTCAGAAGTGTAACTTGATGGAATTTGCGTATTTAAGTGTTTTGATGCAATGTGTACCATCTATTCTTTAGCTTAAACCACTTTATTCTCTTCAGACGAGCCCCAAGCTGTACCTGAACCTGCTGGAGTTGGAGTACAGTAATGATGTGAAGCAGAGTGAGGAGCAGATCCTGTCCTGCTTTGACAAGGCTCTGAGCAGCCCTCTGCCCCTTGAATCGCGCCTCACCTTCTCGCAGCGGAAGGTGGAGTTCCTCGAGGACTTCGGGAGCGATATCAACGTGTATGTCTCCATATTTGTTCTGCAAACATGCTACAGTAGCAGTGGGCCCCAGCCCTGTTCTTGGAGATCTACCATCCTGTAGGTTTTCACTCCGTCCCTAACAAAGCACCCCTCATTCAACAGCTAGATATCACATTGAGCTGCTAATTAGTAGAATCTTGGTTGCTAAATTAGGGTTCAAATGAAAACCTACAGGGCTGTACATCTCCAGGAACAGAGTTGGGGACCACTATCCTATTGCAGTTCTCAGGAAATGACCCCATTCCTTGGTTTCCTCTTTCGCCCTCTCAGGCTTGTGACTACATATGAGGAGCACCAGAAGCTCCTGAAAGAGCAGGAATCAACCAAAAGAAAAGCAGAAAATGGGTAAGATATGTTATGAATGAATATTTATGTAACATCAGTGAAAACACAAAATGTTTTAAACATTTTGTGCTCATTGATGATGTTGGCAATGTACCTTTTTAAAATAAATAGGTAAATAAATGCTTTATTTAACAGATTTATAGCCATTTTAGACCCTCCCATTAAATGTGCACTTCATACTGGACAGTCAAGAGATCATGGCATGAAATTAACTTTTTCACCCACTGGCCAGAGTGGATTCTAAAAGTCATCTGCTATTCTCCAACATTTCACCAGCCACATTTAACTTTTACAATATAACACAACCTTGGTTACCTGCCAAAGTGGCTGCTAGAGTAGAATATCATACCAGTCACAATCAATCTGTTCATTTTACACCCTGGTCAAGACACTTTTACATCCCATGGGAGACCTCTTGTGTGTTGTAGCTGTCATGTGTTGAAACTTATCTGGTTTTTCTCCCAATGTGCAGCTCACTGGAACCTGATCCAAAGAAACAGCGCACAGAAGACCATGCGATGACTACAGGATCCATGATGCCCGACATGCAGACCAACCACTCTGCCTACAATTACAATTGGTACCAGGTGAGTTAAACACTGGCAGCACTGCAGCATTTCTGTGGAACGCAAGCATTTGCAACTGAGTTGGTGGCTTGTTAATTAATCTTGCTCACTAGTTTTCAGTGGTAAGTCCATAATTAATCCAAACGTGGTTCAAAGTATGTTGCTCTTTGCTAATCCGAGGGAAAATAGCTACGCGATTGATTATTCCCTTGAACGTTTTAAACGCTGATTGTGCATTCATTATACTGTGTGCCATTTAATAACAAAGGAATCCTGGCTTGCCTTTGTCATTTCTATTTGATGTGCTTTTATGACTGTTCCTTGGCATCATTTGCGTCCTTAACCATTTCCCATCCACCCTTTTCAGCAATACAACTACCAGAACCCATGGGGTTATGGACAGTACTACCCCCCACCTCCAACATGATGGAACTCTACACAAGAAGAATATCTGCTTAAAAACCATATTTGTACCCTGCCCACCAAACAGCACCTTGTCATCCTGTTGGTTGATCTCCACCCCCCCCCCCCCCCCCTTTTATACAAAGAGCTTCACAAATAAGTTGAATATTGTCTCGCATAACAATTAAAATTCTGGGATTTTCTTTTAAAAAATGAAGAAAACGTGTCACTTGATTTGTTTATTGCTGGGGCCTGGTAATATTTGGTAAAGTTTTGTGAATTAAAAAACCTGCATCCCTTCTATTTTCTGTTTTCTTTGATGTGAACCTCTTAACTTTTTTAAATTATTCAAATCTTCAAGCAAAGTTTGCTTGTCAAGAGAGGTTGAAATGAGAAGATCTTTTATGACTTCATATATTTCATAATAAAGGATTAATGCAATGTTATTCTGTACTATTGTGTTATTGATTCAGATGGCAGATGTGCCCTCCAAGTTGCAGGTTGACCTAACTTTCCTCAGAAAGCATATCAAATGTATAAATATAAAATTAGAAAGTGCATTTCCATGCCTCGAATGTACTATATGCATTTATGATCTGTGTTCGGTTGTGAGTAGTTGGGTTATTAGAAATGATGGCAGATGGCACTACTGTGTTAATAGTATTGGTATCAATGCATGCAGTGCCAACTGGAAAAGACTAAAGGTAATGTGAAGTTTCGTATAAATGCGTGTTCTTTATAGAGTTTGCAATTGTCAAATATACCTGGATTTAGGGGTTTGTGTTGAGATGGCACTACATTTGGCAAGAAACCAAATGACACATGGTAAGCTGAACAAACATGGAAAACGACATGGATAGCATTGCTTTGGAATGACTAGTTTCTGTGAAACATATTGGTGAAAGTCTGCTCGTAACTTGGCATCATTTTGGTACGGAGATAGATTTTAAAAATCTAGATATAGAGTGCATGTGAGAGTCTTGGGTTTATGTTGAAAACGTTTTTGTTGAGGGTAATACAGCTACATGGGCTACAACTGACGTTTTACTTGGACACCTCCATACGCCCCTTTCCGTATTGTTGACGTTTGATATCCATATTTAACTACAGGCTAAACATAACAGCCACGTTTACATAATACTTAACTGAGAGGTCACTTATTTTTTAAGCGTAATACGTGTGAGGATTTCCTTTATCTCGGATGGATAATTCGATTGTTAGCTTTTGGGGTTGACAATAATGGCGAATTAAAAACGAGGCTCTGCTTTCGTGGCTTAAATTGACCAATTTCCGAAAAAAATATTTCTAACATTTTTAAACTAGTGACACTTCCGTAAACAGAAAATCGAAAAGCTGTAGAATGTGTGACGTAACATCACACTTGCCGTCATTCTACGATCCCACATGCCCGGGTATAAAGTTCATTTGGAATTGGTAGCTGTTAAAGCGGGTCTGAAGAAGTAGCAAGTAGCGACGGATTTTCAAGATTTTCTAAACCAATATTTTGCAACGTGACACGTCGTGTCAACGGTTTTGGTAAGTAAAACTGTTCGGTTACTTGTACCGAGCGATTTAGTTGGCTCGCTAAGTCACTCATTTGCATTAGCTACTTTGAAATCAGATCGTCTGGTGAGAACATTAGGACAACTAGAAAGGTAACCATGAAACGAAAGAGCTAACACACGTACGACTTATTAGGTAACATTTGAACGCATCAATTTACCATTTAAAATCTAACACTGCGCAATTTAATCTAATTTCAAGCATCTTTTTTCCGCCACTTTGTGTTGGAACGTGAACTGCAACATGGCGGCGTGACGCATTTTCGCTGGCTAGTTCCAAAGTATTTGTTCCTGTGAACATATTATGACCGAAGGCGTCTGGAAGCAGAAAGCAAAACAAACAATTTCGGCATTTGAATCTAAACTCAATGGTGTCCACTGAATGCACAATAAGCTTAAGACAATTGCACTACCTAACGTTAACTTGTTCCACGTGTGCTTGTCAGTGAATCGAGAGTTGGCAATTCAAGTTAGGCCATCAAAGCGCACACGAAAGCTGTTAATACAGTCTGGTTACATAGTCCCAATACTCGATTACATAGTAATAAATGTCTCGATGCAAACCGCAATGTCAGGTACTTTGTATTCTGTACATGCAAATACTTGTACTCGAAACGTTCAGACAGTTTTGCACACTTCCGGGAAGGAGAGGAGTGGTATTGGGACGCAGCCATGGACTATTCGGCTGCGTTCGAATCCAATTTAACACACTCCCTTCCCTTGCGGTCTTCCTCGAAGGAGCTATCTTGTGACGCAATTTGCTACGTGCAGCAAGCAAACTTAAAAGATGCTATACAAGGGAGGATTGACGTGAAACGAACAAAAACGGAGCCGAACCGCTCTCGTAACATTTTGGAAGTGCAACACCATAGAGTTGAAATGTGACCGCCACATTGTTCTGTGGTGATCGCCCACTTTTTCCATGTGGAGCATTGCATTGTGGTATTCCCTTCTTACTGGAAGCTTGCATTTTATACCCTTGGTGGAAGGGAGGATAAACGAGGGAGCGAGGGAATACAATTACTCCCTCCCCTTTCTTAAATTGGATCCGAATCACACTTGGTGTGGCTGACATATTTCATCCTGGCATTTTGGGGATTCCCCCCTTGAAGAAAGGATAAATTTCGGATCCAAACGCAGCCCCGATGCTTCCCAATTGTCGAAAAATGCACACTCCCTTCCTCCACTACCACTTCCTCTACTCCGTGCCCTGGAAACGGATCTTTGGGTTTTAATCTAATGTTGCTGTTTACATCTTAATTACGTATTAATGGTTACATATTAATTAATGTCTCGATGCAAACCGCAATGTCAGGTACATTGTATACTGTACATGTAAATATTGTACTCAAAACGTTCAGGCAGTTTTGCATACTTCCGGAGAGGAGTGGTAGTGGGGGAGTGGAGGAAAGGAGGTGGCGACTGACGAGTGAAGAATATTGGGACGCACCCTACATTGGCATCGCAGTGGGTTTGATACAAGGGCCAGCTATTCTGATATGGGCACTGTCGCAGTTGGTGATGCTCGCAGGAATCTTGTTTGTTATCAGTATGTATTCAAATGTCCCTTATATTTCTTTCACAGGACAAAGATGCAGTTGTTTTTGCACGCGCAGAATACACATGTCTTGGAGGTGACGGGACAGGAGACCGTTCAAGACATCAAGGTGAGGATAAAAGAACTGGGAAAAGTTGATATAGCAATTCATTAACCAGGCACCATTTTACATTTAAAAAAAAAAAGAGATATTAGAGGTTGCTTGCCATAATATTAATACAATCTTACAGAAATTGATTGCCGTTTTACAGAATACACAACGCCCTGTGTTTTGTAATAATTTGATATCCGCTGTAGTCTACTCTGGAAACAAGTTGCAGATAATTTCGACTACTTGCCTGCGAAGTGCTCATCAGTGAGGTGACCAGCTTGATTTATGAATGCTCATATTGAATGTACCCAACTAGCTTTTTCACTGTCATGCAGGTTCACATCCAAGCCCTGGAAGGGTTGTGTGTGGCAGATCAGGTACTGTTGCTGAATGGCACCCCCTTGGAGGATGACGCCTCCCTGCACCATTGCGGGATCACTGCGCACTGCACTCTGGATGTGGTGGCTAGGATGCTGGGAGGTCAGTTCCACATGTTTTCAGTACTAGCTGTCATAGCTTTAGCTAAGTTGAAATTTTACTTAATTAATTATTATGTGTTCTCTACCAGGTAAGGTCCATGGGTCCCTAGCTCGTGCTGGAAAAGTACGAGGACAGACACCGAAGGTTAGTAAGCAGGTTTGAATGAACTGGGACAAATTTAGCTTTATCAGACTACCTCGGATTTTCAGTAAAGCATGTTCTGCTTACCATTGCATTTAAACACGAACCTTGTGGTTTTCTTATTTTAACTTCTCATCTAGGTGGACAAACAGGAGAAGAAGAAGAAGAAGACAGGCCGTGCTAAGCGTCGTATCCAGTATAATCGCCGATTTGTCAACGTGGTGCCCACGTTTGGCAAGAAGAAGGGCCCCAATTCCAACTCATAAACCTCTTGGGTCATGGAGCACAGGGCTGACATTCCATGATGCAATGGTTTTCTGCTAAATTTGTTGGGGACATAATGGTTGCTGATAAGTCACTACATAAATTTCCAGTTTGTCAAAATGGTGTGCTAATTGTGAATTTGGGCTCTTGCAGCATTATTTCCAACTGTATTTTCTAACCATTTAATTAAAAATGCATAATATGGAGAAGAATGTATATGTTGTAACTTTTTGAAAAATTGAAAAACTGGTACGCAACTGGCGCTTTTCCCCCATTGGATTTTTTGTCCGCATAAGAGGACGTGATCAGGCATGCGCAGTAGTGTTTTCAGTTAGCTTAGCAACTAAAGTTACATAACGCTTAGTGGCGCGCATCTGACCGGCGCTAGCCAGATTTAAAGTTGGTTTTCGTTGGACAGTCAAAACCATAACGGGTTGTAAGTAGTAGTCAGTGTTAGGGAGTAGTGAACTACATGTAATTAAACTAGTAGTTTAAATACATTTTGCAGTAGCTTGCTGGTAGTTCCACTACATTCATATTTGCATAGTGATTCAAGTAGTTAAATGACTTTTTTGCCATTTTTTTGTATAGCTAACTAATGAAACTACAAAAAAATTTGGGCGGTAAAGGAAATTTTTTGATTTTTAAAAATGTATTTTACCATTGCTTTTTTTACTGTAATTGAACCCCCTTTGACCAGCCCTGCCCCCTTTTTCTTTCATCCTGACCACTGTGAAGGCATGCATTCATCAGGCAGCCACCACCACACACTTGACCTTTGTGTAGTGCATGTGCAAAAGGGCGGGCGTTGCTCAGTGCTCAAACAGCGACAGCGTCATAATAGATAAACCTCCCAAATCTCAGCCTGAGGAAGAATCACCATGGCCATACTTAAGAAAATATATGACGCTGACTAGCTTCACCGACAAAACTTACGTTTTTACTTGTGAGCTATGCAAGCTGAGAGTAAATACACTCTACTGCAAAAATGTCAAACACAAATCTAAAAACACATATAAAGATGAGTGTATTAACATTGACTTTGCTAGCCAATTTAGCTAAGTTTAGATAAGTTAGCCACATTCTATAACAAAACCAAAGCTGACATTCCTTGCACTTTCCCATGAATAGTGGGGCATTTAATATTTTTGGTTTATGTTTGACCTGTGAACAAGTGGGCACTTTTTGCAATAAACTCAATTGACAATGTACATGTGATACGAAATTAGAACAAAATATAATACAAAAAAGTCACGCCAGCAAAAAATACCACTCAATTTGATAATTTTTTTTTACAAAGTAGTTTGAACTACTTTTTCTAGTTAACCAAACTAGATTTCTCCCTAGGGTAGCGTTGCTGTAGTTCAACTTCTTCCAGTGTGAAGTAGTTGGTAGCTTGCAGAGCTATGCTTTCAAAGTAGCTTCCCCAACACTGACAGTAGTACTGTGTCCTGACAACCAAGGCATATATAATCTAAAAAGAAAAGGGAGACTTTTGATTTCTGTCTGATAATGACCCGTTTAGCGAACTGTTTTGTAAAAACTCCATTGACCGCCAGTCATTCAATGACTGCCTGTTGTCTAATAAATTGCGGATATTCTAGTACCGAAGTTGGACGTCTTGCTCCGCGTACCCTCTTTAGTTTCTTTTATAACTGACGTCATGTATATATTAACATGTGACCACTACACGTGATTGAAAAGAAGAAAGTCGTCCAATCGTGAGTGCAATATGACGTTTTTGAACTTTGACTCTTCTTACGTACCCGAACAGCGCCACTTTGAACAACACCAGTCACTGCCCATGTACCAGTACCCTCAAGTAAAGTTCATGTAATTCATGTTACTTAACCTTTTGGTCTTTGCATTATAGTGAATGTTGTTTTCTTAAGACATTGTTTTTAAATCCCGTGGGTAAGAAGTATAAATATTTTCAGAAAATGCTAAGTTGTGTCATTGAAGTAACAGTTAGTTTCGCTAGCGAATGTTGACTATTTGTGGCAGACTAATTCGCGGATTAGGTGATTAGCAGAGAGTAACATTACAGAAAAACTGATTCGTATCGAAATGTAAACTTCGGTGGCAAAGGTTGCCCAGTCATTTAGCTATCCAGTTTTTAAAATGAATGAACTGAAACGTTATTACAACAACTCTAGTTAGCTAGTCAATGCTAGCTAAGGACCAGTGATCTTTATTTCAGTTCTTCGTGTCATGAAGCAACAGTGGCCTCGCTTCAACTAAAATGAGCGGTCAGAGGACTTTATTTCAGACGTGGGGAGCTGCGGTTCCAAGGGCGACGGGGAATTTAAATGATACCGGGAAGAAAACCACCGGGAAGCGAAAACCAACTTCGAAAACTGTTACAGGGAAAACTAAGAAGGCAAACGACATAGCCTTGCCGCCCCGCAATTCACTGTTTGGTGGAACTGGCCATGGCACCCCAGCCCATTGCGAGGTGGAAAGTGTAGATGTAGATGAAGATGATGATCTGATGTTGGTAGCAGTTTATGAAGCTGAAAAGTCTTTGCAGAATGTGTCCAGTACTACCGACGACGACACAAACGCTAAACGAAACTCATTTCTAACGTGTCCGATATCGACAACTTCGAGCGGCACCTGCTCAACAGAGCTACCTGGTTTTGACAGGTCATCAGCCGAGGTATGGATTTACCCCACAAACTACCCTATCAGGGACTACCAGCTGAAAATATCGGAAAAGGCACTGTTTCGGAACACCTTGGTGTGCTTGCCCACTGGACTTGGGAAGACCTTCATTGCCTCTGTCGTAATGTATAATTTCTACCGCTGGTACCCAGCAGGGAAAATTGTGTTCATGGCTCCGACAAAACCACTGGTGGCGCAACAGATAGAAGCATGCTACAAGGTGATGGGAATCCCGCAAGGACACATGGCAGAGTTGACAGGTATAGTCGCGAATCCACATGCAAAATTTCAACGCGCAGCCATGTCAGTTTATGACTCAGTGTTTGACATTTAGAGTCGGTGTCATGCCCAGTTTCACAACATCTATTAATTGAATGTTTTGATGTTCTCAAAAAAAAAAATTTTTAAAAAAAAAATAAATGCATTAATGTGCAAGAAAAATATAAGCTACCGTAAGTATCGAGACATGGGCGTATACATTTTCAAAGAGCAGGAACCAGTTAATCAGTGAATACATTTTAGGTTACCCTCTTCCAACAAAATGTATCTTCATACGTTCAAACATAGAATCAAAATATGTATAAAATAAATATTAATACATAACTGAATGCATTATTGTCTGTCGAGCGCTGAACAAAGAAGAGTGGTGTCTGTCTATCCACACACACTGGTTAGCTCTCAGTTTAGCAACCCTTGGGACTATTGGCTGAATTTGACCGTCTCAATCAGGCAGCATCCAGGCGCAGGCCAGACGGGAGCTGTGGAAGTCGCAACGCGTTTTCTTCTTAACCCCGCAAGTGATGGTGAACGACCTGTCTCGAGAGACATGTCCTGCTTCACAAGTCAAATGTGTTGTGATCGACGAGGCCCACAAAGCCCTGGGGAACCATGCCTACTGCCAGGTACACACAACTTTACTAGCACATTCGTCAGCCAGGTTCTAAACTCTAAGGTTATGTGCAGCCATCATATGTAAATTTCTTGGATTAGGGGCTGTGTTTTACAGGTCACTTTGCAAAGTACATTCTGCCAAAGGCACTGTACTGAATGCTTCTTCAAACGAGGCTCACTGTTATTGATGGTATTCTTATATTGGCACGGTCGGGTAGCACTCGTTGAATTAACACATGGCCCTTTTATCCAGGTGATACGGGAGCTGGGAAATAAGACTCAGCAGTTTCGCATCCTTGCGCTGAGTGCCACTCCAGGAGGAGACATAACGGTGGGTGATGCTGCACATCGAAGATAATTTGCTTGTTTTCCAGGTGAGCGTTGTTACAACTCCTTTTTGCTCCCTGTAGGCAGTGCAGAATGTCATCACCAACCTCCTCATCGCCCATATAGAGTTACGCTCTGAGGAGTGCCCAGACATCCAGGCCCACTCGCACCAGCGTAGCCTGGATAAGGTGGTAGTACCTCTGGGGGACATGCTCTCGGGCTACCAGGCCCGCTACCTACAGGTAGGCTCAAGAGAATCTTAGGCAAGGCTGTGCATTCATTTGCCTTCTGGGTGAAGTTTTTTTTTTTTAACACTCTGGTGCTTAAACTATAGTTCATTTTGTTTTAGTTGTGTCTTTTTCAAAGACTCAATCTTAATAAATCAAGCATTTTTTTTGTCAAACTGGTTGAGATTAGCATCACAGTTTGGCTTGCTGACCTGCTTAAGAGTTTGGTGGAATTGGTGTTGTTGCTACCATCTTGTGGTTGAAATAGGAAAGTATAAACAAAGTTAGACCAGTTCAAGACTGCTACCAACCACTGCTGTGTTTTTGTGTCATTTGAAAGACAGTTGGCCTTGCTTCTCCCTGCAAATTGTATGAGTCTGAATGAAGGAATGAAACTTAAGTAATAATAGTAATGGCAATAGTCTGATACCTGAGATAATGATTTGATGGTTGAAAGTGGGACGTTCTGGACAGCTGGAGGCTTATGGATTGGGTCCAGCAGGACACAACTGTACCCATGAGGGTAGTGGTGCTCACTTGAAAATTCTGTTTGTTATGGCTGAGGTCTTAGAGGGTTAACTGGAGCCATTTAAGTCACAACTGTGGATGGACACCACTGAATGAGGGCCTTTACTTGTGCCTTACCAATGGGCGCTGTATAAATTGGTCACACTGTTTTGAAAGTTTTTTTTTGTTGTTGAACAAACCTGTTTAAACATTCCAAGACATGAGAGGATTATTCCTGTTGAGTGGTTTTGTAAGCGTTTATAGGTGGCAATATACAGTAAAAAAGAAAAAAAAAATACACGCTACAGTAGTAGTAGTTACAGTACGACAGGGACATACAGTACCGCAGATGGTTCTCAAGTGATCGGTTTACATTTTATTACTTTCTTTCCAAAGAAAACAAACAAACGTCAGCAAAGTAATCAAGGAATCCACAGTAGCTCTTGTTTAACTTCATTTTTAAACATCTTGTACAACACTTTTACAAAACACTGAAAGAACGAGCAAACGAAACACCTGAATAAGAGGCTCTTGGATTTCCAGCCTCCATTCACCTTAACTGACCTGAGCTACCCCTCCACATCCAATACCTGAGTACGGTCTACTCCTGTGCTCACATTTAATATTTCTACACTACAGTGACCTGTTTGGAAATCCAGCCGTCTTTAAAATAACTAGGTCCCAATGTGGGAAGGTGAAGAGACCATCATGTTAATCAGCAACTCGCATTACTCACTTTTGACTAACTGACATGAAAAATAGCAATGCTTCAAAAGACCAACAATTACCTCTTAAGATACATGTGAGGGATTATTACGATTTCCCCTCTTAATGATTCTTACAGCTGTACAGTTACCTTTACTCAGGGAGTCTGAAAATGTATACAGCTGAGAAGGAACCACGGTCTATTGTTATAGCATTGTTTGGTGATTCTGAGTACCTAAAAAATGTCTGTTGTTGTTATAGCATTGTTTGGTGATTCTGAGTACTTTAAAAATGACTGTTGTTACAGCATTGTTTGGTGATTCTGAGTACTTTAAAAATGTCTGTTGTTACAGCATTGTTTGGTGATTCTGAGTACTTAAAAATGTCTGTTGTTGTTATTGCATTGTTTGGTGATTCTGAGTACTTCAAAATGTCTGTTGTTATTGCATTGTTTGGTGATTCTGAGTACTTCAAAATGTCTGTTGTTATTGCATTGTTTGGTGATTCTGAGTACTTTAAAAATGTATGTTAACCATTTAAAATTGAAGGACATAAAGGGTCATGAGGAGCACAGAGAAGAAAGATTTAGGGAATTCAATTTTCAATGTCAACAGTACATTGGCACCCTCAGTGGAATCACCTGGAATCCCCAGACTTCTTTCTTTTACAAACCTAAATGTATATCTGGCTTCTGTGCAATGGTTGGGTTTGGGTTACAGTAGTGTGACTTGACATAATGTTTTACATCAAAATAGTTTCAATTTAAAACATTTCTCGAACGTTAGTTTCTTTATAAAAATCATTTTGGAGAAAAAAATACGTAGTGTTGAAAAACCGTGCTCAAGTTTTAGTTTTGATCCCTGCAGCATACTGACCTATGTGGAAAATAAGTTTTGAACAAAAAAAGCAATTTACTGTACTTTAAATTTAGTATGCCCATTTCTTGTTTTCCAGTATTGCTAGTTTCTCAATCTACAAAGAGTGCCAGGTAGTTTTGAAATGGTGTGCACTCAATGAACATTGACTCAATATCTGGGACATCGCAGAGCTAGTGAGGTATATGGCTTCAAGAATGAGGTATGCATTTCTTCCTGGAAGGAACACGGTGACAACTG
This sequence comes from Ilyophis sp. 1 JC-2022, assembly GCA_022702515.1. Taxonomy (NCBI): domain Eukaryota; kingdom Metazoa; phylum Chordata; class Actinopteri; order Anguilliformes; family Synaphobranchidae; genus Ilyophis; species Ilyophis sp. 1 JC-2022. The sequence continues at coordinate 31,624,981 of CM040406.1, read as the reverse complement.
GAATGAAAGCAATGTGTTGATTGGCATACAGGAAACCGGTTCTGTGATTCAAAAATCGTTTTTCCTTCCTCCACTCACACTAATACATTCAGTCTGTTGGCTTTTCTTAATTTGTGTGTGTTTCTGTTAGCCGTTTATTTATTATGAGTTTCAGATGTTTTAGTTTGGTTGATGAGGGTTGCAGCAGGCACAAGCATTTCAATAGATACTGATTCACCTGAGTGCCTTGTGTTCCTAATCTAAGGAGCATATCAGAAGCAGCAACTGTAAACCAATGTTCATGGGAGAAACTCTGAAGCAACGTTTGAATGTCTGGTGTCTGAGGGTGATTGATTGTTTGGTGTGAAATTAACACGCAGACCAGTATTCCAGCTCTGAAGTGGATAGTTATCGCGGCAGCAAGAATCATTATCGCCTATCTTTCAAAAATGGAATTAAGAACAACAACCGCCTTTTCCTACTGCATGAGGTCCGGAATGATATGTCAAAGGGGTGCAGACAGGAGTCTCAAAGAGCTTCGGCTGGCTTCCGAAGAATTGGCTTGCACAGAACTGGAATTGCGGCCCTCCCAAGGCCCTTGTGGTGGCGGGGCTCGAGTCATGATGCAAAAGGATGGATGGGATAGGGGAGGGGAGTGGGGAGAGGTGGTGGCAGGGCACTTAGGACCGCTCGATAAACCAGATCTCATTTTGCCGGTTGGTAGCAGCGGGGTTGGTGTACCCGGCCACGATGAAGGAGTCGTTCATGCAGATTTCGGGTGAATCCAGAACCTCAGCCAGTCTGTTGATCTGGTATAAAATGGTTTCTTCGTTTGTCGGCCCAGTGAAAGCCCTGGGAAAATGGAAGGATGAAATTAATGGTAGCAATCTATCATGAGCATGCTTAGATAAGGTTCAAAATCCTATCCTACTATAATCTTCAAACGCTGTCTGCTACTTAAAGCCGATCACAAGAGTCAAGTCACAAGAGTTCAGTCAAGTGGCCTACTTGTAGCAAAGGTGCCTTCATGCTAGTTACTAATTTAGTTATGAACATCTGAGTAAATTTGAATAGTCCATTTGAACATATCAAACCAATGTTTTCGCTAACGACAAGCTCTATGGGACTCCATTTGCCATTTATTCTGGACAGACGAGAACCCCATTTGAGCCCATGGCAGTAACTCCATTCCCACCTTGTGTAGACAATGTTGGCGGCCCACTCCTCGACGACTATGTCGGTGTCGTAAGGTTGCGGCGGCTGGGCTTGGAGGTAGGTGGGTAGGTGGTAGGCCACGGTCACCGCTCTGGACATGTTGTGGTGCGCATCATCCGTATGCACCACTGTCACAATGGGAATGGTCAGTCCAAGATAACTGCCTGCAGAGAGGAAGATGTGTTCTCAGAAAGTCCTATCCTAGAGCCCTCTTCTTGGTGCGTGTCAACACTATTATATATGTACACATGCCCAAGTACCATAGAAGCTAAGCTACTGTAACTTTTGTCTCCCAAAGAATGACATATTATGAAACAAAAGCTTAAAACCGTAAGTGTATTTACTCGCTAGCGAATATGCTAATGACTCAAATGCTAGGATAGCAGTGAATTAAACAATTGATAAAAATGAAAACATATCTTATTTAATTTATTTCAACATTTATTCAAGTTGTTATCATAAGATTGAAATGTATGTGTAATGTTATTGTGTTAATGATAAGATTAAATCCGGTAAACTGCTGGGATATCAGCAGCTTTTTTAAACTGATTTGCGCACAGCGCCACATACAGTGTTGGAGTATTATGACAAATCATCATGAAAGTGCCTTGGATTAGAGTGCGAGAAGTATGTATGTTTGATTGTTGCGGATGGCGTGGACGTTTGTAAAGGGGTTGGCGCACACACAGACACTCCGACCACGTTGAAGCCTTTATGGGGACTAGTACCATTCTTCTGAAAATGTGATAATCGGAGGGAGGCTCAACATTTAAAACTGGGCTGTTTTCAGGGCCTTTTCTGTCTATCTGACTGAACCGGGAGACAACGAAGAAACTTAAGCTGACAAATGCTATCAGAGGTTTTTCTAGAGAAGTTAAACATGAAGGTGCATGTATGGATACAGAGTCCAAATACAGTTTGCCCATAATAAACCTCGAAGTGCAAGTAGACACTAATCGATAGTTTATTTACTGTTTATAAATCATGTGCAAAAATAATTATGCCTGCTGTTTATTGCTTATTGTCTGCATTTGTGACAAGAGGAGCATTAGGGTGCATGTACAGAGTAGGACGGTGGCGTGCCCTCTTTCCCTTGCTAAGGGTGGTAGTGCAACTGCAGAGGAGCATTGAGAATTTGTGCAAGACACCTGTGGAGTTCTGTTGACAGATGTATCTCATGAGCTTCATGAAGCCGTAGCAGATGCTCTGCTCGTAAGTCTCCTCGCTGACCGTGATGCAGGCCCAGTAGGCCTTCTCATAGCGGCGCTTCTCAAAGAGAACCTCCCCACACTGCAAAAGGACAGACATACACATAAATCAGCTTGTCTGGACTGTTCACAGGTCCGAACTCTGTCACGTATACTTTGTATATATTTCAAGACGTTTGAGTATATAATGTGATGGTACATTAGCTACATATTCTAGAAGTCATCCCTACTAATTGATATGCAAGGTGTATTGACCAAACTTGGAAAAACAGAATTGTGACTGCCCTATGAATTCATTTTTTTTTTAAATTTTAATTTCTGTATTGGCATAAAGACTGATTTGAAGAGGGGACAAGACATTGGTCCGTAGGTTTTGAGTCAATACTTTGTGTTCATCATGTTCACACAACCTATCCGCTCATCATATTTTATTGAATTCTTTACTACGATAAAAATGTAGTAGTAGCAGTAAATAGTACTAATAATTCTTTATTATTAGTACAAGGTTTAAGTGCTTGTAAAAACACGTGTACCATATAGAGAGAGATGCATACAAGTTTAAAACTATTTATACCAAAAGATGAGCTCATCATAGCCAAGCCTCTAGGCCTCCTCCCATTCACAGGCTCTTCTCTTGCAAGGGCCTGAGCTTGAGGTAAACCTATTAGACCATGGTATTTATACCATCTAAAGGAGACTAGGTGGCTTTTCAGCGGCGTTGCCGTGCTGCGTTTAAAATAACATGGCTTCCACTCACATGAAAGCACATTTGTCGGTTTCTGTGAAGAGGAGCCACGTTCTGCATTGGTGCACTGACCTTTAACCTCTTGGCCAGCACGCTCGTTTAAACATGCTGGAACATTTACAGTGCAGTGCACACTCTGAACTCTGACTGGGTACAATTCCTGAAGCGTGTCAAATGGGATAAAGGCATGTGTTCAGTGAAGTGTGTGGTTTCGAGTCTCGATCAGTGGTATTAACCACCTTAATATGTGGAAAAGTCCCCTGTGGCGGGGAAAAATATAGCCTGCTTGAAGAGCCAATCTACTATATCCGTTTTAGTAGGTAATATGATTGAGCTGCAGCAGGTTGAGTTCAGGAGCTGTGTGTCGATGTCATCTGATGTTTTCATTACATACCTGTGCGTGCGGCTTACCTTCCCCTTGTGGGTGATTAGGGTGAAGGGAACGCTCTCCCGGTCGTGTGTGTGTGTGTGTGTGTGTGTGTGTGTGTGTGTGTGTGTGTGTGTTACCTTCTCCTTGTGGGTGATGAGGGTGAAGGGAACGCTCTCCCGTTCGTGTGTTCTTTCGTTGTTTGTGGTCAGCTGGTGGATTGGCTGAGCCATATCTGGGGAGAGAAGTTCAGATGGAAAGGGTGCTTAAGGTCCCTTAAACTTTTGTTGAAGATGCAGGGCCCCCAGGCATCAAGGTGGAAGGATTTGGAGTCAGCTGGAAAATTATGTAGGAAATCTATGGGATGGAGTTGACGTTTTAAGAAGTTCAATTTCCAGATTTGAACTACCGTTGCACTCCGTAGCATGGAGTAAGCTATGTAAGTAACCTTGTCTGAGGGAGTCTGTCAAACAAATTATTAATTCAGTAACAATTACGATAATGGGATCCAGTGTAGCAGGAAGCCTGCAGTCCAGTGTTGCCAGGGATCAGAAGGCATTCATTTAGGCCTATAACTTAGAAAATTGGGTTGTGAACTTAAAAGGTGAATTTCGATATTGCTATTATTCATATTAGGAATTATGGGTGGCATACTACACTCGATTCATCTGGCAAAAAGATGACTGCTTTGATTCAGTTTGGAAAGATTTTTTTTCTTACTTTAGTTTTCTTTCTTGCTGGGTATTATTTGGTATTCTTTGAAGTGCCAGCCCTGCTGTCATTCACAGACTGCGTCCACAATCCTTAAAGAGCTGAAAATGGTTTCCCAGTTTATCATTGATTTAGGCCTGACAGATCTGCTGCTGAACTGTTTATGAGCCACGCTTATCGCCATTCTGTGAGGATTGATATTTCCCGCAGGGAGAGGCGGAGTTTAACGTGCATCTGTCCAACTGGCCTAGAAGGTCTTGTATGCCCCAATGAGAGAGCCAGAGTGGGGTTATTTTCTGCTGCCTCCTACCGTAGCAAAGAAATTGCATCTGTGACATATGCAGTACGTGTTGGAGCGTGTTAGTACGTTGCAGTGCTTTTAGTTCAGAGACGTGCAGCTAGCTGTCAGTTCTTTTCATTCCGTAATCCATCAGCTGAGCTATGCAGCCACTGCGCTGGAGGACTGTGGACTTTGCACAGATGGAGCAGGCAGGCCGCGAGTTCCCAGTTTACCAGAGGAGTCGCTATTATGTGATGAGATGGACCCTTCCTCCCTCCCTGGGCGATGCTGTGGCGCTAGTTGTATCACCGCTTCGGAAAGGGAGCCTAGGTGCAGTGATACAACTAGCCACAGCGTCTACGTGCCTATCTGTGTCTTCTATACTTACTTTCAGCTAGGTTATATGTCTGCCAACTGTGATTTAACAGAATACAATTTCAAGTACGCCAATGAATCCATTTCCATCCTTTTTTTTGACTTAGTTAATTGGGGGGAAAAGCTTGCATGTATAACGGATAACGGGAAGTGAAGCAGGCTTTGAGAATCAAAAAGTTCCAACACAAAGTTTGGTATTCCGTTTTTTTTTATAGCGATGCCTTGCAGGTGCTGTGTGGCTGTCATTGTGGGATTACAGGGCTGTAAACAAGCTTGGTGTGAGCAGTAAACACAGAGAAGGCCAGATAAGCCTGGATAAACAAGCTTGGTGTGAGCAGTAAGCACAGAGAAGGCCAGATAAGCCTGGAGTGCACGTGGGAAAGGTTGTAAATCATTGAGTAGCATCGCTTCTTTGAAAACCAAACCGCAAACATTTGAAGTGACCGAAGAAGCTTGCAGCTTCCCAAGCTGCATCATGGCAAGCTCAGAAAAGCCGAAATCCGCAATATCTACGTGCGTACATGCGTCAAACGGTGGTTTCGAGGTCAGAGCATTTGTTTTCAGCCACTTGAAGCCTGTGAGCAGTGCTGAGTTGTACATTCATTATCAGCAGTGTTCCTATGGTGTGTGAAAGTCCAGGCAGTGGTAGGCTGGTACCTATACACAGCTTTATCTGTCTGCCCGCCCCCATTCAGTCCTTGGACCTAAAATTACCACAAGATGGAGATGTCCATTAACCTACAGTAGTGTCCAGGTAGTATACACCCTCTCCACCCCCCTCCTCTGCCCAGGACGCGGTGAGCATAAAACTGCCGGTGAGCCTCATAACCGTCATTTGTAATAAATGTATGCCTATATTTAACCCAAGGAACCTTACGGGACATGGAATAAACTGTCCTTGGTGCCCCTGACATCGGCACCAATTCTGCACTGTGGCATAATAATAAAGAGAGCAAAACATTTTGCAATATCGGCCCAGAGGTGCTGCTGCAATCCCAGTTGGGGTGACTCATCTAGCTCAAGCCAAATGAGATGGAGTGGTTTTTATTGGGCACTGCGATGAACTCACTTCTGCCTGTGTTTTGCGCTCTCGCAGTGATATGAGCCAATATATTTAGTTATTAACACAATATTACCAATGTGACTTTTCTGAGCTTAACAAGAGCTCAGTTAAATCCCTATAAATGGTGATAAAATCATGCCTGACATCTGGCTCTTCACACAGTAGGCAGAAACCTACTCATGGTTCTTTACGCAGGTTCTTTGCTAGGGCTGTCAGGTTACACTTGTCGCAAATCAAAACTGCGAGTGTGCTCTTGGGAGTGGGAGATGGGCTGTGCTGCTTGGGAACACGCTCCATCAGGGTTTACCAAACAAGGAGGAGGTAAGAGGTTTACTCTCCCGGCCCTGTGGCGTTTCAGGAAATGATTTAGCGGGTCAGCCTATCCAGGCCAAACTCTGCAACTGCATGCCTTTGATGATTGTCCTGAGTCCATACCCCAATAACACAACGATTCTGAAATGAACACGATTAAATGAATACATATTTTCTCACAGGGCCTGGCGCTTATTTTTAAATGTGGTTGCCATGGCTACCTGCAGTCAGTTTTTGGAAGCCCTAATGGACAAGATGGTAGCCGCAAAACTCTGAGGGCAAGTCAATTAATATTGTATATTCTAAAAGACCACCACAGACATTTGATTCAATAAGATATTGTTCAATCAAAAGAAGCTGAAGTGCAATGTTACAACAATAATTGCCGGGCTGGACAAAGAACAAAACTACCAAAGAAGTGAACGCAAACTCTTAACGTTTTAACTAAGCTTCTAACAATAAAAAGACTTGTCGACAACACATCATAAAGTTTTTGGAATTTTCTTTTGAGGTTTTTTCCAGTAGTATAAATGTTGAAATGACCAGATAGTTGCACTGCACTTTGGTTTAGCATTTTAATCCAAAGATCTTGACTTGCTTTGAATAGGAAAAATGTCATACTTGAACTAGGCTACATACTCAAGTCATAGCCATAGACTGTAATACGTTGATGTCGTCAGTGTGGAAACCAATACATACAGTGAAAGCAATAATTATTTGATCCCTTACTGATTTTGGAGGTTTGCCCACTTACAAAGAATGGGTGTGTGTTTTTATTTTTAGGTACATTTTTAACATGAGAGAGAGAATATCACAAAAAAAATCATCAACAATAACAACATCATATTTTTTTTATTTTTTATTATTATTTTTTTTTCGCATATAATATTTGATCCCCCCCAATCAATCATAAATCTGGCCCCCCCACAGACCAGTTTTTTTTCCATTAAGAAGAGCTCCTCTAAACTCAACAAATTAACCCAAACAAACAACTCAACTCGTTACATACATTTATGTGTATAAAAAAAAACCACCACACACAATCAATCAAATTCCAATCCACCCTCCACCTTGGGAAAAAAAAGAAGGAAGACACAGACATCACAAAAGGAAAAAAAAGACCTGCAAAACAAGGGGGGGGGGGCAGAAAAAAAAAGCAGAGCATAAGCAAGAGAAGTTAACAACACTGCTGGAGCAATTATTAAAAATAAAAAAAAAACAACAAAACACCGCAATCTCTCCCTCGGTCTGGGCCTCGCCTCTCGGTCGCCAAGATCATATCAATGGATCAGAGATCAGGTCAGAGAGTCAGCCCAGTAGGACACAGGAGGAGAGGCAGGATGACCTGAAGGCAGTTAGAGAACCAACCACAACAACCATCAAGTAACACACTACACCACACACACACTACACCCTTAGGATTGCTGCTGCGCTGCAGCAGGCACAGCAGCAAAAGAAGGCAAGGTACAGCCAGTCTGCCTGAAGTTGGATGGACCACTGGAGAGGGGAGAGGAGAGATGGTGGGAGAAGAGAGAGTGAAAAAGATGAGAATTTCCAAAATGTTGGAACAACTCGACTCGACTCGCTGGGTTGTTTGGAAGAAATGATGAAACCAAACCCAAAGAACACCATCCCCACTGCATGTGGGGGGTGGAGGAATTGGGGGGGGGAAGGGGTTTGGACGGGGACACCGGGACAGGGGGACTTCGAGGGGGTATCGAATGGGGAATGGGGGGGGCGGGTGGGGTTGGACATTGGGCTCCCTACCTCCTTGCACTGACTGACTGAAAATGAATGGGGGGGGTCTTCCAATATGACAATGACCCAAAAAATACAGCAAAGCAAAAAACAAAGAAAACAAAGCATAAAGCAGCAAAATGGACTTTAGTGTCCTAAATCCAATGATCCTTAAATGAAGCTTTTTCCAAATCTGTGAAAGAAATCGAAAATAAGAGATGGCGAGAAGATAAGGCAAGAGAATCGACAAAAAGGAGAGAGGAGAGGATCAGAAAAGATCTGCAGGAGGAAAGAAAAAAAAAAAAAAATGAAAAACAAAAACAAAAAAAAAAAAACAAAAAAAACTCAACAAAATTCTTCTCAATTGTTCTAAGGATAAAGAACTCTACATTAAAAAATTAAATAATATTGATAAAAAAAATAAAAAAATATAAAATTTTGTAAATAATTTGTTAAATTTTTTATGATGTTTTGTGATATTGGTGTTGTTTGTTATTATTTTAAAAATTCTTATGTTTAAATTTCTTTGTAAAAATGTGACTACAAAAAAACTAACAAAGTCCATTATTAAGTAATATAATTAAGTATTAGCTAGCCTCTGCGTACATAAAGCTAGTGTTTCAAGTCTTTCCCAATCAAATTAACCTTTGCTTTGAGGAATTTTATGGGTAATGTGGACATTTGTTTGTGCCATTTTCTTAAACTCGTGCTTAACTGATACATTGCATGAATTAGCCCAATGTCTGGCTTGGAGAGGTCATATTCTGGGGACAGCTGGGCAGGGCCTGGTGTAACTCCTGAGACCCATCTGTGTTCTACACTTCCATACGGCATTCCAGAAGTAGCGTGAAGTAGGTCAACCCTGCATTCCACCACTTTCCCTGGAGGATGTGTGTTTCTACACAGACTGGTTTTTGGGTGGTGGAGTGGAGGGTCTACCAGTGGAGTCGGCCTAAGTCTCTGCAGAAGTTCTGCTCTAAGTGCAGTCCTCATTCCTCAAGCCCCATGTCTATGCAATGCAGCTGGTAACTGCAGAGTGAAAATAAATAGTGGCTTACAGGAGCTTTCCAAAGATGCACATGTTAGTTTGTGCTCTCCTGAATTGACGGAAAACGTTGCAGTAATCAATAGGTTTTACATTTGCAGTTTGGCGTTCCAGATAAGAACACGTAAAATAGGGGATAGAAGGATTAAAAAATGAAACCTCCAAAAATCGTCTGACCACTGCTGCTCCCAGAGTTGACAGAAGCATGTTTTCTTTCTCAGCTTGGCAATGTAAAAATTTAAAGATGCATACAAATTATATAAAGATGTTTATTCGAAGTGCAAACAGATTATCCAAAATCACCTGAGCAAGACCAGGATTAACATTGCTAAAAGGATTTAATACAGTCTACTGCCTTTGGAGGCCTCATCCGATTAAACATTTTAATACTTGGAGAAGTAGGCTATTTGTCAATAATATTAATAAACTATCGTCTTCACAAGGTTTTGGGTGCTTTCATACCGAATTCTGTAGTTTCCTGTTTTTACCTATTTTGGTTGGTTTATAAAAGCTTTATATGGCAGCACTACAATGCGCACGAATTAAGCCACCCGTTACAAGTATGGGCACATGCAGAACATGTTAAATATATGAAAAAAAATACCCCGATGTTGCATAGGGACTTGCAATATAGCCTACTTCTCTTCGCCATCCACGCTTTAATTGTGTAAAATGTAGGCCTACTCTTAATTTAGCAATATCCTAATCTAAAGTTCATACTTATTGCGTCTCCATATTACTCATTTAATAGTTTATCAAATCAGAAGATTATATACATCTATAATCTGCAGAAAGCACTGCCTGCCCATAATCGCCCATGCATGTAGTTTACTGGCTGATATGATACGTTGTTTATATTGTTTCTAGCAAATGAATTGATGCTGAAACAAATGCACACGACACGTTTTCACACTGGAAGGGCATTTCATGTTCTCCAGTTTGTCTTGAGCTCTTCCAACTAGGCTACTGTCTACCGTTCAAGGGAGTGCACCGTCAATAACCAGCAGTGCAATCATAATCTGCGTGGTGTTTCAAATGCATTTGATCTTGAGTAAATATTAGTCGATGGCTCTATTGCACATCACCCCTACTCTTCTGCATCTGATTGCGCGTCAAATCACTGGGAATGATTCACTACTGTCTGCTTACGGATGGTGCTGAATTTACACACGGAATGTAACTCACTACCTTCGACGGACTCAATTTATGCCTTGTCATTAATTAAACTGCATAAGTACAACTGTGAAACTGTAAGCTTGAACCGCTCTCTCCCCATTGATGAAATATTTAGTTCAAATACATTTAGACTAAATTATTCAGTCATGTGGTGCCGTTGGTATGGCATACCATTTTAACAGTTTACGTTATTCACACAAACCTGACGCGCAGAAACTAATGGCACGTTTGGCTGTTCCAACTTAGACTACTGAGCGCCAGGCTTTACCTCTGGGAACTTCCACTTGATGTCCCCTCGCGACTTCCTGCCAGTAGTGAAGCAGTCTGTCGGACTCGTTTTCTTCCATAGCTTGACCCTCTTCCTCCAAACACCCGGTCCCCGAGTCTGAGAGTTGGTCTTCCGAGAATGATTCTAGGTCTTCCAGTGTGATCATCCCAATTGGGGCTCGCGAACCATCGCTTCCATAACCCTGGCTGTCGCTTCCACCATCGCCATTTAAACGACAACCTCCTGGATCCATTGTAGCCTGAGCCTCTATAGCGAAAAATATTTCTACAGAGAAAACTGTTTATGTTGATCGGACACCCAGATAAGGTGTCTTAAGATCCTTAGTTCCGCGCTAGATAGACAGCTCCACCACTTTGTCCAACTACAAATTGTCAAAAATGTTGTCTTATTCTGCTAATCACGGTAGTAACCCGACCTGTATGTGATGTGAATAATTTTCTTTAAGCTACACTGTAGTATACCCTTGCAATGATATGTGATATTTTACGTACTGCCTGCTTGGTTTGCTTGTGAATGTGTTGTTTTCTATGGATTGGGAAGTTCCGTTTATAAGAATCCATCGTGGTCACGTGATTTAGCCCCTCCCCTTCATAACACAATAGATAGAAACTATATGTGGTCAGATAACGTTGCCCCATGAATACCTGCCTCTTGCAGTTAAAATGTAAACACTATACACGTGAAAATGTACTGTATAAATTCAAGTTTGCATCAGAGAATATTAAAAACAATGATGAACATCTGGACTTTCAGGGTATTCTTCTGTATGTTATACATTGATGTTCGTTTTGATTGGTTTTGCTTTGTAGTTGGTTTGCGTGCGTTCTGTTGCGTTTTGTTGCGTTTATTTATGTCAGGGATAGATGCCAGTTGGAAATGTAATGCAACCAAGAATGGGCTGCATAGCTTTCGCTGATTTTCTTATTTTACATTATCGCCATCCGCAGGTTGCATTAACAGTTGCCTCCAAGTCAAGCGTTTCCCGACCACTTTCTCCATTTTCAACCACTGCAAAAACAGGAGAGTATTTGGAGATGAGTTGTTTGGCAGTTGAAAAACGAGAGAGAAATAAATTGACTTGACATTTTTTAATAGGTTCCCTGTTGGATAGGACTCCCTGTGAGCTCAGCGGGGTCATTCCGTGTCACTTCAACGCGATTTTGCACCCGACCCTCACAGATTGAAATTATACTTGGTGTGATTATTTGCCTATATGAGAAACCACCATAACTTTTTTTTTTGTAATTTGGCTCATTAGTTTTTACGGTACGGGTCAACGAACTTTTGACTAATTAGCATGACCTCCAAACTTGCATCTCCAAAAGTATAGCACCTACAAAGCCAAGTTTTACATCATTTTAAAGTTCTTTGGGTGAAGCACAGAGAAAATGCGTAATTCAACCTATGATCTTGAATTATGAAAATGGGTACACTTCAAATTTCATAATTTTTTTCAAATGTTAGTTATTAATGTAAGCAACAATCTTGGAAAATTTTGTGATGGGCGCTCTTAACGTTTTTCAGTTATGACATTTTTAAATTTATATACAATATATATGTACAAGTGTACCTGTACAAGCTTGCACTTTACAGCCTTAATGTGTTATGGCTCATGTTTATATGCAGCATCTTGCTAGCTGTAGATATGTTTGTGTGCTTTATATGCAGTTCAAAATAAGATGAGTAAATTCCAATCAAATCCAATAAACAACCCAAAGTCGCAAAGTGTATTGCTTGGTGGCACCCATCTTAAACTGTTTACACTGACCAGAGCAATACAACACCGGTTAGGTGTTTAATTTGGATCAGTGATCTCTTTGTCTGTTTATGAGCTGGGGGAATTTAAGCAATGTATGCCTGGAATATTCATGGGAAAATCTTAAGACCTGTTAATTTGTGCACAGTTTTACCATGAGTCAATAGTCAGGTTGCAAGTCAGAGCAGAGTACGTTCTACTATCAATTATTCAACACAGCTTTGACATTTTTTGTACAAAATGTCTAATACAAAAGAGCATGAAGACCTTCGATTGAAACATTTAAAGAGTAAAGCATGTTGTGACCTCTTTAAATGTCACTGCAAGAGAAAATGGTTGGTTTCAGAGAGGTTACTGAGAGATTTGTAGTTGAGCATTCCAGTCTCAATCTTTCTCGTGGACAAAGTCTTTGCACCGCATGTCGCAAGCAGTTGGTAAAGCTGTCACCAGAACAGAAATATATATCCACATTGGGTGAAACAAAAACATCTCCATGTTTTGATGACCTTGAAGGTCCTGGAACTTCAGGATCAGTTGTCTCACCACTGGAACGTCCTGATGTCAAAATTGGCAATTCTGGTGACGGCTTTAACAACTGCTTGCGACCTGCGGTGCAGAGACTTTGTCCACGAGAAAGATTTAGACTTTTCTCTGCACTCCCTGCTACGATTTTGGCTTTATTTTATGAAATGTAGGCCATTCAAAGAGCTTTAAAGTGATGTAAAACTTTGCTTTGTAGGTGCTATACGTTTGGAGATGCAAGTATTTAAAGTTTGGAGGTCATGCTAATTAGTCAAAAGTTTGTTGACCCGTACCGCAAAAACTAACGAGCCAAATTACAAAAAAAAATTCAGTTCTGGGGGTTTCTCACATCGGCAAATCATCACACCAAATATCATTTCAATCTGTGAAGGTCGGGTGCAAAATGGCGTTGAAGTGACACGGAATGAACATGCTGCCTTCTCTGGCATCATTATTTCAACAGTGTTTTGTTTTTGCCTGTTCTGTGCTTTTATTTCTCTCTGGAGTGAGGCCACTTTCTGACCTGCTTTTCCTGGGTTTATTGGCACCCTCTTGAAGGGTTGTTTCTCCCCAGGCTTTAGAGGCTGAGGAGTTTAAAAAGGTGTTTTTCTTCACAATGCTATTTGTACGGTCTAAGCGAGTGTGAATTATTGATGGATTTATACAAAGACGAGATGACGCATAGGCAAGGCGTTAATGAATGGCAGTGCCGTGTGGTGCTGAAAGCATGGGGGTCAATCTCACGGACCCACAAAGAACTGTAGCCCTCCTCACCTTGAATAATAGGAATGTATAAAGCATTTGCACGATATACAGACCTTACACAAAGCAGTAGCCCTGGCTGTCTCACACAGTATTTCCCCTCTGTGATATTCAGTCTTCATTGTTCTCCGAGTAGCCCGTGTCAGATCCACCACAGTCAGTGAATCTGGGTCAGATGGATGTTCAGTGGCATCACGCGGTTTTGATTTGTGTAGTCTTTTTTCCCCCCCAATTTTTTAAAATTGTATTTTAAATGCGAGAGAAACCGTAATTTATGCAGATGGGAGCAGGGTTAACAATTCATTAAATCACCCACTGGCCAGAGTGGCTTTTGGATTCTAAAATTCACCAGCCATTTTCAACATTTTACCAGCCACATTACCTTTTGCAATATAACACAACCTGGTTGGTTACCGGCCAAAGTGGCTGCTAGAATGAACATCTTACCAGCCACAATCAAGATTTGATCAGCATCTGGCTGGTGGCTGGTGTTATATCACCACACCCTGCTTGGGAGAGTGGTAATATTCTAGGATGGTGAAGAAGCCCAGATTTTTGATTTGTGTAGTCTTTTGCACAATGATGAGAGCCAGACAATTACTCACGGAAAGTCTGATTTTGTAATTGTCTTAAATTGCCTAAATGGTAGGGTTGTGCTCAAAACCCGAGTGGAGGTTCTGCAATTAAAGTATTTTCATAGAAATAAGGTGTGATACCCACTCAATAAGGCATTTATTTTGCAGAGTGAATTGGGTGCCTTCTGAAATTCCCTATAAAATATAAATTGGTATACCACTTTTTTCTTTCATTTTTTATATAATTCTGTCTTTCACTTTTCTATCATTTTTTCTCTCCCCCCAATTTATTTATTATTTTTAATGGTTTTTGATTACTCGTTTTGGTTTTCAATCATTTTTTACTATTATTATTATTTACTTTCTATACTATTTACTATTATTATTTAATTATACAATTATTATTATTTTCTCTTTCTCTTTTTTTTTTCCTTTCTTTATTTTTGTTTTATATCTTTAAAAGAAAAGCCTCCCGTGGACAGGTGTTGCAAATTAGCGTCTCGCTACAAACACTAAACACAGTGCTTGTGCATAATTGTATGTTGCAGTTCCAATGCTAATGTCCATGTCAAATAAAATAAAATAAAATAAATATCAAATTGGTAAAGGGTGCTGGCTGACTAGAAATGCATCCAGTATGTTAAAATGATATTGATATTTAGAGGTTCAAGATTTGAAGGAATATGAATTGAATTACACATGATGTAGATGCATTTATGTAATGATTTGAATGTACTTGCGTGGCATTGCTCTATGCTTGTATACTATAGGAAGATGTATGTTCCGGGCGCCATCTTCCGGGTATCTTCTGGCTGGCAGTGTAGTATAATGGGTAGAGAACTGGACTTGTAACCCAAAGGTTGCAGGTTCGATTCCCAGGTAGGACACTGCTGTTGTACCTTTGACCTGGAGTATACGTCCAGCTGTATAAATGAATACTATGTAAAATGCTAAAAGTTGTCGCTCTGGATAAGAGCGTCTGCTAAATGCTAATGTAATGTAATGTATCTATGAACACCATTTGTTTGTACAATCATACCAGCATATATTCACATTTTTCTGACACTGGATAATGTTGATTTTGTTGACAAAGCCCAGATCTTGTTTGGAATACTGCACAGGTTACGCAAAACCAAAATAAACTGGGGTTGAAGTGCGGTGTCGTGCCAAGGGAATTAAATTTAGCATGCAGAAGAAATTGTAGTTCAAATCCTGGGAGGGGGGGGCTGCGGTTGTTGTACCTCTCAGGTAAGGTACTTAACCTGAATGGCTTAATATTGGATAAGTAACATGCTGCAGTGCCATGCTCTGTGTCTTATCAGGCCTTTCTCTCCCAAAGTTATCTCCTGGTACCTTTAATGAATCTGCTCATCCTTACCTGCTGTCGTCACAGAGAGTTAAATCCTTTGTTCCGATGAGAAGGAGTCTGGCTCCCCGCTGTGTCTAACTGAGGATTTCTTTCATCACCTGATTTCCTGGGTGACTGTTGTCAGAGTCCTGTCACGATTCCAAGCACTAGCCAACTTTCCATACTAATGCCAGGCCAGTATGTTCTTTCTGTGCTGTCATGAAGAGGCTAAATGATGATCCAAAAGTAATCGGATAAGGTTACACCCTTAGAGTAATTCAACGCATTACAACACTTTTTTCATCGTATAATTTGTAAACGGTAAGGCACCAGATTACATTTCCCAAGTAGCCCGCCCTAAACTGGATGCAATGTATTTATTTTTATATTATGCATGATCGTCCATGATGGTCCACCCAAAGTAACCTTATCGCTGTCCAGTCAAAGGAACAGTGATCACACTCATACTAATGCACAATTTCTTTCTATACCTTGAATGTCAATTGAGCTAGTTAACGATGCTTTGTGCGACACCACACCCATCGCCTGCAAGCCAGTTCAACATACCAGCACATTTAGGAAGGTTCAGGAAATCATACGTCCAATATTCTTTAGAGAACATTTAAAAAACAAGACCTAGTTCTCAACGGGATTCAGTGTTTTTCAGGGATTTTTATAAGTTGGGACAGTATGTAAAATGCACATACAATCAGAAAGCAGTGATTAAATTTTTTTTTTTTACATATATTTAATTGAAAACAGTACAAAGAAAATATATTTAATGTTTTACCTTATCAACTTTATTGATTTTTGTAAATATACGCTAATTCCAAATTTGATGGCTGCAACACGTTCCAAAAAAGTTGGGACGGGCAAAAAAAAGACTGTGTTGTTCAAAAAAACACCTGTTTGGAACATTCCACAGGTAAATAGGTGATGCTATCATGATTGGGTATAAAAGGATATCAAAAGCCTCTTGATATCTTATTTTTAGGTACAAGCGATACCATTACCTCTCTGCATTTGAATGGATCTCTATGGGAATTGGGGGGTGGGACTAGATTAAGCTGTAAATTACACAGGAATAGTATGGAACCCATGATTGGCTAAATGGCTGTAGGTCATGAAGGGTCTGAGGTATGAAACGAGCCTCAAACCATCACTCTGCTGCCAGATATGCAATAGATATGGATGGATCACTTCAATGGTTGTTTCTCCTGACTCATTTTCCTATTAAACTCTATGGAAAAATAAGTCCGGAGAAACAACCCTTCAAGTGATCCATACATATCTACTGGCAGCAGAGTGATGGTTTGAGGCTCATTTGATACCTGTTTCCAGTCTTTTTTTTTGCCCCTGTCCCAACTTTTTTGGAACGGGTTGCAGGCATGTTACATTTATACTGCATTGAAGAGAAGAGGGCAATGTTTTACTTTACTGGCATTTAGCAGATGCTAATGTGAGTGGGAGGGAGGAAGCTTTGGAGACTGAATGTTAAGTATTGAGAGAACCACTTCAACTGTGGATGAGAGAGGAGGACAGGGTGAGAGAGAGAGGGAGGGAGGGGTAGATCATACAGTGTTGGTGACTCAGCCACCATGCGGCAGACCCTGTCTTGCACGTACAGGGGGAGGGGGAGGGGAGTAGAGGAGAGGAGAGGAGAGGAGAGAGGGGAGGGGGAGAATGTTACGTAATGCAGAGCTCCAGTCTAATGGGAATGAGAGCAGTGCTCACCCGTACTAACACACACCTTCATACAGATGCGTATACATGCATATACAGTGCCCTCCACTATTATTGGCACCCCTGGTAAAGATGAGTAAAAACGGTTATAAAAAACTAACCGTTTGGTGAATTAGCTTAATCTCACACTGAAGAAATTAGAAAAATCCACCTGTTCCAGCATTATTTACAGCTCCAGCTCTAGTCCCACCCCCCAATTCCCATAGAGATCCATTCAAATGCAGAGGCGTTATCCCTCATCAAGAAATAATAATTTTTAACAAAACCATGAGTGCCACAATTATTGGCACCCCTGCATTTATATATAGAATAAAGTAATCATTTTTAATATTTGGTCGTATATCCTTTGCATGCCATGACTTCCTGATGTCTGTGACCCATCACAGAAAAGACTCTTGATATCTTATTTTCTGGTACTCTCACAAGCTATACTAAATGTCTCTGCATTTGAATGGATCTCTATGGGAATTGGGGGGTGGGACTAGAGCTGTCGCTGTAAATTATGGTGGAACAGGTGGATTTTTAAAAAAAAATTCAGTGTGAGATTAATATATATAATATAATATATTAATATAACCCTTTTTACTCATCTTTACCAGGGGTGCCAATAATAGTGGAGGGCACTGTACATGCATACGCCCACACACAAAAACCACCCTCGTACAGACGCATAAATGCACAGCCTTATACAGACACAAGTGATTTGACAAGTGCACACACACCCTCATACAGAGACATATACACACACGCACGCACACACACCTTCATGAACTATCTGCTCTTTTATTCTCACATTCAAATTATACCGTAATGTTAATAAAGGAATTTGTGTCAGAACTGAGCTGATTCATTCATGTGTCTAAACAATTTAAAAAATGGTCACAAGACAGTTGTCACCTGGCTCAATTATAAATGTATTTTTCACAAGGGTTTTGTATTATTTCTGCAGTGGAAGAGCACTGAGATGAAAAGATGTTGTTTAACAAATCTTTGTTCACTGCTGAGAGCCGGTGCTAAGGAACAGTTCTTTATAGCCCTGCTTTTTGGACAGACTGGGTCATGCTTCCGTGGCATTGCTCTAGCCGGCATGTGGATGGCCGGGGATTTGTCGATGTGTTTGTGTGCATTCTTAATCAGACAAAGGACCTTGCTCTGTATTTGTGTGCGTCTCTTATGACCCTGAGTGACTTGCTCTGTGTTTGTGTGTATCTATAATCATCCAAAGGGCCTTGCTGTATTTGTGTGTATCTATAATCATCCAAAGGGCCTTGCTGTATTTGTGTGTATCTATAATCATCCAAAGGGCCTTGCTGTATTTGTGTGTATCTATAATCATCCAAAGGGCCTTGCTGTATTTGTGTGTATCTATAATCATCCAAAGGACCTTGCTGTATTTGCGTGTATCTCTAATGAGTCTGAGGGACTTGCTCTGTGGTACCCAGACTAACCACAGACAAAAAGTATGTAGCTTAAGGCCTCAGTATACTTCAAACAAATTCAAATTTGGTGGATTTGCGAAGGCCGTGGAACTGCTGTCTCAATGCGCTAATGCTCCCATAATGCAAATGCAGTCAATGCGGCTCCTGGACAACGATTCAGAGTAGCCAAAATCTTACCAGCCAAAATCAAAATTTTATCAACATGTTCATTTCACACCCTGGGCCCATCCATTCACCACCCAGCAGCCCACACTGCTTGTGGTTGATATGCTGCTACCTGTTTTCAGGGATATTAAGATTACTTGGCTGATTCAAAGGCTCAGCACCCTTTCCAGGATTTTAATCCAGGGCAAACCTGTTCAGTCAACCCCAGTACTCTAATCACTCCTCTCCACATCAATGTGTCTCTGTAGGACAGACGGGAAAGTCTGGAGGCCTCACACAAGACTGAGCTTTGAGGGCTGAGGCTGCCCGGTAAAATGTCTTGGCCTGACTGAGCATAAAAAGGCCATCAGTCTGGGCCGTAAAGAGAACGGGAAACCGTCTCACTGTTGATGTAAGCAGTGATCCTTGTTTGTCAACAGTACAGACGGCTGTCGCAATAATTGTTTTCACTACACCCACACTAGACATCTGCTCCTTCCTGCAGGCTACACAGACACATGGATGGAGTGTGTGTTAAGTCGGCACACACAGACAGACACACACAGAGACAGACAGACACACACAGAGACAGACAGACACACACAGAGACAGACAGACACACACAGAGACAGACAGACACACACAGAGACAGACAGACACACACAGAGACAGACAGACACACACAGAGACAGACAGACACACACAGAGACAGACAGACACACACAGAGACAGACAGACAGACACACACAGAGACAGACAGACAGACAGAGACAGACAGACAGACAGAGACAGACAGAGACAGACAGAGACAGACAGACACACACAGACAGACAGACACACACACAGACAGACAGACAGACAGACACACACAGACAGACAGACACACACACAGACAGACAGACACACACAGACAGACAGACAGACAGACACACACACACAGACAGACAGACACACACACACACAGACAGACAGACACACACACACAGCCAGACAGACAGACTATTTAAAATAAACTAAACTCTTGCGTGCGTGCGCTCTCACACACTGCTTCCCCTCCCACTGACTCAGCAGTGTTTTCCATGGGATCAGTGCACTCTATGGAAACTGTAAAATAAAGAAGCTGGCAGGAAAAAGGATAAAGGACCTTTTAAAACCAAACGGAATGGCTCAGTGTGCAAAAGCTACATTGTTCCCCAGTGCCTGCATACTGCCTGGAATATTTAAAGAGAGTTCGCCTCATATAGCCCCTGCATGGGAACAAAGAGCCCATCACCTTGTCTAGGGCCGAGAGGTTGGCGGGGTTAGTAGTGGCGGTTGGTATGAGGGGTTTAGCAGCGCGCGGCGCATGAGTGAATGCTTCATTTCACCCCCATAATCCCCTTACATAACGGCTTGTACAAAATCCTTTCTGGCCCAGCTGGTCCATGATTCTCTGGTTCTACATGTAAAATGCAAGGCGTTGTCCTGTGAAACAAAAATAGCAACTGATGGAACATTAGTTCATGTGTGCTGTCTGCCCACTCTCCCACGAAGGCTTCGTTTCGGCAGTATTAGCAAGCCTCTTCCTGACTCGGAACAGGCTGGCAGAGCCCCCATATGATGGTTACTATCGGGGGGCTTACAATTATTAGGTTCTATCTTCAGCTGGCATAGTTTTGTGATATCAAGTGTTATAATTGAATTCCCCTATCATAGCGTCTGCGTTCTTTCCCCATGTTTAAATGGTCATTTCAGGTGTTTAATCTGTTGTATTGGAAAAAGACACAGGGAAGATCATTCTTGTGTTAATAACTAGTTTTGGCAAAATGATTCTAGGTAAAATTAAGTATACTGTATTATTATACAACAATGCGATCCGAACGAGCAACGCGATTGGCCGAGACGCATGGTATTTAGTATAACCGCAGTGCCAGGGATGCAACAGGGTGCTAGCAATTTGGCGAATCCAAAATAAAGAGTTAATCAAAAGTTCTTATTTCGATATTTTGTCATTACTTATAAACGTTTATGTCAACGTTGTTGTATAAAAGCAATAGATCATTCGAGGTTCGTGCGTTATTGGATATAATCACTGCAGAGAGTACTTTGCTGCTCGACCTGCGGTCTCGTTGCGGCACTGTTACAGCAGTGATTATATTTCCAATAACGCACTCCCTCTTGTGATCTATTGCTTAGTTAAGCTCTGGTAATGGCAAAATTCTGTCCACACCTTACTATTATTGCATTAATGATTCTTCTGGAACTTCTGTGGACAACTTCGGTGGTTTTATTAAGCAAGCTATTCAAGGAATTGAGTGATTTATTTTATTTTTATTTATGATTAGTGGGTGGATGAGTGAGTGGTTTGTAACTCTCAGGTTGGGATGTATTTATAATCATTGCTATGTAGGTGGGAATAGGACTTGATTTTGGTTCAAATGAAACCATGGATGAGAAGCAAGATGTCGAAATGAACTGAAGGGGAATTAACTCCCATTCAAGAGTCAGGTGTTTGTAGATATGACCCTGCCGGTGCTCAGAGGAGACGAGGTGGGGGAAGAATCAACTCGTAACTGGTTGCCTGGATACCCTGATAATCTCTTACAGGCCTGCCGTCACAAGTGTTCAGCACTGCACTCTCGTTTGATTACTGAAGATAACAGCTGTTGCCATTGCTTAATTTTTACCACTCTGTCTCGTGTTGTACATGCCCAAGAGCAAAGTTCGCTGAATGATTTATTCAAAGTTCACTTTTGAGATTAAATTTTTACTGGTGAAATTCTGGGTTTGAGTACATGGCGCACAAAAAAAAACAAAAAAAACAGGCAAGTTCTCAGAACAATAAGAATCAAATCACAAAAGGGCCACAGTGATTGCTGTTCAAGGAATTAAGAATTCAAATCCAAACCTGTGCAGGATGCCCAGACATACACGACCGTGTCACAACCCATACCGCCTGTCGAGTGGTCACATCCCATACCGCCTGTCGAGTACCAGAATGTTTCTGCTACTGTAAATTGACCCTGGATTTATTCTTGAAAGCATTGAAGCAGTTAGGTTCAGCTGAAAGGGCGATTCAATTATTTTGTAAGAGATTATTTTGTCAAAGGTTCTGCAGAGTGGCTCAGCATGGAACTTTGCCCTCCCACTGAGAGACTGTGAAGTCGAGGAATGTAATGGGAAGAGGAAAACTCAGGCGGCCATTTTAGTGCAAAATGTTATAAAAATTGATCTGGCTTAAATCAGTCATTGTCTGCACCCTCTTCTCTCTCCTTCATCTTTTCTCTTCAGGTCTTGGAGAAGTTCGCAGGCCGCTTGACCCAGGTGGGAGTTTTGTCTCCCCGGGATCTGCGCAACCTCACCAAGTATCAGCTCATTCTGGCCCGGGACCAGTTCCGCAAAAACCCACCCCCTCGCATCATGGTGCAGTATTAGCGTCCGTACGAAGTGCCGTGGAGCCGTCCTCATAGCTTAACACGGACACTGTCCCCTAAAACACATCCTGCTGCATTCAATACCGTCTGCTTTACACTTCTCATTCAGGCCTTACTGTAACATTAGCTACTTTTTACTAATAATACTCAGTACTCACTTAGTACTGAGAGGCATGTGCAGTTTGTATATGCAGTTGCTGTAGCCAAAAGCAACCCAACCGAGGAGACCAAAGTAAGATCTTTGCCACAGATGTATCTCCATTTGCTCAGTTCTCAGGTCCTGTAGCTTGAAGCCCTTTCGTTTGGTTTACGTTTGGCTGATGCAGCGCCCCTGTTGTGTTCGCTGTTCATAGGGAGCCCAGCAGGGGGTGTTAGAGGGGGACTTTGCCTTGTGTATCAGCCTGTACCACGGATACGAGCTCCTGCTTCAGATGGGCCTGCGCTCCCTCTTCCTTTTCGTGCAGGGAATCATGGACGGAACTAAAGGTGGGAGACACGGCCCCTACCTCACACCGTCCAGTGTGGAGGCATCACAAGGTTGTGGGTTTTAAGTTGCTATTTGTTTCACTGGAAAGGGGACCAGAATTTGTCTGCAGTGAGAGATTTAGGCTCAGATTTAGACGCAGGTTTAGGCACAGGTTTAGGCACAGATTCAGATTTAGGCGCAGGTTTAGGCACAAATTTAGGCACAGGCGAACTGTTGTCTCGCTGGTCCAGTCCCACTGTTCTGCAAAGAGGGGTTTTTTACTCTTACCGCCAGTGTAGATTGAAGAAGTTAACGCTTTACAGTATGTCCCTTCTCCATGCCAAAATCAGTACCACAGTGGAACATTGCAGAAAGGGGTTGTATCTTTGCTTTCGAGACCATCCTTCCAGATTTGCTTCCATTGAACTCTGGATTTATAGCCAGTTATAACCGACCCAGCAAAATATTGCATCCTCATGCGACTGTGACATTTCACCTGTGTCCACAGTGATGGCCCGGGCCAGGAATGAGCTGCAGCGCACTGTGGAATTCATGGACCTGTACCGGGAGATGGAGGCCCTGTTTGTGAAGCCCAGCGCAGGTAGAATGCCTTCACCCCAGTCTTGCATGCTGTCCTTAACATTGCTGGTTGATGCTAAATGCCTGTATTTAAGCCTGCTGTCTGTGCTCCTCCCTGCAGGGCCAGAGGAACCCTTCATTTACAGCCATCCTAAGCTGCAGAAGCTCGAAGAGGTGGTGCTGCAGCACTTCCAGACGTGGGCCGATGGCGCAGGTACATGCAGCAGTGTTGAAATCTAGCGCAACAGAAGAACATGCGCCCAGTGACCAGCAATGAGTGGGAGCAGGCATTGACGGTGTTCTATTTGAAGTTTATAATAGCCCAGAGCAGCGGTTCTCAACTCGCAAATTGGCCGGCCCCATTTGCAAACCAGTGAATCCCATTCATTTTTCTATCAATGTATGAAATGAAATAAAATGACCATGATGGTGTCTGGTGTAGTGTAGAGTCCGGCATTGGGTCAGGTACTTGCGGACGACGGCATGTGCAGCAGTCTTAGTGGATGCTCTGTATTTTCAATTAGGGTTGTGGCCTGAAACAAACACAGGTTCAGATTAGGTATTTGATCAATTAAAAATGACTAACCTAATTTTGTACCTAATTTTGTTTAAGAACTGTAAATTCTAATGGAATGCTGTAAAGTAAGTAAGGTCAGATTAATAATTAGTAGGGAAGCAGAACATTTTCCATTGCAGTTTGCTGGCAAACCTGAACAAAGACTGTTGCGTTACATTGCTTAAATGTACACAAAGTAAAGGAGGATAGCCTTGAACCAGTATTGGAAATGCAGTATTGTCAGCAGTGAACAGCACATAAAAAATAATCTGATATTTGGAGGCATTTTGTAGTTAGTATTGACGAAAGCAAATGTGTTGAAGGATGCTGTTCCTGCAAGAACTGTAGACAAGTATTCACTTACTATGCCACAGTGCAATATGGTTTCGCTTATCCATCAGCACCTAATCCCGGTCCAGTGTTCAGTGTAACTCACCTGTGTGGATTCTGGGTACATTAGGGTGTCTCAGTCCTGATTTCATACTGCATATGATCCCTTGTTCTCTTATTTGATAGGTCCAGGGGAGGGGTCCAGCTCAGAAGGCGGGGCAAAGTGCGTCAGTACTCGCGTGATGATCTTCTCCTCCTTCCGAGAGAGCGTGCAGGAGATCGCTGCCATGCTGAGCCGCCACCTCCCGTTGATCCGTGTCATGACCTTCATGGGCCAAGCCTCGGCCGGGAAGGGTGTGCGCGGGTTCACCCAGAAAGAGCAGCTGGAGGTACCTTCCCAATACTCTCAGCACCAATAGACCAGCCCTATGAGTACCTTGCTCTGGCTCGTGAGCATCTGAGCTGAGCAGACTTGGTTATATCAACGAGTTCATCAAGGGATGCGAGTCGGACGCCGTCTAGTCCCAGAAGATCTGATCAGAAAATCACTCGTGTTCCTATTTTTATCGCTGTTTGGTTGCCCTTGCTTTTTGAATGGCTGTTGATGGGTACAATTGAGTAGGCAGTGGCACATTGTGTGGACCGTTCACCCACTCTGTGGTTTGCGCCATTTGTCAGGGGACCAGGCAGCTCTCTTGTGACCATCCCTCGGCGAGACTGGGTTGGTTCAGTGTGCCAGGGGCTAAGGCATTTCTACGGGCATCCATGCCTCCCATGTCCTGTCTCAAATAGGAGTGGCTGCAGAACCGAAGCATGGTCAACGGCAGACCCTGAGTGGATCTGAGGCTCATCCACGGAACATTCCAGAAATGGGGTTCAGGAAATGTTTCTTTTAGATTTGCTCGTTTCTCTGTTCTGTGCTCTGACTTTAATGTTTATGAGCCTTGTTTAGGTAGTGAGTCATGGGTTATGTTTTTTTTTTATAGCTGTAAGGCAAGAGTTTTCATTCTTTCAAGCATGTGAGGGTCTTGCATTATTGAGCTGTTATGCTGAAGGAATGGCTTAATTTCGAAGTCTTTTTTAATTATAAAACTCTGTATAGTGACAGAGAGAAGCTTCTGCACAATCACAATTACAGGCTTAAACTGATGTAGTTACCATGAATATGGACATGGCATATATTATGATGGGAATCCTTGGTACTGTGAGCTTGGTGGCAGAAGATCCCTGCAGTTCACTGATCTCCATCCCTGTTTCTGGAGACTCCGGCTCCAATCTTAATGACTTAAATTACTAAATGACTGGTTTCTGGAGCATTGAATCCACTGCCCATTAACAGTAAATCCATACAGGTATACATTTCGCACGAACGGAAAGCGACATGCCAAAATTTACAAAGAATTTTCTTCACAATACCTGGATACCATTGAGATGCCTGCCACTTTTGTTCTTTTAAACTGGCATCTGGGATAGTTTTGAGCAGTCATAACATTGCTGTTCCACCAGAAAGAAGTGATTTTTGCTGAAATGGAAAACAAACCGAGGTGGTTGCTCTTTAAGAACAACTTGTTTTAGATATCAAATCACAAAAGCACAGCAGGGTTTTCACACCCAGATCAGAGAAAAGATGGTGCATCAGCATATCAAGCCTCACACTGTCTGCCCGCCCCAGGTGGTGCGCCGTTTCCGGGAGGGCGGCTTCAACGCGTTGGTGTCCACGTGCGTGGGCGAGGAGGGGCTGGACATCGGCGACGTTGACCTCATCGTGTGCTTCGACGCCCAGAAGAGCCCGATACGGCTGGTGCAGCGCATGGGCCGAACGGGCCGACGCCGGCAGGGCCGCATCGTGGTCATCCTGGCCGAGGGGCGTGAAGAGAGGGTGAGTGCCCTTCCCGAGCTGGTGCTCATTTCATTTTGTTTGCCCCACAGCTCCTTACCATTCCCAGCTTGCTTCATTTCCTCCCTCATAAAGTCCTTCGCAATACATGTTTTATTCGCTACAGAAATGATGTAACAAGGACTAAACAGGGGATTTGAGCTTTGAGATAAACATACTGGACTTCATCGTATGTTGTATTTTCCATCACAGTTTAGGGCACCTTTCTTTGCTCTCTTATGGGTGTATGAAGATATGAGCAGTGGTGAAATTGTGTTTCCCTTTGCTGTGTGATTTTTCCTTGCTCCTCAGACCTACAACCAGAGCCAGATGAACAAGCGGAGCGTGTACAAGTCCATCATTGGGAAGAAGCACAGCTTCCACATGTTTCCCCACAGCCCACGTATGCTTCCCGAGGGGATGAACCCCGCCCTGCACAAGATGTTCATCACCTGTGGGCAGTTTGAGCACAGAGAGACAGGGCGGCGCTCTTCCAAAGGTTGTAGGGCCCTCGCTGTGTCCCCAGAGTCCTTTCTCACCAGTGAGTCACTGTTCAGTTCCTCACCTATGACCCTAGTAAGGGCACAGCCAAGAAGAGTCTGAGATGTGTGAGACTGATTCCTACCTCTTTTTCCCAATGACCTTGAACAGCCCCTATTAGCTTCCCAGTGTCTAGTCGGCTGTCTTAATGTGGCTGCACTGCTGTCTGTTTTCACAGTTTTAAATGCATATAGCATGAGGAGATTTCTCCAGTGTAATTGGTGTGGTACTCTTACACATTGCGAGTTGTCAAAAATTTGGGTGGCTGTTTTGCAGGGGGTCACTGCGAAAACATTCGGGAAGATGGATTCCTTACCCCCAAAGAATTCGCCCTGTGGTCTTCCACCTTGCGACTAGGTGTGGATGAACCACAGCCAGTGTTGAGCCACTCCCACTTCCTGTCCATAACGAATGATGCCCTGCCCCAGGTGAGCAAACTTCACTACCTCTTGTCTAACGGACCATATTGCTAACTGTTCTAGATCATGGCTTCATATTTGTAGGTTAGTAGCAGTGGGGGTTTAGTGGTAGGGGCACTTGTAGTTACAGGTCTGGGATGCTACGTTAGTAACAGTAGCCAGGGGGAGGGCAACTAACCCCAGGTTAACCTATTTCTGTAAAATATCCAGCTATATAATTGTATAATATGTATCATTTAACATGGAAATTTCTCCTAAGGATGTAAATGATAGTACAAATCAAGGAAAGTGCGATGGGTAGATATGGAGTGAGAATTTAAGAACTAGTTAAAAGGTAATGAGCTTCTTGTTTTCGTGTGTTAATGTGTGTGTGGCTGTGTGTGGTCACTCGTATCCCGATTGCTTCGGCCCCTACCTGCAGGACCAAGTGAGTGAGGCCCAGTCTCAGGAGCTGTCCCTGTGGGAGTGGAGGTACTGGCAGAACCGGCCCTTCCCCACACACCGGGTCGACCATTCGGACCGCTGCCAGCACTTCATCCACATCATGGAGCTCATCGACGGCATGAGGCAGGAGGAGGAGGTGAGGGCTCTGCTCTGGA
This sequence comes from Ilyophis sp. 1 JC-2022, assembly GCA_022702515.1. Lineage (NCBI taxonomy): Eukaryota > Metazoa > Chordata > Actinopteri > Anguilliformes > Synaphobranchidae > Ilyophis > Ilyophis sp. 1 JC-2022. The sequence continues at coordinate 31,597,412 of CM040406.1, read as the reverse complement.
TACATATTACGGCACCTACCTGTCTGTTAGAACCTCCTGCACACACACACCCTAGCTTTGCTACCATTGTGACATTTTTGGATGTCATAACTTCTCCCACACACCCGCAAGTCCTTTTTTTGACTGTCCAACACAGTGCACGCCTTCATCAAAGACTCAACACTTTTTTTTTCTTGAGGATTGACTGTAAATAGATCCTCCCTTGAACCTGGTCACTGCACCAAGCCTGTTCAGGAGCCAAAATGGCTGCCTTCTTAAGTCCAAAGTTCTAATTTAGAGACATATAACCACACACAATGACAGTTTATAATATAAAACCCCTTATAACCCTCAACATAATTTGACAAAGCATCTGACTGTGATATGTTTTGATAATTAGAAAAAAAAAAATCTAAAGCAAACTGAACAGAATGAACCCCTGCCACGAACCATCAAATAACCTGTTTGTATTGCAGCTAAATGGAGTCATCAAGTTGGTATCTAAACTTGTGATATCTAATTTTCCACAAGTAGTTAAACAGCTGCAGATTTTAAGGTTTGATTTTTTATAAAGGTCGTTTTCATCACAGCATAATTGAAGGTATGTTAATGCAAATACTATTGAGATATTCCATGTGAATTTGGACAAAAGATCATCTTGTCTACCTGAAATTTTCCACGAACAAGGCACTCCAGCTCTGGCACTATAGGTGCCTCTTTTAAGAACTGTACCTTATGTTGACAACATCTTTATATTTTTGTTATACTCCTTAAAATATGTTCTAAATTGATTCTGTAATCTGTAAGATATTTTTGTATCCTATTTTATGAATGAGAGATCAAGTGAATTTTGTATCCAAATTCACACATAATGGCCCGCACACACACACACATATATATATACACACTAACATAATGTATACACATGCAACTAGAATATTTTGCATTGTATAAACCAAGCCAGCTTTATTTTCAATAATGTGTAAGCATAATGCAGCCTTCTATTGATTCTCCCCTCTGTGTCATGGTTACTCATCCACAGCATGTTCAATGGGTTAGCCTGGCCCTTTACATTAAAGCTTCTATAGAAAGAACCTGTTCAAATGGATAACCATGGCAATTGTCCATAGATGTTTCGTTATAGAAGGGTTTTTTGTAATGGCTCATAGTCATAGCAGCTGTTTTGACCATAGAGGCCTGCTTAGGGTAGGTATACATAAGTGGCTGATGTGTCATGCATGGGACTCCTTTACCTGAAGTAAGAGGGATTGTATTTGCACAGAAACAACACGGAACCAAGTGGTCCGGTAAATGGATTTCTGTTGCCAAGGAGATTGACCAGAGCAGTTTTTGTGTGGTTCTTGCTTGATTGCTAGAAAGCGTCTGCTTTGTATCACATTAAATTGATCAAATGCTTAGATCTGCACAACGAGATCCATCCATGTGGAATACGATCGTCCCCAGACTTCTACCTCAGGTGTACAGCATGTAGCCAGGTTTGGTGGAGTGTCTTTGCAGAAATTACGTTTGGACTCTTTTTCTAGGGGAAATTAAGACTCCAGTGTATACATGAGAGTATACATATTTGTTGTGATGTGAGCCATCCACAATCAGAGACTTGTTTCATGACATTTGATCGATGCCAAAATATCAATGCCCAATGGACGTTTGCTTCACTGTTTTTTCTCATGATATTTTCATAGACTACTCTATATATAGTTCACTTAAAGAATTTTTACAATGGTTTTATCTATCCAAATGGTTTTGACTGTGCCTTCAAACTGTGTACCTTATTCAGGTTAATTAGGTTTGTGTGAGGATGGAATAGGTCTAAATCAGGGTGTCAAATTCCAGTTCTGAGAGGCCTCAGGGTGCGTCCCAATACTCGAAAAATGCATGCTCCTTTCCTCCACTCCCACCACCTCTCCTCCTTCCCCCGGAAACAGATCTTTGTGTTTTAATCTAATGTTGCAGCGAATACGAAACTTGAACAAGCAGGACTGTTTCTTCTTATTTTGCTCGGCCTATTAGACAAATCCAGATTTTGTTGGTAAAGCAATGGGAATTTGGTCTCAAATGTTCTGGTCACCGTTGCTCAATACTCTGATTAATATCTCAAAACAACCTCCTTCGTGTGGATAAGGGGCCTCTTGGGGCTGAAACTGGGATTAGGATAGTAAGTAATTAGGATCAGAATTCTGCCGAGGCGACTTGGAGAAGAATGGGGGTTTCACACTGTTTGTGGTGGCTGTTCCAGTCAGTACCCCTCAATTGAGGCACTTCAGCTCTGGTTTTTCATAGTGAGGTATATTTGTTTGTTTGTTTTGGATATTTCATTATTTCTATGTGATTTTGTGCTATTTTTTTATTGTTTTCTTATCTGGATGCAAAGGTATTACCCAGCTTACGTACTGACCGACTTTATACTACTACTACTAGCGCCTATTACTCCCAATGGAGCATAGGCCATCCACGACTCCTCTCCATCCAGCACGGCTTTGGGCCATCTTCTCCGCCTCTCCCCAGCTAGTGCCGTGACTTCTCAGCTCTGCCTCTGTGTCCTGCCTCCAGCTGTTTTTGGGCCTTCCTCTGTTCCGCTTCCCCTGGGGGTTCCAAGTCAGGGCCTGGCGTGTGATGGTGGCTGCCGGTTTGCGCAAGGTGTGTCCAATCCAACCCCACTTTCTTCTCTTAATCTGGCTCTCTACTGGCTCCTGGCTCCCTCTCTGCCACAGCTCCTTATTGGTGATTTTGTCCGGCCACCTGATTCCGAAGATGCGCCTCAGACAGCTGTTTATAAATGTCTGGGTCTTCTGTATCGTCTTAATTGTCATTCTCCACGTCTCTGAACCATAGAGAAGGACGCTTTTGACGTTGGAGTTGAAGATGCGCACCTTCGTTGTTGTTGCTATTTCCTTTGAGGCCCAGATGTTCTTCAGGATAATAAAGGCTGCTCTAGCTTTGCCTACCCTGGCAGTGACATCGCCGTCTGTGCCACCCTGTTTATCGATGATGCTGCCAAGGTAGGTGAAGGAGTCGACTTCTTTGATGGGTCTGTCATCTATGGTGACAGGGGTGGTGGTCGGGGTGTTAATCCTCATCATTTTCGTCTTCTCCTTGTTTATCCTGAGGCCTGCTCCAAGGGATGTTGTTGTTAGCTGGGTGGTCTTGTCCTGCATGTGGTTGTGGCTGTGTGACAGGAGGGCCAGATCGTCCGCAAAGTCAAGGTCATCGAGTTGTGACCAGAGGCTCCACTGTATCCCGTTTTTCCTTCCTGTTGTGGTGGTCTTCATTATCCAGTCGATAACGAGGAGAAACAGGAAGGGGGACAGTAGACATCCCTGCCGAACTCCAGACATGACCTCAAAACTGTCTGACAACTGGCCAGCATGTAAGACCCTGCAGGACATTCCCTGGTAGGTGTTCTGGACCAGGGAAATGATCTTCTCCGGGACACCATAGTGTCGCATTAGCTTCCACAGGGTTTCTCTGTCCACACTATCGAATGCCTTTTCATAGTCAATGAAGTTGATGTGTAGGGAGGAGTTCCATTCTATTGATTGTTCTACTATGATGCGTAGAGTGGCAATCTGGTCAATACAAGATCTGTTACTCCGGAAGCCTGCCTGCTGGTCTCTGAGCAGGGGATCAACTGCTGTTTTCATTCTCTCCAATAGAATTCTGTTCAGGACTTTGCCTGGTACAGAGAGGAGCATGATTCCCCTGTAGTTGTTGCAGCTGGTGAGGTCTCCTTTTTTCGGTATTTTGATGATAACTCCCTCCCTCCAGTTCTCCGGTATTTTCCCTTCCTCCCAGACTTTGATGAAGAGGCTGTGTAGCATGTCAGTGGTGGTTGTTAGGTCGGCCTTGATTGCCTCTGCTGGTATTCCATCCGGTCCTGCAGCTTTTCCTGTCTTCAATGCCTTGATAGCCATTCTAATCTCTGCCTTGCTGGGTTTCTCACAGTTTATTGGTAATACTGTGTCAGCTGGTGGTATGTCTGGTCTTTCTAATGGGGCAGGTTGATTCAGGACTTCTTTGAAGTGTTCGGCCCATCTTCTCCGCTGGTCCTGAGTGGTTGAAATTGGGTTTCCCTGTTTGTCCTTCACTGGCTTGTCTATCTGATGATGGAACTTGCCTGCTAGCTTCTTGGTGATTGTGTATAGGTCTTTCATATTTCCCTGTGCTGCCGCTGTTTCTGCTTGTTGGGCCAGGTTGTCTATGTAGGCCCTTTTGTCCTTTCTAATACTTTTCTTCACCTCTTTGTTAACCTGGGTGTACTCTTCCTGCGCCCTTCCCTTTGCTGCTCTAGTTTTGCTTATATTAATCTTCTCTTTCTTCTCCTTTCTTACTTTCAGTTTCTGGAGTGATTCAACGGAGACCCAGTCTTGATGTTTAGTTTTCCTTTTCCCGAGGATTTCCTCGCAGGTTTCGAGCCAGATCTTTTTGGACTGTTGCCACTGGGTCTCTACATCTCCATCTCCATCCGCTCCTTCAGACTGCAGTATCTGGTACCTGTTCTTAAGGCTGATCTGAAATCTCTTCTCTACTTCTTGATTCCTGAGAAGTCCGAGGTCATATCTTGTTGTTGTGCTGCTAGTGGTGGAGTGCCTTTTAAGACGTAGCTTTGCAGTCATCAGAAGGAGGTGGTGGTCTGATGCTGCGTCTGCTCCTCTCATCACTCGCACGTCTTGACATGACCTCCTGAACTTTCGACTGATGCACATGTGGTCTATTTGGTTCTCTGTAACATGGTCTGGGGATCTCCACGTGGCCTTGTGGATTTGCTTATGGGGGAAGATGCTGCCTCCTATGACCATCTGGTTTAGGGAACACAGGTCTGCAAACCTTTCTCCATTCTCATTCATCTGGCCCAGTCCGTGTGTTCCCATGATGTCTTCATAACCATTGTTGTCAGCTCCGGTCTTGGCATTGAAGTCACCCATAAGAATAGTGACATCCTTTGCTCTGTGTCTGTCCAGAACCTCCTGCAGCTGGTCATAGAAGTCGTCTTTCTTTTCCTCTATGGCATCATTGGTCGGAGCGTAACACTGAATGATGTTCAGCTTGATGTTCTCTTTCTGGGTGGCAAATTGGGCGGTGATGATTCTCGAGTTTACCGGTTCCCAGCCAATGAGGGAGCGCTGTGCCTCTGGAGCCAGCATGAGGGCCACTCCTTCTGTGTGGGGGGCCCCATCTTTAGTGTGCCCGGAGTAGAGCACCATCTCCCCTGAAGATAGTCTCATATGCCCTGCTTGTAGCCACCTCGTCTCGCACAGTCCCAGGAGAGAGATGTTGTAATTTCTCATCTCCTGTGCTACCTGGACTGTCTTCCCTGATTCGAACATCGTCCTGATGTTCCAGGTGGCAATTTTGGTGATTGCCCTGGGGGTTAGAAGGGGCGTCGGCCTTGCAGCTTCCTTTCGGCTTTGTCTGCCAGGCGTCATATACCTCCTGTGTGGAGGCCCTTCCTCTCCCCAGCCGTGTTGGTTTCGCGTAGTCATGGATGCTTCTGTAACTTGTTGTTTTCTAGATAGGGTTGTTGGCCCTATGCAAACCCGTTTTACCTCCGGGATGAGGGGGCCCAATTTAGTCTGTCCTCTACCCTTTGACCTGTCCAGCATGGGTGACCCTGCCAGGTGCTTATGCACCCGCTGGCATAGCTCTCCAGGTCACTGAGGCACGCAAGCCATCACCCCACGACAAGGGATGGACCGTGTGATGGGACCGACTTTATAGGCAATTATTAAATAATTAACGTTTGTTCCCATTCTTTTCTCTATAACTGCAGTGAATTTTACAATAAATGAATCCTCCCCTCATTTGATAAATCTACTTTTAGTACACAATGTATGCTTCTTTTCATAATCTTGCAAAGAGGCTTTCATAGCGTGAGCTTTTGTGGCCTATATATCTGTATTTTTGTTAATTTAGCTACCACCCCTCCCTTTGTTTCAGATCAGCTGACTCTCAGCTTACTCACTGAACATGACGTGGGAGAGAGGGCTTAGCTACATGGCCTAAATTGTGAAATTGATTATTTTTATTTTTTTACCTTTACATGCAAGTGAGAGCCACTTCAATAATTATGCCAGGTTGATGAGAAAAGCAAGGTTAATTATCTGTTTCATTGTGAAGCCTGCAGCTGCATGCAATTCAATCCCCCCCCTCCCCCCCTTTTTTTATGAGAGACATGAGTCGGGCAGACTCTTCTTCTGGTTATGTAACATTTCACAGAATAGTTGTATAACCACAGGAAGCCGTAACTACACCAGGCGTCTTTGACCTCAATACTCAAGAACAGTATTAACAATGAGGAGTGGGGAGAAAAAATTGCGGGGCTTTATTTGTTTAGTTTTTTTATTTTAATTTTTTTATTCACCATCCCTCAAAGACCCTGGATTTATTTTTACAGTACATACAGTAGGCAGCTAAACGTGCAGAAATATTTATGTGTCAGTATTCCATTTGTGCAGGTGTGGTACAAATCCAGTTAACTTTTTAGAGTGGACGTCTGCAGGTTTATTTTTTCTCCTCCTACTCTCAGCTGCTCATGTGACGGGACAAATTTCCATTTTCATTAATTTCATAAATTTTTATTCCATAAATCTATGTCGAATATGCCTTTAGAGCACAGATTATTGCACCAAACTGGAGCAGGAGATGATGAGGTGCAGATTCCTTTTCTGGGCACATAGTTATCACAGGTCACAGAACAGGTTTTCTGGATGTGATGAACAGATAGAGGTGCAAGTTAATATGAGAGAGTTATGCTTTCATTCACTGAGACAGGAAATGAAGAGGGAGCAAACATGGAGCTTTCAATCTGATATTACTGAACCATCTGGGGTATTCAACATTTTAAATTGTATGCAAGATGTATTCCAGTGCAGGCATGGGTAAATTTTAAGGTATGATATTTCTGTCAAAACTTTGCCCCAGAGAGAAAGACCGTCACAATTAGGGAGACGGCAGGGGCAGATCAATACTCATCATGCGGTCTGTTAGGATTCATTCATTTTTGTTTCGGTGATTTATAGAGCAAAGTGGTTGAATTGAATTGAACTGCTTGGTTCATTTGAAACCAAGGCATTCGGTTGAATACAAATGAACGACCAAGAAAATAACACCCGGGGATACTAAGAACAGTCGGCGCCCCTTTAGAAAAGAGTCTTTGAGCGCATTGCTTCATTGTGTTTATATACAAAGGCCACAGCTGTTTTAAAAAAAAAAAAAGTAATCTCTTTTGAAATGGCTTCCAAAGAGATGTTTTTAATTTCCCACTCTGCATTTTGAGTTCATGTTTTTTTTCTCAGTGGATTTTCACTTAAAAAATAAAAAATTTGCTGTCAGCTCGATCACTTGGCTTTTCATAATCCCAGGTATTATTGTGTTACACCCCCCCCCAATCTGGTGTGCTCCACCCTTTGCCTTCTGGACTCCCTGGAGCTCCCCATTACAGAACAACATTAGTCCGTTGACTTCCCCCTACCTGGCTTCCCCATGGAGCTGCAGGGCATCACGTCCCGCTTGTAGCGTGGGCTGTGGCGATGTAGGCAGCAGAAGGGTATCAGCAGGGCCGTCTCAAGGGTGGGCGGGGCCCGGGGCGAGTCACCCTACGCGAGGCCCAGCTGTTAACGCGATGACATCGTAGCTAACCCGTCATAGGCTTAAATAGTATCTATTATATAACTATGAACGAAGGATTTACAGGCTATGACATCTCACAAACCAACCATATACAACCAACCAATTGAAGAATTAGTAGGCTATGCCATTACTCTGCCCTTGAATTAAAATATTGTAATTAACATTAACAACTCACCACACTTTTGCTTAATTTCTCCAATTAAAATTAAAACAATAATACTGTGGGTTGTGGTACGAGCTATGAACCACAAATTGTAGATTGTTCTATTGGTTGAGGTGGACCATAAAATAATTGCAAAAGTTCACGATGTTGAACACTAACGTTTTCATTGTAAAGAGAGGTCAAAAGCAGGCAGAGGGTGGGATATATAAATAAAAGTTTATAAATACTGACAGCATATTAAGAGGGGCGCACCTACCAGAATTTGATTCAGAATTTTTTCACGCATATTTCTCTTTTTTCTTTTTTCTTTTTTAAATTTGTTTCTGATTTTTTCCCATTTTCTCCCAATTTAGTAGCCAATTGAACCCCTATTCTAATTCAATTCCCCCCGTGTAGCAACCGCTAGAGAATCACTGCTGCACAACCTCCGTCAGCCGGCAGTAGAGCGAAGGTAGCCACGCTACCAGAGCGCGACTCCTTCCGAGCCTGACCGTGATTCCAACCCGTCCGTGGCTGCTATATGCGCAGCGATTCTCTCCGAGCTCCTCCCCCCACCCGGAAGCAGCTGCCAATTGCTGCTCCCACAGGGCGCCGGCCATGCTCGGAAAATGGCAGGTTCGGGGCGCGAACCCCGATCCTCGGAGTACAACTGCGCTGACTGAAAACACGCATATTTCTCCGGATGATTCAAATCATTATTCCCATTATAGTAGGCCTATGTTTATGACAATGTTTGTGAAGACATATGTGCTCAATGTGTTAACATTGCAGAGTAATTTCTTTGTGTCGCAGTATCAGACTTTGCTTCGTGACACTTGAATGATATCCCACCCTCTGCCTGCCTTTTGCCTCTCTTTACAATGAAAAAGATAGCGTTCAACATCGTGACTCTTTGCAATTATTTTTTGCTCCACCACAATCAATAGGACAATCTACAATTAGTGGTTCATAGCTATGGTCGTACCACAATCCACAGTATTATGTTTTTAAATGTTAACTGGAGAAATTGAGCAAAAAAAAAGCCAAGTGCATTTCGTGTACTGTTAGCTTGAGCGCATTCACGTGAAGGGTAGTTGAAATCTGCAGGACAGTCGAAAAACATCACACTTGCCTCAGCAGCGTTAGCCTGCTCTTTCTCCTCCACGTTTTTTAAACCTTTCAAGTTTCTTTTTTTTTTACACTCCCGAGCTGTAGCATAAATTAGGAATTTGTCTTGGTCTCTGCTGTGCCACTTCGCCAGTTGCCACCCGACTCAGAAAAAAGCTCTAAGCGCACTTGAAAATATCATAGCTGCATGTAGCTATGCAGCGTAGGGACGTAAGCCTATAGCTACTTCCCACATAAGGTCAACTTTCCAAAACAGCATTTAGGCTAAATGTATTTCCATGTGTCTGGGTGTGCGTCACGAAGATATACAGGCTTTTTAAGATAAATATTATTTAATAAAAAAAGAAGAAAAAATAAATGGTTATTTAAATAAATTTCCCCTCTCACCGCGGGGCCCTGTGAAGTGCGGGGCCTGGGGAGGTCACACCGGTTGCCCCCCCAAAAAATGGCCCTGGGTACTAGGCAGTCAGCAGGGGGTGGCATTTCCTGAGCTGCCATTTCCACATGCCCCCCTGGCCTTTTTCTATCATCAGCTGCCGATACTCTTCCCTGCACACCTTCACTCTCAGGACACATCCTCCACAGTACTGGTGCTCTGATGCCATTACTCACAAAGCATGTGGCATCACGTGTGAATGGTATTTGTACAGTAGGAAATCATTAGCATGTGTATACTAGGGCTGGGTATTGTCAGGTGTCTCACAATACAATGTGCATCCTGATACATTTCCCCATACATGCAAAATCAGATACCACTGAGGGAAGCTCACTGAGTACAACAGGTGCTTATTGTGAACAGTAAACATAGCTGAAACCATATAATACCAGCCAAGAACAACACAAATACACTACTAAAGTCACACACCATGCATTATAGACAATGTGAACATGTATGCTTTCATTGCTTAGTGTTCATTTTTGTGATTAAACATTTGCACTTAAACAGCACCTCGTTGGTAATACAAATTCGCACATTTAAAGGACATTAATTTTAAACTGATGTTTTAGTTGTTTTGAGCAGTCCTAACCAATTCTGTGCCTATTGACAAAGCAGTAATGATTACAAATTTAGAAGGATAAGCTCAGTGATCACATTTCACAGCAAATGAAAGAAATACTATATTTGAACCTCTCATGTCTTTGCGTCAATTTCTTTGACGCCACATTAAATGAGCTGTACACAACTCTCCCAACAGTTCTGTTTAAAAATGAACATGTAATGTAATTACGGAGGGGTGCCCTCATTTAGAACTGTGACTAACCTGTCTTTTCCTCTCCTCCTGAGCAACATTGTCAATTGATCTCACTGCTGTTGCCTGGCAGGGAAGCTGTGCTTACGAGGCGGAGCTGAAGCCCTTCCTCCACAAAGGGGACGTCGTCGGCTACAGAGGAGCCTTCCAGCCAGACATGGACACCAATTCAAAGAAGCACAGAGCCACTATTGCCAGCTCCAAGAGGAAGTCCTCCTCCATGGAAGAGGTGGACACAGACTTTATTGTCCCAGGGGGGAAGGTCCCTAAATTACAGACTTCAGTTGTGACCCCGGAGCTCCCATTGACCTCAATAAAGGAGAAAACCCCTTTAGAGAAGGGCAGTGGAGGTCACAAAGGCCATGCTGTCAGTCCGACCCACCAATCGGATAAAACGGTCCCAAATGTGGACTTTGACATGGAGTTTGATGGTTGCATTGTCATTTCTGATGAGGGTGAAGAGGAGGAGGTCAGATCTTTGACTGATCCTCACTCTCCGGGCTACCAGAGCTCAGGAGAGCACAGTTTTTTGGGGCCATTCAGCTCTGTTGCTGGCTACAGCAGCCTGCCAGAGGAGCCCTGCCCAGAACTTGGCATGTTTTATTTGCCCCAGTGGGATGTCTGCCCCCAGCTGCAGCACCTCTCAGGGACCCAAGAGAAGGTGAGGGCCATTCTTTCCAATGTGAAGGACTTCCTGTCCAAGCCACCGCTCCTCGACTCTGCCCAGGAGCGTTTGTTGGACCCCAAACCCAAGCCTAAGGAAGGGCAGGCCCATCCTGAACCTGGAGAGTGGGGAGATCTGTTTCAGGTGAATTTCTGCCTGGAAGTAGAAGAGGAAGAGAAACTAGGTGATTCTGCTTCACCTGACCACGACTCAGATCGTCTGCCTCCGGACATTCCGACAAAAACTAAGTCCGTGTCTGGTGAGCTCATCAGCATTGCTCCCTGCAGCCCTGCGTGGGATGAAGTTTTTGATGACGTTGAGGATGCTGAGGGGCTTCCGGGAGGGACAGCCACACTTGCGTCCAAGGGACGCAAGTCGCCTCTGCCTCCTTTAGACAAACGGATCAAGGACTCAGATACCTCTGTCCCAGCAAATGCAGTGCTTGATGAGAGCATGGATCTGTTTGGAGATGATGATGACTTCCTTCATGTCAGCATGCCAAATTTTCCTCGCGATCTGGCACAGAAGCAAACCCTTGAGGAGCCTTCAGGGGAAACGGAAAATACCAGATCTGAGAGAAATGAGGAGGTTGTGAGAGTGTTGAAGCACTCTCGCCTTGCTTCTCCTGGAGCAAGACGCTTGCAGAACACTGAGAGCTTTGACTGCTCCCAGGAGCTCTTCTCTGTCAATTTTGACCTGGGGTACTCCCTTGAGGACTCTGATGAGGGGGAGGAGCCTGTAACAGGGGGCGGGACAAAAGAAGTGTTCCACCATTCTGCTGCTGTGACCCATAAGAGGACTGAGGGCCCCAGTCTGGCCCCCCGACAGAACAGCCTCCCCTCACCTGTGCATTCTAGTGTTCACCACCCGCGTTGTGTCTCCACCCCTCTAGCCATTCAAACAGGAAGAAGGGAAGGCCTACCTCTGACCTCCAGGGTGGCATCTTCACTGTCCCCGGTTGCCAGGAGATTCCAAGGTGCATCCCGCTTGCCCACTACACCTGGTGGGGTCACTTCACACTCGCCCTCAGGGGCTACCAGACAGCCAGGGCTGTCTGCAAGCAAACACTGTGGAGCCACATATGAAGGCCAGACCCCAAGAGCTCAGAGAGGCCAGGTTTCCACCAAGCGTTCTCTGTTGCAGATGAAGAGTTCTTTCTGTGAAAATGGGCCTGACAATCCTTCTGCAGGTAAGAGGAAAATGCCTATGATTCCACAATCTAGTAACCTGAGACTATTGCTGCATTTGTATTACATAAATAAGAAGCCTTAACAGGCCACATTGATTTAAGCCATAAGAACACAATTACATATATGAAGCATACCCCCGCACTTAATAAAATAAAAACCTAGGATATAAAAGTCCCATTTAACATTCCAAAATGGATCAGTTGCAAAGCATACAGTTAATGTTCTTGCTTCGGAGTCATCGTGATCATTTTATTTCCGGTAATTTCCAAGAACAGAGCTTTCACAGAGGGTACACAAGGTGGAGTCACCCCATCGACAGTGAGAAAAGACAAACAAATGGGCCATGACCTGAGGGGTATACTACGAAGCGAGATTAAGGGGATAGCGAGCTAAATTAAGCTTCAACCCTGGGTTTTCTGTATCACGAAGCCGACTCACTTTTAATCGGGGTATATTGCCACGGCAACTTACTCTGCCCGGCTAACCTGCTCCGTGGCAGGTTATGTTCAGGATAACAGATTGAAACATATAAAAGCACCACCCATTGACCAATCAACTCTTTGGCTTTGGAAAAAGGCGTGTCCATTCCAAAGGATCCCGTAGAGATATGTGCGGATACTGAGGGAATTTAGGCTACAGTTGTCTCATTAGAAATAAACTGTATGACAACGTACTGAGAGTATTGATTTATTTGTTACGAGTGGTAAGGTGAATAAGGTATTAACTAGCCTAACGAATTTAACCTACACAATGAGTTTCTTTTCTTTTTTTCTTTTTTTTGTGCAAAAGCTTCTTCCAGGCTTTGTTGGAGGCAACTATGTTGCTTTTTGCTCATATGATATTCTGTCCGTATCAGTCTTATTTCCCCACATGAGAAATACCCTGCTCTCGTACAGCCCATGCTGCACCGCTATAGGCTCGCAGACACGGCCTCTTTCATGGGAACGCGCGCGTACCTTCATTAATAAAGCCTGTGTTCACTTAGCAAGTTGATAACCACGTTCGTAGTACCGGTTAAACCAGATTGCGGTGTTTAGGCTTTCTGAAGCCAACTAATGCAAAGAGACCCTGGCTATGTTAAACTTCCTTCGTAGTATACCCCCCTGCTCTCTATGGTGGATCTTAACCTTGTGTGCATTGTGCATTTTAGAACTCATGGAGCCACATTACGTGCGCACATTGCAAATGGATGTGAACAACCAGATGTATTCTGTAGGTTAAAGTAGGTTAGTACCTTCTTTATAAAGAGCTTATTGTACATTTATTCAGCAGATTAATTTTTTACAGCTAGAGCACTGACCTTGTCTATTTAAAGACTCGTCTTTCAGGCCATGTTCTACTCTCCACTTGAATTATGAATGCACTTTAAGTTCCTTTGGTTCTGACAGACACATTTAATTTCATTAAAAATCAGAATCTCATTCTCAACTTTTGTTTGTTGTTGGTTTTGTGCGCATGTGCATGCATGGATGCGTGTGTGTGATTATATTTATGATGTGTGGGTGCGTGTGTGGTTGTATTCATGTATATACAATGGGGGAAATAAGTATTGGACACGTCAACAATTTTATTATCAAACATATTTCCAATGTAGCTATTCACATGAGATTTTGACCAGACATTGGTATTAACTCAACCCTTCAAGTTATCCATCCATATCTACTGTATTTCTGGCAGCAGAGTGATGGTTAAAGGCTTGTTTAATACATCAGACCCTTGATGACTTAGAGCCACTTAGCCAACCATGTGTTCTATACTGTTCCAGTGTAATTTACAGCTAAATCTTGTCTCACCCCCCAATTCCCATAGAGATCCATTCAAATGCAGAGCTGTTATAGTATCGCTTGTAAGAGTACCAGCAAATAAGATATCAAGAGCCTTTTAATGTTGTTGGGTCACAGACATCATAAAGTCATGGCATGCAAAGGATATGCAACCAAATATAAAAAATATGGCTTTTCTACCAAGTATTAAATACATTTAATTTAGCGTGTTCAATACTTTTTTCCTGTGTCATTTCACTTTATTGCACATAACTTTTTTAAAGAATTGGAACGTTACAATTTCTTTAGCTGTGTAGTTTTATTGAGTTAATACCAATGTCTGGTCAAAATCTCATGTGAATAGCTACATTGGAAATATGTTTGATAATAAAATTGTTGACGTGTCCAATACTTATTTCCCCCATTGTATGTGGGTGCGTGTGAATTATATGCATGTATATATGTTGGTGCATGTGTAATTATATGTATGTGTGGGTGCGTGTGTAATTATATGTATGTAAATATGTGGGTGGGTGGGTGCGTGTGTAATTATATGTATGTATATATGTGGGTGGGTGCTTGTGTAATTATTTTTATGTATATATGTGGGTGTGTGTGTAATTTGTAAGCATATGATGGCTTGTGGCTCCTACAGGGCTTGGGTGCAGTGACAGTGATGAGGAGATGGTGGTGCGAGTGGGAGGAAGACGAGGCAAGAACAACCCTCTCGCCTCCCCAGCGGTGAGCCCTTCAGAACAGCCCCTCCCACACTACCCAGTAAAAATGATGAGCTCCTTGTGTCTTTGAACCCAAATTGTACTTATAGAGCAGTGCCAAAAAGGTTTGATCATAATGTAGCACGTACATTCACAATGAGCTCATCCACTAAGATTCAGTTAATACAATACAAAGTAATTCATAGAGCTCATATCTCCCTGCACAGAATGTTCAAAATGGCCTTCACTGACATAGATTCCTGCACACATTGCTCCCTCAACACCCCAGAAACTTATATTCATGCCACCTGACCATATTTCACTTGAAAAAAAATTACAGCGTCCTTGAAAAAAAACGAACGAAAAATTTCTATATAACCTGGGCACCGCAATTAACTATTCAAATTTGCCAATGAATTAATGCCACTCACTCACCCGAACACATAGATGCACCCACTTATACATACATTCACATTTTTTTCCATTCCCATCACCAGATTCATAATCCCTCATAACACCAGTTTCGATTTACAACCCCAAATTTTTTTTTAATATACAGTCAAGCCGGAAAGTCTGAACACCCCTTTCACCTTCTCCACGTTTTATTACATTACAGACATATTCTACAATAGATTGAGTTCATTTTTTGTCTCAAAATTCTACACAAAATAGCCCATAAAACATGTTTTTAGAAATTTTTGCAAATGTATTAAAAATCGAACGAGCCCCAAACCATTCCCTATGGGGAAAAAAGTCAGGAGAAACAACCCTTAAAGGGATCCATCCACATCTACTCCATATCTGGCCGCAGAGTGATGGTTTGGGGCTCGTTTGATACCTTTGACCCTTGATGACGTACAGCTATTTCGCCAGTCGTGTTCCATACTGTACCAGCGTAATTTACAGCTGTATCTAGTCTCACCCCCCAATTCTCATAGAGATCAGTTCAAATGCAGAGAGGTTATAGTATCGCTTGTAACAGTACCTGAAAATAAGATATCGAGAGTTTTTTGATGTTGATTGGTCACAGACTTCAGGAAGTAACAGCATGCAAAGAAGGGATGATGGGATGGTGCAGATTGCAGGATCTCTATAACTCTATTTCTATCTCTCTCTGTCTCTGCCGGACACATAAAGGAAGGTGTGGGCGCTCCGAGAGCTTCCGGAAAAAGTCTGTCAATAGGCTGCCAAACAGCCTTGGAGGGATGGGGAGTTGGCATGGCAACACTGTATGGGGCTGCAGCGTAGCATGGTGGTTAGGGAACAGGGCTTGCAAGTCCGCGGTTGTTAGTTTGGGATCTAGGTCGGGCCTGCTGATGTACCCTTGAGCAAGGTGCTTTACCTGAATAGCTTCAGTAAATATTAAACCTTGGTCTGTTTCAGATGATATAAATGCCAGGCCATTCCTGCATAATGTGTTTGTTTGCATTTCTCTTTCAGACTAAGACTTTGAGTGATGTGGACTCTCCTGTACAAGTGACTCGGAGGCGGACAGTTGCACTAAGCACAGTAAGATTCATATGGCTCAACATCACAAGTTTAAATATACACACATACTCCTCCTCACTTCTGGTACTGAAGTGTTTGTGTTATCAGATTTATCCTGGTTCACTAAAAGGTCTTATACTCCAACTTGGCACTCATACAGTACACAATGGACTGAAAACACAGAACAGGAATTGGAAATGGAAACATTTTATTATACACAAAAGAAATATCAACAACAACAAAAAAAGGTCTCCAGTAAGGTTGCATATTGTTTCTTCTCAGTGAAGTCCCTATGGTCCAGAATGAAACCCTGGCCATGCTAGAGCAGACTGTGGGCAGCATTCTGACTAGGGGCAAGTAATTGGCCATCGTGTCATCAAAGGAAGGAGGGTTTCAGTTCTTTGGTGAACAGGGACTGGAGTGAGGTGAGGTGAGGTGAGGTGAGGTGGTAGCTGGCTACACATATTTTGGGAATAAATCATAGGTGTCAGAATCCACTCAGGAGGGCCACAGTGTCTGTTGGTTTTTTGGTTGGGTTTTGGCACCAGTGATTAATTTAAGTCTTTAATTGGATGAAGTATCCACACACCCTGTTCTTAGAACTGTAATTGCCTGCTGACTGAAAGGAAACCTCAAATACCCACCACGGTCTTCCAGTACATGAGTTTTACATCCGTGCTGTAAATGTTTCTAAATCACCAGAGCATTGCCATTTTGAGCTGGGCCTACAAACAAAATTTGGCAACCCAGGTGGATAAAGAAATGTAACTCATAACATATCTTGTAATGTTTGCAGAAGTATCTAAAACTTCAGCTTTCTTGTTGATCTCAGGATGGCAGCGCTTTCTGTGTTTGTGTGAGTTCTGTGGGTAGACTTGGAATTGAATAGACATTAGTGAATGAGGAGTCAAGCTCTTGAAAGCTTGCAGGGTTTAGTTCCATTTATGTTGTGCTGTGGTTTGGTATCCAACCTGTTTTCCAGTCTGAGGAGAGTGAGAATGAACCAATGTCAGACCAGGACTTCCAGGACACTACCACACGGTTTCCCAAAGTGCCCCGCCCCCATGAACTCCCCGCCCCACAGGGAAGGGCTAAGGTGACGTAATTAATTAGGACTGAGTTTCCACTTAGACAGGTACCGAAGATGTTGCAGTGGCTCTCCAACTGAGCGACACCTTCCCATGTACATCATCCCTCCTCTTCTCTCTCCATAAGGCTGTGAGGAGAGGGGCGCGACAGTTTCTGGAGGAGGAGGCGGAGCTCTCTGAAGAAGGCGGGGCAGTTTCCTCTGATGAAGAGGAGGAAGAAGAAGAGCAAGACCACTCCTTGGGGGGCTTTGTGGTGGATTACACCCAGCTGTCTCAAGGCTTGAACGGTGTGTGTGCCTCTCAACTGACTAGAGCTACGTATGTGTTCAGCAATGGTCACGTGTGCTATGCTATATGCAGTTGATTAATAATGCTTCTCTGTCTTTAACAAAAGTTAAATTTAAATGCCTGCATCATACCTAATGACCTGCATTAGGTGGCTGAAATCTAGACCGCTTTATTTTGAGTTGCCCTGTATTTGTATCAGCTTTGTATAAATTTGCTCTGTACTGACGTGTGATACTGACGTGGAGTTTTGTGTGTTCTACACCAGTTTCGACTGAAGGAACTCTAAGCAACCTGTCGTTCCCTGTGTCTAAAGCATCTCTCATTGCTAGATTCTGAGATGCAAGGTGTTTACCTGAAGTCAGTGAGAAGCCCTGCCGTCTCCAGCAAGTACAAGATGGTCTACAGACCCAGGCATAACATGGACATTTTCTCTCAGGTAAGGGGAGTTTTTCAACAGGCAGTTCGGCAGTGCCTGGAAGGCTTCATCGTTGATATTTTGGTCATTTGGAGCGGGGTGGGGTTGGCGGGGTGCACGGCGCATTGGTGTAATGACTCGTCTCTCCAGGTACCGGAACAGGATGAGACGTACGGGGAGGACAGCTTTGTGGTGCAGGGCAGCGAGGTGGAGGAGTTGGAGAGCAGCGAAGAAGAAGAGCCAGGCGAGGTGGAGCTGATCCTGGAGGAGTCAGTCGTCGGGGGGAAGAGGATGTACCCCACCAGACGCAGGGCCCAACTCAGACAAGCCAGGGCCACGGACGGACGGAGAGACCCCCACCGCCAGCCCATCGACAAGACTAAGCGCTCCCGCATCATCCGCCAGGACGACTCTAGCGAGGAGGAGGAGGAGGAGGAGATTAAGGAGAAGAAGAAAGGGAAGGCTGAAGACCCCGTCCTCCCATGCAGGCCAGCACAGACGGCCCCATTCAGACCCCCCCCGGACATACCCCACTCCAGCCTTGGGAAGGCTGCTTTGGGGCGAAGGGGTCCAGAGGAGTTGTCCTTGGAGGAGAGGTGCAGACAGAGGGTCAACCCTCAGGTCTCCGTGTCTGAAGCCCTGGACTTCCAGATGCCGATCTCCACACGGTTCCAGCCAACACAGCCACAGGTACACAGCACACCATTCGGAGTAGAGCCCTGAAACAGGATTGGGGTCCTAGTAGATCATAGAGTTAAATTGGAAAATGAGTCAGGAGAAACAACCCTTAGCGATTCATCCATATCTACTGCATATCTGGCAGCAGAGTGATGGTTTGAGGCTTGTTTGGCGATGCGTGTAAGCAAGCTGCATGCACTGTCAGTACAGCACTTCTGTATGCGGTTAGGCAGCGGTAACAGCGGCTTCTCTGCTCCCTAATCCCACTTTTCGGCCTAAGATATTCTCGCTGTTGTACAGTTCCCGCCCTTTTATGTGGGAGGCTTTTCAGACTCCCCTCATGAATCATCTGAGGAAGCCAGACTTCACTCACTGTGCCCTGTCCAGGCCCTGCGGTCTTATGTTTCCCCACACAGGGGCTGTGGTGGAAAACCAACAATGTTTTTATTGGTTATGGAGCACCTATTCAGGGCCGGGCCTTATCTAACGGCATTTGGCCCCTTGGATCGTAGATGCGATTCCCATGGCCTCCAGCAGTGCCGGCATGCCCCCTCCCACAGGGGTGGTGACTCACTCCACTCGGGGTGTATCTGCCTCACAGGCTTTGTTTCACGGTGCTCCGCTTTCTGAGGCTGGCAGGGCTTCGTCCTTCACGTCACCAGGGTTTATCGCCTGGACGTGTCGTCCAAATCGATCGCCTCCTATGTCTGCAGGGCAGCGGAGCAATCTTGAGTATGACTTGCCTTCCCTCTTTACAGTGGTTTTTTATCACCGGTGGTAATTGCACTTTAGATTTGCTTCTTCCACAGAACAAGCATCTAATAAAGTGAATATATTTGTACTGCATGGTTGTGTCATGTGGCGTTACCCCACTACATCCCCCGCATGACTTTATTTGGTATAATGCAACCCATACCGTGGCGTGTTGACCGGTATGAAATGGAACGTATGAATTAGATATGTAACCCTGGTTCTATGAATACGGTGAACACGCCATGCAGCGTGGCCATGCAGGGAATTCTACGCCCTTCGGTCAACAAAAGAGGACGGGCGGCATACATGCACCATATTTATGGTGTGACATGGTGTTGGCTGTGTAGTGGTGATTCATTTGCTATTCAGACTTCTAGCAACTCACCCTCTCGGCGAGGATGACCCATGCCATGGCGTGTTGACCATATTCACAGAACCAGGGTTACATACGTAACCCATATGTTTTACATACACGTTTTGTCTTAAACCGGAGCAGAATCCCTTCAACTACATCATCAGGAGTAATTTCTCTTTAAGAGCGCTATCTTATAAAGCAGGCAACATACATATTGTGCACTGGGGATTTGTACCATCATCTGCAGATAGTGAAAAATACCATTCTTTATTTGTTGGGTGAATGTTCACTTAAACTGCAGGATTTTCAGAGGTTGTAATGATGGAGGGAGGGGATGCAGTGCTGTGTTAAGTGCTGGTGGTGCTCGTGTCCTCAGATACAGGAGCACAATGAGACATACGGGGAGGACTGCTTTGTGATGCATGGAGGCGAGGAGGAGGAGGAGTCAGAAACCAAAGAGAAGGAGGGTGCGGGCAAAGCGAACATGGAGGAGTCCTTCATCGGCAAGAGGAAGACCAAACACCCACGGACCGTTTTCTTGGATGACTCCAGTGCGGAGGAGGAGGAGATTGGGAAGAAGAAGAAAGGGAATCCTGAATATCCCGCCCTCCTCTGCCCGCCATCCCCGTTCAGACCACCCAAAGACGTGCCCTTCTCCAGCCTTGGGAAAGCAGTTTTGGGGCGTACGGGTCCAGAGGAGGTATTTTTGGCGGAGAGGTGCAGACAGCAGCTCAGTCCTCAGGTCTCCGTGTCTGAAGCCCTCGACTTCCAGATGCCGATCTCCACACGGTTCCAGCCAACACAGCCACAGGTACACAGCACAGTATAACCTTCATTGTATCTATAAATCTACTCTGAGTGTACTGAATGTGTTCATCTACAAACGGCTATCTATCTATTATACAGCTGGGTATTTACTAAACCCCTCCAGACTACTCCACCCCATTATTCCAGTAGCACAACTCCACTAATATACTTCTCCCCACACTGCCACACATCTCTACCAGAAGTGGATTATCCTGTATTTCGCCTCAATCTTCCACCCTTCTACCTCTTTGCAGCCTGACGGCATCACGCCCTTTCCTAATCAGGGTCAGAGCTGGGCGGAGCAGTGTGCTGTGGAGGGCGTGTCGCTGGTTCAGCCCTGCCCGCTGTGTGTGCTGGTGGATAGCGGGCACTCTGAGGTGGTGTCCTGCCTGCGCGCGCAGAGAGGCGTGACTGTGCAGCTTTGCCCGCTGGGCGTCTGCCACTTCATCGTCAGCAACCGCATGGCTGTGGAGAGGCATACGCAGGCAGAGGTGGAGGACCACCAGGGCCTGATGGACCGGATGCACAGCCTGCTGGGCCTCTTTGACAGGGTCTGCCTCATCCTGGAGAAGCAGCACACCAGAACAGGTGAGTGGTCAAAGGGTTAGTTAGTTTACTGTTGGCCCTCAATCGCTCTGTCTAGCACATAACATTCTGTGTTTCTGACACTGGCGAGCCATACAGCTGCAAAAGAAGGATTCCAGGAGCCTCACAGTGGTACAATGGTAAAGCCGCGCTTCAGTCGTCGTCGGTGTTGTGTACGGATCCCGTGGTTGCGCCCCGGCCCCGGTCCTTCCGTTCCGAGGCCGCCCGGTGGTGGGGCGGGGCAATTGGCGGGCTGCTGGGGGGGGGGGGGGGGAGGGAGAATGGAATCTCTGTGCCAGAGAAACGGCCTGGGCGAGTTCACGGTCACGAGGAGGAGGACGAGGAAGACGTGGCGCCCTCCTTCCTACTACCGTCTGACAGGGTTGTGTAGCGGCAAGTCTCTAGCGGTTGCTACACGGGGTAATTGAATTAGAATAGGGGTTCAATTGGCTACCAAATTGGAAGAAAAATCTGAAACAAAAAGAAAAAAATAAGGATTGCATATTTATACAAATGTAAAGGGTTTCCTGCCCTTTGCACCAAGCAACATGTACATTTAGAAAACTTGGAAGACAGCTGTGGAGGGACAGCGGTGTAATAACTGTGTGTATCAGATGTTGTTTCTTTTTTTTGAGGACCCCCCCCCCCTGAGCAGGTACAGCAGGTAAGCAGCATCAGTCAGTCAGGTAGGGTTGGTTATTTTGGGTGCGCAGTAGACAGGACTTACAGGATACACACTGTGTTCAGATGTGGGTGGGATAGCATGCATACACACGCACACAGACACACACACACACACGGTGGGTCTGCTTGGTTTCCTGGGAGGCCTGAAACAGAAGACATCCTAAATGTGTTATTTATTGCCACAATACAAGGGACTTTTATTAAATGTCCATATACATTTCTTTCCCATGTTTGTCAGCACCTTTCAATTCAATGCACTCTGGGCAACTGTTAAAACATGAGGAGTACGTTGCTATATAAGGGCATGAATTACGTTAATTTGTTTATAGGCTTAAAATGTGGGTTTAGGGAACACCTGCTCACAATATCTGCCCTTTTGTCTGTCACCTCTGTCGGTTCTTGCGTTCCTCCATGTGCCGTCATTAAATCCCCAGGGCGGGACCTTGGCGGTACGCTGTCCGCGCTCATCCGGACTGGGGTGAGGCTCCTCTTCAGCGGCGGCCCCGAAGAGACGGCCGCCCTTCTTGCCGAGCTCGCCAAATCGGAGCAGAGGAGGGGCCACACCATCGCCGTGCCCACGGAGGTCAGAGATCACCAGCGGCAGGCCCTAAACTTCTACCTCACCCTTCCCCGTGTCAGCTACGTCACGGCCCTGAACATGTGTCACAGCTTCCGGTCGGTGGGCCACCTGGTCAGCAGGTGAGGCAGTACGCCGCTTTCTTTCCTCCTTCAGGGAGCCCTGTCTGACACACTTCGAAGGTGTAATGATTAGAATGTTCTTAACTCAGCATTCTAATGCTGTTGTAACAATCATTTCTCCTGGAAATTGAAGAGGGGAGTCATTTCCGTAACCAGCTCGCAATCAGGCTAATGTTGCTGGGGTGAGGTGATTGTACAAAGTTATTAAAAGTTGTGCTTTGATTCGGCCTACATTGAAGCAAGGCTGGGAATACACTGCACATCACTGGTGTGCCTGGGACTCATTATCCAAAGCAAATATCACTCTATTAATAGTGCTTAATTTCCCATGGTGCCGTGCAGGTAATATGGTTGGCCTCAGGCTACAACAGCAATGCTCTTAAGTCAGATGTTTGAACCCATACACTGCTGAATGTGTGCTTTAGATATACTGTACCTTGCTGTGATGGGCAGGGCAAGTGTATATATTAAATATTGAGCAACCATAGCTCTATTTGTGAGTGAATACAGATATATTTGGTGTAATGAGATGTCTGTGAACCTCCCCAGTTCAATCGAGGCCCTGATGGGTGGAGCCCGTGTGGGTCGCTCACGGGCCGAGGAGATCTTCCGCTTCCTCCAACACATCTGCAATACCAATATGCTGCCTGAACCAGCTCGATGACTACTACCAGGAAACTCAACCACTGACCTTTGACCCTTGACCCATGACCTCCACGCCTTCGTTCCTATTTCATACAGAAATTGCTCTGCACTTTAAAAATAGGAATGAACAAACAGTGCCGAGTTAAAAAATGTCCCCTGGCAAATAGCTTACTTTATTTTGCTGTTATTCAGCAATACCAAGTGCGATAAGGTAAGAAAATAATACTTGATATCATTTATGAAAAACACAAGTGAGCATGCATGTAAGATATATAATCTATGATATTCTTTGTACTAAATTATGTAAAATTATGTAAAAAGTTTTTTGGGGAAAAAGGTGAATATCAGTAGTTTGTGTTATGAACAAACTAAAAACTTGAATAAAAAGCACTTTATTTTTTTATCAGCTTATGTCTCATTTAATGTATTACAGCCATGCCTGAGGTTGAGTGTGTGAACTGTGGCTGCACATTTCACGACTTGTTACCCATACATACATAGTACATTTTAAGGCTACAGTCAAATGTATTTAGTTGTGTGTATCATAATAGATTGCATTTAATTTAATCAGCTTTATTAAAACACAAATATTCGTGTGTACATATACACGTGGGTACGCATAATTTATTACTCGTCAGTTTAAAGTAGTTGTATTTAATGTGCTGAAAGTGCAATGACATTTAGCAGCCCATGAATGCTGATTAAAATGCATCTGCCACGAAGTGGATACAGATTTCTAGTTTCTTCAAGGCAGTGGCTGCTATCAATCATGTGAATTATCAGAGGTCAGAACTGCTAGTGAAGAGTGTAAGGCTGGGACTAATTCCGTCACATGGGTGAGCGGTCTCCCACTGCAGTGCTGGTACTCACTATTCCACCATGATGGAATGAGCAGGTTTGGGTTTAGGAAAAGCTAGTAAAACATGTAGGAACCAGCAGCATGTCGCATGTAGGTTCTGATTCTCAATCTCAGAAAAACAAGAGGGCATTGTGGACATGGCTCCAAGTGTTCTGTGGTATTTGATAAAAAATAAATATATTTGAATGTAATCTTTATTTAACCAGGCAGCAGACCAAATAAAGCAGCAGAAAAGTATGACGATAGTGAAAAAGGTAACGATGGTAATAAGAAAGGATCATTTTAGGCCATCAGAGATAACATCTATGTTAGTTGTAGCTATCAGAATGCACATAAGAGTTGACAGGGTGATGAATTTGTCCAGTGTAAGGTTTTTTTGTTTGTTTTTTTGAGAAGCAACCAAGGGAGCTGTTTGCTCAGGGGACAGGTACGTATATGTGTTGAGTATATGTGTGGAGGTTTGGGTATGGTAGGTGGGAGGGAGGAGGATGTATGTTAAAGGCATTACAGATAAGGAGGGGTCAAGCCAAGAAGGGTTTTGTAAATGAGTGAACCAGTGAAGTATATATCTCGAGTACAGAGTACAGGGTGCAATAAGGGTTTTATAAGGTGCATTAGTGGCAAATCTGATGGCAGTGTGG
The DNA here is from genome assembly GCA_022702515.1 of Ilyophis sp. 1 JC-2022. Taxonomy (NCBI): domain Eukaryota; kingdom Metazoa; phylum Chordata; class Actinopteri; order Anguilliformes; family Synaphobranchidae; genus Ilyophis; species Ilyophis sp. 1 JC-2022. The sequence continues at coordinate 31,572,948 of CM040406.1, read as the reverse complement.
TACAGGCCATCAGTTTGCTTCACGTCACCTTTACACGCAGATCTACGCATCTCCATAATCAAATAGGGGTAGGATGGGCAGTGGGTACCCTTGTCAGTTTTTTATTTTTAATAAATGAAAATTGAACAGTTACAGTAAAACGAGCTGTACTAATTTATATAGGTGTAATGTAAATGATAATGTGCTGTAAACCGATTTCTAGATAATTATAGGATGTGACCACTTCAAGATACAGTGGCAAGAAAAAGTGTGTGAACCCTTTGGATTTACCTGGTTTTCTGCATTAATTGGTCATAAAACATGATCTGATCTTCATCCAAGTGACAAAAGACAAACACAATGTGCTTAAGCTAATAACACACAATTACAATCTTTCATGTCTTTTTTGAACACACCCGTTAAACATTCAGAGTGCTGGTGAAAAAAGTAAGTGAACCCTTGGATTTAATAACTGGTCGAACCTCAAATTTTGGACCATTCTTCTTTACAGAACTGCCTCAGCTCAGCCATATACTTCGGATATCAGGGGCCACATTTATAAACAGTGCTGACCAGAAAAAAGGCCCTCTGCACACGATAGACAACATATGTACACAATGTTTGGAGTCCGTGTGATATGGCGACACTGACAGAGAGGTAGAAAACTTTTTTTAAGCAGATTTCCGACTTTCACCCCGAGCGTTCTTTTACGCATTCTTTTTCTCCGTTTTATACATACGGCCCCTGGTGTGAACTACTTTCTTGAGGTCATTCCACAGCATCTCTATTGGGTTACGGTCTGGGCTCTGACTGGGCCCCTCCGAAAGGTGGGTCAAGGTGCTCTTTGGAAAACTTCAGGTGTGCAGCGATGTTTTTTTTGTTTTTTTTTGGAGAGCAGCGGCTTCCTTCGTGGTGTCCTGCAATGGACACCGTGCCTGTTCAATGTTTTGCATATGGTAGGACGATTGAACAGAGATGTTAACAGTTACGATGATTTCTTCAAGCCTTTAGCGGTTACTCTAGGTTTCTTTTTTACCTCATTGAGCATTCTGCATTGTGCCTTTGGAGTCATCTTGGCTGGGCGCCCAGTTCTAGGGAGAGTAGCCACAGTACTAAATCATCTCCATTTATATACAATTTGTTTAACTGTGGACTGATGAATATCTAAACTTTTTGAGATTACTTAACCCTTTCCAGGTTTATGCAAATAAACAATTCTTGATCGTAGGTCTTCTGAGATCTCTTTTTTGCGAGATCAGCAGATGCTTCTTGTGAATGGCAGACTCAAAATGTCTGAGTGTTTTTTATAAGTCAAAGTAGCTCTAACCCACTCCACCAATCTCGTTTCATTGACTGGTCTCCAGGTTTGCTAACTCCTGACTCCAATGAGCTTTTGTTGAAGCCATAGGGGTTCACATACTTTTTCAACCTACACTGTGAATGTTTGAATGATGTATAGCACAAGCACGATACAATAATTTGTGCGTTATTAGTTAAAACGGATTGTGTTTGTTCATTATTGTAACTTAGACCACATTTAAAGACAAATTTATACATAAATGCAGGTAATTCCAAACGGTTCACTCTTACCACTATATGTTTTTATGGGGGTGGGTCTGGAGCAGAGGTGGAGTTCTATTTCATATTGGTCAACACGCCATGGTATGGGTCATCCTCGCCGAGAGGGTGAGCTGCTCGGAGACTGAATAGCAAATTAACCGCCACTACGGGCGCACACCACATCCACCATAAGTATAGTGCGTGGCCGCCGCCCAGTCTCTATTTGTCTCATCGAGATTGAGCGTGAGACTTGAATTTTTGCATTCGCCTTGTGAATGTTTTTATCTTCTGCTGCTCACCAGAGCCTCTTCTTAAAAAAAATGTAAAAAATGTTTTAAAGAAAGGAAAAAGTACGCTACCCGACACTTTTTCTCCCCCAACAACGGGTTACGTTGCAGTTGTGGTAATCTATTGTTTGGCGCAGGTGCGCACATCAGGTAGGATACATCCGTAGTATTTGTTCAGTGTGGTCGTTTAAGCGGTTCATTGCTGTCCTTGTTTTTGAACTATATCAGTTTTACTAATGATGTATGGTTTCACTTTAAGCAACGTGTGGCGATGTATTTTGTGATTTGATCTTAGTCACGCGTGTGGTAGAGTTTGTTTACCGTGGATGTTTAAGCAGTTCACTACCGTTTCTTTTGAAATTATCAGTGTACGACAACTAATATATTTCTGGTTATAGCAACCTATATTGAGTTTAATTGGATTACATGTTTGATGTTACAAACATTCAAAAGCTGAAAGAAGCTTCTTTTTCTTAAAAAGGATTATGCTACTGAAGGCATTTTTACTCTAAACAACGCGGTGGGTTGTATCTATTGTTTTGTTTGTTTACTGTGTTTGGGCAGCTCCCTGCCGTTCTCCTTTTGAATTGTATCAGTGTTACTACTGATATTTCTGGTTATAATAACCTGTATTGAATTTAATAATATTTTTGTTGTACAAACATTTTAATGCTGAAAGGAGCCTCTGTGTCCGTGAGGGCGTACACTACCTGAGGCTTCTTCCCCTCGTGACCCTGCAGTAGTACTGTTTGTGTTCGTGGCTTATTGATCTTGTGCATACTTCAGTGTTTATTCTGTCGGCAGCTACTTAGGCCCCACGGCTCATGGGAGCCTGTGGCTAGATGTGCCACTTGGGGTGTAGCTGCCTCAGCTGTCTGTGACCAATCAACATCAAAAAACTCTCGATATCTTATTTTCAGGTACTGTTACAAGCGATACTATAATCTCTCTGCATTTGAACTGATCTCTATGAGAATTGGGGGGTAAGACTAGATTCAGCTGTAAATTACGCTGGTACAGTATGGAACACATGACTGGCGAAATGGCTGTACGTCATCAAGGGTCTAAGGCAGGGGTAGGCAACCCTGGTCCTTGAGAGCCGCAGGGTCTGCTGGTTTTTGTTTTCACCTTAAATATGACAATTACTCAGACCAGAGAAACCAGGTGAGGCGAGTTAACTGTGTAATCAACTGCTTTAATTGATTAATTAAGTGGCGAGTAACAACAAAAACCAGCAGACCCTGCGGCTCTCCAGGACCAGGGTTGCCTACCCCTGGTCTAAGGTATCAAACGAGCCCCAAACCATCACTCTGCGGCCAGATATGGAGTAGATGTGGATGGATCCCTTTAAGGGTTGTTTCTCCTGACTTTTTTCCCCATAGAGTTCTATAGGAAAATGAGTCAGGAGAAATAACCCTTGCAGTGATCCATCCACATCTACTCCATATCTGGCAACAGAGTGATGGTTTGGGGCTCGTTCGATAGCTCAGACCCTTGATGACTTACAGCTATTTAGCCAGCTATGTGTTACATACTGTACCAGTGTAATTTACAGCTGAATCTAGTCTCACCCCCCAATTCCCATAGAGATAAGTTAAAATGCTGAGAGGTTATAATATCGCTTGTAACAGTACCTGAAAATAAGATATCGAGAGTCTTTTGATGTTGATTGGTCACAGACTTCAGGAAGTAACAGCATGCAAAGGATATGCGCCCAAATATTAAATATGATACTTTAAAAATATGTTAAAGCAAAATATTCAAATTTTCTGAGACACTGAATTTTGGGTTTCATTAGCTGTAAGCCATAATCATCAAAATTACAAGAAATAAAGGCTTGAAATATTTCACTATGTGTAATGAATCTATATAATATATGAGTTTCACTTTCTGAAATGAGTGACAAAAAATTGAACTTTTTCACGATGTTCTAATTTTTTGAGCTGCACCTGTATAAGCTGACTACATTATAACATAAAATAATGCACATAAAAGGTACTGACCTTGCAAGACATTGACCAATGAGAGGGAATTGATAATGAGTGATCAAAAATGGCCATTATTGTCTCATAGGTTTAAATGTCCAAAGTAAATTTGCAGTATTGACTTAGTATTATTCTTTTAGTGTTATAAACAAACACCTTGTTGGAAGTAAAGTGTCCAGGGAGAATGCACAATTAATTGTGAGGTTTCCCTTGGAAGTATTCCTGGTAAACGTTCTTTGTTTGACTACCACTCATGTCAGGTGATATAGCTGAATGATATCCTAATGAGAAGCATGTAACGTCAGTGTAAAAATGTGGACTCTAATGTAATATTATTTTAGGAGGGAAAAAAACAATGAATAAGAGGTATACACAAACCCTACAGAAAAGAATTGGACAGAGTAATCTGCATAAACTGAGGGGTGGCGAAGCAGGGGCCCATCATACGCTACCCAAATTATGCTTTTGTTATCTGCGTTGCTGACATTGCAGAAGTTGTAGTGCAGTACCTCACTGCAGCCAAAAAGGGCAGTATTACACTTCGTTTGTCTGTTATTTTGTCCAACTGTCAAATTAAAATAGTCCAATGCCATGTTTCACATACAGATTTATATGGAAGAGTGTAATTTATCAGGTATTGAGTGTTTGTTTATATTACACTATGTATAATTTATCTTATTACCGGTATAAAGTTAAATTTGTAGCTGAACTGAAAGAACTATACTTATAAGTAACTAAGTATCCACAATAGATTGTGGTTATTGTATGCTTTGTGTTACTTTGTTAGTTCATTTCACAGTTTAGTTGGTCATTGTATTATTGTGTGTTTTTGACATGGTTAGTGCAGTTTTGGTTCGTATTGTTTTCTAATTAGCTGGACATGTTTCCATACTACCCTATTGTAGTTATTAATCTGCTGATTGACCAGCTATGTAGACAAGTGCCTTCACAGTTGCACTGTTCAATTAGCAGGACGTGAGGGGCATAAACATCTGTACAGCGATAGCCTTGTCCGGACAAAGACTCGTGGAACCATGACAAAGGAGTCAGTCTCAGGGAGTCCACCAAGGGAGGCCCTATGGTCCATGTGAAAGATGTATTATTATGTGTTGTGTGCTTAGTGTACGTACTTTACTCTCACCAGGTATTCTGGGTCCAGATTGGTACAAGTCTTAATTTACTGCTTTACCGATGCTGCAATTGCACTTGGGTGAGGAATGTTGTTTACTCTGGCGGATACATTAGTTTCTCTTTCATTATGAGTAACTAGATAACGGCATCTGCTATATTAACAAAGAAATCAGCCTCAAGCATAAATCCAGAATGCTACACTTGAGCTCATATGCTCTGAAAAAGATGAAGCATTTCTCCGTTGCAATAAGAATTTGGAAAACATCAGTTGGGAACCACTTTATTCACCTTTCACCCATACATTGTTACACTCTGATCTGGAACTGGGCAGATTGTCGAATTACCATATAAATACTGTAGCCAGATCATTCCACAGAATAAAAATATTTCCCACTTATACAAGGAGTTACTGTGCACTTTTAAATATTTTCAGCCCTTACTAAAATTTACAAATTTGGTTCAAACAATTGCTCTCCTCCACTGCCAATATGCTTTTGGTATAATACAACACCTCAGACACTCATGGTTTTCCCTTACACAAAAAACAGAGGCTTCTTAACAAGCACACACAAGCTGATACACATTCATATTTCACCTTTTCCAGAAGAAGCAGTTCTATTTAACTACTCAAAACTATTCAACACAAGTAATGTTAAAGTAGCAACTCGTGCCTTGATAGTCAGAACTTGAGACAGTGGTCATGTAAATTATGTGCAAATTGACAAACCCCTTATAAATCAGAACCATGGATGACTGATTCAATTTTTACAGTGGTGAACAACACTCAAACATTCATGTCTTTTTATCGATGCAGTTATTGGGAAGCCTGTCCAATACGTAATATAGGTTACAGTCAGCTGACAGTACGCAGCCAAGTAATAGCCATCCTGAAAACAATTAGAACATTCATTATTATAAATAGTGGCGTCTGGTCCATTTTGATCAGCTGCTCAGATCAAAAGTACAGTATTCGCCATTAAAAAAAAAAAAAAAAGTGCAAGACTGAGGAGCCCTTAAGCTCACTAGTCGACTTCCAAGGACGCACCCTACTCTGGAATGTCAATCCCCCACAGAAAAGGATTTCCAGCAGGTTATGTTTTGCAAAAAAAAATGCTCTAATCTCTTATGACTATCACTGCAGCTATGCAGCCCAATAAGAAAATCGGAAGGAAGACGACTTTTTGCTATGGGACTCTGACATTCATGACATTTTCACATTATGTGCTGTGTAAAAGTCCAAAGGCTGTCGACAAAGGATAACAGGCTTTTATCAGGGAACGTTTAGAGATCAGTTCAAATGCATTGTGAAAAACACTGAAATCCATACACAGGAATAAAACATTTTGTAGTCATTAACAACATCCCTCAACCCTGGTACACGCTACATGACTACCCCAGATTTAGCCGTTTTAATGCGCACGCATGTTGAAATGATACCATGGTTTAAAACCTCAACTGGTGGAAAACCTTTTGAACCGCTTGTGGATATTGAACAGTTTTGAAATTCTCCAAAGTCTGCCAAATAGCACCCTGCAAGAGGGTAGCATAAACTACAAACTTCCAATGAATGTGTGCATATAAACTCTTAATACTGCAAGTGTTTCTTCAAAGACGGACTACTTAATAGAGAAAAGTAAAAAGGCTAGGCTAAAAAGTAAAGGCTAGGGCTTGGTAGGGTTACATGGAAAAAAAAAATAATAATTTAAACTTGACATTTATTATAAAAAAAATTATATTCAGACACCACGCATGTACATTTACAACGACGTATCTTCATTTGTTTGAAGGGCTCCTCCACACTTTAATCAACATGTGAAACACCACAAGAGACGGTTGTAGTAATGGACTCTGAAAATTGTGTCATGGAATGTTTATGTTCTATGCAAGTGAGAAATGGAGCAGGGAGGATGGCTAAATGATCCATGCTTACCAATGTATACATTTACTTTAAGTTATACTTTAAGTTATAAACTTATGTAAATCCTTGCTGGGCAGTGTCCATGCCTAGTAGGCAAGACTATATACCTCTTACTTCATGCCTCTGGGTACTGGCAAGCAGACAACACTATGCCTGATGCTTCTGGGTTATTGACACAGTACAACATTCCCCATTTGAAACCAATTGTGCTCCCGCACACTGCTTCCTTCCTGTCGTTGTTCGTCACCTTCATCTCTTGTAAATTCAGTGGTGGATTTTCAAATCCTGTCGTGTCTTCAGGGGCAAAACATGATGTTCACCAAGTATATGTTCAGGTACATGTATAAATATTATACACTTTGCTGCTATAGCAAACTGTGCAAATTGTCCAGAATTATCAACGCAATGGAGGCATGCAGAGAAAGATACAGTACTCTGGCACCTCTAGGACAACGGCTTCACATTTGAAATAAACCGCAAAGGGTACAGGACTCAATCTGAGACTTCTGCTACCATTGCACTTGCATTTTACAGATTTATGGGGATGCTTTTCTCTTCCTTTGAGGAAGGTTACCAGATAAGGCAAAGAGGAAAAGAAAAGGTCAAATGAAAAGTTGCTTCATACAAGGAATGAAATTTTAAAAAGAAAAACTGGTTTTACACCAGTTTTATAAAATGCAGTATATGCTTTTGGGCAGGAAGTAATCAGCTGCTGTACTGAGATCCTCCTCCCAGGAGAGGGAGCTAGATCCAAAGTCACAAGCTGGAGGCCTGGGCTTGTTGCTGCAGGGCATGAGGGGAAGGCTGACAATCCATCGCTCCCTCATTCTCCCGCATGTACATGAGGAACAGAGTCACGGTGGCGAAGGTGGTGGCATTGACAGGGAAGGCCCGCAGCAGGGTGGAGGTCAGGCCGCGAGTAAACGTCCGCCAGCCCTCTTGCTGCCAGCTCTGCCGTACGCAGTCTGCGATGCCACTGTATTGGTTGACCCCGCCTACCCCATCAGCCTGGAGGCGGGACTTAATTACATCCATTGGGTAGGTGGAGAGCCAGGAGGCGATGCCGGCCATGCCGCCGGCAAAGAGCAGCTTCGGGATCATGTAGGGGTCGTCGGGCTCGCACCCCAGCGAGCGGGTCAGCACGTCGTAGGTCAGGAAGTAGAAGCCAAAGGCAGGAGTCTCGCGCAGAAAGGTGGAGACCATGCCCCTGTTGATACCCTTCACGCCCTCTTTGTTGTAGATTCGCAGCAGGCAGTCCAGGGAGTTCTTGTAGAGCTTCCTCTTGGACTTCTTCTCGCCCGTGCCCTGCATCTGCATGCGAGTCTTGGCCAGCTCCATGGGGCAACAGATGACACACTGGATGGCACCTGCCGCTGCACCCGCTAGGAACTGGTTCTGGGGGGTGTCTTTGCCCAGCCGCCGCATGGCGTTGCCCTGGACACCAAAGACTATGGCATTGATGAACGTCAGACCCATCATGGGGGAGCCAATGCCCTTGTACAGTCCAAGAAGCTGGAAACACGAGAGGGGGATGGTGGGGGATGAGCGAGAAAAGGTTTAGCAAAATGGCATTTATAGCATCAAAAGAAAGTCACGGTGTGCTGCGGATGGATCAATACTGATGACTAAGGGTCTTCTGTAACCTTACAATACATGGACGTGCTGCATTTGCCATTCTATACTTTATTTTCCCCAATATTCTTATCAAAAGTGCCTCTTAAAATTAGCCTGGATTCTTTAAACCGCTATTATAATTGATCATCTTCTCATTACACAGTAATTTTCAGACAAAGTAGGCTTACTTGTGATTCCAAGGAATTTCTTTATCAAAAATGTAGAATTATATAAATATTCCCTTTTTACAGAAAACAAATGATGCAGTAGAAACCATTGACTGCATGAGCAATGCAAACAAAGCCAAAATAAAAATGTGAAAAAATGGATAATCTGCTTTCTAAAAGAGACCCTTACATATTTAACAGATTCTCCATTCACCAACACTATGCCTCTGGAATAACAGCCGATTTATTAATCAGCCACACGTTGCTTCATTGATGGTGGCCTTACAGCAAAGTGATCTATGCATCTTATAGATTTGTTTTGTTTCTTCATGGCAAATTTATATTTATTACCGTTGAAAATACCTGAAACCTGAATGCACAAGTGTATACAGTTTTTTTTTCTTCCAGAACTTGACCAATAATATTCCGAAAATTAAATTAGCAGGAAGTCATCATCGAAACCGAATGGAAACTAATACGCACACCGCCTCCCAGAACATAACCGGTTGAACTTGCTTTTTAGAAAATGTCCGCCCATGCACTCCCTGCAGGGTTACAGTTTATTGGATCTAACTGGGGCTTGCTCAGCCACGTCCTCTTTGCACGGAGCTTTCAGTAGCTGGTAAACCACTGTGTGGTTTATTTTACAGCCACACACCAGCACTGGTGCATAGGTTGCTTTAGCTGCCCTAGTTAACTGAAGATCTGTTTAAATGGAAAAAGTGAGGGGACGGCCCATCTGAAGACAGACCAGAAGCTGAGGCAGGAAATTTAGTCAATGTTCAGTTGTCAATTGAGAGCTCTCCTCTGGAGGCCTACAGGCAGATTATGCATACGAACATGAAGCTAGTTTTGCAAATATTACGAGTTATATAATAAAATTAAACGGAAAAAATTTTTTTCAAGAAAATAAAACGGAGAGAAAAGCATCAACATTAAAAAGTACTGACTGTTTGGCCTTCTGGTGAACGACAGCAACTATCTTCCAGAGTCAGTAACGCTTTTAAAAGGGACAGAACTGGCTGAATGCAATCACAACCTTAAGGTTCTTAAGCAGTGGCTGATGAAATGAGGGAATGAAGCAAGGCGTTGAAATGTTAAAGGGAAACAATATTTGTGGTCAGGGTGTGGTGAAACCATTACGACCCACCCCTCCACACCCCCTTAAATCTTTAGCATAATTTGGTGTGACAAAGTGCCTAGACAAGCTGCCTAAACCTGATGCAGGCCAGGGGAAACCATAGCTGATCGATGCAGGTTACAGAGCCATTATAAATTAATTCTGCCCCGTTTCCACTTGAGGACAGGTAATAAAGCCAATCTATGTGGCATTGTGTTCATAGGAAATGTAAATCTTTAATCTTTGTAAGTGACTGTTCTCATAAAACAAGATTATAGAAATGTTATTATAACATAGATATTACAGTGCCGGCCTGGTAAAGATGAATCCCTCCAAGAAATAATTATTTTTAACAAAATTATATATACTAATAAAGTAATAATTTTAAATATTTGGTCGCATATCCTGATGTGTGTGACCCAAAAACATCAAGACTCTTGATATCTTATTTTCTGGTACTCTTACAAGCGATACTATAACCTCTTTGCATTTGAATGGATCTCTAAGGGAATTGGGGGGTGGGACTAGATTTAGCTGTAAATTACACGGGAACAGTATGGAACACATGGTTGGCTAAATGGCTGTAAATCATCAAGGGTCTGACGTATCAAACAAATCTTAAACCATCACTCTGCTGTCAGAAATACAGTAGATATGGATGGATAACTTGAAGGGTTTCTTCTCCCGACTTATTATTATTCCATAGTTCAATAGAAAAATCTGTCAGGAAAAACAACCCTTAAAGTGATCCATCCATATCTACTGCATATCTGGCAGCAGTGATGGTTTGAGGCTCGTTTGATACCTCAGACCCTTGACGACAGCCATTTTACCAACCATGTATTCCATACTGTTCCCGTGTAATTTACAGCTAAATCTAGTCCCACCCCCCAATTCCCTTAGAGATCCATTCAAATGCAAAGAGGTTATAGTATCGCTTGTAAGAGTACCAGAAAATAAGATATCAAGAGTCTTTTGATGTTGTTGGGTCACAGACATCAGGAAGTCATGGCATGCAAAGGATATGCGACCAAATATTTTTAATTATTACATTATATATATATATAAATGCAGGGGTGCCAATAATTGTGGCACACGTGGTTTTGTTAAATAATTATTTCTTGATGAGGGATTTTTTTTCCTCATAATAAATTTACTTCTATTAAAGGTTGGATTTTCTCCTTTTTTCAGTGTGAGATTAAGCCAATTCACCAAACGGTGAATTTTTAATAACCCTTTATACTCATCTTTATCAGGGGTGGCAATAATAGTGGCCGGCACTGGATAGTAAACCGGTCTACAGAAGAAGTGAATATAGTTCATGAATAATTTATTAGGCTTGAACTTAAGTTTAAGCCCTTGTTTATGTGCTCAAACTTAAGAGGAAGTAATGTATTGTGTAATTAGAAATCACTTTGGAAATTGCCATGGTCTCTTTGTACATTTCAACATACCATCTGCAGCAAACATATACATTCCATTAGCCTTGCTTTGTGTTAGCTCATTATGTTTATGTTAATAATAACTGTCATTTATTCAGATACTGTAACATACATCAAAAAATTGATACACACGATACGTTCGACAGCTGGATGACTCATTCAGTTAACGCACCATACTGTGGTGTATGGATGAGCCTCACGGCCTTGGCTCGAATCCAGACCATGCCAGTACTGTGGCTGGCAGCTCCATAGGGTGACGCACAAGGGAATGGGAGAGTTCACTCGGATAGGTCAAAGCCACATATGAAAGGTCCCGAGTTTCCTCCGACACCGCTCTATGCGAGCTTAGCTGTAGTCTGCGGTGTGAAAAGAAGCAGCTGGCTGCAGTGCTTTTTGGAGGAGAACCGTGAGTGTCTACATTACAATCTCCCGAATCAGCAGTGGGGTTTGTGCAATGCAAGTGGCTGCGGTTGCAGACAATTGGCCATTCCAAATTGGGGTTGGAATTGGATATAAAATCTCATAGGTGTCGACAGGCCACTTCACCAGATCATTTTTGAGGCAGCAAATGAGCATTTATCAGTTTTGCAGAATATTTATATTACACTCAGCTTCGGGTTCATAGTTAATTGGAAACATGGTGGTGGTTGATTAGTTCTAAGTATGATGATCAGGGGTAATTCGGAAGCCCAATTCTGGTCATGCAGGTCTCACAACAGTAAGTACAGCAAGTAAAACAATGACAAAAACCAACCCAGGGCTGTTAGTGACACGTTAAAAGCACAAAGGCCCAGGCACAAGGTAGAATGGCTATGCTGTAATACAGAGCACCCCCATCATTCCTTCACAAAACTGGCCATTCCCATGAGCTTCTTTAGCTGCATGGTGTCCCTTTTGACCCCGGCTAATGATACATCAGCCCAACCCCCTTCAGCTATTCCAAGCCTGCTATACTCAGCTTTGCGCTCTGCTGACATCCGGGGGTGTGGGAGGCATGTACCTCTATTGGCACTGTACTTGTCTGGTAAAACATTTCTGCCAATGTGTACCATGGTAATACAGGTCACTTTACCTGAAAAACACGTACCGGGTGTCGAGTCCATTAACGGATTTTCAAAAAGCCTTGATGTAACACGCATCATTTAAGTGTCATGAAAGTCTCTTCAGGCGACAAGCTGTCTGACGTCCACACCCCAGAAGTAGAACGCAAATTGAAATGGGCTAGCTTTACATTTTAAAAGAGGTACTCACAGATTCCTGCCGTACAATGGACTGGAAGCAGTGAAATGTGCCACGATAGAGGGGCTTGTTGACATTCTGAACCTGCAGTCTAACCTGAAAAAGAAAAGCCTTAGTTTCAGTACAGAACAATGAACCTGACTTGTGCCTCCACATTTAACACTTTGGACATCTGAACGACAAGAGATGCTATTCTGCCATGCAGTGAGAAAGGAATTTTTAAAAAAAATTATTTTATCAAAAACTGTTTAGAATTAAGTGCTTGAAGTGGTCTTTGTTGCTTCAAAATTTAAAAAAAATAAAATCAGGTACATTAACTGAACAATAAAAAGGATTACTTGGTTGTTCATGCTTGGATTTATTTCTTTTTTTGGTCTGGTCACAAAACAAGGAGTGAGAGACACAGAAGGGTTGACCTTGACTGTACTTACAAGGACACACTTCCGTGCAGTGGTTGTATATCCCTCATCTACAACAAAGTAACACCCTTGCTGTTAAAGACACCCCCTGGCTCACAGATACAGGTGGTTCAAGATAACAAGGCAAACCTGTATTCAAAACTATATACAATGCCCTCCACTATTATTGGCACCCCTGGTAAAGATGAGTAAAAAGGGTTATAAAAAATTAACCGTTTGGTGAATTAGCTTATTCTCAGACTGAAAAAATTAGAACAATCCAACCTTTAATTGAAGTAAATTTATTATGAGAAAAAAAAATCCCTCATCAATAAATAATTAGTCTTAACAAAACCATGTGTACTGCAATTATTGGCACTCCTGCATTTAAATATATAATAAAGTAATCATTTTAAAAATTTGGTCACATATCCTTTGCATGCCATGACTTCCTGATGTCTGTGACCCAACAACATCAAGACTCTTGATATCTTATTTTCTGGTACTCTTACAAGTGATACTATAACGTCTCTGCATATGATTGGATCTATATGGGAATTGGAGGTGGGACTAGATTTAGCTGTAAATTATGCTGGAACAGTACATGGTTTGTTAAATGGCTGTAAGTCATCAAGGGTCTGAGGTATCAAACGAGCCTCAAACCATCACTCTGCTGCCAGATATGGATGGATCACTAAGGGTTGTTTCTCCTATTGAACTCTATAGAAAAATAAGTCAGGAGACATCAAAAAGTTCTTAAACTTTTACAATAATGAGAATATAAAAGAAATGGCACACCTGCGTGTAAGTCTATTTTATCTGGTTCTTTTGTGCATGTCTCACGAGGCTTGCCTGTGGAAAACCTGACTGAAATAGTATCCAAATGCAAAAGTTGAAGGAAAAAAAACAAAAACTTTTCTTGTTATATCAATAGCCTTAAAAACTATAGGCCCCCAAAAACAATAGAAAATGGAGAATAAAGTGGTGTCTTTCTAACAAGGCATTAGTCTTTCTATGGTAAGCTTTGAACATGCATCCTGACATAACATGGGCCAAAAAATTAGTTGGTTATTTTTGGGGAGCGGAAGTCTGAGGGGGAAGGGTTATGCTCAAAGACCTTTAATCACATGTAAGCCTGGCTATGGAGAAGCAAGCTTAGGACTTATTGAGCAGCTGTTGAGCATTGGACATTGAGCATTGCGGTTTCTCCAACATGCAGCTTCTCATCAGTCATCAGTTTAGTTCCAAGCATACATGTTCTTCTAGACCGACACCTTTGCAGCCTTTTTTTAGGCAACAGTTAACACACTTTGGAATGTGCGGCTGACGAATATCAAAAACCTGATCTTTGGGGTCCCGATTGCAGTTTCTTATTGTAGTCGCATGATCAATGACAAAAAGGAAATTATAATTAAATTCGCCATTTAACATAATTTTCATGCTTTGCTGCACAAAAGTGACATTAAAATGCAATGGCATTGCATCCGTTTACATTATCATTTCCGCGTGGTCACGCAGAAACCCTGCCAAAACGCCGAACTGAACATGTAAACTGTCAAAGCTGCACATCAAGGTGGGGCTTCGAAGAAAGGGGCATTACATGGCACCGTTCAAACCACTGAATTTATGGTTCAACTGCAGTGGTTGTCTGCGATTTCGGTCGTCAGGCAGTTACCAGGCTAGATAGCAATATTTTCTAGTTCATTTGGGGATTATAGGCTAAATGATAAGAATTAAAAAGGAAACGAGGTAGCCTAAAAGTTACGACGAGCCATAGCCAGCCCAATATTAAGTTAGTTAACAGTTAGCTAACAGTTTAGATATGTTCCCCTGCTTTCGTTAATCTAGTGTGGTAACTAGCCTAATGTTACAGGTTTGCATACAGTTAAGGTCAAAACCAGCTGGCTATTCATGGCAAGCTATGCCTGAAAATGTGCTACCCTTTTCACTGTGGGCATTTCGATCACAATTTCTATTAATTATCATTTATTTTAGATTAGTTAGTAAACAACAGGCTGGCTAGGCTCATCGTAACGTTTAGGCTACCCCGTTTCCTTTCTAGTTTTTAGCATTTGCCTATAATCCCCAAACACAGAGAACTAGGAAATGTCGATATCTGTATCTAGCCTGGTAACTGCCTGATGACCGAAATCACAGACAACCATTGAAGTTGAACTATAAATTCAGTGGTTTGACGGTCCCCTGTAAAGCCCCTTTCTTTGAGGCCCCGCCTTGACACTTGTGCCACAAAGCATGAAAACAATATGTTAAATGGCGAATTGAATTATCATTTCATTTGTGTTATGGATCATGCGATTACGATAAGAAACTGCTAATGCAAAAGTGGTTTTTAATTTTCATTTAAATTATGGCAGGGTTGTGTCGTAGAGGGCGAGAAAATAAATGAAATGGATTTGCATTAACATTTTCAAATTGTCAGATAAAGTGCATACATTCACTTGAAAATGAAAACGCGAAATGGCCTTTTGCATTTTCATTGTCATGGTTTTTGTGCACATCGAATGTAAACGAAATACAATCGGCGATTTGCATTTTCATTTGAAGTTTGGCGCGGATATACTTCCATACCACGACTAGGCCACAACAAAGTGACCCGCTATCCAAAGAAAAATTACTTTCCTTTTTTTAAATGTGCTACAAGTTCTTCCTAATGCATTTCCTATTCTGACATTTATGCTCACAGTAAAACAGTGAATACAATGTCACGCGAAGAACGTAATCGTGGAAGTTGCATCTCTACATGGTCACGTTGGACATGCATTCAATTTTGGAGTAAAACCCACCTTGACGGTATCAAAGGGGTGTCCTACTATTACACCAGCAGCACCTGAAACAGAACAAGATGATTAAATGTTATACAGAGGCAGTGCAATCTTGGTACGGAAAGCAGCTGTATTCAGACAACTGCAACACATCCTCGACAATTTAACAGAACCTGTAACCGTGGATCAAGAATACAGCATACAATGCAATAACCTTACCCAACCACAAAACGTGATTAATTCATACCTAACATTTGCCTTTCATTTTAAATGATTCTAATACTTCAGGAACATATCGTTTTCAATACTTATGCAATGGCACCTGCGGCTATCAGTTGCTGGAGAGGTTTCTCACCCCTGAGAAGATTGCTCAAGCCCTATTTTTAAATGACGAGACAAGTTGAAAAAGCCTCATTGATCTTCCTCAGATATCAATCAGCACAACCTCACATGGTGAGTTTACCTCTGTTTACACATCACAGAGGTAAAGTGATTAAAAGTACACGTCAGTGTAACCCCCAATGGATTCAATTTGCTCAACAGGTTTGTAAATATTTATTCAATATTCAACTGGCAGGTCTAGACACCCCCCTCGTCACTGCCCCATTTCTGCAAACCAAATCGCATCACAATTTGTGAAAAATGGGGTATTCGAGGGTAAAGACCGCGAGTCATCATGACTCGTGGCAAAAGAAGTGTCTGACCTCTGGAGGGCCCCCACACCTAGCAGCGACAACATCTCCGGTGAATTCACGCCGGAGGAGTTCGCTGCCGCCCTCCAGCACCTAAAGCCAGGAAAAGCTCCGGGTCCTGACTCCATCTGCCCGGAGCTTATACTCCATGCCGCACCTGCCCTGAAGTCCTGGTTAAGAGCTTTCCTCTCTTCCTGCTTGTGCCAACTCAGTCCCCAAAATCTGGAGAAGAGCCCTAGTCGTCGCGATCCCTAAGCCGAACAAGCCTGAAGGGGACCCTAAGAGCTACCGTCCCATCTCTCTGCTCTGTATCCCCTTCAAGATCCTCGAGCGTCTCATCTACGCCCGCGTCGAACCGATCATCGACCCGCTGCTCCCCCAGGAGCAGGCCGGGTTCCGACGCGGGAGATCGACCGTAGACCAAGTCACTCTGTTGACTCAAGACATCGAGGACAGCTTTTCGGCTAAAAAGAAGGCCGGAGCCGTTTTTATAGATCTGACGGCTGCCTACGATACCGTATGGCACCGCGGCCTCACCTGCAAGCTGCTCCGCTTGCTGCCGGACAGGCACATGGTCAGTATGATCATGGAGCTTGTCCGAAACCGCAGCTTTACCCTTACCACCGGTAGTGGACAGCGAAGCAGGTTACGACGCCTCAAGAACGGCGTCCCCCAGGGATCTGTCCTGGCCCCCCTCCTCTATAACATCTACACATATGACTTGCCTGACACAGTCTCGCGGAAGTATGCCTATGCGGATGACCTAGCATTGGTGTACTCCGCTGGAGACTGGCAGTCATTGGAGGGGACTCTGAGCCAGGACATGCAGACACTAGTGGCATACCTCCGGAAATGGAGATTGAAGCTCAGCGAGGCAAAGACGGTGTCGGCGGCCTTCAATCTTAACAGGGAGGCCAAACGTGAGCTCCGAATACATAGCAGCGGAACACCCCTGCCATGTTGTGCTGAGCCAACCTACCTCGGTGTGACACTGGACAGGTCGCTCACGTTTCGCCGACACCTCGAGTCACTGCGCAAGAAGCTAACATCTCGTGTGGCGTTGATGAGGCGACTAGCCGGGTCAGGCTGGGGTGCCGGCGCAAGAACATTGCGTACGGCAGCCCTGGCCCTTGTTTACTCGACCAGTGAGTACTGCGCACCGGTATGGTGTCGCAGTGCCCACACCCGCCTCGTCGATACGCCCATCAACGAAGCCTTGCGCATCGTGACAGGATGCCTGCGTTCCACTCCCGTGGACAACCTTCCCATCCTTGCAGGCATCCAGCCCGCTGGGCTTCGCCGTGCAGGAGCCACAGCATGTCTCGCGTGCCGGGCTGTGGAGCCAAACCATCTGCTTCATGAAAGGCTCACGATAACAGCTGAGCCTCCCCGGCGCCTCAAGTCGAGACACCCATTTGTGCCTGCCGCACAAGAACTCCTGCAGCAATGCAGTGACCTTAACATCAGTGCGGCACGATGGGCGGATTACACCTGGAGCACGGAGTGGGAGGAGAACACCTCTAGACTCCGTGACTTCATCCCAGACGTCGGCTTTCCCCCTATTGGGGTGGACCTGCCCAGACTGGCGTGGGTGAGGCTTAACCGCCTCCGGACCGGCGTTGGGCGCTTCCGCTCATCGATGCACAGATGGGGCTTGGCCTCCTGCGCGGCCTGTGAGTGTGGCGCAGAGGAACAAACCGCAGACTATGTCATCCTGGACTGCCCGATTTATCGGGCACCCAACGGGATGCATGGTTTGTCGGCTCTGGATGACGACACGGTGACATGGCTGCTGGAGGTGTGCCCTGAAATATAGCCCAGGTGAACCCCCCCCTAGGCTCGGGGTGGTAAAAGGATAGCCCCTCGGCCCCGAGCCTGGGGGAGCGGAAGAAGATCTTACCCAAACGAAGAAGAAGAAGATTTGCTTTTGTATTACCAGGCTAAACAGGATTAATTTGTGAATTTTGTATGCAAGGGATACGGTTCCTGTTGGGCTGGTCTTTGCCATAGCCAATTATAACACTGGAAATCCCATCTGAACTCAAAATAATCAGAGGGACTTGCTGAATCAAGCCAATCACAGGCCGGACCTTTCTCAAGCCAAGAAAATAAGCGGTACCACTGCCGTACTGCGGAACAGCAGCCGGCCGCTCACTGAACCAATGGCAAGCGCTTCTGTGTCCTCGATGCTGACGAATGACGGCAAAGGGCCACATTTACAGAAGCTCCATTCACCATGGAAACTTGGCAAAGAGCTGCTCTGAGATCAAGTCTCATTTGCACACGAAGGAGGCACAGAGGAACGCTACTGCATTCCACAGGTTTGACAATTGCTACTGTGCAATAAATCAACAAGTTCCCCCTGAAGACGCAAGGTTACGTCTTGCATAGTACGAGACGTACGACAACTCCGTGGTACATCGTCAAACTCCTGAGAGGAGGATGCAAAAGTGTAAAAGCAGAATCTCATTAAGCAGCACACACATAAATAACACCATCCACGAGAAGCGTATGCAACGAAAACATCAGTTTGCACCTCGTGCAAAGGCGTACTTGCGCGAGAATCACACAAGACGAAATAGAAACTCATCAGAATTACCGATTGCTTTCAAAATGCAACTAGAGCAAATCAATGGAACAAATAAAACGAGATATTAGTTTCTGCAAATAAATATAAATATGGGCTAGTGCAGCAGAATAAAAATGCAATCATAAATGATACTTTCTTATATGTACATCATAAATATGAACTCAGCACATTACACACAGTAATAGATTGATCAGAACATTCCTTTCCGCTGAAATACCTTTCATCTAGCACCAACTTCCGCCCTGTTACAACATGTTTTCACATTTTTTAATGGACAGACAACCCATCCATGTTGAGGCTGTATGACCGATATACGGTTATAATAACCATATAATTATATAAATGATGTTAATTAATGTTATGAATCACCAATGGATGGTCAAATACTCAGTCAATGAGACAGCATTTGTGACCAGACTGACCATCTGTAAACCGTTTATTTGTGTAAGTGACGGTAGGACAATGGTCGTAACATACTTTCTGGGGCTTTATTTTACTCTACTTCCAATTCCACACATACACATTTTATGAAGCAAGTTTAAATCCTGACATCTTATACAATGCTTTCCTTGTTTGTTTTGGAAACGCACGTTGATCTGATTGGGCAATGAGGGGGGGTGTGCATCCCTTGCATTTTTTGAAGCCATTAAAAATTATTTCTCCGGATTCTGGAACGACAGTGTTTGCGTGGATAGTATTGCGAATGCGCAGACTTTAAGTTTGTAGGTTGAACATGGTTGTTTTGTGAAGCATAAAAAGGGTTGCTACTTTTACTGAGGTTGAACAGCAGATATCAGAATGATCAAGTATTGCGACAGATTAAATGGTGTAATGAAGTTACTGAATTAAATCACACAGTTCAGTATTTTAAAATTCTTTTTAAATACGGTTTTCAGTAATGACAATTAAGGAATCTTTCCCAAAAATATCACAAGGGTTACCATTTTTCACTATTTTTTTTTGTATTATAATCAATATCCTAAGTGGGGTCCACATAGGCACTAGATTAGCTCACCCAACTAATCATACAATTAGTGATTAATTAGGACCCACATTAAAGCAATTAATTTTCCTCACACATGGAGAAGAAGGAAAGTAAACAGACAGGATGTCAAACAAGGTACAGGTACACTACACAGACAGATTTCATATGTTCTTCAGTTTGCAATTTATCCATGCACGCACACAATAAATATATCCAATTTACAATTAAAAAACATCAACTGTGGGCCTGTTGTACAGAGACCAACAAAAGGGGGAATCATTTGTCAGCAGGACAAAAAGAGAGCTTTGAGCGGCAGACAAATGTCATCCACGATTTTGACCAATGCCTTTTCAGCGCAAACATTACAGTAGAAAAATGGCTAGGCCCAAATTACAAGCATTTATCAATACCATGTAATCGACGGCAGGGTAATCTTGTGTGAAAAACTGCTTTGGCAGAAGTCTCTGCCACAGGCTGCCGATATAGCTACAGTATATAAAGCAGATATAATGGAAAATGGACAAGTCAGTTGGCAGCATGTCCTTGTTCACTTAGTTATGTTTTACATGTTTTATTTGTTTTCGAAATAAGATCAACTGAAGACTTGAAGGCATTCCTCGCCGACATGCTGCACCTTGCTATTGTAATTTACGGATGGCGTCAAGGAACGCTCGATGGAGTTCAACAATGTGACGTGCATCTGGGATAATACCAGGAAACCCTCAAAGGCCTGTTGCCAGATTCAGTCCATTTAACCTGCAGCGCCCACACTGTAGTGCCGTTAAAAGGGATTATAGGCATTGTTCAAGCAGACACTTGTGCAACACAGCACTTCTAAGGAATGCAAACAAGAAACAATTGGCTCAGATATACCAACTAAACTCCCACCTGAGCCATGCAAAACAAGATGCGCAATGTCAGAAAATGCTTAAAAATTGACCGTGATTAAATTCAAGCTCAAATTTTAAATCTTACATTTTGAATGAATCAGTTCATCTGCTTTAATTTGTCATTTTTACTGGCCTACCCCCGCTGCAAACCATTTGAATAGATTTGAATAGCTCATTTATCGTTTTTTTGGCGCAGGCTACTTCCCAAATTTAAATAAATAAAATAAAATCAGTATCAATCACCGAACACTATAAAAAATATGTTACTGCCACATGTTAGTGGTTCTAATAATGCACTGAATGCATCATGTGACAGTGTTACTGTCAATCGTCATAAAGTGGCAATTGACAACGTGGATGACGAGAAGTGTATTGTGATAACGTGATAACCGCCTAACGTGCGATCAAAGAAGACTTTACTGACCTCATGAGGGATTTTTTAAATACAGGTTTATAACTGCAAAGGTTTAGGTTTTTCCAATCAAATTAATCTCAGGATCCCCCTTGATCCAATTCCCAACTCACAACCACGGTTATACAGATGAATCACCAAGTAGAGAAATGTACCTACATTTTGTAGTTATCACGTGAGATTGACACCCTGCCAATGTACACTTCATCTGAGTGCATTTGAGTTTATATCAGTAGTACTACCGTGTTTACATATTCATTTCATTAAAAGTAGCAAATTGCTTTCATATACAGTGAGGACGGAAAGTATTTGGGCACTGACAATTTTTGTTTTTTGGCTCTGTACTCCAGAACATTGGATTTGAAATTGAACAGTGACTGAGATTAAAGTACAGACTTTCAGCTTTAATTTGAGGGTGTTTACATCCATATTGGGCAAACCGTGTAGCAATTGTAGCCTTTTTTATACATAGCATGTTACCCTCACTTCCGGGATGGTGTCATAATGTAGGCCTACAGTGCTGCTTACATGATAGGACATAATCAAAATAAACTGAGAAGAATGTAAACGTTGTGTCAACAATTATAGGTACTGGAAAAGTTTTTTTGTGTGCAAGACGCCTATCCCTTTGTTCCGCCACATCTGACCTACCATTTTCCTGGCAGCAATTCTACCCCGTCATGTATAATTTAAAGGAGTTTCTGATGCGTTTGTTCGGTCATTGCACACAGCCACGTATCAATGTAGCTAGCCAGACAACTAGCTACTGAATTATTTTTGATAGCTAGAGCCACATCTCGACAAAATAATTACATTTTTACAATATTAAGAACTCACTGACTAAAAAATTGCCCTGCCGGGAAAACAGTCATATATGTTTTTTGAATTTTATATTAGTGTATTGCCAACAAGGATATGTGATTAGCCAATCACTTATCATAATCTTAAGTGTTTAGCAGATGCTAGTGGTTGGCGCCGGTGCAGTGGGCAGATCGGAAACTGGAGATCCGGGGCCGTATTACAGAAACATCGTATCTTAAACCCAAATTAAGATGCGACAGGTGTAAAATAGGCGTAAATGATTGGAGTTAGAGCGTAAAATGGAAATAAAAATGGACTGGGCGGGGTCCTGTAGCCTATATCACCTCACATCAGCGAGGTGCCAGTTTCTGCAACCCAAAGCTTGCGTGCAAAACAATGTATTTTTATCATGGAAAACGTAAATTATGTAGGTTACCTTAATGAACAAGTTTGCATTCTGTAGCGATGTGCAAACTACCCCTGCTTTGCAGTGGACACACCGATCCTACAAATCCACATGCGAATCAGGCGTGTGATATAGCAAACAACCGTAGACATAGCGAGCCAGAATAGCTATCTGAAAAGTAGCTATAGGTCTTAATGCTACATTGTTCAATGCAAATTGGCTTGAACTTAACAGTAACTTTGTGTCATATGTAGTTAGCTAAACATTGTTACAAAACAAAAAAAGAGAAAGAAAAACACCCAAACATAAACTGCCATGTAAATCAGCTAACGTTGGCTACCCAATACTGGTGTATAATATGTAGATTAGGTTAGTAGCCTACGCGATTCTTCTGCGAATTTCTACAGGACTTTATTTTATTTATTTATTACTTACCTCCCATACATCCTGCAAGGAAGTCCAATGCCATTCCCAATTTATTTCAGATTTAATTTGACTTCCAACCAATCACGGTCAGTCGACAGAGCTTGATGCAGCACAGCTTTGCGTTGCTTTAAGTCTTAGCTCCTGTACTTCACAATGTTTTACAGTCTTATCTGTCTTGTTAAAATTTTCGTCACTGTTGGTGGTAAGGTTTGAGTTAAGTCTGTGATGTTAGTCTACGGTCGAGGCGTATTTTATGGCTAAACCTTTTGAAAAGAACTGTCTTCGTATGAGGAAACGCCTTAATTTAATTAGGTATGATACCTAAGTAAATTATATGAACAGCTTTGCCGAACTGCCTTTGCATTTTTAAACGACTGCCGGGGCACCCTTCTGGCTCTTTCTATTTGCGTACTGGGGAAGTTGAAAGGAGGCGTAGGCTATATGGCCTTGTTTGGACAAAGAATCCTTCCAATCAGGGCGTTGTGATGAAGACAACTCCCCCATTTATAGTCCACCCCTTACATTCATTGGCTCCTGACCCTGAATTTGCGCAAATGTCGGCTCCTGATGAGCGTTGTGGTGGGCTGGTGGCCATTGAGGAAATGTACCAATGCACAATAGAAATGTACAGTGTGGCAGCTGTAGTGGATGGAATAGGCACAGTAAATTATCAATGTGTGTACAGCGCGTACCTTGATAATGGTACCACTCGCTGCCGCACTGTAACTTTCTCATGCATGTGTACCACTACATTTCCACAAGTGCATATTGCACTTCCTTGACGTGTTATACGTCTACATATTACTGCTGTGGGGGTGTGCCACACTTGTTAGATGCGTCTTTGTAGGCTGTTGTGTTTTTGGTTAAGATTGTAGCTAAAACACAACTTATAGCTTTGGTGTTTTTCAAGAAAATAAATAAAACATGTTAAATCGTCTTCTCCATGAATGTAACTTCTCACCAAGTTTCAAAACAAATCACTTTCACTTCGGAGAAATGACATCAGAAAACATTTAACATGCCATGTTAAATTCATAAGTCACGTGCCTTACTGTAAAACCAGACATTCTGAGAATAGCTGCATTCACATCTAGGAGAAGTTATATAAAGGTTTTCACATGTTTTTTCTTTGCCAGCAAGGACGCGGTTTTAGTGTTCACATCCTGGTGACCTATATTAGCATTGTGTGAAAGCTCCAAATACAAATTGCATAAAAACAAGTTGAAGTAAAACTTGGTAGTTGGTACAAACAATTGAGGGGTTTGTCTATTTAGAAATCAAAGTCTCAATATCATCTAATTAGCCCGTTTGACTCAAACACAACCTTAATCAGTAAAATTCTACATGCATGTGAGATTAATTTTGTATAGCTCTGCACATGATAAAGAATGCATTACATTCATTTAGCAGATCGATGCTTTTATCCAGAGAGTGAATTACAATTAAAAATTGAATCTAACACAGTATATGCACAACAGAACTGACCATTACATTCCCAGACCAGTGAATGTAGGTGCAACATGGTTAAAGCACTAAATGCAAGCTACCTTATGCTAACCCATAAGCATAATATAGATCAGTTTCATCTAGCTAACATGCATAAAACAATCATAAATTGTAAAATCATTATTTAAAAAGTGCTATGAGAAGGGAATAGGAAGGAAATCAAGATGAATATAGATGAATGTAGGTATTCAATCTGCATTGAAAAATGGCCAGTGATTCTGCAGTAGCTACTGACCTCCATATACTTCATGATGGGGACAACAACCACATTGGGAGGGGTTAGTCAGACGCCCAGAGGGTGCGGTGCACAGAAGTCTGGCCGGTATGTAAGGTTCATAGATAGATTGATGGTATTGTGAAATTGTTCTATTCGCTGTCCTGTAGGCTAGTATGAAGGTTTTAAACTTGATGTGAGCTGGAACTGGTAGCCAGTGGCATGAGATGAGGAGAGCTGTAACATGAGAACGCTTCGGAAAGTTGTACAGAAGTCATGCGGCTGCTTTCTGGATTAACTGTCGAGGTTTTGTGGCACAGGCAGGAAGAGCAGCAAGGAGATAACTACAATACTGTGAGAGAATAAGGGCCTGAACAAGAAGCTGAGGAGAGTACACAGTGAAAAAGGGACAGATTCTACTGATATTGTCAGGAAAAAAATCTGCTGGGCCAACTCACTTTTGCTGCCTGGAAGCAAGTTGTTTCTCAAATATGACCGCTAAGCTTCCTGCAATAGAAGTGCTCTGAGTGAACCAACCTGTAGCATCCAGTCTCAAGGAGAGATCTTGCAGTAAGCAAGACGATAGAGCACCTCTGGCTAAGCCAGGTTAAGCTTCCAGCGTAGTTCTGCCATCCAGCTTGAGATATAGAAGTGGAAGATATGCCAGAACCGAGAGATTGTATGTAAAGAGAGAAGAGGTTGGGGCCTAATACAGAATGAATGGGATAGTCATACCTTTGATAATGTTACCAATGACACATGTATTATATCTCTGCGTGAAGAGGACATGAGGAACTGGTTTTGGAGAAACACGTGTCATTGGTAACATTATCAAATGTATGACTATCCCATCCATTGGCCAAATGGCATACAAAATTATGGCAGGATACTATAGGCTAAAAATTAATTATATGAGTTACTATCAATCTTACTGGACAAGATATATTGAAGTCATGGTGATAAAATCTTTGTTAAGTTCCTTATTAAGAGGAAGTGATTGTGTTGCCCTGGGGGGGTATTTCACAAATCAGGATAACTGAGTTAGTTGGATAACTGCATTGAGTAAAATCCGGAACAGCTCTTTTTACTTCAGTCCATGTTCAAGATTTGGAAGGGTTCTGGGTTTTACACATTGCAATTATCCAGCTAACTCAGTAATCCTGCTTTGTGAAATACAAATACCCCTCTCTTCTGTTGAAGCAGGTATGTCTACCAAAAGCATCAATAAACTATGAAACATAGTGTGTGTAATACAAACCCAAATTCCAAAAAAGCTGGGACAGTATGTAAAATGCACATTAAAGCAGAAAGCAGTGATTTGTAAATGATCTTTTACATACATTGAATTGAAAACAGTACAAAGAAAATATATTTAATGTTTTACCTTATAAACTTGATTTTTGTAAATATACGTTAATTCCGAATTGATGCCTGCAACATGTTCCAAAAAAGTTGGGACAGGGGCAAAAAAAGACTGGGAAGTTAAAAAAAACACCTGTTTGGAACATTGCACAGGTAAACGGGTGATGCTATCATGACTGGGTATAAAAGAATATGAAAAGACTCTTGATATCTTATTTTCAGGTACTCTTCCATGTGATACTATAACCTCTGCATTTGAATGGATCTCTATGGAAATTGGGGGGTGGGACTAGATTAAGATGTCAATTACACGTGAAGAGTATGGTTGGCTCATCAAGGGTCTGAGGTATCAAACGAGCCTCAAACCATAACTCTGCTGCCAGATATGCAGTAGATATGGATGGATCACTTGTTTCTCCTGACTCTTTTTTGGGAACATGTAACAGGCATCAAATTTGGAATTAGCGTATATTTACAAATATCAATAAAGTTGATTAGGTAAAACATTAAATAGCTTTTCTACGTACTGTTTTCAATTAAATATATGTAAAAGATAATTTACAAAGCACTGCTTTCAGCTTTTATGTGCATTTAACATACTGTGTCAACTTTTTTGGAATTGGGGTTTGTATTTGAATGTTTTTGAATACTTGTGAATATTTTTTTCTACACAATTGCAACAATAAATAAAAAGTTTTTTAGGTTTAGATATTTTCCCATTTTCATAGGGAAAATACAACCCAGAGTTATTTATGAAAACCAGGCTTTAGCCAAATAGATAGCAAATCTTGCATGAATAAATTCTATAGAAGACCTTACACGTCATCGTGGCCATTTATGAAGAACAATGAGGTGGAACACATAGCACGGAATAAAAATTAAATGAGCTAGCAGCAATGGAATAACTGGCGTTTATTGCTCCTATAAAGATAAAAGTCGCTTTTCAGTTGAAACAGGCAGGTATTGAATAGGCTACATAGATTTGCTAATTTAATCTACGGCCGAAAGTAAGAGAAAATGGTGCTCAAGCGCATTTGACGATTACAAATGTTACAAAGTTGTTGTTTAATGTTTTTTATTTTTATTTGAGTTGCTATAGCTATTGCTATCGACATTTAAAACGCATTCGCGTAGGGCAGCAACACACTATGCAGATTCAGGCATAGAGCTAGCAAGCTATGCCATCACGTGGCAAGCGACTCCTGATCATTGTCATTCGGTAGGCAAGGCTACTACTAGATCAATGATCACGATCGGCACGATCGGCAGTACTCGGCTGTGTTCGGTTTTAGAATTTGTAACATTCTTTTTCTTAACCGCGTGTGGTAGAAGGGCATTGCAAAGGACAATGTTCACACTTATTTAAATGGCTGCTACTTGTGACTGTTGCACTTTATTAGAAACTGTAGGTACTTTAAAGAATACGTCAGACAAACCTCTAATTAGAACGTAAATATAACGAGACTTCTCATGAATTCGAGGTCGGAAGTAATTTTCGTTACAGCATTAACAATTGGTTTGACAAAGAAGAGGGATGCATTTGGCTGATTTCATAGCCGGGTCTGTTGGAGGTAACTTAAAACACATTTTTATATACCAGCAACTTGGTTCTCTACAATAGCCGATGTACATGATTCTTTAACTTAACGTTAACTGGTTCGTTCGCATTTTTAAGATCTAGTCTACGACTACGTAGCTAACAGGCTAATGTATTGCAACAATACTTTTAATTCATTCAGTCTACTGTTGTACAGTTAGCTATTTAGCCATTGGCCTACGTTAACATTTTGTTCAAATTTAGCTGATAGCTAAACATTATTTTTTTGCTTCTGTTAAGACGGGCTAACGTTAGCTGCTATATTGACTTTCGCTGAAAAAATATTGGCTACAATAATGTGATTGGTCTATTTGTTCTCTTTATTATAGCTAAATATTTGATGTTTTCGCAGCCATTGCATAGGCCTATTTGATTGTTTACAGAATACCATAAGGCTCAAAACGTCTCCTGTGGTCACACTGGCCTACACGTTCTTTGGAAAATAAAGTAGGCTATTACACAGTGCGAGCATACACTGAATTCCTGTTGCTTTTGATAGCCTAGCAGAGAGCAAATCGAGTTTTAAATTTTGTATTTAATATATACAAATTATTGTGCTATATTTGTGGAAATACGTCAGTGTATGCTTTGATTATAATGACCTAACTGCACCGATTTGTTACATTTTTTTTGCCGCTCAGATATGGCAACATTCTGATGAGTTATTAGTGGCAATAAAACTCAACAATCTTCTGTCATTAAAATTATAGAGTGATAAGAAGTTATACTGTATAACTTCTTATCACTCTATAATTTTAATGACAGAAGACAAACTAAATGACTGTAATTTAGTTTGTGTTTTCATAGGCATACACCTTTTTCAGTCTGTTCAGTGTTGCATTTTGGTTGAATTCCTATCATATGCTATGAAAATGAGTTTTTCACAGAACAGCCACATTTGAGGAGCTAATTGTATGAACTGACAATGATAAGAAGGAGATGGAACATTAAGTTCAAAGTCTAGCTAACGTTACTAGAGGTTTTAACTACATTTCAGTAGTTCACTCTGAAATGTGGTGATTTTTGAAGACCAATAAGACATATCCAGCTAAAATTGCCCTATAAATAACAATTAAAACATGATATGTCATATGTTGGAGATCTGTGATTTGCTTCCTCTTCAACAATGGTTACTTTAGAGCCACAAATGCAACTGTACAATGCTGAATAAACCAGACTTATGCTTTTGCATGAGTTATTGCAGTAACACATTACCCTGTTCACTCAAGATAACAGAAAAATAACATAATCTTTTCCCTATAAACATAAAATATTGAAGATTAAAAAAATAAAAAAAAGTTTACCATACAATATTGCTGTAGTATGCTAACATGTAAAACAAACACTCTTGAGGTAATGAAGTATTAAACTAGGACAGTGATAGGTAGGTTACATAAGCTACATTTCTTAGTCAAACAAGTGTAGTCAATTATGTTAATTAATTTTAGTGGTATTATTCATGTCTGTGGGGAGCCTAGTGGTATGTTGTGGCATATCAAACATGGAGAGGGAATGTAGGTAATGTACCTATAGCACAGTTTTATGGTTACTGTAAAGTGTGAACAGCCTAGACACAAGGCAGCCTAGACATATTTCATATGTACCCTTCACAACCTCATGTGATGAACCGTCTTGTTCATCACATGAGGTCCGGCACTGCATTCAGCAGCTGCTTGTTCCACATTGATTTTTAATCCACTTGAAGCTGCCTCCCTGTGACCTTCTGAGGTCTATGTTTCAGGGCCAAACCAAAAGACGTGCTGCTTCCCACCCCATACATTTGCATTAATGGCTATGCCTTATATTTGAGACGGTACAATTCCTTCCTTGACCAAGGCAGTCAAAATTATGTACAATTGACTGAACAAGTTCTCAATGACCTTGTGTCTCCTTAACCATGTGACCTCACTGGGTGCTTATTAACTTCTCGTAAGCTTGAAGGCAAATCTTGTAATTAACTGGTTTTGGTCTTCATTGTCAGACAGTTTTGTTCCTGCAATGAAGTACCACTATTAAACAGACATATATTGAGGTAAATATTGTAATGAATAAGTTATTTTTTTGTAGGACTGTTTTGCTTTTTGCAAACATGAGTTTTACCTACAAAATACGTTTCTATTTTTAGCCCATTTTGAATCCAGATTTTTTCTATAATTTTGGAAATGTGGAATTCATTCATTCTGTAACATCCTCCATAAATTTGGAAATGTGCAGAAAAGCACACGTTGCTCTTGCAGTTGCAATTTCTTTTCACTCTGCAGTGCACCAGCTGAGTTGCGCAGTCATGTCAGAATACTACGGATCATGCACAGTTGGCGCAGGCAGATTGCAGGTGCCTGTTTTGACCACAGGAGTAGTTCGTGCACAGCCATATGGGCAACATTTTAGCAGGTTGAGCCACTCTGTCGTCATTTTCCTTGCATTTTTGGACATGCATTTTCCATGTAGCCTCGAGTGTGAGTGGGGTAATAAGTGGACAAATATTTATTTCACATACACCCTGAGCCATACACAACTTACACACTAAGAAAAGAAAGTGGTCAGATATGTGATTGAATTATAGATTATGGCTAATTCATGTCTACGCAGTCTATAAGTGCAACCAACTGATATGTGTCATACCAGCAAAAACATCTTCTTGACGTAGCGTCGTAAAAGTGGCTATATGGACTGTGAAACATGCCAAGCGCATAGAGAATTTTTCCAGGTAGAATAATAAGTGTGTTAGAACCTGCATGTAGCTAGACAGTACAATACATGCAAGACCCTTTGCATGCAGATAGCAGGGCTTGGGGCAGCGGTTTAATTTTTACTGTTTTTCACAGGGGCCCTGGGAGTGGCCGTGGGGTACCCCTTGGACACAGTTAAGGTAAAGATACTAACCTCAATTCCAAAAAAGTTTGGACAGTGTATAAAATGTAAATAAAAGCAGAAAACAATGATTTGCAAATACTTTTTGAACTGTATTCAATTGAAAACAGTACAAAGACATGATACTTAATGTTTTAACTAATCAACTTTATTGTTTTTTGTAAATGTACGCTCATTCTAAATTTGATGCCTGCAACACTTCCCAAAAAGTTGGGACAGGGGAATGATTACCACTTTGTTACATCACCTTTCCTTTTAACAACACTCAGTAATCTTTTGGGAACTGAAGACACTAATTGTTGTAGTTTTGAAAACGGAATTCTTTCCCGTTCTTGCTTGATATAAGGCTTCAGCTGCTCAACAGTCCAGGGTCTCCATTGTTGTATTTTGTGCTTCATAATGCGCCACACATTTTCAATTGGAGACAGGTCTGGACTGCAGGCAGGCCAGTCTAGCACCCACACTCTCGGACTATGAAACCACGCTGTTGTAACGTATGCAGAATGTGGCTTGGCATTGTCTTACTTAAATAGGCAGGGACGTCCCTGAAAAAGACGGTGTCTAGATGGTAGCATATGTTGATCCAAAATGCATATGTACCCTTCAGCCTTCACAGATGTGCAAGTTACCCATGCCATGGGTACTAGCACACCCCCATACCATGACAGACTCTTGATTTTGAACCTTGTGTTGGTAACAATCAGGATGGTCTTTTTCCTCATTGGCCTGGAGAACATGATGTCCATTATTTCCAAAAACAATTGGACTTGTCAGACCACAATACACATTTCCACTTTGCATCAGTCCATCTCAGATGAGCTTGAGCCCGGAGAAGTCTGCGACAT
Organism: Ilyophis sp. 1 JC-2022; assembly: GCA_022702515.1. Classification (NCBI taxonomy): domain Eukaryota; kingdom Metazoa; phylum Chordata; class Actinopteri; order Anguilliformes; family Synaphobranchidae; genus Ilyophis; species Ilyophis sp. 1 JC-2022. The sequence continues at coordinate 31,541,728 of CM040406.1, read as the reverse complement.
TTCTGGATGTTGTTGATATATGGCTTACCCTTTGCATAGTAGAGTCTTAACTTGCATTTGTAGATGCAGTGACGAACTGTGTTTACTGACAATGGTTTTCCGAAGTATTCCTGAGCCCATGTGGTTATATTACAGAAACGTGTCGGTTTTTAATGCAGTTTCTCCTGATTCTCTAAATCTATTAATAATATTATAGACTGCAGATGGTGAAATCCCTAAATTTCTTGCAATCGTGCATTGAGAAACGTTGTTCTTAAACTGTTGGACTATTTGCTCACACAGTTTTTCGCAAAGTGGCGAACCTCGACCCACCCTTGCTCGTAAACGCCCGAGCCTTCGTGGATGCTTTTTTTATACCTAGTCATGATGGCATCACCTGTTTACCTGTGGAATGTTTCAAACAGATGTTTTTGAACATTCCACAACCTTCCCAGTCTTTTTTTTTTTTTTTGCCCCTGTCCCAACTTTTTTGGAACGTTGCAGACATCAAATTCAGAATTAGCGTATATTTACAAAAATCAATGAAGTTGATAAGGTAAAACTTTGTACTATTTTCAATTAAATATATGTAAAAAAATAATTTACAAATCACTGCTTTCTGCTTTTGTTTGCATTTTACATACTGTCCCAACTTTTTGGGAATTGGACATTCTAGAAGTGCGTGTATCTGTCTGTCTCTCTAGCTATATGTGCATGTTCACGAAGATACAATGATTTTTAATATTCACATATTTGCAGGTGAGAATACAGACCCAAAGGAAGTACACGAGTGTTTGGCAGTGCATTCGCAGCACTTGTAAAACAGAAGGGGTGAGCGCAACCGCGATTAGTGAAATTCACTGCTTTCTTAGTCCAGCTTATTTGTGTGGCGTGATGGTTCTAAGTCACTCATCTTCTCCAGGTCAATGGCTTCTACAAGGGCATGTCCATGCCGGTCAGCACTGTCTCCATCAGCTCCTCTGTGGTTTTTGGGACCTACAGGAACTGCCTGCAGTGCCTGCGTCAGGCACGAAGCGGAAGTCTGGATGGCCCGTCCTCCAAGCTGGACATCTTCCTATCTGGATTAGCAGGAGGCGTTGCGCAGGTAATGGTAATGCTTGTCAATGCAATGATGCTAATCAAATTTTGTTGAACAGCCGACTACCCCGATAACTATAGCTGATTATCTGCCCTGTGAAAGTGTCACTGTACATAGGTTGCATTCAGGTATTTCTTGACTGTCTGTTGATACCTATAATAGCTAATTTTGTAATATTTCTCTGTGTAATATCAGGTGTATAAACTTCCTTTCCTTTCGCTAGAGGTAATGTCATGAACTGTAAATTAATAGGCCTGAATGTGTTTCTGCGTACATTCTAAACCATGCTTTTCATATCCTGTTTGTATTTCTGCACGGAAAGATATTGGACAAGGCCAGCACCCCCAGCTGAGGAAGTAGTACAGAATGATTAAGCTCAGCCCACTTATTTTGCAGACCTTGACCTAAGGAATATACAGAGCATAACTGGTTATATTTATCTACCCCTTGAAGGTATCAGTGATGTCTCCGGCTGACATTGTAAAAGTGCGTCTTCAGTGCCAGACAGAGCCTTATCAAGGCTCGGCCTCACACTCCAAACCCAAATACCGTGGGCCCGTGCACTGCCTGCTGACCATTGCCCGAGAGGAGGGTGTGCTGGGCCTGTACAAGGGCGCAAATGCCCTAGCGCTCCGTGATGGCCCTGCCTTCGCTACCTACTTTCTGACTTACAACATCATCTGTGAGTGGCTGACACCGGCTGGACAGAAGCAGCCAGGTAAGCCAATGTCCTGAAAAACAACAGTTACCAAAATATACAAGTTCAAAGGAATTCAAAACAGCTGATGTGTGTACGTGTGTGTTTGCGGGGCCCTTCAGGGTGGCCGGTAGTTCTGCTGGCCGGTGGGTTGTCAGGGATGTGTGGCTGGACCATCGGGACGCCCATGGACGTGATCAAGGCTCGCCTGCAGGTGGACGGGATGGGGAAGAAGAGGTACAAAGGCTTTGTGCATTGCATCACCGAGAGCTTGCGGAAAGATGGCCCCGGAGTCTTCTACAAGGGCCTGGGGCTCAACTGCATGCGCGCCTTCCCAGTCAACATGTCCGTGTTCGCTGCATATGAGCTGGTGGTGCACATTCTCAGGACATCCCCCTAGACATTTGGTGGCCCTGCCTGATTGCCAGTCTCTCTATGACTTCTTGTAGGTCTGGAACAGGTGCTCATAAAAGATACATTTTAAAGGAGATTAACCTGATGCCTTGAATTACATTGATTAATTTATTATGTGATTTTCACATTATTTTAATCAGTTTTATTACTTTCAATGTTGTTGCAGTTTTATTAACACAATCGTACAAGGATAGTACTGATATGTGATATTGTCAATGACTGAATTATTTCAACAACAATTCAACATAATTGTTGTTGGAACAATAACACTGATACAGTTAGGGCATGGACGTGTTCTTAGACCTTTAAAAAGATTAGTTGATATATTGGTTTATTTATGACATTAGATATACACATTTTATGTGGCAAATCTTTCAACAAACATTGCCACATAAATATTTTAATACTAATCTATAGTCTACAATTAGCAACCTTGTTAAAAAACTACTCACTTGAAGTATTTACAAGTTAAAGTACGAGTATTGTACTAGCTAGTACTATCAGTGGGGGAAATTATGCATATGGCTCACTAATCCCTAATGACCAAAAAAGTAGTACTCATTGTTTATGAATTTCAAAAGATATCACGTAAAATTTAGTATCGGAACACAAGGAAAGACTTCAACAGTGTTGCTTTCTTAAATGTCCATGGATTGTTGTTGAAATCATTCCATCTGTAGTATATCGTATTTTTTCCATTTGGTTAGCTACCTCAGTATATTCGTCAACACAAAGTCTATTAAGATTGCGTGAATTGTATCCACTCATACCGATGCTTAATGTTACAGTAAATAAGCTAGTACCCTGTAAAATTTAAGGTCACTCCATAATAGCACTTTCAAAAAAACTGGTATGCTCAGAGAGTCTACAGGTATGATTGAACATGGCTATATTGGACAAGAACTGACTTACATTTGCTGCCATATCTCAGGTATGAAAAACCTGAGGACACCTGTCCCAGGAATGTAAACATACAATTTGGTCAATTTCTTCATTCTTAAGCAGCTTTTGCAGCCGTTAAATTGAACTGCGCCCGTTAAGGACACAAGGCTGTCTGTGCAAGGGAGACTCATCACCTCAGTGCTTTTCTGAGAAAGGAAACATGGGAGGCCAAAGCTGTATTTATTGCTGCTATAAAAATGGACTCGACTGGAAAACTACGTTCCACAACCTACATCTTCAATGTGCCACCTTATCTGTAGATCACCTGTATCTGAGGAAGACAAATTGACCTGCTTTTTTTTGTCCAATCCCAGATGTGATAATAGTATTTTTGTAGCAATGCTTTCCCATTTTCTCTCGAGTTTGGAATTCGCAAACCTCTATCAGCGCTCATTTCTTAAACTTCTGCTATTGATATTTGTGAGCACAGACAAAAAAAAAACGTGCTGTCCTCTGAGGCACTCAATGCCCAGCGCGGAATCTTATTGCATCACAGTTCGCACAGACATGGGTCAGAGGAAGACTGAACGACCAGCAGGGGTAGTGGTGCAAGATGAGGTGATGTTTTACTGGCCGATTGAAACTCTTCAATCTCTGGGCGATGGAAAAGGGAATTGTGCATCGCTCTGTGGGGCTGCCGGCCACGGTCTGCACTCACTTGTTCTGCATTCGATACCTGTGGGTATGATAGTCATTATAACCATTGGAGCCAAATGGAATTATGCATGTAGAGCCTTGAGTGAATACCATAGATTGTACTAGAATGTAACTTTAACAATGTAAAGTAAGTCATAGCTAGGCTTGTGGGTAGCACTGTCTAGTTTATGCATCATCAATTGTCTAATCAGCCTCCTCTGCTATTGGCAGGTCAGTGAAAATGTGGCTCCTCTTTGCTGCTCACTATATTTTATTGCAGTAAGACTGTTAGAGAACAGGTCTGTGCTTGTCGGCTGTCATGTGAAATATGGGAGATGGCTACATTTCATTACAGGCATTTAGCAGACGCTCTTATCCAGAGCGACTTACATACCTTTTTTTTTTTTTTTTAACATATTATCCATTTATACAGCTGGATGTATACTGAAGCAATTCAGGTTAAGTACCTTGCTCAAGGGTACAACGGCAGTGTTCTACCTGGGAATCGAACCTGCAACCTTTCGGTTACAAGACCAGTTCCTTAACCATTAAAACGATATACATGTATTTGTGAATCAAGGTGCATAAATATTTAACAAAGAAATTACAAAGAAATTAACAATTTTAGAAGCAAACATTTTAATACAATATTTTATTACACATGAAGAATTGCTGATTTAGAACTGACTTTTAAACGGTTGAGAAAGTTGTAAACTGATTGCCAGAATTTTATGATGTGAAGACGTGTGGAAAATATTTTTCCTAAGAAAGGGAGTATCTTGTTGTGTGATTTGAAAAATGTTTGTGAAAAACTGTATGAAGATAAAAATATGCAGATTGAAGTGTTTTTATAGACATAATATATTCTGTAATTTATTGAATAAAATTGTTAATGAAAGGGTAATGTGGGTGAAATGGAAATGTGTGTACTTCTGTCCAAGCAAACATCTCTTTGTGTTGATCATAGAGCATGTCCATGCCTGTGTCCTGTCAAATTCCACTTCCATGAATTACATTATAACTGTCAAAGCAGAAACCTGGGCTTGACTTCAACACAATTATCTGCTGTAATGTCCCTTCAGGGGGAAACGAGTCATTTTGATTCCGCACATAACACCCCAATCTCATGTACATATCCTCACGTAGAGATGCTGATGAAAATAATAAATAAAAAAATCTATTCCAATATCTACAGTCTGCTGTGAATTTTTAAAATGTAAAATAGTAGACTGCCTTTGTGTTCCACACCAATACATTACATATATCAATAGCTGACACATCGCCTCAGCTAGTGACACTTGAAAATAAGTAAATGAAAAGACTTCATTTACTTTTCAAGCCTTTTTCAAAAAGTGTATTTTAACAGGCGGTTTATTAGACATAAACTGTACAGCTGGGGACATGTTTTGGGTGCGTTGCAGGGCCACAGTGCAGAGGAAGCCACTTGCTTTGAAACAAGTGGAAATCAGGTGGAAATGACTTAGCAATTTCAATCGTGATCGCTAACTCTCCCGCTAGATAAAATCTAGCCGGTGGGGAGTCATAAACTGCTGGATGGTCTCCTCTGTGACTTGTTTGCGTCAAGAGCTGCATCATGGGATCATCGTGTGATCATGGGCTGCAGGGTCTCAATCAGACACTTTAAAAGGTCTCCACTGCTGTAGTCCTAGGGAGAAAGAGAAAGAAACGTCATTACATTTTATTGTAAGTAATGTACACTGCTCAAAGAAATTAAGGGGACACTTAATCAACACAGTATAACACCAAGTCAATTCAACTTCTGGGATATCGATCTGTCCAGTTAGGAAGCGTAAACGATTGTGAATCAATTTCACCTGCTTTGGTGCAAATGAAAGTGACAACAGATGGACAGGAGAGGCAACAGCAAGACAACCCCCAAAAAGTAACTGGTTTTGCAAGTGGTGGCTACAGACCATTTCTCTCTCCTTATCCTTCCTGACTGATTTTTCTCTAGTTTTGCATTTTGCTAGTGCCCTTGTAGCATGAGGCGGTACCTGCAGCCCATTCAGGTTGCACAGGTAGTCCAGCTCCTTCAGGGTGGCACATCCATATGTGCCGTCGCAAGAAGGTTTGCTGTGTCTCCCAGCACAGTCTCAAGAGCGTGGAGGAGATACCGGGAGACGGGCCTTTACACGAGGAGAGCTGGACAGGGCCGTAGAAGGGCAACAACCCAGCAGGACCGGTATCTGCTCCTTTGTGTGAGGAGGAACAGGAGGAGCACTGCCAGAGCCCGACAAAATTACCTCCAGCGGGCTACTCGTGTGCATGTTTCTGACCAAACTGTCAGAAACAGACTCCATGAGGGTGGCATGAGGGCCCGACGTCCTGTAATGCTCACAGCCCAGCACCGTGCAGCTCGATTGGCATTTGCCAGAGAACACCAGAATTGGCAGGTTCGCCATTAGCGCCCCGTTCTCTTCACAGATGAGAGCAGGTTCACACTGAGCACATGTGACAGACGTGAAAGAGTGGAGACGCCGTGGCGAATGTTATGCTGCCTGCAACATCATCCAGCATGACCGGTTTGGTTTAATTGACTTGGTGTTCTACTGTGATGATTAAGCATTCCCTTAATTCTTTTGAGCAGTGTATATTGCGTTATGTATTCTCTTAGCAGATGCCCTCACACGTGGAGACTCGCTCAAGGATACATTGACTCCTTAGGCTCAAAACACTTTGTTAAACAAAAAGATGCAGATACATTACAGGCACCAAGTCACATACTCTGACAAAGGACCCGGATCCCAAAATGAGTCAGCATCTTTTGGCCTAACTTTTGGTCTTTTGGTTTTGAACTCGAGTTACGGGCTAAAATAATGTTTTCATTATTTTGACATTGTTACTATGCAAGAGCTTGAACCAGTGCTTATCATAGACATCTTACATATGCATGCATTACATGTTAATCATTTAAACAGCTGCATACTTACTGAAGCAGTACAAATTGTACAAGTACTGTGGTCCACTGAGAAGTGAAACGGCAGGTGACTGGAAAACTGCATGACCAGGGTTTACAAGCCCAGTTCTTTAACAATTACACCACGTTCTATCCCCGATTCATAAAATAATGCAGTGATGTATAAACACGTTGTGAAGACAAAGCTTTATCCTTTACTTTATGTTTATGGTAGGCTGTGAGATATGCTGTGCTTCTGAATCTTAATGAATTGGAACGGTGTCAAATGGAATTCTTCTTATGAAAAGAGGTGTTGAAACCCTGCCTGTGAATATGTGTTAGTGATACATGATCACAGCTATAAACCTGTCAGGCAGACATATTATCTTTCATGGCTCGAGGAACCTGGGGTGCAGATGGAAGGTAATGCTAGTAAAGAGTAGTGTCGAGCACCATAGAGCCAAAACGCCCTACATCTCCTCTCACCTGCCAGATCTTCTCCAGCTGCTCGTCGTCCTCCTGGAAGAAAGTCAGGTACATGAAGGACACGTCCGCGTTTCCGCCATGTTCATGTGCTCCTCTATGGTATCTTTGCCACCTGAGAAGGCATGCTTGTTTATCTGTGTGGTGAGAGATGCGACAGCTTCGTTTGCTCGTGGTGTTTCTCCCCAGCTGCCGGGAGGAACGCCATACACAACCTGACCAGTCGTGGCTTTAAAGTGTGCCTTGGGGTAGTAAAAAAACATTGGGATCTGTGTGAGACTTGGTGACACTTTTGTACCTGTAACATTCCATAATGGTGATCTGTGGGTTACAGCTGCCTATAGTGTTTCCCTCTCAGCCGCCTCTACTGGCCAAGAGGGAAACCTAAACAGTTGGTACTGAGGCATCCTTGCCACCAAAATCCAAAATAGGTCTTTGTTTGACCAAATAGTTTTTTTTTTCTTCTTACACTCCACATTTTATTGATTTATTGTTTGATGTACGTCTTACCCATGCATCCAAGTTTGGATTGATGTTTGTATTATGCAATGTACGTCCATTACGAATTCAAACACTGGAACCAGGCAGATTATGTGGCAAATAATCTATGGTGGTAATTGAGCAACATCACTTAACACAAAGCTAATTTTAAGATGAACAGACAATGGTTATTAAAAAAAAGATAAAATTGGTCAAAGAGAACAGTAACTTTCTCCAAATATTTTGTTTCTCTCCTTGAATAATGTAAATCACAATGAAGACCCCATTTTGATTCAGAGGTTAACCAGTTGCAGTGGATTCTGAGCTTGGCCCACTGATTGTGAAAGCAGTGCTCTGCAAGGTAGACGTGTTTATCTTTTCTATGCCAACACATGGCTTCAGAAGAAAGATAATGTTCTATTAGTAGTTAAACCTCAAGGCAAAACTGCAGTCATCCAGGATGTGGGAGACGAGACTTCTGCAGCTGGTGCTTCCTAACTTTCACCATCATGTGAGCTTTCAAGGACAAACATGTTCCGCTAAGATAAATACATCCTCCTCCTATTTACCGCCTATGCTCTTGGCAAAATCTTCAGAGGTATGTTTTGGTCACAACCTAGGACTCATTTTTGACAGGACGAAATAAGCAGGGTCAAAGCAGTTCCCAACCAGACTGACTGGCAAAATGTAATTTACCAGCAATTGTTCTTTAACTTTTTAAAGTTTAACTGTACCCATTTGCCATTTGTGGTTAATGGTTATTTACGCTGAGGAGCGCTCTGCAGTGCAGTACTGAGGTCAGATCTAAAGACGGTAAAAACAGCACAGGTACAGTGCCACTGCGCTTACTGACCTGATCGATGGCGCACGGGATTAGGCACTGCACGTCTTTCCTGCCGTTGAAAATCTGGGGGAAGGAGGTATTGAAGGAGGGTGCTGCCTGGGTGGCTGGGAAGCTAATCTTTCCTGGGGTGAGAGCGGAAAAGAGGAAGAGCGAGGGACAGGGAGAGAAAGAGGGATAGAGGTGTGTCACACCTCGCAGCAGGCCAGCAGTCTACGAAAAGTTCTCCTGAACGTGGCCGTCGTTGGGCTTTCGCACAGTGACATCCCTGACTGTCACATGACCCGGCTTGAAAAGAAACAAGTTCCGACATGGCAGAACCAAACTGGTGCCTCTGTATCCGATGCAACAATACTTGGGTCTACTAAAAAGTAGTTTTAACGTTGAAAATTCTGATTAATCTGGGGCTGTGTGTTTATTTCAATTCAGAATGTATCCTGGAGATGCTCTGTGAACTTAGATCACGCCTGTATCGATCAATGGCTTTTGCATAAATATATTTTTAAGAGCCGGACCAGGCGAGGGCCGCAGACTTGGGTGAACAGGTAGAATCCAGCTTAGATCTGAGGACATTTTAAGACATTATCACAAATGCCCTATCCCCACACACCCAAAAGCAGGCTACAGTGGATACATTTTAACTAAGTCCACTGAAACAGGAATACCAAGATGACACAGGACAGCTCTTCAATAATTAAAAACCATAGTAACCATGTTTTGACCATGGTAAAAACATAACCGAAGGTAATCAACTCCGGTAGGTTATGCAGTTCTTACATCATAAGCTTCTAGAAACATTACCATTACTATTTATATGCTTTGCCCAAGTCCAAACTGGTCATGGTAACAAACCATTCATACGCCTGGATAGTTACTGAAGCAGTTAAGGTTAAGCAGCTTTCACCACCAAGGAGCCAACTGTACAACACAACTGACTCCTTAATCACACCTTCCACAATGCTGGACACCACACCCGTAGCTATGGGCGGGCCTTAGGGGGCCCTGGCTACGGGTCTGCTGGACACTCCCTGTGGTGTCTGACAGAACATTAGCAGTCCATGTCCACCTTTATTTTTAAAAGTTCTGTTTACTCTCAAAGCAAGTGGGAAACATGCAGCATGTGGATGTTGTGATGAGTGTAAATAAGCTACCGCTGAATCTCCTATTACTGGGGAAAACAAGTGTTGGATCTTAACAACAGACGTCAGCACACTGCCCCCACACACCCTCCAGTAAACGCCCATCTCTACCCGTCCCGTCTTGCTTACCGATGCAGTCGCTGTCTGTGAACCCGAAGATGGCCTTGACCGGGTTGAAGGTCACATGTTGGACTTTCACCACATTCCTGTAGAATCCTGGGCTCATTTTGTGAAGGATGAAAAATCACATTTATGTGCAGTAGGGGTGCACTGACAAAACATCAGACTTGGCCCAATATAGGCTTACAATGCAAAATTTGCCAACGGATAATGACCTTGTTCAAAAAATACTAAAAGACTCTTGATATCTTATTTTCAGGTACAAGCGATATTATAACCTCTCTGCATTTGAATGCATTTCCTCTTCCCTGGAGAGGAAGATCAGCAGCTACTTGCGAAGATGGCTAGGCCTACCACGCAGCCTGAGCAGTGCTGCCCTGTATGGCACCAGTAACATCCTGCAGCTCCCGATCAGTGGCTTTGCTGAAGAGTTCATGGTGTCACAGACACGGGAAGCTCTTCAGTACAGAGAATCCAGGGATCCAAAAGTGGCATCTACCGGCATCCAGGTTCGAACAAGCAGGAAATGGAACGCAGACAAATCACTCAAGGTGGCTGAGTCACAGCTGAGGCAGAAGGCACTAGTGGGGTCCATTGCAACAGGGCATGCAGGCATAGGCTACCTCCCGGCGACCAGGGTCGACAACATCCAGGGCAGAGAGCAGCTGCACCTCATTCAGGAGGAAGTGTGGGCAAGCGTGGAGGAGATACGAGCCAGCAATATGGCAGGGATGGAGCAAGGAGCATGGACTAGATGGGAAAGTGCACTGCAACGAAAGATCACCTGGTCCAACATCTGGCAAGCAGACTTCCATCACATAAGATTCTTAGTCCGAGCCGTCTACGATGTCCTGCTAAGTCCAGCAAACCTTCACGTCTGGGGCAAGAGTGAGACACCTTACTGCCCTCGTTGTTCTAGGAGAGGAACCTTAGAACACCTCCTTAGCTGCAGCCCAAAAGCCCTTGGAGAAGGGCGCTATCGCTGGCACCACGACCAAGTGCTTAAAGCAGTCGCAGAGTGTAGCCATGGCTATCAACACCAGCAAGGGTCACCACCAGCCAAATCAACCCCGGCTGGGTCGCCTGGGCAAGGGTGTCTGATGTTGAAAGACCCGAAACACCTCATGACCCCAGGTTCCATCACTGATGATGCATCCCAGCGCATCTGCAGGATGTATCTTTCATCAGGGGTGCCAATAATTGTGGCACACGTGGTTTTGTTAAAAATAACAATTTCTTGATGAGGGATTTTGTTTCTCATAAGAAATGTACTTCAATTAAAGGTTGGATTTTTCTAATTTTTTCAGTGTGAGATTAAGCTAATTCACCAAACGGTGAATTTTTTTATAACCCTTATTACTCATCTTTACCAGGGGTGCCAATAATAGTGGCCGGAACTGTGTAATAAAGTTTTTGGTATCTATCCCAAGATCTACAGTCTGCTGTGAATTTTTAAAATGTAAAATACTAGACTGCCTTTGTGTTCCACACCAATACATTACATATATCAATATCTGACACATCGCCTCAGCTAGTGACACTTGAAAATAAGTAAATGAAAAGACAGGGTATTTTAGCAGGCGGTTTATTAGACATAAACTGTACAGCTGGGGACATGATTTGGGTGCGTTGTGGCTCTGGGAAGCAGCATCATCGTGCCACAGTGCAGAGGAAGCCACTTGCTTTGAAACAGTCAGGTGGAAATGACTTAGCAATTTCAATCGTGATCGCTAATTCTCTCCCGCTAGTAGTTAAAATCTAGCCGGCGGGGAGTCATAAACTGCTGGACGGTCTCCTCTGTGACTTGTTTGCGTCTCTCTTGGTGAGCTGTGATCATGGGCTGCAGGGTCTCAATCAGACACTTCTTCAGCTCTCCTGTTAAAAGGTCTCCACTGCTGTAGTCCTAGAGAGAAAGAGAAACGTCATTACATTTTATTCTAATTAATATGTATTGCGTTATGTATTCCCTTAGCGGATGCTCACACATGGAGACTCGCTCAAGGATACATTGACTGCTTCCCACAAGATATAAACACGATTGCTCCTAGATACCTTATTGTTAAAGGACCATTTAGGATGTTAAAGCCCATTTACTGCAAATTGTGTGTACTTTACATTGCTGCAAACCAATTTGCAAAGCATACAACAGCTTTTTAGTACTTACCTGATTTTTTAAATATTCAACCGTTCAGGTGATAAACTCACCTTAAAATTCTCTGCTGTTCCTGCTAACAATGACGGCGGGGTTAACCCCTTTGCGCAGATAGAAAATTTGGCCAATTCTCACCTATTTAAGGGGTGCTCTGTTTAAAATGACTTGGGCACAAGTGGACAATAGCGTCTATGTTTGAGTTCATAAATATATTTATTAATCATGTAAAATTCCATCATAGCAACAAGATAAACAAAACAATAGCCTGTTTCGTATGCCAAAAACCCATGAAAAGCCTTGCTCACTCAAATGCACTCAAAATATAAATGAAAATGATGAGCCAGTTACAGTAACGTAGTTTCACATGTAAATAGAAAATAGCACAGAGACTGAAATGATGAAGAAATATAGCTCATCTTTAATATACTTGTTTCCATATAAGATTAGATAATGATTCGGTATTATTGGGCATAAATACAGTTGACCTCCTATAAGATGAGGGGGGTGGAGGTGGGTTTACAATGTAATAAAATGATCTTATCCACAAATATACTGATTAGCCTGTACTTGCAATGTTTTGGAAAGGTACCCATAGTTATCTACCCCCCTGTACTGATGTCAAGTCCAAGTCAAGTCCCAAGTCTTACAGGGCAAGTCCAAGTCAAGTCCCAAGTCTTACAGGGCAAGTACAAGTCAAGTCCCAAGTCTTACAGGGCAAGTGATAAAGAGACAAAAAATAAAGTTTGGCTTCATTCTGAAACTGTGGCGAAACAAGGGCTGCCACAGTTTAGTTAACTGTATGTAATTTATCGCACGCCAAACCAAAAATAAAACTTTAACAGTTATATTTCATCCATAATTTTACAAACAGGCATGTCTAGCCAAGTCTGATCAGTGATCACTCTGAGTGGGGAATCTGATTTGCTAACCTCACTTGGCGGGGTTTCAAACGGCTAATAAAATTTTAAATTCTGCATCCTCCATCGGAGATCTTTGTTCCAGGCGTTTTGCATATGGCCGTTCTTTTTTTCGTGGTAGTTTGGTAGCCTCATCTTTATATCCAAACGCATTAATGCGTAGTGCATTGCTTGCAGACATGGCGCTCAAAATGATGATAGCATGGATGGATTGAACACTTCTGTGACAGACACGCATGCACACACATGCGTACCATGGCTACATTTTAACCAACGCGAAGTAGCCTAATGCAGCGCTCATGCTTTGTGAACATACTAGTTATACGTTAGCTAGGAATATCACAAAAATATAGAAGAAAATTCAGTAGTCCCGCACAATGTGCCACGAGTCTCTAAGTGCAAGTCACAAGTAAGTCGCCGTAAGTCAATTAATCTAAGTCCAAGTCAAGTCGCAAGTAATTTTTTTGTGCGACTCGAGTACAAGTCGCAGACTCGAGTCTCCAACTCTGCCACTATGTCACGCATGGGTAGGTATAGACTGGGTGGGGGGTGGCTTGTTAAATGGACTTGCTAAGGGAAAATGGTGACACTTAGAAACTCCGTATTTGGCAGAAATTGTCACGAATCGCCTACCAATAAAGTTAAAACACAGAGTTTGTGATTTCCACTAATAGTTTGGCTGCAGGAGCAATGAATGTCTCAGTTGAGCAAAATCTTGCCACCGGCGGCATGGTCACTAGGCATCTGCGCAAAGAGGTTAAGAATTCATGGATGTTTGAATTTCCTTCGTAAAAAAGTGGGTGCGTCCCAATATTCTTCACTCCTCACCTCCTTTCCTCCAATCGTCTCCTACCCGGAAGTATGCAAAACTGCCTGTACGTTTCAAGTACAAATAGTTGCATGTACAGTATACAATGTACCTGATGTGGCGGTTTGTGACGAGCCATTAATTATTATCTAACCATTAATATGTAATTAATGTGTAATCAGCAACATTAGATTAGGACACAAGGATCGGTTTCCGTGGCATGGAGGAGAGGTGGTGGTAGTGGAGGAGAGGAAGATGCATTTTTTGAGTATTGGGACCCACCCAGTCTTTTCTCCATGGACTTTGGTTGTGATGTAGTTTCATATCAATCCGCACTTTAAAATGCGTTATTATGCAATTACCTATCCCAAGCAACTTTCAAGTCTCTGCAAGTTTATTTTCATACCGTACGGTAAAGAATGGAAAGCAATGGCTGCCTGGAAGGTAGGAAAAACAAAAAAAACGAAGCTGTTGTTTGCTTTGAAAATATGTTTGCAGCAATGTATAGCACACATAATTTGTAGAAAATGGGCATCAACATCCAAAATACTGGTATGGCCCTTTAAAACCTCAATGGTGACGTTTATCAATAGGTCTGCAAAATGGGGTGCAAGGTCCTTGGACCACTCTTCTTAGAAAAAGAGGTGTTGAAACCCTGCTGGTGAGTATGTGTTAGTGATACATGATCACAACTCTAAACCTGTAGGCAGACACATTATCTCTCATGCCTCAAGGAACCTGGGGTGCAGATGGAAGGTAATGCTGATAAAGAGAACTAGGCCGTGACCGAATATGATCCCTTCACCTTCTTTGAAGGCGCATATTTGAGTCAACTTCGTAAAAAAGCTTTTGAGTGGGTGACTTTTTCTCACAAATGGGGGCTCTTAAAATCCCAGGTTGAAACCCTTTTTTCCGTGGTTTTGTTGAGGGGATTCAGGAGCACACTCATCCACAGAACTGTGCACTCATCCGACAATTTCGGGAAGTTTTTTTATTTAATTCTATCTTCATTCATAATCTACACTGTGTAACCATTGTCATACTCTCAATAAAAAAAATTATATTACAAACTACTTCCTCACTAGTTTGGAAAAAGTGTTGCAGGATTTATTTTGCACACTGCTTGCAAAGTGAGGGGACAGGGCACATAGTAGACAGGGGTCTGAGTGGACAGGGGACAGGGAACAGAGGTCGTATTCGGTCACAGCCCTAGTGTGAGCACCATAGACCCAAAACGCCCTACATCTCCTCTCACCTGCCGGATCTTCTCCAGCTGCTCGTCATCCTCCAGGAAGAAAGTCAGGTACATGAAGGACACGTCCACGTCCGCGTTTCCGCCATGCTTCCTGTGCTCCTCTACGGTATCTTTGCCCCCCGAGAAGGCGTGCTTGTTAATCTGTGTGGTGAGAGACGTGACAGCTTCGTTTGCATGCGTTGTTTATTCCCCTGCTGCAAGTGGAAACGTTTATATACAACATACACAAGTTTATCTCAACCGGACTTCCAATCAACTTTGACTTCAAAGTGTGCCTTGGTGTAGGATGGAAATATTGGGGATCTGCCTGAGACTTGGTGGCACACTTTCGTACCTGAGACATTCCATAATGGTGATCTGTGGGTTACAGCTGCCTATAGTGTTTCCCTCTCAGCCACTTCTACTGGCCAAGAGGGGAACCTAAACAGTTGGTACTGAGGCACTGAAAACCATGGATTACAGCCATTAACATAACTGAAGAGCACACCCTGGGTTTTCAGCATGGTGGCAGACAGTCTCAGTCCAGAGGAGGGACGCCACTGTAATTCACCCCTGTCCCTACGCTGCTGTGCCCTGCACTGTTACCTTGTTCTTGATCTGCTTGGCGGTGTCAGTGAGGAAGATGGAGGAGTTGGGGTCACTGGCGCTCATCTTGGTCTGCGCCCCCTGCAGGGCGGGGAAGAAGGTCGAGTGCAACAGGGCTGGCTTGGCGTAGCCGATTCGAGGGGCAACGTCACGGGTCATCCTGAAATATGGGTCCTGGGGTGTTGAGGGAAGGTCAGAGATAGAGGTACAGTTGTCATGGCGATGAGGCACGTGGATGCAGTAATGAAACCTTTAATGAAATGTGATGTTTAAATGACACTTAAAAAGACTGAACCATAGCAATTAATTACCAACACTGTAAAAGAGTCATCCCATATGAATCAGACACAGAACGGTGGATTTCGACACCCACCATCACATATTGTTCTGATAAGTGCTTTAGGGATAAGAAAGGAATAAGATTAGCATCCATGAAGCCTTATTTTGTTGGAAAATTATTTGGTTTAAGAAAAATGTTGCTAATTGATCACATACAGATAGAAACTTTTCATGACAAAGAAATCATACAATATTGATTTAATATAGTTCTCAATATCCGATTTGCACCAAAATCTTCCCCGATAATGTTTCAGACATGAGGAATCCATCTAAATTGTCAAAATACACCCAAGGACCCCCCCAAACCCTACTACAATCCCACCATTTTAGACAGCATAGAATGCAAGTTCTCTATGTGTGACAATACATGAGAAGCTGTGGCTTGGATTCTTGTTTCTTCATATATTTATAAATATGCACAGTGAAAATGGTGACGGTTAAATCCCCCCATGAAGTTTAATTAGTGTTTGAAGTTGGCCATCTCATATCCTTGTATATCACATAGTACTACCACATTTTGACCACAATATGGTGCCATTTCAACTATCCGTTATTCAGTATTGATTGAAATTCCAACCAGAAACATCAGGAGCACAAATTGATAAGTTAATTGACCTCAGCGTTCTATTGGTTGAGAATGAATTGGATGCATAGTCAGTTCACTGAAAAGTGGCAGGCCATAGTTAAAATGGCACCATCTTGTGGTAAAAATGTGGTAGTACTATGTTGGCCATCTAATATCCTTGCATATCATATAGTACTACCACATGTACACTGACAGTTTTACTCATTTCAAGATTTGCCAGTGGGGTAAGATAATTTCACTTGCCAAGCAAAAAGTTAAAACAAACTAATATTTTGCACTTTTGAGAATTTTTATTTATTTTAAAGCACAACTGAACTTTGGTATAACTTTGAGTTGTGTAGTTACCTGGCCATGATATGAGTCCAAATGGTGGCGAAATATGTTTGTTAGTTGCTCTGTGTTCCCATTGAAGAAACTTCTTTAACTTTTAAAAAACTTGGCTGTGAAGTTTAACTATACCCATTTGCCATTTGTGGTTAATGGTTATTTACGCTGTGGAGCGCTCTGCAGTGCTGTACTGAGGTCATATCTAAGGACGGTAAAAACAGCACAGGTACAGTGCCACTGCACATACTGACCTGATCGATGGCGCACGGGATTAGGCACTGCACGTCTTTCCTGCCGTTGAAGATCTGGGGGAAGGAGGTACTGAAGGAGGGTGCTGCCTGGGTGGCTGGGAAGCTGATCTTTCCTGGGGTGAACAGAAGAGAGGAAGAGAGCGGGATGGAAAGAAAGAGGGAGAGAGGAACGTCACGCCTCGCAGCAGGCAGGCAGTCTACGAAAAAATCTCCTGAACTTGGCCGTCATTCGGCTTTCGCACAGCGACATCCCTGACCGTCACATGACCCAGCTTGAAAAGAAACGAGGTCCGACATGGCAGAACCAAACTGGTCATGGTAACTAACCATTCATACGCCTGGATAGTTACTGATGCAGTTCAGGTTAAGCGGCTTTCTCCACCAAGGAGCCAACTGTACAACACAACCGACTCCTTAATCACACCTTCCACAATGCTGGACACTCCCTGTGGTACTTAAGAACACTGTGTGTCTGACAGAACACTGACCACCTTTATTTCTTTACTTCTGTTTACGCTCAAAGTAAGTGGGAAACATGCAGCATGTGGAAGATGTGATGAGTGTAAATAAGCTACCGCTAGTGTCCTACAGTGCTGTGAGCATGTTTGGCCTGACTGTTTTCTGTCCTTCTAAAAGGTTTCCATTACTGGGGAAAACAAGTGCTGGATCTCAACAACAGACGTGAGCACAAGCCCCCCTCACACACTCTCCAGTAAACGCCCATCTCTACCCGTCCCGTCTTGCTTACCGATGCAGTCGCTGTCTGTGAACCCGAAGATGCCCTTGACCTGGTTGAAGGTCACATGTTTCTGGACTTTCACCACATTCCTGTAGAATCCTGGGCTCATTCTGTGAAGGATGATAAATCACATTTATGTGCAGTAGAGGTGCACTGACAAAACATCACACTTGGCTCAATATAGGCTCACAATGCAAATTTAGCCGATGGATAATGACCTTGTTTATTGTAGCTTATTTTAAGGCACTTTATTGTGCAACACAAACCTGAACAGGACTCAGAATGTGACAAACATGGACAGGACTCAGAATGTGACAAAAATGGACAGGACTTAGAATGTGACAAACCTGAACAGGACTCAGAATGTGACAAACCTGAACAGGACTCAGAATGTGACAAACCTGAACAGGACTCAGAATGTGACAAACCTGAACAGGACTCAGAATGTGACAAACCTGAACAAGACTCAGAATGTGACAAACCTGAACAGGACTCAGAATGTGACAAACCTGAACAAGACTCAGAATGTGACAAACCTGAACAGGACTCAGAATGTGACAAACATGGACAGGACTCAGAATGTGACAAACATGGACAGGACTCAGAATGTGACAAACATGGACAGTAAAGCTAACGCCAAATTCAATGCCAAATTCCAGAGATGTCTTGGTCTCTGGCCAATCCCTTCTCCAAAAGAGAAGCCATTTCTCATTTTTGAGAATATGCGTGAACATCCAAAGAACGTTGGCTAAACCGGGGTCACGGGATATTAAGGATACACTGCTCTATTATTGAGGCTTAAAAATAAACCAGATCTGTTTGAAAACATGTAATAAAATGTCCAAAAACAATAAACGGTAAATAAAATTATATTATGATCGATATGATCACATAGACGTTAACTAAAGATTTGATACAATTTGCTTTCAGTTGATGAACTATTAGAAAGCGTACATTATATGTGTGCCTATTTGCTTGACTGCACACTTTGCATTTGAAGAAAATCCCTGTACATGCTGGAATGGGTAAATGCTGTAAAGGTCAGCGCATTCCTAATCTGCAGCCTCCTGTAACACAACAAAAGCGACGGGGCCCGCCTTTCCCTCAAAACAGCCAGCAGGAATTCTCCATGGAATTAGGTCACAATTCTACCTTTAAAAGGCTGGAGCTTTTGAGTGTGTGCTTTACAGCACCCATGGACAGGAGCATTGCAGGTGGATTCGTATCAGTGACTTTATAGGCGATAGGTCATAAGGCCATCTCTGACCCATCAGTGTGTTAAATCCTCTTCAATATCTGCACTTAAAGTACTGAATATGACTTAAGGACTGTGCTAATTTCAGGTCCATCCTGAGGTGCTAATGCATAAAACCGCCCCCTGGTGTCCAACATCCAACAAATGGACAGATTGATTAAATAGGAGTCTGTTGCTTCGCATACGTTTCATCACCCTTTAAACTAAATAAATTAAATAATGATGTGAACTGCAACATTAAGTGCTACTATTCAGGACCAGAAATAAGCCTATTGTATTATCAGGACAATAAAAGTTTTAATTTTCCTTTCCCCCTCTCCTGTCTGTAACAGCAAGCTAAAGTGATTTCTCTTAGCAGTTCCGTTATAAACTGTTTAAGGTTTGTCACCCAATGCCCAGAAAGCCAGGAATGTGGAAGCCGATATATAGCTATGTGTGTCCAGTGAGACTGCGAGAGAGGTACCCCATGTATTCCAGGTCGGAGAAGATGAAGGTCTTGTTGACGTCAAAGCCGCAGGCGATGATGTCCTTGGCGTTCTCTACAGCGTAGCGATGGCACTCCTCCAGCGACAGGTCCTTCCACAGATACTTCTCGTCATCCGTCAACTGGATGACCAGTGGGATATCGAACACGTCCTGCAGCCATCTTGGAATGGGGCCGGCAACCATGTCACATGACCGTACACACTTAGGTGCATCTCAACACTGCAATACCTTCTGCATGAAACCACACTGTACCATTGTTGCCCACCCACTCCACTGTGTTGGGCACACCCTTAAAAATGTGGTTCGGTAACTGAGTTTATCTGTCAACAACATGCTAAGCATGCAGTGACTACACACCTGAGTGGTCCCATTGTTTCAGTGTGAGCATAGTTTTTTTCTTTCTCTTTAATTTAAAATATAAATTTGATGCATGCATTACAGTTACCTACATACAATTTATGATGTTCAAATTTGCATTGTGCCACCAAATTGTCGTAAGTAATGATACTGGAAGGAATACATATGCAGTGATTAGACCAGTATGGTAAAATGCAGCGTTATACATCGGTATACATGTATTCCAGCTAATGGCATGCCTTGTTTTGCAGATAACATGCAAGTAACCTGAAATGCACTGTGCTAACAGTGGGCCTTACTTTGTGAAAACAAATGGAATGAGGTGGCCCACATGCATGGCCTCTGAGGAAGGGCCCCGCCCAGTGTACAGGTAGAACGATTTCTTGTTCTCGTATGCGTCCAGAATCTGGTGCATATCCCTGAAAGTGATGAAAATGAGAGAGAGAAATAGAGAGGTCAGCATAGGTCTCGCCTCACATCCACCACTGCTGTTCGTAGCAGACAGGCTCCAGTCCAAAGTCCAAGCTCAATGTAATGTTCACTTTTTGCTTTCATATGCCACTAGGCTTCGCAGCTGTTACTAAATTAATAAGAAATATAGGCTCAAGGGAAAAAAAAAATACTTTAATGAATGACTGTGTACCCTGTATGTATGTATGACGCTATGATAGAAGCATATTCCTGTGGCATAGTGATCAGCTGACCTGCACAACGGTCAACTAAAGTAGCCCCTGAAAATGAATAATTGATCACTAGGCTGCGATTGGTAGACGCCACAGTTTCGCTGACCTATGGGAGAAGAAGATTCCTCGTCGCAGGAACCGGTGTGGCTTCTGTCCCGTGACGCGCTCTATTCTATCCACCAGCTCCTGGTCAATCTTGCTGCTGCCAAACCGGACTGAAGCAACACACAAGAGAGCCAGTCAAACACAGACCCAATAAAGTAAACCTATATATCAGAGCCAATAGAATAGAATAGTTTCCAGCAGTAAAGACATTCAATTGAATCAGATGTTCTGCATTATAGTGTGATTAATGATTTATGATTAAAATTACTATTATTATTAGTATTATGATAAAAATTATATTATATTAAATTAATAAAATATTCATTATGATGAAAAATTGAGCATCAAAAGCAATAACAGTTCCTCATCCGCCTTTACTGTCTTGAGATCAAGTTAAGGGTTTGCCCCTCATATATATATAATAATATAATAACCTGGCATTTATATAGCGCCTTTCTCGACACTCAAAGCGCTTACAATGATGAGGGGGAAACTCGCCTCAACCACCACTAATGTGCAGCACCCACCTGGGTGATGCAGCGGCAGCCATTTTGCGCCAGAATGCTCACCACACATCAGCTGAGGTGGAGAGGGAGAGAAGAATTTTTTTGCCAATTAAACTGGGGGATGATTCAGTGGCAGATTGAAAGAGCCTGGGTTGGGAGTTTAGCCAGGACACCGGGGAAACCCCTACTCTTTGCGATAAGTGTCATGGGATCTTTAATGACCACAGTGAGTCAGGACCTCGGTTTAACGTCTCATCCGAAAGACGGCATCGCCTACAGCACAGTGTCCCCATCACTGCACTGGGGCATTAGTGTTTTTATTTGACCAGAGGGAAGACTGCCCCCTACTGGCCCACCAACACCACTTCCAGCAGCAACTTGGTTTTTCCCAGGAGGTCTCCCATCCAAGTACTAACCAAGCCCACACCTGCTTAGCTTCAGCCATTCAGCAGAAGCAGATTGCATGGTGGTATGGCTGCTGGCCATACCATAACAAAGGATTACCATGTTACCCTTCCTGCCATGGCTACTACATTCAGAGATGCTGGTTTCTCATTGTGGATGAGCTTTTATTGACTTAGTTCCAAGATTAGACTGTTTGTTGAATAACGTGCATTTTAAGAACGGACCTGGCAGGTAAAAGCTACCAGTAATTAGTTAATTTGTTAAGACAATTAACAAGTTTCTTGCTTAATGGCCTCAAGAGTCTAGAATGATTAATTGAACAACTAATCATACGTGAGGCAGTGTCCTAGGCTTCAAAGTCAACATGTAGCGAAAATATGTGGACTGGAATCCTTTACTTAGCATAAACCTCCAACAACACAACAATCGGAGCAGAATTCAGTCAGCAGCTAAATCAAACCAAATTCATCAGATACCGTTGAACTAAAAGCAGTATACACAACGCGTTTGGAAACCTGGCCCAGGGCACAGTCTTCTTTCGGTCAACACAGAAAGGGTTGTGGCTCTAAGGCACATAGTATATGCTGAAAGGCACTTCCCCTTTCCCTTAGATGCTCTGTGTGCATTCATTCACCAATCAGCTTGTCATAGTCCACTCCTTTGGCACTGGAGGTCGACACATTCCAGGGGTCCACTGTGTCCTCTCCTTCTCCGACGGAGGGTCCGTTATCCTGTGTTGGGGTGCTGTCGCTGGGTAGGCATCCGGCTTTGTAGTCCTGACCCGTTACCGTTTTGTAGTCGACTTTCAGCTTCAGCAACAGCTGCACTGCAGCATCGACATCCGACTGCCAACACAAAACAACACATTGATAGAGGCATATCAGCGTCAGTATAAATATGTTCAGTAAGGTGATGGTGTATCAATATGGAGGTGAACCAAGAGCATACTGAAAAAGCTAAATATTTCCTAAAGGTAGACACTGACTGGCAAAAATGAAGAAACCCACAGTACATGTACAATAAAACAGAACTAGCGAGTGAGGGCTGTGCCACTCACACTAACATTAATGTATTCAACAGGTAAAACATTAGACATTACACAGAAGTGCTAATGAGGCCTATTTGAACATAATGTTACTCAACGCAGTCTTCTCCCCTCCCATAAACAATTTTGAAGAAAAAAAAGAAAACAAAAGTCAACATTCCACCTCCAGGGAGACATTTCTATGGCCACCCATCTTACTTTATTGGCCTTTTCTGCTTTTAGGACTCTGATTTTGTCTCCCTGGGCTGACAGTTTCTCATACAGTTCCATTGGTGCCATGTTCCCAGGTCCTTCTGCCTGAAAATCTGTCATCTTCAACGCTGTCCAGGACTGGGAGAGAAAACAAATGGTTTGTCACTGATCCTGCAAAATGGTCAAATCCAAACAAAAACCTCCACCTTGATTATACCATTCTGAAATACTGTAGGCTCCAATAGGACTTAAAGGGGAACTGATTTCGCTTCCTCAAGATTACATTTCAAGTTACTGTACTGTACTGTGTTGCTCCTTCGTGGCGGTTAATGCTCTTTAAATACATAATTCCTAACAGAAATGCAATGTTGAACTTTTAAGACAGGACGATATCAATCGCTGATTGCCAAGACAGTAAGGAGTAACTTAGATCTCTACCACATCTTTGTTATTTAATGATGCATCTACTACACTGCCACTACATTTTGACTGCACCAATCGATGTAGTGTTCTAAAGTGAGATTTTGACAGAAATTTGTGAAACATAGTAAGGTATTAAATGTATCCACATGTTTCTTTCACAGGTTCATCACCTGAAATGACTGGTTTCATTCAATTTAATCGAATTAATAACTAGTCTAACAGCGAACATTAGACTTAGCTGCCCAAGTGTTCTGTTGAACATTAGCAGGTGACCACCCTGAAAGTAAAGACGTTAGAAAAAAACCTTCAATTGGCACATCATTGACGTGTCTGATATTTTGATAGTTTGGTTAGCTGGCAACCGGCTGTAACGTAAACATCACGTTTAATCTATCTGATTAAATAAAACCCCTAAAATATAAATCATCAATTTATGTTTTCAATGACCAAAAGATAACGAGATAAAGATTATCGTCAAAGAGGTCTGCATGCATTCTAAATCGTAACGTTGTGAACATTAAAGACGTATACACATCCTTGGTATTACTAAAGATCTAAGTTACAGTTACAGCAATGTGCCATATGCTAGTTAGCATGCCATACTTATGACGACGCAGCTGACCACGACTGACCAAGGAATATCCAGAATATCAGCAAGCGGAACAGCTAAACCTAATTTGTGAACGCATATGTATAAATGTCAAGTTAATTAATCAATTGCGACACATACATTGTTTATTAATATGCAACCCACCTATGAGAAATCAGAAACCGGCTACATTAAATGTTATCCTCATTCAACTTGCATCAGCTTAGCTGTGCAACGGATATGATGGTCTTTACAGAAACATTAAGTGTTTAAAATGGTCCTGATATGGTTGTGTAGCTACATACAGCTTACAGTTCAGAACACAGTTATTTTTGCATATTTAAAACGAAATATTCTCATATTCTTAGTACTTTTATGGTTACCATCCCTGTTCAGTACATTTACACGTTTCCCTCCTCCCCTGCACTGGGCAGCCCCTTTAACGACTAGAACAGTTGCCTGTAGGACACAGTTGTGAGCGCACCAGGAAAACAGCGCTGGTGTTTTGGAGATGCGAACAAGCTTCCTTTAGTTTACACTTTTTGATGCCAAGGGGAAATGAAACTAGTGAGCGTTGAAGTCAGTCTGAACTTCTGAAGGAATAGCAAGTTCACTCATTCGATATATATTGCAATGCATTTATTTGTGTCTAACTGACGATTGTTTGTTGCAATAGTATTAAAGCAAGGTGCGTCTACAAACAGAACAGCGCAGTGTTTTAGTTATTAGGTGGTTGCGTTAGAGAGCTTGCAAGCAGCATACACGCGTGGCTAAACTATACTGCAGATAGCTAACATAAGTTGATTTACAACAAGTTAGTTATTGCAAGCTAAATTAAATGCATATTAAACCGATTAACGTTACTCACGCTAGCTTGCTATTTACTTGCTAATTATTGACGTTATCCCAGATTCAAGTCGTCTTCTAAAATTAGTTTTGAGGAATTAACGTTAATGTTTCCTAACTTATTTATGGCGATGGTACTTTAGAAAGTCACATTTAGGTAACTAGCTGTGTCATATATTGTGTACAATAGACCCTTCAACATTACGAACAAACTAGTTGGTGGCATGCAGTCGAATACCTAAATCACCCAACAGGTGGCTCTCGAGTGTTATTTTTCACGTGAAGCAAAGATTTCGTTTAGAAGGTGTTTCATGTGCAGTAGTTTACTTAACTGAAACACTTTATAAAATGCATTTGGATATAAATAAATAATAAGCTATTCAACTAGTGAACACGATGTTAAACTATCAATACAGTAAACACAATATAATTAAGCATATTTTATCATCCCTTTTGCATGCAGCTAGGTCAGTGATTACTATTTGGCAAAAACGAGTGGTCATAGTTTAATGCTCTATTGCCCCTTGTAATTCAAATAGGTGTTAACACCGCACAATGACCTCTTTAGTGGCCTATGAGGATTCTGATCCAGAGGATGATCCTCCAAATGAGGGAGGGACAAACCAACCAAATGACAGTGTGGCAGTGCATTCTGGAGGAGGACAGAAACGATTTGGACTGAACCTCAACGTTCTGAATAGGCCAATTCCAAATCCTCATGATAGAGGCTTTGAACTGGTGCAATACAGTGACACGACAGCCTCCAGGCATTTCAGTGAGTTTAAATCTCATCCTTGGACTCAAAGCATCACTAGCTTTCAAAGGCCAGCCCTCGGCAGCTCTGACTGTGCTATTTCTGTGAAGAGGCCTCAGCCTTCCACAGCAGTGAGACCTTATATTCCCAAGCGACAGAAGCTGACCCAGCTTGGGGAAAAAGGTGTGCCTGAGGCTCCACAAGCGGCCGTTCCTCTGGACCACGGTGTAAACTCCAAGCTGCTGACGGAGGGGTCGGACAGCGTGCGCCCATACCTGGAGAGGCAATGCAATGGGGCGGAGCTACCCAGGCGTGTGCGGCTACGCATCCAGGCGCACCAGGGCCCGGTGAACACAGTCCAATGGTGTCCAGTGCCTCATCTCAGTCATCTGCTGTTGTCTGCTTCCATGGATGGTACTGCCAAGGTAACTTAATGGATTGGTGTGGTGATTTTTTATTTTGGTCCACAAACGTTTAAATCATGCTTAGAAAAGGACCCCAAATCCCATAATATTGATTAATTGATCGTTTTATTAGATAAAAAGTCAAATATTGGACACAAGGATGAATTTACTCTCTATATTACTAGGACCCAAAATAACCATAGTTTCCATAGCAATTGAGTGTAGTAGCATGGTACCATTGTCTCACTACTTGTTTTTCCATTGGGTTTAATGTCGATTCTGCATCGTGCTGGAGTGCTTGCTCCATTTTTTTTGTTTAGTTAAATTGGTCCCACATGAATATGGTCCTTGCTTTGATTTGTACTTGTTTTGCGCTGTTCCAAAGCAGCTGTTCTGGATAGTGGCCCTCGCTGGCTTGAATTTTTGGAGGTAGTATCTCATCAGATGACTAGGGACCCATATTGTTATTATGAGAACACAAAGTAAATACCAGGCAGTGTGTGTATTTTTATTGTATGTTTGTTTGGCAGTACTGTATTAGAGGTTAAATTGTCCAACTAACATCCTGCGCTGGGGATAGAATACAGTAACCCATAATAATTTCGGCAGTTAAAGGTAACTGCAATTGCAGCATTTTACCTGAAAGGCTGATGTTACCAAACTAGCACAAAACACAATGATGTTGATTGGGGGGGAGGGGGAACAAATACAAAAAAAGGAAACAACATCAGGTCTCTCATGACGCACACAAGAGTCTTGTGCAGTTCTTATGAGTACATTCTGTTAAAAAATGTCTTTCTAGTTGCCAGCACAACTGCAACCATTATAATAACCAGCGTCGCAGAGTCAGGTTCACCCTACAGTGGAAACACATTGGCCTTGAAGCTGAAAAGGGAGAAATTCAATATGTTTACATCACCGCTGATTTCCGGTTTGTTCTCGAGTGTACCGCTACTCACGGATGGCCCGCCCTCTCAAACACAAGTGTTTATGCCACAGCCTGCCGGGAGGATGATTCATTCATTGCAAGAGGAAAGGTTAAGCGATGCAGACAAAGATGAATAAATATTTTCTCCCTTTGGAAATCGCAGACCCTGTGTGCGCGTCAGTATTCAGACCGTCGGTAGAGCTCTGTATAATTAGCAATTTAAATATTCATGATGGGTCTTCGTTTATTTTGTCTTTGAGTGTGAGCGCTCTTGTGAGCTTGTTCCAGGTCTTGGCTGAACTGAATAGGACAGATGGAGAGGCCGATGAGGCCAGTACTGTGGTGCCACGACCTGGTACACTTACCATTACCATTTACCACCTCTTTCTTCTTGTTGAAATGTACATAAAATTGTATTGATTGAATAATAATAACAGCAACAATGTAATAGTAATAAACTTCTGCTGCTGCTACTAATAATAATAATAATAACGCATGAAGGCAAAATGTTGCTCATTTGTTCTTAGTAAAGTACTCAGGAATAGTACTTTAGAAATGCTGCCTGCAGACCATAATTATGCATTTGAATACATGTCTGCAGTCATACCAAAAGTGGTGCTTAGGCAGCTGTTTTACCTAAGAGCTGAGACCTGATATAACAAAAGTCCCACGACTGGCACAGGCAGGGGGAATGATGTGAAATACTGTTGGCAGTCGTGGGGATGCAAGCGACTAGTCAACCTCTGTGTTTGCGCATTGCCCCAGGGAGCAAGAGTTTGAAACTATTTAATGTTTTTTTTAAGGGATACTCATCTTGATAGTGTAGGTGCTGTCAAACAGCCCCAGAATGGGTTCAGATTGAGAGCTTTGCTCTTGTTTGTTTTTTGTTTTTTTTGTTAAATTGGTCCCACATGAATATGGTCCATGGTTTGATTTGTACCAGTTTAATGCCATTCCAGAGCTGCTGTTCTGGGTAGTGGCCCAGAGCTGGCTTGCGTTTTGGAGGTAATATCTATACATTCCATCAATTTACCAGGGTGTTCAGGTTGTTCAGGGGCAGTTCTGGGCATAAGCGACTCAGGCAGTCAGCCATCCATCAAATCACTATTTAGTATTTCCCCTGCCATTATAACCCCTATAGGGCAGCAGATAGGGCAGCCCTGCTATTGTTGTTGTGATAATAGAAAGTAAATATAAAGCAATGTGTGTATTTAAATACATTTAAAAAAAGCATTTTATTCAGAAGTGGAATAAAAGGACTTAACATGTAACATGACGTTTCATTTTACCGTTTTCCGCCCTCCAAACACACTGCTTACAGGCACCATCAATGCCAATGACAAGGATGGCAAATAAAGTATACAATGTACAACAAAACACTTTAAAATGATAATTAAATGAAAACAAATTAACATAGAATTCAGGCAATGTTATAATATAATCATATTCTTATTATTTTTATTATTATTACCAATATTATAATGACAATAATAAATAAGGGTAAAATACAAAATACTTTACAAGATATAGGCTACAGCCAAGGCTGATACATAAGATTAATAGGCCTTCCAACATTAGGGATACTCTTATCTTCCTCGTTAAAAAAAAACAAAGGGCTGGTGATAGAAAGGGCAAAGCAGAAAGGGGTTACACGGTGGCCACATTTTGTTATAGCTCAGAGGGCGAGTTTTCAGGTAAAGCATTCAGTTTGTCGAAGTAAGAGATCATAGAGCCCCAGACAGAATATAATTTACTTTTGTTTGATGAATGAACCTCTTATTGAATACTTTATCTTTCTAGCTTTAGAAAAAGCATTAAATCGCCAGTGTGTGTAATTGTATTGTGTGTTTGTATTAAAAGCATTAAATCGCCAGTGTGTGTAATTGCATTGTGTGTTTGTATTAAAGGTTAAAATGTCCAAAAGAGGTCCTGCTGTGAGGGTAAAAAAACAAAAACCAATAATAATTTGGGTGGTGACAGTAAATTGAAATGACAGTATTCTGCCTGCAAGGCTAATGTTACCAAACTCATCTCAGGTCAGATGGTGGATTTCTCCGATTGAACATGTTCTGGGGCAGCATTTGGAGCAGCTGGGGTGAACTGTGCCTGGTAGATCTTTGCCCTGGTAGAAGATGGACGCTAATAAGAATGTGGAAATTGCTTATTTTCAGGCTGGTCTGAAGAGCTTTACTCTCGGTGACGTGTAGGCGTGTTAGATTTCAACCATTTACCCGTTTTTTTCGATGACATTTGTTTTTACAGTAGGTTAATCATGGTTATAAATTGTGTAGAACAAAGGAGTACGAATCTCCTGCAAGAAGAAGTCGAGTCTTTTAACACTTCAAACACAAACTCATTATAACAGAGTACAGTAATTAATGCAGGTTTGTGGGTTAGCTTATATTTTGGATCAAAGCTTTGTTTAATACAATATTCTTTAGGCAGAGTGGAATCTTCTTACTATTAGTATGGGATATTACTTCCGTTATCTTTTCCATTTTCTTCAGATACAATTTAATGAGCAGGAGTTTTGTAATATTGCCAGATGTGAAGAATTTAAGGCGGAATTGGATCTTAAGAGAAAGTAAAGGAGGTGGCTTTGCGCTAACATTAAGGAGGAGATGTTCCTTGTAGATGATTGGGCTGGTTGTTGAACTTAAGGGAACTCACTGACAGCCAATGAAACGAGCATAATGGAGACTGAGGACATTTTGTTGTTAATAGCTTTCGCCGATCAACAAGAATGGCAGTTTATTTAAGGACCACGCATTTGATGGCATCTAAAATTGCGATTGAACGTGGTATTGTCGAGCTGTGCATTATTTATATGGCATATTTTTACTTATGCCAAAACAACATAATGTTCTTTATCTCAATTGTGCAGTTGCACCAACTGGTAACTAGCCCTCTTTTTTAAATTTATAATTAGCTTTTTGTAACCCGCCACCTGAGTGGCGTATCTAGTTGAGGCACTTATGTGTAATGCAGCGATGCACGATTCAGTTCACATCAAATCCAGACTGTGCCAGTACTGTGGGGGTGGGAGCCAGGTGGGGTGATTTTTATTTATATTTATATTTAATTCAGTTCAGTTCTATTCAATTTGGATAGCTTTTAAAAAAAAAAAAAAGTTTATTTATTACAGAGAAACTGTTAAAACTACTCTTTACGGGTGTCTTCTAGGGAGTGAGAGTGTCAGTTGGCATGGCATCCTTTATCCTGTTGCTCAGTTGTGACACCGCTGACAACTACAGTCTGCCAATACTAGCTTTGTCATTTGGACAGTCCAGTGCAGTTACAGTGACAAAGTCCAGTTCAGCTGGTGGATTCCTCAGTGAGAAGAAGTGACAGCTGACTGTGTATCTTTTGGAGGGTACATCAAGTGGTTTGGGAAAATGTCATTCTAAATTTGGGAGTAAAATAGATTCACAGGAAAACCACACATAAAATTGGTCAACTCTTAAAATGACAGTTGGG
This sequence comes from Ilyophis sp. 1 JC-2022, assembly GCA_022702515.1. NCBI lineage: Eukaryota > Metazoa > Chordata > Actinopteri > Anguilliformes > Synaphobranchidae > Ilyophis > Ilyophis sp. 1 JC-2022. The sequence goes on along the minus strand of CM040406.1, from coordinate 31,511,567 downwards.
TAACACAAGGGTAATGCTACGGTCTTTGAGACGATACGTATTTTGTTCCTGATCGGTGATGCCTATTAAAAATGTTTGCTTTTTAAAATCACAATAACGGGACCATTATCGGTTTAAAGCTCGGTTCTGTGCCTTCCCTTATTTGTTGGCCATCATGGCACTGACGCAACTGAGATCTTATTGGAATAGGGGCTCACGAATGTGTGTGCCGTTTAGCCGTGAGCTGTACCTGCAGCAGCGTTAATATCTCCTGTAGCCTTGCATATGCTCTGCACACGGAAATGCCTTTCCGATTCGAAATGAGCCCGGATGGATCCACCCCACTGCACAGCACACAGCCCCCATCCCTCTAGCCACGCATGTCTCGCTTTTAAGATGAGTTTGCTAATCCCTGGGCTGCGGAGAGGGAGATGATCTCACATGCTGTAACAGGCAGGGAACATGCTGTCTTGAGTGTTTCTGCCAGTTATCCTACAGCGGTACCAACTTCACCAGCTCTTAAGTTGTTCCTTGAAGTTTACTTCGCGGCGCAGTTTGTCCTCACAATGTTAATTTGGATGGTGAGAGGATGAGAGGCCCCTAGGATCTGCACTCTGTCTGGGAGAGAATTGAACTCGAGAGGAAGCGGAGCCATTAATTACTGCTCTCGACTTGTTCGGCGTGTCTGACCCATTTCCGAACTCCTAATGAAACCGTATTCGTGTGTAACGGCATGATGGCCACCTCAAAGAGGATAATCTCTCCTCCCGTTTTTTTCTAACACTTTCACTTTGTCGTTGTTTTTAAGTGAAAGAGTTTTACAGGTAAAAAAACCCCAGAACCATTCCCTAAGGCATTTCTTTAAGGTTATGCTTGTAATACACTGGTGCACATACCATGGCGGATATTGACTAGATAAGGCACAGACACGTAGATAGCACAGATTTTGCCAACGGGCATTTCAGAAGGCATATTCCTTTTCAGGGTGTAAAACAAAATGGAGGAAACACAAACAAGGGTTTGTGTTACCCTTTGAGGGTGCAGTAGCATGTGCCTTTACACCAGACCTAAGGAAGGCAGAAAGCAACTCTTGAGCTAATTCTCAGTCAACCTTAGCAGTGCATGCCTGTAGAAAGACCCACTATATGACCGTGGCCAATGTGTTCAGACACTGTTCATCTGGTATCATTCCGCATGCAGTGCAGAAACTGCTTTTGTGAAACCTGTTATCTCCTGGCTATATAGATATTTTAATACTTTGGGTAAATGAGCTGCACTTCATATTAACACTCATGCTATTTTTCTTTATTTTCTTTTTCCTCCTTCTCAATGGAGTTACAGCCAGAGACCCTACTGTGTTCAGATCATCCTTAACAGTTCATTTTCTTTGGTAAGCACAAATCTGATCTGCTCCCTGTGCCTCTAGGAGTCCCTCAGGGCTCTCATTGTGGCCCTCAGATTTGAATTATTCAGGTGCAGTTCTCTGAGATCATGGCTGTCTCGTGATGTCTCTGCCATGTTTATTATCTCTTTTAGCAGCACGTTATCGTCAGCGCCGCAACCTCGTTGATATGAACCACGACTATCCAGACCTTAATTGGATTAAGATTGAAGTAACATTGTTTATGATCTCAAAATATATGACCTCACCAACACTGGAAATGTTTTTGAATACATATTGCTTGTTTTAATGTTTGGACTTAATTTCAGTTGAAGAATGTACAGTTTGTTCCCCTGACAGTAGCAATGACAGTATTGTCAGCAAATCATGGAATAAATATTCTAGAAACCTGACTCTCACCTCTCTTTTTGTCTGGCATTTTTACAGCATACCTGACCCACTTGTGCCAGTCGTACACCAAAGAGATATTGCTGAGATCTGCAGTGTGGAGACACTGCATGTGTGTTCGTTGTTTTTAAAGCACCAATTATCAAAGTTGAAAAAAAGGTGCAACAGGTGCAAAACTGTTGTCTTCCATCTCTACTGAATGGTTAAAAAGGTTGGTCACCACTAAGCGATGCTTCAGAACGATACAGCCAGAGAGAAAAGTATCAACAGGCAAAATCATCCAAAATAAAACAAAAATGGATTTCCCTGGCCTTGGTCTGAGATATGTCTTTGTTCCTCTAACAAGCAACAACGCGTAGGCCTAAATGCTCTGGACATTTCAGTCCCTGCAGGACACTGCACGTGTTCTGCCTGCTCAGAGAGCTGCAATTTTGTAATATTCTGCACTAAAACCCCATGGTTCCTAAAAATACATGCTCTCTTTCAATTTTATGTTTTTTTTTATCCTGTTGAAACAGCATCTTTTGTGTTACCCATCATATGTCATCCAATGACTGCTACCTAAGCACCACCACTGCTCTGAAACAAATGCTTGCAATGCATGTTCTTTAGAATATTCCCCTTTAATTTAAAATGCTTCAGCTTGCCTACTATGGATTAATACTATTGGGAAGTCTTTTTTGGAAAAGCCACTTCACTTCTTTTATCATTTGATGTATGATGAGAGTGAACTGCCCTGAACTACTGAAATGGAACCCTGGATTCAGCTGGAACATCCGTGAATGTAATTTAGATGCAAATTTAGCTTTAGCAGAACTGGGAATGTGTAGGGTTACAGGGCTGTATGTTAACTTTTTTTGCACATAGCACTGGTGCTACAGAGGTTGATGGTTTTGTAGCACAGGCCAAAAACCTGTAGCACGAGTATAAAACTAAAATCTCTAAAAACAACCACAAGTAATCCAGTTCATCACTTAAACAGGTATGTGACTGGCAAAGGACATGAATGTTGCATACAGGGCACACAAAATCCAAACCTTAACAAGAAATGTTTTCAGACAAACATTTTTTCTTTATTTGCCCATAATGGTAAATTGCAGGGACATAACAACTGTATACAAGACATCAATATGTTACGCTTCAAATTAGCAGTGCAAATCTCAGTTTAAATTCATATCATCATACAATATTTTTTTATTTTAAATTGTGAAAGTGTGTAAATCACTAATAAGAGAACAAAAAGAACAAATGTTGTGTGCGTGTGCGTGCGTGCGTGCGTGCGTGCGTGCGTGCGTGCGTGCGTGCGTGTGTGTGTGCACGTGCGCGCGTTCGCGTGTCACAGATCTAGCATGTCTGCTGGCCACTTTTTGTCCCCCGCCACAACGAAGTTGTGGAGGGGGACTCTAATTTGATCCCTGTGTGTGCGTCTGTCTGTCTGTCTGTGTGTCACACATGTATGTACCAGAGCCAACCACCAGAGGGGCGCTATTGCAATACATTTCTCCATAGCCAAGTACATTTTGCTTTGTATATGAAAAACTATGCTTGATGTCTCCACATAGTGGCATTTCTACTCAGCAGACCGTCGACTTTCTAAATCCACAGAGTTCAGAGCTTAAGGTGTTTAGTAGCTCTGTGGAAAATATAGACTGTATATGCATTTTCCCATTAAAGGTATACTATGTAGTTTCAGAACACCAGATGGCGATATAGAGCACGTAGGAGATCACGGTCACTCTGATCAAGCTGTCCTAAATGAATAAATGACAAAAGTTAGTTAACAGAGGCTAACGTTAACGTTAGCTACATCTATTCTCACACACACGTTAATGTGATGGTTATATAAGACAAAGATTTTCTGGTTTCCCTCGAATTGTCCACCATCAATATGCTAATGAATTAAATGGAGGTGGCCATCAGGTATATTGTGATACAAACGTTCAAGAGAAATGGTAATGACTAAGTTAGTTGTAAAAAAAATGAAAAATACAAACATACTGGTTATGCTAGCCAGCTCGTGTTCACAAATAAACGTTAAGCTTTTTTGATTGCCGTTATTTGAGTTCCAGCTAGCTAGCTAGCTAACGTTACACAGCAACTGGCTGATCAGAGTCAGAGGTTGATACAAACGTCCAAATGTGTAATGTAAATTACATCCCTGCACCAGCAACAGAACAAGAGCTGCTTTTCCTCGTCATAAGTTAGTCGAGGGAAATCCTTTTTCCACTCCAGATTATACCTGTAAATCTTCTCTCTTGTTTCGCCCTTTTCATTTGGCAGTGAGTCCTCGTCGGCTCGTTTGGGGGTTTGGTTTTGCACTTCTTCACTACTTTGATTTAAAACTTGAAAATACCTCTTCCTTTTGTCGTCATCCCGGTGTCCCAGATAGATAGCTCGCTCGCTCGACTTGATGAGGAAAAGGGGATTGTTCGCTAGGAATTGTGGGATTTGGTGTTGGATGTATGGACTCTACGCAGACAGGGACATGGTTTTTAATCGTACGATAGACTACAACTACCAAATAGTATAGCATGGCGCATTGATTCACTTCACACAAACCCTCACGCACAGGCTATCGCATGGGTGCTACTGCAGTGAATACATTTATCGCCCAGACCGATTTTTTCGTAGCACGTGCAACATATGTAGAGTCCTGGGTTATATGTATGATGTATTAAGACAAAGAATGTGTGTTCTGTTCAAAATGTGTATTAGAAGAGGATGGCCAGAGCTTGCAGGAAAATCATAACCATTCCTGATGTATTAATACAATTATGGCACTAATATTATTGGGAAAATTATCTGTAGCTTTGTTTGGTCAAAACTTTTTATTACCCTAATTTTCTAGGTTTGAAAAGTGAAAGTGGGTAGTGAGAAAATCCTAGCTGGGAAAAAAAACTAAACTTTTGTACTTATATTAAAAATATATTTCATGCCAGGCAGTGCAGTTGAAGTATCTTTTAGCATTTTTTCATTGATGTATGGGTTTATTATGTCTGTTTCTAAGGGGCAGAAATGAATTGTGTTACAGTTAACATTCGTTATTTCTTGCACAAGCTAACAAAATATGTGACAGCTTTTTCATTGACCGGGTGACATAGCATGCTATATACGAGTACTGGTATTTTATATGGAATTTAATAATTTACAGATTAACATTGTCTCTATTTATAAATGGAAGTCTTGGTACAGGCTGGGGTCCAACAGAGGTCACTAACACATGAAAAGGCACACTTTAGTTTCTCATTTTAGATATTATCATCTGCTCAGTAGAGGCACTTGCAAATTTATGTAGCTATTTGTATATGAAATGCATTTGGCCTTTGGCAGAACCTAAGGGAACAAAAAATGGGTTCACACTTTTACAATCCGTTTTTAACCTTGACATGTTTTATACAAACATGGCATTGTTGTAAGGGGAATGCATTGCCTTTTATAGAACCCTGGCATTGTGTCAATGTTAGAAAAGAGAAAGCTTGCTGAAAACTGGCTGAACTTTTGTTGCTGAAGCAGCCATTGGGACACTGAAATTATAAATAGTACATTGAGGTTCTTTCTTAGTCATCAAATTGGATAGTAACAATAAATAGAATTTTTTGTTGAAGTAACACTGAAGGTAAATGTAGTTCTATTTTAATCTGTCTCCGGAGATGGGATACTACTCGTGCGTTTGTACTCTGGTGTATTGCTTCAGTTTTTCTATCTCCAATTTCTGCAATATGCAAAGTCTCATTAATGAAGAAACCTCCTGAGCTCTTTGGAGATAAAAAATGGTTTGCGCTGGTATTTTTTGAAATACATACAATTCTGATAATTCAGTGCGCCCTAAAGCTTCCGAGTGAAAAGGTAGAGGAAGGTGTTGCATGGTAGAAAGCTGATTTGCAAATTAAACTCTCTAATTAAATACCAGCTGTAGATCACCTATAGAAAGGCCTGGGGTTGTTATTAGACATTAATGGCATAGGCCTGTCTCTCACCCCCCTTGTCTCTAATTGGGATGTATCTCCTTTTTTAGTGTAAAATGACTTGGTAGATTGACTGCGGCTTTCGTCAGTTTTCATCGCGCTTTTCAAACGGCTCGCTAATCAGAGCGCTACTCGGAATTCTGCTCAAGCTCTCTCATATTTTTCCTGCAGATTCTTCGCCTGCTTAAGGATTCAGCGCGGACGTTTTGACATCCCGAATGAATTGAGTAACTGCTCACTCGTCTGTCCAAGTCAAGCTGGCCGTGATAATTGCGCAGTTCGCTTCACTGCGCTGCCGTTCTGATCCTTCAGCCAGGAACTGTTCCAATATTTTTTGCTATTCTTGAATGGCACATAGTATAAATATAATTTGTTACACAATATGAAATGCTCTAAATAACCATACAAGTTAATTTTCATATTTTTTCAAATACCCTACATTGTTGTTATATCACTACAACAAAGTTTGAGGAATAATCTCTTGTTCTTTCTGAGACCCTGATTTTTAAATCTTACCGTAGTATCTAGCTAAATCACTTTAATCCCGTGTCAGTCCTAATTTACTAGGCCGAGAGCCTATTTTGAAAAAAATCCAGCACTTAGAAAACAGGGCAAGAGAGTGTGTATAATTGATGTCCTGATTCAGTTACATGTAGAACTATGAGATTTGATTGGGCGAACAAAGAACGCAAACAAACTCAAAGACTTACGTAGAGGGAAGACTACCGTGTTAATTTTCATGGCAAATCTGCATTTCCTTTTTGCTGGATTATTGAGTGAACCTAAAAAGAACAGCTGTGTTGGTCCTCAGTTAGCAGAGTGCATCAACGACGTGCTCTCGTGAGAACGCTGCGCTGGTTTTGGGTCGTCCTGCCCTGATCTCCCTCCCGTGCCAGTGCCTCCGCTGAATGTGTGATGGGAGCACGTTCACATTTGGTGTGCTGGAGCCTCTTTCTAGCGCCATCTGGGTATTATCTGTGAACCTCAGTGCGCCCATCAAACAATGAGACATAATTACAGGCAGCAAATGAAATTAAATGAACATGAAATGCAAAGCATTCATTAGAGATGACTCGAGCTGAGTAGGATAGATGGTGGTTACAATGGCTTGCCCTGATTGAGCCAGTTCAAGTGCAATAGGAAAGCAAAGTTAGTGCCATTCTGCTTACGCATAGAACCGGCAACGGGCAAAACAACGTAAAGGACAAACTCACTTAGGAGTTCATGGCTACATTTCTAGTGAACAGCTACAGTAACTCACTGTTCTGACAAACAATTCAATGATCACATGGTTATGCTGCTAATCTGCAAGACACTAAAAGGTCAACGCTGCGTCAGGGCCGCACGCAGTAAGTCTTGAGGGGAAGAGGGTCACAGCACTGCCTTGTCCTCGCCTGCAGCCGCTCGCAAACCCTGACCAGTCACCCTCCTGGCAGCAGGACAGCTTTTTTGTGCCATGGGAGCTGAATGCCAAGGTTACCATATTTGCCAGCCTCAGTTTAAAACCAATGACCTTCACGCCGATTGGCCCTTCAGTAACCTGCCTCGTATCAGCTGGAAGTTTCAAGAACAGCAGCGGTAGCCCAGGCACTACAGACTGAGAGCTTGAGTGGCTGATGAAAGGGAAAGGTGGAGTTTACTGTACATTTTTATGGGGATAATCAAACCTACAGTCTATTAGTCTGGCATACTCTCAGAATTTACCTACATTGAAATGCCTTCAAAAAGAGATCTGGAGCATGTCATTGGACAAGCATGGTAACTTAGGGTATTTGATAAAAGACGGTGAGTGCTCTGGCTACATTCGGCACTTGAGGTGAATCATCCAGAACTAATAAACGCTTATTCTTGATTCAGCATGTGTGTTTATTCGGCGCACAGTCTCGTGTGAATATCGCTGCGTGTTCATTTCCGGACGGGTTCTCGTCTTCGCAGAGTTGCGTCCTGCAGCTTCTCTTCTACAGGTTCCTCTGCTTTAATCACACCGCTGTTGAGGGGATCTGGCTTTGCGCCCTGGGGATTGAATACCACATTTCTCTTTGCATTTATATTGCTTGATTTTACCCTCAAAAGATAACCCGTTACTTAGCGCACAGCGCAGGCTAGGTTTTGAAGAATTGTTTGAAATTGAAATTGCACAAAGTGCATGCAGTTAAACCAGGCAAAAAAGAAAAGTAAAAAAAATTCCAGAAAATTACACTTTTTGTGTCGTTATATCTAAAGTGAATTTTATTGAAGGATTAACATTAATTCCTACATTTGCTTCCCTGCCAAGGATGTCTCATGGTTTCCACTATTGATATTTTTTTAAACATTTGTGCTTCAGGACAAGCCTAAATCACACTTTTATCATATAATACTTGATTTTACAATTTATGTGTAGCATGCCTATGCCCTGGATTCCATAATCTTTTTGAAGTCAAAACCACAGTTATTAAAATTAATGCTGTGATTAGCAATACTAACTGTGGTAACCAGTGCGTTTTTAATTGCTAATGCGATCACAGTCTGATTGTAATGTACAACTAAGAACACATTATGCGCATTAGAAAAGAAGAGAGTTGCGAGCTCAAATACTAATCTGTAGAGAAAGTAACCTATCAGTGTCTCCCATTGGGAGGCAGTGTTTACTTTGTAGACAGAACTACGTGATGGGCATTTTCAACAAACTTTCCGCATCAAAACTGCACTTCTGCGATTCCCTGTTCACCTGCCTCAGCAAGTCGTCTCTGGGCCGTCTACAAATGGTCCAGAGCGCTGCTGCAATGTGTTGACCAAGACTAGCAGGATGGCTCACATCACTCCGATTTTATCGTCTTTACATCGGCTTCCTATCAAGTTCAGGATTCATTTTAAGGTTCTTGTTTTTACTTATAGAGCCTTGCATGGACAGGCACCTTTGTACATCACTGACCTGCTCCATCTGCACATCACCAGCAGGTCACTTAGGTCTTCTGACCAGGGCTTACTTGCTGTCCCTCGTGCCCGACTAAAACACTAAAGGTGATCGTGCCTTTGAAGTGGTGGCTCCGACACTGTTGAGCGCTCTTACTACAGCCATACGTTCTGCGGTCTCTGTTGACGCTTTTAAAAAGCAGCTGAAGAACCGTTTATTTAAATTGGCCTTTGTCTTGCCTCATGCTGACTAGCGTTAGTAACTTTGTGTGTTTTTAAGGTCTGTTGTTGCTTTTATTGTTTTATATTGTTTTTATTTTTTCTTATTTTATTGTTGTTTTTATCGTTTTGTTTCTTTGTACCGTGTTTGTTTTTAACATTAACTCTTGTGAAGCACTTTGTGACCTTGTTCTGTGAAAGGTGCTATATTAAATAAACTTTCCTTACTTGCTTACTTCTGTTGTTACCGGCTACCATTAAATGTAGTACTTTATCCAAAAAAAAGATAGTTAAAAATGCCATCTTCAAAATATTTGTTAACATTCTAAATGGGTTCGCTAAGTAGAGTACTTATCCATTGTTAGCATTCCTGGCAATGATCATTTATGCATTTCTATAAAGTATTTTTCACATCTTTATTTTTTATTATTTTATCAATGTTTTTGAGCATGGATGGGTTGTGGTATTTATATTATGATAGTTTGGGTTAAATAAATTGTGAAAATATGCATTTATCATATTAAAATAACATTTTGAGTTTTATTTATTTTTTGTACACTAATATTGGTGGTTTTCACATTTGTACTATAACTGTACAGTTAGATCAGTGTTTCTCAACCCTGGTTCTGGAGGGCCGCAGGGTATGCTGGTTTTTGTTTTTGCCTTAATATCGGCAACCAATTCAGACCGAAGAAACCAAGTGTGGTGAATTAATTGTGTTATCGGCTGCTTTAATTGATCAATTAAATACAGAGTAACAACGAAAGACCAGCATACGCTGCGGCCCTCCAGGCAGAGAGTTGAGAAACACTGTGTTAGATGTTTTACTGCTCTATCACTTAGAATTTTCATGGACCCGATTTTATCTGTATTTCCTTATTTTACCTTTAGGGGGCAGTGTTTCCATTTGACTGTGGTTTCCAAGTACGTACTGTAATTTAGATTTCTGGTTTGAGGTGTTTTCGGATGCACATTAATTAGACCTACTGCTTTAATTAATTTACGAGTTGTTTAGGGCTTGTTTTGCAGTTGCTAAAGAATTCCTCAGTAAGTCGAGTAAAATCTCCCTTGCTGTACAATTGCTTGAGTGATCATAAAGAATTCCCAGACAACAGATTGCAGGCCTATACTGGTATAGCACACACATCAGTCTGTCTGGACTCTGGTGAAAGGGAGGGGCAAAGGGCTGGCGCACTATCTAATGCCGTTTTATGCTCAGAGCTGCTTTGTGTTCAATAATAGACTGCAGGCAGATGGATGCCACAGTGCCACGTGCTGATGCGTTGATGTTTAAAGTTGTGCGTGCCGACAGGGTGTCGATGCAGGGAGTATAAACCGCCCATTCCCATTTTGACCTCCACATCTGCAGACCACCCACTCAATTTTGCTTCAGGCCAGGGAAGAAATATATTTTTGGGGCCTCGAGGGCTTGGCCTCACTTCTATAGCCAATGGGCCCCTGTTGGGCATCTGCGAGACTAGCATGCTGGTGTCTTTCACTTCCGCGCTGCATTTTAGTTTCATTCCGAGCAGATCCGAGAGATTTTTGAGCACTCGCATTACAGCCCGAGTCCACTGGAGAGTCTAGGCTGTCTGGCTTTGCTAAACGATTTAGATTTATGGGTTTAGCAGGTACTCGTATTCAGAAACACTGACAGATTAGTTTAATCGGTATACATACAGAAATTGACTGTAGCACGATCTACCGCATGAAGCCATGATGGATGAAACCATACTGTAATTAGGGCTGGGCGATGTACAACGTCGATAATTATCGAATGCAATAACGGGCGTTGCCACCGTGTGGGGCGCCTTTCTTTTCGTCTTTTTTTCTTTAAGTATACCCGATATACGGCAGTAAACATCCAAACCGCGTGAAACGCTTCCGAAAAAACTTCACCCCTGATATCTATTGAGTGTTGATAAGACAGCCAACCAGCAGCAAGGTCGTGCAGCTTCCACGTGATCATGTGATGTGTTTTTGTCAATCGCACGAAAGGTGCAACACAGTAGACAGTGATGACGTTTTTTTCCCCAGAAGAATTTCACACGGGTTTTGAAGTTTAGATTACTATCGCATGAGGTATAATTAAAGAAAAAAAGACGAAAAGAAAGGAACATAGTGGTGACGGCCGTTATTGCAATCAATAATTATCGTTGCAATATATCGCCCAGCCCTAACTGTAATAGACAAATGATCGTACATAATAAAAGACCAATGAAAGTGCTGTAACATTAAAGGCATACTGAACTTTGTTAGAACATAATAACGTTCGGTACTGAATGTCGTGATTTTATATATCGGCATAATCCGCGTTGTTTGCATTTGTTTATGTGCAAAAAGTGTGCTTTTGAGACCTGTTTCATCATGCAATGGGAGTGAATGGAGAGAAAAAATGTCATTCTCTGTTGGCCAGTTGCTGACCACTGGAGCAAGTCATGAAGATGAGTGTGAATATTATGACTCATTTCGGCGCCAGGTAGCGACACAATATTATGCTCGAACAAAGTTTAGTATGCCTTTATCCAAAGTACTTCAGTTGTTAGATCAGCAAAACTTCAATTGGAGAAAGTCCAATCTGAGTTTGTGGAACTAAGATTGAAAGCCCACTTCTTCAAATTCTGTCTGACCATGCTCTCTTGTATAGTTAAGAATGGGGGTGGTGTATTTTTGGTGTATATCCAGAAACCTTGCTTGGCATAGAAAAGCACACATTCGAGCTTTGATGGAGGTTCTGCAAGAGCTCCAAGCCTAAGATGCCATGCCATTAGCCCAGCTGCTTACTCTGGTAAAATATCGGCTCGGTATCAATGGCGATGACAGCTTGCGAGTCATTCCGTAATGAGCTCGTCTGTCGTTTTTGTTTAGCGAGAGACCAGTTCAGCTCAGAAAAAGTTTCATCTTTGTCCAGGAGACCTCTCACTTCTGCGGATAAGTCACAACGAGCTGCCACAGAGGGTACGACGAACCCTCCAGACAGCTCCTGAGAGAATGATGGCCATAACCCAAAACAATTATTTTACCGCCAGCGCTTTGATTACCGACTTCTATTCTTCCTGTCTTCCCTTAATGAGTTTTTAATGGTTTTTTTTTTTGTCCGTGCATCAAAGTGCGGCTGCACGCGGCTCACACAAGCACTTTCTAGAGGAGTGGAAGCAGGTGTTGATGATTTATACAGGTTTCAATGGAAGCCTCTGAGGCGGGACTAGACTGTAAGTTTATTGCTGACTTTTGAAGCCTCAGAATGCACTTGACTGTGGCGATCCCAGAAATGAATAGTATAGAAACACTTTCTGTAGTCTTTTAGGATCCTTCTTGAAAGGAGTCTGGGTGTTCCCCTATGCCCTGTTCAAATTCCCAGTCTGGTCATGTAATCATCCCTCAGTTTAATTGATGGATAATTTCTCGCGTTTCCACCTGAACTAATGTGTGGTTAATGTTCTGGTGCGAAGCGGCTGCAGAATATCACCCAGGTGGGGGTTGTACATCAGTGGTGGTTGACAGGAAACGCCTCCTCCCGCACACACACCCACACCTACACGCTCTTTAAAGTACTGAGATCCTTGAAAGGTGCTGCTGTATGAATTAAGGCATTATTGTTATTTGTTGACTTTTTTATCAACCTAATTTCACTGCCACTGAATTGCGCTCATTATATTTGACATCCAATTGCATTGAGAGCTGCTACGAACCAGAAGAGGTTAGAACGAGGATAATGTAGATATCACGGTGGTGCGCTGCTCAGCACTGGATGACACGTTGTCCTCAGAAAGCTCCCTGCTTTGGGAGCGTCACTCCGGATGTGCACCAGATGAACTAAAGCCGTTTAAATGCTGCCGTCATCTCTGCAGACGGCGCACTGAATGCGCTCACTCGATGCTTCATTTTCAGTTAAATAAGCTACTCCCTCTGCCACAATTACGCTGACCTTCAGGCGCAAGTGCGAATTAACACCCTCCCTCCTTCCTCAAATTATTTTCGTAAAGTGCGGTCTCAGATGGATTTAATTCCGAAAATGATTCTCATTTCCCCACATAATTAGCACTCAGTGGACACGCTAATGGTGGAGCTGCAGCCCTTCCCGTATTAGGCTTCAGGAGACCTCCCCCTCCTCGCTGCGCCACGGGTTCGAATAGCGGGATGTAGGAGCCAGGCTGAGAGGATGGGTTTGAGTCTCAATGCGCTGGGATGTCACTCCTGGTTAAGCTTTGATTCCAGCTCATGCTAAGTGCCGCATGAACGAGGAGCAGCTGGGTGGGTTCACCTTAGTCAGTCAAACCGCCATTAATTGGTTGCTTGACGTGTCAAGTTAACCAGTCAAGTACGTTGTAGTAGGTTGTCGGGGTGGCTATTAAAGCTGCTCAAGTGCTGGGTGGGCTCCACGGTCTGGAATCTAACCTTAACTGTGCCGGTACTGACTGTGGCCGGCAGCCCGATGCAAGATTGGCGCTTGCGTCGCCCAGGGAAGAGAGGGTCTCCGTTGCCCGGGAATTTCAGCCCGCTGACCGCCTATTTAGCAGTGCGTGAGGCGTCTTTCTCCGACAAATGTCTTTGTGCGTTCAACTTGCTAATTCTGGTGATAGGAAGCGGTGACGGACATCACATGCTTCAGAGGAGAACACGTGGTTGTGCTCTCCAGAATCCATAGGGGACGGGGAGGCTGCCTCAATGAGCACTGCCCATCAATATGAGCTTAATGTAAATTAGTGTATATACAGTTTTATATGACGTGCATTTTGATAATGCGGGGAATCACCTCAAGAACTTAACGGTATGCCATTCAGGGAAATTATTGCACAGGCAATCATCAAAAGAAGTAGTTTGGCATCTTCAGAGTCAGGCACGTCAAGCACTGCCCATGAATATGATTGATGAAGTTGGGAAACAAAGGAGCAAAATAATTTTTAAAAAGTACTTTTTATGTACTTCCAGCAGCTACTTGCCACAAGACGCCTGTTTGTGTTGTCAGACGGCTAGCTGGGAGTTTTAGCTGCGACTGTAAAAACGCAGGAGTTGTAGGCCGATACTTACTGCTTTTGTTTTTGCTGTTGCCAGCAATCAGTGGTGCGGCTTGGATGACAGGTGTGACAGATCGGTGTGGAGTGATTTGCGGTAATGGCCTCCATTTCTCATGACCGAGCGGGACTTTGACCGGAAAATAAAGGGTGGACTCCTAAGCCCGGTGCAAAAACACCGCCTCAGTGTGGTCTCTCGGTCCAAGCGTGTTCTCTAATGAGCAGCTCAAAAAGACTTCCATTATGTGCTGCGCTGCCATGGTGGTTCTGTAATGAGCCGCACTTTTCACACTGCTGAAAGTGTGTAACACAGGGTCGTCCGAGGTCACAAAGAAAGAAAATTAATAAGCATAGCTGGTCAAAAGTGTAGGGGGGGAAAAAAGGCCAATTTATGTCCAACATGCCAAAACTCTTAACTCACTCAACAGTAGCGGCAGTCTTGTCAAACACCTAAATGGGAGCTGAAACTGTGTGCCTAATCGGCGCTTCTTTTATTGTGGTAATTTTTCACTTTATATAGACGGCGGAGTGTAGAGAGGGTTACAGATAGAGATGGGATAACAGTGCCGAAAGTGTCACGGCCAGCGGTCAAACCCTCGGGCACACATGGAGGAGGGGGGGGGGGGGGAGTTGGCTGCCCTACCATTACCCTGTATTCGGATGCTAGTAGCTGTCTTTTTTTGTGAATAACCCTTTGCGTGAGTATTCTTGAAGGTAGCTTGTGAGTGAATGAGTGAATGAGTGAGTGAGTGAATGAGTGAGTGAGTGAGTGAGTGAGTGAGTGAGTGTATGCTGTTGTTAGGGATTGTGCACCTTAGGCCAGATTGCCACCCCCCCCCCCCCCTCCCCCTAATTTATTTATTTAGACATTCAGACATGTTTATTGAATCATTGTGAGTCATCGCATTCTCTCTGCGGCACTATGCTACCACTTCCTCTCATTGTTCTCCAGTGCAGTAGACCCTGGGCCTGCGGCAGTGAGTCATTCTGCACAGATACCGCAGTGCTGCTTCCCCGCTTCACTCAAATCTCACCACCTTGAAGAGGTCAGAGGAAAAAAGCATTCTATTAGCCATCCTGGTGTCCCAGGTAGTCTCAGTAAAAGGATCTGCATTGGATGAGTAAATCCCAATGCTGTGTGTGTGTGTGTGTGTGTGTGTGTGTGTGTGTGTGTGTGTGTGTATGTGATTGCGTGCGTGGGTATGTGCGTGCGTGCGTGTGTGGGAGTGTGCGTACGTGTGCGAGTAAGAGGACCTGCATGTCTGTGTGTATATGCTTTAGTGTCTGATTTTGGCAGTGGGAGTTTAATGCATATCTGTTGTCTCAAGGCACTTTTGTCAGTTTGAGAACTGCAGCTAGTTCCTTCATCTGTCACCATAACAACCGACTTCTGGATTCCAACCACTGTCAGCACCCGGTATCGTACGGCACCATTCTGAGATAACTTTATTGTCTCCAAAATAACACCGCTCCTACACAATGCCTGAGAAGTGGGGGGCGTTTCATAAAATTTTGTCAATACGAAGAAAGTCTGGCCAATCTAAACAGTTTTTGTCTGAAATGCAAAGACGTGTTTCCCGGCTCTAAGGGCGGCCTTGCGATGCCCACACCCATTCTCAAAGCAGAATTAACACAATGTGGTTTAAAGCCCTCAAGAAAAACATTTGCAGCACCTCTCAATAACCGCTTTGTATACACAGTGATAATATTCCTTCTCATTCACCAGATCTTGGAAATGCACTGTGGGCCTTTTTTTTTTTTTTTTGTATCTGCGTACATGCATACAAACAAAGATGGTAGTGTTTATTTTGTGCTCTGAATTTCATGCGCATTTCTTGTTTTTGTATTGTTCATTTGCAAATGGTGTCCAGGCATAATGTGTGTGTTTTTTTCCCAAGGGTACTGGTGAAGCCTGTAATGAGCACCTAATAAAGCACACTAAAATATTTATTTTGACGTACGTTTTTACAAAGTTTGTAAATATTCTACCTTTAAATGATTAAATTGATAATAATTTCATTCTGCAGGAAGTTTTGTTCATGCTGTGGTTTGAGTCAGATCAATTTAACTATTTAGGCTGTTTTTGGTAAATATTTACTTAGTTTTAATGTCTACCTCCCTGCCTTAGAAGTTTTATGTACTCTTAGTAGTCTAACTCAGGCACATCTAGGGCATTTAAACTAAATAGCCATTCTACACAACTGCACGTGTTTGTATGCTTGACACAATAACCAGTGAATTATAAATGTTTCGATCAGACATATTATTGTTTGGTTGTTACTTTCTCTGTTCTCCAGCACCCACAAGCACCAGTTCCTTTTCCGGACGGGGGTGCTGCTTCCCTGCAGCACCCCTAGTTCCTACGTCTGCGATGGTATCATCCTGAGTGACTTACAGAACAAACTTATCCGTTTATACACTTTGGTAGTCTGCCAACACGAGTGAAGCACCTTGCATAGGGACGTAACAGGAGAGCAGTGGCAGCCTTTGGGTTCATTACCCGCTACCCTGCACTGCCTCTCCTCTTGGCTTCATCTGGTCTGTGCATAAATCCTCAGCTCACTGGGTTCATTACCCACTACCCTGCACTGCCTCTCCTCTTGGCTTCATCTGGTCTGTGCATAAATCCTCAGCTCACTGGGTTCATCACCCACTACCCTGCACTGCCTCTCCTCTTGGCTTCATCTGGTCTGTGCATAAATCCTCAGCTCACCGGGTTCATTACCCGCTACCCTGCACTGCCTCTCCTCTTGGCTTCATCTGGTCTGTGCATAAATCCTCAGATCACCGGGTTCATTACCCGCTGTCCTGCACTGCCTCTCCTCTTGGCTTCATCTGGTCTGTGCATAAATCCTCTGCTCACCGGGTTTATTACCCACTACCCTGCACTGCCTCTCCTCTTGGCTTCATCTGGTCTGTGCATAAATCCTCAGATCAGGATTGATTGCGCCACGGGTTGGTTTTCAGACGTGTGGCCACGTGTAATTGGCTGGGGCTGAGTGATGTGGTGAGAGTGACAGTGCATGTGTGGGACTCCCTGAGAACACGGATGAGTCACACGTGTGATGGAGAGGAGAGGAGAGGGGGACCGATCCGGCCCCCGGAATCAAAGAGCAGCTGAAAGCCTGCCGCTGAGAGTCCCTGCAGTCTGGGGCAGGTCAGAACCACCCATGCAGCCTCGTCACAGCTGGGTCGTCACAATGCCTGTGTGTGTGTGTCTGTGTCTGTGTCTGTTTGTGTCTGTTTGTGTGTGTGTATAGGTGTGTGTGCGTGTGCATGCGTGAGACAGAGAGACAGAGTTTAGCGTACGATGACAGATTGCTAGTGGGCATCAGAATCCTTCCTACATGGCCCATAGTACAAAGGGGCTTCATTTGTTTTCCAGTCTCGGCTGATTATTTTTAATAAAATCTAAACATTACTATTATATGTATTATATATATATATATACATACATACACTGGCCATCAAATGGAGGATTAGTGAACCAATCAGATGCGGACGTTGCTGCCAATTTTGAACTGTGTGTATGAATATTCGAGTGCTCTGCTAAACATGTGAAGCGTATACAGAGCACTTCTATCCCAAGGCTCTAATTAAGTATATTTGCATAATATGTGACTTCAGTCTTTTTGTTGGCTTTTGGTTGAGGAAAATAGGGGCATTATATGAATGTGAATGAAGCTAATAATAGTATTTATAATTGCAAGAATGGAGATGAATACTATGAGCATCACTATGGAGATTAAAAATGATGATGGAAATAATCTCTCATTATCCTTACTAAGGATGCTGAATTAAAGTCTTCAGTGTAATTAGGAGAACATATTTAGGTAAAGCGATAGACCTTCGTACTGATTTTGTTTGTGTATGGCATAGAGGGAAAATAAATGGGATTGTACTGTGAGGGTTGAAGACTCCAATCCCAGGTAATACACTGCCAGTGTTCTCTCGTACCCTTGAGCAAGGTACTTAACCCGAATTGCCTTAGTAAAATGTCTTGCTGCTTCAATGCATAATACATAAACTGAAAGCTCTGCAAGTCTTTTTGAATAAAGGCATCTTCTAACCAAATATATGATGTTGTCCGTCGTCTACACCCATAAAAAACATTCCAGTGTTTTGACTGAAAGTTTAAATCTGTCCACCTACAAGTGTACCTGCTTTGACTTGTAAAATGTGATGAAGTCTGTACTTATCTGGTACAGAGACGAAAGTCCCTTCTCCCAAATTATTGCCATTGGTTTTCACTTAATTATTTCAAAACATTAACACCCGCTAAAGGAGAGATGCATCTGTCACTGGTATAAGGTCATTTGTAATGACCTGGTCAGTAGGTAGGGGGCGCTTATGTAGCAGAAACAAAAGGAAACCTAGCCGGCTCTAGCCCATCTTTAGGCTTTGCTCGTTTGTGTCAGTGCTCTCATCAGCTGCCAAAGGCGGGACGCATTTTGGCTCGTCCGACGGGGGCAGAGTAGGCCAGGCTTTCTTGTGTTTCCACGGCTTAAGGGCCCCTAGCTGTTGGCGTAGTGGTGGCATTACAGCATAGCACAGCACATAGCACACGTAATTTTGCCTTCAGTATTTTGTGCACGCGCCTTTGATTTTTGTGAGGCCGAGAAAAAAAACGTACTGTAGTTTTTACAGTTTGTACTGTGTAAGAATCACAAGGACTACAGCAGTGCAAAATACAGGCTGCTGCCAAATACAAGCCGTTTCCCTCCCTCAAAATGCCTGAGAGTACATTTCAACTACTATATACTGCTGTATGTTTGTCCGTGTTTACGTGGTACAGAACATTGATTGTTATATTGATGTTTCACAATGTACCGTCTTACTGGGAAATGCTGTATTTATTCCCATTTGCGGATAGTTTCCAAAGTGACGAGCAAAGAATGAAGGGTGCTAGTGCATGGGGTTCAGCGAGACAGGGCAAATTCTCTTGAGTATCAGTCCTTCTGCAGTATCTATTTAAAAGTGTTTGTTCTATCGACCTCAAGGTGGGCACTGTATTTTCATTCATGGGAGCCCCAGGGGGTTTGAGTTCCTCAGCCATCATTCTTCCTATAATTCACGTTGTCACAAGAAGACCATATGCTTAATGCACCTTACAGTGTGTATCTGTACATTTCCTGTCTTATCCTGACCGCAAAACGGTATTCTTTTTGGAAGCCAGAACTTATTAGCCTTTTTCTGGTGTTTTTCTATGGTGTTTTGAGTCTGCACTATCAATGGCTGGCTCTGCTTTGTCTTAGCGATGCGGGCAGGTGTGCCGCGAGAATGCAGGAACTGTGTGACTGTTGTTGACTCTGTGCCGTCGTGTTTGTGTGGCAGGTCTGGGATGGCGCGGGCGGTGGGCGGTGCCTGCGGACGTGCTCCTCCCACAGCGGGGCGGTGCGGGACGCCTGTTGGAGTCAGTGTGGGCGGCGCCTACTCACCGGCTCGTTCGACCACAGGGTCCGCTTGACTGACGTGGAAACCGGTGAGTGTTGCCTGTGTTCTCTGATGATTCACAGCATTTTACACCTCAGAAAGAGTTTTACATTTATATTTAAGATTTCGTTTTCACTATGGCCACTGAACACCTGCACACTTTCTACCTCTGTGTTCTTGAAAGGTTTTGTACAAAGAGTTCCACACATTTTGCATATACATTTACCGGTAACATCCCATGATAGTTCCCATGTAGTAGTGAGAAAATATCATGTATGTGTGTATGTAATGCCTTTAGAACACTCTGAATGTAAAATTTCCCATCATGCTTAATTCAGTCTTTTTAAGTCTAATAACAAACCTGAATACCATTCTAAGAATCCTACAATGTTGTTTGCGACTTAAAAATAAACTTCAAGGGACATCCAGGAAATAAAATCTCAAAATTACAAAATGGGAGTCCTCTTTATAAGTAAAACCATGCTAGCCAGTATGTACAGTATGGCCCTGCCATCTTATCTGCCCTTAGAGGGACCTGTCAGTTATGTATCTTTTGTGCTTTTTAATGTTAGGGCCTACATTATATCAGGATAGAGAAAAAAAAGGGTCTGAAATACACATAAAGACAAACAAAACTGTCAGTGCTTTCTTTAGTGACATTGAGAAGATACACTGAATGTTATGTACTCAACGTGAACCCAACAGAGGAAGGCAAAGTGATTCAGAACTAACAGAGATGCAAAATAAACTCTTCTCTTTAGAAACCATTTCAAAGAATGTGTCAAACTATAAAAAACATTACACGTTTTTTTTAAATTGTTATGACCAACATTTTATCCATGTCTTTATTTAATATTTCAGTAATTGCTTTATTCAGCTCATTGTACATTGCCATACATTTGTATGTCTTAAAATTTTTATATAAAATTATTAAAATTTGTATACTATGGATGGTCTTGAAATTCATAGAGCCCAAGATTATAAGTACTTAGGCATCTGGTTAGATGAAGAATTGGTGAAAAAACTAAAATGTAAATTGGGGTTTTTCTACGGAAACAAAAACTGTTTTTCTAGAACATCAAGATTAGAAGTCATACAGAAAACATTGTTATCTGTGTTGGATTATGCGGATATAATCTACTTGCATACATCTGCCAGTACCCTCAAACCACTTGATGCAGTGTATCATAGTGCACTCAGGTTTATCACTGGTGCTAATTTCAGAACACATCACTGCATATTATATGAGAATGTCGGCTCTTAGTGCCAGAAGGGAATACCACTGCCTTATGTTCATTTATAAAGCAGTGTTAAATAAGTTGCCATTTTGTATCTGTTCCATTTTATAGTTTAGATCTATTGCACAGTATACTCGTTCTCAAGAATATTTCACTCTCTGTAACCCACGTATGAATACTGAAACTGGAAAGGCTGCTTTTACCTTCTATGCACCTTTTAAATAGAATCAGTTACAGGTCACCCTCAAATTGGACAGACTGACTAGTATTGAGGGTTTCAGGTTTATTTTTAATAAGAGTTTTTTCCGGAATCTTGCTTTTCATAATGTATTTGTTATTTTTGAATATATTATTTTCATATTGTTCACATTACTCTTGTAATATTTAAATGTATTGTTGTGTTTTTATCATTGTATTTTTGTATTCTCAGGGCACCATTGTAAAAGAGAGCTTTGCTCTCAATTGGCATATCCCTGGTTAAATAAAGGAAATCAATCAATCAATCAATCTCATTTGTATTTGAGTCATGGTGCTTCTGTCATGAAGTATGATGTATTTGAATTACATACAGTTGTGTTAAAAAAATAGCAGTACAACATCAGTAACCTGATGAACCACTGTTATTAGTAGTAGTGATATTTCTGCATGGCAAATAATTTACTTGTAGATGTAGTAGTGTAATAGAAAAACAACAGACCCAACTGTCATGACATGCACGCTGCTTGTTCTGAGTAATTGACTCATTCATTGAAAGGGATGTGTTCAAAATAATAGCAGTGTGGAGTTTAATTAGAGAATTCATTCATTCTGTAAAAAACCAGGTGTCATTAATTGCCTTTATTAAGGAAGAAGCGAAGCAAATGTTTCACACATTGTTATAAAATATATTTATTTCTGAATTGTTCTAAAATGGGCCGTTCCAAACATTGTTCAGAGGAACAACGTAATTTGATTAAAAAGTTGATTGGAGAGGAGAAAACGTATAAAGAAGTGCAGCAAATTATAGGATGCTCAGCTAAAAAGATCTCAAATGCTTTAAAATGGCAACAAAAACCCAAAACACGCGGAAGCAAACGAGCAACTACCGTTAAAACGGATCGAAGAATAGTCAGAATGGCAAAGATTCAGCCAATCATCACCTCCAGAAAGATCAAAGATGATCTAAAATTACCTGTAAGTGCTGTTACAGTCAGAAGACGTTTGATCGAAGCTAAGCTATCAGCAAAAAGCCCCCGTAAAGCACCATTGTTGAAAAAACGGCATGTGCAGAATGGGTTAAAATCTGCCAAGGAACACATCGATTGGCCCAAAGTGAAATGGCGTAACATTCTGTGGACTGATGAGAGTAAAATTGTTCTTTTCGGGTCTAGTGGTCGTCGACAGTACGTCAGATGACCCCCGTGTACTGAATTCAAGCCACAGTACACTGTGAAGACAGTGAAGCATGGTGGCGCAAAAATCATGGTATGGGAATGTTTTTCATACTACGGTGTTGGGCCTATTTATTGTATACCAGGGATCATGGATCAGTTTGAATACATCAAAATAATTGAAGAGATTATGTAGCAGTATGCCGAAGAGGAAATGCCCCTGAAATAGGTGTTTCAACAAGACAACGACCACAAACACACGAGTAAGCGAGCAACATCTTGGTTCCAGACAAAAAGGATTGAGGTAATGGAGTGGCCAGCTCAATCCCCCGACCTCAACCCCATTGAAAACTTGTGGGGTGACATTAAAAATGCAGTTTCTGAAGCAAAACCCAAAAATTCACAGTAACTGTGAAATGTATTTCATTCATCTTGGGCTGAAATACCTGTTTCTAGGTGCCAGAGGTTGGTTGACTCGATGCAACGCAGATGCGCAGCAGTTCTCAAAAACAATGGTTATGCAACTAAATATTAGTTCAGTAATTTAAAGTGAAGTTAAATCTTGAGAAATTTCTTCAGTTTATACAGTAAGTGTTTGTGTTTGAAGAGAAAAATGTCGACACTGCTATTTTTTTGAACAGATTAATATTTATTTTCTTTGCTTCCTGTAAACGAATAATGCAGACTTGATAAAATTTGTTAATGCTTTGATTTGGAATTGAATGTGTAATGTTTCCACTACATTTGAAATATGGAACTAAAAGCTATTAAAAAATATTTGCACTTTATTCACTTTTTTTAACGCACTGCTATTTATTTGAACACAACTGTATATTAATGTATTTTTCAGATGTCCTCTGAGCTAAAAAATAAGAACACGGGACCTTTTTTGAACTCATTTCAAACTGTAGCTGATATTTTTTCATGTTTTCATCTATGGTTTTACATTAATGTTGTGGTGGAGATTAAAAATTCATGATTTTGTGATTAGCGAGTCTGTTGGATATGTGGGCCAGAAGACAGCAGGGTGCTATTCACAAACTGGCCTCATAACTATCAAAACCTGGTCTCATAACTATTCACAAACTGGCCTCATAACTATTCAAAAACTGGCCTCATAACTATCACAAACACGCACACGCACGCACGCAAACACGCAGTACAGTACTTACCCTAGCTAAACTGTATATCTGCTGTGACGGTCTCTGATTAGAACTACCATAGAGTTGTACCACCCCACTTTCTATGCCAATGTAACCTCAGAAACAAGTTCATCAGATAAAAATTAAAAAAAGATTCTTGTCCAACCTACGCTCTTATGTTTGTGCTGGGCTTGGCTTGAAAATCAACCCGCAAACTCTCAGTAAATGTATTCCAGATAATAATACTGAGGAGGATTTCATTTAGCAAGGATGTCAAGTAAACTGCTTTGCTGGAGTTTTTCCACAATGGTGGATCTCTTTAACTACTCCATCTCCATTGAGTTCCTGTATCTTTTCCCCAGCATGCATCTCACCGTTTCACTACCAAGCATTTATCCTGTGAAATAAATCACTTGCCGACATACTGGCCACTCACGTGCCTGCTCAGTTTACAGGTGATCAATGAATGGCGCAAAACCGATCTTATGCAAAGCTACTCATTGCTTTCATAACGGGGAGAAAAAGCAGGACGCGTATAGTTTCACGCTCATATATGAATATGGTATAATGTGACAGAGCTACGGAAGAAGCAGCTGTTCTGTATGAAATATGTGGTCTGCTTTATGTGGTGCTCTTTTTAAAATGCTGAATGGTCTGTAAACCTGCTCAATTTTGGCACATTTAGCTATGCCAAACGTAAAACAAATGCACTACTAAAACATTTTTTTTTAAACGCTTAGAAAATTATATAGCTTAATTGTGATACCATTGATCAGAGGAAAAACTATCTTTAATGCAAAATATTTTTCTGCATACCAATACCTCTTCTTATGCCAAACCCACCTTCAGTACTTATTGCCAAAAAACTCAATGATGCAACCAACTTCTGCAATTCTCCAACTGTGATGCTTGGAGAAATGTTTGCGAACTATCCTCCTCACTGTGCGTGGGGGCAAACTACTCTTGCGGCCTATTCCAGGCAGGTTCATCACAGCTCCAGTTGCTTTAAACTTCTTGATTATTGCCCTAATGGTGGAAATAGGTCGTTTCAGACATGTAGCTATTTTTCTATAGCCATTACCTGATTTATGAAGGTCAACAACCTTTATACCCCAGTGAGACAAGAAGTTGAGACTGACCCCAAAATAGTTCCCAAAGACTCCAGTGTGCTTAAAAAATTTAAATATGAATAAGAATATACTTCAGTTAGGTTTTGTTCATAATTAGTTCTAGCATTGCCAATTTGAGTGTAAGGTCATGCTGATAAAAGACATTGTTTTATAGCCTTTTTTTGCTCATAATGTCCAGGGTTGCCAATAATACTGGTTGGCCCTGTAAATGTAAATGCAAATGTTATATATAACAATAAGTGTTAAATATAACTGTAAATGTTTAACCTTTACATTTAAATTGAACATTTATATTTATATATGATATATACTTTTTAAATGTTGTTTAATGCAGAACATTTCTCTTGAAAATGCGATTACAATATTTTATACACATTTCACATTTATTTTACATTTAGCAATGCTAAATGTACAAATATTGAGCAGGAATACAGATCCTGCAACATTTTACAAATGGCACCCCATACCGCTCTGCATACTGTATGTCTGGGACCAAAAACCGTGGGCCGTTGAACCTCCCTCTCCTGCGTGGCTGTCGATTCTGCCAATACAGCCCACGGATAATTACTCTGCGAGCCCATTAAATATCCTGGCAGATCTGGGGAGGAAATCGATAGAGAATATATCTCCGCGAGTGAAGCCAGCACCCCAGCACCTCCCAACACCACCACCGCCGACTCCCATCCGGTGACTTAATCCAATTTTAATCTTGTCTGACAGTGGCCACGAAACAGAGTGACTCACGCTATGACCATTCCCTCTGTCGCCGGCGCTGCGGTCGCCGCTTGTTTGAGGGTGTTTTTTAAAAATTTTTTATTGAGCTCGGACAAGATTGCAACGATTCCTTCTTCCGGGGTTGTGACCGTTCTGTCTGGACGCGGCTGTACAACAAGGGCAAACGTTTCCCAGCGCTCTTATTTCCTGTGAGATCTCAGACTGCCTGTTTGCACAGAGCCTGGGCACATACAGAGCAAGCCAGTGACACAGACTCTGCGGACGAAGCTCAATAAGCTTGAGCCATAATAACCCTCTGCCTGCTAATGGCGCGCTTGATCCGCGCTGTATGCCGCCCGTCAGGAAACTCCAGATAAAGATATGGCCGTAACTGTGACATCAGTGCTGCCGCGTTCATCTTCCACAGATCTGACGCTCGCAAATTCATATATGTAAATAGCATAGCAGCGAGGAGCTAAGCGGCACACTGGCGTTTGGAGAAGCGGCTCATAATCCGTAGATGTGCTGCTTGACTAGCTCTGGGCACTAGCTCTAGTGCATGCTGGAACTGTGACAGGGTGAGGGATCCTGAGCTGAGGCGCCATTATATTATATACTGTTTATTGTTTTTTTGTTTGTTCTTTACAGCAGGGAAATATGTCTTACTGAGGCCATGGAGAGGTGGGAGAGGAGGTAAAAAGTAGGAAACTTGGCCGTGTGCGTGCGTGCGTGCGTATGTGTGACAGAAAGTACTTTTCCTGTTGCTTTTTGTGCTCACGTTCTGTAGCTGTTTCCGCTTTGATTATGCAGGAACAAAGGGTTATACGTCTTGTCAAAACCCATTACGCCTTCAAAAACAAAGTGTAGCTTGTAAGGTAGAATTAGAGGCGCTTGGCTTTTGCAAAGCCCTTTACATTATGTACTACTGTGCTTATTCTCATGAAGGCCCGCACTGCAGATCAGAAGAGCGAATGCGAAAGAGAGCGATAGGGAGAAAGCCGTTAAGGCTTCTTATCCTACAGAAGCACACGTGCTACTAGTAAGATCTGAAGACCTCCTTATCATATCTCTTAGCTAAGCTAATTAGGTTTCTTAATTAAAATGTGAAGAGGCTTATTAACTATGCAAGGAGCTGATTTTTCATCTTCTCCCCAAACATTAGCACTAGATTCGGATGACAGATCACCACTTCTCCTTGTGTCACAATGGAGAAAAAAAATCTATTATAACACACAGAAAGGGACAATACTTTATCGTTCTTGCATAAACCAGAATACACCTCTCCCTCTCTTTACCTGCTGCCGAGAGAACCGCCCTTCCACTGCAACAAGTGAGAGGTCTATTGTAGTAGATGAGGTCTTTGAATTGACGAAAAATCTGACTCCTTCACTATACAGCAGTCCTTTGCCCATAAATGACAGCTGTGTAGCTGGAATGATTTGCTTGTTGATGGGTAGAGTGCATTAGCTTGACAGCGGACTGCTGAGGTGTGTTCAGATTATTGTCCCTGTAGCTCTAGCCGGTCGAGTGCCATCAACAGAAATTGCATCTCATCTCAGTGCCAAAATACACTCTAGTTCAGGCAAACGCTATGACCCATGTCCCCTTTGCCAAGACCAATGTCCCTCATCTCTGTAGCCTACTGCTAATGCCAGGAACCATGTGTTTAAAGAAAAAAAAGAAAGAAATAAGTGAATCGTGTCAGATTTGACCATTTGTAACAGGATTACACCATACGTCTCAGAACCTTATAATACTGGTAGGAATCGGTAGTAACAGGTTTGATAAGTATCCCAGGAACTTTATTTTATAGGAATATCATTAAGTTTTTGAGTAAAATGCTAATTGATGCCATCCAAATTTGCCATGTTCACTGGGTAGGATTCAGATAAAATTGTCAGTAG
The DNA here is from genome assembly GCA_022702515.1 of Ilyophis sp. 1 JC-2022. NCBI lineage: Eukaryota > Metazoa > Chordata > Actinopteri > Anguilliformes > Synaphobranchidae > Ilyophis > Ilyophis sp. 1 JC-2022. Next base: position 31,484,774 of record CM040406.1, on the reverse strand, counting down.
TTTCCAACATCATATTTGTACCAAACCTTTTTAAGGTACAGATTCAAACATGGGGTTTCCAAATAAATGTTCAAAATCCATCCAGGGACCACCCAGCCCCTACTGCAGGCTCACCCCCACAACCACTATGTAGTACACGTTCTCTATGCTCCAGAGGTTTTAGGAAGATACATTTTGGAGCATGGCTTCTTCAACCTTTCTAATACATTCCTTGAAAATATGGGGATGGTTATTTTCCCGTTCTGAGTAATGAGTCATTGAAGTATGTAATTTTCGGTTCTATTATCTATTAGGGTAGTACTTGTTTCTTACCAATAGATGCCGCTCCTTGGACTGTCCACTCGAATATAATTGGTAATGAGGAAAGGCGAACGTACGAGAATGTATCAATCGACAGGTTAATTGGCTTCAGATAAGGTTCATTACTACTCAGTGAAAGAGATTGGCTCAGGCTTTTCATCCTCATGGGTTGAACATTTGTATTGGTTTATATTAAATTGGTTGGTTTAAACTCATTAAACAATTACCATTATGAACCAGTTAATAGAAACACCTTTATAGAAAGCAATTGAAAATGCAGAGATCAAAACTAAATGTGTTCAGGAGCATTTACCTTTGAAGAATGGTTTGCTTGTTCACCAGGCATGGTCCAACTGATGCAGACCTTTTTGAAATGAAGAAGCCACACCCTCAATCTATTCTAAACCAATACAAATGTTCAACCCATGGGGATGAAAAGCCTGAGCCAATCTCTTTCACTGAGTAGTAATGAACCTTACCTGAAGCCAATTAACCTGTTGATTGATACATTCTAGTATGTTCTCGTTTCCTCAGTACCAATTATATTGTAGTGGACAGTCAAAACAGTGGCATCTAGTGGTCAGAAACAGGTACTACCCTAATAGATAATGGAACCGAAATTGACATACTTCAATGACTCATTACTCAGAACAGGAAAATAACCATCCCCATATTTTCAGGAAATGTATTGGATAGGTTGAAGAAGCTATGCTCCAAAATGTATCTCCCTAAAACCTCTGGAGCATAGAGAACTTGTACTACATAGTGGTTGTGGGGGTGAGCCTGCAGTAAGGGTTTGGGTGGTCCCTGGATGGATTTCAAACCTGGGAAAAGTTTGGTACACATCGGATGTTGGAAACAATATTGACAGAGTCCTACCCAGTGAACATGGCAAATTTGGATGGCATCAATGAGCAAGATGTAATGATATTTCTATAAAATAAAGCTTACCTAACCTGTTTCTACCTATTCTTACCAGTTTTATAAGGTTCTGAGACGTATGGTGTAATCCTGTTACAAATGGTAAAATCTGACTCAATACTAAGCATTTGAGATGCGGAAACATTTTTTTTGTTAATTTTGCATTAATCTCCGACGTCCCGTAAGGTGCTGCAGTCCGCACCTTTATTACATTTTTGTCTTTTTTTTTAAATGATATTTTTGTCTTTTTTTTAATGAGTAAGTATCACACTGCTCGGGAAATGAGGCGTAGTCTTTTCATTTTCTTTGTCGTCGGCCGCAATCATACAAGGTCCATCTCATCTGGTTACTTCCGCGAGTGGAGTGGAGAGAGAAACGCAGAGTGTCAGTCTCGCTGGGCGGAGGAGATTTGTTTTTACATGGTGATTAAGCGTACATCAGATGGCTCAGAAAATAATCTTCTTTGAGCAGTGTGAGCAAGACCGCCTGATGTAGATGATGCTCTTTGAGAGGAAGTGCATGTTGCGCGATAGAAAAAAGCAACTGTGCTGGTGCGTGTATCATAATCAACACAGGATGAAGCCGGTTTCTTTTTTTTTCGATTACAGTAAATGCTGACGCCAGTTACAAAGGTCAGCAGGAACGGGATTTAATCTTGCAAGTCGATCCAGTGCGTGAAATAAATATGCCTTTTATGTCTCTCGAAATTACTATTAATGATGGAGAAGAAATTAAATGAGGCGTTAGTGTAGTTCTCCAGGAGATTCTATGGGACTATGGGGCAGGAACGAGTTAGAACCAGTCTAGGCTGTTTCTGGATCAACGGCCTTATAAACTATTGAGTATGCTAGTTGAGTACGCTGGAGGAGAAAATTAAGCAAAATGTTCTCTAAATTGAGTGTTCTTAATATCTCCTATACTTAATTCCAGGTTTTTGCTGATAATAGTATGGAGGATATTTTTTTGCATAATGCATGTCACTAAACGGTATGCAGTAAGCAGTACACAGTATGCTAGTACAAAGGACACAGAATGCAGTAGATAGGGCTTTGATTCGGACACAGCCTAAGTCTGCCGTGTATCATTGTTACGTCTTGTGCTGTACTGGGATATATTAGCTGGACTGTTCCCATGGGTCAAGCTTTTTATCAGCTCTCTTCTCTGTTGTGCTGGGGGAAGGTTAAGTACTGCTGAAATTAAATAACGTCCACCTGGAAGACAACTTTGCCCTAAGATGCTGACATTTTTTTGATGGCATTGCAAATATGTTCAGTTAGATTTATTATTATTATTTTTTCCATCTGTGGTTCTTTTTCACTTGTGTTTGAGATAAAACGCTGCTTATGAATTTCAATCCACAATTTCAAAGACTCTTGATAGGAAGAGACAGCAAAGCTAACTCGGAAGATGAGCTCACTGGCGAAGTGCCAACAGGAAAAAAATATTTTCCAAAGCTTTGACTGTTTTGCTTCGTCGTCACGGTTCTTGGCAGGATATTATGATAGCGATTCCGTCCTGATGAGTTATAATGAGGGTAGTTCTTTTCACAAAAAAGAAAAGCCATTTAGGAACAGTCCACATTAATTTAACAGAAAACAATGCACAGTATAGCTTCACCACCTAACGTTGAGACCCTTTTTTAGGTGCCAATGTTTAAAATACCTTTTCCCACCCTTTTTCTCCTAAACGTGGCATGCCCAATCATATTTTATCAGTTCTCTTTGCCGTAACCTCCGATATCGATTCGGGAGAGTGCAGCGCAGACAAGCATGAGCTCTCTTACAAAGCGTGCGATGTCAGCGGCCAGTTCCTGTCGCTTCTTACTTCGCAAGTCGGACTGGCACAGACGAGAGTGGGAGGAAGAAACGCCATGTGCAGCTTAACAGGAGGGCGTTGAGGCGTCTGATCGACCAACGCAGCTCACTGGTGCGTGATGAGATTCCTGGGCCGTGCAAGAACCAATTGTGTGTCACCCTGAGGGGCTGCAGGCCACAGTTGGCGCTGCTACCTCGGGATTCGACAACGGACCGTTGGGCTTGTCCATGCACTAGAACAGTGCTCTAAGAGCACGAACCACCCAACGACCCCTCAGTGCCAATTGTGATATAAAGATGGCAATTAATGACTGCGTGAGATTCTAGCCCGTTAGTGAGGTTTTGCTATGTGAGTCTATAACTGTGAGGACCTGGACAACGCCCACTCTTTCTCCTGGACCTGAATATTTAAAATGTATGTGCTGTAACAGTTCAGCATACATAATGAAGAGCACATCACTCTGGAACTTTGAAAAGAACAGTGTACTGCATGATGGCTGGCTCCTTTGTTACAGATTCAGTGTTTTATTAAAACCACATTAAGAAAAACAGCGCTTCAGTGCCACGTTAAACACAAGGGCAGTTAATGAGTTTATGTTGCCGTTTGAGCAGATGGACTGCGTTGACCCTCCTTTGAAGATAAGATATACACCAGTGCACACATCACTGTACTTCATTATTATTCGTATTTGTATTAGTAATTTTCCCAAAGAATGACAGCGGTGTCCTCAGAATCTTCCCTCTACGTTCTCCTCATTCTAATTTTACAAATGCTGTTGCATTTGTTCCGCAACATAGAATGCACTTGCCAGCTGTTGCACCTGTTTGGCAAGCTTTTATGTTAATGCAGATCATGCTTGGCTGAATTTGTATAGTTGTCAAAATTAAAATGCCTTATTTTGAAATAGGAGAAAATAATGAATCAGACACGGCTATGCAAATTTTGTTTGTTTCTTCAGTGAAATCAGCATTTGGTTTAGTCAGTCTACACTTCTCTACACTATAAATTTCAAACTTATGTAAAGCGGTTCAAGGTTTACACAGGAAACTGTGTTATACATGCGGTGTATTTATGAAAGATGGACACTATTAGTCAAATTGACTGTGGTATTGTTTTATCACGTTTTTAAAAGCGGACCCTGTTATTGCAGCATTCCCTTGAAACAAAGTCGCCCCACAGTGCAGTCATTTGCCCGTGTTCCTTTTCCCAAACACCTTGCTCTTTGTCTGAGGTACCTCGGGTTGAAACTAATTTAAAACGCGCAATTTGTCAGATGTGGCTGTAATATCCATTAGCATCGATCGGCAGGGGATCGTTCCCTGCGGAGGACGTCGGGAGCATGCACGTGAAAAGCGCCGGGGAAATGCGCTCGCCTGACACCGCCTGACAGAGTGGCGGGATGTAAATTTGCCTGTCAGCATGCCTGTCGCATGGCCGGGGGACATGACAGTGACAGGATAATTGCCTTGCCTGATCCGGGATCAGGATGGCCATTTGGGAGGAGGGATCCGGGTTAAGTGGTGAAGCGGATTCCCCGGACACCTCACTGAGGCTGCAGAAAATTAGTTGCCATAGTCACTCTTTATAAAGTTGAACGGCGTGACTTTTATTTTGCACGTATTGTACGCGATAGCCCCATTTGATCCTCCTCCGTAGAGTGGTTGTTGTTGTTACTGCTACGTAACTGCATTGCAGTGGTGACAACTGTCAACATAAATAAATAACGAGTGAAGATCAATACTAATATCCAGCATTATGAGGGAAGTTATTCAATATGACAATAGTAATCTACTTATTTACCATCTCTCATGAGGTTCTGAACGTCATGCAAGGAGTCTCAATGTAACTTTTTGGCATATTGGATTCAGGAATAAAAGGATCTATAATGATTTGTTCACGGCGTTATAATTTATGCTGACACATGACGGGAAAAAAGTATTACGCGTAGGTTCCTTGCTCACTCTTGTTCATGGTGGTTGCTTACATGCAATATTCGCAAGGTTTGCGGTGAGTTTCATTAAAACTTCGGTGATGCAGAAAATCGCTTAAACGGTAGAATCGACGCGCGTTAACAGGATGGGATTGATCCGTCAAGACTGGCCTCGACTTTGCTGCTTAACTGAACTGTTTGAGCAAACACAAGAAAGCTGTAATCTCACTTTGCATCTGAAAGCAGGAATAATTGATTGTTAATTACTTTAAAATTGCTGCAATTATGGAGCCAGTGAGGGATATTCTTGCTGTAGGGAAAGCAGTGTTCTTATAGCCACATGCACTTGTGTTCACCTGCCTTTCCTGGCCTTGCTCGTGCCACTTTCCTGCCATTTAGATAACATTTCCTTTTCAGATCCAGGACCAGAAAGGAGAAGCCCTTTCAAAACCTCCACCTGTCCAGGGGTCAATGAGTCATAGTCAAAGAGTGCTTTAAATATAAAATGGCAAAGGTGTTAATATTGATTAATATGTCACATATACACCTACTATGGCTGTAAACAATACCTACACGTTTGGGCTTGGATTAATTCTGCACCCATGACAATGTTTTGGAACCAGCATGATGAACTTAATCAAAGAACTCTTGTTATAACCATTTTCTGCAGTCAAGGCAGATATCCCTAGACGCATACACCATAATATGGGAAAGCTAGCATTGATTGATCAAATCCTTCCATTTGTAAATATAGAATAAGTCCCATATTACACAAAGAGAGGTGTGCCAGGGTTTAGTAAGTGTTCTTCAACATGGAACACTTACTACTAGGTAGAAACTAAAACACATTCCACAAAATGACTCGGTAAGTACTGGTAGTACTTCATAAAGCACATTTCAAATGCGCTCTTCTCAGAAGCCTGTGGTGCCTGTTACCATGTCTTATCACATTGCAGTTTGCCAGTCCGGCTTTCACTGGCCTGACTTGGAGGAAGACACTGCTTTTGCAGTTTAACAGGCGTACTAACAGTTACCAGATTGACCAGCAGGGGTCGCTGGTGTGAGAAGATTTCTGGGTGATGCTCTGCACAGCTGCTGGCTACAGTTGGCAGTGGCATGGTCCAGATTCGATACCTGACCATGGGGCCAACTTTATACAGAACCTTTCAAATAGCACAAAGTGCTTTACAGACAAATAAAAGAGAGCTAAAATAAGAACATTGAGATGTATAAAGGGGAAAAGGTTCAAAGGAACAGACCTAAGAATACCAATAATGACGAAATCACAGAATATAAAACCAATAAAATAAAAACCCAGTTAAAGATTTAAGATGAATCCCTAAAAAACAAGCCTATAGAAATGAGTCTTTAAAAGAGATTTAAAAGAAGATGGTGACCCAGCAGGTTTAGTGTTTAGGGGGAAGACTGTTCCAGCATCTAGGAGCCTTAACTGAGAAGGCTAGATCTCACTTCTGTTTTCAGCCTGGGCTCTGGAAAAGCCAACAAGGCTTTCTTTGAGGACCTGAACAATCTTTGAGATCTATTAGGTATTATAAGCTCACTAATGTACTCAGGTGCCAGACCATGTAGTGTCTTGTAGGTGATCAATACATTTTTAAAATTCATTCTAAACTGTGTTGGCAACCAGTGCAGAAATGATATAATTGGAGTGTTATGCGATCTCCGATTTGTCCTGGTCAGCAGTCTTGCTGCTGAATTTTGTACAACTTGAAGTTGGGCCAAAGCTTGACAATTCCGACAATACAAGGCATTACAATAGTCTAAGTGTGACAATATTAAAGCATGATACATTTTTTCAATATCCCCAAAAGTCAGAATGGATCTCATTTTTGCCATGTACCTGAGTTGGTGGTAGCATGACTGAACAAGCTTCATATTACTCGAAGTTAAGTTTTGATTCAAAGAACAAACCTAGGTTTCTGGAGAAGGGCTTAATGTTGGTAGCAAATGGCCCCAGAAGCGATTGAATTTAATCTGAGACTGGCTTAGGGCCGAGTATAAGGACTTCCGTTTTATCTGATGTTTTATAACACTGTTTTCGCAATGGGTCAGCCATAAGCACTCATGGACTTGCCGAGGACGGCCTTTGAGTACACAAGTCTGCGAGTCCAGAGAACGGGATTCAGCTCCGGTGACAAGTGCAAGTGCAAGTGCAAGTGCAAGTGCAAGTGCAAGTGCAAGTGCACGTGGGGCGTGACGCCCCTGAAGATGAAACCTTTGGGTGTGTCTGGGTAGTTTTTTTGTAAAGTACCATGATGTTGCCTGAATGGCTTTAACAGGGAAATTACTGAATACTGCCAACTTCTAAGGAGAGCTGTGTCTAAATGGCATTAAACGCTGTGTAAACTCAAGTTGCATAAACTTAGTTTTCCTTTAATCCACTGATGTCTAATAAAAATAGTCATTTTGGCAGCTATAAGAAAATAAACTTTGTAGATTAGGATATGACAGAGGTGCCAAAACAATTACAACATCATCATTTATCATGAGCAGAGACAGAAATCGTAAGGAAGACGGCCAGAGGCAACCTGTGAACTGCTGCAGTGGAGTTCCTGTAAGTGTGGCATGTCTGTAATGTAATGTAATGCGTCTCCTGTTCTTAGGTCAGGAAGTGGTTGGTGTGAATAACCAGTTCAAGGTGACCTGCCTGGCCTTGCAGCCCAGTGACCCCCATGTCTTCCTGTGCGGAGGGTTCAGCCCAGAAGTCAAAGCTTGGGACACCAGGACCTGCAAGGTCAGCTGCCATTTTGGCTCTTATGTCTGCCAAGACTACAATGGTGCTTGCAGTTCTTTAGGGCAAAATGCTGCATCGTATGATGGGCCCCCTCACAGAAGTTAGTGTAGGGACAAGAGCACTGAGCAGTCATCCTTCACCAATGACAAAGGCAAGCTACATTAGCCTCATCTGCTGGGAAATTTGATTGTGTATCCTGCAAAACACATCTCGTTTTTTAAGTGGGAGAGCAACCAAGGTATGTGAGTAAAAGCATATGAAAAACAATGGTGCTCAGTGACCTAGACTAGTTGGTTTGTATTGAAGGGTGCAGGGTTTAGGACCCCAGGTGACCCGGCCACATACCATGAGAAGGGGGTTTCTGCCTTACATACGCTAATTGGGAATCACTCACAGCTGACCTCACAAAGCATATTAACTGCAGCTGGTAAATGCCATGTTCTATGTGCAATGGGGACCAGCTTGTGAAATCATTATGAGGTCATTTTTATCCCCAGTTTTTCTTCAAATTGGGAATGAATCTAAGTCCTAGGTTTCTGTCCTGCAAAATCCTGCTGATGGGTGCGCTTGGCTGGGTACTAGTTTCATCACTTTCTTGAATCTTCTGTCTCCACAGGTGGTGAGGGTGTACCAGGCAGCCATCCAGCAGACCCTGGACATCCTGTTCCTGGCAGGAGGGAAGGAGTTTGTGACCAGCAGTGACTCTGTGAGCCGGGATTCGGCTGAACGCACGCTCATCGCCTGGGACTTCCAGACATCTGCCAAGGTGTCCAACCAGATCTTTCATGTAAGCAGGAAGCAGAGGCCTCCAGCAAGGCTGCCTGGGATGGCCCTGGTGCATAAATGAAACTTGTGATAAACAATAGTGGGCTGAAGTTCTTTCTCTACCCATGATTGACCCACCACAAGACCACACAGCTGTTGATGTTGATGTCATCTGCGAGTCATGCTATTGATCCACAATAATGTTTCACACAAACAACAACTTGCTTTCCAATGTCCAAAAAAAAAAAAAGAAAAAAAAGTAGTCAATGTTTTAGTTTTTAGTTTTGTTAGAGTTAAATTCTCAAATTTTTTTTTTTTTTTAAATTTTTTTAATTGATATATTTATTTTGCAGAAGCTTTAGCCCAAAGTGACTTACAGTGACGTACATTTAACATGGTAATCGAATCACCACTAGAGATGGGAAAAGCTACAATGCAAATAAGTGTCATCATTGAGGTGCATGCCTAAGAAAAATCTGTTTTTTAAAGATAGAAACATTAATAGAGTTGTGGTCTGATGAGCTGGGTTTTTAGATGTTTGTGGAAAACACCCAATGAATATGCCTTCCTGACTGATTGGGGTGATGGTCCAACCAAATAACTGATGGTCATTCCACCATTGGGGAATTAGGGTGGAGAAGAGCTGGGGTCAAGAGGAGCACCCAACGGGTGCCTGAATAGATGGGACAGCCAGCTTTCAGTTACTGTAGTGATGTTTTTATAGAACGTGTAGTATGGAAACATTTTATTAAACATTATTATGTCATTTTTAACTGACTGTGCAGTAGCCTGACAGTATGGAGGTGAGGTGGCATGAGAATCTATAAACAAAAACACAGATTGTTTTCCCAGTCTTCTCAAATATGATTGGTCTGATTTGCTGAAATATGAGGAAAATAGCCATCCAGTAGTTGGTTTTTATGTTCTTTCCCTCTGGAGATTGAGAGTGTTTCTGTATTATTCTGTTTTGAAAACAAAAGGAGCGCTACACATGCCCTAGCCTGGCTCTTCACCCTCATGAGGACTCATTCGTGGCGCAGACCAACGGGAACTACATCGCCCTGTTTTCAGCACAGAGACCCTACAAGATGAACAAGAGGAGGCGTTTTGAAGGACACAAGGTCAGTATCAAAGCGCTGCAGTAACATCTCGGGCGTTGCGCGCATTGGCCAGACGTCCTGGTGCGAGCTGTGTTGTTTGTTTCAGGTGGAGGGCTACGCGATACGGTGCCAGTTCTCCGCCGACGGGACGGTCCTGGCCTCGGGGAGCTCCAGCGGCTCGCTCCACTTCTACGAGCACCAGAGCTCCCGGGCGCTTCGGACCTTTCCGGCGCACCAGCAGGCCTGCGTGGGCGTAAGCCTTCACCCCGTCCTGCCCGCGGTGGCCGCCACATGCGACTGGAGCGGGGAGCTCAACGTCTGGCACTGATGGCTGGGACGGGTGCGAGATGGCCGGGAGGGGTACGAAACACGCGATAGAGGCAAACGGACGCGTCCAGACACACTGCTCTGTGACGCACTCTCTTGTTCCCTCTCACATACGCACACACACATGCAGTCCTCGCACACTCACAGATTCACAGACTGTCAAGGCACGGTGAGATTCTGGCAATTAAGCTGATTCACACACTCACACAGATACTTAGTGACACAAACGGCCTGTTATTATTCTCTTAGAACATTCAGGTTTTAGTTTACTGCAAATGCTTGTTTTTAGTTTTTTTTTTATTACTGAATTGATGTAAATAAATTATGACGTGACAAACACAATTTTGTTCATGTATCTTGTCGTGTGGATTCCTAAGTAATTTTACAACTAAAATTTTCTACCACCGCCCACACGGTAAAATACCTCATGCAGTGGTCCATCCTGAAACATGACGTTGCCGATCACTCTTCTCTCTTCAGTTACCATGGTAACATTTTTGGAACCATAGAAATGTTTTTGAATCCCACAAGCACTCGCTGTGCAAGCCACTCCCTACACAGTAAACTTCAGTCGTGACATTTTACCAGCAGGGTGAAAACCCCAGAAATGGACAGTAGCAGCTTGCGAGTTGTTTGTAAATTTTTTTAAATGTAAAAAGTACTTTTAAAAATCTATTTCCTTAAGCAGATTTTAAAAGAGTGATTTTTCATTGTTTACCTTGACCAGCATTTAGAAGATCGAGAACTGAAGTTCGGAGAAATGCTTGTTGCCAAAAACCGAAGGACTTACCTTTCATAGTGGCTGCAGGTGTGAGTCCCAGTTCAGGCTAAAGTATTATTTTATTAATATACCACCTGTGTTACCTGTGAATAAACCTTTTATTTTTATAAGATATGCAAGCTTCCTGTTCGGCTGCAGTGTACTCACTGTGATCATCACATTGCATTAGTTATTTTTCCTAACGGGAAAATAAAAGTTATTCTATTCTATATGTTAGCTGTTTTTATATATATATATATATATAAACACTGCTCAAAAAATAATAAAGGGAACTTAATCACACACAGTATAACACCAAAAAATAATTAACTTGGATAATATCGACGTCCTGTCCAGGAGAAGCGAACGACGATGAATCATCAATTTCATTTGCTTTGAAAAAAGAAGTGACAACAGATGGACACAGGAGAGGCAACAGAAAACCAAAAGAAAAAAAAATGGTTTTTTTAGGTGGTGGCCACAGAGTGCATTTCTCTCTTTTCCTCTCTGACTGATTTTTTTCTCTTTTTTTTTTTTTTTTTTTGCTTTTTACTAGTTACTGCATAGCTGCTGTACTGCTGCCATTCCATTTGCACCAGTCAGGTTGCACCCTCAGGCCAGGCACACCAGGGTGCCGTCGCAAGAAGGTTTGCTGTGTCTCACAGTCTCAAGAGCGTGGAGGAGATACCAGGAGACCATTACACGAGGAGAGCTGGACAGGGCCGTAGAAGGGCAACAACCCAGCGGCAGGACCGGTATCTGCTCCTTTATGTGAGGAGGAACAGGAAGAGCACTGCCAGAGCCCTACAAAATTACCTCCAGCGGGCTACTCGTGTGCATGTTTCTGACCAAACTGTCAAAGACAGACTCCATGAGGGTGGCACGAGGGCCCGACGTCCTGTAGTGGGACCTGTGCTCACAGCCCAGCACCATGCAGCTCGATTGGCATTTGCCAGAGAACACCAGAATTGGCAGGTTTGCCATTGGCGCCCCGTTCTCTTCACAGATGAGAGCAGGTTCATACTGAGCACATGTGACAGACGTGAAAGAGTCTGGAGACGCCGTGGCGAATGTTATGCTGCCTGCAACATCATCCAGAATGACCGGTTTGGTTTAATTGACTTTGTGTTATACTGTGATGATTAAGTGTTTCCTTAATTCTTTTGAGCAGTATATATATATATATATATATGAGACTAGATTCAGATGTAAATTACACTGGTACAGTATGGAACACATGGCTGGCAGTTATCAAGGGTCTGAGCTATCGAACGAGCCCCAAACCATCACTCTGTTGCCAGATATGGAGTAGATGTGGATGGATCACTGCAAGGTTTATTTCTCCTGTCTAATTTTCTTATAGAACTCTGGGGGGAAAAAAGTCAGGAGATGAAACCTTTAAAGTAATCCATCCACATCTACTCCATATCTGGCCGTAGAGTGATGGTTTGGGGCTCGTTTGATACCTTAGACTTACAGCCATTTTGCCAGTCATGTGTTCCATACTGTACCAGCGTAATTTACAGCTAAATCTATTCTCACCCCCTAATTCCCATAGAGATCAATTCAAATGCAGAGAGGTTATAGTATCACTTGTAACAGTATCTGAAAATAAGATATTGAGAGTTTTTTGATGTTGATGGGTCACAGACTTCAGGAAGTAACAGCATGCAAAGGATATGTGACCAAATAAGAATTATGATACTTTAAAAATACATTAAATCAAAAGGTATTCTTCAGTTAATACTTCAGTTTTAGATTTTTAATACATTTGCAAAAATGTCTAAAAACATGTTTTCACTTTGTCATTATGGGTTATTAAGTGTAGATTGATGGGCAAAAATGGGAATTTTATCCATTTAAAATTAAATCTACAACACAATAAAGTGTACAAAAAGTGAAGGGTTATAAATACTTTCAAGCACCACTGTATATATGTATATATATACTGTATATAAACCATCTTTAATGCAAATGTGTTTTGCATTATGTTGTTGTACAAAACTATAAAGAGGTCTTACATTTCCAGTGTAAACTTTAGGGTTCTTTGTAGTACTTGGTGCCTGCTGATTCACTCATTAAAGCCATGCCTTTAAATAATATATGTTGTATAGAACACTTAGAATTCTGCCATTAGAATACTACAGAGAGAAAACCTCTCATAAATTACTTTTTAAGTATATAACTTTCAAAAAAATAAAATAAAAATAATTCTAAAAAACTGTTTTGTATACGAGTCCGTAAAAAGCAGTCAAGCAAGACACGTTATATTGAAGAGGATCAAAGAAATCTTTGTTAATTAACATTTCAAAGGGTAAACTGCAATGCCTTTGTAAGTTCATTATTAAAAAGTAATGAGCGCGCAGCCATATCTGCCATATTCAGAGACTGACCTAATTGTAGAATAAATCAAATGGCTGCCTTTCAAATTTATCTTTCTGAATACTGTGAGCAGATCCCTATGTGGGATTGTCTTTTTAAATTTCATTCTGGGCTATTAGATGAGTCCACTGATGCAGAGAGAGCTAACAAACACGTCACTAAATAACCCATACTCCTTCCTGCATGAGGAAAAGTAAATACCCGTTGTAAGGCGTAGAATGTATGTTTCTTCTTCTGTCATTTCGTCTGTTAAATTGATGTTGAATTACCAAACACTTTCAATCTAATTCCACAAATCACAACATAGGAGAAGTGATATTCTGTAGCAAATCTACCTTATCAAAAGATATTGAGAAGCTGATTTTGGCCACTTGAAAGCCTAAACCAAAAAAAATAAAAAAACTTTATATTATATATACCTTGTTGTTTCAGCTTCAATGTTTTTTGTTGTTGAATTTCATCTGCAAAAATATACTTGCAATAAATCTTTGTGGAAATAAAGAATACATAGCAAACAAAAGTTAATAAAACTCTAATTCCAGCTATCATAGTTTTAAGTCCATCGTTGTTCTTTATTAAGTAAATAAACATACAACAAAAATATAGAAACATGCATTATAATGGGAATACAAACAGCTGACCTTGTTTCATGGAAAGATGTTACTGGATCTGAGGTAGAACAAGACAGTGACATATTGGGGTAAACATAAAGAACTTTAATGTTGCAGGACAATTAAAAAAGGACTGAATATGAATTGTGTTTATCTACAACAAACAAAAAAATAGGTCAATGTCTCTGCCCCTCGTTGACTTCAGGTTGATTACATCACAACTGAGAAAAATTATGTCTTTCAGCCCTGCATGATTTTTCAGGAAAGTAATTGCAGGAAAAAAACAAATACCTTGAGGAAGAACTAAATGGCATATACACAATTAAAATAGACACGCTTTCTGTTACCTGCTGAAGACAGCAAGAGTGGCAGTTCTTTTCTGCCCAAGGCAGCAGGGCAATAATAAAGTAGGTATGAAAACTTTAAGTGAAGATGAGGTTTAACAGGGAAGACGGAAAAAACACCACAGTGAAAAAGAATCGTCGGAGCAAGTGGCTAATTTTGGTTCGGTCAACGCGGCCCATGCGGATCCTCTCAGAAAAATGCACTATGCTGAAGAGGAGGACCTGGCCTGTCTAAAACGCTCTGTATACCCAGAATTATAAACACATATGTACACAACTGCGGGATGGAAACAAACTGGCAGCTCCAGCTACCTAAAGGAATTAAGGCAAAATGTACCCGGGGTGTCTGGTGGGAGTGAGTTAACTAAACCTGCCAGCTAATTCTTTTTTTTTGGATCAAAGTTAGGCTTACAAACGGCTTAATGACAGCCCACGGTAATTTATGATATAAAAGCCAAATTGTGCCAAACAAATTATATCAACTGCCAGTGATTCATAGAGGCTCCTTTCTAGGCCCCTGCAGTTGAACTACCAAAATGGGGAATACAAATGTACACAAACATACTGCAAATGTGTGGAACTGTAAGACAGTGGGAGGTTAGAATTCCCAACAGTCCTTTTGCCTACATTTTGTAGTTGGTTAGAGGCAACAAATCTGACTTTCAAACACCTAATATACACTATATGTAAATGTACCATTAGTTTAACAGTCATTTCCAAAGCTGCCTTTCTTTTTACTTTTGCCAATTACATGATAGTGCAATTGGCCGCCATTCACACTATATCACCAACATCAGCTCTCTGTGTTATTGCTTTTTGCAGAATGACACCCTTTCTTCACAGCAATCAAGAAGGAATATTATGTTCATTGATCTCTAAATGAGCAGCATGAGATATAAACCGACAATACTCAATTTACCATTTCCAGCAGCTGAGAGGCCTCCTCTCGTAAACTCCATTTGGCCTTAAAGATTAGTGAATTAACGCTTGCCTTACTAACCACTGCGTACAGCATAGTATCTAAAAAATAAAAACGGTAACTGCAGAAATCCGCCGGGTCTCCATCTCTTGACTTGGCGCCTTATACATTTTGTATCAAACACGTAATTCACACTGTGGAGGTCCGACCACCCCTTGTGTTGCATTTAAGCTCCTCTGAAATCTACCCGCCCTGGAATCTCGAGCCGCGTCACATCACGGTTGCTCTTGGGTTAAAAGCAGGCACGGAAGAGACCTAAAGAACTACGCCTTTTATAAAGAATGAGCCGCTCAGTTCAGCAGTGTGCCGTACAACTGCGCCTTGGTGAGGCTGTCTTTCCTACAGAGGCCCGTGCTCCCAAATTTTTGGTACTGTGTCGGCTTTTTCCTCTGGTGGGTGGGGCTCTGCCGCTCTAGCTGGTAGTGTTGCGTGTCAGACGGCTCCAGGGGGCTTTGGTTTAAGGACTCTGCCGAGCTGTTGGGGCTGACGTCCACGTATTCCTTCTTCATGCTCCCGGCGGTGCTCTCCTTGTCCTTGGAGCTTCCTGAGTGGAAGAGGCTGCGCTCAGACTCTTGGCTATCCTCCTTTGCCCGGTACAAGGACCCTTTGTCTTGCTTGCACTGGCCCAGGCTGTGCTCTGGGCTGGGGCCGGGGCTGGGAGAGGCCGCAAAGCACTGGTCCAGGATGGCGCTGTGGTAGACGTCATCCCCCTCCTGGAAGCTGCTGTAGAGAGGGCCCAGCTTGATCTTGGAAGGGCCCACGGTGAAGTGCTGCTCTGAGAAGCTGTAGGGCGAGATCCGGCCCGGGTTCCGGTAGGAGAAGGCGTTGATGTCCTCCACGCTCAGTTGCCTCCAACGACCGCTCAGCTCCTCCTCCGGGATGTGGACACCGCTGCGGCCGTCGTTGTACGGCTGGGTGGAGCTCACACTGCGAGAGGAGTTGAGGCGGGGTGACTGGTAGGGTTCGCTGAAGCAGGAGGACGCGGTCCGAACGTAGGCCGGCGCGCTGCCGTTCTGCGGGCCTTGGGCCACGTGCTGGAAGCTCCTTGACTTGGGGAAGCTGGGGCTGTCCTTCTCGTAGGAGGAGGTGCTCTTACGCTCGTAGTCACCATCCCGCCATTCCATGTAGAGGGCCTGCTGCGAGGAGGAGATGGTGCTGCTGAGGGCGTGGCCCTTCTCATCCGAGGCCATGCTGAAGCTGGAGTAGGTGCTGGAGGGTGGTAGGGAACCAGCGGCAAACTCTGCAAAGGACGGTTCAAGGTGGGTGAACCCGGGGTGGAAGCTGTCCTCCTCGGGGTTGCTGTCTGTAGAGTTCTGTGGCTGGAGGACGGCCGTCTCTGGCCCTTGCAAGTCTGCGCTCTGTCGCCGCTCCCTCCGCCTCTCCTCCGGGCAGTACAGGGCCGTGTCGCTGCAGTACAGGTCCGAGGACTTATAGGCCGCGCGGTGGTGCAGGTGCTCGCCGCTGCCCATGCTGTTGACCAGGAACTCGGGGTCCTGGGGCTGAGGGCTCGGCGTGCGGGACGCTGGGCAGCTGGCGCCAGGCTCTGGTTTCTCCAGCACCTTGGCGATGACGGCAGTAGGCACCGAGTCGGTATAGGGCGAGTGACAGAGAGCCATGGTGACCCCACAGCCATGCTTCTCCATGTGCATGCTGAGCCGTTCCTTAAAATCAGAAGGCAGCTGGGTGGAAAGAAAAAGAGAGAAAGGTAACTTGGTTGCTCATCTGTTTAATATAAACCTTTATTAATACGCAAATAGCACCGTAAGTAGTACTATTGTTGTTCTTGTGTTAGTGACTTACCGTTTCTGTTTGTAACCTCTTGTATTTGTTTCTTATTGTCTGTGGTCTATGCTTTGGCAATATGTTACCTGCTATATGCTGTACCAATATCACACTTTTTGAAGTGCCGTGCTGTATTGAGTGGCAGCTAGAGGGACAGGGAGAAAGAGTTGTTAATGAGGAAAAATAAATACTGAAGAAGAAAAGGACCAAGCGCAGCTGGAGAGGCAGCAATGTGACATTACAGGGATTTCTCCAATAAGATGTGCAATGTAGAACTTAGAACCCCCAGCTTCGATGTCATGTTTATATCACATCAGCTAAAGCGCAGATGGAATCAGCCTTGGCAGGTGTCAGAAACCGCATGAAAATTATGAAACGCCCATCACAATATTACTCATGTAGCCCTCTCCGTGACTGTGTGTACGAGACACACAGCATGTCATCATCAGCGCCGTTCCCCCAACTTCCCTCCCTGCGGCTTTGAATGGAGAGATATGATGTATTCCCACATCTTCAAATAGCATGGCCAGGGGATCTTTCTGGTCTGGCCTACACTAATGAACTTGTCAGGATTTTGCTGATCACAACATCAGGATTCGCTTCGCCAAGGATTTCTCTTCACCCCCCCCCCCCCAGCCCCCCCCAGTGTTCTCTTTTCCTGGTCTCTATCCGACAGTGCGGACGCCGGTGCGCCGAACCACTCGCTCAGCGCTTCCGTGTTCTTCTCTGCAGGATCCCTTTTCTTTGGCAATGTACAAACAGAAAAGTTGCTGTCGAAGTTAGAACTGTGGTTGTGACTTCCACTACTGAGGGTGGGTCACAAGACTCCCTGTCAGCAGCATTGCATCTTGGTGGGTGTCTTTCTCTGCACCATCAAACACACCCCAACTCTCTGGGCACTGGCAGGCTTCATATTAGACTATCGCTTGAGGTTTCCAGGAGGGAATAAAAAGAAAAGGGAAAACAGAGAGGAAGAAAAAAAGCATGTATTGCTTGAGATGAAAATAGATCCTGGGCATAAAGCAACAGCCATTTGATGTCTGTGCTATTTTTAGAGCCTGCTCCCTACTGGAAATTCAGTGGAGAAGTAGGTGAGGCTTTGAGGTTAGCAGATGCTTCAACAAATCTCACTACCCTCCCCCACTATGCAGTTAAATATATATTTCTTTGGATTATAATTAGTGAATATATACTGTATCTATTTAAAAATGAAAAACAAACAGGACAATGCGTGAGGGAAATGTGTTCCTTGCTGTTTAGCGCTTTTTTTTTTTTTTTTGCTCAGCAGTAGCCATGTTTCAAAGCCATCTGCCATGCTTGGAATAACATGTCTGTAATTAAGTTGTACATGCAACCATACAATATTTCTGAATTTTGCACACTGTGAGTTCAATGCGGTATTGTGGAGGTTGATAGGTGTTCATGAATACATAAAGGGCTGAGGCCACTTTACTAATTTTGCATCAAGTGGCTTCCTCTAGGATGGGCCACCGTTATGCACTGCTTTCTTAACAGCTATATGGCGGATGATGGATGCTAGGTATCAGTGCGTATGACTTGTGCTTTGTGTCATATAGCAGGTCGGGCTGCTAAAATCAAAAGCAGGATTTGTTCTCACTACAGGACATTGTGCATTCCAAATGTACACTCACAGTCCATAGATCCATAAATGAGGTTCTGCGCGAGCTGTCGCCATGAATTCTGGGAAATTATATAAGGGCTATAACTCCAGTTTGCATTGACATCTCCATCAACATTCCGCCAAGCCTGCGGCAGTGATGTATTCCGAGTGCTACATTCTCCTTCAAATATGTGCTCTCTACCGATTCTCATATGAGTCGCTCAGAGTAGCTAGGTACTGTACGCTAGGGGAGAAAAGGCTTTCCGGATGAGACTTTCTTCTTAACTCATTCATCAATAAACACTTTAACGCTCTTGCAGAATGCCGCCAAAGGAAAAAGCCATCGTCTGCCAAAGCTAATGCATTTTCATCCTAATTCCTCAATTTAGCACCGCAGGATTGGAACCTGCAATAAAATTGCACTGTATAGAGTTATTTCTTGGAATAACCTGATACGAAGAGCAGTTTGCAATTTAAAGGTACATAAAAAATGAAAATAAAAAAGATTCAAATGTAAAATGAGGATTACTAAGTGTAAAATGTAGATAAATAGCAAAGAGGGCTCCCCTGCTCCTGTCAGATTGTCTTACTCTTTCCCAAACAATGCATACAACTGCTCAGGAAAAGTACTTTTCCACAAAAAGATATGTCACAATTATTCACGCTCCTAATAATTATTAAAAATAAAATCAAACAAAAACAAATCTGCATTAACATGCTACTCCAGGAACTCTATTCATGGCTTCCTGTTTCATTGGAGTATAAAATAGTAATAATAATATGCATGTAAAATCCATGTGTCATCCATCACCATGGGAAAAGGCAAAGAACTCCCAGAAAAAAAAAAAACAGTGTTGTTGATCTTCAGGGTAATAGTTACAGAAAAATAAGGGAAAAAAATGTTCCACTCTTAGGTCAATAACTAAGAAGTTTAAAACTACAGGGACAGCTGTAAACCTGCCTGGTAGAGGATGGAATTGAATCTTTCTGTTCCCAAGCATTCACCAAAATCAACCAAGAAATGGTTAGCTTGCCACAAAATTAGTGTTTTGCAATGGCCATCTCAGTCTCAAGCCTTAAACCCAGTTTAAAACAACAGTATGAAGGACATTCAGTGAGGGTTATCCTGAAAGGAGGTGGGAAAAGGTGCTAAAAACAGGGGTGTAGATATTTGTGACTTTGTTGAGGAAATAAATGTATAATTTGGAAAGTGTTATTTCGGTTGATTCCATGCAGCCTCAGGAGCAGATCGCTACAGTATATTCCATGTTTGAGAATAAAAATATAGCTCAGTATTATTTTATACAGTCTTTTCTGTTCATCCGTATGAGTGTGCATAAATTTAGAGGGCATGGTATTCTCCCACAAGTGCTTAGTGATGCCATTGCAATCCACAGCTTGCTTGAGTGGGCTCAATTTACACAAGGAAATAATGTATTCAGTACACAACTGCAAAGTGTAGTATCATGCATTGCAGTGGGTGCAGTAGTTAAAATGATCTGATTTATCTTAAGGTAAACCTCTTGTCAAAATGAATAAAAGTCTCCGGTTGTTTGCGGCTAGAGATGAGAAAAATTAATGGTTATAGAGCTAGCAGACAAACACAGGTAAATGTCAAGTAGCCAGACTTACTAAGGGTATTAAAGAAAGGGAATGTGCTACTGCTTGTTAGTGTTCCCTCTAAAACGCTTAAAACATGTCCCAGCCTAAAAGCCCAGCTATTACACAAGCAATGCAACACAGAGCTCAAAGTGCAATGTTACTAGCAATAATTGTCTAGTGTTATTACATATTTTGCTCTATATTATCATAGTCCTGTCCTGAAATGAATGTGTTTACACTTATGAAAGTCACCTGACAAAGTGCTTGTTTTTACTCAATGCAAATTTTCACCCAACATTTGGCTCACCAAAACCACCTCCGAACACTCAGTGATTCATGAACAATATTGGCAATGGGAGTTATGAAATTCCCCCGTGCATATATGCATACTTTATCGTGTGAGTGTACATTTTATCATATTTTTGTCATTTGTCTGCCATGGTGAAAATTGAGTTTTTTTTAAAGGAGAAAAGAATGATTATCTAAAAGTTCATTATGTAAACCATCATCACATACAAAGATAAAATGGCCGATCTACTAATTCAACCCACTGCGTATAAACAGCATGATGGAATGTCAACGCACTCTGAGTGTGCTTACGTTGGTCAATAACTTTCAATCTTGGCTCATCATTACATATGGCTCTAAAATCATTCCACATCATTCCACAAGCAGTTGTGACTCTGCTGTTTTGCACCAGCAATAATGTGCTAGGACATGTAGCACGAGTCGACGGGAGCAACAGGGGGAAGGATAGCCTTTTCTCCCAATGCATCATGTGTTCCACCAGCTGACAGCTGGAGACCTCGGATGGAGACATGACAAATGGCCGAGACCACAAATAGATGACTTGAGAGATCGTAGCAACATAGCTTGTGCGAAAAAAGCAACATCAATCAAGCTTAAGGCACAGAATGCCAGTGTGACCTAAGGAATGGAAGCTTATAATGGGATTTGCCATTTTCTTGCAATCATTCAGGTAGTGTGGACTTGGGCATACAGAAAAACAAAAGCCTTGACAACCATATTAGCTTGGTAATGGAGAAGCTGATTAGGGACACCATATCAGCTGCCCTTTATTTTTTAAGTTTTGATGGTGTTATAGCAAGTGTACTGGAAAGCCACAAGCCCCCAAGTCAATTCCATTCGTTTATGGACCCAAAGGGTCTTCGGGAACCTTGAACCTACTCTATGGCATTAGTTAAAATGGTGACAGCAATTTGTAATTGACAAGCAACGACAGAGTGAAGGCTTGTGGCTAAAAGGGCAATTAACATAAAATAAAAAATAAAAAAACTGTGGATGGGGAAAAAAGTGAACTTACCTCTGACAGCTTGTGGGCTCTGTAGTGGGATTTGCTGCACTGCAGCAGCTGGGCGGCTAGGTTGCAGTCCTTCCTGTACACATCCTGGGGAAAGGAGAATTTTGGCATTAGTTGGCACAAAAGCGTCACTGAGCAGTCTAGTACCTTTACTCAGAAGGTTACGGGGGCCAGAAAGTACAGAAAGTCCTAAATAATAGCTGACATATACTGCCTTTCAAAGACAGAACAATTCTTAAAGCTTAAAAAAAGCACATGCTGTGAAAACACATTCTGGATGAACTATCAGCGTGCATGCTACACAGCCTGGCAAACAAAGAGACAATAGAGAGAAAAAAAGTATCTTTAGCCCAGGTAATGATCCATTCTATGCTACAGACCAATATCAGTATTTTGCAAGCTTCATGGAACAGATGAACTGCCTTAATATTGCTGTGAAATAGGTAAAAGGGTGTTTTATGGCGAGAGAGGTCAAATTTTTGACAGGAGCACCCCATCACGCCATCTTTAGAAAGCCTAATGTGCTGTGAATTGCATGTGACTATAGTCACTGACAGCTGGCATTGGAAATGCTGAGGGGACTGGAGGGGTGCTATTGGCTCAAAGGTTCACTAAATCTGGAGAGAAAGGGCACTGGCAAGAAAGGGGAAGGCAATGCTATAGCCTTAAGCCCTATTTTAACGAGAGTCAGGCTGTTAAAGGCAGATGATAGAAGCTGCAGAATCAGGTCTTTTGTGCCCGAGGAGCTCTGGCGCTCGAACCTTTTCTCTGCCCTCGCTCTCCGTTATCATACATAATGCTCACATTTAATCCAGGTACGGCACGGTGAAGGAAACCTGAAGCCATTTTCAGATTCTCCCAGTCTTTTCACTTGTCTGGTGATCCTTACTACGTGCTCACTACAGTAATGGCAGCGTCCTCAAATAAGCAGTTCAGAGATTATACAAATGTCTGCTGAGACATCCTGTCTAGCAGAAATGAGAGAATGACAATCAGTACCTTCACAAATGAAAGGCCCGTATTTCTTATTTGCTGTAATGAATCCCCTATCCTTTCCCGGCACATCTATAAATATAACCCCAGCAATTATTAGAGAAAATGTAGGGCCTGACTTACTAAGACACTTAGCATGTGCAAATTCTTTTAGCACACACAAAACTAATAACACAAAACTAATAACACAATTGCAATTGGTGCAAAACAAATACCATAACCAATCATCGGTCATGTTATTGGTTTTGTGCAGGCCTTGAAAACGAAAACCAGAAATGAAAGGCATTTCTGCAGGAACAGAAACAAAAGCGAATCAAAATGACTGCTCATGAGCAATAACTCTACGTAATAATTTAGGTACGCTTTAATAACGTTTGTTTTTACACGCTTACATCATGTTTCTCTGCTATAACTGCTACAACTAACCCCAACCTAAAAACGAAATAAGAAAATATATTATTGCATTTAAAAGTTGTTCAGACATCAAATCAAATGTAGGCTAATTCATTTGCAGAACAAAAAAATGAAAACGAGTTCCATACACCCCTGGGGCATTTCCAATTTACCCACCAACCACCACTGCTGCGCACACTTGCTATCGCAAACAAAGGTTGGCAAAGGTTGTTTTTTTGTTAGCCAACCTTTGGTTTATTGATAGCCGAGTCAGACCTTGTCAAGAAGCTGCCATTGGAGGATAGCCTATTGTGACCATTTTTGCTGGGTGGAAGCCGAGGAAGACGTTTGAGGCAAGACGCATATTATTTTTATTATGGCGGTGGTATTTTGCATAGCCTAATATATTATTGGAGATGCTTTGTCTCTGCTTTTGATTTTCTTACTGAATGAGTAGGTCAGTCAGTGTGTGTTATTGCAACGAGTTGAGGCCCCAGTCGATTGTGTCATGATAAAGCGAATGGTATTATTAAAATTTTAATGTTTGGCTACAGAAACGTTAAAATTTAAATTCTGCTCAGAACGAATGGATAGAAAATAATTTCAAGCCCTGGTTTTTGCGCGTAATAAAAGGTTTTGCACGTGGTAAATCAGGCCCTTAGTCTCTAAACAAGTTTATTCAAGACTAATAACAATACCTCCATTCATTAATAATGTGTATATACAGACGAGCTCAAATTTGTTGGTACCCCTGGTAAAGATGAGTAAAAAGGGTTATAAAAAATTCACCGTATCAAACAAGCCTCAAACCATCACTCTGCTGCCAGATATGCAGTAGATATGGATGGATCACTTTAAAGGTTCTTTCTCCTGACAAATTCTTCTATTGAACTCTATGGAAAAATAAGTCAGGAGAAGAAACCATTCAAGTTATCCATCCATATCTATTGTATTTCTGGCAGCAGAGTGATGGTTTAAGGCTTGTTTGATACGCCAGACCCTTGATAACTTACAGCCATTTAGCCAACCATGTGTTCCATACTGTTCCAGTGTAATTTACAGCTAAATCTCGTCCCACCCCCCAATTCGCATAGAGATTAATTCAAATGCAGAGACATTTAGTATCGCTTGTAAGAGTACCAGAAAATAAGATAGAGGGTCACAGACATCAGGAAGTCATGGCATGCAAAGGATATGCGACCAAATATAAAAAAATTATACTTTATTCTATATATGCATGCAGGGGTGCCAATAATTTTGGCCAACGTGGTTTTGTTAAAAAAAAAAAAAAAATTCTCAAAATAAATTAACGTCAATTAAAGGATGGATTTTTCTAATTTTTTCAGTGTGAGATTAAGCTAATTCACCAAACTGTGAATTTTTTATAACCCTTTTTACTCATTTTTACCAGGGGTACCAACAAATTTGAGCACGTTTGTATGTCTTAGCCACATAATATAATGATAGGGGATATTAAGACATGCAGTAGATATGTGCATATGGACATATAGAGCATATATGCATATACCTTAAATAAGTATAAACCTCATACACATTATAGCTATAGAACTTTTTTCATGTTAATGGGTGTTTTCACATCACAGTCAAATCCGATTATAATATTAGCCTGAGACATGTATGGTTTCTTAAATTCTCTATACAATCAGAAAAATATATTTATTCAAGGAAAGTGTACATTCTGCACTCCTTATGTATTTTTTCACTTCCGTCAGACAGTTGGAAAGCAAAGAGAATCACAGATAGAGATAGGGTCACAATACAGAAGGTGACATGATATTGGAATCAAATCCCTCGCCGCATTGGGGGATCATATATGAGTCAGCCGCCCTACACACTGAGCTACACAGTCTATGATTATGATATTAATCCAATTTTTTTTACTTAAGATTGCAGTCAGATTTACTAACCATAGTAGCGCAGGTCACTACCTAGACCACCCCTTACTAGATACAAAGCCAAATGCAAACACATTAATGAAAATTATTGACTGTTAAAGTCCCTGTGCAATCAAAATGATAATTTTGTTATATGCAAATCTCTGGCTCTTTATATGTAAATAACCCAAAACAATAAATTATATTATATTAAGTCTATTTTGCTGATTTGGAATTTGTTTTCATACTGAAAGAAACAAAGTTCTTATATTGTCCTCTCCACTAATTTTGAGACCATACTTCTCACAAAAGTAACATGCCGTTTACATTTCAACCAATCAGTGGTGTGACCATTTAGTACTCCACCAATTAGAAATTAACCTGAAGTGATTATAAATACAGAATCGACATTCTGTGTTCGTTCTTGTATTTGTAAATGACATTATTGACATCAAAAGTAAATTTTATTATTTTCCTATAAAGAAAAAACTATGAATCAAATCATGCTGCTTGATGAAGACTTTAAATGCAAGAAAAAAAAAGTGATTCCACAGGGTCATTAAGTTATCCACTTATTCTGTTTTCCTTTCTGCGAACCATTCTAACTATGCTACAGCAGTAGAGCCCTGTCATCCAAACCCTTTCATTGTCTTTCAAGGGAAAGAAATGTATGACATTTTGGTGTCTGGATGCTGCGGGTTTTCTCCTATTAGTCTATGATCTCTCTTTTCAGACTCTTTCATGATGAAACCATTGAGACTTTTATACTTTCAACACCGAGCATATAATGCAAAGTTCAAGGCACATTTTTAATAACATAACTTTTCTCTCTTTTATATTATGGGCTGTGCACTTTGAATGCTCTTCAACTGGCCAAGTCAGAAGAAAGGATCTCTTTGTAGCCTGCTGAGCAACAAGTGCTTTGAGTATTCAGCTCAGGGGAGGGCTCACCGTGGAAAGAAAGACACATCCAGTGCAACATTCACTTTGTTTTCCAGAGGCCAGATAACAAACCCCCTCTCGATAATCCAGAATTGTGAAAATGTCTGTGACTCTCAGAAAGAGAAGCGTTTCAGTCCCTCTACTCTAATGAAGGCTATTAGACTGTGCGGTGATTTGACATGCAGAACCTCCTCGTAACGCAGAAGAACTGTTCGTCACAACTGGATTCTGACACCAGTTCAAGTGGGTTGGAAAAGGAGTGATTGGGTGTATTATGGTGATCCGGCTCATCCAAGCCTCCTAGGGGGTACAGATGCCTGGTTTGCTCTCTTCAAAGTCAGTCTGCAACCAAAGATGAAAACGTGCCACCAGGATTTCCCTACTTATTCTTCAACCTGAATTGACTGAACAGCAGAGACCAGGCCATCCACAGGTTTAAGGTAGACAATTACTTCTGACCAGCAGATAAGCTAAGGTCAAAGTCTAGTTGAACTACTCTGGCATGGCGGAGTGTTCTGTTCTGCCATGGTGGGGTTTTCTTGGACGATTTATCCAATCAAAAGCAGTGAAGGGATGAATACATCACAATATAGTACATTTCTGTGGAAAAAATACAGGAATTAGCTACTCTAACGGAAGATATGAGCAACCTCAGTGGAAAGCCAATGACAGCGCAGTGAAATAAACGGAGTGCTCTTGATGAAAGTAATTACTGTGCATGAGAGGCCTGGAACATACTCACATTGTCCTCTCGCAGTTTCTCCATGGTAACCTTGGCCTCCATGAGGTGGTTGTTGAGCACAATAATCTCACGGCTCAGGCTCCTCTTCTCTTCATCATGGTGCTGAGACTGAAAACCACAAAATGCTTTGTAGGCAAATATAATAATACAACATTTCGGCATTTTTTTTTCTTGTCAGAATTTATAATTTGGTACAATCAAAATCTATGTGTGTTTGGAAACAATCGTAAAGGCATATATGCAGAAGAGATTTCTATTTAGAATTATCTATTATTTATGCAGTCAACTTAAGTAATTACAGACCTCACATTATTAGCTATTGCTTTTAACTAACCTATCTGAATAACCTTGAATTTTTCACTAGTTTTTATTTTTATTTCAGTTTACGGTAACAACCTTGGTAGTATGTAATTAATTCATTTTATTGATAAAAGTGACTGATGATTACGATTGATGATAATAATATTAATAATAATAATAATCCCATAAAAGGCATGCCGACTTCATGGTCCTGTGCAAACATCAGCAATTCATCGCTCTCGGTAAACATTTTGCGTATTCTGCGCAGTTCCTAGAGACGCGCTCTCTCCTCAAGGCTCGATTAAACAAGCAATACAAAAGCAGAAGATATGTGTTGAGTTTGACCGTGTGCTTGTGGGTCTTTATATATCATCATCGATCGTAATCATCAGTCACTTTTATCAATAAAATTAATTCATTACATGCTACCAAGGTTGTTACTGTAAACTGAAATAAAAATTAAAATGAGAAAGTAAAACGAAACTGAAACTGAAACTGAAATCACAATTGAAAACTAAATAAAAATAAAAACTAGTGAAAAATTCAAGGTTATTCAGATAGGTTAGTTAAAAGCGATAGGTCTGTAATTACTTAAATTGACTGCATAAATAATAGATCATTCTAAATAGAAATCTCTTCTGCATATATGCCTTTACGATTGTTTCCAAACACACATAGATTTTGATTGTACCAAATTATAAATTCTGACAAGAAAAAACAAAACCGAAAAGTTTTTAAACACCGTTTATGATCAAATCTGATCGTACGCATGTTTTGTGAATGAGGCCCTTTTGAATCAAAAAAATATGTAGCCTATTGCAAACAAGCAAGTACAACATCAGTGTTAAACATTCAATCTCTTATGTATCCAAATAAATCAGTGGACATCTCTTCTCTGCGTGAAGCCCTTTACAGACTGGGTGTTCAAGAAATATTAGTTTTTCTATTTTTAGATCCATTGAAACTGTCAAGCTAATCTATTAATAAAGTGATATGTTAGGCACAAAATTCTCTTCTGCTGATCAATTAATTAGGCCCTTGTGTTATAAAGCCGTATCTGACAAATGATTTATGTTCGGGAAGGCCTTTTCACAACATATCCCCTATTATTCTGTCATACAGAGGTGGGGGACATTGTTACAGACACTAATTAACATTGGCATAACCAATAACTGGTCATTGATATTCAAAGCTAGTCTCAAGGCTTTCCATTAATCAGTCACTGTGCTGTTCAGCAGACTCCCTCAAGCCTCTGACCTTATAATCATATTCCACACTCGCCATTGCAACCAGTCGTCCTACGCATTGGGGAACGATGGCAAATTGGGAGATAACTTTACTCATTTTAACATTTTGATTGAAGGGGATTTATACATTGGACATACCTACAATATTGTCATGGCCGTCGGTCTCTTGTATTTATAATTGACTCCTCTATTAGTGCCGGTAAAAAATACGATCGTTCTAGGAAGCACTGCCACAGACATCAGGTCTGGCACAGCAACAACCCCTCTGTGCTAAAATGACGGTGAGTGACTTGCCCCTCAGAAACAAAAAATGTGGTCAAGGACTTCCTCTGATGTCCATGCTTGTTTATGCAGCTAATGTCCTGGCTCTAACTAATTGAGAGGCTTGGTAAAAGGGTTGGCCTGAGGTTTTGCCCTGCACTTTGGCCCCACCCTGTCCTGACTGGGCTTGGCGGTTCATAGCTGAGGACTGCAGGGGCCATGTAGTTGGTGGGGGGTGTGGTCTCACCTTGAGAGGAAGGCAGACTTCTTATCGTCGCACCGCTGTTGCACAAAGGTCAGCACTGGCCAAATAGAGCCTAGCCTGGCTTGACGTGATGTGCCTTTTCTCACTGTCGGGCAGACCGGAGAGATTAAGCCAGAGGGCCTGCTCAGCAGCTTCAGACAGAGCCATAGAGCGGCCGTAGGTCTGTACAGTGGTGTTTCATATGCTTTGCACAAGTGTGGAGAACTGTGAAGAGCTGCTTTCTGGGGTCTGGGGGGATGACATGAGTTTCCCATCTTAAACATCCCTCTCTCCGTCGGCGAGGCTCTGGAGGGCTTTTTACCCAGAATCACTTGACGCAATGGCCATGTCAGGTGCCTCTTACTCCAGAATAGGGGTACAGGAGAGGGACAGAGAAAAATCTGATGAGTCTCGGTCAGACTGGTAAGCCCAGAGGGTAAGCAACTGAGGGTAGAAGGGCCTTGTGGGCCGCAGTGCTGTCTGCTGTCGTACACTTTACGCCAGTCCCCGGGACAGAGGTCATTGCCATGAGAAGCAGCAGCTCTCAGCCTCTGCTGCCTGCGCTCCCTGGGCAATGCGAGGCAGTGGCTGCAGTTCTCGGAAGCCTCAGTGGCGTCATGGGCATGTTTCAAAACCAAGCGCGCGACACACAGAGGGTGGGCGTCCCTGGCAGCGCGCGAGGTCACCGCACACTAGCATAGCTCCTCGGATATGTCAAGGGGAACGGGCTTCGAAACACCCTGTTCCGCGTTAGGAGGTGCAGGGAGGAGACTAAGGTGGGAAGCCTGATACGGGAGAGGAGCTAATGAGTGAGGTCAGCAAGCTAGCAACGAATGGAGCTTATCAGCTCTGACCCGGGTTGGCGAACCTTTCACGCCCTGCGGAGGCAGATCCGAGAATATATTTTTCTGTGGACAGTTAAGGATACAAGGTCGAAGCCGGAAGCGGAGTACTACAAAAGTTTGCGAGAAGTGAATGTCAACTGAGGAGTAGCGCTGCAGTGTCCTATATGCTGAAGCCTCCTTTTGCATTGGACGTGCTATTGTCTGTCAGAGCCAGACCTGGTGCAACCGGATGCTTCTCTGGAGGTCATGACTGGACGTCATTCCCCATAGGTGGATCTCGAACATGAGATGATGAAAGAGAACTGTAGCTTGGTTTCATTGAATGATAACCATTGCCAAGGAATACATACGGTAAAGCATCTTATTTAGGTAGATTATTTTGTTTCTTAATATCAGTGATGGTAATTCTGTCATTTTTTAATCTTTAGACCATTGATGGCATCTATTTCTCCTCCAATCTAAACGGATGATTAAATAAAAAAGCTCCCAAAAGCCAGGGATAGATGACAAAAGAGGGACCCATTAAAGAAGAGATCTGCACAAGACAAATGGAGGAAGTTACATATGATTGAACAAAGATGATTTCAAACATTAATTTCTGCATGAAACTAGCAATGCATCATACTCCCTTGAAGCTAGCACACTTTTATCCAACCCCCCTGTGGTGTTATGATGACAAAACCCACTATTGGTTACAAAATAATATCTTTCTGTGGTCATTACGATGGGTACTTTTGTAAGTGTACACATTAATTGTATGCATTGGATTCTTCAGCTGTGAAATACATCTCTATGGACAAACAGTGAGCACCATAATTCATTGGACAGTGACACATTTTTTGTTATTTTGGTTCTGTATTCTAGCACTTTGAGTTGAAAGAATACAATCACAATGAAGTTGAAATGCAGACTGTCAGTTTTAATCTGAGGGTATTTTCATCCATATTGGATGAAACGTTTAGCAATTATAGAACCTTTTGAAGGGTTTCTTCTCCTGACTTATTTTTACATAGAGTTCAATAGGAAATTTTCCAGATCCATCCATATCTACTGCATATTTGGCAGCAGAGTGATGGTTTGAGGCTCGTTTGATACCTCAGACCCTTGATGACTTAGAGCCATTTCACCAACCATGTATTCCATACTGTTCCAGCATAATTTACAGCTAAATATAGTCCCACCCCCCAATTCCCATAGAGATCCATTCAAATGCAGAGAAGTTATAGTATCGCTTGTAAGAGTACCAGAAAATAAGATATCAAAAGTATTTTGATGTTGTTGGGTCACAGACATCAGGAAGTCATGGCATGCAAAGGATATGCGACCAGATTGCTTTATTCTACATTTTGTTAAACTGTCCAATATTTTTTAATGCCCGAAAATGTGTGTGTGTGTGTGTGTGTGTGTGTGGGGGGGGGGGGGGGGGCGGTTATGTACAAAAGGTTCTATAATTTCTAAAAGGTTCATCCGATATAAATGAAAATACCGTCAAATTAAAGCTGACAGTATGCACTTCAACCTCATTGTCACTGTATCCTTTCAAACTCAAAGTGCTAGAGTACAGAACCAGTACAGAACCAAAATAACAAAAAATGTGTCACTGTCCACTGAATTATGGTGCTCACTGTATTACAGTTAAACATCACCAGTGAAATGCACATCTATTATCTAGAGGATAGTAAGCATGGAAGTATTTATTTATTTTTGCAAAGGAATGGTCTTTCACTTTCAACC
Source organism: Ilyophis sp. 1 JC-2022 (assembly GCA_022702515.1). Taxonomy (NCBI): domain Eukaryota; kingdom Metazoa; phylum Chordata; class Actinopteri; order Anguilliformes; family Synaphobranchidae; genus Ilyophis; species Ilyophis sp. 1 JC-2022. The sequence continues at coordinate 31,453,863 of CM040406.1, read as the reverse complement.
CCCTTTGGCATGGTGCTTTTTAGTACCTTGAAGTACAGTATGGGTGGCAGTGTAGCATAATGGTTAAGGAGCTGGACTTGTAACCGAAAGGTTGCAGGTTCGAGTCCCAGGTAGGACACTGCCGTTGTACCCTTGAGCAAGGTACTTAACCTGACTTGCTTCAGCATATATCCAGCTGTATGAATGGATAAATGTAATAAGAAGTTGTGTAAGTCGCTCTGGATAAGAGCGTCTGCTAAATGCCTATAATGTAATGTAATGTACATGTGAACCCTCATTTCTGGGATAGATATAATCAGGGACTGTTTACATTTCAAAAATAGTGTTCATAAAGTTAATGGGTCCAATTTCAAGAAAGTCTGGCTGCAGACCCTATTGAGCCTATTTCTATAAAAAAACAGTCACAAATCTACGCAGATATTGTTAAGATGCAATTAAGCAAAGACGTAGGCCTAGAACATGTGTCTATCACTCAAAGTGATAAAAATCTGCAAAATAACGGTCAAATATTAAGGACATAATTTCAACATATTAAATACATTTTTAATTTAAACATGCCTGCCACAGAGTCTACAATTACATAGAAAACTTGCACAAACAAATCAAATCTTCATTGACTATATCATTGATGCACAGAATTAAATTAATCCACCCAGCCAGTCCATTGACTTTAAACAGTGTGCTTGAGTCTCATTGAAATGTTATTCGGTCGAAGAAATGAAAACTTAAATCTTTCAGTGTCCCTTAAAATTAGGTTATTGCCAAAACTACTCATTTGAAACACATAAAAATGTCAAATAAAGAATGGTAGCATGAAAAAAATCCAATCTACTTGTAACTTTCTGTCCGAACGTTCTGACCCTGAGTTTCTCACTTGTAAAGCTCTGCCTTTGAATGGATGGAATTTGTGTATAGAAATAGATTGTCAGTTCCAATTCAGCTCTGTGATTGTCTAGAGGGAACCAGAGCACATAGAGAGAGGGCACAAATACAATTTTCTATTTTCATCCCCCACTAGCTCTCCACTGAGCTGTTCAATCTCGTCTTGCCTGTTCATAGAGGGTTAGAGTACTTTCCAGACTTCAGCCCTCCTATATTGTTTGGGGTCAATTTGACCCCATTCAGTGTTTGACGTCGCTTCAAATCCAGTTAACTTTATTTTCCATCCGGTATGACTGTTCCTCGTTTGGTGGGATTAAATATCAAACATGCAATAAACTTAATGATGTTTTCAAAATTCCTGTACCGACCTTTGTTTACCTCTGTAAACAAATGTGTTGTGTTGGGTCACTTTGACCCCAGGCCCGTAGCTATATAAAATATGCAACCTTTTTATTTTTTATCTCAGATTTTTTTGTGTGGGTGATTCTGGGTAATTTCACATACAGGTTTTAAACTTCACAAACTTTCGCTTACCTCTAAAATGAGAAGTTTATCACTGATTTTTTAATATTTATATTTGGGAGACATTAAGAAGGTGAAACACAAAATGCAAAATTTTTGTATTGCAATAATTGTGTCGATTTAAACTGTTGGGGTCAAAACAAAATGTCTATGTAATATGGGGGTTAGACTTAAATGTCATAAATGTTCTGGCACAATCTTGGCATTTGTTTTTTTTATGAGAAGTCTTCTGATTACACTAATTTGATGACAGCCCTGTGGCTGCAGCGTCATTAGTCCAGTGCTAAAAAAATGATGTGCAATCAGTCATTTATAATCAAATTACTTTTGAGTTTGTTTGTGTGTTTGTGTGCGTGGGCATGTGTGCGTGTGGGGTGTGCATAGTTTTTCAAAGCAGACATATTTTTCATATTTCCCCGCAGAGTCCCAATATTGTATTTACATTATATAATTTCAGTTAATTGATATCTAATTTATTGAATGCACATACAATTATGATAAATTGCTCAGTTTTGGAAGTGTGGATGGGCATTAATACATGGATTATACACATTTGCTTGCCATTCCATTGAGGATTCAAGGGCTGTCTCTGTTATCAACAACCACAGCACAAACCCTCAGAGACACAATTAGTCAAAGCAGAGGAGCAGAGAGGGAAGGCAGAATACATACTTCTGAAGTAAAACACACATATTTCAAACATTTCACTAATTTCATAAATTCCATAACTTTTAATTGGTCAATAGATTTTTTTTTATTCTCAGAAAACCTTCCACTTTAATTAAGGTTTTTTTCATTTTATTTATTTTATTTAGTTTTGTTTGTCATAACCAAATTGTTTCCTCTCACCTATTTGGTATTTCTCTGGCTCAGACCTCATTAGGGTGTGAAAACAATTTGCGGAGGAATACTAATATGGATTTGATTTTAACATTTTAACATTTGATCTTAACTGCAACATCATGTACATATTACACAAAAAGTTGGCAGCTGGTTTTTACAGTCAACAGAGACCATTACAGTAGAGTACTGGCATTTGGCAACATTTTTATAAATGAGGCCCAAAATTCTTATAGCTAACATCCATACAAAAGCATGAAACCATGCTATTACAATCCAAAAACATATAGATTAAAAAAAACTTGATTTGTGGGAGGTTCATGAAATTTGACATCAGTTGTAAAAGCTGCACCCAGGGCCAATACAATGAAACCCTCCATGTTGTTTTTGTTTATTTGCAGGCTCTTATCATGCCATAGTCCAGGGGTAGGCAACCCTGGTCCTGGAGAGCCGCAGGGTCTGCTGGTTTTTGTTGTTACTCGCCACTTAATTGATCAATTAAAGCAGTTGATTACACAGTTAACTCACCTCACCTGGTTTCTTTGGTCTCAGTAGTTGCTGTATTTAAGGTGAATACAAAAACCAGCAGACCCTGCAGCTCTCCAGAACCAGGGTTGGCTACCCCTGCCATAGTCCATCTGACTCCATGTGCACAAAAAATGACCAGTCTTCTGACATCATTGGAACACCAAATATGGTTTGTGCAATTTGAAAATATTTTTACTTTGAACTCATTTTCTTGCATTTTCATTGGCTATAAAGTGTTTAGTTGCCTTTTATCTTTAAAAAAAAATCACCAAAACGTCCTACAACTAGGATGTTTTGCTATAAACCAACAAACTTATCTTTATATGAGAGAACACTGTAAACATCAGTTAAAACGGTGCATCTCTCAAACTACAGTGGAATTTGGGCCTGTAGTTTGGGTTGGAAAAGGCATGGTTATTAAAACAACAGACACACAATGAGAATTGTTAATGAGATGGATTTCCGTTGGGTGTAATTTGCACTTTTCATTGAAAACGTTTTCACGAATGAGAACATGGAGAGCAATATCTTAGCAAACTTGTGCATAAGAGAGCCCATCCTGATGAGACCCATAATTAGCAAAGCATTTTCAAACCCTAAATGCAACATAATGACTTGTCTTCACTATATAATTAGACCTTGAGTCTCACCACCACAGGGTAAACAGTGCTGTATAGTTCACTCCATCACTCCTGCACAAGCCAGATGCAAATCTGACCGAAAATTGTCTCAATTATTTGATCTGCATTGCTGAAAATAAGTAAAGTGGATTCACAGAGAACTTGTTTATGCTTGTGAGCATCAACATTTCTAAGTGTTATTTCCTGTCAGAATCAGAATCAGAATCAGAATCCCTTTATTCGCCAAGTATATATATACATACAAGGAATTTACTGTGGTTTATTGGTGCGTACATAAACCAACATAAAACATAAAATAAAATAATATAATATAAAACATAAAACATAAAACAAAACAAAACAAAACACAAAAACAAGTAGTGCAAGTAGTAGTGCAAGTTTCAACCAATATAATATAATATTATATGTGCAAGATAAAAATAAAAATAAAAAATATAAGTAAAAATAAAAATATAAATAAACAAAAAGTACAGTGGGAAGTAGGTAAGTGTAAAGTGTCTATGAGGCGGGATAGAGTCTGTGTCTGTGTCGGAGGGGGTCCCGGGCCTTGTTGATAAGGCTAACTGCAGAAGGAAAGAAACTGTTTTTATGGCGAGAGGTTTCGGTCCTGATGGACCGCAGCCTCCTGCCAGAGGGAAGTGTTACAAACAGACTGTGACCGGGGTGAGAGGGGTCGGCCACAATCTTGCCTTGTCGAAGGCAGAAGAAAGACTGCGGAGGTGATTCCGAATGCCAGGATTTAAGCAGCCATCGTAACTTCAGGTGGGTGAGGGCAAGTTTGAGGGGTATTGACAGTTCTTTGTATCGAGGACTGTCGTGACCCTGTCCAATCACTATTGTACATTATTGTACGCTATTGTCATTAAGCCACAAGATTTGTTTTTCAAAATTTATAAACAGAAAAATGAAATATGAAAATGGACATAAAGTATCTAATTTCCAAACCCTGCTGTGTTGAGTAAATCTCAAGCGCTAAGTTTTACGATCCAGTTTTGTTTTATGTCTTTAAAAGACAGAAGAAGGTATGCGACAGACACTTTTATTGCTGATTAACTTTCTTTCTTTCCAAGCCATTCACACCAGAGCTATGGACAAATCAACTCTAAAATATGTTGTTTATTTTGCTTTGTCAGTCTTTTAAGGACACAGTTACAGGAACAAAAAGTACTTAAATTGACAAACAGAATATTTGATTCGAAATTTCAAGAGCTATTCACTTCCAGAGCCTCTTTTCAGATTTACTTAGTGTGGAAACGTCTCTTGGTTGAAACGACAGCAGATGATGGCGCATGAATGAAAATCAACTACCATTAAAAATAAGCCAAAGCACAGTCAGTGCCCCTCCAAAAAGAGAGCAGCAATCCCATGTGTTGAACCGACATACGATAGATGAATCACACACACACACACACACACACACACACACACACACACACACACACACACACACACACACACACACACACACACACACACACACACACACAATATTATATTTAATGACTTCCCAGGCATTTCCAATTTTTTAAATCTGAGTAGCCTACAAAAAGGATAATTGTGTGAAACGTCTTGTAGCCATTCAGTCTATCTAAACCTGTTTCCCAATGAAGGGTGCATTTTCTCATTAAAATACCATTGCACAACATCAGAAAGAGCCTTAATCACAAAGCGAGACATTTCCAATGCAATACAATAATGGTGTCTGACAAGAATTGTGATTGGTCACACATAGTCCTCTTAATAGCAAGACAGTTTTTCAGATTTCATTTGACCCATCTCATAAGGCTGCATCACATTTGAAATGAAGGCTGTATTTAGATATGTGAATAATAAAGACAAACAGCAAACACTAAGAACTTTTTAAAATATAAAATAAAATATTGTGATTTGAGAATAAGAAGGATTTATTTAATGCAAGTGAAAGCATTTAAGTTAAGAAAAAAAACTTTATTGCAATACATTGCATATGTAGTCTCTCGCGGTATGGAAACATATTATTTAGTTGGTGGTGGTTCATGTCAAACAATTTGTATTTGTAGTGTGGGGCTATTAGTATATACGGATGGAATCAGTTTTGCAAACATAAAGTAAATTGGTATGAAGTAAATTGTACAATAATTCATGTGACTATCACTGATGTAGAGAAGCAATACAGTTACTTACAAAAAGATGAATTATTATAGAATAATCATTGCACATAATTGATTTAAATGAATTTGGAATGGTCCATTGTACTTCAATTGCTTTTACAGTGTAACTAAAAGGACACCAGACATTATTTGTATGTACCATTTACCGCGGGCCTTTGTGAAAGAGACCTTTCATGCGTTACTTTCTTTCATCGCAATATTGGAGCAATCAATTTCCCCGATCACCTGTGGAGACACAGCATAGATAAATTAATTTCCCTTCCAGGAGGCTTATGAATCGTCTAAAAATGACTGACTGTCCTTTGCTTCAGCTGAGATTAATCAGTTTTAATTACCAGAGAGACAAGCCTGCGTCTGGACTTGTGGCTCAGCCTCGTCTTATGGCAAGACTACAACTTTGAAGTTTGAGCAAAATAACGTACACTGCTGTTCAGGGTTTTTTAATTAAGATTTCAAATAAAATAATTACTCAGCCTTTCCTGTGTGCGTAGCTGCCAGCAGGCCCTTCACTTTAATTCATCAAGAATAATTTTCTTTCTGAATAATCATAGTCAGTGGTAAAGCATAGCAGGCAGGTTTAATATATATATTTTTTTTTTTTACACAACCGGTCTTTATTACACGGTTCTAACTCAGTTTATGTACTATTGGTACCAATATGTACCATAAATATGGAATAGGCTGCTCAGTAATGTATATGTGTATGCATAATGACATATTTTTCTTTGGGGGAGGGGCTTTCACCCCAGGGCCGACTGACCTAGAGGTCTCACTAGAAGGCCGGAGTTGCACTGTATGTGTGTGTGTATATATATATATATATATATACACACACACACACACACAGAGAGACTATAAGTTAGATGTTTTGGCTTTGTCTTGATTTATCTTATCTTATTCTTCAGCCTCATGATGGCCTGCTTTACTGGCATTGACACTTATTTAGTCCTCATGTTGAGAGACAACAGCAATAGACTCCAAATGCAAATTCCACACCTAGAATCAACTCTAGACCTTTTGTTAGCTTTCTTGTTCATGAACTAATGATGGGGATACACAGCTGGACCAGAAACAGCTGCGCAGCCAATTGTCCCATTACTTTTGCGCCTCTAAAACATATAGCGCTTTTTACAGAGAACTGTCGCAAAAATGCTGTACAGAGAAACATAAAGAGAATTGGGCAAAAACCAGGCCTGAACCATCAAACCGCAAATGAGGTAAAAACTCCCCAGTGGGAAGAAAAAAAACTCCCTGATGGGAAGAAATCTTGGAACAAACCTGACTAGAGAGGGGGAGCCCATCCTTCGCTGTCTGTTATCTGTATATTATGCTTTGTTTCTGTTTGTGCTTTCTGTTTTATAGTCATATTTCCTAATCAATAGCCCAGTCAATCTAAGTTTCTTATTAAAGTTCAAGGTCTATTTGGCTACATCATTAGCTGAAATAATTAGGGGAAACGGGACAATGGTTTTCTTTGCAATGAGGAGTTGTTACTCCTATAGTACATACATGTACATATCTCAGTTAAGCACATAGGGCTTGATTTTCTAAGACCGTTAGCGTGTGTAAAACATTTTAGAGCACGCAAAATTAATAACACAACCAATTATTGGTGGAAAACAAATAACATAACCAATCATTGTTTATGTTATTGGTTTTGCGTGTGCTAAAAGGTCTTCGTAAATCAAGCCCGTAGTGTTTTACCAGGTCTCTATAAGGCCAGCTGAAGGCGTGTAGGCTAACAAGTGAAGAACCAACGAAGTGATGGATAATGGCATTACAACTACAGACAGTGATCTTCTGTTCCGCTGAAAGCTTGTGAACAAATTATGCCTCCTTACATATTTTTTGGTGGCGGTTTATTCAGTTCTCTTCTATACACTGGAGGAAAATACTTTTCAATGTCCCGTTTTCTCCCAAATCCAATACTGGGAACATGATGGGAGAGTGTCCCAATTTGTACAGACATTTATTTCCCTCTTTGCTGAAGATGGGGTTTGTTTTCAACCATTATCTTCTCTGCCATTGCAGCACGTGCTAGATAATCTTTCCCATGAATGTCATTTATGCAGAGTAGGCAATAAAGTTTAAGTCAGAGGTGTCCTGAAACAAACCTGGTTGACTATTTCCCTCTTATGCAGCCCCCTAGTGAAAAATTGTTTATATGTTGTGTTCCCCCACTTTACTGGGAGCCTTTGCCAAATGACAGGTCTTTACACTGTGTGATTGGTGAGATATTCTCATCCAGCTGGGAATAATAGTTCTTTAACAAGGTTTCATAGCCAGGCAAATTGCTTGTGGCATCGATCGTGTCCCATCTTTGATCGTGTAATTGCTTTGAGGGTGGGGGGTAGGGGGAGGGGGTGAAACAGCCATGGCCATGATAAGCATTTTAGCTCATCTGGTCTCTTCAGAAATAAGGGGCACGATCAATATATTTCAGTCCAACCCCATTCCTTCCTTTGCCGTTTAGTTTGGTGGCACACAAATAAAACAGGAAGCAAGACGACAAGGTTTTTTAAACAACAGCAATTCACAAGGCTTTCACAAGAGTCCATTATTCTCCTAGATCTTAAAAAGACAAAACCAACTTCATTACGAGGGGGTGAAAGGATGTTGCAGTGATCACAATCCATTAATGAGTGTTATTATTGGTAATTTTGACTAAAATGGCACAAATTACAGAAACATTGTAGTACTAGAACACCAACATTATAATTTTACTCATTGCTTTCCCCAGTTTTTGTGGATTAGACAAGTTTTAGATTTATTTAAGAGTGTGGACTGGCTAGCATAGCTCACAAGTCTATTGGTCATTGACATCCATGTAAAAATAAGTGTCTTTTTAGATGCAGAATAATTATAGGGTTAATGAAGATTTACTTTATTGATTTATTATTTTAAATGTATTATTTTTGAACTAGGTTAGTCTAATTGAGATTTGAAATAAATTTTGTCAGGCTAACAAAGCAGCTGAAATTCTTGTTGCAGAAAAAAAGACTTAAAAAAATATATAAATAAAAATATTAATTGAAATGTCCATTTATACAATGAAAATCGAAATTCTGAAACTTACGTACAAGAATCAAAAAAGCACAGTGGCAGTCCGCAATTATGCTCGACTCCAGGTCTTTGAAAATAATTAAAGAGATCATTTCAAGCAGAATGAGAAATCCTTTTCATCCAGCTGTCTGCAAACCTTTAGCACAATTATCATCCAGTGAGTGAGTGCAGACACTGTTTTTTGTTACTTTGAGAAAATGTGTGCGTACACGGGTAGGAAGGGCATTTCCCCACCCTGGTTTTATAAACAAAATTGTATCAATGGGTTCATCTTTGTTTTGCTAGGCCAGGCCAACCAACTTTCATATACATACTGAATGCAGTGATAAGTGAGAGATCAACGCGGTGTCACAATGTCAGGATCGTCCACCGCGCAGATATCAATCTCAGTGTAAGTGAACCTGCAATACCACAGAGGACGATCCGAAACACACTAGTTATGTCCCTCTTTGTAATCTGTTTCTGTAAGGGTGACAGCCCTCCTTTTGTTCTTCACCAGACTCATTCCAGAAGACCTTGAAGTCACTAATAGGTTTGTCTCTCGTGGCTGTCAGTTCCGCCAGATGTCATTTCACACTGTGTTTGGTCATACAGAAAGCTTGGGCCTACATTAAGGGAGTGATTCGGGAGGTGTTTGGTCATACAGAAAGCTTGGGCTTACATTAAGGGAGTGATTCGGGAGGTGTTTGGTCAAACAGAAAGCTTGGGCTTACATTAAGGGAGTGATTCGGGAGGTGTTTGGTCACACAGAAAGCTTGGGCCTACATTAAGGGGGTGATTCGGAAGGTGTTTGGTCATACAGAAAGCTTGGGCCTACATTAAGGGGGTGATTCGGGAGGTGTTTGGTCATACAGAAAGCTTGGGCCTACATTAAGGGAGTGATTCGGGAGGTGTTTGGTCATACAGAAAGCTTGGGCCTACATTAAGGGAGTGATTCGGGAGGTGTTTGGTCAAACAGAAAGCTTGGGCTTACATTAAGGGAGTGATTCGGGAGGTGTTTGGTCACACAGAAAGCTTGGGCCTACATTAAGGGGGTGATTCGGAAGGTGTTTGGTCATACAGAAAGCTTGGGCCTACATTAAGGGGGTGATTCGGGAGGTGTTTGGTCATACAGAAAGCTTGGGCCTACATTAAGGGGGTGATTCGGAAGGTGTTTGGTCATACAGAAAGCTTGGGCCTACATTAAGGGGGTGATTCGGGAGGTGTTTGGTCACACAGAAAGCTTGGGCTTACATTAAGGGGGTGATTCGGAAGGTGTTTGGTCATACAGAAAGCTTGGGCTTACATTAAAAGGGTGATTCAGGAAGTGTTTGGTCATAGGCAAGAAAATTGGGTTTGTAGTTAGAAGGTTGTGGGTTCAATTCAATCATGGCCCTCGACAGCCTCAATATCCAGCAGGAGATAGCTTGCTAAGCTAAAAACAAAAAGTCTCCAAACAGGGGAAGTATTCGTATTTATTGATTCTCCAGAGGTGCCGTTACATTATGCAGTGTTCACATGCTCACTTGTGTCTCCGAACCTCACTATATATGGCAGATCTGACTTATCCAAGGAAACTGCTATAGTGCTTGGAATCTGATACAGCTTTGGAATATGAATCGCTTACAGTGGGACAAACAAGCTTTCTGAGCCAAACAAGAGATGTTTATCACAGACCATATGCAAGGCAATTAGAGGGACGATTTCATTTAGATGAGCCACACCAGGTGGCGGTGCTGCAGGCATATATCTGAACACCATATTTCAACAGCCAACTTCGTTCTGTGCCTAACCTTTAAAGATAAGGGTTGGCTGACTTGAGTTAAACCCAGGCAGAAATCTGGACCAATAAGATACAGGCTGTATAAAAGCTAAATCTGAAATTTGGGTAAATTATGTGTGCAAGTAAACACGTGTTGTGGCCGACAGCTGCATGCATGCTTTTTAGGGGATAAGCTCGGTTGTTGCAACATACAGACAAAATATTGTATAAACACAGTCCCGCTCTCAGCAGTTAATTCTGTATTTCATTGGTCTGTCAAGGCGTGACAATGAAAGTATCGGACCGTCTCAAAATTACACAAAGGGACAAACCTCTCTCATGATTGACTCGTAACAAAGAAACAGCCGATTGAATCTCACAGTGTGGCTTTGTCACCAACATGTACAATGTTTGTATGCACTTTTTCAGACTCCACCTTGACGAACTACCTATACAGGGCCAATTATACGTATAGTATGTACTTCCTGTTTATTTTTTATTTTCCATTTGGTTTTTTGCTCTTTTATAGCTTAGAAGGTATAGCTGACTGTATTCTATGTTCATTACTAGGGATAGCTCCTATGTTGTGAGAAAGTTGTGCTTCATCGGATTTGCTTTGTAGTTGTGTCAATGACCTTCAATTTGCATTTATTGAACATCGCTTTGGATAAAAGCGCCTGCCAAATAACTGTAATGTATTGTAACGTAATGTATGCTGGCATAAAGGAACCCTGCAGGTAACAGACACTTGCCCATTGACTCGAGTGTTCCAGTCATGGCTCAGCATGGAGAAACGCTCTGGCAGGAGCAGAGCTGTTTTGTGTTCCCCTGCGGTCCGTCGTGACATTTGTCCAGCTCTGATTTCATCGTCCGCACTCGTCTGCAGTGAGCTCACTCGTTGCTACTTGCACAGTTCTGCAAGGTTTCGCTGAGGCTGAGCTAGACTTTCCCTCTGGGGGTAGCACGCCACCCCTCTCTGCAGGTCAGCACTAATTCACCACCGCTACTCTTGCCTCAGAAAACAGCATTAATATTTGATTGCTTTTCCCCTTTCACAAGTGCCCTCAGGAATACAATAGGTCTGTTTGTAAATGTCACAAATGCCTTCCCTGGGGCAGCAATGCCCATAAATATCAAGTCCACTTCTCGGCTTGTTTATCTAGTATAAGAACCGAGTTCAAGTTAACTTTTTAAAATATTCCGCGGCTGACTGACATCCGCACAGCTCTTTGTCACCATAATATTGCCGTTATGTTTTCAGTGGTGCCGGAGGGTAGATGATCAGGTTTTTGACAGGCTGGCATGGATGCCAGGGACAGCGGGTGGAGAGACTGATGACGCATGAAGCTGAGTGTGCCTCATTCAACATTTATGAAGAGGATATGTCAGAGGCGATGAGTGCAGAGTCACCTGTCTGTTTTTAAAACTCCCTGAGCCGTGCGAGGGCGTACCAAACAGATTGCGGTCGCCTGAACACAAACATCTCACGCTGACGACTATGACTTTGGTGCTGTGACAGCTGCAGATTACAGAGGCTGTACGCTTGCAGACACATTGGGACCAAAGAGAGCCCTCTGAGCACATTAATGTGCAAAAAGGAATCAACTGACCTTTATGCCATAATTGGTGTCTGCAGGCAACACCCTACACTAAAATATAACTTTTAATATTTCCCTGCACTGCCTTTTGTGATACTGCAGTGCTTTTAAAGAATGTGTATGACATTTTAAATAATGGGCTCTTGGCGATGAAGGCATTGCACTCCCCATTCTGCCTGTGGCTCTTTTCTGAGCGGGTCATCTTAGGTTGGTAATGTCGATAGCTGTTGTTTTTTTAAAGCTGTCAATGGGCAATGCTAACAAGGCCTTGCGCATTTACATAAACAATGGAATTCCCTTATGACAGAATGGTTACCCATGTTTAAAGAACTATTGAGTGGCCAACTGTACTACGTCTTTGTTCTATAGCCAGTACATGAAAAAACACACAGATGTAACACAAGTGGCAAATATCACTGTCTGTGACTCGCACGCTCCCTTCCACCACTCGACTCCACTTGAGAGAACTTATGCTCTTTACAAGCCTCTGCCTTAATCCTTCCTTCTACTTTCTAATTCCAAAGTTTGAGCCAGGGCTCAATTCTTAGTGAACATTGCAGTCCACCTCTTTTCCTAGTGCTGTCAGGCTGCATCGAAAATCGACACAGGAAGCCAAAGCGTTTACCGAAGCAGCTCTTTCTCATGCTCCCTTAATCTGCCAAGCCCATCTCTGGTGACTGCAGGGCTGCATCTGATCCAGGCAGCTGGAACAATGAAACATTAACTCTCTAAAACACTGCGCCGCGCCTCCGTGCTAAACGTGCTAAAAGAACTGAGGCGAACAAACCGGTCCCAGTGTCCACTGCCTTCTGGGTGTCTGACTCCAACGTCAAGGTTAATGCCGCTGAATTAGTGAAAGCCTCTATCCCCAGTGGAATCGAGCACTCGTGTGGATTGGCAGACAGCTTAAGAATGTGAAATTGGGAATTGGGGAGCGCGGAGGCTCAGTTTGCATCAAATGGGATTCGAGGGTGTTAGCCCCTTGAGAAGAGTATTCAACGTCAACTCTGACAGCAGAAATAGAGCAGAAAAGAAAAAGCAGAAAAATGTGGGAGGCTTCTATAAAGACATCTGCTGAGAATCTAAATAGTGCAAAGCCACAAATATATGACTGGTGTATGGAGCAGTATGACTGGAGTATGAAGCAGTATGACTGGAGTATGACGCAGTATGACTGGAGTATGACGCAGTATGACTGGTGTATGGAGCAGTATGACTGGAGTATGAAGCAGTATGACTGGTGTATGAAGCAGTATGACTGGAGTATGAAGCAGTATGACTGGAGTATGAAGCAGTATGACTGGTGTATGAAGCAATATGACTGGTGTATGGAGCAGTATGACTGGCGTATGAAGCAGTATGACTGGAGTATGAAGCAGTATGACTGGAGTGAAAGCAGTATGACTGGTGTATGAATGGTAAATGGTAAATGGACTGCACTTATATAGCGCCTTTATCCAAAGCGCTTTACAATGGCCTCTCACTCACCCGTTCACACACACATTCACACACCAATGGCGGCAGCTGCCATGCAAGGTGCTAGCCTGCTCATTGGGAGCAATTTGGGGTTCAGTGTCTTGCCCAAGGACACTTCGACATGTGGACAGGAGGAGCCGGGGATCGAACCGCCGACCCTGCGATCAGCGGACAACCCGTTCTACCTCCTGAGCCACAGCCGCCCCATGAAGCAGTATGACTGGTGTATGAAGCAGTATGACTGGAGTATGAAGCAGTATGACTGGAGTGAAAGCAGTATGACTGGTGTATGAAGCAGTATGACTGGAGTATGAAGCAGTATGACTGGTGTATGAAGCAGTATGACTGGTGTATGAAGCAGTATGACTGGTGTATGAAGCAGTATGACTGGTGTATGAAGCAGTATGACTGGTGTATGAAGCAGTATGGCTTGAGTACAATGCTGATAGGGCTGATTCTTACAATGATGTATTCTCTTCTGGGATGCCTCAGACCCAGTTTCAGCTCAAGTCAGACCTCAGTGTCCTGACCCTCCAGGGTCTGGAAGTTAATAAAATCTGGGAACCGTTGGTTCTCTGGGATGCGCGCCCTGTTGGCTGTGATAAGGCCCTACCCTTGTGTCTTTCTACTGGATAATAGCAACACCACACGAGTGAATGCTTATTAAACCTACGTCTTTTCCTAGATATAGGTTGAGCTTTCACACATTCCTTTATGTCTTTGTACACCAACAACTGTAGACACACATATTTATAGTCCTTGAGAACTAAAAAAAAAACCTTAACCTTAATTAAATATAACGTATTTCTAGCTTGTTATCAGCCATTACTAAAATTATTTTCGATTATATTATTTCCCCCCCAAATGTAAAACAGACATAATCCTGTTTGATCATTTTGAATTTGTACAAAATGAAAAAAAAAGACCTTTACACTATATTTTCTATTTCCCATGGCTATGAATATTATTGTCACTCCACGCAAGTACCAAGCAATGACTAGCAACTTACCATTAGCAGCACTAACTAACTGAGCTTGAAGGTCTGCTGTGCTGAAGGCTCCTTTCCTTCAAGGAAATCAAGGGTGGATTTATATGTATTTCATCCACCTCTAATAGACTGGACTGCCATTTAAGACTGGCGCAATGTACTTGTGGGTCTCAAAAGGGATCCTCCAGAGGGATCTATACAGGGGTGTAGCCAATTCTGAATTGAGCCAGTCCTGGTTTAATGTCACATTGCACATTAGCCGTGGGAATACAGCAGCAGGCAAACTGTGTCTTATTGGACATCCAGCTGTGAAGACAAGCATGAGCTTGTAGCATTGAAGTTGCACTGCTGTAAATAGAGCAGTCAACCAGTATTCCATTTTCCACTGCCCCCCTCTGGTGCGACATCATAATATGTGGCTGGGTGCTGATTGGCTGTGGTCTGGACCAGAGTACTCAGTTTTTACAGTTTAACTGAACCACTTACCGCCATGTGGATTTTATCCTCTAGGTCCTGATTGATTCTCTGCAGAGCTGCATAACTGCTCTGTATCCTAAGACATGGGAAAAGAGAGAGAAAATATATAAGCACAGTTGCTAACCATTTGTAAATACAATGTGTAGTTACCAGAGGGCATCCATATCAGACTCTGGGTTGAAGATTATAAGGGGTATCGCACACTATCGCAGAGACATTACTGTATTCCCACATGTCATTATAGAAATGCACCCCCGGCTGGGTAATGTAGTTCACCACAGTCACTGACTTGAAATACACACCAAACAAACACAACATTATTATCAGCCTCAAAATCAGGAAAAAAAAATTTCTGATAAGATTATTTACAGGTGCACTGCAGAAATACTAAAATGAACTTTTGCAAAAGATGTTTCTGGCTTGCGGCCCGATTATAGACTTTGAAAGCAAATGTTGTTGAAGAACGTCCTGCAAAAAAATGTGTGATTTGCAACATAAGCAAAGTAATGCATAACAAAACGAAGAAAAAAAAACACCCTTAGGACATCAGACCATAAGGGACAGTTGTAACACATGCCTCAGATTAAATCTTACCATTAGGAGTGATTCATGATTAATACTGGCTACATTTCAGCATATTCAGCTTCAGTGGCCCACTGGGCCTAATTTCAGCAAAAACTTCCTCTTTTTTTTGATGGCATTCCAGCACATTAGTATAATGAATTGAGCTGTGTTTGCGCCTCTACACACAGTGGGAGAAAGCAAAACTATGAATACAATTATTTGAATACAAATGAATGGAAATGGGTAAACTTAATCATTTATGTCTCATTTTACAGTAGACATAGTATGTGTGCATTGGTCATATCACAAAAAGTAATGGGCATAGGCTATTACTTAGTTATCATTATTATTATTAGAGGGCTAAGCACAAATGTAGGCACGCTATTATTTTTGTTCAGATTTAATAGTTTTTTTCCCCCTACTGGTTTGGATTAACTTTCTATAAAACCTACACAGTATTCAATCAGTCAATCAAAACCTCACAAAAATAGCTGTAAAACAAACATATTATACGCAACATTCAGAACAATGTGTTTGACTTTTGCCATATTGGATACTATTGTTCCATGATGAGATTATCGTCAATTGTGCATCGCCCTGTGGAGCAACTGGCACTGGCACAGTCCGGATTCAATCCGAGACCGTGAGGCTCATCCATGCGCCACAGTGTAATGCCTTATCCGACTGAGCCATCCAGTAGCCCGGGCACCAGACCCTCTAAGTAAAAATATTGCTTCTATAACATTCTTTCAGATTGAAATTTTTTTTTAAAATTAATCTTTTAAATTATTTCTGCACTCTGTTTCTTTACAGTTTCCTTGCCTTGATAACATGTTGAAGTTGGAAAAGCAAATAAAAATGTCTGTATGGAAACAAAACAGTTGTTTTGGTTATGCTCTTGGCATGTCCCTGTGGTTTGCTGTTTGGAAGAAACTAAGACTTTGGGAAACTAGAGCTCATTCAAGTTATATTTATCTATATTTCAACATTGCCTGGAGCATGTGACCCAGAAATCAGACGAACCTTTCAGATACTTATGATGTTGGTTCTTGTTCTAGTTCTAGTTCTAGTTTTGGCATCCTTGTTTTATAAATGGATAGATGAAAAATGAGAGAGCCAAATAAGACATGAGCGTCTGCCCATCCTGAATGCAGTGATTCATGTACTATAGCATTATTACTTAAGTCTTTAAATCTCAGAGAAGATTAATATATAAAGTGAAACATACAGTAGCTACAATGTGAACTATAGATTACTTAGGTCTGAATTTTTATCGGTTGTGCTTGTAATTAGTTTTGAAGCAGACTGAATGACTATCCTTCTTTTTGTCATTTGGTATTCAACAAATGCACGTGTGCCACCGTCTCTCATACAGGCTGATGAAGGCACAAGTGAAACATCCATGAATTTTTATTTCTGTTCAGATCACATTTATTTTCTTGTACAAGTCCCTCTCTAGTTTATTTCCTTCAATGATATATCTCTAGGTCAACAACAATATTTCTTGTTTGTTTTTCACCAAAATGATTATTTAAGCTATAAGCATTGCCTTGTTGGAACCACATTATTTCACTTATTAAGAAATTCAGAGATTTAGCTCAGCTTGTGTCCTAGGTTTAAATCAATCCTGATCGGAGGGAAAGAATTTAAAAAAACAGTAGTACTACTGGCCTCTGAGCTGGTTCAAGGCATAGACAACATAGGTGGTCACCTAGGGCACCATCCATCCTGGTCCACAATGGCTAACTCCAGCCCAAATGACAGATATCTCCAGGATGGTTTGAGCTGACTGCAATATTGTCTTTTGGAGCACTTTGAACTCCATGAGGATATTCACGGATCAGGCAGAACAAGTTCTAATCTATAGGTGGATCAATAGGACCCTTACGGCCAATTACTATTGTTAATTACTATAACCTCTATAATTACACTTTGCTAGATACATTATTACTTCCAAATATATAATTGTCATTCCTGTTTAAGTTTGGGGAAAGCTCGCTAGTTAGCAAGAAACTGCACAGGCTTGCTAACAAAGTGAGCTTTGAATTGTTTTAGGCAGATGTACAGTATAACAAATTAACTGTAACATGCTGATTCACTTTTCTGCATCCATTGGATAAATCAATGCTTACATTGTCAGTCTGTTCATTCAGATTCTTGGCAAAAGCCATCGATTATTGAATCAGGTTTTTGAAGCAGTCATCTGAAAAATGGGCACTGAAAATGAGTCTTATCAGAAAGCTGCTTTGGAACAGCTCAATCTTTACCAATGACCTGCACCCCCTTCTCGGTTCAGTCGAGGGCCGGGCCCGCACAACTTTTGTGTGGCACTGTAGCCAATGGCACTATTCATGTCATAGTAATATGTAGCATTATATACTGTATATATTTTTTGCTGCTGCTTTTAGGAAAAACGGTTGCTAGGGGTTATGAACTTTTTGGTCTAGAAATGTTTTAATAATGGTGGGCACACTTTGCGACGATTGGTTTAATGATTTGTTTCATAAAATGACACAGATTCGGTGATATCATGAAACCAGTGCATAAGCCCACCTCTATAATACTACTGTCAACAGCTGTCTTGTGGGCTCAAAATTAAGGCACTCACACGCCGATATGGCAATGTATTTTTCTATTCAACAAGTGTACACTGTAACACAAATACCTTTAAGAGGACATAACATCATCATAATTTTGACTAGACGGGGCCTTTCAGTAAATTACGGGTATTCTATTTTATGCCTGAGGGTCCTCCAGGCATGGCAGTGACAATGGCAGGTGAGGGAGGAGGGGCTCTCACCTGCGCAGTTTGTCTGTGAACTTCTCCAACTCCTCCTGCGCCCGCCGCAGTTCTGTCTCCAGGTACTGCCGCGTGGAGTCGAACTCCGTCTCCAGCAGCTCCAGCTTGTGGGTGGTGTAGGACAGTCTCTTGCGCAGATCGTCCTTCTGGTCCTGTAGCGAGCTGAGCACAGCGCAGACAGGCAGGTAGATGGTCACACAAACAAAAAACACAACCCCATCTGGCCTCCCTTGCTGGCCCTACCAGTTGAAAAGCTAAATGATTTATGAGTGAAGAGAAGGATAATGAATGAAAGATGGATTTACAGCAGAGCTGTGCCACTCCGCTGATGATAATGACCACATTAATGAACTATCATAAACATATAGGGGATGCTATTCTACCATTGATATACTAAGCATGATAAGCATGATGACCCTGCATGTAATGTGTGACAGAATCTCTAAGAAGCGGACCCACATAATCACTACCAAAAACATAAATGCAGGGCCCTGTTCCAATCCAAAAAAAAGCGTGCTTTTTCATGTTCACGCCCCCTCGATAGGAGGGGGAATCCCCAAAGTGACCTGGATGCACGATGGTTGCCACCAGTAGGTGCATTCCAATCTAAATTAAGCGAGTGGCGGGAGAATCCGCACTCCCTCAAAATTAGCCAACAGAATACATCCCTGTGAGCAGTGATATTGCCTAGAATGCATCACGATGATGCCATTTTCTTTTTTTTTTTTTTTTTTTCTCGTCATAGAAGCAAGAAGCAAAAAACTTAAAAGAGTAATATAATTAACCTTAACGTTAGTTTGCCAACATGTTTGAACGCTGGATATAATTTTTTGGGGAGAATATCAGTTTTGTGTTTGTTCTGAATATAAGTTAGCACAGTCTATAGATTAGTTCGTAAGTGGGCGGTTTGCAAGAGCTAATGCTAGAACAGAAATGTTAGCTAAGTAACATATGAATGCATCTCCATATGACCCCCTTTTAGGCAGCTTGACTTATTATATAGGTTAGAAACCTGTAACGTACACCGAAACCTATGTGTCTCACAGTGCATGGTTTAACCGATGGCACACTGTGTGTGTCTACACTGGTGTTGTTATTGCCACACCGCCAATACCGGTATTTTGTAATTACAATTTCAAAATAAAACGAAAGTAAAAAATAAATAAAAGTGAAACTGCAGAGCTTCAACATTAACATTATTAAAAGAATGTAAGCACATTATATTACACTACCTGGCCAAAAACAAAAGTCGCACACTGTAATATTTAGTTAGACCGCCTTTAGTTTTGATTACGACGCGCATTTGTTGTGGCATTGTTTCGACAATCGTCACAACATTTATTTCCGTCCAGAGTTGCATACATTTTAGCCGAGATCTTGTGTTGACGACAGAAAAGTCGAACCACTTCGTAAAGTCTTCTTCAGCGCATCCCAAAGACTTTCAATGGGGTTAAGGTCAGGACTCTGGTGGCCAATTCATATGTGAAAATGATTCCTCATGTTCCCTGAACCACTCTTTCACAATTTGAGCCAGATTAATTTTGGCATTGTCGTCCTGAAATATGCCCATTGATGGGATAACCTGGTCATTCAGTACATTCAGGTACTCAGCTGACTTCATTTTATTGCTGCATAATGTTGCTGAGCCTAGACCTGACTAATTGAAGCAACCCCAGATCATAACACTGCCTCCAGATGCTTGTACAGTGGGCACTATGCATGACAGGTGCAATGGCACATTTTTTTTGGCCAGGCAGTGTATATTCGCATAATACTCAATAGCATCAGATATAACCAGTTCTCCTCAATTATACCCCATTCACACACAAAACCATGGATTGACACTAGATATTGAACACCGGTTTGACCCGCATTTGACCCATTCACACCTCCTGGGTCCTCCCCATTTACACATGACCGCGGTCCGCAAGTTTACTTCTGTAAACATTAGCTTTTTTTCCCTGCTAATATAGCTAGTTTGGTAGCCAGCTGGCTAGTGGATACAATGTAGTTTGCCATTACACTGGCTTATCCCAGTATGTTAACTCATACATTGCTAGCCCAGTGGCCCAGTGATGTGCTCCAAATTTTGCAAATGTTATTGTGTACAAACTGTCACAAAACATTTTAAGCAACGTATTATTTGTTATTTAATAGGCTATTCACCATTACATATTTACCTGTGACAACTGAGCAATCCTCTTGCATAAATCTAGCTAGCGAAGTTTTCATTCACATGAAAAGCCTACTGTCTAAACATTGTATAAGCATTGTATAAACATTTTGGAGCATTTGGAGTTAAAAACATGACAAGATCCAGGGTTGTCAGATAACACTGCTCTGTAGAGTAATACGTGTCGCCTGTTTTACACAAGCCGTGTCCGACCCACTTAATCCCGGGTCGTGAGCACGGGTTGACCCATTCACACCAACGGCACACTCTGGTTTTACCCGGGTCGATGCTTTAGTGCGAAAGGGGAGAGTAATAAAATAATTTTTAATTGCATTGAAAAATCGTGCACATTTTTATCAACATTAGTTAAAATTGTGGATACATGTACTCAAGTTTTCTGCTCTCACACACAGAGAATATTCATGAAAAAGATCTGCAATATATATATCAATCTTGAAGTGCAGGTTGTTTTTAAATAGCCTTTATTGCAGGTTGTGCTGAACGCTAACACGGTGTTTTTTTTTGTTAAGTGTAATTGTTGAGTGATTAAAACTGATTTTTCTAAATGTAATTTCACTTTTTAAGTTTTTCTCCTTAACATGATGAAGAATGAAGCTTCGTTTTGCCAATGGATTAGATTAGTGTTGGCACACTTGTTAATAAAAAAAAAAGTATGAAAACAGGTTGAGACCAATGATCAATTTAAAGGGATGTTTGATGTCGGTAATACCGCTATCAACGTTGTTTTTGTAACACCGGTGTCAAAAACACTGTGACAAGCCTAACAAAACCTTTATGCTGAGGAGTCAGATGGTATTAGTCTCAAGACTGCAGTCATTATTATTTCTGTTCTCAATATTTTGAATGGTATTATGACGCTGTCTCGTGGCCTGATTGTTGGCTGTGTTGTCATTTTATTGTTCTCTTTCCTGTGTTTTGTCTAAATGTTTTTTTTTATGGTTTTACGGCTTTATGTATACATCTGCCCCTAATAAGACTTTCCCTGAGAGGATAATAAAGCTGAATATGATTGAACATTAAGCCTGCTAGCATGCTCACTAACGTTGCATCTGAAATTTTCTGGGCAAGTGAAATAACGTAATGTTAAGTTTGTGAGTTCATGCTTTGATTTTTATACAGTACTGCTAACTTTAACTTGTATGCCTTGACATATCTAACTGGCTGAAACTGAAACTTCCTTTTTGCTGTTGGCGAATGTTGAAGTGCAGAAGAAGCACGAGGGTGTTCAAACAGCTCTGACCCCTCCCCTCGACCATTCCTTTTGCTGGGGAAGGGCTCCCTCACGTATACGTCATACGATATGTCAACGGAGGGCCCAGTCCATTGGAGGGAAGAAGTGAAGGGAGTGTGTTAATTTGGATTGGAATGGTGCCAAGGAGACCCTCATTACTAGTGTATCCTGTAGAGCTTGGATGTTAGATTCTCAGAATTACTATTAGCAATAGGACAACAAAATTGACTCAAAGTGGGCATAGGTCAATCCGCATAGGACAAGCACGCAGAGGGGTAATATAACTGGAACCTCAAGGGGAATGCATACATGTTAACCCTGTTGCCTATTTTCAGTGAAGGCCATTAAACTGAGAATTGCGGCACGTGCAAATTTTAACAGCACAAATGGCCATTTGATCTTGATAATAACACACTGGAGGCCCTGCATGTTATTATGCAATGGGCTGTTCCAAACTTGCATAGAGATTACAGGTTGTCCTCAGAAAAGGTCTTTAATTTCAATTACATAATGGATCCCTGAAGATCAGGAAGCCGGGCTGGCTCAAGACATAAAGGGGGAAACGGCAGCCATGGGTTTAGCTTTTACCGGACATTTCTGAGCTCGTTAACTGAATCACAGAGGGGGACTCTCTGGACGATGAGGCTAAAATAAAGCATGAAGTGGACCATGTTCAGTCCCACGACTGTAATTAAAGGCACCGCTTTTCCTGACAAGGTAATCTGGGTGATTGATAGTAGGAAGTTAAAAAAACTAGAATAAATTGTGGTTTCAGGTGGATTTTACGAGCGCCGGCTATAATAGAAAACAAAAAAAAACTGGCGAGCTTGCTTTGTATGCAGTTTCTCCCCAATAAAATCTAATCTGCTCACAATGAACTAATTCATTTTCCACTGGCATGTAGAAATTGGATGAAGAAAGCAGAGATTAGACTGAAATGTCTGTATTGGATACATACCATACAGTGTACCACTGTATAAAATTTACACATTAATACCCAACACATATACACAAACACGCCTCAACAGGTCTGGATATGCATACATGGCCTCAACTACCGACTAATAAAAACACAGTACAACCTCAATGTTTATACTTCAACAAAGAGTATTCATTATTACCGTATAATTAACATTATTATTAAAATTGGTATACTACTTCCACTCTGTGTAGGTAAATAACGACGGCAACAAAAAAAAACAACCACAACTGTCCTACTCTCAGAACTGGGTAAATCACTTCCCGGTGCGAGGTAGAGATTTTGGGAGGTGGTAGTGGTGGCGGGGATTTTCTGTCCTTCCAGAACATTGGTACCCACGCTGTGCTGCGTAAACACACTGCTGCCAACCATTTCATTCCAAACCCTAGCAACAGCCAAGTAATTATTTCCCCAACAACAACATTTTACAAAGCACCATCCCCTGCCTCCAGATAAGTATAATTTCCACAGGGCATTGTACTAGTGCAGGGAAAAGCACCTTAATGATAATATTGGTTCACAGAGCGGGTTCCTCTCAACTGATCTAGATACTTTCAGCTCACGCTCAGTGCAGGGCAAATTAGAGTTGTCCAACTACCCCCAATTACACTCAGCCTGAGACTTCAGAGCAGTGACCACTTAAAGACAGCAACTCTGCAACCCTTCTTTGAGAAGCACAAAGCCTCACCTGCACCATTAACCTTCATTGTTTTTATTTTTAGCTATGGGGCTTTTTAATTAGATGGGTGGTGGGTGGTGGGTGGAGGCGTTGGCGGGGAGAGCTTTGGGGGCTCTAAGAAGGCTAAGGGTTACTTTTTATGCGATTCCAATTAGAGAATTTGTAATTCCCTTAATCAGATTTGCCAAATTGCTGTAACCGGTGACAAAGTATATGCGATTCCAACTTGCATTTTCTTGCAGTTTTTTTTTAACAGGTCTGGATGGTTAGACCCGTAAGCTTTTTAATAAGCATTGTACCCTCATTGGAATCTTGTGCACATATGACTGTAGTTCAAATTCATAACCATTATCACCAATTCGCTGAAGACACTTAAATCGACCAAAAGCGATATTACCTTTTAGTTGTTTTGTGTAAAAGCTATCTGTTCTCAATAATGCTTTTATCAGTCTTTTTTGTAAAGATTGAAGCGTGAATAGTGCCATCAGCATTTTTATGAATGGCCAAATCAAGAAAATTAATTTCTGTATGAGAATATTGAATGGACAGTTTTATGTTTCTATTTGTTTTGTTCAGATACTCATAAAATGATTCAATTCATCCTCAGAGCCAGACCAATACTATATTACATGCTACTTTTTAAAATGCACAGTTATTCTTAAAATAAGTCTGCAAGAGGTAAAACTAGCAAAAACAAGTATATTTCCATCTCTTGACTTAGAACCAGGGCAGAATTACCTTCAGACAAGGTAATAATCATAATCACAAGTCCCTTTGGTATCAAATTCTGGTTGAATTTTTAAAAGTTAAGCAATCTAATGTATACCTAAGCTTTAATAAACTATATACATATAAACAACACTATATCCACAGCATGCATTTACAATGCATGTGTGATAAGTTGTGAATGAAACAGAGGGGGGCCCCTTTCCAACAAAGTTCCACATTCCTGGTGGGGTCAGTATGTTCCTGTGTGTAGTGTTGGATGTGGAGAAGGTGTGGTAGGCATTGATACATGTCAGAAATCGTGTCAAACATTTAAATATTCTGGGGGGTTTTTTTTCTGAAAATGGTACGAAAGGCTCTAATACTGCAATATCGGCATCCTAAATGTATTCTTAATAAAACTGGCAGGTAGTCAACACCCTTATTGTCAGACAACGTTCAGCTGTGTTATTCAAGGGTGAACAGGGACTCACATCAGCAGACCATTACCAGATATCTTAATTGAATTCTGCTGATTTGTTGCATCACTGCTTTCCCAATTGCCAAAATACCTAACAATGTTTTGGTCTCTCTGTTTTCGGTGGCTTTTTCACTTGATTACACTGTTCTATCATATCAAGGTAATAACAGCATAACAAGAGCAACCTGGCACAATCAGCTCTCAAAGTGGCAGAAAAAGACCTCAGGCATTATTTCACAATTTCACATCAGAAATGATCGGCCTGAGTGTGATTGTTTCTTAGCGTGAAATGGTCAAATCAGTCAACTTTACAGATATGGAGAAGGTGTTTCATTTTTCTCAATATCTCATGCCATGTATAATTGTAACTAATATGATTATTTTATCATTAATTGGGACCAATCACAATTCATTGCTGTTAAACTCTACCATGGATATATATTCACTGGATGCTGACTGTATCCCATTAACCAGAACAGATACAGTATGTCTATTTTTATGCAGAAAAAATTATAAATATCAAACTTGTCGAAACGGGAAGCACACGGACACAAACAAGAAAAACAATTTTTTCTGAAGCCCCTGTGAGGTAAAAGGAAACATGACGCACGCAGGCAGAGCTGAAGGTCACTGCGCTGAAATACGTTTGCAAAGATGAGCAGCCAGGGTGCTCTGCAGAAAGCAGTAAAGACACATGCCCAGTTAAAATGGAGTAAGGTGCGAGACAGAGATGAAGCTCGATTTCGTTCCGATGGAGACGCCCTGCCAAGGCAAGCTTGCGGGCCTGTATTGACGTATGCGGGCGGAATGGTAATGACTTTTTTCTGAGAGAGGAGAAAAGCACCTGAGAGTATACTAGTGCCTGTTCACCTTTTCCACCGGGAGAAGGGAGAGAGCCGTTAGCACCGTGGCGCTGACCACTCCCTCTGCAAGCGTCTGTGCTTGCTTCACTTGTATCCCATTGCAGAATAATCAGAAGGAATTCTGTTGAGGCACTGCGATGAATGAGGGATCTGTCGGTATCGCTAGCGTGTGTGCTTTTGCGATATTGATGTACGTGAACATGTTTGTGAGTGTCTCCAGGGCTCTGAGGAGATGTGGGATAGCGTTGGGCTCAGAGGAAATGTGTTGCCAGATATTTTACACACTTTGGCTCAAGGACTCTGCCCCTGTAAGTGTTCGAAATGTAATATAGTAATAGGGTAAGGATGTGAGAGTTTGGCAACATGAATTATGGCACCAAGCACTAGTTTTAAAGCAAGAAAACTTCAGGATACTCTATTTACACAGCGATGGCCAACTGTTTTTCCTGTGCTAGGTTTGGACTGGAAGAGAGTAAATGGTTAAAGTGCACAATGTTTTGGCTGTTCAATGGCTTCCTGGATCAGTCACATGAATGCTAACACTGAGCAATGGTTCTGGTGACATTGGTGGTCGATGGCTTTATTTATTTATTTTTTGGTAGATGGCTTTATGACGTCAGAGGCGGATGGCTATATGATGTAAGAGGCAGATGGCTTTATGATGTCAGAGGCGGATGGCTTTATGACAGATTTGTGACATTGCTCTTACCTTTTCTTCTGATGCTTATTACCATTTCTGGGGTTTTTTAGTGCTGTTTTCCCAATATATATCTTTTTCATCTTTTCTTTTTGCATTGACATTCATGTGTGACTACTCTCTGGAAAGGAAGTTGATGCACTTCCCCTTAGTGTCCTCTTTCTGAGGAGATTATGTTTTCTCTGTGGAGCCAGAGAGTAGCTCTCTATCTGTGTTGATCCTGCCAATAGAGCAGAGAAACAGGGTTGTTGTCACACAGCAATCAGAATTCTTCATCACCTTTGCTGCAACATTTACCATTACCTTTACTTACCACTTTGAAAGGGTGTTTAAAATGTATATAGAGCATATCAAAAACTCACATAGTATTCCTCAATATGCCATCACAAACTGAACAGCTCATGAAATCCCCATATGAATCGCAAGCTAACATGGCAACACAGATTAGCATGCAGAGACCAACACATCCCTAGGCTCTTACTTTAGCATCGCATTTATTTTCATTGATTCCTAAGCCTGGGCTCACACAATGGCCTTACATTGTGAAAACTCTTGATACAGGTCCTGCTGAATATTCACCGAGAACTTCAAATACGACCTTGAGGTATATTTACTTGGAAAATAAATCTTGTAGTTTGAACAATATGGATGAAAAATAAAGTCCTCCTGTCTAAAACCCAAAACCCTTCATTTAAAACGCTTGCCACACCCAGCAGCATCCCATGTTAATGACACAGGCATAGATAATCCAACACTTATTGGAATATGCTTAAGCACCAATAATGCAATTTGCCGAAGACATGCACCTGGAAAATTATGAAATACTTTTTTAAGTATAGTTTTTTTAATCTTTAATAAAACAAACATATTTTTTAAATAAATGTAGACATGGTCAGACAGTGCTCATGTAGCACACTGAATAACCTGAATGAACAGGTCAATCAACTAAAGAAGGTGATGTCACCCCCATAGACTTGTCACTATTATTTATTATCATGTTTTATTTAACCGATTAGCCTAGAAATTTCTGCACCTGGCCCAGAAGGCAGCATTAACAGTAGTATGCTTCAGAACAAAAACTATCAAAAAGACTTTCAAATGCAATGATCACACTAGAAAAAATAAAAATAAATAATGAACAATAAATGTTAATTTATATCGTTTTGAAGTGTGTGCATAGCATTTGGAATATACTTCATTCATTTTTCTAAGCAAAGTGCTTATAAGGGAAGCTTTATGCTAAAGTAATGTTGCTTAGTAAATGTAATAAAACGAGCAAGGAAAAATGTTATAAAAGACGACGTTCCAAACATAGGCTTCAAGCTTAAAAAATATACTTGTGACTCAGTCTATGTGTGCTTAGGGAAGTCTAGTGGTTAGAATGATGAGTGTGATTGGGCCGGAAACCCGGGTCTTAGGTGCATTGAGTGAATCATATCTCTTGGTGTGCGACATTGATGACAAGTGCTGTGGCAGAAAAACGGCATTCAGCCTCCCTCTGTTGCATTTGCATTACAATATAAATGTTTGACTGCTTACTTAAGGCCGCTCTCAGCTTTTTAATAACTGTGCCGAGTGCCTTTTCCCCTCCGCTGGCGCTCACAGATTCTCCCCCTTTTAATATCAGAAATAAACCTGGTTATCAGCCTCTTCCGATTTGCACCTGTAAAAATCTGACGACATGCAATAAGATCCGCTTCACAGCACTGGATTGAGTTATAAAATGCCTTCACTGAAGGACGGCTGCCGAGAGAATGTTTGTTTTCCCTGTATGTAGAACGGATTCAGGCGCGAACCGCTTACAATGTTTACTCTGGATAATGCGCGGAAGAGGACAGCTCACGTCAATCTTCTCGCTGTGTGACATTAAAGTTTTATGGCCAGACTCGCGCATTGCATATTACACCATCCCCGTAACTACTACCCCGATTAATATGTATTGCAAATTAAATGGCTCTGAGCAGCAATACGACCTATTGATATGCATAAATTCTGTGCAGCAGTCGGAGAGACTGGTCTCCACTTTTGAAGTACGGATGCATCTCCCGGACCTTCATTATGCTGCTTGATCATACCTCTGCATCTGTCCAGTCCCGCATGGAGGGGAGAGGCTAGCTATCAAAGGCACCATTTAAATCCTGCTTAGCATTACGGCAATGTTCACATCGCGTATTTCACCCACCGCTCCATATACAAGATTATTGCTATAATATAATCATATAACATAATCATTACAATATAGGATAATTAGGATAATTTTATATGAGGCTCCAGTGCAGTGACAGAGCAAAACACTAAATACTAGAAGCTGGATTCAGAGTTGAGATAATCACGCACAAATGGCACTTACTCCCGAAATTCCTCGTAGCTTAAGCCAGGGGTTCCCAAACTTTTCCTTGCCAAGGACCCCCAAATAGCCGTAGCCTCTGGCTGGGGCCCCCCTATTGCGAAATGGCTTTAAAAAAAAACTTTTAAATTACACTGGCAAATATAAAAAAATCAAACATACAGCTTCTTAATACACAACACAATACTTTTGACCCTATTTTGATTCCATAATCGGGCCGTTAGCAGCTCAACGTAACACTTTGACTGACAGGCAGACTGTTATTGGCTGCGATTAAAAGAAGGGCATGGCAAAGACCTCATTTCGATATGAAAGGATTTATAACAATTTATATTTTATTTTAAACTGGCACAATAATCTTGTGAATTGAATTGAAATGTCTTTTTTTTATAAATAAAATTTTATTATTATTATATTTTAATTAAAAATTCATTTTTTTTTTTTTTTTTTTGCATTTTCCATTTTCCTCTCCCTTCCAATTGGCCCCCCTGGCGCCCCCTGGCGGCCCCCACTTTGAAAACCCCTGGCTTAAGCTATTTGTTTATTTTGACTTAGATATTTGACTTATCTGCTGTTTTAAGTGTTTTTGCAGTATATATGCTCTCAGGCGGAAAATTTGCTGAAAACGAGGCGTGTCTGCAAGTTACACAGATTCAGTTTTCACTTTTTTTGTTTTCTGTGTAAACTGGTTTATGTCTAGTGCCACCAATTGATGATTATGAAAAATACAGCATCTTTCGCATAAATGGATGTTAGAATGTGTTATTTGAACATAATATTGGACTTATTTCTTTTGGCCTAGCTTACTTACTCAATTATCACAGAGCTGTCATAAAAAGAAAAAGATGTAAAAGTATGATTGACCGTCTATATCATACCATGCAATTTAAAGCACATTCAATTTAATTATCTCTGGAGTTATATTAACCCCTCCAGATTTGCGGTGACCACAGTTGTCTAGCAATGTATCCAGCAGTAAATGTGTTCTTGTTTTTATGGGCGAGGAGGTGCAAAGAAGGGAAAGCTGTCAGGGTAGGGTATGGAACGAAGGACCCGCACAAAGGGAATAAAACAACGAGAGAAAAATAATAAACTCTCCTAAAAACGAGAGTAACTGAAAGTGAGTACCAAACTGAAAGCGACCCGTATCGGGCGAAAACACTAAAGCTAGAGCTTAGTACAATACAACAGAAAGAAAGACCTCTCGCTCATACGAATGAGAGCCAGAAAAACAAACAAAGAGGTAAACAGAAACGACGAAGAGAGACCTGTTTAGGACAGGGAGACAGTGAAGTCCCGAGAGGGAAATAACAAAGGGCAGAGAGTAAACTGAGCCAAGATTTCTAGCTAACTCACACCCTACGACACCCGAAACAAGTCCCATGTTACTTCAACAAGTTGAAATGATACGGTCGATTCGAACTGTCAGTCATATACCATAGATTACCGGCTTTCCTTGTCAAACAAATGGCAATATGGAAGCGTAGAACAAAGAAAATGCGAGGTTTAAATAGGGAGCAGAAATGCGGTGCAGGTGAAAACACTGAGTAGCAGGACAAACCAAAACACGGGACGAATAACAAAAACCAACAGAAAGAGAAAGCTACACGAGCGCTTAAGTGGCCAATAAAGGAAGAGCAGACTGAGAAATCATGACAAAAGCATATACAGACCAATATTAGATGTTTTAGGATGAATTGATTTATAATGTCTGGACCATTTTTTGCTTTAACAGAGACATGATTTTGTACTGCTACAAAATGATTAAGAAGCACAAATGAACTACGTTACCCGCACAATGTATCAGTGCTCTACAAGGTTACAATCTCTGTTTTTCATTACATTACAGGCATTTAGCTGACGCTCTTATCCATATATTCTTATATTTTAAATAAAAAAAAATAAAAAATACATATTATCTATTAATACAGCAGGATATATACTGAAGCAATTCAGGTTAGGTACCTTGCTCAAGAGTACAACGGCAGTGTCCTACCTGGGAATCGAACCTGCAACCTTTCAGTTACAGGGCCAGTTTCTTAACCATTATACGACACTGCCGCCCAACAGTGGCCCCCGGATCACCTGGTCACCGGGTCACCGGGTCATTCCAGCATGTGATGCACTCACAAAAATAAATTGTTGGACAGTTGTTGCATGTAATATTATTACGTATATGTGACTTCAGCAGGTTAAGTTGAAGTCACAACTCGTACCACCATACATAATTATATTAAGTACATTGTAAAAAACTATTATTAAATGTTATTTTTTAAATGATTTTTAACAAATGTATGGACCACTTCAACGGTTATTTTTTGAGTGTGTGATGGGTATAACCCAGTCGTCACTATCTAAGAGTTATGATCAATTCATCAAGGCTATGTGACGTATCAATACGTTTATTGCATTCCCCATCACCCAAGAGCAACTACAATGCACAAAAATAGGATTTTACAAAGGCAAATGTGGTTATTAAAGGCACTGCCACTGACATGTTGAAAATGCATAACCCCACACACATTTTTTAGTAGAAACCTGGCAATCCAGGGGGAAGGAACAAGAAACAGGTAATTAGAATATCATGCCCTGTGCCACCAACATTTTGAGATACACCCATGTGGCAAAAGTAAAAACACGGTGTAGATCACCCTGCGTAAAAGCCGAGGAGGAGAGGGACTTAACCGCACAACTTAAATTGGCCATCTCTGAATCCGGCCCTAGATGTGAGCCATCAAACAAGGGCGATTTCTCAGACAGCATCATGCCATGCAAAAATCTTGCATTTTGGGAACCGGTCACCCCCCCCCCTCTTCCTCATGATGGGGCATGGTCTCTGGCAGCACCGCACACTTCACTTTCGAAAATCAATCTCATCAAATAGACAGAGCTGCAGCTGATACTGGTAATCGACTAATCCCATTTTTGTCCACACACACACGCACGCACGCACACACACACACAAATCAATTAGCCTCAATGTTATATAAAAATAGTACCCTTAACTAGAACAAGGCTGACATAAATTAAAATGTAGGCTACACCAGATGAGATCTTGGCTAAAAAGGGCAGGCAGCTGACTGTTATTAAAGATAGAAAGGGGACACTAGAAGTTGCCTGATTGGCTAAAAGAGCAGTAGTGCTTCTACCAGACGAAAACTGGGGCAAGCCTGAGAGAACATGATGTGAAACATTTCCTAGTATCCAAGTTCACACGCACACACAATGATGTGTTTATATAGTATTCACCTGTGATTATTATGGTTGACAAGTGACACATACACTGTTGCACATCCACCAATTCACACACAGTCACATACATATACACACACTGAACACTCCTTCAAAAACCCCTCATCCATCCATCCATCCATCCATCCATCCATCCATCCATCCATCCATCCATCCATCCATCCATTATCCATCTAGCGAATCCTGGGTCTGCCCCAGGGTCTCCTCCCATCTGGACATGCCCGGTACACTTCCATAGGGAGACGCCCAGGGGACAACCTTACCAGATGTCCGAACCACCTCGAGGTGAGAGTAGGAATGAAGATTGACTGGTAAATCGAGAGTTTTGCTTTTTGGCTCAGCTCGTTCATCACCACCATCGTCAGGTACAACGGCCACAATACTGCAGCCACGGTCAATCTCCTGCTCCCCTTTACCCTCACTCCTGAATAACACCCCGAGATACTTGAACTCCTCCACCTGGGGCAGTTCTTCTCCCCTCACCTGAAGAGGACAAACTACCATTTCCCGGGAAAAACGGCATCTAACCCGTCATTATCTAACCCACTATCCATTATCTAACCCGCTTATTCCTGGTCAGGGTCGTGGGGGGTGCTAGAGCCTATCCTAGCATACATTGGGCAAGAGGCAGGAATACACCCTGAACAGGCCGCCAATCCATTCGATGGCACACACACCATTCACTCACACACTCATATCTATGGGCAATTTAGACTCTCCAATTAGCTTAACCTGCATGTCTTTGGACCAAAAACCCCTCATTCCCATTGAAAGGAGTCACTTATGAACGGCAATCTCTCATCATGTCACAAACCACAGGGAATATTACTAGCATCTCAGCAGCTCTGTTCTGTGACTATCACCAGTGAGTGCATTTTAGTAAGTTGTGCAAGAAAATGCTTGCATGCGTCCATGCACACGCACTCCTGCACTCTCTCACATACACAGGCACACGCAAACACCGAGAGATCAATTTTCCGCCTGCCAGGGAACAAATCATCACCTACAGTAAGATAGCTTATCCTCTCTGCTGGTCTCTTGCCTTTGTATCACTACGGGTGACCTTCGTCCCTATTTCAGTCAACCCGCTACCCTTTACAGGAAAGTCAATAGGAGTACACAAAAAACAATCACACAGCCATATGCAATCTGGCCCCATCCAGGGATGTGGGGGGGGGGGGGGGGGTCAGAACTGTCCAGGCTGCAGACCTAAGAACACGTATAGGGGGAACTGATATCTCAGGAATGTACAGTGTATATATACATATACAGTGCACTCCAAAAGTGTTAGGACAGTGACACATTTTTTGTTGTTTTGGCTCTGTACTCCAGCACATTGGATTTGAAATGGAACAGTGACTGTGAGGTTAAAGTGTAGACTTTTCAGCTTTAATTTGAGAATTTTTTCATCCATATCGGATGAACTGTGTAGCATTTGTATTTTTACACAAAAGTCACTGGAGAAATTAACATAAACTTTAAATAAAGTCATCATATTTAATATTGCATATCCTTTGGATGCCAGGACTTCCTGATGTCTGTGACCCGACATCAAAAGACTCTTGATATCTTATTTTCAGATAGTTTTACAAGCGATACTATAACCTCTCTGAATTTGAATGGATCTCTATGGGAATTGGGAGGTGGGACTAGAACATGGTTGGCTAAATGGTTGTAAGTCATCAAGGGTCAGAGGTATCAATCAGATCCATTCAAATGCAGAGAAGTTAGTATCGTTGTAGGAGTACCAGAAAATAAGATATCAAGTCTTTTGATATTGTTGGGTCACAGACATCAGGAAGTCATGGCATGCAAAGGATATGTGACCAAATATTAAAAATGACGTTAAACTGTCCGAAAGTTTTGATGCCCGAAAATGAGGTGGACTATGTACAAAATGTTCTATAATTTCTGAACAGTTCATCCAATATGGATCAAAATACCCTCAAATTAAAACTGGCAGTCTGTACTTCAACCTCATTGTAATTGTATCCTTTCAAACTCAAAGTGCTAGAGTACAGAACCAAAATAACAAAAAAATGTGTCACTGTCCAATTAATTATGGTGCTCACTGTATATATATATATATATATATATGTCAACTCAGCTACAGGTAGAAACGGACCACCCATTCTCCAACATGCCCTCCTGATCCTCAGTACACGTCTCTGTACAGCTACAGTGCCCTCCACTATGATTGACACCCCTGGTAAAGATGAGTAAAAACAGTTATAAAAGATTCACTAGCTTTAATTAGCTTAATGTCACACTGAAAAAATTTGAAAAATCCAACCTTTAATAGGAATAAAACATTTTTTACAAAAGCGCATGTGCCACAATTATTGGCACCCCTGCATTTATATATAGAATAAAGTAATCATTTTTAATATTTGGTCGAATATTCCTTGCATGCCATGACTTCCTGATGTCTGTGACCCAACAACATCAAAAGACTCTTGATATCTTATTTTCTGGTACTCTTACAAGCGATACTATAGCATCTCTGCATTTTAATGGGAATTGGGGGGTAGGACTAGATTTAGCTGTAAATTATTCTGGAACAGTATGGAATACATGGTTGGTAAAATGTCATCAAGGGTCTGAGGTATCAAATGAGCCTCAAACCATCACTCTGCTGCCAGATATGCAGTAGATATGGATGGATCACTTTAAGGGTTGTTTCTCCTGACAAATGTTCCTATTGAACTCTATGGTAAAATAAGTCAGGAAAAGAAACCCTTCAAGTTATCCATCCATATCTACTGTATTTCTGGCAGCACAGTGATGGTTTAAGGCTTGTTTGATACGTCAGACCCTTGATGACTTTAGCCAACCATGTGTTCCATACTGTTCCAGTGTAATTTACAGTTATATCGAGTCCCACCCCCCAATTCCCATAGAGATCCATTCAAATGCAGAGAAGTTATAGTATCGCTTGCAAGAGTACCAGAAAATATGATATCAAGAGTCTTTTGATGTTTTTGGGTC
The DNA here is from genome assembly GCA_022702515.1 of Ilyophis sp. 1 JC-2022. Classification (NCBI taxonomy): domain Eukaryota; kingdom Metazoa; phylum Chordata; class Actinopteri; order Anguilliformes; family Synaphobranchidae; genus Ilyophis; species Ilyophis sp. 1 JC-2022. The sequence continues at coordinate 31,419,177 of CM040406.1, read as the reverse complement.
ACAGACTTCAGGAAGTCATGACATGCAAAGAATATGTAACCAAATATAAAAAATGATTACTTTATTTTATATATAAATGCAGGGGTGCATGTGGCACACATGGTTTTGTTAAAAATAATTATTTCTTGATGAGGGATTTTTTTTAAAATAAATACATTTACTTAAATTAAAGGTTGGATTTTTAAAAAAATGTTCAGTGTGAGATTAAGCTAATTCACCAAACAGTGAATTAATTTTTTCAGTGTGAGATTAAGCTAATTCACCAATTCTGAAATTACGAACAAGGTATGTGTGCTCCAGAGCAGGTGTCAATTTTGTTCGGAGGTACTAACAAATCTCAGATGCGAAAATGTCGATGGATACCAAAATTCGGGCAAAAATGCAAATACGAACAATTTACGTACAAATTTGTTCTGCTCACGTTTTATGAATGAGGCCCAATGTCTGGTCCATAGACTTGCTAATGCGGTAAAGAGCCGCCCACTTTGACAAGATTGCGCCTTTGATTGACATGCAATATAACCAACCATAGACCATCTATGGTCAATTCAGAGACAGCGCTAAAAGTGAAACACGTGAAACAAATGTGATTTACACAAATGGCACGGCGATCTCCAGTAAAACAATCCATCACACCGAAGAAATGTCGTGACCTTCAAAAACTTTCTTCAATCCAGCGTTAAGCTCTTAATTGTTCTTGATGGATTCGCAGCATTCGCTAGCTACCGATTAGTTAGCACAACTTGTTTCCCGGCGGACTGCGTCGTGCTGGAAATACGCACACACTCCTGTGATTGACAGTGCTGCTAGCCAATGAGTGCTGACTGCCAGTTTCCCACAGTCCTACCCAGTTTATGCAAGCCTAGACATCAGATGAAGTGCGTCAAAGCGGCTGAGGCTGAGACTACACATAGACAAAGACTACCATTTGTATGCAAACTCATGAGGTACATAAACAGTAGAATACCGCAGAAGTATGTAAGTCCATGGTTTTACCAACAGCATTGCACTCTGCACTCTATGGTGAGAATTTGAAGGTAATGGATTTCAACCAGTATACTATGTTAAAGAGAAACCATTTCCTGTTCAATATGAGTGTATAATGCAATTACTCTTTCGACGTATCTGTTATCTGCATGCTCATTACTGAGCTACAGCTTCCATATTTCCATCAAACTGACCTACTTTATAGTTGGCGACACACCAACATGACACAAATATGATAAAATAGTCTTTAGCAACCTGGAAAAGTATTCCCTCTTCACTCAAAGACCCAAAGCCTCAGCCAGAATTTCCATAAAATGTCCTCCTTATCGAGTCCTGCAGAGAGGCAACGCTACTGTTTAATAGTGAAGTGATGACAAACCATGGCATGTTTGTTGCCTGCATCTGTTCCGCAGACACAAACACCTATTATTTTTTAATCTCCTTTCAACACTGCACTGCAGAAAACAAAAGGCAGATAGCGGAGAGAAGAAACGCGCTGAGAGCGTATGCCCGTGGAGTCTTATCTGCCGGGAACAGAGGGAAGAGTTGGTGTGCGCTACTGGGATAGGGGCCCGAGGTAGGGGACCACCCTTCAGTGCTCCACGGCAACGTGGCCATTGCTCGCGCCGCCCTGCCTCTCTCCACCCCTCCATCAGCTCAGTGTACTGAGGCTTGATGCGGTAACCAACGGCGGGAATAAGAAAATTTACCAGAGTGAGTCTCGTTTCTCTTTATCTGAAGGGACTTGCCTCGGCTCTTTGTGGAGTGGATCCAAGAACGGGCACACATGCACTACTCATTCATCTCTGACATTTAAAGGAGCAGAGTGTGCCTTAATAAATGATAAAAGAGCCGTGACTCATTCCAGAACAGGAAAATGTACATTTCAATTCCTGTCCCTGAGTTCTTTTGTAAAATATTCCCCCTTCGCTATGTTACTATATAGATTTACGCCTCTGCTCCTGTTCAAAGCCATTTCCTACCTCTGTGTTTAACACTGTACGGTGTGTCTGGATAAACACATTTATTAAACATAAAATCTCAGTGGCATTTGGAATAGCCACTCTTGCATGGTCCTTATCAAGGCATGAATCACAGCCTGCTGAATTATAAATGGAGACTCTCACCTTTTCCTGCGCACATCTCATTCACACCCCGGTAATTACCGCGGTTCCCAGTTTAATTACGACTAAGCATCCTTTATTTCTGCTAAACATGTGGTGAAAGGTCACAAGGATTTATTATCTTTCCTCTCTGAATCAGTCAGAGGAGGAGGATGTTGTCGGACGTACGTGAAAGCAATGCGGAGCCCATCAATTATGGCGGCGCGAGATATAACGACCCCAAACTTCTCTCGCGGATGCAGCTGTGAGTGACATAATGAGCCTTTCTGAAGTTTTAACAACCACGAGGCCATCATTCTATACCATGCATCAATATTCTGCCAAGGAATTCCTTTCAAGGGGGCTTGAGACTGCTGCCCACGATCAACAAATTGGTATTTCACAACCACCTCTGTGTGCTGTAGACAAGGCCTCACCCAACTGTTTGCTGAGTAAGGTTTTAACTCTCAACACTCTTCATGCACTTTCCTAAGAAACTTGTGACATTTTCTCTGGCGCTGATGTAACATGTTTTTTGGTAAGATAAAAAAACACAGCCAGGGCCGGTGGGGGTGAAGGTATTTAGATGCCCATTGGCCAGTCAAGCAATCCAGTGAAGCCTGTCCTCCCCGTAACTCATTACAAGCAACCGAAAGCAATTACCAGTGTAATAGATTTTTGTGCAGGGCAGATAAGGCTCAGAGAGGATAGTAATAAACAGGATATGAAACCTGGGAGGCATTAAGTAACAGGAGAAAACAGATGATGCCAAGTCTCTTCTCGGAGAAGACATTGTTCAAAAGGGGATTGCAGCCACAGCAAGCCCTGGCCTAGAGGCAAAGAAAAGAGTAGCTCCACTTCACCTAGCAGAGCCAAACAACCCAGCAGGGAATCTGCTCTTCATTAGAACATAATCCCTTTATTAAAAGTTGATGCAGAGCTGGCAATATAAAACACGCATCTCAGCGGCAGTATGTAATTTGCTTATCAGGATGAGGGAACTATCAAAACTCGACCGTACGGTCGCTGCATCACCAATGAGTGTACGCAAGTACCGTACGTGCGCTGTGCACTGGAGCAAATGTGAGATTGTGTACAGGCAAAAGTTGTGTTAAAAATCTCTAGTGCTTTAAAAATGGTGGCTCTACTGAAATATTTGTTTTGCCATCAAGTGACACTGTGGTAATAAAATAATTTACTAGGCTGACAAAACAAGTGTTTAAATTGTATTCTAAAAGACATCAAATGGCTCATTAGGCTATTTGTTTTAGGGTTGAAAAGAAATTGCTGTATTATATAGTGCAGTTTAAGATTGGGGTGATACAAATGGGAGAATAGGTGTTTTTCCTCATTTTCTGGAATAAATGCTAGCACTTGCACACCCTCTGGGTATCCAGCAATAAGAATCCACCACATATGGCATGAGGAAGTGTAACATCTTGTTAATATACAATTTTTGGCACAGATTCACACTGCAAGCACGAGCAAGCCAGCTCTGATTGGCTAAGTTCGGTATGTGTTTTCCATGGCACTGCAGGGCTACCTGGTCCAGAAAATACAGGCAGATGGCGAAATGATTCTTAATGTAGGCTGTTCGAGAAACAAAGGCATCTTCCAAACAACACAACACAGTGTGGGAGTTTCTTCCGCAAAGTGTTCTACTTGTATACAGGTACATGAACATTATCAGGTCAACCTTGAATTGGAGACTACTTCTTTTTACTTTTAATGAAAACGCCATCTCAGTGTAGCTGTAATCATTTCATTCATATGTTTTATGACAGTTATATTTTAAGTAGTGGCTTGGAGAAGCATTTATTAGAACACATTTTTAGAAGTAAAAATTAGTTCAATTATTTTTGCAAACTTCATATGACCTTCTGAATGAAACCGTGATACTACAGAGAGAGACGCCATGGTAGGTAAGGAGGGACGTATCCCTCATGTGTCCACAGCAGTGAAAGAACATGTCAGACAGAGTGAGTGGAAAGGGCTATGGCAGTGGAGAAAAACAGAAAAATTCAATCACTCGTTTTTTGGGGGATTTTTGGAGTCCGAAATCTCATAGAAATGGCTGTACCCCTGAGGGTTAATGGAGTGTCTGCTAGAAGCGAGTCCAGCACGACCCAGGGGAGCCCACTTTCAACTACTGTGGCAACATCTGCGCACTCGCTAATGGGTTGTCGTGTTTATTCGAAAATGGACTACGCTGCATCACTGGTTGCCTGGGGTGATGATACCCATGCCTCCTGGAAGAGATCGGGGGTCACTTGTTCCCCCATGTGAGGGCTGAGGGGAAAGTTCTAGTTTTGTGAACGAAAAGGGAAAAGTGTCTCTCAGCACATTCCTTTGCTCAGTGACAGAGGCGGTCTACCCCCGAAGCTTCAGTGTGTTCAGAGGATTTAGCAAGATGCCTGGAGGCCCTGTTGTGACATACTTTGCATCTCTGCCGGCAGGGCCTCTTCCAAGCACTCTAATGCAGGCACCAATGAGAGGCAGACTTTGGACAGAGTTGGGGCTGTTGAAATTTCTAGGTTTTAAAAGAAGCTCAACAGCTTACTGTATCTTTCAGATTCACTCTCTCGCAGGCTTAGCCCTGCCAAAGCAGCCAGTCCAGCTTAAACCCTCCAGCCCTGGGTGCATTGTGCATCTTAAAATGTATTTAGGATGCAACACATTGAAGGGTATCTTCACTTTTAAGGTGCACAGATGTCAGCATAAATTTGCATAAATATGACAACACACATTTTTTTCTAATGATATTTTCATTTTTACTAGAAGGGTAGAGCAAAGTAACCTATAAATTATCGGGCACATGTTCCATGTCCACGTTATGTGGGAACTGAAACACATGAACATTTAAATATTATCAGGAAACCAACAAACACCTTCATGTGTTATAATATGATGGTAAACACTGATAATAAATACCACAATAGGAAAAGGACTTTGCTCCATCATAGCTGCCATAAGACAACAGGCCACAGTACATCCCATCCTCTGAGTTATATTCTGGGCAGTGAGACCTCATTGGTCACTCCGAGCCCTGGCGTTTCCCTCCGTGGCCTCACTCTCCAACTGAAGCCATGTAGCTATCAGCCATGTAGCCATGCTCTGTTTTTTACTTGTCTGCTTAGATGAAGGCAGCATGTGGGCGTAGCCTAGGAAGGAGTGGAGGTTGAACCCATGGCTGGGCCACTGTCTGTCAAGGCCAGTCTTCCACCCAGGGACATGGGGCCCACCAGGGCCTTTTAGCCTTATCGCTGGGGCGTGTGTCCTTTTAACATTGTGCATTAGGACTATGAGAAACAGCAATGAGTCCTCATAAATACATCTAATACATATATCTGACAGGGAAAGAGGAGTCCTTTCCATAAAGTCTCAATGATAATGGGGGGGGGGGGCTTGATTTCAGTGGTATGGAGGAGAGCGACAGCTGAAGCCCTGACAAAAAAAGCTGCCTGGACCGGAGCCAGTCAGACCATTAGCTTCGCTTCTCTGCTGCCCATCCATTATAAGAGAGGGGGAGAATCTGCGGACAGTGGAATTCACAGCGCATTTCAAGAAAGCACAGCTTGGCAAGTTTGTCAGATGTGATTAAAAAAAAGAAGTAAGGAGGCGAGGGAACGCCTGGGTAAAAATGCACGCACCGGGATTAACACAGAGCACGAAAGCACCCAGCTGAGACCTCTCGTCTGACTTCAAACAAGGAGCAGGGATGAGGTGAGCGGAAGCACGATGCTGCCCTTCACAAGATTGAAAAACTATACCTTCACCAGCGGCTAGCAGAGCACTGGAAAAGAATATATTAAGGGGCGTGGCAGTTACGGATTGATACAAATTCACAGAATAATCTGCAGTGTGCTACTGGGCACTTGCTTTGTCATCATTAAAGACAATGACAGTGCTGTAGGCACCATCTTCAGACCGGTATCTTCTCCGGTCACCCTCTCCATCTCTCTCCTCATTTCCTCATCTTTCCATCCTCCTTCCTGCTGTTTGTGGGTGTTTCTACAATCTTGGGAATTGATAAGCCTTACAGTGAGGAGTAATTCCCCTTGTTTTTATATGCAACGGTAGGGCCTCTGTTGTAAAAGTACTGTCAGGATGAGCATTAATAAGACTTTGAGTACATAGAACATTAATAAGACTTGGATAGAACTCATAAAATATCTCCTCCATGCAGTTCCATACGGCAGTGCACAACAGCCTAGATACCCAACCCAGTAGAACTTTGTATGTTACTATTACTGACATACTGTATGTAACAGGACCCCAGGGACAAAATGGCCATAGCATTTTCAGAGCATGAATGCCCTGACATCATTATCATGAAAGCAAACACAGGGTGGTGAATTTCCTCATAATAAATGAGCTGGTTACCGAAATTTCTTCACGCCTCTATAGCGATCGATCGCTTCAGCTCGTGAACAACAATAAGCGCTGTAATGTGAGTGAAGGTACATACATAAGGTAGACCCCTGAAGCTCACATTAATCTTTTGGTCTGGCAATGCTCTGTGCACAGGTCTGACAGCATGGGAAGAAACCCAGGCAACCCTGGGAGTCTCTATTTGCAGAGGTAAAGGGAGCTGTGGTTCTGTGTGTGTGCCTGTTTCTTCATGGTAAAACACACAAGAATCTCCTAAAGACTAGTGATAAGAGAGTGACCCATTTGAGCTGTCACTACCCATTAACTTTCAATACACAGGCTTTATGAAAATATTTGTGAAAAATTTTAACTCAATTTTAAAAATGTTCCTCTTGATTTAATTATTTGACAAACAAAGCAAAGACGAGGCTTGACCTATTTTTATGTGTGTGTGTGTGTGTGTGTGTGTTTGCGTGTGTGTGTGTGTGTGTGAGTGTCTGTACTGTGAGTTTGTGTCTGCAATTGTGGAGTGAAGCTTTGCAGACAAGACTTTTCTGATATTGCATACGTCAGTAATGGTTCACGGTCAATGGGGTCACTTTAAACGAGGTCACTTAAAAAGCCCTTACGTAACCCACCCGTGAACTGAACAGAAATAACCAAACCCCCTGCCAGCATCTCATTGATTTCTCCAAAGTCCTCTGCCACTTTTCAAATATCAGCCTGCTCATTCCCTGCACACCGGCCAATCAGCCTGATTACTGTGAGGTGACTTCAGAGATTCCCGTCAGACAAGAGACCTGCAGAATGAGACATCCTCTTTGAGAATACCCATGTGACTCTGTGGATGGCACTCCTGAGTCCCTTATTCAGAGTGTGTAGATCAGGGGCTCGTTTCACAACAAGTTGCGACGTGCGAGCTGCGATCTGCGACATGCGATCAATTTCTCCTGCACTTTTTGGAGTGTTTTACGTAGAAATGGCGATGGCAAGCCATGAACACATGTCGCAAAGCACGTTCATGTAGGCAATCCGTAAATCTGCAATCGTTCTCACCCCCCTGCCTTGTTTTTTGTATCGAACTGTTAATTATCCCAAAACGCAAACTAAAGGTGGCGCTATGGATTACATGGTACTTTACTGTCTGTAAAATATTCTAAATACTTTTAATAACCAAAATTATGTTACAATTTATCGTGTCTGACTTTAATCCAACGTTATAATATAAAAATATCATATTAAAACTATGTTAATGGCTAAAGCACAATTCACATTTGCCCTCCAGAAAACTTTTTGATGAGCATCATCTGCTGAATGCTGAACATTAAGGATACATAGCAATATTGTATCGCCCTTTGTTCTGTGCTGGTCACGGGTGTAGCCAAGGTTGCAAGTGGTATCTTGGGGAGGACGGTGGGGAGGGTTGAAAAATTCACCTTGCGGTCAGATTAAATTGGAATTACACGATGTAGGCTAATATAAAAATGTAATTTTAAATATTAATTTTATTTTAACTATTAGGTCTCCGCAGTAGGCCTAATATAGCCTACACTTTATAGTAACATTATGCGTATTGCTATTTGTTATATTAAAATTAAACCTACCCATTGTCAGACAAATTGTCACCTAGAAGCCATCCATCAGTAATACAAATTGCTCACACAGTTGCTCCAAATGTAGCTGTCGTGCTCCAATTTAGTCCCAGGGCATCACAACTTGTAGGCAGTGTTTAACGAGAGTTAGGCTACTTTTCTACCCACAGAAGTGTGTTCGTTCTCAGTCGATGCCCTGGTGGGAATTTGCGACCCATCAATTGCACCACAGAGTTTTGGGAGACCACTCAGTGCATAAATGTGTCCTGTCACTTGACGTCTGTGTTGCGGGCTGAATTAAATCAGTAGGCTATTTACAAAGCGTAGTGCTGTCGTCACTTTTCGGACAAATTGGACGTTTCGTTGTTTATTCCATAACATTGTCTGATGTCCGACAACCGAGAAAAAGCTGCCGGGTGCCAGGAAGCGCAGAGCTGTCACTATTTGAAGCGAGACAGGTAAGGCCATGCTCTGTTATATGTTATGTATGGCCTAAGAATGTCACATAAGCGTAGCTTAATATTCCATCCCTTACAAAAAAGAAGTTTACAAAAAAAGGCCTATTTCTTTACACTTTTTTTCCCAGACAGTGTAGGCTACTTAAAGTGTACTTTCATTTTAATTTGCAGAAGCGGTTTCAAGTAGCCTACAAGTTGAGAAGTAGTTTAGAAGTAGTTAATAAATGGTAGTAGCCTATGCTTAACATTTAGTTAGTAGCTACTACGTTTTTGTAAGTGATATCTTTCTAACAACTAATCTCCGTAGTTATCTAAATGGTGGAAGTGATGACAAAGAAAATTCGGCCGCCGTCTTTGCACAATCAAAAAAAACGCCATACTTGCGAGCAGCCTGTAGTCGTCACACTTTTATTTGCGATTTGCGAGGGATGCGCATGCCATGCATTTTCGTGTTCAGAACACAAATTTAGACATTGTCTCCCTCTGTAGGTCTGATATTTGAATATCTGTGGAGATTCTCCCATTCCCCCACATGCTCTTAGATTAGATGCTTTAGCTCCTGAACAAGCTCCCCTTTCCCTGACCAGAGTAGCTAATTGATAGTCTTTTGTGCCTTTAATGTGATAACATTCAAATTAACAAAGAACACGATTAGAGCTCAAAAGGAATCAAGGCCACTCCTCAATGAGACATGCAACACTGCAGATGGAATCCATTAATGGGGGAATCCAGAGGGGATTCACTGCATGAAAAGCTGCGTTTACGGGGCGGACGCTACAGTGCACAAATCTGAAAAGCGGACTGTATCCGGCCATTTGCGGATGCACGTCTGCCGTCGGAAATGGACATAATATTGTACATGGAGGTTTTCTTGTCCAGAAATTTGCCATATAATACCAGACATGGCCGTCCACTTCTCCTAATCGGGAATATCCAAGTCCAGAAATCCCCGATCACAGACATGGCCCGGGAGTGTGTAGAGGTTTTAGAAAATTATCTTTTCATAAAGTAGTTCAATATTCAATGTGAGCAATGAAGTGACTTTATCATGGTGGGGAAGCTTAAGGGTTAACCATAATCAATGCAGATCGGGAGAGGGTTAAGTATTAAAATGTTTGTCAATGGTGCCTGTTACATCCCTGTGGTTTTGTTATGTGTTCTTGAGGTGAAATTGGGGGGGCGGGGGTTACGGACCAGTGATTTATTTTTAGTTGTTATTATTGGTTTTTGTTCATCTTCCGTGGCATTTATTATTTGCTTGTCGTTTATTTTGGGTTTTCTTATTTTTGCTTGGGGCAAGGTGGGTATTAGCATGGCTAATACCATAAAATATTCATAGAACCTAAATATGTGGAAGATCACGGTTGGTCATCTGAGTAGGCAAGCCCTGTTTTTCTGGAAGATTGGATATACACGGTACTGTAGCGTGCTGTTCTAGTATATTCTTCTATGCCTGCTCTGTCCCCACGTTTTTGTTGTGCATATTGTGCTGCCCTGTTGGATTTGTTACGTTTTTTTGTTTGCATTATTGTAACTCAGGGGATTGTTAGTTGTAACAGTGCCAGGACAGCAAAGTTCCTGTTCATCAAGCTCCCCCTGTCTTTCCATTATGCGTGTCATTCTTTTCTCATCAGAGTCAGCCTGCATCATTGAAGTGCCCTTCCCAGTCAATCATCTAACTCTCATACTGTTCAGTCTGTCCCTCGTAGAGAGGTGCCAAGAACCGGTGGTCCATCATTGAGTCCATGGCTATGTTTTCTCCTCATTACATATCCAGCACATATCTTAAGATATAGTGAGCATAGAAAACATAGTGGACTGAGTAGCTGTTCTCACAGGCCGTAGTTGTTCATTTCCAACTATTTGTCGGAGGAGGAGAGATGGTTGTTCAGTAGGTGTGTCGAAATCACTGGCCTGTTTCTCGTAAATGTTCGTTTTGTTACATTAGCTAATGTTAGCTTTAAGGCTAGATTCGAGGCTAGAGTCTTCACCGTTGTTGCAGTCGCACCAAATTTGCTAATTTATGTGTGGTTGTGTATTTCACCCAGCGGTTGAACAAATTCAGTGAGAGGTTACAGTTGCAGAAGTTTCTAAATTGTCAGACACAGGAGTTCCATTGTTAACAATAGAAGGGTTTGCAATCACCACGGCCTGTGTTAAAGGCCCCACCTGCAGTAAAAATGCATAGTGTACAAATACAAAGCAACCATACGACTGCTTCTACTGTATCCTTTACTATCACGACTGTTGGGGAACCGCAGCTGTTGACCAAATTACTCAATGACAGCCTGTTAATGCTAATGCCTGGGCCTCTGAGAAACACAATCCACTGTGTTTTTGCCCCCACCTTTTCCCATGACTCCACAAATATGCTCTTATAGTCTCGCATGACAAAAGCCCCTGCCAGCCTCAGAAATATCAGTATTATATAAAGTGCTCAAAAAATATGCAGGCCAGACAAGCCGAGCCAACAGAAACAATAAGCAGATCACGCAATTGCCAGGCCCCTGTGGCGCACTGTTGCAATCTATTACTCAAACAGACAGGTAGTAATTAGAAAATACAACAACTGCAATCGAAAAAGAGGTACAGGGCTTGTTGCTGGAAAAACTGCCAGTGCAATCAAACCCATTGCTGGGCACACTATAGGTCTCCGGTGAAAAGCACAATAACACTGCAAAAAATGTCTGTCTTAATAAGTGTTTTTGTCTAAATAAAAAAAAAAGAATTTCCCTTAAAAGTTGAAAATATTAGCTTATTAGTACATTTTTACTTGACAAGTGAAATTATCTTACCCCACTGGCAAATCTTGAAATGCATAAGAATATTTCACCCCACTGGCAGATAGTTTGTTTCATTTAGTAAAAAAGTAACTAAAGTCTAAATATGAGATTAAATTGCTTGTTAAGATTTTGGGTATAAATACATAAATACAAAAAGAAAATAGGCTTCCAGGATCCTTATTTTTATATCCAGATGCTATCATTCACATAAAGTAACACAAATTAGAAGCACAGAAAGTAAATTATGTCTAAATAAACACTTGCAAAAACACTTGAAATGCCAATTGACAGATAAATGACAACAATCAATTTGGGCTGCAGTACCTAACAGAAGCTAAACGAGAACCAAATTCCAGTAAACTCAATGTTTCCTGCACAACTTGCTTGTATTTTGGTCCTGTGCTTTGTTATCATACCATCTGAAGAGATTGTAGGCTTTCAAACGTATTCACATAAAACAGTCAAACACTTTTACAAATTTATATGCTATACCTTTGAATGTTTCAAGCCAATCTTTAGCATTATCTTCCCTCATATTGTTCAGATTTGTTCGTATGAAAAACAAATACAGATATTGTAGCCCAAGTGGCAGCCTAACCACTCCGCTAAAGGTGAATTAATCTTTAGTGCGGTGGTTAGTGCAACTGCATCTCCCCCTTGAGACCTGTGTTCGACCCTTGCCAGATCCCTGCTGTTACAATATTATTTGTACCTGTAATGGATTTGTGTATACTCATATTTTATCTGTGTTGTTGTTATATTTAATAGGGTTTCTAATAATAGTAGAACATCCACTGACCTAAAATAATTATATTGATAACATAATAACAGTACAGTTACAGACTAAAACATACATGTAGTAAAATATGAAAAATAAGAATTGAAAATGGAGAAGTTACATTACATGCAGGCATTTAGCAGACGCTCTTATCCAGAGCGACTTTCACAACTTTTTAGCATTTGTTTTTACGTATTATCCATTCATACAGCTGGATATATACTGAAGCGATTCAGGTTAAGTACCTTGCTCAAGGGTACAACGGCAGTGTCCTACCTGGGAATCGAACCTGCAACCTTTTGGGTTACAAGGCCAGTTCTTTAACCATTATACTACACTGCCGCCCAAGTTCATTAGATTAGTTTCTATTAATAATCAGTGACTGTGACTCTAATGACTCAAGAGAGTTTTTCATATCACAGGGTGTATTTTATCTTTTACTAATTTGCTAGTTCATCATTGTGAAAATGCAAAAAAAGAAAAAGTTCAACAGCAATTCTAGTAAGCCTTATCTACACCAATCAAGTATTTTTACATATTTCACTGCAATCAGATTGTAAATGGCACAAAGTCAGTAAATATCTAGCTGTGCAATTAATAATATTTGCTATGTTGTATCCACCAGTCAAGAGACACAGTTCCTTTCCGCCTGATAGTCCTGGGACTAGAAAGCAAATTTTAATTTTTTTCTATGATTTTGTTTTGTGTATGATTTTCCTGGCAGAGAGAGAGACTGATATGGAGAGGGGGGACACTGCTGGCATTGACTATGGGCTCATGTCTGCAGAAATGCATTGGAAATACACATCTCCACATGCCTTTCCCATCCAAGAAACTCAAGGGATGCTATGAAGAACAGGCCATTTCCATTCCATTATAATAATTCGATAAGCTAACATTATTGATCTCACAGACACATGTTAAAATTTGAAAATCTTATACTATTTAAGTCCAAATGTTTAAGTCGGAATGATTCCAGGGTGATCCATTTTACATGAGTCCAAATAGACTTTTATTCTGTCAAAATGTGAACTATTACTCCCATGCCCATAACATCTAAAATGTTTCTAGCATTCACATACCTCCAAAATGCTCTCATTTACATGCGAAAACCCAAACAGGATCTCAGGTTAAGAGCCTCGACTTGGATCAGAAATCCCTCTCCATGATATCCACCAGATATCCACCTCCATAAACATGCAATATCCGTAAACTCTGCCCAAAGGTCCTCTTGGCAACACCGAGAATGGACATCAAAACCCTGAAATGCCATCCTAGCAGAAAAACCGGCAGGCCAAAGAGAGAGACTTTCGGGAGAAATCCATAACTGACTTGCCATGCATCATCATTTCCACACAGGACATGTCCACAGCGGTACGGCCTGATTGCTGCCTGTGCTCTCTGAGCTCTGGGTGCGCAAATTCTCTAAGTGTGAATTAATGTACAACCATAAAAGCAGATGGGGCTTAATCTGCGTATAATTGAATGTGGATCAGGAGGCCAGTGGACGGCGCCGTTATTCTGAATTTCGACAGTGTGTTCTGGGGGTCCCCCTCCCCACACACACACACACTCCACTGCATCCCATCCCACTTCTCTACTAGATATCCCCCAATGTGTCGATCTAACAACCCCCCTGCTTCGCAGTACTCTAGTGCTTTGTCACACTAAGCAACTCGTTGCATTTTCTATTATCACTTGTGTCAAAGAATTTTCCCAAACCCTGGGTGATGTCACAAGCAACATTTGAAAAGAATAGAATAATTTTATTTTACCCAGGGGGCAACTTCAGAACATTCATTCTAATTTAGTAACAGCCTGTGGGGATTATTTCACTATTGGAGTTGAAAGTCATAGAGGGGGTTAATGAAATTAATTTGTGCTCATGTAATGGTAACAATAGAAATCAGCAAGAGGTATGCAAACGTATACAGATGGCACCCCTGTCACAATTATAACACAATTATGTTATTAACGGCAATTACAATCACGCTAGCTACATGTTTTAACGTACAAAATTATAGCAGGGAAATGTGGCCCATTCATGATAAACAAGGGTATTGCATAAACTGTCAATCAGACAGCCTCTCTCATATCCACACTAAAGAGAACCTGCCAATAATCTACCACAGCCTGTGTGATATACTGTGTAACACTTGACTTCTTTGAAACTACTGAGATCTGCACAGGGACCGCTCCTGTGCGGAACAGCTTGCTTGCTTGAAGTTCGTATTGCATTCAGGGCTGCTTTTGAGTAAAATATAACTGTGCTAATATGCAAACAGTGAGCTGCATATAGTGAGCTCTGGATTAACCAGCTGTGTCTTAAAAACCCACTCTCGTCCTTATATGTTCTAAACCACTCTTAGCCCTCAGTAACAATTGATCTATGAATGTAGCATGCAGTCATGATTTTACAGATGCACACACACATACACACGCACACGCATACACACGCACACGCACAATCTATAACTTTTGCATTTAACTGTCATCTTTAGCACAGAAGCAAATGGAAGTCTAATTGAATAACTGTGTGTTTAGCACCCACGTTGCTTTTAAAAGTGTGTGTGTGTGTGTGTTTGGGGGGGGGTTCATGTCAAAACATGAAACTGTGTTAAGGCACAACACTATTAGCACAGCATTCACACTTATTGGAAGAAGACAGAAGCAGATATACATGTTACACACGCAAATAAACATGCACACATACACACATGCTTTCTTTCTCCCTTCCTTACCGTTCACTAGCTTTACATTTCATTTTCAGTTGATCAGGTCACAAAATTCCAGTGCGCGTCCATCTCGGCGTGCGTTGCAAAAAAAAGGTTTCCTTGGTTCCCAGCAAGATTAAATGGTTTTAATAGGCAGTCGGCATCTCACTAGTGAAGGAGGCAGGAGAAAGAGAGGGAGAGATAGGGGAGAGGGTGAGAGAGAGAGAGAGAGAGAGAGAGAGATGGAGAGAGGCAGAGACAGAGAGAAGGAGAGGGACAGAGAGGGAGAGCATGGGGATCAGCACGGAAGAAAAGTAGAAGAGGGTGTCTTACCTTATGTTATGCATTTCACCATCGGAGGCCTGGAAGGAATCAGCAGAGATTAGATGAATAAAGGAGGAAGCTCATTTTTTCGGAGGCGCCCCGGAGCATCTCAGCTGGTCTTAAACAAGTGCTCCCGGACAAGTGCCTCGCGCAGCAGCGGTAAACAAATCTACATCTGCATTAGCAGAGAGCGGGGGGGGGGGGGGGGGGGGGGGGGGAATTGACAGATTAACAGGGAGGAAAAATTGCAGCAGGCTGCAGAAGCAGAGTATACTCCAGGGCCAGGGGCAGCGACTGACTCAGAAGCCGTACACAGTAGAAGAGAACAAGGAAGGGGGAGGGTGTGTGTGTGTGTGCGTTGGAAAGTAACAGGTAATGGTATCTGTTGATTTTCACACATTGGTGGGGGGGGGGGTTGCAGTTTACTACGTATGTAGCTCCGTTTGGAGCAAGGAACTTGAGGTACATGTGAGGATGGGTACAACTTGTATCGTATAAGAGCATATCTTTTCCCCTCTGTCCTCATGCTACGCTAAAGGCTAGGATCATGCAGGAGGAATTCCCATTTTCAAAAACATTATGATTGCGGCACAGTGCTACTTGGATCACATTGATTGATGACTGCGATGTTTTCCCTTGATCGTGGATACTATGAATTGTGCCAAGGATGATGATGATTATTGCCACAATAATACTAATACTACTAATAATAATAATTATTATTATTATCATGATTACTATCATGCATTGTTTTATGAAAATGAATAAGAGCAGTTCAACAAATGGGCAGTCTTGCAGCATTGTTGCAAGGGAACAGCACTTGACCAAAAGGTGGTATATACTAACCCTCCCACGGGGCAGGGCAGTTACACTATTCTAGAGTAATGTTAACCTGAATTGATTCAATAAACCATCAAACTGTTGAAATTGATCACATATCATTTAAAAAAAACTGTTCAGTCATAAATTCCGTTCTAAATAATGCTTAATAAGTTTAATTTATTATTCAATTGATGCAACCACGGCAAGAGGCATTTTAGGACCATTTTTTTAATGGGCTAAAACATTTCCCTGGAATGAGCCAACCCCATATGCAATAATGAAATAATGTAGTTATTTATTTCTTTATTGATGGATTGTGTTTACTACCACTGCAGGCATTGCAACTTCCACTGATGATGACCTTTCCCCCCTGCACCTCCATGAATGAATAGAGGTTTCTGACCAAGACCTGCCCTCAAGCTGTCTTCCTCCACAGTTCCAGTGACAGGCCATATTCTCAGTGTTCTTTTATGGGGTGCCGGTGGGGGTGGAGGGGGGAGGGGGGAGGGGGGAGTGTCGGAGGGAAGCCATTGCATTAAAAATAATCTTGTTATAGTCAAGTCAATTGCTGTACTTTTAAAAAATATATCACAAACCACTGCATATCACACACATTTTGCCCTCCATAACAGACATGGGGAAATGGGTTAATCTGTACAGCAGCAACAAGGTCCCATTGTAAATGTGTCAGTGGGATGATGTAGAGGCAGTGCTACACAATATATTTCAGCTTGGAGTCCCTCACTTGACTACCTGTGATATTGCGAACGCTGGCAGCTTCCACACGCAGCTTAAAATGAGAAAACACGCGGGTCTGCAGTCTTGGCTGTGACGAACACGCTCTGCTACGGGCGGATGACTCACTGTTGTGATGAGAGTAATCCCCCTCTAAGCTGCAGAGTCTACCGTCAGACGCTACAGACCCTCTGCTGACTCCTCCCTCGGCCCCTCCCCCATGCAGACATGATTACATCCTGCTGCTGTTTTTATCCCCCCAGTCCTGCCAGACCAAGGAAACCACCCTTGCAGTGCAGACTTGGATGACTCACCCCAGGCAGGTGCAACTCACTGTACTTTGACCATAGTAATCAATCTGTGCAGTGGCAGAATACATTTGGCCACGGAAGGAGATCACCGGAGAGCTGGGCTTTCCCTGCATCTTCCTAAGGCTTCTTACAGGCACTCAGAGTGAACCTTTCACCAGAGCAGTGACTGCATTGCACTCTTCATTTCTAATGCAGTATACTTGGTAGATTGCCTGTCATTTGCTGTAAATATCAGTGCTGTCGAGTTGCAACCAGCCAAAGTGACTCTTGGAATTGCTATGCGATTCCGTAAAGATTTAGCTTGATAAAGCAGTATGTTGATCTGGGCCTTGACTGCTGTAGGACAGAGCAGACATAATGACTTCACTCTGGCTGCCAGCACTTTCATACGGCTAAGAGCTGTCAGACCACCCTGCAGTGTGGGGAATCATGGGAACATGTAGGTCATGTAATTGGAACTAAGGGACGTTTCTGACCTAAGGCAGCTACCCAGTTCTCCTACCACTTGGGACTGCCACTATTTCAAATAAGGTCAGTGGACCAATCTTTTAAAAGCTGGGGATGGCACTGCTTTATGAATTTATGAATATGTATTTGAACATACTTCAATAACAACTTTAGTAATTATTTAGTATTATTAATACCTGTGTTTCTACATAAATACACATATTAGAGCTGTTATGACCTCACTATTGTCATAATCATGTCATATGAATTGTATGTATTGTAGTCATAGTCATTCCCCAGTCTGACAACCCGTTTTTGTTTGTCTCTTACTTATGAACATACTATTAATTAATCTATTATGCAATGATTTTGTAGCTGACGCAAGGACATCCCTTTTCATTGAAATGCCCAGCTATTTTTCATAAAAGCCCTAAGAATAGTCATATACTCTAACTTGTCAGCCCACCCCGTATGGATATGGATTTACATCTACAAACTTAATCATAAATGAACAAATGAGCTTCTCATAACTTCATCTACTGAAAAAACAGCTGGGTGTATGTTGCTTTTATTGCTTCACTTTTCTTTGATAGGATGAAGAGAGATTCTGTTTATATTGTATAGATCTCAATGGATTACACACACACACACACACACACACACACACGCGCACACATACACACACACGCACGTGCACACACAGACACACAGGCACAATGACCACTCATTTGTCTGTCTACTCCCCGCCCACACATGTCTTTGAGCATGGGTCCACATACATAAAGTGACCAGTGATGGCTGCATTCACTCTGTTAAATTACACATGTGGGATGCCTCTGTTCCCTCAACACTAACGTAAACTGCCCAGGTGTTCTCATAGAAGGCACATTTTTGCCATTCCACTTATAATGGTGGAGGAACCGCACGATCACCCATACAACCCCCCCTGCTCCAACCCCCAAACACACAGTTGCTAAGGTGATGGAATTGGGTGATTTCATAGCAGAAAAACAACAGTCTATAATTTCTGCCTTTCATTATTTGACATCTCCACTGTTCATTTCACTGCTGTTACCACTTCTTTACAAATAGAGTGGTACTGTGTGGCATTTTGGAATCCAATTGCAGTCTGCAATTGCAGTCTTTAGCCAAAAACAAAAAAGCCCACTATAATAATAATAATAATAATAATAATAATACTACCTTGCATTTATATAGCGCCTTTCTCACAAGCCAGTGACTCAAAGCGCTTTACAATGATGAGGGGGAAGCTCACCTCTACCACCACCAATGTGTAGCACTCACTTGGGTGATGCAATGGCAGCCATTTTGCGCCAGAATGCTCACCACACACCCTACAGGAAGATAACTATTTTTTTAAGCAAATTAAACTGGGGGATAATTAAGTGTAAGATTGAAAGAGCTAGGTTGGGAATTTAGGCAGGACACCTGGGAAATCCCTACTCTTTACGATAAGTGTCATGGGATCTTTAATGACGACTGTAAATCAGCACCTCGGTCTCATTCAACATCTCATCTGAAAGATTGAATCTCCTACAGCACAGTGTCCCCATCACTGCACTGGGGCATTGGGGTTTATTTGGCCAGAGGGAAGATGGCTCCCTACTGCACCACCATGAGATTGCTCAACTGACACATTCATTGCTCCTGCAAATGAAACCAAACTATGAGTGGAAACAACAAACTCTGTGCTCTAGCTTTATTAGTATACGATTTGTGACAAGTATACCAAATACAGAGTTTCTGAGCATTAGCGGCTGCAGGATTTAAATCATGGGTGGGCTAAGGTATTTGTGTGTGGGCCAAGTTAAATAAGATTGAAAGGGTGTTGAATTCATTTATTAAAATTTAGACAATATGCTGGTAAAGTAATAACACTATTTTCATAAACAGAGTGCTCAGACCTCCTTTCCTAAATTTGTCAAATAAACCCAGTGAGCAAAAGCCAGAAATCTAGATGTCTAGAGGGGTGAAAATCTGAAACTGAGAGGTGTTTTCACACATTTTGAAATAAACTTGTCAATTTAACAAAATTTTACCCTGATATAGCCTGGCTACATCCTAGCCGATTAAAAAACTTTCACTTTTCAACCGGTTTTTCACCTAGACACAAGACGGCGTTTCACCATCTTTTCACCGACTTTTAAACACAAAAAATGTTCACTGGGAAGGCTATTGTTTGTAATTTACTGCTTTCTAACTTACAGTGACTTAAATGTAATCAATTGTTTTTATTGCATGACAAAATAACAATCAATATATGTAACAGTCCTAATATTTTACTAAGAACTACAGCTTATTTAGTCAGTTTTTTCCACACTTCATTTCACATGGGCCTAACAGGTCAGAAATAGCTTTGAATAGCTTTTGCTGATATTTTTTCAAAAGCTGCGTTTGTCCGAGTTGACACACGCCTCTGCGACTATACTGTTCATTTCTTTTCCATTAGCAATAACACTACCGCTGTTTCATTTGCTCGACTTGACACGTCACAAAATGCACATCACACTAAGAATTGCTCTTCCAAGCGCCGCGGTGGCGCAGCGGTCTAAATGTTCTAACTTCACGGCAATTCGGTGCATGTAAAACATGTTTTTACGTTCTGAAAAAGTGGCGAGATTAAGCGCAGCTAAACTAAATCGAGCAGAGTTAAAGGGATAGTATCGTTTGCATGCAAAATGTTGAGATTTTTCATTTTAAGTTTTGTTTCTTTTTCTTTTGCTCTCACAAGATGGATGTAGGCCTATATAAACAAGGCACACTGTTCAATTATAACGAACACGTTAAAGATATAGGTTGAGTATCCATAATTTCAGGGACTGCTGATTGAGTAACATGGCCCATATGGAATGGCTCCTCCCTAATTATATATTTTAATGTTTTAATAAACAAATAAACAATCCAATGCTTAATTCTGTAAAGTTCAGAAGAGGTATACAGACAGGTGAGCACTGAATCAAAGATTTCCCTGCTGAAATTGAATTATTTTCTGCATCCGAATATGAAAAATCGAAAAATCAGTTTCCAACCCACTATCCGTCTACTTCCGTATTTCGGCTTCGGGCACACTTCTATCCACCATTGTCTTGTGCCAAATTTTTTATATTGTTATTTTAGCAATTTTGAGTGCTTTTACATTCTGTACTGGTGTAAGCGTTCACAGGTGGCTCAGTCATGTTTTACATGCACCGATTTGCCATGAAGTTAGAACATTTCCCAACATGTTCTTGATGGTGGAATATTATATTATTCTAATCTTATCGTACATAATGTAGACTATGGCATATTACTATCTCCCTGGGCTATACTTAGGGCATGAAAAATACTCATTCCAATTAACTGTGCACTGATATGTACTAGATCAGTGGTGCCCAATCAGGGCCGAGAGTATGCAGGTTTTCATTCCAACCAATCACTACAAAATTATTGGTTGGAAGGTGTAGTGATTGGTTAGAATGAAAACCTGCATACTCTCGGCCCTCCATGGCACATGATTGGGCACCACTGTACTAGATGTATGTAAAATTTAATATGAATGCCAACATCTAAAAAAAAGAAACCTACAGAGAAATGTCATCTCAGGGCATGCAGAAAAAAATTATATACTGTCAAGTACAGAAAAAAGTGATGTTTTATTGGAGTACAAGAATGAATGACTAGATGTGTTTGCCAGTGTGATATCTTATTGATATCAATGTTTTCATCTTAAACCATCACTGTGGACAAGGAGTGTAAGATCCAGGAACCGTATAGTTTTACTTGTTTTACATTTGTAGCTCTTAGTATTTCATTGCAAACTAAAGAAAAACAACTTTGTTTTGCATTTTTGTGGCACTTTATTTTGACCTAAATTATAAAAATAAACGAATCTAAATTTGTATTGTAAATGGTACAACTGTCTTGCTTAATTTAAGCAATTTTCCAAGTTTCTGGAATTATAAAGCCTTAAATAGAACCAAATTGACCAAAGTTGGCATCGGCGCGAAGAGGTTTAGTCTCCCCTATTTCACTTGTCTTAGTTAGGACAAATAGATTGCCACTAAGCAGTTATACAAGCTTTAGGTATTTATTTCTTACTGTATACCAGAGAGGCCAAATCTCTGATGTTAAACTGCTTCTGATCCTTATCTTAACTTTATCTCCTCTTATTCTCAACTCAGCAGAAATGTTCTCGGCTTGAACCACATTGTGATGCACCAACCTGCAGTAAATCCAGTTGGTGGTGAGAGTGGAGATTTGTACCTAAAGTAGAACAATATTCATTTATTATTTTTTAATTACATACAATTTTGTTGTTCTATAGAGTCAGGTAATCCATTCATCAGAAAATCTGTACTCTATAATATCACAAAATTTTCACAGTTTTGTATTTTTATTTTATAATGAGAGGATACTGTAAAGACCAGCATTAAATTTGCTTCATAGTGAGCCAACAACTTAATTACAAAATCTATCCTGTCTGGCATGTCACTTTGTGACCAACTACAGTGCAGTCCGCAAGTATTTGGACAGTGACACAATTTTTGCTGTGTACACAAGCACATTTGATATGAAATTAAACAATTAATATCAGCTTAAAGTGCAAACTGTCAGCTTTAGTTAAAAATAAGAGTATGTACATCCATATCCAGTGATCCCTGTATGAATGAAAGCCCTTTGTATATAATCCCCCTATTTTAGGGAACCAAACATAATTGGACAAATTAACATAATCTTAAATAAAGTAATCATATTTATCATAGTCATCATACTCGGTTGCAAATCCTTTGCATTTGATGTCGGAAGTATGTGACCCATAGACATCGCCATATGCTGGGTATATTCCCTGTTGATGCTCTGCCAGGCCTGTACTGCAGCCATCTTCATTTTCTGTTTGATTTTCGCCTTCAGTCTTGTCTTCAGCAAGTGAAACATGTTCAGTTGGATTCAGGTCGGGTGATTGATTTGGCCTGTCAAGAACATTCCACTTTTTGTGCCAGAAAGACTCCTTGGCTGCTTTAGCAGTATACTTGGAGTCATTGTCCTGCAGCAAGGTGAAGCACCATCCAATGCGTTCTGAGGTATTTGGTTGGATCTGACAGATGTTTCTGTACACTTCAGAATTAATCCTGCTGCTGCCGTCAGCAGTCACATCCTCAATACAGATTAGTGAGCCAGTTCCAGTGGCAGCCATACATTCCCAAGCCACAACACTACCCCCGCCATGTTTTAAAGATGAGAGAGAGAGGGGGGGGTGCTTGGATTATGAGCAGTGGTCTAGCAGGATGTTTGCTATTACTGAGCTCACCAGTGTGTGCATGCTTCTTAAGAACATACAAAACAGTTGATTTTGACACACCCAAAGGTATAATTGATTTATTCAGATTTTTCTACCCCACGATGGCCTGCTTTACTGGCATTGACACTTCTTTGGTCATCATGTTGAGAGACAGTAGCGGACTCCAAATGAAAATTCTGCACTCTCTACCTTTTGTTAGCTTTCCTGTGTATGAACTAGTAATGCAACAACACACAGCTGGCCAGGAAACAGCTGAGAAGCCAATTGTCCAATTAGTTTTGGTCCCCAAAATGGGGGAACTATGTACAAAAAGGGCTGCAATTCATACATGGTTCATCTGATATGGATGTACATACCCGCAAATTAAAGTCTGCACTTTAATAGTCTGACAGTCTGCACTTTGACCTCATATTCATTGTTACATTTAAAATCCAATGTGCTGGATACAGAGCCAAAACAACAAAAAAGGTGTCACTGTCCAAATACTTACGGACGACACTGTATGTCTTAAAACAGTCCAGAGCAGACTATATAGAATCTTGATTGGCCATTAGCAAGCAGCTTTTGTCCACTGAGACAATACGAAAGCAAGGGATACAACTTCAGGACCATCTGGGCTTTCATATGAAGTATCTTTTATTTAGTTTTGACTTTATTTAACAGAGACAGTACACATTATTATAAATGTGCCAGATTTAGTCAAAAGACTCATTTTCTCAGTAGAAAAGGTAGACATTGCTTTGAGAATTTACAATCTAAAAATGAAAGGAAGCAACTATGAACTATTCATCTAATCAAATTATGTTTGCATTTATTTATTTGCATTGATTCAAATGCAAAAATATGGATATGGTAATTGTTACATTTGCCATGTGTTCGTATGTTACATTTTACCTTTAAATTGACCTCTATTTAAAATGTCTTCTTATCACAATGACATCTGTTGTTTGCAGTGTGTGGAGGCGGTTTCACTAAAAATTGTTTATTTTTCCTCTGAAGAAAGCTGCTTCGATGCTTTAGAGAATGTTTGTTTCACTCTTCCTGTGCAGACTCTCACTCAAGGCTTTTGTGCCCTGGGGTTATCCAGCTGGTATACGGAGGGATCTAAACTGGTGAACTACAGTACCAACATATCATTACCACACACAAATGGCACTATTGCATATTTTACTGGTATGCATTTAAAGTGATGGTCAAGGGATTCTATTTGGAACTCCAAATAACCACAACATATCACAGAGGGATATATCCACGACACACCCACCAAATATCTTTTCAAGAAAATGTGAATAGTGGCATATTAATATACATCTCAAAGTCAGCTAATAAACACAGTCTTGAACTACGGATTGTAAGGGTGTGGTCTAAATCCACGCCCTCAAATCGAGTGCCATGGACGTCATCCAGCCCTACATGTTTGAACCACAGAATTGTTCATATACAGTTCTGTGGTTTGAATCCGGCGAGGAATTAATGCAATCAATTCAAAGTAAAATACAGTGCGGCTGCTGTCAACAGATAAATATCACACGCAAGCTCGCAATCAAAGTAAGTTAACTTAACATGGTTTATTTGGCATCTATTATTTTTGATATATTATCTGACGAATGAGCAGTGCACCAAGTAAAAATGACGCGTGAGTGATTAGTTCGTTTCCATGCTGAGCTGTGCAAGGAGCAAGCTAATGTTATTATCTATAGCACCACGGAGGGATGGATAAAAAGGTGAACGATTGGGAGAGGGATAAAATTGGTATAGGGATAAGGACAGCGGAAAAAAATAAACACTTTCTAACTATTCCAAATCCAAATGCTGATAACGCGGACAACTATTCTCAAGGGCAAACAAAACAAGCGTTCAGAAAGGATTTCTTTGTGGAACAGGATTCGCCTCAAACTATGGGAGGAGTTATGTAATGAGATCAAAGTATGTATTGGTTGAGTTTTGACGTCTACGTCATCATGGATCCATTTCGACTCCACCCTTTTTTTCAGTATACAGGAATAAAAAGATATAGATAGACAGAAATTTAACGGGATTGTAATGGAATTTATTCCTCGCGCTTTAGTGCTGCTCAATACATAGCTTAATAGCCATAAATAACATGGTTATAAGCATATTACGCATTTTCCTTGACCATCACTTTAAGATTTGAACTGCACATTACATGCACTTGGTACATTTGTTGAAATTCAGTAATATCAATTTCTTGAACACTGGGTGTATAATATTTAACTTGCTGTGGAGTGCATAATTTTGCCATAACCAATCCAAGGTAGATAAAATTAATGTACTGTGGCCTTGAACAAGGTAGCCAGATTGTATCATAAAGCCTCAGCTGAGTTATAGGACATGTGCAGATTTATGTCCCCTGTTTAATATACCTGTTGTATGGTGCTGAAATAACCACTGTCAATATTCTCTGCATCATTTGTAGTCAAAATATCTTCTTCGTTTCTCATACAGCTCTTGTAAACAAAATCATAATACAATTGGCTAGATTTTGCTGATGCAATAGCACATTTAAAGTGGTACTTCAGTTGTTCTTGCTATGCAGAAATTACACTAAACTACTGAAATATAATTTTTAATCCTGATTATATCTGCCCAGTGTAGGAGGGGGGTGCTGATGTATGTATACTTTACATGCCACTGTTATGCAACAGGCAGGTGAAAGGTGGTCTATTCCTCACAGCAAAGATGTCCCAATAATCCCTGATGAACTCAAAATTTTATTTAAAATGTATAGTCAAGATAAACTGAGTGAAAGATATAGCCAAGATAAACAAGATATAGCCTAGGCTAGTAGATATGAAGCAAATAATTAATATAGATAATATTTATGCCTACAGCTTTTTTAAATCAAACTATGGTCTTAACTCATTTACCAAAAAATGTATTATTATAATTTATAATTTATTTATTTCCATTTTTTAATACTGTGTACCCCATTCAACAAGCTCTGCAGCTGAGGCGTGTTCAGCCTCTGACCAATAACTATTAAACTATTATCTACACTACAGGCTACACTGGACAAGAGGAGAAGAAGTACTAATTAAAGAAGAGTCATATCTCCTAACTGATCAATGCCGCTAGCCTGTGGGTCTGGACGGTCATTGGGAGAACTTAATGGAATGATAACCTAAGGAACCCAAATTAAACCCACCCTACCAAACTTCTGATGGCACAAAGATAATTCTGTCAAACCACAACATTCAATGTGCACTTATGGTGAGGGCCACTTGCCACAAGAGCAAATTTAAATAGACACTTATGTGTTTCTCCTGGGAATTGTGTAAATATAACATACAGAGTATGTCATATTTTACATTTTTGCCATGTTTTATGCAAAAATATCAAGGTGAAATGGGAAAGACCGCACAAGCATCATAGAGGGGACATAGGGACAAAACAAGGATTAAGGATTTGTTATCGCCACCCAGGAGATGCTACCATTGTTGAATTGAAAAAAAAGTTTTTCCTGTTGTATATTTTCAGTTCTGTGAAAAATCTCTTAGATCAGATCTGATTAACATTGATATCAGGTTAATTGCTGGAATGGCAGATGGATTTTAGCATGGCCATTTTGTATAGAACATATTCTGATGATAATGGCCCTTGGGTTATAGACTCAGGAAATCAGGAGTCTGCGTGGGCCAAACTGTCAACTGAAGTGCAAATGTACAAACTAATGAGATGGGCAATAGCCAAAATGCCTTCCAGCAACATTTATATGGTTTAGAAAAATACATGGTTCTAAAACAATAAAAACTCATAGATCAATACTGCCACATTTAGAAGCGCCCATGCTTGTTACTTCTACTGAACTGCATCGACACATTTTGTGGCACATGTATATGCCACATGGGCAGTAGCCTACTACTTGTTGAACTAAGAGCAACAGAATAGCATTAGAAGCAATAGTTACAGAATCAATAGGCCTATATCTATTTTCAGCTACTGTTCAGGATTATATATCAAGTATGCCTTTAAAAAGGAGCAGGAATAAAATATTAATTTTATAAAAAACCCCTCTAAAAAATTACGATATCCATCCCATTATATAACCTGCTTGATTATATCCCAGTTGATTGTTATCTTTAAACTTGAGTCATTCTTTCTAAAATGTTACAATACAACATGGTTACAAATCATTGACACTTCTTTACCAATTTTCAAAAGTACAATTTTTCAAAGGGTTTGTAGCAGTATATAAAAAACCTGGACCAATAACAGGAATTGCATATTCACTGGTTTTTAATAGTACAAGTGCTGCAGAGAGATTCGTGAACATTTGACAACTCTGGATATAACATTTTACAGCAAAAATATTGAGAGAAATTAATTCATGGGAATGAAAAAGGCTGGCAGCTGGACCTCTTATAATTTGTGGTACATGATATATTACATACAGTATAGCATGGTACTCACCAAGCTGTTCATACCGCGGGGCAGAGACGTGGACCTGTAGGCATATTTGGGCAAGTCTTTGGCCCAGTTCAAGAGAGGGGTTGGGGATCTCATCGTCTCTGGGGTGATCCGCGTGGCTCGTCTCTCCATCCCCGTTTCCCTCTCTGTGAGGCTCTCTTTTTTTGTATCCCGGAGGGAATTTGATTCCAGTTCGTCCTCCATCCTCACGCTGTCGATGTCCGTCTCCAGGTAAGCGTCTCCTGCTGGCTTCTGAAAGCCTCGCTCCTCCTGTGATTTCTTCATGACGTTGCTGGCATCTAGAATCTTGCAAGTTGGCAGGGTCTTAGTCCACTGGTAGACGGATTCAACCACGTTGCTCCTACTAGGCTCTCTGATGTAGCTACTGGGACTTTCATCCCATAAGGAGGCAGGATCCTTCTGCCGGAGGACGCCAAAGGTATCAAGGCTGCCCGGGGCCAGCACTCTGTAGGTCACCTCATCCAGGAACTGAGAAAACTTGAGCTTGTTTTTGATTTTTTGGTCCAACTGCGTTGATGTACCAGCTGTGCCCTGGCTGGAAGACAGGCTCTGCAAGGAATCCCTCCTCCCCATCACCCACTCTACCCCCTCCTGGCACTCAGGCTGAGTGCAGCTGCCCCCGATGCCATCCCCATTCAAATAGCTGGCCTCAGAGCCAGCAACGATCTCTCCCCAGCTGCCGGAGCCTAGGCGAGCCTGGAAGAGCTCATCGCTATGCTTCTTTATGGAGCTTCGCAGCAAGCAGGTGGCCCCCGAGCTCCAGCTGTTAGTGTCCCAGCTGCTGTCATCTTCGCTGGAGCTGGCACTGTGAGGACTGGAGCTGGCACTGTGAAGGCTGGAGCTGGCACTGTGAAGGCTGGAGCTGGCATTGTGAGGGCTGGAGCTGGCACTGTTAAGGCTGGAGCTGGCACTGTGAGGGCTGGAGCTGGAACTTCGGAGGCAGGGAAGTGACCTCTGCAGGCTAGGAGAAGAGAGGCTGGAGGGGGAGCGGGGCAGAGGGTCTTCCTCTGGGTCGCTCCAACCCTCGGAAAATACAGGGCAGGATGAAGTGAAGGAGCAGGACCCACGCTCCTGCCGGCTGTTGGCTGCTTTGGGTCGCGGCTGTGGGTGAAAGGTTGAGGTGCCATTGGCTGTCACCGCTCTGCCTGCTGTCTGTGATCCGTTTGGCATTTTAGGGCTGGGAGGTGGTGTGTGGTCGGCAATCATTCCAACTGTCAACTGAACCATGGTTCAATGGGTGGCAGATTTCAATGGTGCCTCCTCCCCAATCCCACACTTGGTTCCCAACCCAGCAGATCTGCAGTCGAGTTTTAACCTCTCTGTTGTCCAGAAACACAGATGGACATATCGAGCTCCATAGCACAACAAAGACAAATACCTACTTTTTAACTGTATGGAATCACTAATATTTCAAACAATCTATTCCCTCTAGAAAAACCATTAGTGTTCCACAAGTACACTATGTGTGCTTTTCTACAAATTCTTCAATGTATCAATATGGTGTAATAGTGCAGCAAGGGAAGCATTCCAGGTCAGTGATTTCTTAGT
Source organism: Ilyophis sp. 1 JC-2022 (assembly GCA_022702515.1). Classification (NCBI taxonomy): domain Eukaryota; kingdom Metazoa; phylum Chordata; class Actinopteri; order Anguilliformes; family Synaphobranchidae; genus Ilyophis; species Ilyophis sp. 1 JC-2022. The sequence continues at coordinate 31,390,456 of CM040406.1, read as the reverse complement.
ACACAACATTGATTACAAATGCCACAAGCCATCTGTAGAACATGGGCGCTGGGGCAGAATGGAAGGGCCATAAATCAATGGTTAACAATGGGGCGTTGTGTTTTAGTGGCATGTCTTTTTTTGTGTGACAGCATATTGGGACCCTGTTCTACCCTTTTCAGGTGGCTTAAAATGGCACTTAAGATGTGAAATAATATCTTGTGGATTGTTGATGGAGATGTACTGACAGAAAGCAAATATATAATTGTACTTGGCTCACAAGAGTGCACTAGCTTAATTTCCTGGCGCCACAGCGATTCAATCAATCTTTGACCCACCTCTCAATCTGCGGACTGCATTACAATGTTGATGCAGACAGCCCCTCAGGGAAGAATAATCAAAACAGCCACCATCCAAACTGGGCCTCCCGTTTAAAAAAACAAGTGGATGTGTTCATTTAATTCCCAACTCTGCTGCCTTACACCTCAGTAAAAAATGTTTAGCTTAGCTGATGAAACTGAAATGGTACAGTAGGATCACATTTGACCCCACATTTGATCTACAGGGCCTATTCTAAATAATGGGGTCCCTGTAAAATAAATTAGATAAATACTAGATAAATAATATTTTTGTTTTTCTGGAACTTTATTATTATTTTTACATATGCAATAGACTGACCCTCCTTGTTTAAAACTGCAAGTATACTTAATTTTTAATATTCATAAAATGATCATCTTCCTTCCACTATGAATAAATGTCAGATTTTCAGCGAGGGCTGAAAGAAAAATAGAAACGATTAGAAAATCTGAAATCTTATTCCTTATCTGTCAGGGTAGTGTATGAGTGGAAGGACCAAGCGCGACAGTGGGATTCTGAAAGTGCTCCCGAAGGAACACCACTAGAGCAGGGATAATAAAACAACGAGAAAACAGGACCTCCTCCTCTCACAGCGAGGAGAAGGAGACTGAAAAACAGAAACCCACGCTACTGCGGGCGAACTCGTAACACCGAGAAAATAGTAATTTAACTCTCTAGCAATGAGAAAAAAAACGCTACTAAACAGAATGCGATCCGGATCGGGTGAAAGGCTCTGAAGCAAGAGCTTAATAAAATAAAAAGAGAAAGACAGAACTCTCGCTCTCACAAATGAGAGCTGGAAAAAACTAAGAGGTAGAAAAGAAATGGCGAAGACAGAATGGTCTAAAACAGAAAGACAGTGAAATCCCGAGAGGAAAAAACAAAGGGCAGCGAGTAATAGATCAGGGGTTTCCTAGCTGAACTCTAAGGACACCCGAAACAAGTCCAGTGTTACTTCAAACAGGTTGAGGTAAAGCGGTCGATTCGAATGTCAGTTCTATACCGTAAATTACCGGCTTTCCTTGTCAAGCAATAGACAATATGGAAGCGCAGAGTGAAAAAGACACAAGGTTTAAATAGAAAGCGGAACTGCAGCACAGGTAAAAACACGGATTAGCAGCACACGCAAAACACGGAACGAATAACGAAAAACAGAAGAGAGAGGATGTTACACAAGCACTGAGCGGAGAAGTGGCCGTTTAACACAGAGCAGGCTGAGAACCATGACCGGACCCCCCCTCTAAGGGATGGCCCCAGACGATCCCCTAAGCCTGTCCTCTTGGAAATCTCGAATAAGTTGAGGGTCCAAGATGTTTCTGGAGGGAACCTAGCAATGTTTCTCCGGGCCATATCTCTCCCAATCCACCAAAAATTGAAACCCTCTTCCTACCAGTTTTTCGGCTAGAATGCGCCGGACAGTATCAGCTGGACCTCCCTCCATGAGCTGGGGGGGGGGGGGGGGGGGCGGTGGGTGGTCCACCGGAAACCATATGACTAATAAGGACCAGTTTAAGCTGAGAGACGTGAAAGGTGTGGTGGATGCGCATAGAGCGCAGAAGCTGTAGTCTCACGGTAACCGGATTCATTCGCCATATGAGCTTAAACGGCCCAACAAAGCGGGGAGCGAGTTTACGAGACTCTATCCTGAGAAGGAGATCTCACATAGAGAGCCACACGTGTTCGCTAACCCTAAATGACGGGGCAGGGCAATGACGCCTATCCGCCACCCTCTTCTGTATAGAAGAAGCGCGCTGGAGAGCCGCGCGCACCCGCCTCCACATGGACCGACACCTCTGAATGAAAGATCTCGTGGAGGGGACCTCCACATTCTTCTCTAGCTCAGGGAATAACGGGGGCTGATACCCCAGCTGAGCTTCGAATGGCGAGAGACTTGTGCAGGCGTTGTGCAGAGAGAGGGTGGTCGCCTTCTGCACTGCTGCCTCAACGGCCCATATGACCTGAGCCACTACGTAGTCGGCGGGAATAATAGGTTCGGAAACAGGGTTTCAGGCTGAATGGTCGAAGATGCGTGACAGGGCATCTGGCTTCATGTTCTTGGAGCCGGGGCGGTACGTGAGCAAGAAGTTGAAGCGTAAAAAGAATAACGTCCACCGGGCTTGGCGAGAATTACGCCTCTTGGCTAGCTGCACGTACTGTAAGTTCTTATGATCCGTCCACACTGTGAACGGATGCTCCGCCTCCTCAAGCCAGTGACGCCACTCCTCAAGAGCCATTTTAACTGCCAAGAGCTCCCGGTCTCCCACGTCATAATTTCTCTCGGCAGGTGTTAGTGCACTAGAAAGAGCCCAAACGTCGTCACCTGGTATTTGTAGTGTCCAGAGTGGGTGTTGAATGACATTATCCTATATTTTTTATTATATAGTGAGCGTAACACAGACTTTCTTCAGTGTATTTACATTTTCCATCTTAAAAACCCACAATTCATCTTCGTACTGGAAATTATAATAAATGTAAATGTATCCCAGAAGACCTAGGGGTCGATTTACTAGGATCCCAAATAAGTGGTGCTAATTTGCGTGCACACTCAAAGTATTTGCACATGTTATCATTTAACTTTTTGCGACAAATCACCAAAGAGCCATTATGCAAAGGACTCCAGCTGCAAACAGCAATATTTAAATGAGAGATATTGCATGTTTGAAATGGTTAGTTTAGACTAGCTACTGTTACACCGAACAGGCTGTCGGTGTACTACAAACTATTTAACTGGATGTCTCTTGGTTTCTGGTGAGAGTAAGATGTTTGTCAGGACTGAAATGATTGTAACTATACTTACTAGCACTACTCGAGCTGTTAGTGTAACATAAAATCACATTTCCATCTGATGATGGGTTTTATCATGATAAGGTTTTTATTTGCTTTGTTTTTCACCGTTTGTATAATAGACATTGTCGTAGGCTGTTGCTTGTTTGATTCAAATACTAGTTACTCTTGTATTCTGTAAAACAATTTGCTTCATGATTTAAAATGTATCTATTTGTACTGTTCAATAAATACCTGCTCTCTACGCTGTGGGTTTTGATTCTTACAACGTATCCTTCTTGCTACAATGACCACATTATTGATTGTGTGTCTTTTAATTACTGCTTCCAATTTGTACTCAAATGTACATGCCATTACCTTTCCCAACATTGCTTTTGGGCTTAGTAAATCACATTACACGTGCTAAAGTAATCTATATGCATGACCTCCTTCCACTATTTTATATGAAATAACGTAGGGATGCCAAATTCTGCATAATCATTCAGGCTAACCCGCAATTTTAACACAGTCCTTTTTGCATCTTGTTAGTTGACCACCTTGAAAATTTTTGTTGCGGGCGGTAACAGTTTTACACATGATTTTATACACGCAAATATTTAGTCAACTGACCTTCTAGTATAAGTTGGCAATCCTATAAACTAGCCTATACTTTTTTTTCCTTCATAGCCTTGGACTTGCTGGAAGGAAACAATTTCATTATTATGGCACCTGGCATCGAATGTTTGAATGTCTACATCCTTCCCAACTGTTCACATGTCACACCCCTCCTCATCTCACTTTACTGGCTAGTCTTTACAGCTTTAATCAAATTAAAAATCTTGGTGATAGAATTATTATTTAACAGTGTTATAGCTTTGGTAGCAGTGTAGCATAATGGTTAGGTAACTGGGTTTGCAAGTCTGAGGTTGCAGGTTAAATACCCAGGTTGTAGTATTGGGTATTTATACCTGCTGTAGTATGCTTGAGCAAAGTATTAAATTGCTTTGGTAAACATCCAGCTGGATAAATGGAGTATATGTAAATATGTATGCTGTGTAAGTCGCTCTGGAGTGTCTGGTAAATGCCTTAAATGTAAATTGATTTAATCAGTATGCATTGAGGATTTATTTTTTGGTTCTTGGTTAGCATAATGAACTTGCATTAGTGCTTTAGTGATGTTGCTTATACACTTGCTGATCTGGGAATTTTGTTAGACAGGTCTGGCACTGTTGCTTATACACTTGCTGATCTGGAAATTTTGTTAGACAGGTCTGGTACTGTTGCTTTTATGAATCAGGCACAGGCCCTTACATTCTCTTACATTGTTGTAAGGGTTTGGGTTTGTAACAATGAGCCAAACACGACAAAACAAAACACGATTACAGAACAAGTCACTCTAAAAGAGCGAAATAATAAACAACCCCGTAACACGGGTGTGGCACGAGCAGAAAAGTAAAAGAACAGAAACTCCTAAACAGAAATACCTTCGGAACGTAGAAGAATCACCTTCGGAACGTAGACTATAACGCCCGATAAAAGGTGAAAAATACATTTTCTAAAAATAAACCTCTCACTCTCAAGAAACCAAAATAACGAAAAGGACTAATCCCTAAAGAGCTTCAAGGGCAGCTAAAGCCAATCTAGTAGTGAAAACATATCCAATCCTGACTACGTGAAGGCACGAAATGACAAAGAAGCGCCAGCAAGCGGAAGTGAGAGGCTTAAATACCTAGCAGGTAATCGAACAGGTGAAACGAATGATAAGCGGGGAGAAGCAAAACCCCGAACCGGAACATGGAAAAAATCTGATAGACTGCTTACCGAGAGAGCACGAGAACCGTAGCGAAACAGAAAAAAATAGCCACGGACCATGACAATTGTAAGTTACTCTGGCTAAGACTGCCAGTTAAATGAATGTCATGTAATGTCACTGCCATGTCATGCATTTGTGAACACACATGGGAAGAATGAAGAAAAGCGTGTAATGTTTTACTGATTTTCTGCTTAGAGGAAGATGAAAGCATTGGAATTTGAAGGCTGTGATCTGTCCTTATAGTGTACCTTTCAGCAAGATTAACAACAAGGTAATTATTTTTTAAATAATGTATAACATAATTAACAATAGGCTACTCATTGTACATCTACCTTATGTAAAGAAAACGTCTTACTATTAGACAGTCAATATTTATGTCATTCTGACCTTGATCAACTCTCTTCACAGGCCTAAATAACTTACAATAACTGTGAGACAGGGCTAACCTTTCCAATTTAAATCTCTTTGGTCAATAATGTCCTGCCCCATGGCACAGTTGACACTGGCCCTGTCAGGACAGACCAGATCATAACCACATCATACACAACTAGTTTCTTGGCAGGTCGAGCCACCTGGCTGCCCCCCTGTATATTATATTTTTGAGCAAAATGCATGAGTCACACACATGACTATAGTCATTTGCAAGCACGGATTTGATATGGAACATGGATGTCAGATTCCAAACATTTCAGTGATAGTAGAATCCTAATGCAACAGATATGCAGGAGAAAACTTTCTCTCTTTTTCCCTCTCTGTATTTCCCTCTCTGACTAAGCCAAGTAGTTCAATTGTTAAGAGCACCAGCATGGCCTTGATGTGTTACTATGGCAACCAGAAACCCATACAGCCTGTTGGAGTTGGGCCAAATATATGGTATGATAATGCATGAGAATGGCTTATGGGAGTAGTTTTCCCAAAGTCTTACCAATTTTTCATGAGCAAAACGGATAACACCGCTGTCATTTTTAGACCTTGTCAAACATGCTATGATTCATGGGGCCCTTCACAGAATGGGAAATATTTTTTTTGCAGTCAGAAATACAGAATCACAAAGAAATGTTTTAGCAACCTGTAATTTTGCAATAAAAAATTCCATGGTTTTCGACATAGTAGAATATCGTGCTCTTTGAGATTTATTGCCAGTCCTTCTGCACATTGTACAGCTGTCAAAAATGTAATGCACTGAGAGAACCAGAAGAAACGTGTGTGTGTATGTGTGTGTGTGTCAGTGACTTTGGCAAAGTATATGTGTATGTATGCATTAGCTGAAATGGCATATCAAAAAGAAAGACAGCTACCTGTAGAATCCACACAGCTAAACCAATGAGGGAATAACTGGGGGTGAAGGTGCAACGTGTTTTCTCTCAGCTGCTGTGACGTAAAAAAAAAAAAAATTTATTATTTATTCTTCATTCAGATGAGAGATGAACACAACAATTATTATATTATTTATTTAATTTTTCTCTTTTATTTTTTTTGACTCCATTTAAAATATTAATTTTTGGGTTGGTTTTGCGTGGAACTGAAAGTGGTTACACTCGACTCGTCTCTCTCCTCCTTACTTAGTCCTAAATTATCAATATATGCTTGCCGGAATCAGCATTATTGCAATACAGTTCGTGGAGTTGGAGAACGCAGAGGGGGGGGGGTCATCAAAAACAATATATAATTATATTATATAATATATGCGTAAGATGAGGGGTAGCTGAGTGAAGGTAAAGGTAGGAGGATTGCTTGATGAGAGAACCCGCCCAAAAAACGCCCAATTCTCTCTTCACATCTTCACACCAACACCAGCACTACTCTATTAAAAGGGCTAGGGCTCCTTAAGGCAAATAAGACAAGAACCGGCGAACACGCCCATGTCTTCTCTTCATCAAAAACCACCAGACACTACACACACAACCCCCTGTTGTTGCAGGAAGAAAACTTGAACTTAACTTGAGAACTTGAACGCCGCCACCTCTGCTGAGGCCGCTGATCGGTCGGTGTCCAAATTCAGAATGTCCCCCTATATATTTATAATTAAAAAAAAAAAAAAAAATAAATAAGATGAATTAACAGTCAAAAAAAAAAGTTAAAAAAAAAAAACATAATTTAAAAACAGGCAGCAGGTTTAACAAAACAATTAAACAAAACATTAAACAAAAAAAAAATTTAAAAAAAAAAAAAAAAAAAAAATATCTTACCCAGCCTGTTCAACACACACACACACACAGAATATGCACAGTGTGGGAAGTCTCTCTACTTTTATACTTGATAGGCTCTTCTCTCTTTTTATTTTTATTGATGAGTGTGTGTTTGTGTTCAATTGTGTTGAAAATTGTGTCCCCATTGGTGGGGGATCTGGAATTAGGTTAGGGGGAAGAGGGGATAATTAGTTAGGGGGAGGGGAGGGGGAGAGGGAGAGGAGAAGAGGTACATTTTTTCTTTTTTTTTTCTTTTTGTTTACTTTTACTATACTTTTGAAATTATTATTTATTTATTTAATTTTCATTTTTTATTTTGAATTTCCTCATACCTACCCATACCCAGGTGATATAATATGATAATATAGTAGTTATAATAATTATTATCCCTGAATCATGATAAATTCACAATTGATGAACATTTTCATTTTAATTCCACAAAAGACACAAAGACACAAATTTACAAAATTTTTTGTTTTTTTTGCAATTTTTTTTTGTTTTTTTTAAGTTATAAACACTTAATTAACAGAAGTTTTTACAGAGAGGATACAAGAAGAGAATAATGAGTGCCCAAATGATGGCACTGCAATGGTGTCCCGGTGGGGTGGTCCAGTCCATGTGGGTGATGTGTGTGGGCTGTCTGGGGTGGTCTCCCCTGTGTGATGGGTCCTTTCCCCAGGATCTGGGTCTGTTTAGGTGTGGATGCCGGGTCTGGATGCATATTTACATTTTTTTTAAAAAAAGGATTTACATTTCCTTTACAGTTTCTTCCTTATTCCAGACTCGGGGACAGTCAGGTGATTTGACCGCGAGGGACTCAACCAGTCGTGGAGGTTTATTTACAAGGCAGGCTTTTCTTCCCAAAGAATTAACTCCCCCCCCATCCCAGCATTTCCCCCCCCCCCCTTTTTTATACCTATTTTATTTATTTTTATTTTTATTTCTCTTTTATTTTACCAGGTGAGTCCCATTGAGATATCCATCTCTTTTTCAAGGTAGCCCTGGCCAAGAGAAGCAACAAACAGTCAGATTACAACATAAAACACCATTACACAAAGCATTACACAAATACATAATATATTTATTATGTATAATAAAACTACAAATTATACAGTACATATTTCAAATAAAACACAAAATGATACAATATAGATAAAACAATTACAAACCTCTGTTTTTAAAATCTCTAACTTCCTCTTAAAATCATCCAAAGGGATTAAGTCTGCCATTCATAAACTACCTATGAATACAATCTATAGCACAGTTCCCCATTACCTTGCATCCAGGGCTCGAATTGTTATTGAACGTGGGGGAGCGCCGTCCCCTTTGTTAACGGAAATTGGAAAAGCCATCCCCCTTGTTAAGATAGGTAAAAAAAGAGATACATTGATTCACATAAAAGAGAATGTTCTTGACTGAACAAAGCACTGTGCTGCATGCACGCTACAGGCAATAGTGCTTTTGATTGACAAAAACAAGTAGGAGGGGCTATGATAAAGTATGGGCGAAGAGCGAGGTAAATTGTTGCAAAGAGTACCCAAGTTGAGTGCCCTCTTGTAAAGTTAGGGTGAAGCCACACAGAAAGCTCATGAAATCAGTCACTTCAGCATGTCTTCTATTTTTAAAACACTGTGTTTGTTAAATTACTGTATATCAATCGTAATCCATGGGAAATCCCCACACAGCAATAATTAAAAGGTCCTCCATGACAGAACTAGGAATAAGGAAATAAAAATTGAAATAGGGGACCATTTACAAGCCGGATCTTCGCAATCCCAACATGCCTTGCCGAAGCGAAGAATCACCTCTCATTGAAAAGTAATAGAGGTGATGTAATGGTGTAATCGCCCAAGAAATTCTCGTTGCTTTTTGTGTGGCTTCAGTTTTACAGGGAGAAGATATGGCGGCATACTGCTCATGTTAAAAGGCCTGCCCCAATGAAACAAAGTCACAACCATCAAGAAGAGCAAGGTGGGTACCTGACGAGGTGTGGAAGTTGCGTGAATGTCTCGTAAACCAGTCTGTACTATATGCAATGTTCTGTTCGAGAGCTGTGTCTGATCCAATCACATATATACAATCCTCAACAGTGCAAGAGGATCACGCAAATGATTGTCATCTTTGTATTTTAATTTGGCTAAACTTAAAATAACATTAAGGTGCCATACCATAGACACATGTGTCATGTGCTGCTGGCAATCGTTGAATATCATTTCCCAACCAGTGCCACGCTTTCTCTGTACATTTCATTTGAAAGTATACACTTAATATGTGCTGTAATTTATAATTAATATTTTTATCTCACTCATTGTTACTTGGTTTGCTCTGATTATGTTCTATGTAAAGTAGTAAAATGTTTTCATGTTGATTGGAAGTGTTTCAATCATGGATTAGCTTTCACATTATAAGTATTGTAATGTAAAAATGTGCACTAGGTTAATTTATGCTTAATGAGAAATGTAGAAACATATACCAAACAAAAAAATATTCCTGTTGTAATGGGTCTCCACATTTGTAACATTTGCTATTTTACTGTAAACCTAGGTCTAATTAATTTGCCTGAACAAACGAGCTGACTCTGACACGATTAGACATGGAAAGCCTTATGGAGACAGGAGCAATAGTTATTTTCTTATCATTTGCTTAATGATTATTTGATGTCTATTGTTATATTAAGTAAGCTGAAATTGGTTGGCTAACATTCACTAGCTAGCTATGTTAGTAGTACAATGGCTATTTTATGTTGTTAGTGTATAGATCTCCAATCACTTTCATATTTTCGTTTAAGACTGGCAAAATGCACTCAGGACAGCCGTGTATTTGTTGAATAAAGTAATTTTCTATCTCAGAAGGCATCAGAATGAACTATTTCCAAGCAATTATTGGAAAAACATTTGCACGGGGGAGCATGCCCCCCAACCCCCCTACAGTCATGCTTGTTCAGTGAAATAATAATAAAGGCAGCAATGTTGCCAGTGAAAAAAAGTATGAATCCTGTTATTTAGCTGTAGCCTATAGATCTTGTTATTTAACTGTATAAACCCTGTTATTTTATGGGATGTTAAATAATGAGTGAGTTATTGCTCTTATTCTACATGACTTTGACAGTGTTTAAAAAAACAAATAGTGAAATCCTGTTACAGTGTACTGTAGAATAAATTGTATTTTTAAAGTAAAATGTTTGTAGACATTTTTCAAAACACTGTCACAGTCATGTATAATAATTATATAATGGTTGTCTCCTAAAATAACAGAATGTATACAATTTTTCACATTCATTAATTGGATTTTCACTGGCAATGTGATTTTTTTTTGGATTGTAACCATTCCAAAAACGCAAAATATTTCATTTAAATATGGATGTTTGCGGCTGGAGTAATTTACATAATGATTCTTATTTCATACCCCGCAAAGTGTGAAATGATGTGCAAATACTTTGGCTGTCCACACAAAATAACACCCCTTAATTGGGATTAATAAAATTGATCGCTAAATGCAACCCTAACCCAACTAATGTGATTCACGATAGCTAATTCACCAATGAGTAATAATATGATTTAGTGCGATGGGTTTAGTCACGGTGAATCAAATGCGAAGGTAAAGGGGGATCAGAACAAGTCACCCACACAGGTGAGGACCACTAAGGGAGTAATAACTACTAATAAGTAGAAAACCGGAGCTAAACAGCCAAATGACCAATCAATCCAGGAAAATAGGGCGAACTCGAATAACACGAGTGTGAACACAAAACTAAGTCTCCCGAGCTCAATACTAGAGCTAATACGGGAAACTAGAAAAGAAAAGAACACCTTCGGCACGTAAAACTAAGACAGCCGGTAGAAGGTGAAACAAAAACGAAACCACCAAAGAAAAACTGTCTCAGTAAAAACAGCACGGAAAAAATTAGCACAGAGACGCTAACAGGAGGAAATAAATTTATACCTGAATAATAAAGCAAGAAGCAAGTCCCTCGTGAACATAAAACAAGTCACAAGGTCGCTAGTACCTGGCTATACCTGGCTCAGTGTAATAAGGAATGACAAAGAAGCACCGGGGAAGCGGAAGTGAGGAACTTAAATACCCCACAGGTAGTAGCACAGGGGAAATTAATAATAAGCGAAGTGAAGCAAAACCCCGGAACGGAACATGGAAAAATGTTCTCATTCGGAGAGAAAGGACGAGAACCGCAGCGGAAAAGAAAAAAATAACCCACGAACCATGACATTTAGCAGTTATTTCTCAACATTCATAAAATCAGAACGCTGGTAGACAGAGTTAGTATGAATAGCATACCCCTAAATTATTATAAATTAATGCTACTGCAGTAACTGGGAGTAACCCTTGATCCACCTCTAAGGTAAATAATAGACAACACCAATAGCCAAAACCATAACATAAAATGTGAGGACTGTCCAGACTGAAATTAGCTTATTTGTGTAGGACTCTACCGACTGAAAGGATTTAAATGTATGTATGTTGGATAAATATACATTTGTTTTATTAATCCTCACTATATCATGTATGTATTGTGTATAGTGATAGTTCAGTGCTTGTTCAGTACATTGGGATTGTATGGGTAGATTAAAATGACCATTCTGGAATGGAATAAAATACTGATACTAGTGATTTTGCCTGATGGATTGGCTGTTGGGTCTGGAATAATTAGTCAGAATGGGAATAGGAATGTCCATTGGTCATTGGTCCATGGCAGGCTAAGGGTGTGGATTCTCATCAAAAAATATTATCTTGACTGCTGGGTCAAAACAAATCAATCATTCTTTTCCATATAAGATTTGCTGAAGATAAATAAAAATGCCACATAATCCATATTTCTATGTGCTATCCCAATAAAGCACTGATAATGAAAAGGGATCACAGCTATACATTATGCATTTCAGTGAAGTGTATCCATTACTGATTACAGTTTTATGGGAATTAATTGACACCAATACTGAACAGAAATGAAAGTGCTGGCACCAATTCCATAAAGCAAAGATAACATAGAATGAACACCAGGGAGGCAGCATTATAGATCACATATTTATATATTACATTACATTACATTATAGGCATTTAGCAGACGCTCTTATCCAGAGCGACTTACACAACTTCTTACATTTATCCATTCCTATACATCTGGATATATACTGAAGCAATTCAGGTTAAGTACCTTGCTCAAGGGTACAACGGCAGTGTCCTACCTGGGAATCAAACCTGCAACCTTTCGGTTACAAGGCCAGTTCCTTAACCATTATACTACACTGCCGCCATATATAGATTCTTGGCTCAGTTAGAAAAGTGTCCTTACATGTTACCCTTGTAAACGTATTCCTATCTTGAAAAGTTCATCTTTGGTGTGAAAAGCTCAATATAGAATTGTGCCCCCAAATGTCTTCTGCCATATCACATGAAATGTCCAATTATACACTGCACAACATGGAAGTAATTTAAGCCTGATCCTTTTTTTTAAAACCTCCAGGAAATGTACTGAAAATCTGTGCAAGCTACTCAATTGTCACCACCAATTATTTCAGAAATAACAATAACTGGCCCCTCTGGGAGTTTCCCTGAGAAGTATACCTGAGTGATTTGGCCACATTCATTAATTTGGGCCATCCATCAGAAGCAGATCTTTTTTGCAGAATGATGAGTGCAGTCCCAATATTTATGACAGAAACCCTTGTATGTGGAAATCTAAAGTCCCCTTTTTGTGACTTTGTTAGTGTTGTTACTTGCATAACGTATGCACAGTTAATATAGCTTAACTCACAAGAGAGGGGTATTAAAATTACATGTGAAATGTGAGTATGCCAACAGTGAATAGTCACAGCATAGTCACACATTAATAACGATACTGTATATTCATGACAGTAGTTTATATGATATTGTACATATCTGCTGCAAGAAGTTTAAAGCCAGTATTTACATATACTCAGGTTTAAGAATAAGAGTAAAATGGAAAAAAAAACACAGTTTGTTTCCCTGATAGTTCATTAACAAGCAACCAGTAAGCAACCAGTCTAAAAGTAATTCTGATCAATTACAGAATGAATGCGTATCAGTGCATAGGCTACAGTCACATAAAACCACCCACATTACTGGATGTGGGTCTTCTAAATTAACTTATTTAAGAGCTGGTAGGACATGCCAATCATCTATTTAGGTGCGGTGAGCTTCTTGCAGTCTCAGAGGTAGTCATTAGTGCTGTATATGTGGGTCACTGTGTTGCCGGGTTTTTGAGCTGCCCCTATGCCAGTTTCTCAGAAAGGTTCCAAGGGTGCAACCACTTGTTAATCCATAACCTGACCTTGTCCCATCTCTTTAGAGGCAATGTAGCTATACCCTGAGGATGTTTATAATTCCTTCAGAATTATGTCGCATACTTTTCACAGATTTTAGATACTTCAGTAGTCTGTACTGCTTTATTCAGTGAATTACCCTGGGGGGCGAAACTATTGTACGATGAACAGATAATGGTGGGAAATGGCAAATGAATCTGAAAGGATGTCCTATGTATTATAAAAATTTTGAGGTAAGATTACTTAAAAAATTTTGTTGAAAGTCATACTTGGGCCTCATAAGTCTGTAGCTCCGTGTCAGATATGTCATTAAATTAATCTGACTGAAACTGAAATCACAGGGTTCTATTAAGATCCAGATCAAATCTACTCTCTGCTCGTATTACAGCAAGCATTAGTCTCCATGTTCTCTCCACTCTCTGAATGCTGGCATGCATTGACATGTGTTGTTTGTGCAATTACATTGCTTTCCTAACTGCCATCTTTAGTCTTACGCAGTGATTTAATTAAAACACTGCTTTCCACTGTTACTTCTTTCCACTGATTGTCATATGATGCTTCACTGTTTATTTGGCTTAAGCAATGTTCTCTTTGCACTCTGAAATGCACATTGGATCTTATCTTGAAGGACCTTAAATATGTATTTAAAAATGTAAACTATATTACCTTGTCTTAATATTATTGTCTTCAACACAATAAAACGGTAAATTCCCATAAATGACAATGATTTAACCAATTTCATCAGCATTGCATGTTAAACCATTGTTTTCCACTTGGAAAACATCCATTTAGCTGTAATTCCATACGCTGGCCAATAAGTCTACCCTATTTCTTCCATATTTTGGTGTGAACAAAAGCTGCATAGATAAAACTAGATAAAAAGCGTATCTCAGCCAAGATTCACATATCAGAATTCAATGGATCACGCCTTATTTTCATTGAGACGGCATGTTATGCGTTTACTTTTATTTCCTGCCATAAAAATGGTCACCCTAATGCCTGTAAAGCATCATTTACGACATTCAACAATCACTCACGATATCAAACATGGGTAATGCTTAGCATGTTACATTATTTAATTTTGAATAATAAAATTATATAACTGAACCAAGTATCTTACAAACTTATACAACACCTGCCCCCCTCCCCCCCTTCCCCTCTAAACTAAGTGTGAAAGGTGGTGAGAAAGTCCTGTAAGTATGCAGGGCAAGAGCGCACTCTCACAGGTCTGGGGGCTGGTTCTCCAACGGGAGGAAGCAGTTGCAGAGTCAGACCAACTGTGGGAGGAGGGGCCTGTGGGACCACACCCTACACTCGTGGAGGCGTGCAACGTACATGAGGCATCATGTGGACAGTTCAAAACGGTGTCCATGCTAGAGTGGGTATCCGCGGGACATAGTACCTTCCTCAGTCGAATGGCATGCCAGCGGGAGCCATATGTGAGCTGAGACTTCGCTGGGCCCAGCTGGCATTGGACCTAACACGGCTGTGACCAGAAGATGCGGTGTTTGTTCTCCCTATGGGGTCGGTGTATTCTGACCCAATTAAACACCTTAATGCTAAGAGGCCGGGTCCTCCTTCTCGTAATGGGAGTGTCGGGTTCGGAGGACCGGACGCGACAGAGGGGATTCTTAAAGTTATCCACGTAGTGGAATAACCACAGAAGCGGAAAATAGTCCGCAACAGGAGAAGGAAAAAACAAAAAATAGGGGATAAAAACTCCCGACGTAGAGCCAAAAAAAATCAACCCAGAGAAAGTGGGCAAAGGCTCGAGACTCGAGCAGAGCAAAGACAGGAGGAAAATACCTCCTACTCTCAATACGAGAGAGCACTAAATGGAGGTAAAAGAAACAATATAAATAATAGCGACCCAGACAATAGTGCGGAGAAATTCGAAGACTCGAGTGGTAGAAAATAAAAGGAGAGAAAACCTCTCACTTTCAATGCGCAAGAGCACTAAATAGGGAGGTAGAGAAAACTGTAAAGAAAGAAACTGTGTCAGAGAGAAGAGAAAGGAAAACCAGAACGGGAAACAGAAAGTGCAAAAGAGAAGACAAATCCTATAAGGAACTCTAAGCACCTAACAGGCAAGTCCCGCGTTACTTCAAAGCAGATCGGTGGAGCAAAGTTGTCACCTCAGTCTCAAACAACCGATACCGGCTTTGTGGCGGCGTACAATGACACCACAAAAATGCAGAGACCGGAAGACGCAGAGCCTAAATAGCCGGCGGAAACACCTGAACAGGTGTTGGCTATGAGTGCTATGTGGTGGAAAAAACCTGGCGTGGAAGTCGGACCGAAGCTGCGAAACCACTTCCACTGAGAGAAAGCGACAACCTGCGAAATCGTGACACTCCTGTCTTGTGTTTTGTGCTGGAGGCTGTCTATGGCTGTTTAGACGGATAGGGTGAAAGTGTTGCACAAAGGGACAGAGTCTGTGCAGTGGCAGCTCCAGCTCTTGTCCAAGAATTAGCTTGGCAGGAGAGACTCTAATGGTTGCGTGGTGGCACTTGTTGTTTCAATACGACAGTTAATGTTTTGACCCTGACATAATGGTTGTTCGTCAGCTGGCACCCGTGCCGGCCAGCAACTGGCAATGTAATCTCATATGCCCGTGAATAAAGAGTCTTTGGCTGATGGAGAGCTCATGGAGCGACACAGTGTCTTGAAGCGGAGAGTGCTGGAGCTGGAAGAGGTCTTTTTTCCACGTTGACCTGACAGCAGATGGGGTCTGCGAGCACAGAGTGAGATAACGGATCAGCCGCTATGTCGTCTTAAACTGGCATGAGCTGCAGTGTGAAATTATACTGGTTGGTCGAAAAGATAGTAAGAGCGCATACCCAAAAAAGATGCTGATTAGCGGTTTATTAAATCAGAAAAATTATGAGAATCGCACCCTTATCTCCATGCAAAATACAATTTTTTTATTTAAATGACCAACATGTTTCGGCAGTGTTGGTGTCAGTTTTATCAAAGCGTTAGCATAATTTTTAATAGGACAGATGTGTTCACCATGCAATTCTATTCAAGTGTTGTATCATTCGTAGGGCTCACTGCATGCTCAGTATTCTGCAGTTCTCTCAGATTGCTCACAGGCATGTCTGTGTGCATGCTGCAGGTTTTCTCTGATGTGCCCTTCATTTCTCCGTACATATATGTTCAATACATCAAGGCCTGCTGTTTATTATCCACAGTACAGCTCATCACTTCCAAATTATGATAGTCTTTTGATGTTCAACCTTCCTGCTCCTCTCTGAAGGGATAAAGATGGTTCAACATGCATGTAGACATCAACAATAGATTAAAAAAAAGATAAAAAATCCACAGAAACCTGCCTGTTGAAATTGCTTTCTAATCTCTGTGTGATACACTCATGGTGCGAGTGTTGACAGATTATGAAAGCCCAATTCATCACACTCTCTTCCTCATCCGTTACATATGTTTAATCAACCAAATCTTTTTTTTTTCTTTTTTAAGTTCTCCTTTCAGTGGCTGCCATGCCACGTGCAGGCACAAGATTTACTGCGGAACGTGTGAGTTTTCACTTCAGAACGCTCGAGGTCTTCCTGTTAAAGCGTGTTAAGAAACTATCTTAAATGAGCCTACACCCATTCGACTCTTAGAGGGCCCATCTGCATGAACAGCTCTTTGTTCCCCCTACATGAAGATTTGCAAATGGATTGAACAGATTCAATGTCTTCTTTTGGCTGAATTACATTTAATATCAGGGATGTGTCACCCTCTAAGAGCTGCTGAAAGGTGGTTGAACAGAATGTCAATTAGCCTTGCCTAATTTATGAATAAGAAAAGACTGGGCAGGATGCTATTGCTTTTAATTCTGTATGATGGCTGACCTTGAATGAGTCACCTATAATATTCATAAGACATCTGCCAGTGGACTACAGCATGCATACCTTCTGCACATCAGTAATGCCCCCAAGCGCTCAGCAAACAGGCATCCTAAACATAATTACCTGCTAACACTACTACGATACAGAAGGAATGAAAAAACCTGTTATTCATTCTGATTTGAAATAAGTATTTTAAAGCAGATTTGTTTTTATGGGGCTACATCACTTTGTTCGGTTTCATTTTTGAATTCCCTTCATGAATCCTTGCCAATATTAATAATTCAGTTGTTAAACCAGTATGCAATACGTAATCTGTTTTACCCAAGCCAAATGTTTGTAATAGATTAATTCATTCTTATCAAACCTGAATTAGAAGCAACTACACTATTTCTTTTACGCTGTAATAGGGTTGTTAGTATTAATGCTTTAACTCATGCGATTAATTTAAAAAAAAAATAAGGCCTTGGCTTTTACACTCAACAAATTTTAATTATTTACGTTACATTTTCTCCTAAATGTAAACACATTTTCTACTTTTAATAATAATCAATCATTTGTATCTCTCCGCTGTTGTTTTCAGTGGGCTTTCACATGCATTACCAAATGGAAAACGCGTGTGAAAAATCTGTGGCGGTCTTGCTATATGAAGTTTAAAACCAGATTTAAATGTGTGTGGCTCATGCTTTTCACGAGTACAAAACAAATGTGTAATTTCAGTTAAATGCATTCAAGGTTACACGTGACAGTCTTTTACACGTATCTTTCATGACAGGAAAAATTCAAGGATCCTTTGCTAATCCTCTAAAGATCTCTTTGTTTTTGTCTTGTGATACTAGTTCCTTGCTTAGTGATACATTCACATGGGTTTTTTTTTTATGACCTCAGTGAGGCACTGAAAGTCAATGTTGCATTCGTTTCTGGCACTTTGTAATATTCTTTCTAGTTTTTGGAAATGTGCAGCTTAAAGCTTTAAAAAGAAATTGAAATGTGTCAGTTGAAATGTGTACAGGTGCAGCTCAAAAAATTAGAATATCGTGAAAAAGTTCAATATTTTTTGTCAGAAAATGAAACTCATATATTATATAGATTCATTACACATAGAGTGAAATATTTCAAGCCTTTATTTCTTGTAATTTTGATGATTATGGCTTACAGCTAATGAAACCCCAAATTCAGTGTCTCAGAAAATTATAATATTACATAAGATCAATAAAAAAGGATATTATAAAGAGAAATGGCAGCCTTCTGAAAAGTATGTTCATTTCTATGCACTCAATACTTGATTGGGGCTCCTTTTGCATGAATTACTGCATCAATGCGGCGTGGCATGGAGGCGATCAGCCTGTGGCACTGCTGAGGTGTAATGGAAGCCCAGGTTGCTTTGATAGCGGCCTTCAGGTCGTCTGCATTGTTGGGTCTGGTGTCTCTCATCTTCCTCTTGACAATACCCCATAGATTCTCTATGGGGTTCAGGTCAGGCGAGTTTGCTGGCCAATCAAGCACAGTAATACCATGGTCATTGAACCAGCTTTTGGTACTTTTGGCAATGTGGGCCGGTGCCAAGTCCTGCTGGAAAATGAAATCAGCATCTCCATAAAGCTTGTCAGCAGAAGGAAGCATGAAGTGCTCTAAAATTTCCTGGTAGATGGCTGTGTTGACTGTGGACTTCAGAAAACACAGTGGACCAACACCAGCAGATGACATGGCACCCCAAATCATCACTGACTGTTGAAACTTCACACTGGACTTCAAGCAACGTGGATTCTGTGCCTCTCCACTCTTCCTCCAGACTCTGGGACCTTGATTTCCAAATGAAATGCAAAATTTACTTTCATCTGAAAAGAGGACTTTGGACCACTGAGCAACAGTCCAGTTCTTTTTCTCCTTAGCCCAGGTAAGACGCTTCTGACGTTGTCTCTGGTTCAGGAGTGGCTTGACATGAAGAATACGACATTTGTAGCCCATGTCCTGGATTCGTCTGTGCGTGGTGGCTCTTGATGCACTGACTCCAGCCTCAGTCCACTCCTTGTGAAGCTCCCCCAAATTCTTGAATGGATTTTGCTTGACAATCCTCTCAAGGCTGCGGTTATCCCTGTTGCTTGTGCACCTTTTCCTACCACACTTTTTCCTTCCACTCAACTTTCTATGAATATGCTTGGATACAGCACTCTGTGAACAACCAGCTTCTTTAGCAATGACCTTTTGTGGCTTACCCTCCTTGTGGAGGGTGTCAATAACTGTCTTCTGGACATCTGTCATGTCAGCAGTCTTCCCCATGATTGTTTAGCCTACTGAACCAGACTGAGAGACCATTTAAAGGCATAATCATCAAAATTACAAGAAATAAAGGCTTGAAATATTTCACTCTATGTGTAATGAATCTATATAATATATGAGTTTCACTTTCTGAAATGAGTGACAAAAAATATTGAACTTTTTCAATTTTTTGAGCTGCACCTGTATATGTCTCATAATACAGATAACTGTGAAAGCAACTTAAATTAAATTAATATTGCCAGAAATCAACATTTTATTCAGAATTATCATCATCATCATCATCATCATCCATCAACCCGCTTATTCCTATTCAGGGTCACGGGGGGTGCTGGAGCCTATCCCAGCATGCATTGGGCGAGAGGCAGGAATACACCCTGGACAGGCCGCCAATCCATCACAGAGCACTCACACCATTCACTCACTCATTCATACCTATGGGCAATTTAGAGTCTCCAATTAGCCTAACCTGCATGTTTTTTTTTGGACTGTGGGAGGAAACCGGAGTACTCGGAGGAAACCCACACTGACACGGGGAGAACATGCAAACTCCACACAGAAAGGCCCTCGGCCGGGATTCGAACTCGGTACCTTCTTGCTGTGAGGCGACAGTGCTAACCACTGCACCACCGTGCTGCCCTAATCAATAATACGTTAACATTTGATTCTAATTTGAAATATATGATTTTTAAACTGGTGATTTGTGGCTTTTTACTAAAGTGAAAAAAAGATTTGCAGAAATATTATCAATGCTGCATGAAATATTTTTATATCTATAAGAAATGATCAATTGTCATTTTAATTAGCCATGAAAACATTTTAAAACATATTGTTTTTCTCACAGATTTAGATTGAATTGTGCTTCCAAAGTTGCCTCTTACCCTACACAAGACATGTATGCTGTAGCCTCTGATGCACTCACCTGTGAGCCAAGAAAAACTAAATTAAATCTAGTGTCACCTCATTACATTTCAAGTCCATGATATTCTGTCATTCGCGATTTTTCTTATGAAACTGCATTTCTTTTCATCCTGAAAATTATTATCTGCCTCATTATGTATAATGCACATAAAAGCAGAAAGCAGTGATTTCAATTTTTTTTTTACATACTTTTAATTGAAAACAGTGCAAAAAGTATATATATTTAATGTTTTACCTTATCGACTTTAATTATCAAGGGTCTGCGGTATCAAACGAGCCTCAATCCATCACTCTACTGCCAGATAGGCAGCAGATAGGGATGGATCACTTTAAGGGTTGTTTCTTTTGAATTTTTTTTCCTTTTGAACTCTATGGAAAAATAAGTCAGGAGAAATCACCTTTAAAGTGATCCATCCATATCTACTGCATACCTGGCAGCAGAGTGATGGCTTGAGGCTCGTTTGATACCGCAGACCTTTGATGACTCAGAGCCATTTAGCCAATCATGAATTCCACACTATTCCCGTGTAATTTACAGCTTAATCTAGTCCCACCCCCCATTCCCATAGAGATCCAGAGAGGTTATAGTATTGCTTGTAAGTACCTGAAAATAATATATTAAGAGTTTTTTGATATCCTTTTATACCCAGTCATGATAGCATCACAGGTGTTCCAAACTGGTGTTTTTTGAACTGCCCAGTCCTTTTTTTGCCCCTGGCCCAACTTTTTTGGAACTTGTTGTAGGCATCAAATTTGGAATTAGCGTATATTTACAAACATCAATAAAGTTGATAAGGTAAAACATTTAATATATTTTTTTTGTACGGTTTTCATTTAAATATATGTAAAATACTATTTACAAATCAATGCTTTCTGCTTTTATGTGCATTTTACATACTGTCCCAGCTTTTTGGGAAGTGGGGTTTGTACTTACATTTATAGGATCATAGCATTTAGTTCACTTTCACAAATGTTGCTAAAGGTTTCCATTGACATTATTCTTTATGCTGTGATCCCTTTGGTGCCTCATGCATTATCACTATGACTTCAACAACCATTCTCACGATTTCAATTATGGAATTGTCTTGATCAATCGATACTGTTAATATAATAATTTACACCTTATGTTCCTTATCTTTCTAACAAAACTAATCACAGATTAATTATTAATTGTGTGTTTAAATGGAGTGATTGTTTATACATGGAGCAGATTGTATTTAAATGACCTAAAAAGTTAAAATGCAAGGGCCTGTCTGTACAAGCAAAGCCTTAAATGGTTATGTTGTTGTTTATCCATACATACCATTGTATAAAGGAAAGATTTTACATGATGGAAACTGACAAGACAAAGCACATATTTCTTAACAGACACATTAACACTCCACGATAAACAAAGTATGTTTCAAGACTTAAATTAACCAAGCTTTTTTGCAACACAGGATTTAATATATATAATAACATTAATCAATTAATTATTTATGACACCAAAAATACATGACCAGATAATAGATTCCCTAATAATCGAATAGCATGGTGTGTATCGGTGATACTGAGCCCATTATGTTTATTGGAGACAAGTATACTTATTTACCTATAGGTATATATCAAACTTGAAGAAAAAAAGCATAAAATTAAAAAAACTATAAAATGCACATAAAAATATCCCCTCGCCTGAATGTGCACACCATATTTTGTATATGTACAATAACAGGTCAGGAGATGAGGTCATTTTAAAAGTCAAAATTTGACCTGATTGTGGTGCTAGAGGGGGCATGGGGTCACAAACATCAATAGGTTTCTTCCTCTTGGGAACATGAATGTGCATAGCAAATTTTAATAGCAATCTGTCCATTACTTTTCGAGATATGTCGATCACAAATTGAAAGTTTGGCCTGAAGGTGGTGCTAGAAGAAAGGTCATGAGGTTACCAAAATCAATAATTTCTTCCCCTTGGGAGCATGAATGTGCACAGTAAATTTCATTGCAATCCAGTCATTACTTTTTAAGATATGTTGATCACAAATTGAAAATTTTGCCTGATGGTGGCACTAGAGGAAAGGGATCACAAAAATCTAATGGTTTCTTCCTTTTTAGAACATAAATGTGCGCAACACATTTCATGGGATCTAGCTCTTTCATCTCGATGTTACTTTTCGAGACAAGTCGATTAGTAATTGAAAGTTTGGTCTGAGGGTGGCGCTAGAAGGAAGGTTATGGGGTTACCAAAATGAATAAGTTTCTCCTTCTTGGGAACATGTGTGCACAGCAAATTTGAATAGCAATCCGGCCATTACTTTTCGAGATATGTTGATCACAAATTGAAAGTTTGGCCTGAAGGTCACTCTAGAAGAAAGGTCATGAGGTTACCAAATCAATAATTTCTTCTGCACAGTAAATTTCATTGCAATCCAGCCATTACTTTTTAAGATATGCTGATCACAAATAAAAAATTTAGCCTGATGGTGGCGCTAAAGGAAAGGTTATGGGGTCACCAAAATCAACAGGTTTTTTCCTCTTGGTAACATGAGTTTGCACAGCGAATTTCATGGCAATCTGGCCATTATATTGTTATTCCAATATATTCCAATTATATTCCATGGACGGATGGAAAGACGGACGTCATTACATGACCTCCTTGGCAGAGTAAATATAAAAAATTTCACCCTAACTTACATACAATAAATGTTCACACTATGTACACGGACACGCATGGCCACACACACACACACACACACACACACACACAGTACAGCAAACCCATCAGTGAGAAAATACATAACATGCATGTGATATAATAAGTGAAAGAATATCTCTGTGGGGATGTTTTTTTTCTTATTTTTGAGACATTATGAATAAAAGGGGTGAATACTCCTTCCTTGCACAGACACACACCTTTCCTATTTTATCTTTTTTTCCAGTAAATACTGGGTTATTTTCAGATGTTTTTGTGTGCAATCTAGCATGAATATGGTCATTAATGGACGGCAACAGTTCAAATGTATCTGCTTTTCCACCTGAACTAGGTCATACATACCATTTTCATCTTACTCTGATATTTGATTACAGTATTCTGATTGAAAATACAAAGGCGCAGCATATTCTATATTCTATTCTATTCTATCATATTGTAGCATTTGTTTCAGCACCCATTCATATCAAAGTGATTAGGGATATTGGTGGAGAGAGGCTGGTCTTTTCTGAAAGCTATTGAAATGTGAATGGGGCTAAAGGTCATCTGGTTTGTGATCAATCAAATGAATAAGGCATAAAAGACCATATTAATCTTGCATGAACTGCTTCTTTTGTGGAAATTGAATTAGATGTATTCCATATTTTTCAGAGAAGAAATTTTTTTGGGGGGGGATTGCATTATCTATTCCGGTCTTTCCTTTGAAGTACACAAACACAGACGAGCCACAAGGTCAGGTCTGTGTTCTGCTTCTAGGATTGTAGTGGATTGATATTTATTTAATCGTGTTTTTATTGTATTCACTGCCATGCTGAAGCATTTGTTTTCACTACAATATAGGTATAATTTCTGATATCTGGCCTTGTTTTAAAGATTGTAGCTTTTTGTCTTCTGTAAGTGTGCTGCCTGGGCTCAGGTCTGGCAGTGTCCCTCCCAGAGAAGAACAATCTGCTCTAGTTCCTGTTCTGTGGGAGAAAGCAGAGGTTGTGAAGTATGATGCTATGGGCTACAGACTATCCCAACTACACTGCTAATTAATTTATGTACATTGTAGAATAGGTTCAGGCGGAAGTGAGTTTGACTCAAATATTTAGGTTTGGAGCTAGGTATTTCCATAGCATAAGTAGATTGAGATGTATTGATGAGATGATTGACTGATTCAATTCCTGATTAAGGAACGCAATGAAAACAAGATACATTTCAGGTATCCCCCGATGAACAGAATTTTCCCTTTAGACATTTTCTAGTCACATTATATTTTCTAACTCCAGTATCAGCATTAGCCTTGGCCCTTATCACAGTAAGCCTACCAAAAGATTATTTCCACACCCATGTTGAGGTCTGTGTGCCTGATGGCCTTCTGTGGGAAAATTGCAGTGAGAAAGTCCCATTAATAAATGTCTGACATTCTATGGCGTGTGGTGCACTGATAAACAAGCCACCTCCGGCTGCTTCCTGCGAGTGCCTTGGCTCTGATGTTGCTCAGTGAGCACTGTCTATGCCTCACCGGGTACACCGGACACAAAGAGGCCACATTTTTTTCCACCAGGAGAGCAATTATGCCACCAATGCAAGACACACACACGCGCACACGCACACAAGCACACACACACACACACACACACACACACACACACACACACACACACACACACACACAGAGAAGTTACTGGAATTCAAAAATGTCAACATTCATCAAATCATCACACAAAAAAATACTTGCCCACCAGTTATAGTTTTGAGCATAGGACTGTGTAATTTGATTGTAATGAACTGCTTGCATGAAATGCAAATTAAATCATGATTTCCCCTAGGAAGTTACTCTATTCAGATTAGAATAGTGAAATATTTGTTCTTAACTAAATGGCCTTCTTCTTATATTATTGTTGAAAATCCACTCTTTCAGGTAAAATTCTTGCGCCTTTTATTTCATTGTCCTATTCTCCACAAAACACAATGATACAACATAAATCTTCTGAACCTTTCGACTTTTAAGCTCTAATGCTGAATGCCATTCCAACAAATTCTGAAGCAAAATCAAGATGTACAAAAAATGTCATATTTTCCTCCCTTTCAGCTATGATGTAGATTCTTCAGATTTAAAGGGCTGTTATCTCTTAGCTGGAGAAAGCTTTGAACTGAGTGTTCATATCTGTGTGTATGTGTGCGGGGACTCACTTAACTATGGTACTTCTGGACGTAGAGATACAGTAATCTCACAGTGAAAGCATAATTACTGTAAAGTGACAATAAAGGGAAAACAAAAAGAGCAACGTGGTTAATAAGCACAGATATGATGCAGGAAATGCTTGGGGAAATTCAGATACACATGTGCAATCCATGTATGTGGCCTGCAGGGACATGTTCACATTGGGCCTCATTCATGAAGCGTTCCTAAATATGTATGAAACGAGTTATGAAACGAGTTGGTATGAAATATTTCACTGGATTCATAAAACCACGTGGGAAAGGCAAATTTTTCCGTATTCACGTAAAAACGTTGATGAATGCCAAAATACGGCAAAATTTGCTAATACGAACGATTTACGTACAAATTCGTTCTACTCACATTTCATGAATGAGGCCCAATTGTGTGCAATGTGTATTGCCAATACATATGTAGATGGGGACTCTCTCGACAGGCTAGGATGACTGGATCCTGTTGAATTTGATTTTATAAGGCACTTGTGTCCCCATGTCTCTTGAGGCATGTTACAGTCCCACAAACAGTGCACAATCTCTCACACCACCATGTGGGGATGGAGAGGCCTGTTCCATGTAGCCAACACAAATCATCTACTGTCGCTCATTTCCCTAGTACACGGTCATCAATCCTCTTTGCTGGACGATGGGCCGTTTATTTTAATTTTTCTCCCTAGTTTTTAATTATCTCTCAAATGGTGCCTCCACTATTCCCCAGTGAAGGCATTGACATCGCCATGGCAACAGGAGGACATGCCCGGTGATCTGACTGAAAGACAGAGCCTGCCGCTATGAGAAAAAAACAGATCTGCAACGGAAATGCAGAACGACGGCCCGGGGACCTGTCTTTTTGGCTGCTCTCCAAAGGCTGTGTGAGCCGACTATACATTTCTCGGTTTTACAGACCTGCTCGATTTGTCCGAGGATTCCTTAAGGAGAACTGTCACTGAAAGAGGTGTGGAATTTTACTGAGCCATTTTCAAGTGGGGGATTTAAAACAATTATTTAACAGAGGGATGTGGTTTTGTTTACAAATACTTTGCAGCTTAGACAGCCCGAAAAAAAAGATTAAATGTCTGGATAAATGCTGGTGTTGATCATGCAAACCGTAATGCTTTTCCCCTCATCTCCCCACTCTTTCTGAGGAGAGAGGCATGTCCATCAGGCCCCCAGTGCTGTGTGAGCCAGGCTTGACCACTGAACTAGACTTTCTCGGCATAAGCAGGAATTTCAAATACAGTATATTATGCCTTACCTTAAGTTTCATTTGTATACACAAGAGTGCCCTCTCGTGGTCAGATGTGCTTTGAAACTCACGCCGCACCATTCACATCACCCACGTATTGGAAGGAGCTCTGCCAGTAAACGCCATGCCCTCTTTATAGGTGAAACATGTAATGTCCACTCAGTCAAAATTTAAAATTGATATATACTGCTGAATTACTTCAGCTGTAAGAGAAATGCTACATAGAATGTTTTTACTGCCATTTTTTTCCACAGTTCATTTAACAATATAAATAGAGATGAAAGAAATATAATATGTGTAGGCCTTTAGAAATATGTATCGTGTACATCATGAAAATTATGCGATGTTATTTTCACAGTTCTGTGCATTCAAAATTTGTGTATTCTAAGGAGGTTACCTGAAAACATTTTAAGTATGTTTCAGTTCAGACAACAAAGGGTTCAGTAAGACCAATTAGTACGAACCTGTGTTTCCTTGCTCGTGTAAAGATTCACAGCTGCTTGCTTAATTGGTCTGAGAGCAGAAACGGCTTGAAGGGTAATTTGGCATTCAATAAAAATCTCAACGAACCTGATCCAATTTCTAATTGACCAAGGCGATCTTAAGAAACTGGTTTTTCCGTGTTTAACCAAGTTTAAATAAACCGTCAATTATCCAGCTAGCTACTGTGCTTAGCCAACTTGAGTTAATGGCTGCAAACAGTGATCATTAATATTTGGCTCTGTTAGGTCTAAGTATACTCATGTTATGTTACCGTGTTAGTTTCAGCAAGATTGTTTTGTGCCTGCATTGTTTAATACCTCCAGTGAAAGTTGCCTGTACTTCTCTATTATTTCAAGTACAAAGTTAGAAGCTATTAGTATTCTACCAAAATACAGTAGCTACAGCAACATTTTGCTCTTCATAAAAGGTCCAGTGAGTAGGCATGTATACTGTGTGCAATAGATTTGAGCAATTAAAATGTAAATAACTTGACATTTTCAGCATTGGAATGTAATATGTCCTAGCCTGCTTCATGTCCCTAAGTTAAGTTCCATTACAGAGAGATAGCAACCTGGATAGACAGTAACACAAAACATGTCTCACAGCCCTAACACTGGAGTGCACTGTATCTCAGTATTCACACAAGAAAACATCACCTGCTGGCACATCATCTGTTGGGCTATTAATGGAAAAATATATGGATATGGATTCAAACAGACAGGAAGGGCAGAGTGGTGGAATGAAGATTCTTAAATTTCAAAAGGTAAAGTCTGGCGGTTAAAGTGACCATTGAATGATAATGACGTATTGATGTTAGTGGAGAAGACACATTGGACCCCATATTGTTTGAGCGCCTCTGTTGAATAACTGTTGTGAAAGAAAAGGGAATGGCTTGTGATGGGATTTTACTGTTATTTGAGGATGTCATCTTCCAAAGTACTGAGGTGACACTAACTGTCAGAGAGATATTGAACAGGAGACAGAGGAAACCACTGTGACCATATTACAGGGAGAAGAGAGGAATGCACTCAGGGCATTACAACCTGGTAGATCTTTCGTAAAAGATACTATTTTGTTTGAATACAAGATAATAAGCTCATTATTATTGAGCATACACGTTTTACAGAAAGACCTGCAGCACCCTTAAACATGTAATACTATAGAATAGTATTAGTTCGTTTTTTATTTTTATTTCAATGTATTTTCAGTGTAAATACATGGTATGCCATCCACATCCACATGCATAATGATAATAATAGCAACAGCTGTAATAATTTATGAATAAAATTTCCCTGATCCACTGTATTGAAAGCCGATTGGTCAGAGACGTCTCACAGCATTATATTTGAAGCCCTGATGTGATTACCTGTGTTAGATTGAAACCTGACTCTGTCAGGCAGCCTCTGTGCTCTAATTAACCGGCAGAGAGGAGTGACCCTGGAACAGATTGTCAATCATGCCCACAAAATGGTACCCATTTAAACATGAATAACTTCCACATGTTTTTTTTAATTGAACAAAGTATGCGGAGCAGAACAGCCATTCATTTCAATGTAATGCATTGGCAGTGTGCAGTGTGTACTGTGTACTGTGTACTGTGTTCTGTGTACTGTGTACTGTGTTTTTTTCTTCTTCATTTGCTGCTCAACAACCGTAATACAACAAAACAAGAGCAATGGGGCCCCCTCTGGTCATTTAGGAGAACTATAGCAGATTCATGTTTTTAATACGTTTTTAAACACTAGTTTCTGTAAGTGCTGTGAACCAGTTCTCCACAGATACATTTTGAATCTATTTTTTTGTTTATCCACACATCTGCCCAAGCTGTCGATTATTCCAGAAAAGAAAACTGCCAAAACAAAGTAATAAAAACAAAAAACAAGCACCCTCACATGCACATACAACAGATATCACTGTTATCTGTGCCTTTTTGGCTCATCTCCCTTGGAGATAGTGTGAGGAAATGACTCATTAACTGATGATTATTTGTTGAGTCAAACTGAAGCCAATGTAATTACTGACTAAAATGTATGTATGTGCATGTTTGTGATTTCTACTTTATCAAAAATTACAATTAGGAATTAGCGTTATAATGAACTGTGTCTGGCTGAGGCTGATGGGGTGATGGAGTGCTCATGCTAATAGATACAAACATATGCTACCAGAGAATGTTTGCATAGCAACAACAGCACTGTAACAACAACAACAAAAGTGTCTCATTATTCTAACAAGCTAAACTGCAGAATGAAGATCCACTCAATTAACGTGCTTTAGTATCATTAAAAGGAAGACGGATTTCTCTGATATTTCTTCTTCAAGTGAAGAAATGGGCTCAATGCTTCCAGATGGCTGAGGACAGCTCATCATTGCATTCCCTGCAGTTCACACCATATCACATCGGTCATTACATTAATAAATGTGCACACAGTTCAAATGTGAGGATTCAATTTATATTGACATTTTGGCCTCAGAAACCCATTCATTCGCAATCAGAATCAATTTGCTACTGCCCACCCTGACAAAATCTTCACAAATCTCAAACCAGTACTTCCCAGAGAGGCACTGGCATTCATGCAATGAATCCTATAGGTTAGATGCTAGACCATCTTTAGAAGGGGAAACTACCAAAAGCCAATAAACAAATGTAGTAAAACGGTAATTGAACACGAACATTATCTGAAAAATAACCTTTAAAACTATTTCAGTGTAATTTTCAAGAACTAGTCCCAGCTTGGGCAAAGATCTCCTCTGAGACCCGTTTGCTAGACATCAATAAATCTGGAAAGAGCTGTAACCTGTGGAGAGCTCAATGCTGTCTACTGGTCCATGGCAGTTTGCAGACAGCAATTATATCCTCCCAAAATCAGTTGTAACAATAACCCCCTTGTGTCTACACAGATGGGAAAACAGCAAGTCTCCCGTCTAAGATGATTCATGGCTATGTGTCAAAATCTGGACATCAGGGACAACTTAAAGCAAAAAAGAACCACAACACGAGCTGCACCTTTGTTGTAGATACTGTCGGTAGGATATGGACACTTACATATATATTTTTTGCCAAATGTACTGTATGTCCCTCTGGTCTTAGGAACAACAAAACATCTGATTAAATTCAACATCTCAGAAATGTCTGTGATAAAACACTGGTACAACCCAATGGGGGAATTTTTGTTCCATGTGGAATGTTCTTAGGATTGCAAATTTACACCGGAGAAATTTTTTCAAAATATATGAAATGCTTGAAAGTACAGTGCAGACATTTCAAACATGTGACGTGATATGATGAAATCTTCAACAAATTCAGAATGAGGAAACAGAAATATCATTGTTTCGATATTAATTTGCTCAACAGATTCACAGATTCAGGACACTTAAAGCAATTTCTCATATTATTGTACTGATGTAATTCAGGCTATGCAGCTTGTTTAAGGCCATATTTCAATTCACAAAGATGGAATCTGTAGCTCTGCCTCTCAAATCACAACTGTGATACCCACACCAGTGCAGATAATGCAAGAAGTGGCTGATCACACCTCTGCTGATCTGCTAAATTTTTCACATTACAGGCCAGCTGGGGGACACAGATCCAGTTCTTAGGGCCGCGGTGGCGCATCGGTCTAAGGCGCAGACTTTCAGTCTTTCAGTCAGGGGTCCTGCCGGATCCGAGTATGGCCAGTGTCTTGAGGGAGCGGCAATTGGCAGCCAGGCTCGGTGGGGGAGTCACGGTCAGGAGCTTGAGAAGTCACAGCCTGAAGAGGGCGTGGCGACCTCTTTCCTACTACCGGCTGACGGGGTTGTAGCGGTGAATTCTCAAGCAGTTCTACACAGAAAACTTTATTTGGGAAAAAATTTGAAATAAATAAATAAAATCCAGTTCTGTCCCGCTGCAGTGGGATCATGTTCATGACTACTGACATAGCCTGAGCTGCAAACTTCAATGTCTAAGGTATAGACTACAGTCTGTGTTAATGGCAAGTGCCTTTATTAACTGACTCACTTGGGAAAGCCCACGCAAAGTTTGAACCTGCAATCTGGAAAACACATTTAGTTCCATAACCAGTATGGAACACCGCCGGCAGGACCCTGGCAATCTAGTAGCCATGCTTTCTCCATTGTTCATTAATCCTGTTTTTGGTGGTGACAATGCATATGTTGGTTGTAGCCTTAGCTGGACTGAATTAGGAATGATTGAGCTGTTACTTGACTGCTTTACTACCATCTCTTGACAACATCTATATATTATTAGGGAAGAAATGCATACAGTAGATATGCACATCCTGCTAAAAATATAAATCTCAATATTTAATTGAGATATTTCTCAACAATTGTTTTGGCTCTTAAATTAGGAATAGAAATACTTTCTATGTTACTGAAGTTCCCTAACAGGAAAATAAAAGTTATTCTATTCTATGTTATTGCTGAAATATTAGTATATGCACCATTATTATACACTGCCTGGCTAAAAAAACACACTCTAATATTTAGTTTGACCGCATTTAGCTTTGATTACGGCGCGCATTCGTCGTGGCATTGTGTCGACAGCCTTTGATGGTTTACTTTTGAGCATCCTTATCACAATATTTAATGATGATTCTGCAACGTCACAACATTTATTTCCGTCCAGAGTTGCATACATTTTTGGTCGAAATCTTGTATTGACGACGGAAGAGTCGAACCACTCCGTAAAGTCTTCTCCAACACATCCCAAAGACTTTCAATGGGGTTAAGGTCAGGACCAATGAATGTGTGAAAATGATTCCTCATGCTCCCTGAACCACTCTTTCACAATTTGAGCCTGATGAATCTTGGCATTGTCGTCCTGGAATATGTCCATTGATGGGATAACCTGGTCATTCAATACATTCAGGTACTCAGCTGACATCATTGTATTGCTGCATAACGTTGCTGAGCCTAGACCTGACTAATTGAAGCAACCCCAGATTATAACACTGCCTCCAGAGGGTTGTACAGTGGGCACTATGCATGACGGGCGCAACGCCAACTTTTTTTTTGGTCAGGCAGTGTACAATCAGCCAGTTAACAGAGCTGCAACAAAAACTACACCCCTAAATTTAGTAGAATAGTAGACAAATAAGAAATAAATGTCTTACTTTCAGTATTTCAGTATAGCATAAACACACTTCTGACTACATATTTATTTCACAGTGAACCTTTAACTGATGACTATCAAGTATTGCTATGTCAGTTTTTAATTAAAAACTCATAAAAGGATGAATAACTCCATCTTTAAATGAAATCAAAGCTCCACTGGAAATTAAATGAAATCACAAAGCATATCAGTTGTTCAGGATCAGGAATGATAAACACAGTAAGAAATTAAGGCGGAGCCCAATGATAAAAAGATTGGACAAGTGAGCAATTTTTACAATCAAAGCCTACGGTACTTAAAACCAATCGTCTTATTATCGTTGACTGCATGGAGATTAGCGGAATTTAAAAAAAAAGCTTTTCTAAATAAATTCTGCCGACATTTCAAAGTGCTGTTTTTCCTCAAGCAAACAGCCTCGCTGCATGAGCTTATTCAACACCATCTGTGCCTGTGAAGACCCGTGGGGTGTCCACAATCGTGTCAGAGTCAAAGAGAATACATTTCTCACCATTGTGAGGAGGCTTGGTTAAAGGTTAATGTGAATCAAATGTATTTCTTTTTTTCTGAATGCAGTCCAATCACATTGGAGGTTTGAAAAATGTATCGGGAGTATTACAAAATATTGTTTTTGCATCGCGGGCACCTTTTCTTTGAAAGGAAAATAAAATTCTCTTGAGGGGTCGATGCTTTTTTTTAAAGCTCAATAGCATTTCGCTGTGGGAGTGGGCAAGCCGCACTTTTGACAATAAAATGGAGGCTTGAATTAAGCAAGCAATGCTTTTTGACCTTGGTCACATGGTGGGATAGGGCAACCTGCAGCTACTTTGGCTACCATCCTGAGGGAGAGCCAGCTATCAACATGCTCATGTTTCACATGCTGCCAATTTAGCAGCGAAGAATATTACACGTCACTATGTGTAGGCATATATCTAGAAATACATGTAACTGGTATTTGGATTGCAGATTTTAAGAAAAAAATGTTTATCGGAGGTATTCGTTGGCCAGCTACAGCTTGGTTGAGGGACACTGTGCTGTTGGAGAGTCTTGCTAAGTTAAACCAAGGTTTCTGATGCATTGAAGTATAACATGGCGGAGGGCTTGTGCTTGTCTGTGCTCTCCTGGGTGTTGATATATCCAAATCAGGGATAAGGAGGAAAAACCACAAAAAGTAGACTATATTGTCACAAAGAGAAGGGGTGGTCATTGATGTCCAAGCCACGTAATCTTTCCTCAGTTTCATTAGCTAAATAAATCCTTCCCTCTCAAATCTCTAATTGGGAATGTCCTCACACATGCTTTCATGCAAAACCCAGGTGAGGGTATTGTTCCCCTTTTTTCCTTTTCTATTGAATTTAAGCAATGGTTAAATAATACAGACAGTTTATCGACAACTCACAAAACTTAGCAGGTGTGCAGAGGTCAATAGATGTAGCCTGCAAATCCATTATGGCATTGATTTGCCTTCACAATGGTGCGATAACTAGAATTGGATTTTCTAAAAAGTTGTATTGCTGTCTAAAATGCTTAAAACACATTTTTCCTCTAAATGTTCATTGTGTCAACAAGCAACTTGCACTAACTTAAATTTTTTTTTAAATGTATTAAGCATGGTTGTATTCAATACGACACGTTAAATTGATGTTTAATGTATTAAAATACGCACACTGTTCATATTTAATTTTTATATCATCAGTGTCTTATGAGCTCACTGTGTGAACAAGCTTTGTAACCAACTATGAATCAAACAGCCATTTATCAGCATCTTAATGTTGTCTCCATGGTAACCATAATCAAATAATCTGCTGCCATCGCACTGCTTGCTTCTTGGTGATGAATATCCAAGGGTAGACGAGAGTGATCGCACTCCATCTCAAATGCTTTGGTCCTTCCCTCATCCATTCAACTTATTATTCTTCATTCCAGGAACATCCATGTTATATCATATGAAGTTTTCATTCGGCTAATTCACCGAGGTAATTGACATATACAGTCAATTCCAGTTTTGTTCAACACATATTTTCTTTATGATCATGCTATGCTTTCTGCGGTATTTAGTATTTTCTCTTAAGGATTTGGGGGATAATTTTTCAGCTTTTCCAACATTGACCTTTCTACTTTATCTGCAGGCTCTGCATTAAAGCTGAGGGAACTCCCAGGAGAGGTCACTTGGTCACCATAACCACTGTAATTAATGTCATTAATAAAAAAGAATAATCTTATCTAGTGAATGTACAGAATGAAGACATACTTAAAATTATGATTGGGAGATTTACAAAAATTATGAGCAGTCACCTATCAGCTGATGTATAGCCTGGCTATGTCTTTAGTAATACAGAAAACAAAGAATTAGGACAGTTTCTCATTAAAATGTTCATGAGGATGCAGGTTTCACACGATCCTGTCCCAATAGAAATCCCACTCATGCGCCCATGACTCTTAATGGAGTCCATATTTCAATAAAAATCACTCATTATGAAATTGGAACCGATCCCAGTTTTACGTTGGAACCTTTCAATTCATAACACGTGGCCTCATTTTTCAACTGCATGGGGACATTTTTATACATAGTATGAAATTTATGAGAAATATATGGGACCAGTTAATCATGGCAAAAGTCAAAGGCTAAGTAAAGGATAGATAAATCACTAGATGAACGTAGTCTGTCAACTAAATTGCTATGGGAGCTTATTTATGGTTTAATTTCATGGGTAAAAATTGACTAATTGAAATAAACCCCGGGGGAATGTGATAAAATACTGTTGGTTACCACAGTGTTGGTATTTTAGATTAGCACAAACATTAAAAATCAAAGTTGCAACAACTTCTACATTTCCATCATTGCTTTTTAAACATGTGGTTTGTGATGGAAAATGCCTCATTACACACATCTGCCAATTATCCTGCCGTAATTCCTTCACTGTGGCTAACTCTGTCCTCTCTACACATAAAAAAGAGAGAATAACTCTCATTAAATGTGCGATATATTGTACCCGTGTGGATGATGTGATACCCATCAGTTTTCAGTCATCCCCCAATAGTGACATATTGATTTCACATTTTAAATTCTCAGTATGAATTTTTGTCATTTGAACAATATGGATGGTACACTGCAATATAGGCCATTACAAGAACTGCATTTGCTGGTGGTGAATTCATTCCTTTACTTGAGCAGACATAGCATTGCATCATTAATTCAAGTCAGCATACATTCTGAATAAAACATCAATTGACAACCATTTTTAAAAAAAGGAAAGGACAGTCCATCCTCCCTTTTTTTGGGCTTTATTCAGGCACGTAGAAAGCAGAGCGGGTACCACAAAGCTAAAGGACCGCAGCTAAGAAAGTGGCATCGCAGGGATCAAACCCCCGGACATATAGCCAAGAGTCGTATGCCCTACAGACCTAACCACACGTCTCCTGTCGTCAAGTAACTACCTTTATCGGTAATTAGGAATTCATTAGTAAAACATACTTACAAGATCATTTCATATCAGGCATAATAGTCATACTTAAGAACTTGGTGCAGGGAACAAGTGACAACGCTGAAAAATAGTGGTGTCAGCGCAGCTGTTCTAATATCGGGGATGTGGCAGGTGCCCCAGTTGGCTGGTGCACAGTCATATCTCTCTCACACCTTCTGCTCATTACAGAGCTATTACCGGCTAACTGTCCACATGTGCCACATGTGCCGAAGCCAATAAATCACCCAAATGAACGTGGACATTCTTGTTTTGATCAGCACCTTGTCAGTTACATAGTCTCACCTCGCATTTAGCACCTGCATGTGCATTACCAAAACAGGACGAACGAAATTCATGTAAAAGGTATTAGGAACACATAGTCAGTGTTTGGGTCTATACATTTCAGCTTATATCTATCAGATCATATATGATATTTCCTGGTGAGAGGCGTGGAGCTTGTATAGCAGAGTCAAATGGTTGAATTATACATTTTAAAGTGAAATCTTATTAAATGAACCAGGAATATCTGAACTTGAAATTCAGATCTGTGATAATAGATACAAAATGGAGGATGCCTAATCACTATTAATAGAATTTCAGTTGCATTAACCAGTGCATGTTTGGGCTGGTGTGTTTCTGCTTGAAATATGCATTGATAGTCACTGTTTCCATGGTGACGAGTGCCCCCATACGTGTGAGCACTGGCATGTTTGTAACCACAGAGGCCCCAATTATCTCTCTGCTTGGGACAGACAAGCAGGCATAGTACATAATGATGTATTCATTAATTTAAACTGAACACTGTGGAACTGTTGTGATGACTGAAATTAGCACTGCATTGTCAGTATTGAGTGTTGTGTTATTGTGCACTGGTTAATATTGCGTGTTGTGTTATTGTGCACTGGTTAATATTGCGTGTTGTGTTATTGTGCACTGGTTAATATTGCGTGTTGTGTTATTGTGCACTGGTTAATATTGCGTGTTGTGTTATTGTGCACTGGTTAATATTGCGTGTTGTGTTATTGTGCACTGGTTAATATTGCGTGTTGTGTTATTGTGCACTGGTTAATATTGCGTGTTGTGTTATTGTGCACTGGTTAATATTGCGTGTTGTGTTATTGTGCACTGGTTAATATTGTCACGTCCCGTGCATCCCTGTTTTTTTCATTTCAATGTGTTTTTTGTATGTTACATTCCGTTCCACGTTTTCCATTTTTCCCCATTAGTGTCTCCGCTTCCCGCACCTGATCTGTGTTTCCTCCTGTTGCTTCGTCTCACCTGTTCCTTGTTGTCACACCATTAATCTGGCACATAAGCTCCCCTGTTTTTTTGTTCTGTGCCAGATTGTCGTGTGCCCTGTATTCATGCTTGTTTCAGTCTTTCCAGCGTTTGATTCCTGCCTGTTCCGAGTCCCTGTTCCGAGTTCCTGTTCCGAGTCCTGTGTCATCCCGTCCTGCTCCTGTTCTCCTGCCTGCCTTGCCTGTTCCTGTCCAGCCCTGCTCCAGTCCTCCTGCCCATCCCCATCTCCATCCTAGCCCTGCTCCCACCCTTCACCCTCCTGTTCACCAGCCTCTTACTGATCTTCCAGTTCTGACCCCTGCCTGTTCTGAACTTCACCCTGCTTTCTCCGTATTGCTCTGATTGTCTGGACTCTGACCCCTGCCTGGACCTGGCTACGATTCTGCCTGTCCTTGCTGGCTCTTGACCCTTGTCTGTCGACTCTGAATAAAGCCTGTTAACTAAATCTTGGTTTCTGCGTGTGGTTCCGATCGGTTCTCATAACAGTTATATAATTTTCATGTCAGAAAGAATTGTCCATTTCTGTGTATTTTTTTTTCAACTCAAGCAGTTGCCATTTCATTTAAAGTGAGAACAGAGTCGGCTGTAACAAGCCCACTTTTTAGGTCTATTTAATATTAAAGTATTGCAAGTTGTCCGTAATTTTGATTAATAAGTCTGTGTGATTTACAGTATAATCACTCAACTTTTTACCCATTAATCTCTGCCACTGCCTAACTTTTTATAATTTGGTAAGTAATGAAAAAAAATCTCTTGATTAAATGTGTTCATCAAAGCTAATTTTTTTTAATTAAAAAATGTGTATAAAAGTTTATAACATTTTAGCTGAAAGCAATGGTCTCATCCTCCTGCGTTACACACTGGCCGCGATTTATTTGCACGAATAAATCGCACATTGAAAAATAAAGAACTCCTGTATTGTTCATAAAATCTTGCACATCAAACGCGAAATGTTCTTTGCGAAAAGGCGGCATGTAATTTATTCGCAGCAAGGTCGTATTTTGCGAGTTTTCGTTTGCGAAACTAGAGTAGAGTAGCCTATATGAAATGTTTTAGCTGTCACACGGTTGTCTGTGTGCGTGGCAAATAAACTCTATAAAGTTCCCCAAAAATCTTATTCCGACTCCTGTGTGGATTTCCTGATTACTGATAGCCAAGTTATATAAATAACGAGGAAAACAGACTAGGTCTGCCTGTAGCGATCGTTTTGGAGAGAACTCTTCAGACTTCATGAGTTGCTACACTGTATAGACTACGACGAATGTATTTTAAAGATGTTTGTTTGCTGAAATGACGTAATGTATTGTTATGTTGTGGTTAACCCTTTATATTAGTGGAAGAGATCAAGAGGCAGTGGAAGAGATCAAGAGGCAGTGGAAAATTCTCAGGGACACGTATGTTAGTAAAAGGAGGGAAGAGAAGGAGAGCATGTTGTAGACAAAACAAACTTTACATAAGTAAAAACGGACACATAATAAGCCGGTTCAATATTTTGGCATACACTTTCGTTCCGTGATGGACCGAATTTTTTATTTTCTTGAGCGTTGTTGTGTTTAATGAATGACATCACGAACGAGAACAGATAACCAGGTCGTCATCGCTCGACGAAGAGTAATCCATTTTTATTCGCAGGGATTTTCAACCGCGAAAAAGAACGCGATTTTTTTTTGAATCGTTGCAAGTGTGACAGGTTTTTACGCGAAATATTCGCCGACGAATTTTACGTATTTTCGCCCCGCTTATTCTTCCCCGATGTGTAACGGCCTTTAGGCATTTGTGAAGGTGGTTGTGTCCTTCAGCCTGTTAGTATGAGGCTAGTGTGCAGCTAAACGTAATATATATTCAAAAGACACAAACCAAATTATTGTGTAAGGACACTAGCTACAGCTTACAGAAGTATTTGGAGTCATATATTTACTTAATCAAGAATGTTTTTTATAAAGGAACTAATAACAACACAATTGGCAAACAAAATTTTAGCATATCAGTTGCAATAGTTAGAATAGAATAACTTTTATTTTCCCGCTAGGGAACTTCAGTTGTAGCCCCATTATTATGTAGTTGTAGTTATGTTGTTTTTATCATTTATTATAATTGAAAATGCTTTTATTATTTATTTTTTTCACCTGTATTTATTTCTACTCTTTTTTTTTGGGTTTGATACAATGAATCAAACACGACAAAACAAAACACAATTTACAGAAGAAGTGACTCACGGACATGAGGATCACTAAAGTAGTCTAGGAAGACTGATAATAGTAGAAATGAAAAGTGATGAAAAACTCCCTGGCCGTAGCCAAATTATAAACAACCCACTAAAACGGGCGTGGCTCGTAGACACGAGTAGAAAGGAGCAATATCAGAGACTCACAAACAGAAATACACGAGCATAAGCTCGAAGGGGAGAAAACAAAGAATCACCTTCGGAACGTAGACTATAACGCCCGATAAGAGGTGAAAAAATAAATTAAATAAAAATGCACCTCTCACTCTCAATATAGCAGAGTCGAAGAGAAGTAAAAAAACAAAAATAGCGAAAGGAACTATTTTTGTAAAGAGTTTCAAAGACAGTTAAAGCCAATCTAGTAGAGAAAATCTAGAGCAGCTATAACCTAACCAACACTGACTTTGTGAACGCCAGGACGCAGAAATGAGGGGCTTAAATACCTAGCAGGTAATAGGACAGGTGAAACGAACAATAAGCGGACAGAAGCAAAATCCCGAACCGGAACGTGGAAAAAATCCAATAGACTGCTAACCGGAGAGAAAGAACGAGAACCGTAGCGAAAAAGGAAAAAATAGTCACAGACCATGACAGTGGGACTAGATTAAGCTGTAAATTACACAGGAATAGAGTACTTGAGTACGTCAGACGTGGGCGGAGTCTGGTAAATTTCCTATGAACGGGCTTCGAAGCCTATCGACTTTGATTTATAGAATGAGCCGAAACGCGATATAAGGATATGGACCATATATCGCATGTTCCAATTACATTTTTTTAAAGTAATGGATTGATGATTTTAGTTCGACTTGTAGTACACTTTAACAGACTACATATCCAGTACAACAACACACGGGTGGTTCTGGACCAATAAGATATCATCTTGTCTGTCTGGACATTTTTGGCAGATGGGAGTACTGCTGCTGAAGACGAGCTTACGTTAGCTTGCTAAATTGAGAAGCCCGCCCGACAAGGTCAGAAACTATGCTACGGTTAACCACATAAAGCAATTTTAGTCCTTCAAGCTAGCGAGATAACGTTAGAAAAAAAGTGTTTAAAAACGGAGCTGTGTGCTACTGCGGCTTATGTTATATGACAACGTTTGGAGACAACGCTGCTCGTCTGGAGGGAATTATGGGACATTGAGTTTTTAAACAGTTCCAGCGGTGGCATATTCACAAAAAAATACAAAAACGTAAAATATACTCGAAGCCAGTCCAGAAAAATGACATAGTTTTCAAATTTGGGAAGATGTCAGCAAAGTTTTTTATTGAAAATTACAGGAAATTGACGGTAAGACATAATCACTAGAAATGGTTTAAAAGTAAGTTTTAGTTAATGTCTGCGCTCTAAATGAATGGGGAATTTACTTCCGAAACCAGCGTGACGTTTTCACTTGAGTACTCTATAGCATGGAACCCATGGTTGGCTAAATGGCTGTAAGTCATCAAGGGTCTGCGGGATCAGACGACTGCCAGATATGCAGTAGATATGGATAGATCACTTGAAGGGTTTTTTCTCCTGACTTATTTTCCCATAGAGTTCAATAAGAAAATGAGTCAGGAGAAACAATGCTTAAAGTGATCCATCCATATATATTGCACATGTGACAGCAGAGTGATGGATTGAGGCTCATTTGATACCTCAGACTCTTGATGTCTTACAGCCATTTAGCCAACCATGAGTTCCATACTATTCCTATGTAATTTACAGCTTAATCTAGTCCCATCCCCCAATTCCCATAGAGATCCATTCAAATGCAGAAGTTTTATAGTATCGCTTGTCAGAGTACCTGAAAATAAGATATCAAATGTCTTTTGATATCCTTTTATACCCAGACATGATAGCATCACCTGTTTACCTGTGAAATGCTCCAAACAGGTGTTTTTTGAACTTCCCTTTTTTTTTTTGCCCCTGTCCCAACTTTTTTGTAACGTGTTGCAGGTATCAAATTTGGAATTAGCGTATATTTACAAAAATCAATAAAGTTGATAAGATAAAACATTAAATATCTTTTCTTTGTTCTGTTTTCAATTAAATATATGTAAAAGAGAATTTACAAATCACTGCTTTCTGCTTTTATGTGCATTTTACATACTGTCCCAACTGTTTTGAAATTGGGGTTTGTAATAAATTTAATAAATGTGTGTTTAAATGTATTTATAGTGATTAG
This sequence comes from Ilyophis sp. 1 JC-2022, assembly GCA_022702515.1. Lineage (NCBI taxonomy): Eukaryota > Metazoa > Chordata > Actinopteri > Anguilliformes > Synaphobranchidae > Ilyophis > Ilyophis sp. 1 JC-2022. The sequence goes on along the minus strand of CM040406.1, from coordinate 31,349,126 downwards.
AGTGAGAAGTGATTTATAGTTTGGATTCATTCTTTGAGGTCTCTATATATCTGTCATTACCAGGAAAAGAGTTTCCAGTTCATGTACAACCAAGGCACTGAGATGAGATGTCATATTAACGCGATCAAATTAATGTGTCATGATAAAGAAAATGTGTCTGTCCATGGAATTTTGACAATGACAGGTCTTTTCATGCTGCTTGTTTTGAAAAGGCCCCGAATGGAAATGTCAAGGATGTGGATGGAGGAGAGAGCTTGTGAGACTGTGACAGAGATTCATCCGTTAAGAAATGGGTTGTTAATGCCACACAGACACAGACACACACACACACACGCAATCTCTCTCTCTCTCTGATGTTGTCCTGATGTTGTCCTTCGGCTGAGTCAAGGAAAGACAGGTTACTGTGTTCCTTTATTAGAACAGGGAGCATGCACTGGATATGTGCTGTGTATCTGGTGTTTTTCAAAAATATGTGCAGTAACACCGGCATTTCAGTGATAAGCATTACTATCGAATATGCTATCGAAAATACTTTTAAAAGCTGGTTCTCGGGAAGAATTGGCTGAATCTACTGTCTCATCAAACAATGTCTTCTGCATATCCATGACAGACGGTTTGTTTGGATCAAAGGGATAATGCATACTTTATAAAATGGGTAACTAAATTATTTTGTTATTTTTAGGGAAGGGGATATATCACATCACAAAATGCATCAGAACGTTCTCCTCATATCTAAACCACTCTTCACACCTTAAGAGTACCTGTTTTGACTCAAATAGAAACCCCACCCCCACTCAATAAATTAAATTTAGTGATTTTTTAATAAATTGGACCCTTGATGGTCAGAATACTTCAGCTAATGCTGCAAAACAAAGAGCATTGACTCATCTCTGGATACTGGATCAATAGCATCAGCAGACATCAATGGAAAGCAAGAGATAGAACCTTCACAAATGCTTGAGAGATTTTCAGATGTTGCCTGGAAACCAAAAATTATAACAAAAGGTTTCCCAGCTTCCAAATTCTGCATTCAGTTAATGTTGTGCAAGGGTCCGTTATTATATTCTCCTGTTTAGCTTTCATGTTCCAAATACAACACTCGGCAGTGGGGCAACATGCACATTGAATCTCTCTGGTTTTGAACTAATCTTGTGCATTCTGGGGTAATTGTCACTTTCAAACAATCAAACCTTAGGAATAGATGACATTTAATCAGCACAGCTATTCTGTTATGATCACATTAAATTCTACCCCTGCAACAAAAAGAATCCTTATGGATTTGGAGAATATGATGCACTTGAAGTCTACAGCTACAAATGAAGTCAATACTACAGTATGAATAGACATTTTTTCTCTGGAGAGCTTGATAATAAGTTGTCAGACTGAAGAGTTGCATTCATCTGTCTTTTTTTATCATGGTCAATACTTTTTTATTTTTTTATGAATGCTAATTTTCATTCATTCAAAAGCTATTCTTGTGGGTATTATAATTGTGTGCACTGGTCAGAAGTGATACTCAATAGGACCATAATTCAGCTGCTGATATTAAACACTAAATAGTATCCTGGCCCACCCATTTATCTTGGCTGAATGGCCACACCCAATTGTGAATGCCCACCCAGGTAGTTCTGGCCCACCTAGTTCTATGCAGGTCCAACTGTGAATTCCTGGCTAAGCTGCTGATTACACAACGAGAAATTCTTATTAACTATAAAGTTTTGGCCCCTCATAAAGTATGAATTTAACATGGAGCTGTTCCTCTGTAGAACCAGATAAAGAGGCACACATGCATGGATCTATGCCAGCAATATCAATTGTTTTCACAGGTACAATATACAGTATGAGCAATGTTGCAATAATATTTTTTATCTGGCCATGACTTTACTTCCGTAAAATGTGTTTTACTTGGCAAGATTTCCATTTTTCAGTTTTTAACAGTTGCTTGTCTTTCAATGATATGTATATTGTTGTCATAGCTACATTATTATTATTTTTTTAAAGAAATTGCAGTGAACTGTTGGGGTTTACAAACATTGTCCTTATCCTCTGGTAGTGAAGTGAAAGCATTGTCTGCACTACTAAGAAACACTTTTTTAAACTTTGATTTCAGGCACAATGACAAGACATGCAAGCAAAGTCCAATCATATTCCCTCCAAAAAAAGCAAAGCCTTACATATTTATTCAGAACCACTAATATATAGTAATGATGCACATTGTTTGATGCCATTGGCCACCTAATTTATAAATATTATAAATAAACCACTAGAAATAAAGACATGGGCCCAATTGACCCCCTCCCAGACTGACTGGGGAAAAAACAAAGCATAACCGTACTGTTTGCGTTGTAGGTCATTTAATGTAATGTTACAACTTATCGCCACATTGTTGCAAGTTAGTCAATATAGCTAAAGTTATCTATTTCGCCAACGTTTATATAACGTAACTTATTTATATAGTAATTAACCAATAACGTTGACCTCTTTTATGAATGTTAGCTAGCTTACTAGCTGGCTAAACTACCTTGCTAGTCACCAAAGCATATTAGCTATAGTAGCGGATTTGTTGCAGCATACTCATTAAAAAAAGCAGTAACGTTAATGTTAGCGAAGTAACTTAATTCTAACATTAACCTTCATCAAAGTCCGCAAATGTACATCATTGGCATTGCTTTAAAATGAGCCTAAGACCCTGCTTTAATTCTCCCAGCAGTTACCGTGGTAAAGGACGCTTGTTTGTTTAACTGCCGGACTGGTATCCTGCTGTGCACCAATAATAATAATAATAATAATAATAATAATAAGACAATACAAATTGAAAGAAAAAACACGTCAAACTGTAAAACGGATGGGCTCCAGCTGCAGAAGACCACGCCGGGTTCCACTCCTGTCAGCTTAAGTACAGGACCAACCAAAACTGGATGACTGAAGATTGGAAAAATGTCGCCAAGTCTGATGAATCAGAGTTTCTGCTGAGACATGCAGATGGTAGGGTCTGGCATAAACAGCATGAATCCATGGATCCATCCTGCCTTTTGTCTATGATGCAGGGTGGTGGTGATGATGTAATGCTGTGGGGAATGTTTTCTCAGCACGCATTAGGCCCTTTAATACCAATTTAGCATCATTTAAATGCCACAGCATACCTACATGCATGTATTGTTGCTGACCATGTCTACCCTTTTTCAAATGGATATTTCCAGCAGGATAGCGCGCCACATCACAAAGCATGCATCATCTCAAGCTGGTTCCACGAACATGATGCATAGATGGATATATGGTATGCGGATAAATTATAGAACATGTTATCTTACGCAATGTATGATTTGTGTATTAGTATTGTAGCATCAACAGGAACTACAATTCCATACAGTCCACAGGAGGCTCCTCCTCCACGTGGTAAATGGCACAGGACATTGTACCAGTTTGTAATCTGATACTGTACAGCGGAAATGCGTGACTGGCAATAAAGTTCATAAAAAGGGCCACACAGCCGCTCTTTCTCCAAGTTTCTCCCACCAGTTGTGTCCAAAGGACTTGATTCAAGTAAGGCTGTAACATGAGCATAGCATATCCGTTAGCAACCGCAACATGTTTGTGACTGGATGTATGTAACTGCTGTTGAATGGTTAATGTAAAAGTTTTGTGTTATCATTATACTTTGGATGGCTATGCCATCCACCGTGCTGCGTTAGTTTTAATCCATCACGCACAGAAAATATATTGCATGTGATCTGTCTTAAACACTAACCGGTCGTAATTTGAACACTGCACGCTGAGCTGGTTTTTTATTCTCTCTGAACACGTGTCTGAGGCAACCCCCCACATGAGCCCAATGCACGCACACACACACACACACACACACACACTCGCACATACTTTGTTGTACATTGTAGTAGTGAATTGGGCTTTGCTCCGTTTGGTACTTTGTGTTCAATAAACTATTACATTTTCCAAGATTGTGTGTATTAATGTTGCTCTTGGGTTGAGCTGAGTCAGCCAATGCTAATCGCAGGGATTCCCCAAATGCCTTCACCTTTTAACTGAATCATTTATATTAAGTACATACTATTGTGATTTTGCTAAGATAATTATTAACGTGTAATTATGTTGGTAATTAATTATTAATTCAAGTTACCCATTTTTAGTTAGAGTATATATTTGTTTTTGAGAATAGTATATAAAATTTTATGAGACTGATTTATTATACAAAACTATGCCACCAGTTATATAAGGATGGTAGTGGTGTACTTGAGTACATAAGTTACGCCCCGTGTATAGATTTAAATGAATATTTCCTACAGTATACTGTACTTACATGCAATTTAACCTAAAACCTAGTTTTATGAATCCCAAGAGTGGCTTTGATATATGATAAACAATTACAAAAGCAAATCTACAGTGTGATAAGTATGGTTATATCTTCGTTGACAAATAAGTAACTTAGTAAGTTAAGTTAAATTATTCAGTGACCTTACCATTTATTTACCTTGGGGATCAATGGGGTTTTGTGGAACAAAAACATTTCTCCAAATTTTTCAATAAAATCCATGCTTAATTGGCTGAGTTAAACATAGGAAAGCAGACTATGTGACTATGACCTGGATCTTTGACCTTGTGACATGACAATCAATATGGTTATGTGAAACAGTGTGGACAACATTTGGGACCTTTTATTAAAATCCATGAGCCACTTTTGTTATGGAACTACTGAAGGACAAAAGGTTGAATAGAGACCCTGAAATACAATGTCCCTTTTGATGATCTTGTTGGCGGGGCATAAAAAATAAAATAGGCAGCCAAATATCTGAACTATCAATTTCACAACAAACTGTCATTTTGTATTTCAAAGCAGAGGGAACATATCCAAAAGCTCATTGCTATGAACTAGTGATGTTACTGTCATGCCATTTTAGTTTGAAAGGAAGCTTAAAACTCACAGTAAACTGAAATATTGATGGAATTCATCATTATACTGAATATAATTTCTGGAAAACTAACAAAGTGATTCGATTAGTTCATGGAAAGTAAAGCCCTTCCAATATAAATATATGTGGCAAATGGAGCAAACTGCAATTTTATAGTCTAATTTACATAACTGAATGTCAAACATAATTTATTTTCAGATTTTTAAGAATGTCAGTTTGTCTTATAAATGGCCCAAATATTCATGTTTAATTGTGTGTATCATTTAATGATTTATGAATAAAAATATCATTCAAGTCTGTGCACTTACACAGTTTACGTTATTAGGGGACACAGTTGATACTGATATGAATACTAGTCATGGTTTGTTTTTGGAAGCTTGAGACGTGTGCCTATTTTTTATGTGCGTCTATACCGAGCTCATCAACCAGGAGGCTGTGCGTTTGTTCTGATCGACATGTATATTCTTCACTGCATAAGCTCAGTGTGAGATGTCTCTTTAGATGAAGCCTGTTAAAATTTAATTCCTTTGAAAGAAAGGTTGATTTTGATTGAAATTGGTTGTGGAGCGCTGCTTTTGGGACACAAAGTAATTGCCCACCCGGTGTAGATAAGAACAAGTTGTCTGTCAATCACATAGAGCGCTCGCTCATTACTACTTCCATATCTCCCAGGGCTCGGTTAGTGGACGGATTAGTCCTGTAGGAGGCCATTTCCCACTTAGAAGGAATACATTTAAACTGAAATGAATAAACATTGATTAATTAATTTCCCTAATTACTAAATCCAAATGTACCTGATTTCAAACAGTGCACTAAATCACCTTATATAGTGTAGCATATATTGTACTGTGACAGCCTACAATCTGTTGCCTATTCGTGGCAATAGGCTGATTCTGAAACATTTTCATTAATTTATTGTTTCCCAATATTTGTATTATGGCAGTTTCTGCATTGAGAAAGAATATTTCATACTGTAACCAGTGAACTTTTTTTTTAAAAATTCATAAACACACCTTTTTCAAACTCTTTGTTGAGTCTATTCACTTTCACATGTTCAAAGTTTTTAAACTGTGTCAACTGCCATCCTTCTTAAAATGTTTACTGGTTTATCTGGCATTTTGTTTATACCCCTCCCTTCTGGTACCATTGATGTTGGTTATAGGAGTTGATTGTATTCATTTAATATGTCAGTATTGCAAACAGGCAGAGGGAGAGCCTGGTTAGATTTTGAAACCCCCCTTATTATAAGGAACAAAAGCAAAGCGAGCATTGCTAATTTGGTCACACTTGAAAAAACAGCTAAAACCTCTCAGCACAAGATTCTTAATTCAAGAGAAAAAACAGGCCTCACTTTAAGATTTTTTGAGCTGATACAGGGATTTAACACACACAGCGGAACTGCAATCCCTTTTATGTCATTTGATAAATAAATGTTTAATTACTCAAGAGAAGTATTTCATATCTCAGTTCCAAAAATATACAACCCATCCATGGAGAGAATGAGGCACGTCAAAGAGTCCACTACTGTCAGTGACTGCCAATCAATACATGCTGGCTGGCTGCATGTATGAACACACACACACACACACACACACACACACACACACACACACACACACAATCATAGCATCAGTCACAAATTTTTAAAAATAATAACTAAAACAAAAAAAGTCAAAGAAGAATGTAAGTAATTTGCTCCTGAAAGCATCACAGTTTTCCTTTTTTTGTTGTTGCAATTTTCAATATTTTTTTTCATCTCCCAAATATACCCATTCCCTGTGTGACTGCTCACACTTAGAGAGCAGTGACAAATTGTCATGTACTGCCCTGATATCTCCAGACAGATGCTGTCTGTGTCTCCAGACAGACGTTGTCTGTTTCTACCTGGCCTCAGACCTAGCCAATGTACATCTGCTCATCTAACAGCAAGAAAGGTGGGCTGATGTAATTGTTCATTTGCTGAAGCAACATGGCTGTTTGTCATATGAGCTGCAAACTCAGTAAGTAAGCAAATAAGATGGCCATGCTTTTCTCGAAAGGCCTGCAGTCCAAAAAATGGCTGAAATAAAAAAGTGCTCTGATTAAAGAACATTAGTTTGGTTTTAGTTGCAACATACAAATTTTGACCGTCAATATATTTGCCATTTTAACACCAATTGCCAAGCCACTTGGCAGATCAACTCATCTCAGCAATATCTCTAAAACAAAAATGGGAAACATTTGTTCAGCCATTTTCATATAGTGAAGTACATTTTTTAAAATTAGCATTAAGATTAAGACTTTTTTTCCACAAACCTAAAATTCCAAAATTCTACAACTCTAATGGTTAAAGTAGACATAGGGTCCTATCTTACACCAGGCGCTAAGTGGCGGTAACCCAAACGCAAGTGTTTTTGCTAGCTCCATTGCCATCTTGAGCCAGCAGAAAGCATGTGCGATAGAACCACCACAAACCAGGTCTAAAGTCATGTTGCAGTTATTTCAATGTTATTTTTACTGCACAATATTAAGATAGTAATATGCGTCTAGGCGTGTACACAATGCACATATACCCTCCTGTATGTTGCACACAGGGGCTTGCACAAACATGCAAAACTATCAAGACATTGTGAAATGGAGATTCATATTTTTCCCCAAAATAAAATATTTTCTCTCCCGGAATAGATGCATGTTGTCCCTGGAATCACAAGAAAGTGGGCTTGTTTTAAAGCATTAAGCTAGCAGTAAAAACGTATAGGTCATATTTTTATAAGCAGGACAATATAAAACAAGGAAAAATATGCGTAAACCCTATGGGTTCCAAACCTATCAGCTTTAGAATTAGAATGCACGCTAGATGAAGCTTGAACTTTGCTAGCCAAAATGTATTGCCTACTATCTGTCTGCTGTGCAAACAGCCTCATGGAATTGATGTTTGACAATACTTCATTGTATAATCAAATACAATTTGTTAAACAAGTAGGCTACTTAGCCTTTTTCTAAGTTAAGAGGGAAGCCATATTCTGGTAGCTTATGCTCAGATGTTGTATATTTTCTGTTTTATTATATTTCTATTATAATTATATATTATATATTTTATTAGATTTATGGGACATGAGAAATAGTTTGGTCGGGAACCCGTTAAACCCTAATGTTTAAGATTATTATTGTGTGTATTAAAACACGTCATAATGGTTAGTCTGAATAATATGCCATTATATAAGCAATCCGCCCAGGTGCAAACGCAGATGGCTTTTAAAGGACCATTATAGAACCTGCAGGTTGATTGTGATGTCAGTGACAGCTGTAAACACAATATGCAGATTTATGTGAGTGTCCTGGGCTCTGTATTCAGCTGTCAATAAATTTAAACCCGGTCCTTCTAAAAACCAACCAATCAGGGCTAGCTATGTAGCTACCAATGAGGGCAACTGTCTACAAGCAAAATATCCTCCCTGTAGAATAAACCCCTCCCTGTCTGCCTGTTTCTGTGCATGCACTGGAGCATAATTTAGTGGGAGGGGCTTAGGAGAGAGATAGGAGGGAGAAGAGCAAAAGGGGGAAGTCTTTTCACCTTGTATATTTTCAAACTTGCCTGTACTGCAGCTTTAATGTTGTTCATTATCTGGTAGCTTTGACTTCATCCCATTTTTACACACTGCCAGTTTCAATTTCTTCTTGGCCTTTATGATACATAATGTGGTTGCAAACGCATTGCTTGGGCTTATGTGTGCTTTTGATCCAAAGTAAAATATTTTTGTGTGACAAAATTATCTTGTTTATCCACAGAGCTTTGACGTAAATATAAACAACAATGATGTGAAAATTGTGGAAAACGCTTTTAATTGCTGTCATTGTTCCCTTGACTAACACAAATCCTTAATGTGAAGCCCTCATGGTGAAATGTTAAAACATCTGACTTTAGATACAGGTTGATTAGATACATTGACCATGCATACAGTGATGCTATAGCATCCCGGGATGGTGATAATGATTAGGAAACTTGGCCTGTAAGCAGGTGGGGCGCTGCCATTGTACCCTTGAGCCAGATACTTAACCTAAATTGCCTCAGTAAAATATCCAGCTGTATAAATGGATTGCATGTAAATAAATGTAGATCTAGGTGTTACGTTTCTGTTATATTTATGCCATGTTTCATGTTTAGTGTTTGTCACAGTTTATTTTCTGTTCATGTCATGCTTGTGTTCTGTTTATGTTACGATGCAGTTAATTGTTAGCATAGCATACATCATTTTTTTTTTTTTCTGCAGCCTTGCTGTTCATTTTTTTTTCTCTTTTCTTCTCCGCTCTCACTTCCTTTCCCCCTCTTTTCTCATTCTCTATCTACTAACATTAAAACATTATCAATTTTAGGATTAACTCTAACTCTCTAACTAACTGTTTGTGTTTACCTTTGTTTTTTTCGTGCATTTCATTTACTAATTTATTTAATTTACTAGAGGGATAGGATAACTACTATAACTTTACTAATATTTGTTACGTTCTTTTATTTTTTCAGCTTTTTTCCTTGCTGCTCTGCTTTCAAGCTAGTGCTGCTGTCTACTCTAGCATATAATATACTGTATGTGTTCATGTCATGTATCAGTGTCATTGTTTGTTCTTTGTGAAATTGTGCTTCTTCTTTTTTTTTTGATTCTTTTTTTGTTTTTTGATTTACTTTTATTGATCTGACCTCTTTTACCTGCTATCTTTTCATCGTTGTTTTTTTTTACCTTTTTTGTTTTTTGTTTGCTTGTTTTGTTTGCCCTGCTGTCTGCTTTCTGTTGCACCCCCCCACGCCCCTCCTGCCCCGACCCACGACCAACCCCTGCCCCCCCCCTTTATTTGAACTTTGCTTTACCCCTGTATTGTACTTCTGCTGCTTGCTGACAGCTACTGTGACTGATGACTTTTCTGTCTCTCTGGTTTTTCGAGACTTTTGGCTTTGTTGGTACTGTTTTTTTGGTTTGTTTGTTGTTTTTTTGTTTTGGCTTTTTTTTTTGTTTTTATTTATTGTTTGTTTTTCTATTCGCTGTCATTTATCCTCACTAGGCAGTTGTCTAGACTAACTAAAACAAAACTCGAAAACCTTTAATTACCTGTATGTCATAAATATTGTGGTTGTGACTTCAAAAATAGATTTGAAAGCAATAGATTTATTTTTTTATCTTTACACAGGACACGACACATCTGTTCATTTAAAGGCCAGGGCTTCCTGGAAGAATATATTTTAATCTCGATGTGACTCACTTTAATAAAACTCAAATTAATAAAATAAAATTACGAAAAGGACCTCATCACTTCAAATGGTTTTCTGGAGACACAGACAGATTTCGTTGGACCCATGAAATACAGGTTACACCAGTCATTCTGAGTAAGACAGAACATGCCAAATTATGATTATGATAAGGCAGTTGTTATCCACTGTTTACAGACACTATGTGCAATGCTGCTTTTCTGTATAGGGGAAATCAGTTTGTTAACTATCAAAGATAATTCATGCTGATAGGAAGTAATATACTCACTATTTGAGGGAGTATCAATAGCCACATAAAATAAAATGATTGTAAGGCCAAGAATCAGGGCCCAACCTTCCTCTGGTGGAATCAAAATGGTTAATGGCAGCGTCAATCTTAAGGGAGCAACCAAACGTAAAGGGAATCCTTTAAGGTTACATCAAAAATATTGGTACATATCTCTGAAGCGTATTCCGCTAGAATCCCAATGCATGACATCACTGACTTGCGCTTGCACCTGCTTTTATTTTGTACCATCTGAAATCAAGCATTTGAGTTTAAAACAAACAAACAAAAATGTTTTCATTATTATTTTTACCCTTTATATTGAAGGCTGAAATTGTGCTAAAGCTCCTGTCACAGTCGAATGCACCTGTGAGTATTCTTGGCCCCTCTTTTGTGTGAAAAAAGGCTAATTAAACATCTTCTAAACCTGGCGTTCATAGCAGCTTTTTTCTCACCAGTTGCTAAGTGACATTAAGAATGTTTCTCATTTTCTCTTCTCCAGGCAATGAAAGGCACGACACTATCATGGAAATTAAAAATGAATGTCATCTCGTACCTGGCACTTAATATAGTCTCAAGAAAAGAGTTTCCAGTGAATGAAGGTTTTATTTATGCTTAATCCTTACACTGACTGAAAATAGCTGAGCTTAATGTAAACGGATGTTTTTAAGGAGCACGACCCTATACGCAGCTATAAATAAAGATACGTTTATTAAATTCAACTTTATCTGCTACTATGTCCTCGCTGTTAACACTGTGCCATAATATATAAACAGGAGCCATGTAGAAAAATCCTTTAAATGTATGTATTGGTAATGTTTACGTCAAACGAGTGTTTTCTGCTAAACAAACTTCAACTTCAGTGAAAAGCAGTTTTAGGATGTAAGAGGGTGGTACAATGCCCTTCAGTTTAATGCAAATGAAGGTGGTGATGACCGGGCAAAAATGCTATTTTGGACCATCAGCCAGCCAATCATGCAGTTATAAAAAAAACGTGTGACCATTTTGTGATTGACTCCAGGCCAAATATATTAAACACCTGGCGCATTTTCCTGCTGAGATGTGCATCTAAAGCACTAGTTCTTGATGCAGTGAAGCGCCACACGTTTCAGAATTTAATCCTAACTGCGCACGCATCAACTGCGGCTGGGAGTTCGCAGGGTGAGGCGTAATTGGCCGCGCGTCGGAGGATGTTGCAAGTGCATAACTCTCCTAAACGGAAGGAAGAATCGATGAAGCGATGAAACTGGTCTCCATGTAAAGCATAGCACTGTCTTCTCTTAGGATGACTGGGCAGTGACTGTGATGACTTAGGATCGATTGAATCCCGGAGACGCTATTATAGCTCACTATTGTGAGTTTTTATTATTGCATTTTTTATTTAATTCTATGGGCAAAGCGTAAATCGTTTCGTGAGAGAAAACAAACAGATAAGATCGGTTTGTCTCACGGTCATTCCACCTCTCTGAAAACTAACACAGATAGAGCTGCTGTACTTCACAATGTAATGATTGATGTGCATTGTTTACAATTGCACAGATTGCCGAAGAAAAGTGTTTTCTCTGTATCGCCCTGATTTTCAGCAGCCTCTTAGCCATTGCTAGCTGTGCCACATGGTCTGGCATGCCAAGCTATCTTTGTATAGCATGAGTGAAATGTTGTGAAATTAATTGAGGAAGAGGTGTATTTTAAACTGTATAGTTTAGCCATGTTATTTATTTCATTTAAAATAATAATATCTAACACAAAGGTCAATTTATGAATGCTGTTACATTACAATTTTGTAAAGCCAAACTACCTGTGCAACTGCTAACCCAAATGTAAGAAATGCAGACCATACTGTTCAGATATTCTAAAATTGTTCTTGTATTGGGGACATGTTTTTGAAATAACAATAAGATGCCATGAGATTATCTGCGATAACCCACTTGACCTTCTATTTCAATTACTGTCTGTAATTGTGCAGGTCTGGCTCTCAGGTGACAAGCAAATAAAATAACTGTAAATTACTGTAAAGCTCAACATCCCTTTTTATTGTATTTTTTTTGCACATTGCCTTAAATTTAGAAAATATACATTGTATAATCAAATGAAATATACATGTTTTACTTAAACATTAACAGTAAAGTAATATTTGTGAGACGTGCTTATGACAATTAATTCAGCAATAAGCATTAAAAATTTCCCATTGTTGCATTTTGGAACAATAACTACAGTGCAATCTACTTATTATGCAAAACTTTTCTTGACATTTTTTGTTCATCCAAGCAAATACTAAAGGTTCTTTGCTATCAAGTAAAAGAGGGGGGAGAGCACAGTTTACGCTGTGTGATGTTTTATGTGCAGAATAAAAGATTTGCTGTGAGCTAACATGAACAAGTTTGATAAAGTGGAAGAAGTTGCACCAAAAATGTATCTACCTCAGTAACTGTGGTACTGTGAAATGGGCATGTCCCATTTAAAAACAAGCCTGGAAGATATATCTGGTACACTACCATGGTTAAAAAAAGCCTCCAGAACTGGGGTCATTTTTAAATAAATGCCACACTCAAACCAATGACAGTTTCAAGCTCTAAGGACAGGTTTAAAACACAAAGGAGAGAAGATTTATGTGCGCTGTATGAAGTGGACAGATTTAGTGCTGTGCCACAGTGAATCAGTGAGTGTGGGTTTTACAGCGACGTAAAGGATAATGCTCCAAAGCCAAGCTTCACCAAAAACTGATCTCATCAGCTGAATAAAGTAAAGATTTGGAATTCATTATGATTTATCTATTCCTACAAATAAACACCTGCACTGCACCAGTCTTTCTACTTGTTTGAAAGAACACACAAGTCTTTGTTTTCCCCCAGCTTTTATATATGTTTGCAGTTTGTCAAGGACTGCTGCATATTTCTTCGCAGGCACTAAGCACTTAATTGTACATGAAGACCAATGAGTGAAACACCGACACTCCTATACATTACAATGATCCACTGGGTGTTCAAAACCAACACAACCACTGTCTAAACCTTCACTACAGGATGGTGATATATGACACCTAATTGTAAGAGCTCTGCTTCATTGCTTCATTTTTAGTTTAAATGCCTTAACTTTGGCACATATCGAAGATGCAATGCATTTTAATACCTTGACAGTTTATTCAGCTGTAAAATATTTATGGCATCGGTCAGTTTATGAACAAGACAGCTTTAAAGGTTGAACTACACTCAATCCAATTTGCTTCACAGACTGGAATGAGAGTTCACCAGTTGAGATCAATTTAATGCATAAAACATTAGTTCTAGAATATAATGTAAGAAGAGTAATCCCAAACGTGCTACAGGCCGGCTATATAAAAGAGGGCTACTTAGGTGCTCAACAAACAGGACCAGCGAACCAGAACTTACCTGGACCACTTCACTAGGACTAAGTTCAGAGCAAAAATGCCTTTATAGGACTGACGTTTTGACATCTACGGCATCTTCTTCAGAGTCAAAAAAGTTAGATTTTGTTATGCAGATTCTATAATATCTTTTCTTTTTTTAATGACATCAGAAGCCTTCCTGATAATGTAAAGACATTAAATGGACTTTGTACTGAATCAGTGGGTCAGAATGCATGATATTAAGCTGTGTAAATTTGGGCTCCAAACATCGTAAAGCCCCCATCTCTGACACAAGAGGAAACGTTTATGACAAAGCATCTGTGACATAATTTAAAAAAACATAATATTAACATTTGTATTTGTCCAAATGCATCTGCAACAACAGCACAAAGACATTGTTGGATTCTTGAAGTCCCTGTGGGGAAAAACCCTCATTGTTGATTCACTGAGGTTGTGTTAATGCAGTGTTGGTTTCCACTGAAAAAACCCTCTTGGGTAATTATTATGGTAGAACTACTTCCTCAAACTGCTCAGCAAAAAAACCAAATCTTTAATCTTAGAAAATTAATACACCAAATCATGTAGCATACACTGCTGTTCAGAGGCCAATTAATGTGTGTGGGAGAGGGTTTACGTACTGACAGCTGTCAGGCCAAAATCCATGAGAAGGGAAGATAGTGCTCATAAACCCTAAGCACGTTCAGTCGACTGTCTGTGCACCAAACCTCCAAGATACTGCAGTATCTAATAACCTTAGGCAGTTCCAGTTCCCTATCCAGAACAACAAAGATGGACCCCTGGCACAAAGAAATCACTTCTTCAAAGACTTACTAGAGAGGCTTCAAGTTTTTGTATTGTGTAAATCTATTACTATTTCCAAAATATATAAAGTTTATTACTTAATTAGTAATTATGATGATGATGATTATTATTATAATTATAAGTATTATTATTGTTATTATTATTATTATTATGATTATTATTAATAATAATAACACTAATAACATGTCTTACACTCACCAAAACTGTTTTGGGTTTGCATTTAATTTCCTTTGGCACAATGACTGATATGTATAGGCTTACCTTCTTCCAACAGAAATTAAGCTTCCTTTCATAAATAAACCGATGCTGGTTTAGAAAACTTAATTAAATGGTCCTGCTGCCTGTATAAATTATAGCCAGTAACACACTGACAGGATGGGCATGAATAAGTCTTGAAAATCCATATGGGCTTACTTGGATAAAGCATAATTAACATTATGGAAATTCATACACAGCTATGCCTTTTTATCAAAGCACTGTGAGCTGAACTCATGGAAAATCATTGAGACTTTGATTATAAGGAGTGGGGCCAGGGGTACCGCAGTAATTCAGAAATGGACATGACATTTGTTTCTACCTGCCCCACCAGCTGACATCTATATTAAGATTCATGTTGCAGGGCTGATTCACACTTGAAATATGAACACAATAAACACAGATAAATGTTTTGTTCATACAGACTACGGGTTAATATACTGAATCTGGTCTCATCTGTTTATCAATACATATCTTCAGAGTCATTTATTTCACTGTGACAGCTCACTAAATTATCTCATGGAAAAACATTGTGATGACAGTTTAATATTTTATGAACTTGTTCTCTCTTTAAGACAGTTAACCTCTGATTTGTGCACACACTGTACATTGTTGTACAATTACTGGAATGGTAGACATGCCATACACTGAATTAGAGGTTGGTAGGGCATACGCTAGACCAGGGATGTCAAACTCCAGTTCTGGGAGGGCTGCAGTGTCTAAAGGTGTTTGCGGTTTGTGTTCAATCAGCAGACAATTAAGGCCTTGAGAACAAAGTATGTGGATTCAGGCATGGCTCTAGCCTTTCTGCCACCATAGGCAAGATTGCGGGTCGGGAGGGTGGGGTGTGTGTGTGTGCCGGTCGGGAGGGTGGGGTGTGTGTGTGTGCCGGTCGGGAGGGTGGGGTGTGTGTGTGTGCCGGTCAGGAGGGTGGGGTGTGTGTGTGTGCCGGTCAGGAGGGTGGGGTGTGTGTGTACGGTCGGGAGGGTGGGGTGTGTGTGTGCCGGTCGGGAGGGTGGTGTGTGTGTGTGCCGGTCAGGAGGGTGGGGTGTGTGTGTGCCGGTCGGGAGGGTGGGGTGTGTGTGTGCCGGTCGGGAGGGTGGGGTGTGTGTGTGTCGGTCGGGAGGGTGGAATGTGTGTGTGCTGGTCGGGAGGGTGGGGTGTGTGTGTTAGGCGATTATGGGCCTGATTTACTAAGACCTTGAGCGGGTGCAAAAACTTTTAGCACACAAAAAATGTATAACACAACCAATGATTGGTGCAAAAAAAAATACCATCACCAATAATTTGTCATGTTATTGGTTTTGCGTGTGGGTTTTTCACACGCTAAATGACTTAGTAAATCAGGCACTAACGTTATTTGTATTTACTATTGTACTTGCACTTTTGTCATTGCACTTCTTCCTGCTACAAAATACCTTCCAGAGCTCTATAATATCTGCAGACAGCACAACCACATTCCTAAAATGCATTTCCTATAATAATTAATGGTGGGGGGACATGGTGTAGAACTGATTTGGAATGGTGCATGTTTTTGTCTTTGTGAAGCATGTGGGCCATGTGTT
This sequence comes from Ilyophis sp. 1 JC-2022, assembly GCA_022702515.1. Taxonomy (NCBI): domain Eukaryota; kingdom Metazoa; phylum Chordata; class Actinopteri; order Anguilliformes; family Synaphobranchidae; genus Ilyophis; species Ilyophis sp. 1 JC-2022. The sequence continues at coordinate 31,332,691 of CM040406.1, read as the reverse complement.
CATTGTAACCTTTTTGCATCCTTTTTTATATCCTTTCATAGTTTGCCTTTCCTTGCCATTGGCATGCACATGCTATTTTGTGGTTATTTCTGAAATGTTGTTTTTGTGGTTTAAAAATAAACATGTGCAAACTGGTCATATTTTGGTCACATTTATTTGGCAAACATAAGCCTTGCTAAAATGATTAATGTGAATTCTGTGTTGTTATAGGTGTGAGAAGGCAATGTGTTTACGGGTCTGTGGAGAGTTGAGAGAGTGAGTGTTTTAATTATGAAGAGGCACAATTTCCACATTAATTTCATTCCAATCATTACCAGTAGTGTAGCAAAGCATACATTTAAAAATAGTGCAAATCAAAATGATAAATTATGAGTTATGGGGAGAATAGAAACAAAATGACCTGTCACTGCCACATCTTGCAGAGAAGTGACAATTATATACAAGTAATACAATATATCTTATGTGATTAATGTAGAGGACCTTATCTTGGGGGCATAAACACAGTTGGTAAATGCTAGTGCAAGCAAAAGCACAGAGCCACATTAGAACCCACAGGAGTGTAGGGTATTGTCACCATATACAGAACATCTTGATCTGGGTGTAGCTTTCCACCATGTTGAGATACTGCTGTTCAGCCTATGCTTTGTTTATTTAGTGAACAATATAGGCTACTTTTTCTGCTCAACCTGTGACCTGTGAAAAATAATTTCTCAGGGTCGGGGGGAAGTTAAATATTAGAATATTCAATTAATTCTTAACATGCATGAACTGTTTGACTATGAGTTTACCCTGTCATCCATATCCCTTTTCTTTGCCATTTGCTTTGTCCTTGAATTCTTTATTTCCAACAAATGGTTTGTTTTAATGACCAGGCGTCTTCTTTTGAAAGTGACCAATTTCCCCAGAATGTCACAGTTGTCTGTGAAGTAATCTTCATAATCAAAAGTCTTTAAATGAATATGAAATTTTCATTATTTGTACATGAATATCTACACTATATCTGACGTAGTGTTGTATTGAGAGAGTCAGTCGTCTCTCATTAAACATAACAACGTCAATAAAAAGAACGGACAGCTCTACAATCCAGAAATCATCCGATGTGAGCCTGAACAGGCAGCCAGCAAAGTGAAAATGAGCAGGGGCGTGAGTGAGCATGTTTGAGAAGGTTGTAGACCGTCATGTATTTAGTACATTTACAGACCAGCGAGGATGCTGATCTTAGTAGTTTAAACGGTTTCGCGTATATGTCGAGAAATATTAAAAACATGTTATAAAATATGCATTATAAAATATGATTAAAGTATGACAAACTATATGAGGAAGATGCATTTATGTCATGGTAGTTTGGTCATTTTTGGAATATTCACATTTTAAATTAAGATACATTTTTGACATTGTGAAAAACTGCCCTTTGAATGTGTGAATTTCCCCAAAATATATTCATAATAAAATAAAATAATAATTAATTGTTTTTGTTGCCTGCTCTGTTTATAATGAAATACTGTACATTTTTCATATTACACTTTTTTTCCTCCCCAAAGTCTTTTGCAAACACCCCTGTATGTTTTTACAAAGTATCATACTCACAAAGTTGACATAGTGTTAATAGGAATCTAGTGCGTTATGCAAAATCTACCATAACAACTCCCAATTATGTGCCAGTGCTTACTAAGCTGAATGTACATATTACACATTAGTTTTTTTTATAAGTCACTCGCAGTAAAGCTATTGAATTAGGCAGCAACAAATCAGTAGTTCAAAATTCAACGTGGGAAAGGCAGGTTGGAATTCCAAACATTGGTAGGTACTGGAAGGTACCTACCCCTCATTGCCATAACTCGATAAACGAGTTGCAATATGAGAGGGAAATGCCAAGACATTTGCCCTGAAAATACATAATATAGATTAATGAGGGCGACTACCCTTTACTACAATTTCTGCTGCCATCAGTATAGTTCAATGTGACATTTCTGTACACCATCTACCAAGGAGAAAATGGTCCCCATAGGGCTCATTTTTATAAATAAATTAGATTATAGGAGCTAATCATGCACACTTCTTTTCACCCCTTTTTTCAAATTTAGAGAGATATCACTTTTGTTGTTTCTATGGCAACCTGACATGGATTTCAGGTGGGGTGTGTGTGTGTGCCGGTCAGGAGGGTGGGGTGTGTGTGTGTGCCGGTCGGGAAGGGTGGGGTGTGTGTGTGCCGGTCGGGAGGGTGGTGTGTGTGTGTGCCGGTCGGGAGGGTGGTGTGTGTGTGTGCCGGTCGGGAGGGTGGGGTGTGTGTGTGCCGGTCGGGAGGGTGGGGTGTGTGTGTGTCGGTCGGGAGGGTGGAATGTGTGTGTGCTGGTCGAGAGGGTGGGGTGTGTGTGTTAGGCGATTATGGGCCTGATTTACTAAGACCTTGAGCGGGTGCAAAAACATTTAGCACACGAAAAATTTATAACACAACCAATGATTGGTGCAAAAAAAAATACCATCACCAATCATTTGTCATGTTATTGGTTTTGCGTGTGGGTTTTTCACACGCTAAATGACTTAGTAAATCAGGCACTAACGTTATTTGTATTTACTACTGTACTTGCACTTTTGTCATTGCACTTCTTCCTGCTACAAAATACCTTCCAGAGCTCTATAATATCTGCAGACAGCACAACCACATTCCTAAAATGCATTTCCTATAATAATTAATGGTGGGGGGACATGGTGTAGAACTGATTTGGAATGGTGCATGTTTTTGTCTTTGTGAAGCATGTGGGCCATGTGTTCATTGTAACCTTTTTGCATCCTTTTTTATATCCTTTCATAGTTTGCCTTTCCTTGCCATTGGCATGCACATGCTATTTTGTGGTTATTTCTGAAATGTTGTTTTTGTGGTTTAAAAATAAACATGTGCAAACTGGTCATATTTTGGTCACATTTATTTGGCAAACATAAGCCTTGCTAAAATGATTAATGTGAATTCAGCCCTCGCTGTGTTGTTATAGGTGTGAGAATGCAATGTGTTTACGGGTCTGTGGAGAGTTGAGAGAGTGAGTGTTTTAATTATGAAGGGGCACAATTTCCACATTAATTTCATTCCAATCATTACCAGTAGTGTAGCAAAGCATACATTTAAAAATAGTGCAAATCAAAATGATAAATTATGAGTTATGGGGAGAATAGAAACAAAATGCCCTGCCACTGCCACATCTTGCAGAGAAGTGACAATTATATACAAGTAATACAATATATCTTATGTGATTAATGTAGAGGACCTTATCTTGGGGGCATAAACACAGTCGGTAAATGCTAGTGCAAGCAAAAGCACAGAGCCACATTAGAACCCACAGGAGTGTAGGGTATTGTCACCATATACAGAACATCTTGAAGATTCACTTGATCTGGGTGTAGCTTTCCACCATGTTGAGATACTGCTGTTCAGCCTATGCTTTGTTTATTTAGTGAACAATACAGGCTACTTTTTCTGCTCAACCTGTGACCTGTGAAAAATAATTTCTCAGGGTCGGGGGGAAGTTAAATATTAGAATATTCAATTAATTCTTAACATGCATGAACTGTTTGACTATGAGTTTACCCTGTCATCCATATCCCTTTTATTTGCCGTTTGCTTTGTCCTTGAATTCTTTATTTCCAACAAATGGTTTGTTTTAATGACCAGGCGTCTTCTTTTGAAAGTGACCAATTTCCCCAGAATGTCACAGTTGTCTGTGAAGTAATCTTCATAATCAAAAGTCTTTAAATGAATATGAAATTTTCATTATTTGTACATGAATATCTACACTATATCTGACGTAGTGTTGTATTGAGAGAGTCAGTCGTCTCTCATTAAACATAACAACGTCAATAAAAAGAACGGACAGCTCTACAATCCAGAAATCATCCGATGTGAGCCTGAACAGGCAGCCAGCAATGTGAAAATGAGCAGGGGCGTGAGTGAGCATGTTTGAGAAGGTTGTAGACCGTCATGTATTTAGTACATTTACAGACCAGCGAGGATGCTGATCTTAGTAGTTTAAACGGTTTCGCGTATATGTCGAGAAATATAAAAAACATGTTATAAAATATGCATTATAAAATATGATTAAAGTATGACAAACTATATGAGGAAGACGCATTTATGTCATGGTAGTTTGGTCATTTTTGGAATATTCACTTTTTAAATTAAGATACATTTATGACAATTAAGCACAGCGAAATTGTGAAAAGCTGCCCTTTGAATGTGTGAATTTCCCCAAAATATATTCATAATAAAATAAAATAATAATTAATTGTTTTTGTTGCCTGCTCTGTTTATAATGAAATACTGTACATTTTTCATATTACACTTTTTATCCTCCCCAAAGTCTTTTGCAAACACCCCTGTACGTTTTTACAAAGTATCATACTCACAAAGTTGACATAGTGTTAATAGGAATCTAGTGCGTTATGCAAAATCTACCATAACAACTCTCAATTATGTGCCAGTGCTTACTAAGTTGAATGTACATATTACACATCAGTTTTTTTTATAAGTCACTCGCAGTAATACTTCAAAAGCTATTGAATTAGGCAGCAACAAATCAGTAGTTCAAAATTCAACATGGGAAAGGCAGGTTGGAATTCCAAACATTGGTAGGTACTGGAAGGTACCTACCCCTCATTGCCATAACTCGATAAACGAGTTGCAATATGAGAGGGAAATGCCAAGACATTTGCCCTGAAAATACATAATATAGATTAATGAGGGCGACTACCCTTTACTACAATTTCTGCTGCCATCAGTATAGTTCAATGTGACATTTCTGTACACCATCTACCAAGGAGAAAATGGTCCCCATAGGGCTCATTTTTATAAATAAATTAGATTATAGGAGCTAATCATGCACACTTCTTTTCACCCCTTTTTTCAAATTTAGAGAGATATCACTTTTGTTGTTTCTATGGCAACCTGACATGGATTTCAGGTTGCACACAGAGCCAATAGCTGATTCTGCTTTACTCACGTAAGTGCCTAACTGCTTTGATGGTGCAGCTTGTTTGCAGAGTGTGGCTGGGTTTGCCACCATGACAGATGAGCTAAGTGAAATTAATGGGATGCTACATCCCTGGCCGTCCAGCGGATGGTGAGCGGATGTGCATGGCTCCAGTCAGCCACAGCCCACAGCTGTAATCGCTTGGATTAAAGGCTTCTTTTTTGACAACAGCTAGATCGATCAATAATATCCCAGCAAACAACTAATATTCACATCTGCACTGCGTAAACATCAACACGAGCACAAAAAACCCTTTATATAGCTTAATGATACATAGCTGAAATGTACATATTAGCCATGTACTGGTACACCACGCTTCTGCCCATGATTTCCATTAAGGAAGTGAATGAGAGAAACATTATGTATTAGCATTAATAACACAAATCGTTGTGAATGGATGCCTCCTCTCACGACTTGGCTTTATCACAAGGGAAGACTCAGAAACTGTCGGATGCCTTAAATCAATGAGACAGTCTGGCCCTGAAGTTGAGCTGCTGATTGGCCAACAGTTGACAGAGCCAGCTCACCGGCTCACTTGACCTTTCCAAGGAGACTTGGTTCAAAAAAACCTACTGGGGGCAGAGAGGCGTGAATTTAACAGCGGCACGCACTGAGCTATTGTTCGGTAGTGGCTGAAGCTTCAGTGGGTTTTATATATCAAAGCACGTGGCCAAAAGGTTCAGGCAGAGTTATGTTAGTGAACTGAGTACAATGCAGCTTCCAGATTTTTAACATAAAGCCATTTAATAAATACACAAATCAGATAATTCTAGGCTTTGGATTGTTATGAAGAGAAAAGATAGGAAATCATTTATAAATTCAAACAAATTCAAAGAAAAAATTTAAAAGGAAGATACAAAAGTGCAGATTGAAAATATTGTTTATTAGATTGAAAATATTTTTTCCTATTTAGTGTAGGAGAGACTCAACCTGAGCCAATATTAGATAAAGCGTTACCACGGGTGCGTCGGTTCAAAAACCATGTATAACACTGTCTGCAAAAGGCAGAACCTGCACACCATCTGAAATCAGAGGTACTAACCCCGAAAGGAAGTTCATGAGGCTGAGATAACAACTAATTGTATTTTTTATAATTTCATCGGTACAAAAACGTTAAGTGCTCAAGTGCAAAAAGTGAGGTAGCAGCAAACAAGTGACTTTCATCAGCGCTTCTGACATCTATATAATATAAACATATAGAAAATACTATTGACCCAGTAAACAAAAACCTTACTATTTATATATAACCTTACTAACCGTTGCCATTTTTACCCATAACATCAGCCCATTTTCAGTACAGGTTCATTTGCCACTTGCTAAAGTGCCTAATCCTCAGAGTGATTTTTTTTGATGTTGTACTGAAGTTGATTAAATGAAACATTTGAATTTTCAGATACAATGGCACACATAGATGCATGCACTTTGGTCTTTGAAGCCATCAGTAGTACAGAGATCAATGCTGCTCGTGTGTGCATGCACACACACACTGAGTGGGTCAGTCCACAAAATCAATGCCATTATGATTTCAGCATATTCTTAAACGCCATAACAACAGTGGGGATTTGACTACAGGGACCTTCTGAACCCAACTAATAATGTAAGCTACTGGAACTGTGTAGCTTACAGGCATTTCTGCTAAGTAAAGGAAAAATCCGCACATAATCCCTAATATCATTTAACAGTATTTACAATGTTTACATTGTATGAAGTAAGCACTCTTGTCATTTATTTTCTTGGAGAGAACAAACCCGAGTAGCCTCTGAGATACCAAGATTAATGTGGCCTCAGGCAGAAATATCGTTTGCTATTTAGCTTTGTAGATCCACAGCTTAGACAAAAAAGGTAAGTTTAGTACCTTCCTCAAGGGTGCAGCAGTAGAACACCACCTGATCCTGCAGCTTTTGACTTACAATGTTGTACCTGGCCTGGCCACTGTGGCTACTCTGCAGTTTGTTTAGTGGCCAAGGTCATGCTATCTGTCAGCGAGAAGCAGACTTCAACAGGGGCCTGATGACAAGGCTCTTTAGCAAAAACAAAAATAATTTAATGACACACCTGAGGCATGACCATCTTGTCATGCTCTTTGACCTTAACAGGACCTGCTGTCAGCAGAACCAGGAAACTCAAACAGGAATTTGAACAGTGCTTTGCCGGACCAATCTCTCTGACCACCAAGGCAATAGCATGTACCCTTGAAAATTGTATTTTCAATTGTAAATACACAATTACTGTATGTTAGTGACTGCGTGGTAGCTTGAATTAGTAAGGAGGCGCTAACTGCTTTAGCCACAGCTTTATGGTGGCTTCCGAATGCTACTGTGGTGCAACACTATTGTTATCTTTTCTATTCAGCCATTTAGGGACTTTGTGGAGACAGGCAGTTGAATCTACCCATCCTTCCACTTCTCAACCAAGCTTCTGGTTTAGGCTCTCATCATTTCTTGTCTTGACTACTGCAGGTCTTCTTACCTCTACTGTCAGGCCACTGCAGCTCATCCAGAAAACTGCTGCTCACCTGGCTTAAAACCTTCCAAAACATTCCTACTTCACCCCTCTCCTCACTGCCCTCCCCTGGCTAATAAGAGCTCACCAAATTTAAAACCTTTGTGCTAGCCTCCTGGGGATCCAAAGAGTCTGCTCTTTCATACCTTCAAAAAATCATCAGACTGTACACACAAGCCAGACCCCATGTGGTCTGCGACATCAGGACATGTGAGTTCTTCTGGAGGAGAGCATTCGCAAAATGCCAGAGGGGTGCATCCAGAAGCTTCCAGAAAACATGGTGTGACAAAAGCCAAATGCCAGCTCTCTGCTGTCACACACCATGTTTCGCTCTAACAGTTTCCAAATGAAATGTAACCAACTGGAAAGCAGCCGTTCTTTTTTTCTTGAAGAAAGAGGCTAATGAGCCTGCTCATTATCTATTACATACCCAGCAGAATAATGAAGCCAGACAAACATCTGTAAATGATGAGTGCGTGCCCACATTAGCATTGCCAGACAAATTAGCTTCTCATCAATCATACCCCTGATCACAGACAGCACGTCGTGATCAAACAGGACGGACGTATTGCAGTCATGGCAGGGAGATGCTTACGTTCTGTATCATAATACAAATTTAGTCTTTAAGAATGCTGACAGAATGACTGCCCTGTCTTTCTGTACGAATGCAGACTGACACTCTACCTGCCTACATGCCTCTGTTATCCTCTGCAATCCGATACAAATTGAAATTCCGCTTGCCAGATGCATCGTCTGATGGGCATTCTGCTGTGTGTACCCCCCCCTCTCCATAATACCTGGATCTGGGATTCAAATTGAAAGTGAGATTAGCTTTTTTTCAGCAGGCGGTAAGCGTTGTGCTGAATTTGTATGTATTCCTTGCTTCTGGCCCATAAACCTAGATGCTACTCTAACCCTCTGAAGCCAATTACTAGAATTACTGTTGCTGCTGAGTTACTGTAAAAACCCACCAGCCCTTCTCCTGCTGATTTGAAAGAAGGCTCTTCACCTCCTAGAATTTCTACATGAAAGAGGCAGCTTCCCTGTAAGGAAAAAAGGATACGTGTTTTTAAAGCACAACACACACACGCACACACAAAGATGTTTCCGATTCCCCCAGAGTCTTACAATACTCAAAATGTAGTGCAGCAAGGCCTGAGGGACTCACCAGAGTAATCTGACCTGCTGACTAAGCTAGGCAGACACATTTTCCATCTAATTTAAAAACGCTGTCCATTCACTGTTTGGAATTCAGTTTGCATAGCATAGCTTATATACTAGTGAGCACACATCCTCTCTGCTATGCATGGGGCACGGCAAGCATTTGAACAATATGCTTACACAGGTAAAAAAGAAAAAAAATCAGTTGAGTAAGACAATTGATGTCATCTGGGGAAACCAACAAAAACCTCTATAACCCTTTTGTTATAAAGCTAACTAGCTTGTGTTGCTATGGTTATGTCTGTATATGCCTGGGGAATTCAGCCCACCTGCCAGAGCTTACTCTCCTGTTTTCTTCCAAAGGCGAAAATATTTTCTACCTTCACTTCTCCTACTGTTAAGTGTGAGTGAACTATTTATTAAAGACTGTATTGTGACTGACAGTCAGGGACCTACTTTCGGAAGTAAATATCATCTTGCATTGTCATATATTTTTAGAAACCTCTCGACCATTCGACTGTCATTTACTGCCAACTCTAACTCTCACTTATATAATATATAGCTAAACAAATGCAACACGTGTCTCGTCAAGAGTCTTATGAGGGCACTGTGATACTACATGTTCCATTGGTTACGACCTACGCTGCTGCCTGTTTGCACATCAGTGGTATAGCTCTCTGACAGTCCTCTCACAGGGGACAGCAACAACTGTAAAAACTGCCTGGGAGGTGTCTGCTCTTATGCACTCCGTCCCGTTCGACCCACATTTCCCTCTTTCTCCTCTTTTTCACCGGTAGGTTTGAGGTATATGATATGAGAACATATGCGTTTAGCGCCCAGTATGTGCATTTTACTGCCATCAAATTACAACAGATTAGCCTTTTTTGCTATGATCAGGGGAGACTGACTCAAGGTTGACTCAATAGGCGTATCCAGTAGAAATATTAATATTCTGGATATATTCCAGCTCTACAGATATAGTCGTGTGAGAAATATTTTCTAAATTGAGAGTAAGAGATGAGTAAAAAAATGTATTTCTAAATAATGTTTTAATTTTTAAAACATACCGTATTTGAGGGTACCATTGGAAGGGGGTTACTAAATGTAAAGCTCAAATATAATGAAAATAAAGATAGCTATCAAGCTGGCAGAATACTTCGCTATTCGTCATTTACATGTCCTTCAGCACTATTTGTGGACTGTTGTTTTAAATTAGTTTGTATGTTTATTTTAAATTTGCTTGTAGTGTGTGCCATATTTCCCTGGAATGATTTGTGTGTATTGATACATTTAGAAGGCAATGTTGATGCTTTGATTCATTGCATAAAGGTAAAATTGAGTGAACATCTCCATGGTTTATATTTATATCCTGCAGAGAGGGGTGTCGTTCAAGATGAACAATCTCTTGTATACTCAGCACAAATAGGTGCCGGGTGGTTTGAAGAGCATCACACTGGCATTACTCATATGTGTTTTTGGCTTCTCAGTCACCAGAGCTGAACCCAATCGAGAGTTTATGGACTATTCTGAAATGACTTGAAAAAGCGTTTTCCACTTTCATCAAATATGTGTGAGCTGATTGCCTTTCTGGTGGACGAGTGGAGTCTTATTTCACCTGCGGCATTCCAAACCCTGGTAGATGGGTCACGCGGTGGCTTCGCTTCGATGTTTTCATTCATTTGCTCATCACATGTAACTGGTGAGATAATTTTATTGACTATATAATAATATGCTTACCGTAAGTAAAATGGCATGATTATCTGGCTGTTAAATATGATTGATCCAGTCCACATAGTGTAATGTTGCTTGGGCTCGAAAATTTTGTAATGAGGACGTGTCTAACTCTAGCTATTTAGTTAGCTGGTGATATTTCCATATACAGATTAATGGATATGATTGCAATGAGAAAAAAAAAAGGTATCTCATTCCAACAAACAAAAAACAGTTCTCAAAAACTGAGATGGTGATTGAATTATAAGTCACCTTGGTCTACAAAAGCAATCATATGAATATTTACATTACTCTAACCCCGTGAAGTCCATTATGACCTGGTATTTGACATCCTTGGACAATCGGTACTTCCATTTTATCTTTGGTTGCATTTATTGTTACTTGGTTTTTTGGTTTTTCTCAGGAACTACGATGTCATATTCAACTTTGCAGATGCTTCTCGAGTATGTAATGTAAGACGTGTGAGAATGTCAAGACACTGCTACATAGAGTTTCAAAACCCCTTTTTTTTTCCAAAAAGTTTTGGCAAGAATCCGATCTTCAAAGTGCTTTGCCCTGTGTGAAACAGTCTTCTCAGTGACAGCAGGATAGAGCATGGAGACAGTCTGGATAGAAGCTGCGGAGGGCTGGAGGTGGGGGAGACAGCAATGGCTGAAACAGAAGAAAGCCCTGACTTTTTAAACAAAAAAATTACCATTTGAACCTTTGTAAAGGCAACCTTTGCCCTTACTGGCTGCTGTGAGAACAAGGAGATTGAAATTACATTTAAGTGTCCCTTGTGAAAGTTCTACTAATACTCAAATTTCATACCAGGTGGACTTTAGAGAGAACAAATGATCTCATTTGATTCTCATTGCAGGAGATGGATACCAACAATGTGGTTTCACCCTGCCCTCTGAGAGCATGCCTATCCCAACCCCCACAATGAGTCGAATATGTTAGTTCATCCTGTACAAACCAAAAGTAAATATTTTACCAAAGAAATCTTGCTAATCAGAACCACCCTGCCATCCACAAAGTAGGCTGGCAGCATTTGACAACAGACAGAAAAATAATGCCCATCAAGCACCTCGTTTAAATACCGTGTATTCTTGCACCCATTACAAGTGAACTGGGCATGTTGGTCTTAAGATGAGGAGTGGCCAGGGATATGACATTTTGATTGGTTTATTGCATGTCACGCCCAAGACACACCTATAATTAATGACTAGGTTCAGCCCATTTGCACGTTGCGCCATGCTTAGCGCCCAAAATACACGCCGATAAAATAGCTAAAGTGGACTTGGACACGCCCTAAATTGACTTTGTCTAATCCCATGGTGTAAAGTGCATTTAGGGCGTATCCAAGTCCATTTTTGTTAGTTTACCGGCGTGTTTTTTGGGCGCTAAGCACGGCGCAACGTGAAAATGGGCTGAACCTAGCCTCTTCATTAATCATAGGTGTGTCTTGGGCGTGACCAATCAAAATGTTATATCCCATTCCCTTTAAAAGAATGCTTTTCCACCTCGGCGGATTGCTTATATGATGGCGAAACAGACATGCTCGTGCGTGTTTGGTGTGATCAAGAAATAGGCTATATGGATCAATATTATTTGGACAAACCATTATGAGTTCCGGGTAATTCTCGACAGTGATGTTATTTTACAAAATATATTTGGTTAAATTTAGTTAAAAGCACCAGTAACAGTCTGCCCCACTGTCTATGTCTTTTTTACTGCTGGAAACTACAACTGAAGTTCCCTAACAGGAAAATAAGTTATTCTATTCTATTCTATTATATGCTTTAAAAACAAGTCTATTTTCCCGGGAAGACAGTGAAAAGTGCAATTTAAAGCAGGTGAAACAGACCTTCTCCTGCATGAAGTTAAAGCGCACATGCAGAGAATGGCATTAAAATGAATTGTGAATGAATTGTTCTCTTTAAAATTGTTTTGTTTAGTTATGGTATAACAGGTGAAATCAGTGGGGTTTTAATAAGCTGAGAGTATGAAAACCTGGTCACTTTAATTAAAAAAATAGCTATAAAGGACGAAGAATAAGGTACAGTTAACATGGTGACATTTATCTCCGTTTTTTAACCATAGGCTATCGAAAAAACTTTATGCACAGCGAATCCGCTGTAGCCAGTAGCCTATTTGAAAAACAATAAATGCAATATTCACTGGACAAGGTTTTGAGCTTTTTTCAGTCAAAACCATTCTATTTACTTACAGGCTGTAGGCCTAGAGAGCCGTATTGAAATGACATCTGAAGCGCATTTTCAGAACTGAAATGTCTGTCTATTGCAGTGCGCAAGTTTTCCATTGAATGACAATTCACGCATGAGGTGTAAATGACAATTCGCAAAGTTTTCAATAGATAGCCATTGTCTCGTAACAGAAGATTGTTCCCCCAGAAGATTACAGGTCATAGCTTGATCCAGCATAATTGCGAATAGTCTATACATGTAACCTTACACGTAGCCTACCACATCACCTGGATGTTTATCGAGTGGGCTGAAAGCAATTTAATGTGGCATTCCCCTTCGCTGAGGGACAGGTATGTGGTGTTTGACCTATGGACCCTTTTATTATTATGCATTTTTTGATATAGCCTACACAATGATAATATTTCACATTGTAATCTTGATATTTTTAGTCATGCTTGTGCGCGCCCCTGTGTGTAACAGACAGGAGGGTGTACGTGTGTTAGGCACACGCCTATGTAGACGCACTTATACGTGCAACTGCGACATGACTTTAGACCAGGTTTGTGGTGGTTTTAGCGCAAGCGCTTTCTGCTGGCTCAAGATAGCAATAAGCCAAAAATTATCCTGGCCACTCCTCATCTTAAGACCAACACGCCCAGTTCACTTGCAATGGGCGCAAGACTACTTGGTATTTAAACAACGTGAGCGCTAGGCGTTATAATGAACCCTGCGCCGGGTGTAAGATAGTAAAGACACTTGCGTTTGGGTTAGCTCCGCTTAGCGCCGGGTGTAAGATAGGGCCCCTGAAAAGCAGTGTTCTTTTCTCACCAAACAAGGTACAGGAAGGAGCCAGTTTAAAGTCTCTGCAACTTAAGCGCTGGTGCGACTGGACAAACTCCCAGAGGAGTGAAGACAAATCACTACGACAGCCCAGTAAGAGGAACCAATAAAACTTCAGAGAGTCAAACTTGTGCAACTTAACTAAAACTTCTGTTTAAAATGTTAACAACAGCATTACATAACATAACAACAGCATTACAGATAGATAATGTTCATGCAAAACCAGAAAATGTTTGTGTGAAAAAATATTCATTCAAAAGTGTGAGAAAACTGATTTTGCAAACTGCATATTTTGCATTCAGAATTAACTTTCAGTATGTAGCAGCAAAGAAAATCTCAAATGTGGGTCGGCACCCACATTCAGCACTCAATATTTCCCTGCATCTTCAGATTCGTTTGGTAACAGCTGCTCTAACCGACAGTGCCCCCAGCAATCAATCAATCTTTTGTGCTTGACCCTCTCTAAGTAACGTGGAATCATATCTGGAGCACCCTTGAGAACTGACTGCTTCTGGTCAGCATACACGGCAATCAAACAAGCTTTCAGGACACTAAATCAATATAGTTCCTTTTCTTCTTTAATAAAACATATGAAAAGCTCTTGTTTCAAAAAAGCTGGAGTGATTACTTGGCCTTGCAATGCACCATGCCAGAATTGGTCTCATCTTGAGAGAGAATAAGAAGATGCCGTCAAGTGTAAGTACTGCAAATGTGAAAAGTAAAGGCTAGCCAGTGCTCTCGTTTTTTGTATTTACTGTCTGAAGTGTTAGGGGGAGGAGTCTGTCAAACTCTGATTCCCGGGTGCCATCTCTTCTTGGCTGCACCCAGACCACGTCTCTCTGCCTGACAATACGCCTCTCTGATCTTCTCTTTTAAAGACCACTTTGGTAACAGCCCATCTACTTCCTCTTTTCTAAAGGCTCGTCTAAAGACCACAGAGGAGTGAGATAGAACTGATGGTAAGCATGCACTGCAGCCAGTAAAAGATGAGTAAAATAATGTATTTCTAAATAATATTTTAGAATTTTTAAAAAACATATTGTATTTGAGAGTACCATGGGAAGGGGGTTACTAAATGTAAAACTCAAGTATAGTGAAAATTAAAATAGCTAGATTAACAATAGATTAACAATCTCCTGTATACTGGTGGTTTGAAGAGCATCACAATCAGTACTTCCATTAGGGAAGACATACTGTGGACATGCTGAATACTGTGAGGGCACAGCCTTGATTCCTGGATATTGGTTAACAAGAATTCTCATGACTGTACAGACCTATGGTGTTAAATCATAGGTTTAACGCCACTATACTGTATTGGCTTGGATTTTTCTTTTGGAGAAAAAGCAGTTTCCTCTATTAAATGTTCCTTGTGAGGGAAGAAGGCTGTAAACATTGATCTTTCTGGGTGAAGAATAAAGAAGCCTATGGTCCTCTGGCCATACTGCTCCGGTGTATTCTACAAATAAAAACTATGACTGCCAGCTATAATGCTGCAAGGACGCTGTTTTCTTTCCATGTTTAATTAGCATTTTAAATTTCAACTGTATCTTTAAGCAGTATTCTTCCCTCAGCCTGAAAGGCTCTTCTGGTAGTGAGCTGACTGTTTCTGGTTTTCTGGTTTCACGGCTTAGCATATAAATAATAATACCCATTCAACAGAGCAAAAGCCAGATATGAGTAAATTCTTATTTTCTGAGAAAAGGCTTCTAATGTCTGCCTCTGAGGTCTTAAAAAGACCGTCTTGCTTTACACGAGAATTACATCTCTTGCAGCAACCAACTCCAATCCATTATTAGATTAAAATCCTTCCCTTCTGGTGACGAGCACAAAGCAGCCACTCAAGGTCAGATCTGAGATATGACACAGTCATAGATATTCACTGGCAACAGTGTTTCTCAATGCTTCTGTTCTGTCCCTTACTCTTACAGTTTAGGGCATGTTATGAAGTCACCCAGTCTAATCATTATGCAGGAGAATTTTCTTGAAATTGAATGGCATTTGTTCATGGCATTTGTGCACCAGTTGACAGTATATTAAGCGATGCAGTGGCCAAGGAAAATACCTGCCACTCATTCACTCCCTGAGCAGCCCCAGGGTCTCGGAGGCAAGGGGGTGGGGGTGGGGGTGGGGGGTGAGAGGGGGGGGGGGGGGCACTCCTCAGAAACAAAGCCTCTCTCTTTATTAGTGCTACGAGTCACACTCACTCAGAAAGGAAAAGACTCCAATGACCCGCATTCCTCTTGCGAGGAGCACCTTCACATCTAACCATTGTAGTCATGTTGTAATTAAACAAATCACTGTAACAACTGTCATGGTTAAACAGAATAGTCTTGCCTACGCTTGTTTTTTTTTGTTGAGGCTAAAAAAACGAGATGGCAAAAGTATGTTCTGTTTGCAGTACACACTAGGGGGTAGTACAGTACTCAGTGATCATATTAAAACTGTAGGAAGCCATGGTGATTTCAAGGGCTCTGATTCATCTCTGCATCCTACCCCATCCTTCATTGCTAGACGACTTGAGTGCTGCAGAATAGCTCCACAGATGTGTCATAAAATCGGAAATGGAGGACTTATCCAGAAGTAACCGTGACACTTTAATGCATCTTGGACCTGTCTGAGGTATCTGGTTTCAGCTGTCACAAAAACATAAACCAAGACGAGTGCAAGCTCTACAACAATTTAAAATAACAGGCCCCAAAATCTTTCCAAGTTCATACAACTGGAATGAATGATCCTTAATTCTTCGTTAATTAGGAAGAGATTAATTAGCCGGTCCTGTGCCACAAGTGAGTGACCTTGTGCCTAATCTGTGCTTTATCCTTTATTTATCTTATTACCATCAGTGCTTCATCCCTCATTCAGGAATAAATACTTTATTATATATGAATTTTACCATTAAGAACTTGAATGTATGTCATCCAGATATCTTTAAAGATCATTGGAAAAACTGTAGAGTTTCCAAGAATGTTGGTGGAAATTATAATTCGATTCCAAGCTAGCTCTGTTAGAACATTATGTATTGTTCACAGTCATTTTTGTCAAAGCCAAAGAAAAATGTTCCAGGCATGTTACATGCAAATTTAGGGTTACCATCCCTTGATGGTTATCGTCATCATAATTCCTTTTTAAATTACAAAAGTGAATAACAAACAAGACCATTCCTACAGTATGCATTATGAAAATATTATTCAAATGGCATTCAGGAAGGTGGAGAAATGTGTTGGGAACATTTTCTCAAACCTTCTGGAAATTCTGAGAAACACAAATTTTCAATCTAATTTGAATATTATTATCTGTACCAACAAATGGCATCTTAATATTTCTGTGGAAGCAGGAGAGAGAGAGAGAGAGAGAGAGAGAGAGAGAGAGAGAGAGAGAGAGAGAGCCTTCCTCTCAGGATGCAGCTCAATATTTTCCATTGGATTATTTAATATAGGACAGGGATCATATCTTTTCTGTCGCTGCAGTATGACAGGCCAGGGTACTATTACATTTTTGTACATAACACATACACAGTGTGTAGAGTGTATACTAGTACCACATATGATACATATCAAAACAATAGGGTTCACTCCTGCATACTTCAGTGTTCTGATCGCATTGCACCATGGGCATTATAGAGAGCACTCAGAGCTGCTTACTCTATATAACTAACATTAAAAATGCCTGATTATATATTTAGACTGATCTGGGTTTGCCACAGCTGAATATACTGTACAACCATACTGGAATACTGTATGTGCTTTACTTCGATGACCATCTGATATGATATATATATATATATATAGTATATAATGAGCATAAGATATTCCAGCTGTAGCTTTAGAGGCATGAAATAGGTCGAGATCAGACTGAAAAATGGAAAACTTTTCATTAACAGTGGACTTGCTGCACACTTCCATGGAGTGATAGCCATTCATCGTTGGTAATGACTGCAGTTACTTCCTTCACGATCTGTTGGAAAATACAGGAATACAGTCCATCTGGACTGTTAACTGGGGCCAAATGTGCCACAAGTAACACGGATATATGCCAGTGACATTGAATGGAACTGATGCATATTCAAGTGTGCCTTTATGTGCGTCCCCATTTTGGGAGAATGTTTAAATATATCTGCATGGGACTTCCAGTTTGCTGGAAATTTTGCAAGTTCCGATGTGTTTCCGTTTCAATTCACTTCAACATGTTCCTGATAGAAATGCTAAATTTAGTTTAATTTTTCCTCATCTAACAATGCAGCGGCTTTACGGCATTATTGCAATCTCTGTAAAAACAAATATATAATTAATTACATACTAAATCATGAAGCTAAATGGACTCAATGGCTCGATTTATCTCTGATAGTCTGATACAAGTACAAAACTTGCAGAGTGGATTAGCCTATGCTTCCAACAGCACATTTTTTAAATTATAAAATTGATTTGGAGTTAGACACAAATGTAACTATTAACAAATATAAGTATCTTAAAAAAAAAAAAATTGACAAGAAAGAAAAGTATTTTATATCAAATAGAGGTCAATGGTGGATACTGTGTCTCCCTTAACTGTGGGTGTGGTCATTATGATGTTGATACTATCTGTTCCCAACATCAAAATTTGTGAATGTGTGTATTTCAAGAGTGATAGACAGTGCAGGATCGCAGCTATGTACTCCAATCACAGTATTCATATTTTGATTGACAGTGGTACCATCCAATAAAAATAGAATGCTAAATAATCTGCTGATTTTTTTTTATTTTTTAAATGCTCAGGTATTTTATTTGCGTCTATGGATTTTTTCAAAATGATTGTTATAATAGGTGTTGTCTAACAGTGTCCAAAATCATAATGGTAATTGTATTGTCTGACAAACTGGTACATCCCTACTGGGTGCATTCTCATTTTGGTCTTGATATGTGGCCTAGGCACTTTGATTGGCTAACTGCTACTCTTTTGTTGATGTACGGTGTTTATTGTTATTTGTTGTATTGCTTTGCTGGCTATGTGCTGTGTGTTTGCTGGCTATGTGCTGTGTGTTTGCTGGCTATGTGCTGTGTGTTTGCTGGCTATGTGCTATGTGTCTGCTGGCTACATGCTGTGTGTTTGCTGGCTATGTGCTGTGTGTTTGCTGGCTATGTGCTGTGCGTTTGCTGGCTATGTGCTGTGTGTTTGCTGGCTAGCTCATGCATGTTCTGAGCATTTGCTGATTAGCTAATTTGTGTTTAGCTTTGTGTGCATATGAATCGTGGGGGTATTTCACAAAGTAAGACCCTGTTTCACGTATGTGGCTTACTCAGTTAACCCGATTAGTTTGTTAACATTTTGGGATGAACCCAGGATTTTCGGTTTCACAAATTGAGTTCACAATTTAGCCAGACTTGTTACCGGGGCAACAATGTCCAACAATGTCCAAACCTCAGGTTTAAGCTTAAGTTAGCTGAATAACATGAACATAGACTGTATAAGCCATATGGTGAAATCACACACACACCAACAGCAGAAATTAACGCATCGGTTGTAAGAGGTTCCTGTTGAAGAACGAGCCATTGGAAGAGCATTTAGAAGGGAACGGGTTTTTCAAGACCGACAAGATCCTGTAAGGCACTCGGATGGTCATCTTTATGAGTGCTACTATAAATTTTAGTGGTGAGGGAATTATTTACCTCAGAAATGAATAGGAGTCTACATTGCCAACTCAGAGCGAAGCAGAGCCCTAACACAGACACTGTATCGGGCTCCGCTTCCTCTAACTTTCATATTTTTATAAGCTGATGGCGATGATAAAAAATATGATACACTTTATTTGTATAACACCTTTTATACATGAAATGCAACGCAAACTGCTGCACATTTGAGGGCAAAAATAAAAACAGTATAAAAGCGAACAAAACAGAATACAAGATTACACAATAGGTTTAACTCGCTACAGCGGTAAAAATGAGGATTTAAAAAACAGGGCAGAAACAGTCTATTAGGAACAAATGAAATGAGAAACATTGTTAAAAATGTTGTCTGTCTCACAAAGCTCTAATAAAATGAACACAGTTTTTTTTCTATTCAAACATTGTTAAAACCACATAAATTAAAATATCAGTACAGCCGTAGTATGCCAAGTAATTATAAAAGTGTACTTTGCATTCAAAAGGCATATCAGTGTGTTTGATATTAAGGAATAGCTAACACTATATAGGAAGGTTTCTATGCAGTCGCAGGTTTTCATATCTTTTGTAAGAGGGTTTCACGATGGCAATACAACCCCAAAACAAAATTAAAAAACAACATAGGTCACATTATGAGAATTCAAAAAATATTGCTTTTGTCAATTTCAATGTATTACGCAATCCGGCAAAGGGCAGCGTCACCTCGCTTTGTGTTTATAATGGAGTGTGATCCTGTTTTTGGCATGCGATTCACCTCCCTTTTATAGCAGAGTGGGTGCGTGCAGTTATCCAACATACTTGAAACAGGGCCCTGGATTACTGAGTTAGCTGGGTAACGGCACTGAGTAAAACCCGGAACCCTCCCAAATCTGGAACATGGACTGAAGTAAAAAAAAAAAAAAGAAGCTGTTCAGGGTTTTACTCAGTGCAGTTATCCAGCTAACTCAGTAATCCTGCTTTGTGAAATACCCCTCAGGAGGATACTGAAGAGAATATGCTCTGTGGGTTTCATAAATATTAAGAGAACCACTGTTATGTTTGGAGGGGTTTGTTCTGTTGCAACTGCTGCAATAATCATTATGCTCTTAGCCTTCCTTACTGCTCTCTCCAGTTGCTGAAAATCATCATTTTGCTCCCTCTGTAAACAATTATACATTTAATAATTGACAGAAAAAGAAAATAAAGCTTTTGTTTTGTGTAGACTACCTACCTTCACTCTTTTGAGCAAATATCCCATTAAAAATGCCAAAAACCCATTTTACACAAACAGACCATTCTCATATTCAAACATTATGATGGTAGAAGCTCTTATCCACAGTGACTTATAAGACTAAAGTGAACTTATGTAATGCATACATCACAGAGGAAGAGGAGCAACAGTAGTATAGGTGTAACACAATTTCAATGACCAGGCAATAATGTGGAAAATGTTGTGAAAATGTATTTACCATAACAATACAAACAGTGTGCTTAGCAATTATTTTAAAGTGCAGGATTCACTGCCCGACTAATCCACCACAACATTATTGCATCAAATTAGAATGTGGTTATTAGAAAGAACATGGAGAACAGAAACAGTACCTTAATTTATAGTGCTTTTATGTACCAAACAATAATTAATATGAGCAATATATTCATTTGTCAGTCCTCCTCACTTAAACAATACTGAAACCAGATCAATATACATTATCTCTTTGCGTATTACATATTTATTCCAAGATATTTTACAAAACAGGATAAAATATTCATGTTCTTTTCATTTACCTTCAAGCACTGAAAGATAATTGTCAGAAAAATGACTATAGTCTCTGGGTGATACATTTAGACTACCACCAGAGGTGCTGGAAAATGAGCTGACATTATTTGAATTCATCTATATCTCTAGGGCTTATACAGTATATATAATAAATGAAGAAATGTGTGTCCCTACTCTCAGTAATACTGCCTTTCTGGGGGAAAAAAACCTTGATGGGAGCTTTGTTGTTCAATACTGACAGAAACATCAATGGAACATCTGGAAACGACAACATTTTTTAGAAGAAAATTGTCTCAAATCTACTTTTAAATGTTTTGTTTTTTTAGCCTCCAACTAACATTTACTATAATAGATAGCTTTTATATTTAAGGATTTAGAGGCAATAAACAGTGAAAGTTACAGGCTAAATAATGATTGGATAGATAATCTATAACATGAGAAAAAATACATACCACACAAATACATGTTATTTTGTATTGTTACAGTGTCACCTAATACACAATTATTTGTGGTACAGCTCATCTCGAAAGCATTAGATTTAGGACAGAATACAATAGAATGTAAAGTACTTTGAATTAAGCCACTATCACTGCAGCCATTGTGCAATTGTGGGTCCTTTTTGGTTTTTAACAGTGTAGCACATGTTTCTCCCGAACTCAAAAGCTCTGGTGCATCCTATGAATGGTTTATATTTAGCAGGAGGTAATTAACAAGTAGCCGTACCATATGTCTGTATTTTAGGTGACGGGAGTGGCTTGAACCTTCATTTTCAGGATCTACAGTGCACCAGTCAACACAGAACAGCCAAGATGCTGCAACAAAGGATTATTAAGCCTTGGAGCTAAGCCTTGTATTGACTTTACAAGGCAAAACACTATACAGAATTTGACAGGATAATAGGGGATTGGTGCTGAAATAAAGGGATAAGAATATGCATGGAGTAGATTATGTGTGGTGAATTTCAATCCAAGGATTTGTCAGATCATCGGTATTCATATATGGTGCTACAGGGTTCAATGGCTGAGATGGGAAATATGTGCATAAGAAAACAATGTCCTGTTCACTCCACAAAACTGACAAAAGCCCCTTCAAATCCCATGTGGAGTCTGCAAGAAAGCATTTCAATTATGTTTGGTGGTAAGTTGAAAAAAAAAATGGATGCTATTTTTTTTTAAATTAGCATGAGCTGCTGATATATGACAGAATTATGACAGACCATTTACAATAGAATTTGGAATCCTGTTTTGACAACTCTAAATTGTTCCAGTTAGATGTTTACTGTTTAAAAGTTTGGGAGTGATAATATGGATTTTGATAAGTGTGAGAAGGTTTGGTATGCATGATACCTACCCATGGTCATCAACCAATCAGCATTGGATGAAAACATTACCATTTCTTCACAGACAAAATGCCAAAATGTAATGTAAAAAAAAAAGGTTAATCGAACACTACTGGTGTACATTTAACACCCGAGGATGTTAAATGTACACCACCATCTTTGCTGTGTTATAAAACAAGCACTGAATGCATCAGAACAGTAATACAATTGAGCTCCAATGTGGAAACTCATATGGGTGCACAATACAGTGTTCACATATATATTCTCACAGCCAAATATATATTTTTAATTGTTGAGCTTGTCATACCCTTTAATTTCATAGATCATACACGTGGACACAGCATGAAACTCCACTTGAATACATTTAGAATAATTGTCTATTTTTAGACGATAGCAGTACTGAAAACAAGTATACATTTGGATTTATTTTTCAATTGTATTCATTCTTAGACACTTTTTCAAAACATTTTAGATGGTTTTAACACATACGGACTGTTACTAGACTGAGGATAGCGGGGAAATAATTTGACAACTCCAGTTTAGCAAGTAAATGTAGTCTTATGAATACAATTAAATTACAACCCTGCACTGAAGTGTTCAATAACACAAAGGTGTAATAACGGCACAGTTATTTTACATACAGTATATCCGTATTGGAAGAACAGCGCATGCGTTCAGGAGGTTGGAGTGCTGGACAGCTCCATTCAAACTCGGCTTGGTAGGAGGCGCGTGCAGACTGTCTCCAGAGGGCACGCGTGGATGAAACGGAGATAACCCGTGCACTCGATTGTTTCTCCATACTTGGTTTTTCATTTCCTTACTCGCCTGAATGGTTTAGCATGGCAATAATACTAAACTGGAGCGAGAGCATAATGTTTCACACCAGAAGGAGGAGGATCAATAAAGAGACATAGGTAATTTATTTAAAATTTTAGTTAATTAGGTTATACAGACTGGTGAAACGTGAACCCAACCGATTTAACATCGGTTATTTTTCACGTACGTGTGTGTGTGTGTGTGGGTACATTTTTACCATATTGTGCCATATTTTTGCAGACCCTTTTTATGTTCATACTCTGTGTGATAACGATATAAAGTTTTAGACCTGGACTGATACCTACTGAAGCCTTTGGTCTTGGAAAATGTATCTGTACTGAGTGTCTCATCTTAAGAAAAGCCTGTCTTACTTAAGAGTCTCTTGATTAAGTGTACTTCATTGTTGATAAATGCATGTCTTGCAGGAAAATGCGCAGCTAGCCCATATCTCAGGATGCATTTCTGTGGTTTCCAATCGCTGACTGCCTCCTGTTTATCGATTCTTGTCATCACTGGAATCAGCAATGGTAAAATAGTCTTTCTCTTAACAGAAGTAACAATGGCAAATAATGAAGATTGATTGCGGAGGGGCAATATTTTCTGCCGAAATATTTTCTGACTAAAAGCAAGCCTACGTCCAGTATTTGTTTGAAACCATTAAGTTATATTGTGAATGAATAGTTCATTTATTTCGATGTTTTGTAAGCCACGAAGTAATCGTCCACACTTTTGAATTTTTGAAAAGGTTTCGAATGCAGCCCGGGTTGCGATCCAAACAATGGGTTCTGTGAAAAGCCTGGAGAATGTAGGTACGAGCAAAATTGTCATTTGAGCTCTGTGAAATATACGTCTGTTTGCGTCGTATAAAACAACAATAAAGCTGTACTATTTGTATTAAAGTGTATCTATTTTCTAATCAATACATGATACAGTCTACCTTAAAAATACACACAAAACATACGCACACGCAGATGTGTCTTTTTCAAATCGATGCATGCAATTTAAGTATAAGCGTTTGTTAGCATTTCTTGAAATTAATAAATTTTCAGGCGAATAAAGAAAATAGCGCATACTTGTTTTTTTGGTTTGGTAAGATCATATATGCTACAATAAAAATATGACATTTTATCATGATTGCATGGAATACCTAGCTTGGTTTATAGCCTACACATACTTGCATGAGTGGCCGGACAAATAAATAAGAACAATGATACAGGTATAGCAAATTAAAACATTTGTAATCTCATGACTATGGTGTTGTTGATCATTTTGCCGTTGCTTTCAGATGCAGACCAGGTTGGCAGGGTGTCACGTGCAGCCAGTGCATACCTTTCCCCGGCTGCCTCCACGGGGCGTGTGAGAAAGCCTGGCAATGCATCTGCGAGGAGGGCTGGGTGGGAAGTCAGTGTGACGTAGGTGAGCCCCCCGTATTAATAAATTCAAGCATGATACTTAAAGGCAGCGCTTCGATTTTTGGAGAATTAAGCAGTAAAATTAAACATATTCTAAGATGTTACATTTGAGGTGCTAGAATAATGTTTTTATACTTGAAATATGTTTCAGATATACACCCCTGCTCATCCAAGCCCTGCTCAAATAATTCAACATGCACTGAGTCTGGCGAGGGGGGTTACGTTTGCGTTTGTGCACGCGGTTATGCTGGGGACAATTGTCACCTGAGAACAGGGCCATGTTTGACCAATGGGTAAGGCTAACTTTTCGGTTCACTTGTAACCTTGAAGAAATTTCTATCTACGTTTTAATGATTTGTTTTGTGTTAAATGGTGCGTGAATTTAATTCACTTCTCAAAATATCACCGACATCACTGGAATTTTCTGTAACAGGTACAACGAACAGAATGGAAAACCCTCGGGGAAAAAATGTACAATAGCCTACTGCCCGATACAAACGAACTGAAAAACAATAGCGTAACTATAGCAGTAAAGCACTCTCCGAAAATGCTGAAACAATCATAAATCTGAAACAATGGGTATACTATACTGTGCTAGATTTCACCGAACAATAGCATTGAAAATGTGGCGGCTTGTTCACTTGATTGATTATGGTGGTTCAGAGTGGCCAGCTGTCTACCTAAAACTGATTTATTGTTAAATTTGAGGAAAATGTTACTGTTTGGATTTGTGGACCTTACACTGTATGTAAATGTAAATTAGACCACAGGTGTAACAAAAAAAAAACCTTATTGTGGCCTTAGGGAGAAATTAGCTAGCATAAGATTATCATTCAGATAAAGCCCATTGTTTGGTCCTACAGTTCTCCTTGCCAGAATGAGGGCACCTGCACTGATGATAGTGGGTTGGCAGCCCACTCGTCCTGCCTCTGTCCCCCTGGGTTTGCCGGGGACTTCTGCGAGATCGATGTGGATGACTGTGAGCCCAGCCCATGTGCCAACAGGGGCAGCTGCATTGACCACGGGCCCACCTACACCTGCCTGTGCCCGCTGGGGTTCACCGGCTCCACCTGTAACAACACGCTGCCACCCTGCACCAGCAACCCCTGTGCCAACGGGGGCGCCTGCCTGAGCCGGGGCGACGGGACTGTCCACTGTCTCTGTCGGCCGGGCTTTGCGGGCCCTGCTTGCACCCAGCGCAGAGCCAGGGAGGGAGGCCACGCCCCGCAGCTCTACAGCCTGCCCTCCCACATGTTCCACAAGTTGCTGCACCCACCTGACCGCAAGTTGCTGAAAATCACCATGAAGGATACGGTACGGGCCCCCGGTCCCCTTGTCACCCGCAGCCAGGTCATCTGCTTCGCTGTCCTGGGCCTGCTCACCTGCCTGGTGGTCCTGGGCACCACGGGCATCATCTTCTTCAACCGCTGTGAGACCTGGATGGCCAATGCCAAGTACACCCAGCTTGTGCATCAGCAGCGAGACTACCTGCTGAGCGCCAGCAATGGGGAGGAGCACTCTGTCAACATCATCTTACCTGAGAAAATCAAGCTAACCAGTTATGGAAACCACTACACATCCATTTAAACTGCAACGTCTGTTGCCTCGTGGCCAATAGGCTATGTCGTAATGGGAACAGAAAGGCCCACGGTTTGGAAATAATGTTCAATGGTTTTAGTCCTATAGTGGTTTAACTATAGCCTAACCACATGCTATTAATGCTTTGTGATAATGGAATTTAAATAGTTTGGAAATCTATGCTTCACACACAAAGAATTAATCTAATATTCCACAGGTTATTACACAAAAGCAAGAACTTGTCCAATTTTTAATTACTTTGTTCCAATTGATCCTATCGGTAAGTTGAGGTCACAAAAGCAAATATGGAAATTGCTTGCTAGTCTTGGTTATGAATCTGAGAATCCAGCGTTCTTATACAAGCATCGCTGAACTTGTTTCTTAAAGCATACAGCATTCTCAAATCCAGTACTCAAATCCAATATAATCCTCAAAATAATCCTAGGCCAGCAGTGTTTTTGTACTGGAGACATGTGCAGCAGGCAAACCCCAGGACTGTATTCTACGTATAACTGAAGGAAGAAAAGCAAGAGTAATAAGATATGATACAGTAGGTAACTACGTCTATAAATCATTGAAGCAGACTTCAATTTCTCTCTACCCTGCAGGCTTAGGAAAATCATAGCACATCTACTGTCTATTTTCTTCCAGCTTTGAGAGCCAGTAGTATCATTTTGTTAAGAGAGCCAGTGTGATTTTGATTTGATGTGATTATATTTATTGATCTCCGTTTATTGTCTGATGTGACCATTTCATGTATTTTCTCAGTGTACCTAAGTGTTTTCTTAATTTAAATTTCTCTATTTAAATACATTACCAAATGCATTACCACTGTATTGCATTTTGTTCTGTGAAATAAATCAGTTGTTGGTAATTTGTATTAAGAGTATTTGCATTTTCCGTAGTAACGTTCTGTACAATTTTCTGTGCAAAGTTTAAACAAATTTAAACACGTTTATTTACACTTAGAGAACAAGAACTATTTATTTTGTTCTTTAGGAGTAGTCTGTGAAATCGGAACATTAAAAAATTATAAAGAAAATTAGTAACATATTGTGCTGTATATATATATAAATGTTACTGAAGATTTCTAAAATGTATTCTAACAATTTTATTGCTGAATGTATGTCCTGTGTATTTTAATATGATTGAATTGTTTATGAATGATTAAAACCCCTCATGGTTATCTATTAAATTAATACCTCCTTGTGTATTTGAAAATCAGAGTTTGCCTTAAATAAGTACAACTATAGTCATTTATTTATGAAAAAAGTTGAAAGTCTTTTTGTGGAAAGGTTAAAAGCCTTTAATACATCTGGATAAGAACAGAACCTATGTACAGCATCTCAGACAGCTCAGGCTAACATACTCTGGTGAAGTCTGGGTAAGAGCAGAGCCTATGAGCAGCATCTCAGATAGCTCAGCCTAACATACTCTGGTGAAATCGGGGTAAGAGCAGAACCTATGAGCAGCATCTCAGATTGCTCAGCCTAACATACTCTGGTGAAATCTGGGTAAGAGCAGAACCTATGAGTAGCATCTCAGATAGCTCAGCCTAACATACTCTGGTGAAATCCGGGTAAGAGCAGAACCTATGTGCAGCATCTCAGATAGCTCAGCCTAACATACTCTGGTGAAGTCTGGGTAAGAGCAGAACCTATGAGCAGCATCTCAGATAGCTCAGCCTAACATACTCTGGTGAAATCCGGGTAAGAGCAGAACCTATGTGCAGCATCTCAGATAGCTCAGCCTAACATACGTTGGTGAAATCTGGGTAAGAGCAGAGCCTATGAGCAGCATCTCAGATAGCTCAGCCTAACATACTCTGGTGAAATCGGGGTAAGAGCAGAACCTATGTGCAGCATCTCAGATAGCTCAGCCTAACATACTCTGGTGAAATCCGGGTAAGAGCAGAACCTATGAGCAGCATCTCAGATAGCTCAGCCTAACATGCTCTGGTGAAATCCGGGTAAGAGCAGAACCTATGAGCAGCATCTCAGATAGCTCAGCCTAACATACTCTGGTGAAGTCTGGGTAAGAGCAGAGCCTATGAGCAGCATCTCAGATAGCTTAGCCTAACATACTCTGGTGAAGTCTGGGTAAGAGCAGAGCCTATGAGCAGCATCTCAGATAGCTCAGCCTAACATGCTCTGGTGAAATCCGGGTAAGAGCAGAACCTATGAGCAGCATCTCAGATAGCTCAGCCTAACATACTCTGCTGAAGTCTGGGTAAGAGCAGAGCCTATGAGCAGCATCTCAGATAGCTCAGCCTAACATACTCTGGTGAAATCCGGGTAAGAGCAGAGCCTATGAGCAGCATCTCAGATAGCTCAGCCTAACATGCTCTGGTGAAATCCGGGTAAGAGCAGAACCTATGAGCAGCATCTCAGATAGCTCAGCCTAACATACTCTGGTGAAGTCTGGGTAAGAGCAGAGCCTATGAGCAGCATCTCAGATAGCTTAGCCTAACATACTCTGGTGAAGTCTGGGTAAGAGCAGAGCCTATGAGCAGCATCTCAGATAGCTCAGCCTAACATGCTCTGGTGAAATCCGGGTAAGAGCAGAACCTATGAGCAGCATCTCAGATTGCTCAGCCTAACATACTCTGCTGAAGTCTGGGTAAGAGCAGAGCCTATGAGCAGCATCTCAGATAGCTCAGCCTAACATACTCTGGTGAAATCCAGGTAAGAGCAGAACCTATGTGCGGCATCTCTCAGACGGCATACTCTGGTGAAGGATGGTGAAAGTGTTTTTGTACTTTTTAGTCAGCTCTACACAATCCTTACAGTGTAATAAACAAGTAAATTGTGTATTTCACAGTTAGAATAACAAGCAAGTATATATTTTTAACTACAGTGAGCACCATAATTCATTGGACAGTGACACATTTTTTGTTATTTTGGTTCTGTGCACTTTGAGTTTGAAAGAATTCAATGACGATGAGGTTGAAGTGCAGATTTAATTTGAGAGTATTTTCATACATATTGGATGAACCGTTTAGAAATTATAGGACCTTTTGTACATATTCTTTGCATGCCATGACTCCCTGATGTCTGTGACCCAACAATATCAAAAGACTCTTGATATTTTATTTTCTGGTACTCTTACAAGCAATACCATAACTTCTCTGCATTTGAATGGATCTCGATGTGAATTGGGGGAGTGTGACTAGATGTAGCTTTGAATTACACTGGAACAGTATGGAACACATGGTTGGCTAAAGCTGTAAGTCATCAAGGGTCTGAGGTATCAAACGAGCCCCAAACCTTCACTCTGCTGCCAGATATGCACTTGATATGGATGAAGAACTTAAAGGGTTTCTTCTTCTGACTTATTTATCTATAGAGTTCAATAGGAAAATTTGGGGCTCGTTTGATACCTCAGACCCTTGATGACTTACAGCCATTTTGCCAACCATGTATTCCATACTGTTCCAGCATAATTTACAGCTAAATCTAGTCCCACCCCCCAATTCTCAATCTCATTGTCATTATATCCTTTCAAACTCAAAGTGCTAGAGTACAGAACCAAAATAACAAAAAATGTGTCACTATCCAATGAATTATGGTGCTCACTGTATATGACATCTTGTTGTGGCTGGTCAAAATTATAGCAGGAATGTTACTGGTGCACCTATGGTCCAATTAATTTAGCATTAGACTAACCATAATTTTACATTTATGAAAATAGCAAAACATAGTTGTGTATTACTGGCAAAGAAAAGCAGGATTTATTTGTGCAAGTGCAATATAATCTGGAGATACAATGATATTTTGGTTTAATAACAAATGAACATTTCTCTGCCTATCCTATGGGCTTCTCAGATACATGGAAATATTGAGTTTAGGTCATATGTTGGAAGGTGAAAATATAGAAAGAGCACATCAAATAGGTCCTTTTCGGTGTCGTAAAGGAGTAGTTTTCTCTTCTGCAAAAGTACATTCAGCTGAGATGAAGGCCCACCGCCTCCCACTATCTGCAGAACTGACCCTGTTAGGTTATCTTAGATTAGATTATTATCATTTAGGGCATATCAGCATTACGCCTGTTAAATTATCCATGAAGAAATGCCCTTCTACTACTGAATAGGTGTACAAGTCCTTGAAGTATCAAATATAGCTTCTTCGACAGACAACCATTTAGTATATAGGTGGTAGCAATGGGAAACAATATATCAGAGAATGATTTTATTCAGATTAACTAAATGGCAACATTCGCTTCTACTGCTTTCTCCATTTAGAAAGAACCCGTTTGGATGTAAAACATCCATAATACATTTTGCTATTATTATACTCAGATGAGTATCTGTGGAGTGAGCTGCATTCACTCCAGGTGAGGGAAACAATTTTTTTACATTTTCTATTTTATAATTTGGACAGACCCAGGACTTGGCAGTAAATAGCCTGCAGACAATAAATATGCAGTAATGAACCTAGGATAAGCAATCTTCTCATCTATTGTATTTTATACATCCTGGCACTCCTGGCAAGACAAAGGGGATCCGACAGGCGCCCTGAACAAATGCATTAATGATGCACATGGACAGAGCGACGGGGGTCACCTGAGGATCAGTACAGAAAGCACATGATCAGTGTGAGGACACAACAGGAAGGCGCTTACAATCCTGCCCATCTGCCGAGAATACGGGATTGGTCATGTGTCAAAAGCACAGCACACCTACGCCCTTTCCACTGAACAAGCGCAACTCTACAGGGCAAAAGGAAACAGCAAGGAATTAAGAATTGCTTGTATGGAATGGTCTTTGCTACCACCTTGTGGTGTGAATTTCTCTCTCCACGTACTAGTATAATTATAATAGTAGTAATAATAATAATAACAATAATAATAATAATAATAATAATAATAATAATATGGTTTTTCAATTTCATTACTTTTGAACATCTGCTAATGAAAATGAATAACCTACTCTGTATATATATGCCGGCATTTGATATTATACAATATGCCTCAGTTACCATGCAGTAATTATCTCTTCAAATTATTTATCACTGAGCCAATACAAAAAATATTTCCATTTGCATCCAGTTTCAAGTAACTTTATATTCATGCATGGTATAATAATATGAAAATGCTACACTGCATGTTACATGACTGCCATTTGGTAACACTCCAATAGATGTCAGCAATACCCCATAACATTGTAGGACTCTGCTGCAATGAAAGCTGACTCTGATAGCCAGGCCGACACTATTTCTTATTTAACCTCCACCTTGTGCCTGTTATAGTTGTGTTGATATTGTGTAGGTTTACATTGATTTACAATGAATGATTGATTTCAGTGTTTGCATGAAACTGATTGAGAAAAAAATGTTTAAAAAAAGTTATGTCATAAGAAACAAACTGGTATGGATGATTCATATATTTTTAAGGGATAATATTAAATTAAATAAAAAGTATCGGTAATTAATGGTTTTCTGTAGACCATTCTACTTGGACTAGTGACATTTTCACACACTGTGCATCAATAATAATAATAATAATAAGGTATTCATTCATTCATTTATTTTTTCACAAATTATCCATTTGTACAGCTGAAAATAATTCAATACCGTGCATAACAGCAGTTTCCTGTCTGGCATTTTAACGTACAAAAACATGTGATACTGCTACCTACATCCATCCATGATGCTGTCACATGACTGCATTAGAACCAATAAAGCAGCATTTCATCCTTTTCCCAAGAGTAGCGTGATCTCGCCACTTACATGTACATATGCATTGATGCAGGGTCAAATGGCGCTGGCATTTTCACCTTGTGTCTTTTGTCTTTTTTATTTTTTGTCATCATCACAAAGACACTCCAAGTTCAGGGGTTATTCCAGTTTTCCAGTAATGGACTGGCTGTGAATTCTTCTGATAAATATATTTTGCAACTGCTTTGCATTCCATGAGAGAACATCAGTCCTTCACACTCAATTTTAACTTGGCAAAATGTACCTGATGAACCTCTGCGCAGGAAAGCGACATCCCTGACAAGGGGAAAAGAATACCATTCCAGGTGGTTGGCTGAGTAAACAAGGCATATGTCGTAAGACTTAACACAACAACCTTGGGTACATTTGTAACAGATAGTATGGGGTTCACTTCAGTTCAATGCTCCACTAAAACATTAGGGTGCAAAATTACTCCTGACATTCCACACAGACTCCGCAGGTCCCACAGCCATGCAAAGGCATTGTACAGTACTGGTTAAAATGACAAATACATCCACACTCCCAGCTCCATGTTTGACTTGAACCCAAATTCTCCTTACGGCTACAGTATAATTCAACTGATTTATAAAACACTGATTTACATGTAATCTAAACAAGATCAGCAGTGTGGAGTAATTACTGGTGCTGGAGGGCTCAGAATTGCACAGGACATTATTGTGGTACTTAATATGAGCCAATAAATCAATGAGAAATAAGTGCCACCATATGACTGGTTCAGGGCAAATGAACAACTAACACACTTTTGTTCAAAATTTATAGGCAAATTATTTTTGGATTTTTATTTACCCACTATTAAAACTAACAATGACTCCAACATTGTTGCATCTTTGCTTGGCATAGTTATATTTTTATTCCATGATTTTTTTTCTCACGGACAGGTCTATAAGCAGCAGTCTGCTCTGAGCTCACTCACCTGAAATTGATCCAAATCTAAGGGGAGGGGGGAAGGGGGGGGAGGGGGTTCTCTCTGTATGATCACATTGATCATGGTCTCAGAATTTTAAAAATTACACAGCCTTTTTTGATTATTAACCTGCCACAGGCCAGAATTCTCAGCTAGGGTTTCACCAAACATCACTGGCTTGAGTTCCTTTGAGGTCATTTAACAGAGCAAGACATGAGGTGAAAGCAGATCACACAACCCATAACCTCTGAACTCTTTTTTCCCGACCAGGCATGAAACAAGACATTTTTACATAGCTACTGGGTGAATTCAGAGCATTTCTGTCATAGTTTTCACTTCAAATGTATATACCTATATATATATATATATATCATATATCATTTAAAACAGGTACACTTGTCCTATAAGCCTGCACTTTGCATAAACACTATTTTGCCGATGACTTCCAGATGCTTTCTCAGGGCTGGGAATACTGTTGTAAAAATCCCTCAACAGTCAGCTACACTTTAAAAATACTGTAGACCTGACCTTCCATTTTATTGCCCTGCTGGTGTAGTATAGGCCAGACTCTTAACACTTGTGTGATCTTACACTGATGGTTTTACTAACGCTTAAATAGGGTCTGTACCACCAATCAATATCTCCTCAGATTTAAGGCACAATCTTGCATACAAAAGACAACTCCTCCCTCAAGACTGATCAGAAACTTCAAGTAAAGTCAAAACTGAAATGCTAGCACAGCTTTTAAATCCACTTATTGACTATAAGGTCATTCAAGTTGATATTGTTCACTCTTACTGACACTTTGTTCATGTTTTTGGGCCTTGTGTATATGGAAATAAAATCCTAATGAACATAAAAGACTCCTTGGTTTTTTCTTTTTCTGAATACTAACAGGATATGAATGTGAACTTTGCAAACCCACCATGGAAACCCAAATTTAGCAAGCAATTAGCTTCACAGTTGAGTAAATGTCTGCTTTTGGTGGCCTGGATTCAATTAACATTTTTCCATTACGTTGACTTACAATTAAACAAAAGTCTGTTTGTTCCACAAATTCTGCTCAGCAATCAACAATTATTCTGCCAAAAGATGGAAAAAGTAGTATTTGCAAAGAATGTTGTTGTTAATGTTGAACCCAGGTCGTTGTCTAATAATTGTACAGATTCATCAATATTACTACATCTACAGGCTCAAGCTCTTTGCACTGTATGCTTGTTAGACTGCTACAGTTCTACTAGGCTCATTGCATTGCTTTATTTGCTGTTGGTAGATATGTATGTATTGTTGGCAAATATACCTTAACTTACTATTCCTAACAGTTGTGGTCATAACAAATCTAAGTCACTTACTGTACCATGCATGAGGGTATAGCAGCAGATGTGATTTGAATCGTATATTTTCCGGTCACTTAAACCAGTTCATTAACCACCAGCACTGCAACCCTCATAAACAGAAAAGTCTCATAGATACATGCATTGATATACGCACAGGTCAGAGTGTTACATCCTTCAGTTGGGTATGATACAGTATGGAGTTAATCTGAAGACAATGGTGGAGGTGAGAATTGTGAGATGAGCAAAATCTATTTTTTACAATATAAATCGATGACAGTCATTAATGACAGTGTTGACTGGCCTTTGCTGAGAAATTGTGTTTTTATCTCAAACCTCATTAAATCCATTGAATTGAGGACTAAGGGGTCTTACCAACATAAACCTGTATGTGTCCATTTCATCATAAAACCCAGCAAGTCCTTCCTCATGTAACAAAATCATACAAGTATTCAAACATCTGAAGATATCAGTTGAAGTTGAGTAAGCAGTTCAAGGAAGTAAAAAATAATTTCATAAAAGTGTAAACCTTAAAAATTTTGCTTTGGTTTATTTATAGCCACGGTGCTTCAAGCACTTACAATTGAAAAGAGAAAAATATTGTTCCTCCCACATAAAAAGTCCTGAGCTAGGTCAAAAGAGGTAAAAAGAGACATTGGAACCACTGGACAACCATGCATTGTGACAAACCCTGTGTCAAGTTTGCAAAAAACACAAAAAAATACTCAGTATATGCATTCAAACAACATGAAAAATATTCACAGGCACATGAAGTTAATAAACAATGAGTATGAATGAATACAAGCGAAAGCACGGGACAAAAAATGTCTAAAATCTTGTGGGAGAAAAAAAACAGCCTGAAGCCTTAAACTAGCCAAGATCACAAAATGTCCTTACAATTTGAAAAAAATAAATTTCTGAAATATTTTAAGAATATAAGCAGTTTATCCATTTTTAATTCAAACCTACTTTGACGCTGGAAGCAGGGACCTCAACAACTGTGTATACTGCTGTTCACGTGTAATACCATTTTATTGTAATTCAGGGCTATATAAGCTTGTGGCTCACAATCATAAGTACATTTCTACACGGCCTTAGCTCACACATGCATGATAGACTGATTCACTTTTCAGCTGGAATATTAAGGTTTTTAGCATGACTATTGCACATAAGATTATAATTTCTTGCGCAGGCTACATGTAATTTCAGTTGCATTATTCTTTCACCATCTGGTCACTTAGCATCAATAATAACAAAAATCTGGAGATAAACATGGATATGAGCTCCCTTCTCATATACCTGGAACTAAAGACACTATAGATAGTTCGGATGCAGCCCTCCCAAAGCTCGGTTCAGAATGGAGCTAAAGGCCAATTCCAATGCTTTTAAAACAGTGTGAACAGCAAAAAAACAAACAAAAAAAAAACACATGGGGTCACATCCTTTCAGTTCTGATTTGTACCTTACTTGTGCACACATTTGTACTTGTGCACACATTCATTTGGTATGCTAGCTGACCAGGGTATGCCCTTGTTCAAAGACAGGATTGGTACAGAAGGGAGGGCATTCCTCGCACAGCTGGGGGTTAAGTTTTACATAATTCCATATGACAGGTTAATGATGTCATAATTATACATTGGCAGTACAATTGTGTCACTTTTGAAATGAATATGAATTGCTTGCTCAATTAAAAAAATAAGATATGAGCTAGAAAATTGGCATCAAGCATGAAGGTTTTCTTTCTGAATTAAGCCTAAGAATATGCCAAA
The DNA here is from genome assembly GCA_022702515.1 of Ilyophis sp. 1 JC-2022. Taxonomy (NCBI): domain Eukaryota; kingdom Metazoa; phylum Chordata; class Actinopteri; order Anguilliformes; family Synaphobranchidae; genus Ilyophis; species Ilyophis sp. 1 JC-2022. Next base: position 31,296,968 of record CM040406.1, on the reverse strand, counting down.
CTCTATTTGAAAAACTATCACTTTTGAAGTTTAGGGATTAGCCATATTAGCAACCTGGTTTCTTGCCTCTCATGTATCTCATGTGACACGGTGGGATGAGACCAGGTTGCTAATTGAAGTAACCATAGCTGATGTCCTACCACAGACTAGTAATCCTAACCACTACCATAAACCCCCAAACCTATTGTTAAACCTTGTATTACTATTATTGGGTGGACAAGCATTGCAAGTGTGTAAGTCCCTTCATATTTCTTTTTGATGGTTTGAGTGCAAGCACCTTTTTGAAATAAATTTAGTGATTCTTGTCCCATGTATTAACCAGCTGCTTTGACTAGGCACACACCCTAATCTTGCTTTTTTTCTTTACAAAAGCATGTAAAGTTATTGTAAAGGAAAAGAAAATACAGACGTATACATATGTGATGGACTACAGGCTAGCCTTACACATTGATCGTGTGCACGACCTACTGTATCTCTCTTCTAAGCCCAGATGGCTTGTAGTAGCATGTGAGCTGTGCAATTCAAAAGTACAAGTTTGTATAATGGTCGCCTTACAAGATTTTGCCAACAAGAATAACTGCTCTTGATGACCTGGCTCACCATTCACCACAATCTTGCTTTGGTCACCCAAACATCATTGATGTCACCCAATTTGTTACCAAATAGCGGGTCCATAGGACTGAAAAACCTTCCGTTCTCTGAAATTCTGAAACTTTGATGGAAGCAGCCCTGAAGGGCCGAACACAATTTTTAAAATCAGGATGTCAAGAGCAAAAGGTGAAATTATGCAAAACAAAAATGTGCTGAACATAAATGTGCAATTATGCCATGGGCTTTGTATTTGTGCTTAGCTATTTGGTATTTTTCGACAGTGTTTTCCTGTTTTGTGCTTTGTCTTAATGCATTTCACATGTGTTGTTGCGTTTGGCACATCGGGATCAGCATAAAAGCCTATTCCAGGCACTCAACAGGTATTTGAACATTTTAAAAAGCTTTCACATTTTTACAGCAGCTCCCCAGTATATGAAACGGAAACAACAGAAAAGATTCATAACCACATTGCTTTTTTGCCTTTTCTGTCTCAGTGTCCCTGGGCAAAGATAGCTTGTAAGGTTTTTTTAACTTCATTGATTTTTGATTGTTCATCTTATGATGAAAACATAAGGATATCACTGACAGCTTTTCTGACAGCCCCCCACACAAAAAAAAGAAATTGAAATAAAAAAAGAACACAAGAAGCAAGCAAAACCACACACTCCGAGTTAAATATTCCGATATGTCAAGCGTGCTGAAGATCTTTTTTTTCGTTTACTCACAGTCACGCAGCCAAGCAATAAGCCTTTTGTCGTCATTACGTTTGGCCTGCAATCACTAGATCTGTCGCTTCTCCTTTGGAGCGCCGGTGCTCTTGCCACACACGGTTCTCATACATTGCAGTTTCCGCAAACTAAAAGCATTGTGAGCCTGTCTGATAATTCATGAGTCTGGCACATGCTTAGTCTTGCTGCCTGTTGAAATGCAGCAGATGTTATGTACAGTAACCTTAGGATAGCAGTTTCATGACTCAGTTGACCACAGCTTGAGAGAGACATTACACAGCATTATGGCTATGCGTATTACTCATAGACGACTGAAGGCGACGGGTATAAGTCTGATTTCTTTTTTTCATTTGGCATGGAGAGATAGTTTATGCATCTGCACATCATTATGGGCCTGAGACACCACTTGGCTGTTGAGTCTGCTTTATCAGACGACCCTCATACCGGCAACAGTTGTGGCAGTAACCGGAGAGGGTCTCTTTGTGAAGCAGCGAAGCGGTTCAATCAGCATCGCGGTTAAACACCGCTGTTAAAATTCATTTGCAATCAGAGAGGGAAGAGAGGAAAAAAACTGAATGGAAATAGTGTGGATGGCAGTTAGTCTGTCGAAAAGAAAAACAACAGGATGCTTATTGTGTTTTCGAGCTTTTTTCTGCACAGAACACAAGAAGCCCAGACCCTAATGACAAGCAGATGTTTCAGAAAAGTGCGCAAGGCCAAGGAAAATAAAAAGACGGCACATTTTTGAAATCACACAGTAATTAAACGGACCAAAAAAAAAACGGAACAGAAGAGAACATTCCAAGAAATAGCTTTGATGCTCTGTGATGGGAAGTATGTCTGAACAAGAGATGATGAAGCATTTCCTGTAGCTTCCTGAATTAAAGCAAGTATGCGTCTCTTTTAATGCCAGAAACGGCACAAACCACGACTCATTTTATAACTCAATATAGAGAACTGCGTAAGCGGATGAAATGGGTGCCCCTTTCTTCAAAGCAACAGAGACAAGTTGGTTGCAGATGGTGTCCTCAGTTTTAAGCCAGATTTTTTGTTCTTGTACAATGTGTGTCTGACAAGGTTTTGGGCTGAGCAGTATGTTACATCTGGAGGTTGGAGATTCTTGACCCAGCATTTTTTGATTTTTTAAATAACGGTGAACTTCCAAACCTTTTCCCGCTTACACCTGTCAGGAATCTGGCCTTGCCATGTCACAGCGGGTAGCCTAAGGCCTTCTGAACACCAGGAAATACCCCCTGTACATCCATCTACTCTGAAAATTTATTCAGGAAGGCCATCAATACTGTTTCATGTTTCCTAGTCATGACAGGAGTGGATCTGGAAGGACGGTGCTTATTTTGACATAGTGAAATCCTCTGCAAGCCAATGAACTGTGCCCGTAGTCACATGATGACAAGATAACGGCAAACCCCCTTAAAGAGTTGCAGTGCTGTTTAATCTGGTGGGTCACTACATTTTGTCACATGATGCAAGCCACTGTCCTGGTGCCAGGAGAGGAAAAGCGGAACGAAACAGGATATTTTATGGGCACGGTTGACGTCCTTGATGCTGAGTGTATTTTCGGGTTTTTCAGCTTTGGTTCATTCAAGGTGATTTCACACAGAGTAAACACTAGTTTCAATCTGGACATGGCATTAGAACGGATACATTGTGGGTGGGTATGGGGGAGTGAACGGGGATGAGGAAAGTACGCAGTAGCACTTTCAAAGGAGAAACCATTAAATGTGAATATAAATCTCTTCAAAAAATTATTAAAAAACAAACATATGGCAGCTGTATTTTACATTATGGCAAACACGGTGTTTTTGATACAAGTTTTGTTCATTTTCCAATAAAAACATTATGCAAAGACTTGTTGTTGTTTCTTTCCTTAGACAGATTTTTTCAATTCCATGCGATTACTCAATACCCAGCAGATCACTATTTTCCACAAGTAGAATTCAGTGACTACTCTGTAGAATGTATTCCAAGCAGCATTGCAAAACACACTCTTCCTAATTGCAATAAAACAAAAACAATCTACTAAACCGACCTTTTCTTGCTCAAATTAAATCAAATTTGTTTAACACACCAATCTGGGCAAATTTCACTCGCAAGACAAGGTCACCTACTTCTGAAATGTATTCGATTGATATGATGAGCCAACCGGGCATATACATGATTTAAAGAAGCTGACAAAACAGAGGTTATGTGAGTAGATTTTTATGGTCTTAGGTCTGCACAACATTCCAATACAGAGCGAAAGTAAAAACAAGAGTTTTGAAAGCCTGTTAACTCCTCATAAAACTGCAGATGTTTAACTCAGGCTGTGCGGCTCAAATGACTTCATTATCTTCTCCTCTACAATCTGCGGGGCGTCCGCGATATCTGCAATGCAACGCATTACAGGCTCTGCTTATTTAGATTCATATCGTGAGCTGTTTTTTTTTTTTGCGACACGCTGCCGAGCTGTTGACATTCAGATAAAGTGGCAATAAAACATTAATCGGAGAGCAAATAAATAAATGATGGGATGCCAGGGGCCTGAGCGAGATCACTCCGGGTCAATCACGGGGATCGGCCAAGTGAAACAAAATAAAAAGAACTTGCCCTCCCTCCACGTTCAAGGTTATGTTGACATGTTGATCAGCACCAATAGGCTTCACACACTTGATCGTGTGCAGACTAAACGCAGTGTAACCTCCCCCCAGAGTCCTCTCATTGCCTCCAACAGAAAAAGAGGGCAAGTGAGGACAGCTCCATTATATTTACTCCACAGCACTGTTAACCCGTTCGTCCTCAAGAGACTCGTAGCGCAGGTGCAAACTACAGATCAAAGGCATTCATTCAATGACATAGTATAAACACTCCCAACAACATGCAGTTGTGAATGGGACTTTAGACAAACTGATCAAACATGCAAAATAGGGCAAACACAGTTACAGAAATTCCTGCACTTTTATATATATAAAACTGTTACACAAACTGTGTTTAAAATGACAAGATATGTATCTCTATCGGAATTGGGGGGGTGGGACTAGATTTAGCTGTAAATTATGCTGGAACAGCATGGAATACATGGTTGGTAAAATGGCTGTAAGTCATCAAGAGTCTGAGGTATCAAACGAGCCTCAAACCATCACTCTGCTGCCAGATATGCAGTAGATATGGATGGATCACTTTAAGGGTTGTTTCTCCTGACACATTTTCCTATTGAACTCTATGGAAAAATAAGTCAGGAGAAGAAACCCTTCAAGTTATCCATCCATATCCACTATATTTCTGGCAGCAGAGTGATGGCTTACGGCTTGTTTGATACATCAGACTCTTGATGACTTACAGCCATTTTACCAACCATGTATTCCATGCTGTTCCAGCATAATTTACAGCTAAATCTAGTCCCACCCCCCAATTCCCATAGAGATCCATTCAAATGCAGAGACGTTATAGTATCGCTTGCAAGTGTACCAGAAAATAAGATATTAAGTGTTTTGATGTTGTTGGGTCACAGACATCAGGAAGTCATGGCATGCAAAGGATACGCGACCAAATATTAAAAATGATTACTTTGTTTTATATATAAATGCAGGGGTGCCAATAATTGTGGCACACATCGTTTTATTAAAAATTATTATTTCTTGATGAGGGATTTGTTTTTCTCATAATACATTTACTTAAATTAAAGGGTGGATTTTAAAATAATTTTCAGTGTGAGATTAAGCTAATTCACCAAATGGTCAATTTTTTATAACCCTTTTTACTCATCTTTACCAGGGTTGCCAATAATAGTGGAGGGCACTGTATGTCTGCCAAAGCAAGCTATAACATTTTCCCACATAGAAATAGATTGGCTGCACACAATGTTCAGTGTTTATGGTTATGCCATAAAATAAAAAAAGTCTCTCCAAATACTGGTCTGGGTTCCTGCGTGATATTAATAGGGTTTATTTAACATGGACACTATAATATAATATAAGGGTTGTGATATTGTTCAATGATTATTAGCTAAATTTATACCAAATTACCCAAAGTAGAAAGCACACACACATTACCATTTTTCAAGCTATATAAATTTTGCTCACTTTTTTAGTTGTTTGAAGTATTTGTCATGCTATTTAAGAGGCTTTAATAATGGCATATGGCATGGTAATTGTGATCTGCTAAGGTAATAAATCAAATTGCCTTTTTAAAAATGAGCCATTATAGGTGGCATATGGGTCCAAGGTTATGTATTGAAGTTTGATCAGCCCAAGTCAGAAGAGTTACAGTGTCCTTACACGACCCTGACTTTGTAAAGATTACACACTAACTACATGGGTCATTGCCCTCATGGTTGTGCCAATAAATTGTGTATAAATCAATATCAACCTATTTATTCATAATTCTAGATGCTGTTTAAACACAAAGAAAGGCAAATGTAACACCTATTCAGCAAATTTCAATAAAGGCTATTTTTTATCTGCCCCTTGTAAAAACTGCAATGTTTTATTGTCTATGAAAGAGGAAACCTTTGAAGAGAAAGACTAAAAAATTCCTTGTAAAAGATAAAAACTATATAATATAATATAAACTAACACATATATATATAATAAAAACTAAACTAATATAATCGCATATGTCAAGATAGCAGAGGAATATGTTTGTGCTATAAACATCTCATTGGTAAAGTAATGACCTTAGAAACCAGGGGTCATGTGAGGTCATCAGTATTAAAAGGCAAAAGGTGTTGTAGATGAGAGTAGGAATAAAAAAATAAGCTACTGTCGGAATATTTACCCTTTTGAAAACATCTTATTAGAAATTTAAATCAATTTAGCCTTTTAATTCCCCTCTGTAAGGAGTCAACAGCCAGGTTTACTCTTAGTATAAAATACTGAGGGGCAGAGCGTGCAGTGAGGTGCAGCAGGACAGTGCTATAAAATACTGAGGGGCATAGCGTGCAGCGAGGTGCAGCAGGACAGTGCTATAAAATACTGAGGGGCAAAGCGTGCAGCGAGGTGCAGCAGGACAGTGCTATAAAATACTGAGGGGCATAGCGTGCAGCGAGGTGCAGCAGGACAGTGCTATAAAATACTGAGGGGCAAAGCGTGCAGCGAGGTGCAGCAGGACAGTGCTATAAAATACTGAGGGGCATAGTGTGCAGCGAGGTGCAGTAGGACAGTGCTATAAAATACTGAGGGGCATAGCGTGCAGTGAGGTGCAGCAGGACAGTGCTATACACTACTGAGGGGCATAGTGTGCAGTGAGGTGCAGCAGGACAGTACTATAAAATACTGAGGGGCATAGCATGCAGCGAGGTGCAGCAGGACAGTGCTATAAAATACTGAGGGGCATAGCGTGCAGCGAGGTGTAGCAGGACAGTGCTATAAAATACTGAGGGGCATAGCGTGCAGCGAGGTGCAGCAGGACAGTGCTATAAAATACTGACGGGCATAGCGTGCAGCGAGGTGCAGCAGGACAGTGCTATAAAATACTGAGGGGCATAGCGTGCAGCGAGGTGCAGCAGGACAGTGCTATTAAATACTGAGGGGCATAGCGTGCAGTGAGCTGCAGCAGGACAGTGCTATTAAATACTGAGGGGCATAGCGTGCAGTGAGGTGCAGCAGGACAGTGCTGTAAAATACTGAAGGGCATAGCGTGCAGTGAGCTGCAGCAGGACAGTGCTATTAAATACTGAGGGGCATAGCGTGCAGCGAGGTGCAGCAGGACAGTGCTATAAAATACTGAAGGGCATAGCGTGCAGTGAGCTGCAGCAGGACAGTGCTATAAAATACTGAGGGGCATAGCGTGCAGTGAGGTGCAGCAGGACAGTGCTATTAAATACTGAGGGGCATAGCGTGCAGCGAGGTGCAGCAGGACAGTGCTATAAAATACTGAAGGGCATAGCGTGCAGTGAGCTGCAGCAGGACAGTGCTATTAAATACTGAGGGGCAAAGCGTACAGTGAGGTGCAGCAGGACAGTGCTATAAAATACTGAGGGGCATAGCGTGCAGTGAGGTGCAGCAGGACAGTGCTATAAAATACTGAGGGGCATAGCGTGCAGCAGGACAGTGCTATATCTGGAAATACTGGTACATAAGAAATCCTTCAGGGTACATGAGACAAAGAGGTCATAATCTGAATCACTGAAAGGGTTTATTATTTGCTCAATAATGTGCTCAGAATTCTGCACCAGAATGATGGAAACAAATTTTTCGTAATAGTGTCTTGATGAAATGAAAAAAAACAAAGTTTTATTGCAAGTGCAAATTTTGTTCTACAGATAAAATAATAGCTAGATACCTACATGCTAACTGTACTCCCATGTGTTTTATAAACCTTCTCGTTTTAACATTGTGTCAGACTGCAAACACACTGTTGCGGAAAATGTGCATGGTAACATTTACCCACAGCTAGACTACCTTAGGTTAGTTAGCTAGATCAGTTGCAACCATGGGTGTAGCCACTATAGTTACCACCATGCTTATCACTGGTATAGCTATTTCTAGCTATCTTGACATTTAAGCGGCCAATTGAACTTTATAGCATTATGCACATATTCTGTCAGTGGTCATAAAATGTATTTGCCATTACTACATAGCTTCTGGCTCCTTGTTTTAGCCACATTTCTATTATTCAGAAACACATTTTTTTTTAATTAAGACAACACTCATGCAACAATGACAAAGTTCATCTAATTTGAATTAATTAAAGGGTAACTAACCCCACTGTTTCAGCCTGTCTCCGCCTACAAAACAATATTACGCATAACTCGTATCAAACTGTCAAACTAGACGTTGCACATCAAATATGAATCAAGATTCAGCAACCGCATGGCCTATTTCTCACCTCAAATATCTTCAGAAACATATTTTAGTGGACTATTTAGGTGGAATAAAATAGTTTATGAACAGGACGCAACATTGTTCTGGTTTAAAAACGTGGAGCCGAAACGAAAGTAACAATGGGTCAGTAATCAATCAGATAATCAATCAGGTGCCGGCTGTTTCCGTTGTGGGTGACACCAATTATCCATATGACGTAGAGGTACCTCCAAAGAGGTACTCTGACATCACGATTGGGGCGGGGGCAGTGTGGGGAGCAGAAAGGAAATTTCAACCATTAGGGGCAGCACAGACGCTTTTCTACCAGTTTCTTATGATATACAATATTATTTCATAATTGTTGAAATAACAAAATGCATTAATAAGTTTCATTATAATGTAGACAAACACGTTTACAGCTAAAAGAAAACAGTGATCTAGGGTGTAGTTACGCTTTAAAATTTAATTTCCTCTAATTCTGTCAAAAGCACTGAAGGAAATAGAAAAATAATCACAGAGTCAGTGTTTTATTGTGAGGCTATGTTAAGTTGAGGGCACATAAGTTAATGTTTGTCATTCCTGTGGGAAACCCTATAAAGTTGTATGTGCTGTGTCCCCTGCCAACCTCTCGCATGGCATACCTGTCATCCCAGTTGGCAATACCCCCATGTGAATCCCGGACGGACACTGTGGGAGCACTTATCAGACATCACTGCTGTCTCCAAATCCCTGGGAGGTTTTCAGAACCATGGACAGCAGCCTTACCTATAGGCACTTAAAGTCCATTTTTATTGGTTTACAACGAAGGTTCAACTCATTGCCAAAACAAAGCCAGGTATTAGGGCTGTGTTTCTGCTGCCTTCGCTTCATTTGCAATCCAGGCAGACTCAGACAATAAGCTTTCTGCTGCAGAAAGTGTCTGAGGAGAGTTTTTTTTCCCCAAAGCGTGAGTCACCTTTACAAAGTAGGCAGAGCTGTATCAGCCGTCCTTATAAGAAGAATGATGCAATTGCAAAAAAATTCTGAATGGTATTAAAAATTGATCAAATGAAGAAGCTGTGAACAAATGTAACAAATTTACTTAGAGACTAATCACATACAATTTATCTGGGTTTGTTTGCTGTTCATCTTCCAGGCCTCTGCAAGAGCAGCGTATTTGTTGTGCTCAGTTTTGACAGCTTTTCTGCTCTTTATTTTGGTTCGTTATTTGTTTTCTGACCCTCAAAATATTTCACCATGATAAATGCAGTCCCCCTGCATGAATATGTTTTTAAAGGACAGCAGACAGCCCACCCTCCTGTTGTATGTTATATTTTAGACACAGAGGAAATAGAGAGGGTATCAGACAGATATGGGATAATATGTCATTAATAAAAGATAAAATGGCATTACAATACAGTTGGAATAAGTACAGTATGATACAGTGATGATACAGTGATGACGATGACTTCATTTACATACTACTTACAGCAAAAAATTTACAAACTAATGGATTAGTAACTTCCACTGCACTGGGTTATCAAAAATGTATTGCAGTGCATGACAAATAAATAGTCAAAGTAGCTATGTCAGAGATGATTTTTCAAATAACACAGGACTCTTATTCATCAATGGTGTTTAATAAATGGCAGTGGACAACAGCAGTTTTGTTTAGAATTTTTTCTCCAGTAATAAATGCAGTCAATGCCTTAGGAAATAAATCAATGGTCTGCTAAACATTTATCATCAGATGGTTTTCATAAACAAGAATTAATTAAACATTATGAAACATGCATGGGTCATTGATGGATAAGATTTTCAGTGTGGCAACAATTTAAAAAATGAAACTATGTAAACTGCATACTGATGCAAAACAGACAAATACCACCCTTTTCATCACAGCGTCCAACATACCCTTATGTTATGTAAACACTGTTACGGCAGTGTACAGGACTAGACCCAAACGCACGACTCAGAGACAGATGTTCGGTTGAACTCCACGCAGGAGACTTTATTACACAAGACTACCCACACAGGGCAGCAGGCGGGCAGGAAACAGGCTTGGGCAAGCAGGGCAGGGCTGGCGTAGGGACAGAACCGGGAACAGGCAGGAGAACCGGAGCCTGGCTGGAGCTGGGCAGGACGGGGACGGGCAAGGCAGGCAGGAGAACCGGAGCAGGGCTGGACGGGAGCAGGCAGGACAGGGGCAGGCTGGACAGGCAGGAGAACACAACTGGATGGGTACACAGGACTGAACACAGGAACAAGGTGCAGGCAGGAAAAATACAGGAATGAAAAGGCTGTTAAAGTAATATGACAAGCACAAGACAGGGTACAAGACGATCTGGCACAGAACAAAAAAACAGGGGTGCTTAAATTCCAGATTAACTACGAGGAAAATGAGAAACAGGTGAGACAAGACAACATGAGAAAACACAAATCAGGTGCGGGAAGTGAAGACACAAAATGGAGGGAGAAAGGGAAAACACGAAATGGAATACACATAAAAAATACATAGACAGAAAACCAGGAAATCTGGACAGAGGCACGGGATGTGACAAACACATACATAAAAATACATATTTTACATGCAAAAAGTTTAATAGACATTAAAATAAGGCTCTAAAATAAGCCAATCTATTAAATACGTGTAGATAGCTAAAATGAAGAAAGTCTGGCTCAGTTAACAGTAGCTATCTATATTTTTAAGTATATGATCATTACAGGTGTTTGACCACAGTATATTTCAAAATAAACCATTATACCTATAATATTTTGCCAGCAAAGTAGTCAGTCATTCAAAGTGGTACCATACATTTACAGTATGTGTCTCCCAGTGCTGGCAGCCAGTCATTTTAATGGTTGTCAGTTAAATAAATGTCTATGTTAGTTCTTTCCATGTTTATATTAATCTATTAATGCTTGCGTCGGGATGTAAATAATACACAAACTGTCAGTGCCGCAAATAGTTAAACTCAAAAAAGCTGTGACAACATTATTCTAAAAATCAGAAATCTAATAGCAACATGATTTTAAATGTTATGATGTTTCATGTGTAGCCGTTCATCATTGCTGTCAGCTACCATACTGTTTTTATCGATACCGAACATTCTAAATTTTGTGGAATGTTATTATTTTACCCATTGGTTCTGCTCTTGTGTCTGTTCCATAGCATATAGTGCTGTTGTGTAAATTTGTAGAGCTACCTTAGTGAGCTGGGGCCATGACAGACCAGGGATTACATTCAGGGCAATCTATCTCCTCCTTACCAGCAAATAATCAGATCATATCTGATACAATAAGAAAAATGGGTGTGCCAACTAGAAAGAAAATATGGCTATTGTATGACTTTATCATTTTCATGACTATGAGTCACACACTCACTCTCTGTATGCCATGATTTATTATCCATCAACATTTCAGCAAAGCGTCTTCATCAGGGTGTGACGAAGGCTCTTTGCTGAACTGGTGGTTAATGAATGACGGCATAAGAAGAGTGAGTGTGTGACTCTTTTCTTTAGATTTGAGATCTGCACATAATTGGGCGTGTGTTCTTTACTTTCTTTTAAGGCTATGACTATCATCTGGCTAGATTTTGAAAAATAGCTGAACATTCCAGAGAAAATGTGAAACTGCTTTAAATGGAATTATCATTTGAAACTCCACTTTATTTGAATGTTTCGGTGTATCTCTCTGTATTGAGTTGATATTATAACAAGAGGAATGCTGTGTTAGTTGCTTTGTGAGGATGTGATTTAATATAATTTAGCCAGCTAACTTTTTTTTCTTCTAGCTAGCTATCTTAAAGCTTGGTTCATTCCAGAATTGTTATTATTTGTGAAACATGTGCACCATGTTATAGGCATACTTTTTCAATGTATTATTTTCCAAACAAATGAAGTTCCTCGCAATGACTTTGGTAATTGTGCGATTATGTGTTTCATTATTGCTATAAACACCATTGATACATCTACCTGTATCACAATCGACATCATCTCTCGCTCTCGATAGACAACGCCGATCGATCACGCTGGACTCACATCTCTGCTAGCGCTATGCTAACGCTGAGCATGTGCTGTGCAGTCTTACACATGGCCACATGCAAAACATAAACCGTAATGGCATTTGCGAGATATCACGTGCAGATGTAGGAAAGGCCTGATTTCCAGTAAGAAAGGGGTTTTGCTAACAAAAAACACTTTTCAAATTTTCTTACATGGGTCACTTAAGTGGAATACACTGGGGGGACGTTTAAACACAGGCGAAGCTGAGCCGCACATGGGTTCAGATATGCGCTGCTTCAATGAGCTGGATCAGATCTGGCTGTAGTACAATGTTTCATTTGCCAGACCTCTGTGAAAGCGCCCTCCTACAGCGTATTGCAGATCACCAGCAGTGTACTCATTGCCTTTTCTGCTGTATCCTCAGGGGACACGTATAAGGCACGCACACACTTTTCTGCTGTATCCTCAGGGGACACGTATAAGGCACGCACACACTTTTCATTTCTCTCTAGGTCCTCTGCTCTTTCACTTTCCAACAGTAAAAATGTGTTATTTTTGTTTCCACTGTTGGGGAATATAAATCTCATAACATAAAATGTGTTATGTTTTCAGAACTATGAGCAGTATCCAGAATCAGAATCAGGTTTTTTTTTTCATTCAAGACAGGCTGTAAAATAATCCTCCAACATAATATTCATTGGTTTATCGTTTGTTTTATTTGTCTGGTTAGGGGCCAGTGCAGATTGCAACAAAAATATTTTTTCTTTTTTTAGTCAGTGAAAATACGTCATAAGAAAGAAAAATAGTTTGACACTCATAAATGAGCTTGTCTGAACCAGGTGCATGACTACAGTAGTAATATCACTTGTATGGTAGGTATGTGTACCATAAATATGTCTATAGCAGATTACTTGAGCCTGGAGCTGCCATCTATCTGTACAGGAGCTGACTGGGCCCTATTAATTTCACCATTTCTTTACAGCTGACTAGAATGTAAGAATATCTGGTTCCTTGAGATGGATCTATCAATTGAAAATGCCAAACATCTTGCCAGTCCAAAATGAATGCCGTTTCAACATTGTCACACTCCATGTACACTTCTACTTGCTACCTGTGTTTTTCTCTGTTTTGCTAGTGCGGACGGTAGAGGTGTGGCGAAGATAGATTGAGGAGATTTCCTGCAGCTGGTTAGCAGGCTTTATAGACCAGATGGTCAAAGCAGTCCCTCTCCCTCTCCCTCTCAGTGCATGGGCAGTTATTTTGGTTGTGTCTTTAGGTTCTCTGCTTTACAACGCCCCACAGCATATTTATACACTCATCCAACACCCTCAATCACACTGACGTTTATGGACTTTCACTCCCCACTAGTTTTGTATATTTGTTTTTTTATTTATTTAAACAAATTCCTTTTTTTTTTACATTTTAAATCGACGTGTCCTGAAATCATCTTTTGCCTTTGAACTGGTCTTTACAATGTATCAACAATAAATGTTGAGCAGCGCATCCCATTTCAGAAAACTCTGATCATTCATTTTCCTCAGCATCCCAATAGTCTCTTGTGTGCTATCTTGTGTGGCCATTGGCAGGTAAGTTAAGCCATAATCATTGCCAATGAGTTTTACTTCAATTTGTCATGGTACGTAGCAATTTTTTCCTGTTTCGCTACAGTTCTCGTCCTCTCTCTCCGGTAAGCAGTCTATCGAATTTTTTCCATGTTCCGGTTCGGGGTTTTGCTTCTCCCCGCTTATCATTCGTTTCACCTGTTCGATTACCTGCTAGGTATTTAAGCCTCTCACTTCCGCTTCCTGGTGCTTCTTTGTCATTTCGTGCCTTCACATAGTCAGGGTTGGTTAAAATATAGCTGCTCTATATTTTCACTACTAGATTGGCTTTAGCTGTCCTTGAAGCTCTTTAGGGATTAGTCCCTTTCGTTGTTTTTGTTTCTTATTCTCTTCTACTCTCTGCTATATTGAGAGTGAGAGGTTTATTTTTATTTCATTTATTTTTAACCTCTTATCGGGTGTTATAGTCAACGTTCTGAAGGTGATTTTTTGTTTTCTCCTTTTCGAGCTATGCTATATGTATTTCTGTTTAAGAGTCTCTGTTCTCTTACTTTTCTGCTCGTGTCTACGAGCCACACCCGTGTTTGTGGGTTGCTCATTATTTTGCTGCTGAGACTCTTTCAGTGGTTCTCACGTTCGTGAGTGACTTGTTCTGTAATCGTGTTTTGTTTTGTCGCGTTTGGCTCATTGTTACAAACCAAAACCCTTACAAAATCAAGGACAGTAAATGAGATGACTCTGATCAAGTGGAATCTGCAGATAGCTCACTGTGGCTTAAACTGTCACAAAGCAGCCAGTGTGTTGGGCACTAGACATGGCCACCACAAACTGCAACATATGTACAAGAGCAAATATACACAACTGTGATAAATTGTCTCTTTCTTATTGTCCAGTGCTAATTTCAATAAGCTTTGAGACAACATATTCAATGTGCATATACAGTATGTTTCGACAAGCTTCAAAGCAGTCAGTCTCCAGAGTATCCACAGTACTGCATAACTTGGGGGCACACTGGTTAGATTTTTTTTTCCTAATAATGCTATTCATTAATAAATACTCAATATATCAATTCTAATTCAGTTCAAAACCCATGACTGCAATGTCTTTTTTGCTATCAATTATACCAGCTATTTCAATGTTTCCAAGACTGATTGAAAGTTAAGCATGGTCAGTAAAAATCATACTTGGTTAACTTTCCTGAAATTGCTACAAGCCTTGATAAATCATAATCCTTCGGAACTCCCAGATATATTTGCATGAAGTTTATTTCTACCTACCATTATTTGCCATATTCTGATTGGTGAAAATTGAAAGGTAAAAGTATTCCATTATTTAATCTCACTCAGACTCACAATGAGATGCCATTCTTTTTAAAAATATATAAGCCAAAGTTAAGGACGAATTTTGATCAGATCCAGGTATAAGTCATGTTCTAAAAGATTGTGATTATTCCATGAGCACTACTTCTAAATTGATAACTAAGCTAATACAGAAGACCATAGAAAATGACTTCATACTTTATTTTGCACACACAACTATGAAATACTTGCAGACACTCATTGGAGAAATGCATATAAACTCATATGAAACACTCATGTGTATATCTGAAAGAGTTTTAAATACGTGTGTAGTAACTGTGCTCATTCTCCTGCCTTATACTGTAGTGTATTATACAGAAGAAATGCATCCACTCATAATTATGCACCCATTATTTGGCAAAGCATAGGCAAATGCTTTTTAAAGCGTGTTATGTAATTGCTAACAATGCACTTACCAAGAACAAAACCAAAAAGAAATGGAATTTTTAAAAGCGTTACAGTGTAACACATTGAACAGAATAACTATAAGCATAGTTCATTGGGACACTGAGATCTTTGAAATAAATTTTTAAAAAGTTATACCATAATTATGAGACTAATTATCCGTTTTAACATTGTGTATGTTCACAGACTTTGTTAAATAAAAAATGTCTCATAGTTTAGAGGAGTTTAACTAACTATATTTCCAGATTTTTTATTTTATTTGTCTCTTTGTGGATTCCTAATTTCTATGCATCAAGTAAGGAAGTAAAAGAGTAAGTGACAAGTACAGACAAAGCTACATTAAAATGCTCTTGAGGTGGGTAAGGCTACATTGCATACGTACACCCAAAGTCTGAATGAACCCTCTCAATGGCACAGGGACAGTTGCGGTGAGAATGATTACCCCAGTGATCTCTGCTAATCCTGAGCTGACAAGTGGCACCTCGAGCACAGGGGGTCATGGGAGGTTTATGGGGGCCATAGGAGGCTCTCCTATTTCCTTCAGGCCTCTAACTCCACCCCACCTACCCCCTTGAAGCATGACGGCTGGGCACAGTGAGTTAGGCTCATGGTATGTGCATGGGAATTTGCGTGTGCATGTGTATGTGTGTGTTTGCGTGCTTGCGTGTGTGTGTGTGTGACTGTCGCGCTACTTAGCAGCTCTTTCCCTCACTGACCCCTGTGAGATTGATACAAATCCTGTTCTGCTGGAGAGTTAAGCTAAGCTCCCAGCTTTGAACCAAAGTAAGCACACGGATTGGAACATTTGCAGCGGATATTATAAGTCATCAGGCTACCACCCTCTCATCATCTGTCTGTATGCGTCAGATGTGATCAGAATGAACGCGCTGCCCTCCTTATGCAATAAGGTTTCTGATGTGCGGTAGTCAGTTTAATCTCAGAGGGGGTCCCAGGGTGGTCCAGTCTCCTTTGTCCGTTGGTACGGGTCACTTACCCTAAAAAGTAGCAATAGATTGCAGGGTATCTCCAAAGTGTGCAGAAAAAAGGCTGGCATTACCGTGAATGACCTCTCCCGTCTGTACAAAGTTAGGACCTTGAAGAAGGTCCAGTCAATCGTGGGTGATCCTAGCCACCCCCTGTCCAAAGAGTTCAAGTTGCTTCTGTCTGGCCGCAGATATAATATTCCAAAAAGCAGGACCAATAGATTTAAGAACTCATTTGTTCCTGCTGCCATCTGCTTTTTAAATAACTCAATGTGATTTTTATATTGTAGATGTTGTCTATTTATTATTTATTATTGTTTGTCTGATGGTTATGTGGTTACTGCTGGCTTGCCCCTCTGGGATAATAAAGATAACCCTGACCTTGACCTTGACCTTACCTCAATGCTATTATGTCTGGAATCGAATCCTGATTGTGGCAGTGCGTACTGTGGCCAGGAGTAAGGAATAAGCACAACTGACCATAGCATAGCCTGATAAATAGTTTTTAAAATGACTTTTTTGTAGATAGATTATTTTTATTTAACCAGGTAGACCAACTGAGAACTCATGGTGCCTGAAAAAAAAGTTTTTCATTGATAAATCATTGTGGGACGAATTACTTAATCCCTCTCTTTCGTTTTCTCCACATTTCTGTAGCTAGAAGTTAGATATGTAAAAGTTCAGCTGGGTTGAAACTTCACTCCAGATGTAGTAATGTCGTCACCATTGGCAATGTAACAGCTGAGAGTCGGAGCAGGAAAAAAAAGCGGAAATGGGCATCGTAAAAATCCAGTGTCATTTCAGGCAACAGTCCCCTGCATTAACCTCAGAAGCAAGCTGTTGAACGGAACACAAGGAGAGTGAGGCAGGATTAACAGTATTAGTGCCCTTCCATCACTGTTCTTCTCAGACGAGGGCATCCGCACACTGGAGTGGAAGTAAAGTGACAGCCATGCCACGCAGAATGACGGCAATGAGAAGCACTGCTGCGGACATTTGCCTGCCGATTGTGTGGACTGGAAGCAGACCCTTGTCTCTGGCCCGGAAAGACTGGGACCGCTCGCAGGGGCCAGACTACCTCGCAGCTGCTGCCCATGATAGCTCTGAAGCAGTGCTTTTAGTTTCTTTAAGGAGAAGTGCCACAGAATTAAACAACTGAAAATGAGCCAGGTGGCAGCCGTAACCCACTGAGTCATTAAACTAGGGTAAATGAGGGCTTTGATGAGGGGAGAGGGAACAGAAGCAGTGTGTGTGCGTGTGTGCGCATGTGGGGTGAGGGGGCGCTTCACAAACTGCGCAACAATGTCCGAGGACAGTGCATGCAGAGAGTTGGCGCAGCCCATGCAGAGTGCAGAATCAGACGGCCTACCATAAGATTTGACACGTGCTGAGTGAATTATCACTGCTGACACAAACGCACACACATGCATGTATGCACACACACACACACATACACATGCGCGCGCGCACTCATACACACAGACAGCCTACACACAGGGATCAAAGCGCAATTTTTCACTCTTGTGTTGCAATTTTCTACAGCACGTGTCATTTGTTTACCCATGATACTTTGCTTAAATGCCCAACTCAAGCAGTTTGAGTAAGCATCCTTGTTGTTATTATTATTATTAGTAGTAGTAGTAGTAATAGTAGTAGCAGCAGCAGCAGCTGTAGTAGTAGCAGCGGTATTTGTACAATCATTTGTACAATCAAGATTTGCCTCATGTAAATTGCTGCCTGGTGTGAACTATGAAACTTTATGAACACGTATCCATCACAGTATGACTAAAACTTTGTTTAAAAACATGAAAGCAGTTTGTACAAGGTCTGGCATAAGAATTCTATTAAACTGCAAGATTTAGCACAACCCAGTAAACTCCAGTTACAGTAACAGTACCTCCAGTGACTCATTTCATACTGGAAGGTTTTACATTTACCGTCACGACCAAAAAAAAATAAAAAAGGCACTTGAGGTGACTGCTGATGTTGAGCAATAACCGAAGAATGGGTTCTCCATTATTGCAATGTTCTCTGTTATTCCCACTCTGGGACAGCGAGACAAAATGCTTTTTTAAAATATCGCAGACAGATCAGTCCATCCTGGTAATACTTGACAGGGGCTCACAGGGCCTTTTCATGAAGTCAAAAGTTTACTGATGTATTTCGGTGAATTCATTCAGTGCTTGAATTCCAGAAGTGAAGAACCTCCACATTCTGGTTTCATTCTACCTGATGTTCACAGAAGAGGAACGGGTGGACATTTCATATACATATGCAATATTTAATTCTCTGTGGATCAAGTATTAATTTATATAACTCCTCGGTAGTAATCAAAACAAATGTCCAGATTAGTAACATTTTGACACAGTAGAGATGCTTTTAATACCGTATTCTTGTTCATAAAAACTTACACTACAAAAAGGATGTCATGAATTGCACAATAGGAATGGTTAAAATTCTGATTCGGTGTCCTCAACTGGAGGTTGTAAAAACAGGTTTTACAACCTCATTATATTTTAGCACATAATCTTTATAATAATAAAACCCTTATGCTTACATTACATTTTTCCGCTCTGGTGCATAATTGCAGAATGTTCTCATTTACCTAGATGTATGTTTTAAATTATACTCAGCCAGAATTGTACCTGGTTGGTTGATGAGAAATACAGACAGAGTGGAATCTAACAGCTGTTCTGTTTAAAAAGATTAGAGGAGGCATGCTACAACGCCATTCAGCAGTGGATGGGCTTGTAATACTACACACGTCCGTCAATGGGAAGTAGTCTGGTTGCTAGGCATGGGAAAACAATGTTAACATGTATCCCCATGCAAGATATAGAACCTTTTGTACATAGTCCCCCCCCCCCCATTTTCGGGCATCCAAAAATATTGGACAGTTTAACATAATGTAGAATAAAGTAATAATTTTTAATATTTGGTCGCATATTCTTTGCATGCCATGATTTCCTGATGTATGTGACCCAATAATACTCTAAGACTCTTGATATCTTATTTTCTGGTACTCCTACAATCAATACTATAACCTCTCTGCATTTGAATGGATCCCAGTGTGAATTGCGACCAAATATTAAAAATGATTACTATTATTCTACATTATGTTAAACTGTCTAATATTTTTGGATGCCCAAAAATGGGGGGGGGGGGGGGGGGGGGGCGGGGGAGACGATGTACAAAAGGGTCTATAATTTCTAAATGGTTCATCCGATATGGATGAAAATACCCTCCAATTAAAGCTGACAGTCTGCACTTCAACCACATTGTCATTGTATCCTTTCAAACTCAAAATAACAAAGAATGTGTCACTGTCCAATGAATTATGTTGCTCACTGTATATACGAATGTATGTAATACCTCAAAATCAGCACTGGTGCCAGGCACGTACTGCATTAAATCAGTAAATCATACAAACAAAATAATTAATTATTTATTATGCTTTCCAGTGCATTTTGACAAGAGAGGCAATATGACAATATGAACCACAGTCATGAGAATGTGCCTTGACAGCTGATAAATGTACATAAACACAATGCCTAACATGTCCATTTATACGAGTCATTTTCTTGTTACTTCCATAAAAAAGCCGCAAGCCTCAGACTTTTCTACTCTGTCAGTCAAAGAGCCCTGAAGCCTGCTGGTCAGCTACTGTGGATTCTGTGAGGAACATTTTGAAACAGGACCCATTCTCAACAGAGGAGTCATATAAAGGCTGCCTTATTCTGTGGTCTGCAGCTTTTTCCCATCTGCCAAAAGTCCTTGCTATTCTCTACCTCTCATTTCCCACCTCCAACTCCCACTAGACGCCCACGCTGTTCCCCACTTTCACAGCCTGTCTCAGAGCAACCCTAGCTAATTCAGCTGCCTCTGACTGTCTACTCACGTTTTATTCAGTCATAGTTGTTCAAACTAAAAGAAAGTCGCAATCGCTGGTGTTAAGCGTAAATGACATAATCGTGATACAGCGTGAGGGTTTTGATTCCTCACCTTCGTGTTTTCAATGTCTTGTCACGCTGACCATCATACATTAGTTGCCAAGCTGGGTAGGGAGGTGTGGAATATATCCAGATCATTTATAAAGGAAATATCTGGTTCCAAGTCTCGCCGCAACTCATTTGATCGGGGTGTCACACAGGGCTCACCTCTCCTGAGTTGCGATAACAAAGGCCTTGGGAGGATCGGGCCTGCCAGAATAAACAAACCAATGCCAAGGTTTCAGCCTGTCAACCCTATCCTGAAAACTTGTTTAGACGTGGAATTGTGCTGGTTTGAACACTGACCTTCCTTCAACAAAAACCCCCCACCCCCACCCTCCCAAGATTGGTAAATGGTATGCTCCTGCTGCAGTGGAAGAGACTGGTATGCTTGGGGGAACTGGGTTCATGGACTCAAGTGCACTGGGGGAGTGGGAAAAAAACTAAAAGACACAGTGGCATTTTTGTCTTAAAAACATAACTACCATTATGGTTTACTAGTTATCCTTAATTTGAATGACCTGCTAATGCTATTATAATTCAAATATAAGATTAATTACTTTCTTACTAACTAGTGAGTGTGTATACAAGTGTGTGTGTGTGTGGGAGGGAGGGGGGGGTTGTTGATTGTTTGGTCTTTTTTTTAACCTTTAGGTTAGGATAGGAGTGAATGTATGAACATGTAAATGATAAGCTGTAAAAAAATAAAATAATAATCGGAACATATGCGGTTGAATAATTTAGAATTAACATCATGCTATTATTTTAATTAGCAGATTACCTGTTGCCAGTATCTCCTCACATTTAAAAATCTGTCATATTTAATTGTCCATTACTGTTCATTGGTCTTTAACTGTGGCATAACCATGCAAAAGGCCTTTACATTAAAGTCAAACTAAGCTTGACAAAAGAAACAGTACAAAAAATCACAGTACACTGTGGAGAAGAATCATAGATGAACAAGTCTTTGTGTTGTTGCTACAGTGCACATTTCCTTACCCCATTTTGAATTCATACACATATCCCATAGCACTGTAGATGGTTATAGCTAAACAGCTCACAGTTCATCTAAGCAAAGAAAAGCTGTTACACCCTATGCAATTTGGCTTCAGAGCAAACCACTCTACGGCCACTGCATGCTGCTACTTCCTTGAGGTTATCAAGATGAAACTTGACAAGGGAGGGGTGGTTGGAGCAGTTTTTCTAGATCTCCGTAAAGCATTCGACACTGTAAATCATACTGTACTTCTATCTAAACTCTCGAACTTCAAACTCTCGCCCAACGCACTCAAATGGATACAGTCGTATCTATTTGATCGCTCTCAATGTGTCAAAATCCTGGATAAAACATCCCCACTGAGAGCCTGTACCATGGGAGTGCCGCAAGGATCAATCCTAGGCCCATTGTTGTTCAGTCTATACATCAATGACCTTCCTGCTGTCTGTAAGGATGTGGAGATACAGATGTATGCTGATGATACGGTCCTGTATGCACATGGGAAAAATAGTGAGACAGTTGCTGCTAAACTATCTGCAGCAATGGAAAGGGTAGCAGAGTGGCTGAGACTATCTAGCCTCACTCTGAACACAGATAAAACGGTCACCATGTATTTTTCAAAGCGCAAACAGTGTCAACACCCAAGCATTTATATAATGGGCCAAGAGATAAAAAATGTAGAAGAGTTCAAATATTTAGGGGTCACTCTAGACTCACAACTGACCTTCAAAAGACACATTAAAAAGATGTGTCATGTTCTTAAATTTAGCATAGCAAATTTCCGTCACATTCGAAACTCCTTGTCAGTTGAAGCAGCCAAGACCTATCTCAATGCCATGATACTACCATATGTCCAGTACTGCATAGTATGCTGGTCTCAGGCCAACAGGTCTGTCCTGAACCCAGTACGGTCACTATACGGACAAGCCCTTAAGGTTCTAGACAAAAAGTCACGTCAGTATCACCACTGTAGAATTTTAGAGAAGTATAATATGTTGAGTCTAGACAACCTAATGATCTACTCTAATGTCCGTTTAGTCCACAAGATAATACATAATGCAGCCCCCCCACCCCTGAAGCCCTTTGTTCAGCTCCGCTCAGAATCAACCAGCCGAGCCTCTAGGTCCACCTCTAGGGGTGACTGCAACATCCCAAAACGCACCTCAGCTTTTAGTCAAACTGCCTTTTCCTATAAGGCCATTGAGGAATGGAATAAGCTCCCTGACCACATTAAAATTATCACAGATCATCGCAATTTCTCCCATGTGGTTAAGAAGAGTATTTTAAGTAATCAACAGTGTCAGCACTGATTGGGCTTGCGCTGCCGGGGGGGGGGAGAGGGGGGGGGGGGTGCTGTCCGGGGGGGGGTACTAAATTCCATGTTGTTTTAATGTGAATCTAGGTAGGTTAGGCTAGAACTGAGACCCCTTGGCATTTTATGTAGGCTACTAGAAAGTAGAAATAACTGTGGTAATAGAAGTAATAGCACATTGAAGTATGTTTTATGCTATGTATTGTCCTCGTTGAATGAACAGGTGGTTTTGTCTATTCATGATTGTGTATTTTATTGTGTATATGTTCATTGTAAGGACTACAGATGGAAATTAGCTCTTCTGCTAAATCTGGTGTAATCATCTCTTTGTTTTATTTGAAACAATTAATGTATATGCACACTGTCCTTTATAACTTCAATAAAACTAAACTAAACTAAACATGGCACAAACATGTTGCCATCAAAGGGCCACTGTTCCAATAAGTACTGGAACTCCCATTGCATGAACAGGAATTCCACTTTCCACATTGTTTGCAATGTCCTAGGAATGGACACGCAATGTTCTTTTAGCTACAGAGTTAATTGTAAGTAGGGTAAAGACAGGCCAGTGGATCTTGATTCATTTTCTATCCTCAGCATTGTTTAGAGGAAACCAAATCTCAAATGATCACTGAGTGACACTGAATACGAAGTGCTGCCTGTTTTTTAGAAGTGCATATGTTGATGCAGGTTAGGACAATACAGGAATACTATGGTACTCAGCCTTGTTTTCACTCCAAAACCTTTATTTTGCAAACAAGACATGCCAACAACAATTATAGCATCATCTGGAGGCCACCTACTCAAGCTCATTAAGAAAGAATCCACAAGCAGTCCACAAACAGCAGGCCAGACAACATTAAGGCATCTAAGACTACTCTGTGAAAACAAAACTATTACCAAATAATATCTAGTTAACAGATATTATTTAACAACTACATAACAGAGCTTTGACGAACTTCATTATTCCTATTATTTTCATCTCATATAATTAAATAGCAAATATAGCATACATAAAAAACATACATAAACAAAAAGTGTTGCACGGATCAGTGCATTCTGCCGCAGCCTGCTTGCCAGACTTGTTTGCTCTAACAACAACACCAGATGTTACTAAGATACCCATTTAATTTGCAATAAACACAAGGAAAACCAAACAGTTCTAGCAAATATATGACAAAACCCCATGAAATAAGTTGACGACATGACAAAAGTATGAAACGCAAGGTGCCAGCGGACTTGAAAATTTAGCATTAGAGGCCATTGTTGTGTGGCCCATTACCATCCTGTATGCACTGGCATAGTGTATACTCCTGCGGCACTCTGGCACGGAGGGCAGCACCATAGTCTGAAAAAAAAGAATTAGTCGGCTATTTCTTTTTAATTGACCGAACAAGGCGAGATTCAACTATAGTGTTTTGATAGACAAGCAAGGTGCTCCCATGGGCTACAAGGCCGAATAGAACCCACCCGCCTATCATGGTGCCATCAAATCACATTTGGTTTAACCAAAGTAGAACCTACCATTCTGGGGATGACCAATTGTGAACGGGTGGGTATAACATTTAACACATTAATAGGGGCAAAGGCTGTTACTTGCTTTTGTTAACTAGCTAGTTATTTTGTTAAATATCTGTGCGGTGCTCAAAAAGACTAGCCTAAGACAAAATGTGAAGCTGAATAAAACTAGGCTAACTTACCGAAAATATCATCACTCTGGCCACTGCTAAATCAAGTCAGAGAGAGAGTAGCCTGCATGGTTTTTTTCTCTCAATATGATGAGTAAAAAGTGTTGCAATGCTGCCCAAAAACACCACAAAAATAATTTTATTTGAATATGCTAAAGCTAAAATATGAAAATAAACTTAATTATTCTGACCAGTAAGATCCAGCGAAGCTTCCACGTCGACTGATGAAACGCTAGTAGTAGCTGTCTCTGCTGCAGCAGCTTGCAGCTCCCAACAGAGTTTCCTATACATTTAAAGCACCCGTCTCTTCGTCACAGTTTTATGATGTAGCTACTCACAGCATTTAAGCTCTTTTTAACAATTCCTGTAACTGTGGCTTCTACAGAGAGATAATTTTCAAAACTGAAACCTATCAAGATCTTGACCTCCCTTAGAAGCTAGGCTACTTAAAAAATGGTGATACAACCATAGTCTATGAACTGTAAAGCAGCTATATTTAAAATTGCATTTTTACCTGTTGAGGTGACAGTTGAAAATTATACATATTTTACCTGTCTACCTGTCTGCCCTACAGTTTAATTTACATGGACAATAAAATTGATAAATGATATTGGTGAAAGTACAGATGATAAATTGTATAATACT
This sequence comes from Ilyophis sp. 1 JC-2022, assembly GCA_022702515.1. NCBI lineage: Eukaryota > Metazoa > Chordata > Actinopteri > Anguilliformes > Synaphobranchidae > Ilyophis > Ilyophis sp. 1 JC-2022. The sequence continues at coordinate 31,271,927 of CM040406.1, read as the reverse complement.
CTATCCCTCAGAAGCAGTAAGATGAATCTGTTTTTTCACACATTATTACAATCTGCACATGTATGGTACAGAAAAAAGGTCAGCTCGTCCAGTCATCCTCGGCCTCTCAGGGGTAATATCACCAAATGTAGAAAATCTCTGATGTTATTGGCCTTCTAATATAACATAGATGGGGATCAGAAAAAATATTTTAAAAGGATTTATAAAGGAGGGATTTATCATTTTCATGTTTGTAATGTGTAATGTTTAAACTGTGAAAATGATAAAACCCTCCATTAGGTGTCAACAGAGAAGTGGAATAAATCATGAATGTCCTCAGAGAACAAGCAACACCAGAACAGATTATTTTCTGATGAAAATGATTGAATGAAACTCAAATGGCAAGGAGATTATACCATTTATTACCTCACATTTGACATTTACAGCCATAAGGAGAGGTGAGATACACACAAGCTGTGCACTCATCTCTCTGACCAACTGTCTCACCGTGCCAGAATGGCCTTGTTTCCATCAGTGGATTTAGTTCAAAATGTTTTCACAATGTCCACATTCACTGAAAATGGTCTCCGGAAATTCTGAAACTACACCACATTGTTGCCCCAGTACAAATTGGTGTGGGAATCACAAGATAAATGGAAGATTGATTGTTAACACACTGATGATTTATGACACATTTATCAACTCATCAACAAGAGAACCTTCACACAAAAGCTGATGAGAGCCCTCTGTATCATGCATAGGAAAACAAGTATGTGTGTGTGTGTGTGTGTGTGTGTGTGTGTGTGTGTGTGTGTGTGTGTGTGTGTGTGTTAGGTTCGGTTTAGGGTTAGGTTTAGGAAGTCCCACTAATGATAGGAATACAAGGGTTAGGTTTAGGGTTAGGTTTAGGGCTAGGGATAGGTTTAGGATGTCCCCACAAATATATGAATACAGGACTTTGTGTGTGTGTGTGTGTGTGTGTGTGTGTGTGTGTGTGTGTGTGTGTGTGCGCGTGTGTGTGCATGTACTGTAACTGTACAATCACACACCACAGTTACTCAGTTACCATATGCATTTGCAACCATAGAGCACAAGGGGGAGTTCAATAAAATGTTGATTGTTTTGGTAACTTTGTTAATTCTGTGAAATCAAATACGCTACACCAAAAGATCATTTACAAGATCATATGGCTACTCCTAACCCCCATTATCTCTAATCAAAAACAGGCTCCAGATGTAATTTCCCCTTGAAGGCTTTCTCTTTATGTGAGGTCTAGTTCCTGTTTATTCATACCCCAGCCTGATCTTAGCACTGTTAGGTCCTTATAAATTTCTCATCAGCGACTAGCCACCGACATCAATGCGGTCATAAACCTCTAACAATAGGTACATGATTTGTTACCTAATGGCGTAATTTGACATTCATAACTACGTAACAAAAAAATGGAACGTGCCATGAAATATGATTTTTAACTTTACATTAATGGAACACATTGACAACTGCTGAACACACTGACTTGACAAACAGTTACAAACTCCTCTGGGTCACGATAAAGGTGTGTTATGTACTGTGACTATGTGACACGAAACATGCTGTAATATTTTTACTTCTATTATGACATGAACAAGAGTACAAAGGCATAACATGTTCATAAAATGCATGATACCACACCTTCTGTCTGTCAAAAAATGAAAACCAGATGATTCCCAATCCCTGTGTCAATATTTTCTGGCCAAATTACAATAAATCCATCTAAGTGATCTGTACCCATCAGAGTATATAATCAAATCATACTAATAACAGCCAATTTGACTCCACAGTTTCTTGCTAAATATGATTCTCTGGTATCATAGATGAATTAAAAAAAGTTCGGTGCTCAGTTTCAACGGTGTACAGCGACCGCTGCGTGTATGGAGGACTGCTTAATGCCATCTCGGGACAGCGGCGGCTATTTTTAATCATGGCTGTATTACTTTAATTTACTTTAATTCACTTAATTAGTTTGATCAATGCAATGATTCTATTGAATCTTTATTTGATAAGGTTGTTTTGTGTTGTGGGTCTGCCCCACTGTCTATGTCTTGTTTGTTGTTGCTGGAGCTACAACTGAAGTTTCTTAATGGGAAAATAAAAGTTATTCTATTCTATTCTATTACTCCCTTCCCCTAGTTAAATTGACTTTTATCTCAATTTTATTGGGATAAATTTGGTTTATACTAGGAATGTCTGCTTATTGTTTTGTGAACAATGTTTGTGATTAAATGTTTGTGACTGACCTAGAATGACCCTTTTTCCCCCTCTTCCTAGAAATTAGTCATATTTCTGAGAAACTTGGTGAAAACTCCAGCCCCTCAGTGTACTGGAAACCATACAAAAGGGAAAAAAGGTGAATTATGTTGCACAATACTCAAGTATGTTGGTGATATTTCTTGTAAATGTGAAAAGCTAAACATTTTCGAAACGCTGGCTGATTTTGAAGATGGCGTTGGATTTGTGAAACACTGACTGGGCGGGGGTTTCCTTACACACATGAACTGAGACACAGGGTTCAGTGAACGGAGCAGGCTATGGCATCCCCTGGGTGAGTCTGACGATTCAACCCCTAACCGCATTCTGAAAAAAATAGCCACACCCCCCCCCCTCTATTGAGAGGTCTCTGCATATGTGCTGGAGGCACCCACATCTTTCCACTTCAATGTGACTAAGAGATGAAACGCGTTTTCTTTCTTCTACTTACTGCATTCTTGGAAGCCGGCCTATTTTTTTAATCCCCAGCAGCCCTCAGATATCATCTTTCACTGTTAAAGGAAATCAAGTCTGAGAATAAGCTGGCACCAAGTGCTGCGAAGAGGTGAGGCATTGTATAGCATTCATTACATTTTGGATAAGGGTACAAAGTCTTGAGTTTTAATTTTGAGAATTTATGACAGATTTATCGGTGGTTGTTTAGAACCGCCCCCCCCCCTCCCCCTCCCCCCCCCTCCCCCCCCCCTCCACCACCGCACACACACACACACATACACACACACACACACACACACCGGCCCCCTATTCCCCCCTGAATGAGCTATGCCTGTGTTGAATCAAAACTTCTGGTAAATCACATTTTAAAAACTTATGAGGAATACTACTGAGACTGCAAGTCTGCAATGCGTAGTTTAAACCTGCAATTTAATTTTCTCATGAAGTACAATACAATTATGACATTGACCAGCCCACAGTTCCTATAATGAATTCCTTTCTGAAGACATTAGTAAATTAACAATAAAATAAATGTATCTTAATGTATGCTTAATGTTGCTTTATTTTGGCAACAATCAAGCAAACAGCTCTAATAGACCATACCATGACCAAATTACACAGTAAACAGACGTTTGAGTACAATATTCAGTTATCACTATACTGTATACTGCTAAAATAATTAAAGAAATGTCAAAATATGAAAGTATTATTTATGAATCTGCTAATTATCTGAGTGCATCTGTGCAGACTTTACATAATTTATGTCAAAAAATGGAGGAATAAAGAAAGAATGTTCTCACAATGCAGCACGCCCTTCTAAATCCTGACTGGGTCAATGTTTTTATGAGCAGTTTAATTGAGACCAACCCATCCCCCTAGGCCAGCCACTTCCTGGAGAATGTTCATGTAATTTTGGAGCTTTCAGCGAATGTGTCCTGGAGTGAACTATAGAATGCGATGACAAGGATGTGACTGAGCGTTCTGCTGTTGTTACAGCGCGCTTTTTCTTTTCTCAATGGCTTACATTTTCCATTCCAAAAATGGCAAGGCTGACTGGCCCTGATCAGGGCTTGTCACAGCAGACGTCCTGTGCTGCGACAGGGTGCAGTCACGAGGGGCGGGAGCTTACAGTGAAGTAAAATATGATGAGGAGGATGAGCTGTAGCCAATCACCTGCCTCGCAGACACGCGCAGGAACATAGGCACATAAACGAACACATGCGTACACACACAATAAAAGATACTCGCGCAAAAAAAATGCATGAGAACTTAATACAAACATGGACACACTAAATCAGGAAGACAAACAAGCGTGAGCACAGACAGACAGACAGACAGACAGACAGACACTGTTAGCCTTCTCTTTGATCCCACTCACGGACAACCGCTAAAGGAGAGTGAAAGATGACACTTAAGGGGCTACGTAGACAGTGGACGGTGCTGCACTGTCATTGCTCGTCAAGTGAAAGTACTCTGATGTCATGCTTGAGACAAGGTGCTTTGTCTCCCCGGCAACAGGGAACAAGTATATGCGCTTATGAGCCCGACATAAAGATCAGGGGTAATATCACACAGTGCAGACATTAAGCATTTCCCCCCTAGTCCCTAGCCTCCCCACGATCAGCTCTCAGAGAAGAACAGAAACTGAATGCACAAAATGTTTATTCCGACGGTTTGCTTTCTGTTCCCCTTCATTGCCCTTCATCTCATGTGAAGCAGGTGGAGTGCCAGGAGCAGTTCTGGTTTATAGAGTGCTAAACGTTACCATAGACGTTACGGCGGAGCTGTCTGGTTCTGCCTGGACCTGTCTGGCTGCGCGAACGCGTGCTGGAAAAGGCGTGTGTGGTGCCGGGGCTCAGATCAGCGCCGAGCCAACGCCCCCCCCCCCCGATGACCTCAGGGGTGCCGCAGCGAGGAGACGGATGTTTCTGCTCGACAGTCACATCACAAGGGTTCATCTGAGGAGCTCTGTCGTCTTTAGGTAAATCCCGCACCTGCGACTCATTGTGACAGCAAGGTTTCCTGTGGGGACGCTCAGATTGGAGAACACGGGGTCGCGTCGGGATGCGGGTGGGCGGCTTTCGCAGGAGGTAGGGGGGCTGCCGAGCCCCACCGATCGTTTAAGACAGAAGCGGGCATTTCTGAACCAAACTGTAATAGGGAAATGAGGAGAAGAGAAAGGCGTACTATGGTGACGATTGTTCCACACTGAAAACAGGGGTCTGTTTGTGGAGCAATCATAAAAAATACAAATAACAAATCTAAGCAAGTGTTCCCTTTGTGTCTTATACAACACCTTAACATTGATTTAAAGGAGCACTGAAGGCACAAGTACATACAAAAAAATCGTTCTTTAAATGTTTAGACTCTTTCTAAACATGAAACAGTGCTGCCACAGTCCCTAAATCAGCGGCTGTAACTATTTAATAATTAACATTTATTTGTTATTAATATTATCCTTAGAACAATGTCACATTTTCACCTTTCATATTCTCATTTTGTGTAAGTATTTATAATGCTGTAGATCCTTTTAATTCAGACCTTCCTCTTTTCAGACCTATCATGTAGATATCGCTTTGTGACAAATTCATAATTAAAAGTAAATGTCAGATTCGCTGTACGAGATGCCAGCTGTACGAGATGCAAGGCATAAAAAGACACACTTGTACTCTCTAGTACAAAAACACAATTTTAAAATCATTAGTAGAAATAACGCAGTGCTGCCTGTGACTGAGTTGCTCCTTTCCAAATGTGAATTTTACTGGCAGGGCTCGGCTTGGCGGATGATGAACCTGCGGAGGTATTTCCAGACACATCACACTGCAGCAGTCGCTCCCCAGACATGAGGTTGTCTGAGGACAAGGCTGCCGCATGTTCAGGGTGGGGGAAGGGGAAGAAGTTTGCGCTGTTCGTTTTCAAAGAAAACTAACAGCAAATAAAGTGAAATATTACCAATGCTATTTTTCCGTTTCACTAAAACTCCAATGATATAAGGCAGGCAGTGTTAACTGAAGGCAAACATATTTTACAGCACAAGTCAAGCACATTTTAATTTATATTTTTTGGTACACATTTGTGTTGCGGAGAACAGTTGTCCGATAAGAATATTATATGGGCAGGGCAGACAGTGGAAACCTTTCACAAAAATTTTGAAAACAGAATGTTCTACCATTGTAGAATAAACAGATTGAATAAACGGTACATACAGTACTATTTAATCGTAGGGTCTGGTTATAACTGCAAGGGACATGTGATCACGTTTTAATTAATTGAGAAATCTCATATTCTAAATTGATTTATTTATTTTAAAAAGAGGAAGCTAGAGCTGAGAGTAATACATTTCTGTACTCAGGTATAGTTAAAAATGCAATGTGTTAGATTAACCTATTGTCAATAATTCCACCTCATGCCTAGATGTTTAGTTACAGTAAATGCAAGCCAAGGCGTGTCCTTGTGTGATCTATGCATTTTGCAGTGTATACAAGTAACAATCTGAAGTGCTGTAGTTTTTATATGGTGAAGACATGTGAAGACTAGGATATTAATGAGCAAATGAGCAATCACACTGCATTAAATGCAAAATAACGCCTACAGTGTCCTCCTGTATTTGGCTATGTGTCACTAACAATGTTCCCATTACCAAACAATCAATCCAGATATAATTTATGTTTCCTATGAATGCACTTCGCTAGTTTGATTTCTGGAAGGGCAGGGTGAAGGTGGAAATTCTCTGTCTGCTTTCCCCCCCTGGAACTGGACCTTCTGTTACCAGCCCTTCTGGAGACAATGCCTTTCTCCACTGCTGCTAGCAGCTCTGCGACATTCAAATAGGCAGAACTATTAACCCTCAAGTCATTTTCAACATCTTAGTGTAGCGACTTTTAAATAAAAATATTAAAACATAACGGTTGTTTATGATGTAAAAACATATTCCAGGAGCTCAAAAATTGAGCTGTAACCCTCGTATGATAAAATAAAGTGTTGCCTCTTGTGCACCATCTTGAATATGTGCTGTCTCTGATGAGGATTAACAAATTTGTCACACTGGACTGTTCACTGTAGCTACAAAACCACATAGAGAAGTTAAATATTCAACTACATTCCACAGCCATGTTTAACACTCCATAACCATTATGTTCCCCAGTGCTCTCATTTAAAAAAGAATCTGCTCGAGATGTAGGTGGATACATTTTTATGTGAGCATGCACTCTAGTCAGCGTCTACAATACTCAAAGGGCCTGATTTACGAAGACCTTTAGCATGTTCAAAACCTTTTAGCGCATGCAAAACCAATAACATGACGAATGGTCTTGGTATTTGTTTTGCACCAATCATTGGTCGTGTTATTAGTTTTGCGTGTGTTAAAAGTGTTTGCACTCGCTCGAGGTCTTAGTAAATCAGAACCAAGGTTCTTCAAGCAACTCAAAGCCAGTTTCAAAGTATGTGAACTGATCTAATATTTTTTCAAAATTTATGAATGTTATAGAAATAATGTCCAACAGAAATCAATTTTCAAACATGACTACTTTAGACCTTGACTTGAAGCAAGTGTTATATATCTTTATCTGTATTATACTGTGATTCTCCCATTTTTTCAGTTTAACAAGTAGTAAGCTATTTCAGTTTTATGGGAAATTAGATTTAAAAAACTAATAATTTTCATTGGGAGACACAAGAAGAAAGAGGTTTTTTGATGCTTTGAAGAATTAATAATTTAAAATTGAGAAACAACAAAAAAAGTACATTCTTGTTAAAGTTTCAAGGCCTGGATTCCATCCACAGTAACAGAGCATGCATACTTAAAACTTGTGTTAAATGTGAAAAAAAGGTCTCTCAGTGCATTTTCTGTATTGTTTAAAAGCCAATCATTTATTTACTTATCTTTCTGTCTTAATATCAGAATCCACAAGAATCACCACAAGGGATATCTAAGCCATCTCGGGTGACTTCAAATGCACAAGAGACAAAAACAAATATAAGTAAAAATGTTTAACACACTTTAATTATGAATTAAGTATAATAAGGTATAATATTGTTAAAATTAATTTACATTGAACTTTGAGTTTCATTATTTGAAAAATATTCAAAACATTCAAGTATTTTCTAAATAATATAGTAATTTGTTGTTGCAAAGTTACAAAAGTAATGTCTAACTGAAGGTATTATAATAATCTGTTTAGTTTGGTTGCACAAACAATCAAGCAATGTCACCATGGAAACAAGAAGAAAGTAGAATAAAAAAATTAGATAAAGAAACACAAGTGAAGTACCCTAATCAAAGAAACAATTTTAGGACTCTATTAATGAGACTTTTTCTAAATTCCTCAAAGGGCCACGTGTACTTTAAGATGACACACAACACTATGGTGTGGAAGACATCATGGGAGGTGCACGCATCCCATTTTAAAGCTTCTATAAAAGTTTGAAACTCTTGGTTACTGAGGACTGCTCTCGAAATATTTTATTGAATTAAGCCCAGGTTTTTCAAGAACAGGTGTTATTTTCAACCTGGCCTCAGGGCTCCAGATTGCTCTGTTCTGAATGCACCACCTGTTCTAGGCTGCACACTTAAGCAGTGCTCATAGGGGCACCACTGTGTACATCTCTGGCCAGAAGGCATTGTAATTGGTCTTTTACACTAAGCACAGAAAAAGCATCTGGGCCACCACCCAGGGGCGCAGGCTCAAGTTCCTCATCAAACAGCTGTTGACACCCAACCCCCGCTACGGTCAGTATGACTCATAAAAGGAAGTTTTTAGCATTTGTAGACATCCATCCAGAGAGAAGCATATTTAGCTGCCTGTTCTTGAATCAGATCCAGTTGTTGTAAGTCATGTCTGGGAACGGATACGAACCCCCCACTACCATTCCAGACCATATGGATCATATGGACAAATCTAATCGAGATTATGAGGATAATACAGATTTCTTATATTATAGAACATACCATTGTGAAAATATACAACAGCAACTTTATACCACCAAATATACATTAAAAAGTATTGCCCTTAACTTTCTTCTTTTAACTGAAAAGTAAAATGTACTTCAACCCACTCTTTATATAACTTTGTGAGAGGGTGGTAATTAGCACAAAAAGACTTTGCAGTAGCGTAGGTGTCTATGTGGGCTAAATGATCTGCAACAGCTTTTGGAAGACTGGGAGAAAAAAAAGAACCAACACTTTGAGTTTGTTTTAAGGGCTTTGTAAAGTTTTTGATTAATATTGTCCTGACCTGAAATGAACTGCAAACATTATGGCCCTGTCACACTATTGCGTATCATATTCAAGCACGGTCGCATACGGTGGCATACGCTGGCATACGGCGAGGCACAAAAAGTTTTTTAAGCATGCTTTAAAATTTTGTGCGTATTCGGACGTATGGTTTATACGCTAAGCATACGCTAGGCATACGCTAGGCATACGCTAGCCATATGCTGGCCATACGCTATTTTCAAGGGCTTTTTGTGCGTATGAAAATTATTTTATGAATTTACATACGCAACTCATACGTTTCTCTCATACGCAATAGTGTGACAGGGCCATTAGCTGGCACCAACGATGATTTTCACTACCATATTAGCCTATTGTTGCTATGGACACCTGAGCCATTAAGCAACAAATTACTTAAATGATCTATATCCAATGTAGATTGGTCTACGTTGTATCAATAGAAGCAGATTGCAACAGACTGTACACAAGACTAAGAACATGAGTGTTTTTGTGAGCTATTTGTCTCGCCAGCATTTTCATCCTCCGCCCACATGGTGCTGATAAAAACAACATTTCAAACTGTCATTCAGTTACATTTAAGTGGCAATTATTTTCAAAGTACCTTTGTCATGTTGTTGACTGACAGTAGGCATTGGTATTGTTAGCTTACTATGAGATGCACTTTCTGATAACACAAAAAAGCCATCTTTTTTATTAAACTACGTGAGAGAGAAATAAAACAAATTTGACGCCTCTTTCAAACTGTAACTGCAATGCAGAGGTCTTAGAAAACTTTTTCTAGCCAGCCCATACTGCAGTGACTAACTGGGTGATAATAATTCAAAGTATATAGGCCTAAAACATTACTGGGTGAAGTAATTTATAGTAAATATATTTGCATTAATACGGCAATGGAAAATTAGGTTTCATTCTTTTACACCACAGTGTGAATGTGTGACAGTCAAACATGTTGTCCAATGGAATCAGGTGGTTTTCTTTTTAAACACAGCTGCAGGAAACCTCAGTGGCTGATTAAATTAATACTGTTCTGTTTACAATCTCTGTTCAAGAATCAGTCTTAAAACTATCAAGAAATGAATTGGGGGACTGTGGACATAATCCTAGTGCCCTATGGTATACAAAGTATACAAGTTGTTTCATATTCTTGAATCAATCTTGCATAACTGGCTCGGTTTGCATTACAATGCTGTAATCCAAAAAAGCATACCTTAATGCATCATGGAGGATGTGATGACTAACATGTCATTCTCTCTTCTTTCTATGAGGAGGAATGAGTCACAACTGAGCAATCATACTTTGTGAATTAAGATGACACTTCAGACTGTTGGGGAAATAACATGAAACAGAGCATCGAGCTGACATTTCCTTGGTTTCACTTTCTCATAGAGCCATAATATACCTCTATAACATTACATTACAAACATTACATTACAACATAACATTCTTTTGAAACTGACGTCTGCGGTTGCTCAAACAACTGGTCACCCGCAAAGGACTTGTTTATTCATCACATGTAATATTTAATGATGAAGCCATCCGTAGCAATAAATATGTTTTGGCTGTGAAAATTGAAAAGATGAGATAAATATTGTAACCTGCTTTATATATGGTACAAGACGGTTGCCATTGTAAGGTTGTGTGGGATTGGATTAATAAATCATTATCCAGTGTGTCCTAAAGATTTTCCATCGCTCACTGTTCTTAGTTCCTTTCAGCTATTTACTCAATCCCTTTTTCACAATTCAATAACAGTGAATTGTGTAACAGTACTTGACAAAGCCGGCAGCTTATTGTTTATTGGGTTAAGAAGAGCTTCTTGTCTAATCAACCTATGGTCAAAAAATGGTCATGCACTTGTTTTTGGAAGGAAATTATGAATTTTCTAAAGGTAAACAACTGAGTACATTTTAAATAGTCTGTGGAACTGGGGGGTGGGGGTAAATGAATTAAGACTATGCACGCTTTGCAAACACACACAAAAACTGCCATTCAGAAGACATTTACAAAAGGTTGCAGTCAAGAAGTCAATCAGTGCAAATTGCGAAGCTGAGCAACTCCTGTATTGATGTAATTTTCCTAAAGAATATGTGCATAGATCTATCATTCATGGTATGTTCACACAAATACTAGGAGGAAATTGAACATTGAATTGAATTGAACATGTGAATGGTGTTCATTCAGCAATCAGACTCGTTTACAAAGGCATGTTCTACAATAATTGAATAGCACTATTAACATAAGAATAGGGAAGTCAAACAGTCGTTATTTTGACAGAGAGCTGGCTGCCTCCATAAAGCCAATGCAATGTGGAGCCATTGACCACAGCACCTGTCATTTCTGCAAGACAGAAACACTACCAACCAATCATGTGGCCAAGCATCTAATTTTTAAAATAATTATACGCTCAATTGTAAGCAGTCTAAAAATTCCCATTGAATCAAAAATGTAACTTATGTTTTCATGGAACAATCAGATGTTTCAGTTTTACTGTGAGTGTAGCGAAGATTAAATATTGATGATTGCTCTATTCATGCATATACTCACATTTCCTTGTGGTAGAAAAATAACATTGCATACATTTGGCATTTGAGCAGTTTCAGAAGATGCAGTTGAGCTGGGCTATCATTACCAAAACTAGAATATGAATTCAAAATATCAGTTAACTGTCAACAACCTAAAATAGCACAGCATGAGATAAACAGGCATTTCAAGAAACTATGCCCCAAACTCTCCCACCCATTTTAAGTCATTCAAATATGTTTATATTCATATAATTGTCTATGCTGGTATTTTAGTGTCCATTGTGCATTCGTGAAATAAACATAACCAATTGTAATTCTGCCATGATTTTATAAGCATTAAGATAGTATTTCACAACGTGACATGTTTAAGACATCTCTCTGCTGTGAAAGAATAAAGTCACGTAAGCCAGTGTGAAATTGGTCTCAGCAGTAGGGAAAAGGAAGCATATGTGCAATTGTCATTGCCACCATCTGGAACATGTCTCCTGAATAATGATGCCAATACTCTCAACCAACTTTCCAGAAGCCTGCCTTTTCCTGGAAGTGTGCATTTCCTTTTTATATTACTGTGTATATAGCTGCAGGTTAGAGCAGACCACTGTTGACAGAAGCAGTGATGTTTTTCCATAGCATTGCAAGATGCAGGTTTTAGCATGCATTTGACATGCAACGTGGAATTTGTGGCATACTTTTTAAAGTAACTACAGAGGTGTGGAGCTTTTATGAATTAATGCAGGTGCACTTTTTCATGAAGTTGATTACAAACATAAAAACTGATTTGTGGTTTGTGACTGAAATATTATTATTCAAATATTTGTATTGGTCCTTCAATTATGACATCAACTCTCAGACACTAATTGAAGTGGGACTCAAACATAAAGAAAGAATACTATGCTTTACCCAAGTGCGATAAAGCTGACGTGAGACTGGCTGACAAACAGTTCTGGGAAAAAAAAAAAAGTTTAAGAAAGAAAGTATTCACCATGATTGAAAACGATGCAATTCAATATTTCAGAATACCGTTGCTACTGCATCAACTTAAATGACTGGCTCTGTCTGCAGAGTGCTACAACTGCTGTACGAACATGGACTATTCCTGAAAAAAAACCTCGTCCATTTGTAATTCTTGCAAGCTACAACAGTAGGTTTTTGTTGTTTATTTTGTGACATCATGTCATCTTTTATTCATGTCTCATTTATCATTTTAACTTGCTAAGTATTTATTATATGAGGCTATTCTACTCAGTTCCTCTCCCCGGGTGAGGTGAACAAGACATTGAAACGTAAAGTAACGTAATAGGTTTTTTAGGCCTCTTCCATTTTTGACTTAACTTACTTTGTGAGGTCAGCTGCAGTGGCTCGCTTGTTTTTCCCTGTACTTCAATTAAATTAACAACATTTAACATTTATTGCCCTTTGCTCATAATGTGCTTTGGAGTTCCATGCTGACATTATCTTAGACACCATTTCTTAGTCATTGTAGCTGCTCAGAAATATACAAATGGAAAGGGGAATTTGAATATTGGATCACAAATGAATTGCCTCAAGTGGAATATTATTTAATCATTTAATGAAGGTTAAGCTCAGTGATTTTGACACAATACAAAAAAACATTTCTGACAGAAATGCTAATTGTATTGGATGTGTTGTTGTAATGCCTAGTTTTTGTCTCATCGGGTAGCACTGGCAAAGTGGCAATTTCGTCATGAATTTTGACGCGCCTGAGCCGCTGTTAGAGGTGTGTCAGTCCATATTGAGCTGCGAAAGAGCAAATTTGGGGTCAGCGTAGTCTGCGATTCGCTCCTGCGTCGTCCGCCTGCTCAGCCCAGCCTACGGCGAGTTTTTGTGACTTTCCAAAGCAATGCGTGCATTATCATAACCTATTCAAAAGCCCATCAACCATTTTTGTGGATCATATGCTGTCCAATTTGACTTTTATATAAATACCACAAGCAGGAAAAATGCATACTTTGCATGTATTGTTCGTTGTCTTTTTTCTTTTTATAACATTAATTCCTGTATTTATTTATGTTTTTCAATTGCTTATGGCTGTTCTTATACTGCACTGTGGTCCCGGGGGACTGTATTCCATTTTTATTCTTACACTTGTCTGACAATAAACGCAGTTGTGCAGTTGCATGCTCATTGTACATCCATTCTCATTGTACATCCATTCTCATTGTACATACATTCTCATTGTACATCCCTTCTCATTGTACATCCATTCTCATTGTACATCCATTCTCATTGTACATACATTCTCATTGTACATACATTCTCATTGTACATCCATTCTCATTGTACATCCATTCTCATTGTACATACATTCTCATTGTACATCCCTTCTCATTGTACATCCATTTTCATTGTACATCCATTCTCATTGTACATACATTCTCATTGTACATCCATTCTCATTGTACATACATTCTCATTGTACATCCCTTCTCATTGTACATCCATTCTCATTGTACATCCATTCTCATTGTACATACATTCTCATTGTACATACATTCTCATTGTACATCCATTCTCATTGTACATACATTCTCATTGTACATCCCTTCTCATTGTACATCCATTCTCATTGTACATCCATTCTCATTGTACATGCCTTCTCATTGTACATCCATTCTCATTGTACATACATTCTCATTGTACATACATTCTCATTGTACATCCATTCTCATTGTACATACATTCTCATTGTACATCCCTTCTCATTGTACATACATTCTCATTGTACATCCATTCTCATTGTACATACATTCTCATTGTACATCCATTCTCATTGTTCATACATTCTCATTGTACATCCATTCTCATTGTTCATCCATTCTCATTGTACATCCATTCTCATTGTACATCCATTCTCATTGTACATACATTCTCATTGTACATACATTCTCATTGTACATACATTCTCATTGTACGTACTCAATGTAAATAGTAGGCTAGGCTCAGTCCTAACAATGATATGGTTATTAATCAATTGATTGTGTTGTATCGTTGATGTGGTCAATGGTGTTTATGAATAAAGACACCTTTGGTATTAAAGGCACTCGTTTATTCACACATAACATTATTCTATTGTACAAAAGAATGCTTGATTAGTGAAAATGTTTGAGTATAATATCAATGCATAATGTCGCATGGTGAAATAACTTGTTAACGATTGTTTAGTTGCCCATTTAATTATACAAATAAGCTTGTTTTGCGTGAGCAATTTCAGCATATGGTCGACTTCGTTTTATTATAATCGTACCATGCAAAAGCATTTTTCTATACAGCCTAATATTTGAGTAACAACCTGTAGACTTTATTGAGTTATGATATCTAATGGCCATTACTGCACTTAAATATTCTATAAAAAACAATATGACTAAACACGAATGATTAAGTATAAGCCTACTTAGTTTGTGATTTTAGACATTCCCTTGTGGAACAAATGCATTATTACAGTGATAGTATAAATTTTTTTGCGATATCAGTACAAAATAGATATATCGCCTTCCACTGCAGTGGCAGTCAGAAATTGCCAGTAGCCTACGCTAGGTCACAAAGTGCACGGCTCTTTGCAAGGGAAAGAAAAGAGGTCATATTCAGCCTAATCCAGCCAATTCTCTACCTGTGAGCTCCTCGCCTCTGGTCACAAAAATAACAAAATTCAGTAGCCACGCCCAGTGCGCTATGCGCTGCACCATTGACTATTCGCTGTGCACCGGAAAACAGAGCCTCATGTGTTTTAGAAGAGAGCACATGCTCACTCCTGCAATGACTGGAGAGGTTGCATCCGATATATGGGACAAAGTTCTCATGCTTTAACTATATTACAGCTGAAAATTGTGGTCGGCTGAATATATAAATTAAATGAGCATCAAATAAAATGTAGAACTCTATGCCATTATATTTTAAGAATATGAAGTATAACCAATATATTTATGGCATCTGATTGAAGTAAAATCCCTTATGATATTCCTGATGCATTGGAAAAAATGATCTGGAAATGTAAATGTCTCCATCTTGGTGAGCTGTTGAGATATACTGCATCTCAGACCAATCATTGACGCACTGCATTTGGCTGCAACATCATTCCAGGACAGGGCCACTTGCTTCCCTTTCTTCTGATTTATATTAGGCCTGCCATTCAGGCATAAATTAGTCATGAATTATCAATTGATTAAACTTAGGACAAAAATAGCTAAAGCCAGGAAATAGGAATTAATGATTTTTCATTTTGTGTCATTCTGAACAAAAATGGAATACTAATTTTTCCGATCCAGCATTCGTTCCACCCACATAAATGGAATAATGGTTAAAATGAGGCGGTGGTGCAGTGGTTAGCACTGTCGCCTCACAGCACAAACATTTATGGTTCAACTTCAGTGGTTGTCTGTGATTTCGGTCGTCAGGCAGTTACCAGGCTAAATACAGATAGCGACATTTCCTAGTTCTCTGTGTTTGGGGATTATAGGCTAAATGCCAAAAACTAGAAAGGAAAGTTTTAGGATTTAATTTATATATTTATTTTTTACCCCAAATCTGTGTTTAACAGTTAAATATTTCAATCTTGAGTTCTAAATTTAATATTTAGCTTATATCTTAAATCTTGCATTTGTAAATTCAACATTTAGATAAAAATAAATTTTTTAGTCAAATTTTTTTTGAAAGATATACTAATTAGCCCCGCCCCTTGGTAACTGGTATCCAATGGAGGGAGGAGGGGAAATAGCTGGCTTTAGTGATGGGGGTAATTGAGGGTCTTCTAGCGAAGTGTGAAACTTGACGTTACATATAGGCTATTAATTCCTATATTCATTCTTGTTTGACACACATTATTTACATAGATTGTATCTGTTATAGCTAAGATGTCCAGCGAACTAACTAGATAGCATAGGCTACGTTTCCTGTCTTTGTCATTTCGTGCATTCACGTAGTCAGGGTTGGTTAGAAAATAGCTGCTCTATGTTTTCACTACTAGATTGACTTTAGCTGCCCTTGAAGCTCTTTAGGGATTAGTCCCTTTCATTATTTTAGTTTTTTACTCTCTTCTACTCCGTGGTATATTGAGAGTGAGAGGTTTATTTTTATTTCATTTATTTTTCACCTTTTATCGGGCGTTATAGTCAACGTTCTGATGGTGATTTTTTGTTTTCTCCTTTTCGAGCTATGCTATATGTATTTCTGTTTAGGAGTTTCTGTTCTCTTGCTTTTCTGCTCGTGTCTACGAGCCATACCCGTGTTAGTGGGTTGTTTATAATTTTCTACTGAGACTCTTTTAGTGGTCCTCACGTTTGTGAGTGACTTGTTCTGTAATCGTGTTTTGTTTTGTCGCATTTGGCTCATTGCTACAAACCCAAACCCTTACAGCAAACAAGAAGAAAAACCATGCCAAGCCTGCACAACACAGAAGACAGACAAGGAAACGTAAAAACATGACAAGAGACGTGAGGAAAAGGGTAAAACACAGAGCACAAACAGGGAAGGGGACTGACAGGGAATGGAGAGTGTAACAGTTTTGGCAATAAGTGGAATTGGAGCATATAGAGTGAATGTGCGACTATCTTTTTTTCTGTCTAATATTATTTTACCGTTATTCAGCACCTCGCTAAGTTATCTGTGCATCCTCCCTCTCCCCTCATGTTTCATAATAATAACAAAAATGTTGAAGATATGCTGGTAAAGGTTAAAGCATTTGTCAAATTAACGGCATCATTCATATGTATACAATTTATACCACAAATTAACTTTAAAATTTACAAAATTGGAATCGCCCCCAGACCCCCCTAGTGGGTTTAGAGTCTGTGAAGACGGATCTCCCTTATATCAAAGCCTAATGTTGACAGGTATGTCCCAGAACCGTTACTAATCCCTGGTTAAAACATTTCCACAAATCATGCAGATTGCTTTTCTAAAATAAAATATGCATACATTAATTCATGGCTTCATAAGGCATGCATAAATATGTGGATTCGTAAATTTCTAACAAACTTAGGGCCGGATTCAGAGATGGCTAATTTAAGTCATGTGTTTAAGTATCTCTCCTGTGCGTCTTTTACGCGGGATTATCTACGTCGTATTTTAACCTATCCACCGCGGGTGTGTATCTCAAAATGCGGGTGGTACAGGGCATGATATTCTAATGACCTGTTGTAGCTGCCCCTGGATTGCCAGATTTCTATGAAATAAATGTTTGTGGGGGTATGCATTTTCAACATGTCAGTGACAGTGCCTTAAATACGCACATTCGCCTAAAATCCTACCTTCCTGCATCGTAGTTGCTCTTGGGTGGTGGGGAGGCAATGAATGTATTGATATATCGCATCAGAGCCTTGATGAATTGATCATAACTCCTAGATATTCACGACTGGGATATACCCATCACACAAACAGAAAATAATTGTTGGACAGTGGTTGCACACAATATTATTAAGTAAACAAATACATTGTTGTTAACTTAATAAAATTTAAAAATATATATGTTTTATGATTTACTTAATAAAATTATGTATGGAGTTTGCACACAATATTATTAAGTAGGCTATATGTGATATCTTCATCCAGTACTGTACGCTGTGTGGGTGGTTAATTTGCGCTTCCAAATGATTTTGAAGCAGCTGAACTGACACAAGCACAAAATTGTCTCTCTGCAAAAGAAAAATGATCCAGACACTGTCTATCAGTTAATCTTAAAATATCTCATATTGGGCTGTATATACTTTCCCTCCTTGCCGGACACACCCCCTCTCCCTTAAATAGAAGAGCACATCCGATACTTTGTTGAGATGAATGCGGTCACCGCAAATCTGGAGGGTTTATTAGTGTACCTCCAGAAATAATAAATATAGATGATAGACAGTCAATCATATTTTTACATATTTTGTATTTTTATGACAGCTCATTCTAACATTCTTTTATGCAATATTTTTCATAATCACCTATAGGTGACGCTAGACATAAACCACCTTTTTGGAAAGACATTGCTGTTTATTTTTTCAAATGTACTTTTCTGGCACTTTGAGCGCCACAAACTTTGGACTCGTTAAGGTCAGTTCTATCAGGTGATATCACGGTGAGTTGCAGCAGATATCTACAAAACTAGTGCGTTTTTAACTAAACTACCTGGATGCCTGGATGGATAAATATCACTCAAGGTATCTAAATGACATGTTTGGGTGAACTACCCCTTTAACAGTAATGACACTACAAATGCTCCATCACTAGACAGCTGCCACTGGACATGCTTCCAATCCAAACCATGAGAATGAGGTAAAAGCCTTGTTCAATCGCGCTCTATAGTTTGCCAACAGCACCCATGCTTTATAATATTTTTCCAAGGAACAGCAGACAATTTCACAGCAAGGCTTTTTTCTATCTAGCTAAACAATATGAAGTGTTGGGTGTTTAAGAGTAGTGTTTAGCTGGTTATCGTTAGCAAGCAACTAGCCAGTAAAGTAAGCTGGTAAGCTAGTTTACAAGTTAGCTAATTAATATGCTCACCTAGCAACCTTAAACATGTTCCATTATTTGTTGACATACTTGATTTCGAAGCCAGCTTATTTTACAAGGGCTCTTGCTTGCTAGTTAACCAACTAAACACCATTATTAAACAACTAACAGTTCATACTGTTTAGCTAAGTAGAAAAAAAACCTTCCCTTAAGATTGTCTGCTGTTCCTCGGAAGAGCACAGATTAGATTCAAGGTTGAGAAATGATGTGTGTCTGAATGATTCCAAAATAATTTGGAAGCTCAAATTAACTACCCGCACAGTGCACAGGTGCTCCACAAGGTTACAAGCTCTCTCTCTCCTTCATGGCCAGCGTGTGCAGCAGATGTGATGGGTAGGCTATAATATCTAGTCATCAATATCTAGGAGTTATGATAAATCCATCAAGGCTATGATGTGATGTATCAATACAGTTCTTCCCCACCACCTAAGAACAACTACTATGCACAAAGACTGTATTTAATGCAATAGCAGGGATGCCAAATGTAATAGGTGCAATAATAGACTGCTTATAGACCATGCCTATAGGAACACATCACAAAATACAAGACTTTTATTGAGTCAACCCCCCTTGATCTCATCGTCTCCTTATCAATCTATATCCCCTCCATGTCACCGAAGGCACCTCTGGTTGGCAAGTTGCTGGACCATTGTGTTTGCTCAGCTCCTCTCCTAACAAGCTATGGTCCTCTTGACACATGCGCTCCCCCCTCTCCAGTTTGAGAAAGGTCTGGCCAGCACACTGTTGAGGGACCTTCGATATCCCATGATGATTTTTTTTGTGTTGGAAGTGGTGGAAACACGTTATAGTTCTGGAAGAGAAATAGTTGTATTTTTCTCCCAAAAATGTGTGCGTGTGTGTGTGTCTGTTGATTGATATCTGATGGTATTGCCTGTGTATCGGAATTAAAGTTAAGTTTCCATTCACAGGAATGAAAAAGTAGGCTTAAAAGCATATGGAATGGGGGAACTAGTCAGAAGTCATCCTTGGCTGGATGGAGGCCGATCTTCCACACTGATTTGGGGAACTATCATCTGACTCATCATCTGAATAAATGAGGGGCAATAAGCATTGTAGATCACAGCAAACAGCAAAAAAAAAAAGCATATTTATGTTCTGTTAGTCGATCCTTAAATCACCTCTGTGGTCAAAACCTTGTGGTCTAACTCCTCTTGCATGAAATTCGGCTTCCTTCTCCAAGGTGAGAACCTATTTATATGATTGTGAATATTACACCACAATTATCATAACAACTTCCCTTGCATATATTGCACACAGAGGTCCAATGCAATGAAATTAACGGCAAATGTGGTTATTAAAGGCACTGTCACTGGCACGTTGAAAACGCATTCCCCCACAAACATTTTTTTTATAAAAACCTGACAACCCAGGGGACAGGTACAAGAAACAAGGTCATTAGAATATCATGCCCTGCACGACCCATATTTTGAGATAAGCACCATTGAACCGGTTCCAGATGCAGCCATACAGGCCCAAGCCATCGCAATGCCTCCACCATGCTTGACCGATGTATGCCAAGGGTCCAGAGCAGTCCCTCTCTTTCTCCACACTTTCACCTTCCCATCACTCAGGTAAAGGTTAATCTTTGTCTCGTCTGTTCATCAGCCTCATTTTTGTATTAACCTGCAAATTCCAATCTCGTCTTGCTGTTTTTGGTGCTGGTGAGATTTAGGTTTACATCTGGAAGTGTTGCCTTTTTAAATTTCCTCTCTTAGTGTCCTGTGATACCTTCACCCCAATGTATGGAGATCATGAGCAATTACGAGAGTTGGCAATTTAGAATTTTTTTCACAGCTCTTATCATCATCCTGTCTGATGTCTTGTGCTGACAGCCTGATTGCTGCCCCCCCTCTCTGTTTTCTTAACAATTTGCCCACTGTCAGTACTTATGCAGATTTGGAATATAAGGACTTGAATGGCTCATTGAATGGCATTGTTGTAATAATGTTCAATGTCTGTTTTAAAAGTTGTAAAATTGTAGTGTCATTTTCCATCGTATTAAAAAAGCCTATTTTTGAAGATAGGGGGAGAACATCCAATCACATCGTGTGCTGACACATGGCATCCTGTTCCATTGGTTAGCGGGGTGTTTCTCTTCAACAATATTGCAGAAATGCTGGGCTTTCCCATCTCTATCTACTTCTTACTGTCTCCTTCACCAGCTACCCATAACCTCTTCTCAGAATAAAATAATGCTTTCCAACCATCGCCATGGAGATGGCTGCAACACAGCAGCTGACGCAATCGTTCACTGGACATTCAGGCAAACTCCATACTACCAAAATAATTATTAAATGCTTCACAGAACATTTTGCATTGTAATATCCAAATCATATGGAATTCCAGGTACAACACCAATGCCAGACTGTAGATATAAATATGTGGTACTTCTATTCTAATTTTTCTAACCCATTTTCAGTGACAGATAATAACCTAGAGTTCCCCTTAATACATATTTACAGTAGTCAAGTAACTTGCTGATGTAACTGAGTCGGAAACTTCTTTCTGTTCACAAAGCTAAAGTGGTGTAAGATAATACTACAGTCATGGTTGGGGCTCTTATGCAATTTCTTTCAACAGTGTCTTGTGACTCTTTGCTTTTCACACAGAAATATAAGAGAAATATAAGGTGCAGAATTTTGCTTTCATGCAGCCCATTTGCAGGGTGCTGCGAAACTGCATCCAAAAAAAGATTCCATTTGCATCTCATACCAGACGTAATGAAGTGGAACGGCAACAGCTTCGTTTACTTAATCTAATAATGTGTGCGCAGCTGTGGAGGATGAGTGGATGTAAGCAGCTGCTACTTATGTATTCACATCACAGCATAGGGAGTGAAAAAGACTATAATTGCTGCTAATTTTTGTTGTGTCATTGGAGGTAATTTGGGCATATGACATTTAGACCGGAAACATTTTCCGTACACAATGGATGCAAACCTCTCTACTAGTGTTGGTATTCCCAAATCGTAGTCAAAAATCTTCTGCTATTCTGCCACTGTTAGTTTTTATTTTTTTTGCCACAATTTATATATACATCAAATAATATAATTGTTTATGTTTTCCTGGCAAATGAAACACAATAATTGTTTTTATGGAAAACCAATTGTAGAAAAATAACTTCTATCTATTTCTAACTGTCATGATTGTTATCCACACTGTGTATTCTTGCACTGAAAATTTATATTTACCCAAATTCCCAACATTTTTTAAGTGAGAAAAGAATGAGAAAAAGGTCACATTTTAGAAAACAGCCTTGCAAAACACAACTCAGCAGCAGCAGCAAACATGAGTCTTGGTAACATTCAGTTTCCAATCAACCTTCCTACAGGTGCTGTTAAGGTGAACAATGTGTGGTTTTATCTCACTTATATAAGTAGACTACACACCATGTCAAGCTTACATTTCCTCCTTTGTTAAACAACAGTGTTGGAAATCATCAATAGGCCAGGGCATTTTGCATTTCTAAAATACACAGCAGTGGTGGCTGATGCCTCTATAAACCGAGGATGTTGGTAAAAGCCATGCCCTGGTGGTAACACACACCCCTGTCCTTAATTCACCTTTGGTGCATATGCGTCATACATAGTATATGAACACAAGCACACTATAAGACAAAACCTTTAGCTTTTAATTTTCACTGCAGTGCTGTAATGTCTACATATGTCTTATCTTGTCCACGACTGTGGTTCACTGGTGGAAGTTTATAATGCCCAAAAAATGACAAAAGCAATTCAAGCATTTAGATATGAAAGGCAATTGACCTATCGCTAAGTCCTGCCCATCTTTGTTAGTGTTCCAAACTCAGACAAACAATTCATTTCATGTTAGAACTTTACAGTGTAAACAATGGCTGCATTGGCTCTTTCCGTAATAGCATACTCTAAAAAAATTTAAATACTCGGGTAACATTAATTGACATGTTTTTGGAAAAAGCGGTATGTGCAAGAAGAAATAAGTGTGTAGAAATGAAAACATGATTGGAATTGAGGTAAATTAAAGTGTAAGTTACGCTACCGCTGGAGAAACTGCAACAGCTGATTACCGATGTTGCTGATAAACACCATTGAGGAGCAGTGTTGTCCCTGCATGCACTGTAGGTAAAATAATGAACTAACCTAGTTATCATATACATTATGAACATAAACCCCCCAAAGCCAGTGACCTGAAACTGTCATGTTAAGATGCCAGGATGAGCTGAATAGCTAGCTAGGTAACATGGGTGACCATATTTTCAATTTCAAAAAGGGGGGCATGGGTAGATGGGCGTTATGAACATAAAAAGGCTATCTGTTTGTTTATATACAATTTATAGAACGGGCAAAACTTAACCGGACATTTTTTGTGGATTCAAGAAATTGTAATGGCAGATGGAAAAGGGACCCAGTCACAGGCAGGGAGTACAAAAAAACCTACGTTTAATGACTGCAACGGTACAAAAACCAGAATCCAAAGAGTGGTCAAAAAGCAGGCAGAGGGCGGAACCGGGAAGGCACAGCAGAGGTACAAAAACAAAATCCAGACTCAGGGTCGCGAGAACACAGGCAGAAGTCAAACCGGGAAATCAAGGAAGCAGGAAAATAAACCAAAAAGAACAGACAAGGAAAACTAACACAAAAACTAACAGAAACTCAGAAACAAAGACTCTGGGAAAACCAACAGATACTCAACATGAAATGGATGACTGGGTTAAATACACAGACAGACATAATGGGAATAAGGTGTGCAGAGGCGGGGAGGAGAGATAGCTCACAGGTGAGAACAATGAGGGTAACAAGGACCAATAAAACAATAATGAGGGTATATGTAAAACACGGACTGGATCTCACATAAGCACAATTATAACAACAGACCCGGAGTTAACAGGTAACAAGTGCACAGCTCAAAGGGGAGGAACGCGGAAGTGGACACGTGCAGAGAATGCGAAATCACAGATAGATACAGGGATAGGATAACGAGGGAGAATGACAGCTGCAGGTAGAACTCAAGATAAATTAGTAATGAGTAATGTTAGTAGAAAATTAGTAAGTTATTTGTTTAGTATTATGTACATGTTAGTTTGTTAGTAGGTTAGTATTAAATCTAATCTAACAGTTAGTACGATTAATATGTTCGTCTAATATATAAATATGAATTAAGTTGGAAGGAAGAAAAACGAAATACAGAGGAAACCCGAATGTACCAAAATCACCCAAATAGTGCAATGACAAAGACAGGAAGTGGAATCTCGGGGAACACGAAACAAAGACAGACAGATGAGACTCGGACAACCCACGAACAGAGGGGAATGCAATGATATGGAAAAATAAATAATAAATCAAGAATAACAATGAAGTAAATATACAAAACAGACCAAATCAGAACATAACAGAAATCCCACCTGGATGGATATTTTCAGTCCCAAAAAAAAAATGTATGGAAAAAGAGGACTTCTTCTCAGCCGAGCTAACGTAGCTAACGTTAACGCCAGCTAAATATAAATTACTAAATTGGCACATCAAATATGACGGTAATAGTAGCTGGCTTTACTGGTATAACCGCATGACCGAGGTCAGCACGCATAGTAACGGTTGCTAAAGTATGATTGGACATTATCTGGTTTGGGGAGGAGTCTAGCGATAGGTCAATTGTGCAGCATGTCCATAAACTTCAGAAAATGTGTCGAGTTGTACAGCCCTATCAGCAGATTTTGTGCCAAAAACTTAATTTTATGAAACTGCAACTCATGGTTATGTTCCCTTCCTGATTTCTTGGCAAATTTACTGTGCACACTGGCTGATTATGTCTCCTTCATGTCAGTTATGTTGCCAGTTCAGTTAATCCATTGCTGGTTCTGGCATACTTGCCAGGCACGCAACTGTGACCAGGGAGGATGGGGTACTTCCAGGGATCCACTAATAGCTAATAGTTGGTAAGATAACAAGCACTTCTGTATGTTTGTGGCCTAGCGACTATTTAGCATTTACCTGAACTACTGCACACACACACTCACAAACTACCTGTAGCTATCAGTACTTAGCTAAGGTTCTATGTATCATAAATGCTTGCTTAACTGGCTGCAGCTGAAGGAAGATTAATGAACTCCTCTGGCTCTCAGTCAGTCTGCCATTGCTTAAAAGGTCTACATGACTGGAGAAACCCGAGTTCCCATTTACTGTATTCTCTGGGAGTGACTAACAATAAACCTGCTGATTCCACAGTAAATTAAAGATGATATGGAAATGGTATGATGTAAATGGAGCCAAAGCACTTTCCGCATAAAGTAGGGGATTCCCCATTTTACAGTGTGGCTAACTCCTTTGAGCTGGTCATCGCTATTCTCTTGTAAAGTATGACATTATTAGATAGGTTTGATAAATGCAAAAAATGTATTTCAATAAATTAGAATAAAATAAATGTATTTTGCGATGACGGATGTGTATGGTATTGTTTTTGTAGTAGTACTGGTGTGTAGATGTCTCCAACACATTAAATAAATCTCAGATTTTTTCATAATCACCCACTATCTAATACGCACATGATTGTATCTGTACTAAAGCCAGGCTTCTTGTGGTGGATTGTTCAGATCCATTAAATCTGTCTCAGTACCATGAAGATGTGTCTTTTCCCTAATCCACGCCCCCAAGCAACCAATGCTGCCCTCGTTTCACCCACCCAACATAATATCAACGTCAGATCAAATGCTATTTTATGCTCTTGCGTCACTACAAAATACCAACCTGCGTCACTATAATATATCAATCTTGTGACAGCTGTGTTTGTGCTTGCACCGGGCTTTGTGCATCATCAAAATAAGGCGCTCGACGCGTTATCACACGCGTTTTAATATCTATAGTTGATTCATGCTTTTAAACACATTCGTGTTGGAGATGCAAACTTTTTGGATTTGATTATATAGCCCTCTTTTTCCCTTCTTAACAATCTCTGTTCTTTATCTACATGCTGCCCTAATATTTATTCTATAAATGTCAGACTGTTTCAATTTGCATAGGCTGCAATTGAGCTCTGGCTGTTTCAGGGCCAAATTTATACCATAAAAAAAACTAACCCAGATAACATGACCGAAAAAAAAAAGGGAAAAGCAACTGCTCGTCTGATTCCCGGCAGCACAGCAGAGCCCACGTCCTCATCCTAATTTCGGTTCACCCTAAGTGACACCAGTCCAGCCCTGAAGGTCCCCGTGCGGTTAAGGGGTTAGTGGAGCGCTAACACTGAGGGTTTAAAAGGGAACAGCTTCTGACCCAGCTAATCCTGTGTAGAACCAGCTGCCCCGATTAACCTCGGTGCAGACAGCACACCGTGTTCTTAAAACTATCAGTGAGGACTAGAACTCTGCCCAGAGACAGAGACTGCACCTGATCCAGACTCCTTCTCTGCCCCGCCCCCCTAACCTTTCCAGGGAAATGCTGATTTATTGGGGTGACACTGGGATGGTTCATATTTCTCATATTAATATCCAGCTGATGAAAGAGACACGTTGCGCTCCGGTGGCTGTTACGTTCTCATTCCTCAGGAGAAGGGGCACGAGCCAAGACCGGCAGGAGGGGTCCCGTAAAGCTCGGCATGATGAATAGAAGGAAAGGTGCCTCAGCACATGGTGCAAACAGGAGGTTTATATTTATAGGAGCTGCCTGTGATCAGTGAGAGATGTATGAAGGAGCTTTCTATAGCTTGCCCCGCAGTGAAGATTTTTGCTTTCATTATCACTGCTTTACCATTAAAAAGTCCAATGTACTGTGTACCTTTATGTATTCACTTCTGAAAGAGATAAGATAAGGGCAAATGCTAAATGCCTACATGTAAATGTAAAGGGGCTGAAAACTGTTGAAGGAGCTTTAGCCCAAAGGTGTAACTACATTGTCATACCGTCTTCCAACATCCATGTGAACAATTGGGACAAATGTGAAAATGAGCTCATTTTAATAATTGAATTGTTGCTGACATAAAATTGCATAGGTAATTATGCAGTGATTGAGAGATTAAGAGATTTGTAATAAGTAAATGAGATTCATAATAAATGAACATATCAACAATAATTTCATTGTTTTACCCTCATGTTTTCCAACCCGAACAAAACTTTCAAAATGCCAGCAAATACATAACACCTGAAATCAGGAGTACACAGGTCAAGGCTGGGTTGGTTGTTGTGGGCTGGCATTGAGTTTTGTTCCTGTAATCCACAGAACAATTTTTTTTTGATGTACTGGATGTTCCTCAAGCAGTGCCCTCATACAGTATGCACAGTCCGCATGTCTCCACACATCGTTTGTGATTTTTGTGTCCTAAAGTCACCTCCCTGGCTGCCATCTGCTGCACCCATGTTGGGTTATAGTGCCATGGGGCGGAGCCTTGCTTTGCCAAGATGCCTTTCCGTGACAGTCAACATGCATTGCATTGCGTCTTCTGAAAATCCAAGAAGTTCTGTCACCCTGGCTCAGGTTACAGGCATCAGATTGTCATTCTTTCCCACAAGTGGATCTTCACCTTGTCTCACAAGCCAACCACACAAAGCCAAATAAATTACACCACATGGGCTGTGCCTGTTACTACATGGGCCAGAGACGTGCTGGATTAAACTAATTATTAATGTACTTACATCTTTACACAATTATTACTTCATAACTGAATATTATGTATACACACAAGAATACCTGTTCTGTTGACCATTTAGTCTGCAACTGAGGTTTATATCTCTCAGGTTCAGCTATATACAGTGCTCTCCACTATTATTGGCACCCATGGTAAAGATGAGTAAAAAGGGTTATAAAAAATTAAACGTTGGGTGAATTAGCTTAATCTCACACTGAAAAAATGAGAAAAATCCAACCTTTAATTGAAGTAAATCTATTTGAAGTGAATTTTTTTTTTTAACAAAACCACATGTGCCACAATTATTGGCACCCCTACATTTATATATAGAATAAAGTAATAATTATTCATATTTGGTTGCTTATCCTTTGCATGCCATGACTTCCCGATGTCTGTGACCCCAAAACATTAAAAGTCTCTTGATATCTTATTTTCTGGTACTCTTACAAGCGATACTATAACGTCTCTGCATTTTAATGCATCTCTATGGGAATTGGGGGGTGGGACTAGATTTAGCTGTAAATTATGCTGGAACAGTATGGAATACATGGTTGGTAAAATGGCTCTAAGTCATCAAGGGTGTGAGATATCAAACTAACCTCAAACCATCACTCTGCTGCCAGATATGCAGTAGATATGGATGGATCACTTTAAGGGTTGTTTCCCCTGAAAAAAAATTCTATTGAACTCTATGGAAAAATAAGTCAGGAGAAGAAACCCTTCAAGTTTTTGCTCCCCTTCAAAACAAGAGATAAACACTAAAACACTCAAGTACATTGAATCAGATCCAAAGAAGGCTGGGGTGGTGGAGGGTGAGCAGCAAAATATTTTTTAAAACAAGAAACAGCGAAACAAGAGCAGCGCAGCCAAAACAGTATAGGAGAGATCTGAGTCTCGCTTTTAAAAAGGGGCACTCCATTAGTGATGTGTGCACGTGATTGGTTGAGAATGAGAACGTGTGTTTGCTGAGGCCGACCATTGGTCAGGCACAGCAAGAGTTATTTGACAGAACTTGCTCTGTGCACTTCGTTCAAGACGCTCATAATCTACTGTCTTCAATCTAAAGCCACAGATAAGATGGCATAAAAGATGTGATAGTCTTTATGGTATGGTATGTGCAGTGCAACACATTACGTATTGTGTTTATAAATGTGAACAGACATTTGTATCAGTTCAAAGTCATATGCGTTAATCG
The DNA here is from genome assembly GCA_022702515.1 of Ilyophis sp. 1 JC-2022. Classification (NCBI taxonomy): domain Eukaryota; kingdom Metazoa; phylum Chordata; class Actinopteri; order Anguilliformes; family Synaphobranchidae; genus Ilyophis; species Ilyophis sp. 1 JC-2022. The sequence goes on along the minus strand of CM040406.1, from coordinate 31,243,139 downwards.
TTAGTCACATTTTAAACCTCTGGTTTAAATGCCTAGACCACAGAAATGCAATGCAACTTATATATTACGAGTAGTTGTTCCAATTGCCACGCAGTTCTCTTGTCTATGGCTTTAAATCTGCACTTGCACCCCTCCAATTTACACTTCTGACAACTGCATCGGTGCCAGCTCAGGGATTCCTGAACTGTCAAAACAGAGCATTGTCTAATTATAATGTTGAAATATTTTTAACTGCAGTCAGCTTCTTTAGAAAGTTTGAGATTATGTCCAAAGTTATTCATATCACCTTTACTTACAGAGAGGTTCTGAAGTGAAGACACTTTGCCATCAGACCAGCCATCAACAGCAGAATCTTGGGTAAAAGCTTTCAATTTCAGCAGGTGTATAATTCCTGTATGGTGCTAAGATATTCTGATGGTATTTGATCTTTTCAGTTCTAACCTTGCTCAATCTGAATCTTTTGACAGGATTGAAATGCCTCACATAAAGAGCTTCCCTCCATTTCATATTTCCCCATTATCTTGAGAATTTGGTTCTGCTGCATGTATTTTCATTTTGCCAATGAGCTTACCCATTTATACATTTTGAAAGCTTTGCACGTCCATTATTGTAAATTCAACTGCATGATGTTTTCAAACCAATTAATAGTGGCCATTTTCTTCAGGTTAGGGCGGGGACAGCTAGTCAGAAGTCACAGTATGCCCGTCAATCATGTGAAACAACTTTGTATTGCTTTTAACTTTGTATTGCCGCAGAGCCCCCCTGGAAAAGAGATTTCGGTGTCAGTGGGTCTCCCCTGCTAAAATAAAGGTTTGATGATGATGAAACAGGGGGAAGGGCCTTGCCAGTCAATTTGACCGGTCATGGCAGTATAGAGCAAACAGAGCCGAGGCTCTGTATGTATGTCAGTGAGACCATATGAACAACACAGGCCTGCAGGAAATGTTTCAGGGTCACAGCCTACAAGAGTGGCAGGGAGGAGACAGCTGGGAAAGCTCAAAGGCACCTGAACACTTGCTCTGATGCAATGTTCAGTCAGTTTGTGCAAAGCCATTCTTTTTCTTAATGGAACTGTTTACTTATGATTAACACTGGCGAGGACAGTGTTGTGAAATATGCCATTGACAGTGTTGTGAAATTAAGCCATTGGCAAGACGACTGCTGTTCCCTTCTGAAGGGAGTATTTTGCAATGCTGGTAAATAAACAAACTGTAGTGGTATTGCATATAGAACTATGCCCTGATACAGATTGCATAATATCAGATGATCAATACAAGAGCAAAAACAATGTTGCTACTACAAAAACTAAATGTACGCCCCTAAATGTATGCCGCAAAACTAAATGTATGTAATTTCTGTACATAGAACCTTTGTATGCTGTAATTCGGTTAATTCTGCTACATGTCTATAGACATTTTTGGCATACACACAGCAAGGTAAGGCTGTGATTAGGTCAGGTAAGGTTTCCATTGTAATTTATATACATGGCTGAAGACTAGGTTGGTCAAATTCTAATAAGGAAATATAAACCCTAATCTCTATTCTTGTTTTTCTTCACGTGGAAAAAACACTTGCCCCTTGCAAAAAACTGCTTGTTATTGTTATGAATAATTTTCCATGTTTTTTAATAGTTGAGGAGCCATGCTGCAAATACTTTTTACTTTGTGGATAAAGTTACATAATTTTGTATATTTCACACTTCATGGTGTGTCATATGAAAATTATTTTTTATATTTTGCGATATATCATAACACTTTTGCAAAATGATTCAAAATATGTACAATTTCTTTGTCGCACCCAGTCTTAAGACACCTGGCACAGGTACACAGAGATGCTCAAATGTGCACAAGAGAAACACATAAAATAATTAATATATTATTACCAGATGCTTAGTATTACCAAACACACAAAACAGAGTAGAGTAAATGGGTTTTGACAATTGTAGGTCTTATCCAATGAGAATTACTTGAAATGAGGATGTCTCTTCACTATCTGGCTCAAAATTGCATCACATGTGAGTATTCTTATGTTGTTAGAAACATGAAGTCCCAAGTCCCATTCCTCCAAAACACACACACACACACACACGCACACACACACACACACACACACACACACACACACACAATGCAAATTCCACTTGCAGCTTTAAAACAACAACAAAAGTCATAGGCTTGTGTCCAACACTGATTGCTTTAATTGTAGTCATAAATGGCTCTAAACCTTTTTGAATGATGAGGGTTTTAAAACTTAACATAACAAGCAATATAGCCTGTACCCAGCACTGTCTCTGAGTTATTACCAAAATGTTTTTTTAATGTTTCTCAGTGGCAGAAGCAGATGGTTTGTCATCATTTTTATATCTCATAAAAACTCACTTTTACTGTTAGACCTGCATTTAGATCTGGGATCATTGTTAGTTTTAATATCTTTTTTATGGCCTGATTGTTGTCCGCCATTCCCTGTACTTGCTTTTGCATTTTTTAAGCTGAATTTTTGCATACTTCTTTTATTATTTGTTTACCTTGAAAGTGGCTTAAGCACTATGTATGAAAAAAGCTTTATGAATAAAGCTAGGATTATTACAGTGCATTATAACTGAAAAAGTAATAACAGATTTGCGGAAACTTCCCAGAAAAGCTCTCACGGATGAATGGACAACATACTGATTTTAACATTGGAGTCTTATTCACCCTGTAACATAAGGGTATCACATAATACCCTTCACACAATCAGTAGCTATTTACCACTTTGGATCTCTAGTGTCATGAACCTCTTTTGATGTTCATTCAGGTCAAGAATGACAGTCTTTCTGTATGATGCTCTACATTCACTGAAGAATGGCTGATTTCAGCCCACATCAAAGGGCATGACTAAGGCTCTAATCTAATAGGAGGTGGCCATTTCTTACAGATTTGTACATATTGTTATTGATTCATGTCATCTTCATGTTCTATGTTCTGGTGAAAACTGCACTTATATGAGTGTATATGAAACACTGGTGGTACCAGAAGCACTCTGAAATTTGTGGTGACATGAAAGAGCCAGTAAATGAACTCACAAATAAAAGGAATAGTATTGTAAAGTAAGTAAGCATAGAATATGACATAGCATGCCCGTATGAGTTTTACTGTAGGCTAATATCTTCTTAATGCTAGTAATTCTCTCAGTAGGCAGCCACAACCACTGCTTTTACATGTAGTGTAAAAATTGTTAAGTTCATTCAAGTTCATTTCTAATTTGAGTTAATCTGTCTATCTATCTGAAACATCAACACTTGCCTGTCAGGTTATGTTCCACATAGTGTGAAACAGTGCTTCCTGAAGATCTTCTCATTAAGGCATTCTACAAAGTTTAACTTTTTAAAACTTTTATAAAGTCATCCTTTTTTCTAAATACAGCAGAGATACAGTTGTCGGTCTCACACTTGACTGGCACCTTGAATCAATAACGGAAAACACTTGTCAATGCAGTTCTGTTCATTTGTGAATAATGGCTTTGTGCCAGAAACCACCTTCACATCAAATGACACGAAATGGCTTTAATGTCTACTCACCAGAGGCTGATGTGACCAAAACTCCTTCCAAAATTTCCAATGTAGCATCATTCATGTTGCAATAACCAAAGCTGGTTTATACCCTGTCATGCCCAGTGTGATATTTCTATATTAAAACCTTTGTTGTGTTCTATGTCTGTTCTGAAAGATCATAATATTCATAATGCTAACATAAGCCTTATCCTGTACTGCACCCTTCAGAGGCTGCTTAGCTTGCTACAATAGAACAAGATGGATAGCTATATTAATTAACTGTATCAGCCCCACAGACAAGTGATCCATACATAAAATAAAGCTCATTGTCGCTGTAGTCATATATGGCATGTAACTCAGTTTGGCTGAATGCAAAGATGCAGATATAGACAAATATAGATCAGACAACCTTTCTACAGTTTATATTGCTTGTGGCTGGAGAGGTTGAGAGTGAATATTTGTTGAAAAAATTAAAACCTGCACCTACTTCCTGCCTTTCAACAACTCACTGCCATCTGCTCTCACACTCTACTCTCTGCATGGGCTGGCACAGACAGATACACAGACGGTCTGAGACGGACATGTACTCACTTCTAAATCAGCTCTGTACCACTGTTTTGAAAATTGATCGTTTTTGTGTCATGATGTGACACAAAAACAAGCTGAAGACCCCTTCAGCTTATCCAGAACGCAGCAGCGCGCCTGGTCTTCAACCTCCCCCGACACTCCCATGTCACCCCCCTGCTCATCGACCTCCACTGGCTACCGGTGATGGCTCGCATCAAATTCAAAACATTGGTGCTCGCCTTCCAGGCAGTCCGAGGATCTGCCCCCCCATACCTCCAAAAACTAATCAGACCTTACACACCTGCCAGATCCCTGCGCTCCGCCTCCTCAGGACGACTGGTACCCCCCCCTCTTCATGCTAGCGCCCGGTCTCGACGTCTGTCTGTCCTGGCCCCACGGTGGTGGAATGAGCTCCCCGTGGAGGTCAGAACAGCAGAAAGTCTGACCGCCTTCAAGCGCAGATTGAAGACTCACCTCTTCAAGCTGCACCTCTCTCCTCCCCTCCCTACCTCCCTGTGACTATTGTTATTAATGTTGTGTAATTCCCCCCCCAAAAAAAAAAAAAAAAAAAGGCGCCCCAATCATACTGACTGCGCCTAGTACTTAGATTCATATTTGCCTTTTTAGGGTTGTTTCTTTAACGTTCTTGTTCCTAGTTTGAAAATGCACTATGTACGTCGCTCTGGATAAGAGCGTCTGCTAAATGTCTATAATGTAATGTAATGATGTTCGGCACTCATCGGAATGGCATGTGCCTGCCTCAAAGTTAGAAACCGCGCTAACTATAACTACTACAAGTTGTAGTAAGAAACACGCTGTGAAAATAGATATAATTTAACCAATACAATAAGTTATATTTAATAAAATAGACACATTAAACACAGGAGAAATATGGGAAACAAACCCCAAAGTTTTAATTCTGTCTGTTTTCTTGTGTGGGAAATGCTTGGAGAATTATACTTTGATACTTTCGTAACACTGACTACATAACTACTGAAATGAGACCTGCATGTATATAGCTAACTAAAGTAATTATGTAGTCTGTGTTTAGAGTATTTTCACAACAGTCACACATCTGGACATCTGTTCTGCAAAAGACAGACAACTCCGATTCAATCAATGTTTTTTCTTAATTTTATCTCCTAATTAAATGCAAAGAATTTTTGCAAGTGCAAGGTTTTTTATACAGTGTGGCGAGTTCAGAAATAATCTATAATAATATTTGCCTGCTGAACTGAATAAAAAAAAATAAAACCAGCATTTATTTGTCAGGACAATTGTTGGGTGAATCCAGGCCACTCTTTCCAATCAGTCCATCTCCTCAAATAAGGTTTGTTCAGGGTAAATAAGCCAAAACAATTACCCACAATCGGTTTCCATTGTTCAAGAAAACAAAACCCTCCGCTCTCTGCTCAAAAATCTATTCCAATAGTTTTGCTTTGATAAAGATAAACACAGTTAGCACTGACGAACACAATGTAACCAGAGTGCGTCTTCTGTTAGTCTATGTGTGAAATTTAATAAAACATATAAAAACTAAAGTATTGTAAGCTGTTGTTGACTTAGGAGTGTGACATTTTGTTTACATTATATTGTGACCTCTAAGACAAACACTAAAACAGCCAGTGAAACTAATACGGAGGCATTTTTGTTTGTTTTGGTGGTGTGCTTCCATGCAAGTCACATGGATTTGTGACCCAAATAGACAACAGTCTCCATCGCCAATTACATTACATAAGTGTTTTCTTAATTTTTTTTATGTGGGAATCAATTTTTGTAATGTCAATTTATCCTTCAGCAACGCATTGTTATATTGCTGGTGCTAATTGCTTTCCATTAAAACAATGACAATTTAATTATTCCAAAACATTCATGCAGGGAAATCTTATCTGTTTAATAAAAAAATGATGCACAAAAATAGTACAGTGCACCTACGCAAAAGCAGTGACCAGGCAGAAAAGCTTGGTCTGGCTGCTGCCACCTATTGTTGAAAACCGGAACTGCATATTCTCAGACTGCCTATTCAAAAGAAGTGCTTCAGGCTGCGTGCCATGCAAATCAACACAGTGGGTTGCAGTTTCATCAGTACAAGGTTGAATGAGGTAAAATGCCTCTGGTGCCACACACACACCTCACTTCACAACAGATATTGAAAAAAAACGTTGACTATCAAACGAGGGCTGTAATACCTTCACAAACACTAAGCGGAAATCCTTGTTCTCAGTCAGCCACAAAAAAGTAATTGACTTAATGTGCATTAGAGCACTCAAAAAGACATTTTAAAAGACCTGAGGATGGGCTGTGTCATAACTCATGTGTGACAGGTCTAATGAAAGGTTCATTTATCCCTCTCCCTGAGTGAAAGCCTGCCCCTTCAGATTTAAGCTAGATAGGATGTTCTCAGTCTTTTGTACCTAAGCTGGGGTATAAAAAGTGTGGAATATATATGCCTATTGATGACAGACAGCATGGTGTTAATGATTGTGCACAGACTGGCACAGTGTGTCTGTTGTGCCCCACCTCGGTATTGCTGGATATTTGAAGGTGTGCTGACATACTGCTCCAGCCAGCAATACCACTTGGACTTTGTATTCCACCTGTTTACACTGTGCATGTTTCCTGATGTCCAGGTCTGGTGACAAAATGTACTTTTCCATAAGCGAGGAGTCATCCGTGACTCTGCGACTGGAAATGACTCAGTGGAGTGTCACAATGGCACGTGTGCATTTAGAGTAAACGTCATCAAATACTGATGAAACTGGATGTCCTGTACCTACTGCCACAATATTTACACACGGATACGACGCGCTGTGCACGTAAAAATGACACTGCCAGCCTAGGTCTACATAAGCTGAGCTCTATACATTCATTAACATAACTTGGCACAGTTGGATAGCTTCACTTGGCAGAGTTACTGAAGGAAACTCCCGTGGCATTTTTGGGAAGCCCGCCCAACTAAAACCACAGCTATTATCAGCCACCTACTTTGAGAGCACCACGTAGGGAATCAAATATTTATTTTCAAACCAGTTACATACCTATTTTTATTGCCTACTATTTAAATGTATTTACATGAGCTCAATCAGAACTCTGAAGCAGTAAAGGAGGAATTAAAAGAGATATTGTCTTTGTACTGTGAATGCTTCCACAGTCACAGAGCTGGTCTTTTACTGGCAGGTGCTACATCCATGGCAACAAAACACACACACACACACACACACACACACAAACTGTACACATGCAGACAAACAGGTCCAAAACTGTAGGCTGTAAATAACAGGAAAATAAACCTGTAAATAACCCGCTGTGCATGGTTCTCTTTTATTTGCTTAGAGTCTTGCAGGCTGGCTAAGAGTAATATATTGCTTGTTAAATACTTCCTTCAAGAGGTGTAGCATCCTTTGAGACTGCTAGAAAAGCTAGGAGTCTTTGGAGGATCAACAGGGAAGACAACTGCCTGCAATTTCATCTCATCAGTTCCCAACAGAGCCTAAACAAAGTCTGGCAGTATTATAATGAACTAGAAAGGAGATTTCTTTAAATGAGACAAAACTGTGTAATGAAGTTGCAGAACACACAGCGAGACACAATGTTCCAGCCATTCTCCAGCTGATCGTCAGCTTCAGTGATGAAAAAGAAACAGCTTGCAGCCATCACAAGATTAGTTCATTCAATAAAATGTGGGTTTTTGGAAGCCCTTAAAATTTTCCACAGGGAGCAGACAAACAAAAGCTCAGCAGTATAAGGACAAATGTGTTTAACTGTCATTTTAGCATAACGACAATTTCCTTTTTTATTTCTGGTTAGTTTGAGTTTTTTTATACAGATGGGGAAAAGCAGAGAGGGTTACATATAGATATGGGATCACAGTACAGAAAGTTTGGAATTGAGCCCAGCCACACAGAGTATATGGATGATAGTCAACAACCCTACAGACTGCACCACATGGTGTACCATGCTAGTGGTATCTTTGAAAAGTTATGAGCAGATGGGGTAGAATTCAAAGACACCCGTAACTTATAGAGATGGTTTTTGTGTGGTGGACAGGTTCTGATTGCTGAAAATTTCAGGAACACAATAATGAGAGGTGCATCAAGGGTCTATTTAACTTTAATGTCCTCCTGTGAAGTTGTTCACTCGCCAACACTGCAAAATAGAAACACTGGGTCCAATCAAAGAAAGGGCTCAGATCTTCCAAACCGTCAGCCACCCGAGCTTCCCACTTCCCACTAACAGGGAAGACACACATTACTATTAATTACTATTAATAAGATCACACAGCTCCAAGAACTGTGAGGGGGAGCGTTGGGTTCGGAGGACCAGACGCAACAGAAATAATCTGAAAGACTCCACAAGTGGAGGCCACTAGAACGGAAGAGGCTCCGTAAAAATTAAAGGGAATAACAGGAGAAAATAAACCGCTCCCACTCTCAGTACAAGAGAGCAAATAAGAGGGAGGCCGGAAAAAAGGAGAAAAATAAAGCGACCCGCGAATAATCGTGCAAAATAACTAGTGGCACGAGAGAGGAAAAGAGGAAGGTACACCTCACGCTCTCACAATAAGAAAGGAAACTAAGGAGAGGTGAACAAAAAAAATGAAGGATAAATGAAAACGACCCGGTAATGGGCGAATAAACTCATAGCTTGAGTGCAGACAAAAGAACAGAACAGACCTCTCGCTCTCAATACCAAAAGCAGACCGAGAGAGGCGGAAAGAAAAACGGCAAAGACAAAACTGTCTCAACGGAACTGAGAGAGAACAACCAAAATGAAAAACCAAAAATTCAGAAAAGAAGGGATACCCTTGCACTTTAAGGAAAGTCTCGTGTTACTCCAAAGCAATGCGATGAGGCAAAGTGGTCTCCTAAAGCACGTATACCATACCGGCTTTGTATACAATGCAATAATATAGAAGCCCCGGAAAACGGAAGTACGGGGCTTAAATAGCCGGCAGGTAAACTAGAACAGGTGCTAGGACTGAGTGCCGGGACAAAACGAAATCCCAGAAACGGACGACGGAAAAATACGGCAAGAGCGCCCTCGTGCCGCTCCGAGGAAGATTAACTGCAGAAATAAAGGGAGGCTGCCAAACCCATGACAAGAACAGCATAGAGTGGCTTTTACCTGGATTTAGGTGTTAGGAAAAGCTAGGTGGCTGGGGGGCAAATTACTCGAAAGATCTTGAGAAGGTCATGACGATGAGCAGATGATGCCACCAAAGCTCACAACTGCCAGGGCTTCTGATCCGCAGGAAGAAGATTATCTTCATTGACACTAACAGTTAGAATTTCACAAGGTGTGTAACACAAGCACAACTTGAACTCTCTGCAAGTAGAGGAATAAGCAGAATATTTTTGGCAGCATTTAAAGCATGTGAAGTTCAGCACAAAAGGGTGGAAACAAAGCATATATACACACCTTTAATAAGGTAAAGAAGCCTGGGCAAATTAGCAAAAACTGACTGAAAACATGCCAAAGAATGTGATTAAAGCTTTATTACAACATAGCACTTATATTATGCTCTTGTTGTAACACCTGTAGAAATGCTTGTATCTACAAGATTTGAGTAGGGAATCACGTTCTCATAAAAAGAAGGTCAATGAACCAATTGAATTTTAGTCAATTGGTTCCATGGAATAAAGTTTGTTTCATTTTTGGTCAATACCAAAAGTTAAATGTCAGCCATCATCCAGAAACATGTATAGCTATTAATAAAAGCCATATCTTGGTATGCATAGCATATGTAGTCTACATTTACGGCCCATTAGAAATATGAAACTTTATTGGGGTTTGTGCTGAATGTGGGATAAGTTGATTCATAAATTTAAACATGCAAAAGTTTTGGTGAAAATCTATAATTATATCAAAATTATAATAGTATAATTTGAACTTGATATTGTTTGTATGACAAAAGAAAATAGGCTTTCAGGCTCAGTGCTTTTCAAAGCTACATATTATTAGTATGTTTAGATAATTTAGAAATGATAAATTCTGGTGATGTATTTCAGTGCAATCTAGTGAAGACAGTATAGTATTTTAGCCATTCCCCATTATCAGTGCCCTCGTGTACTTTTCAATTTGCTTTGGCTTTAAGGTTTTAATTAGCTGGTACTTTTTTTAAATGTAAATGAATGAATAAAACATATTTTCTGCTAACAATTATGAGGCAGTAATATAAATCAAGATATTGGAGAATATCTTTGAAAAGACAGACCAAATTAGATTCATCATGTATGATGAAGACACTTTGTCTCATCGCATCCTCTGTTGTTTTCAAACATGTGACATCTTCATTTCACTCTAAAGTCCACCTGTAGAGCTCAAGGTCAGCTGGCACAGGTAAGCTGCAGTCAAGTGGGGAAAACTTCCAACTGAAGCCTCAATATCTGACCAGTGCATTATTGGCCCACTGTGACCAATTATGCATCATACCATCAGGGTGCCTCATTCAGAGCTTTCACAGTTAGGATTTGATTCTGGTTTATGTCTCCAATCGCTCCACCCGACTACTTTAGCTGGTGTGTCACCCAGGAGGCCCACATCAGTCCCTGAAACAGATGCATCACTTGGTAGCCCAATTTACAACTTATACTTTTTCAGAATAATTGGAACTGAATTTTAGTGTACAATCTGCACAGTTTTTATTTGAGCATAGTGCTCTCTGATTGTGTTATGCATATGCAGTCAAATTCATGTAAATATATTCTGTGAATTTGTCCATACATCCATCCATCCATTATCTAACCCGTTATTTCTGGTCAGGGTCACAGGGGACCTGAGCATATCCCAGCATGCATTGGGCGAGAGGTAGGAATACACCCTGGACATGTCCCTGTGCATGTAATATATGTATATATATATAGAAGCAGTCACCTGTGAGAGTCATCTCATGGGAGGTCAATAGGAATAACCTACAGTAAAAGCCTGTGAGTAGGTACGTTTTAAGTAGATGCACACGTACAGCCGATCCTGTGCATCCCAGAGTTTCTTTCTTGAAGTCATTCTTTTAACTTATACAAAACATTCATTTTAAGGCCAACTGGTACACCAGGATTAATCATCTATTTCTTCCAATAAAAGTAGGCTTCTTAAAATAAAAAGCCAGTGTGTTTCTCAAACTTCTATTTTTGGATAGTCAGAGTTGCTTCTAAATCGGATTAGTCTTTCCCCGTTCCTTTTGTCAATAGCAATTGTTGCAAGGACCATCTACGGTAAAAGCACTGAAAGTATAAAGCTTCTTTTTCCACCGCAGAAAGCCCTTATTAATCATTTTTCAAGTAACCATTCGTTTCAAAAAGATTTTAGAGCTATCAATAAATAGAATGGTAAATGGTGGCAGACCTATTGATCATATCTTGTTATTCAGCCATAAATGAAATATAGACGTCCGTCTGAACAGTGAAAACAACCACTGTCTTAATTGTTGCAAATTTGTTTACATTAGTGCAGCGTACAAAATTCATTCTTGACTGTGTGGCAGAGCTAATACTTTAAAGCTAAAATCTTTAAAAGCATATTTTAATGCAGAAGGATTCAGTCATGGAGATATTATCTCATTTTATGAACCTGTTTTGTTGTCCCAAATTCTGCCACAAAAAGATAAAGTGCCTTGTACTAACCTTTATCTGTTATAGTGTGCTACTGTGGCACTGGCTAAACATAATAAACCAACAATGGGAGCAAGTTTTTTAATGCAAGAATTGGAGTATATGCACATCCAACTGTGCCGGGCAAAATAGATAAACAATGAAAATATAAAGAATACCCACACACCAGCAACTGCTCCCTCGTGGTTTATTCAGCATGCAATGTTTCGACCCCAGAGGTTTTACGTATGCGCTCATACATATGTCTGACGAAGACCTCTTAGGTGGAAATGTCGCACGCTGAATAAACCACAAGGGAGCATTTGCGCGGGTGCGGGTATTTTAAATTTTTTCATTGAGCACATTTTTAAACCATGGGTTTCTCTCCAGAATAAAAGGACAATGGGAAGTTTGTTCTTGATAAAATTGCAACATGCAGCATGTTATTGCATATATATATGACAAAAAAGCAGGAGCCAAGATGGAGTCGCACTCTTACTTAAAGGAGGGATGGTAACTGTTGTATTTGCTTAATCCTCATATTATGTTCCAGGCCAATGTGACCCCATTCAATGTTTGACGTCTCTTAAAAACCAGTTTACCTTATTTTTTCATCTTGACACTATATGATTTTTCCTTATTTGTTGGGATTAAATAGTACACACTCAATTAACATAATGTTACCTTTTCAAAAGTCTACAAAGTTATATACAAAGATGTTGTGTGTGGTCATTTGTGGGGTTGCTGTATAAGATGAAAGAAAATATACAACCTTTCAGTTTTTATCTCTGATGTTTTTGTGGGTAATTCTGATGGCACTTTCCCAGACAGGTTTTAAACTTCACAAACTTTCACTTACCTCAGGCTCTAAAATGAAGTGTTTTATCACAGATTTTTTATATTTAGGGATACAATTCTAGTCAATTGGGAGACAGAAAAATGTTTCTATTACTGTGTCAGTTTAAACTTTTGGGATCAATTTGACCGCAAACATAAAAAACATCATAAAATGTGAGCAGAATATGAGGGTTCAGGTAAAACATTTGGCTTCCTTTTGCTCCACCGTCGACAGTGTATTTCATGTTCGAGGTCGAGAGGAGACATGAGCATTGTCATTACCCGGACTAAACCAAGCTAAATACAGACATGTTTGAACTGATCCTCACAAGAGCAGCGAATCTTTTTTTACATTTTCGTTAGAATAAAGGACAGTCGAAAAGCAACGATGCAACGTGTATAGAAGACCTTTCCGCATGCAAATAATTGCACAACGATCAAAACGTGACCGTGAAAGAAGTGTAAAATATTTACCTTACCGCATGTATAAAATTCGGAATGTGTAAATTTGAAATATATGTAAAAATTGTTTACATCCTGAATGACTGAAATCAGTCTGCCGTACTATGCACATTGCTGAACATGTTACAACCAATAACCAAATGTTAACTTAAATATATCCTAACACTGAAAGTGTCCTCACATTTAAATTTACTTTTAGTCAAAAATAACAATTTTCCAAGCAAATTGCCATTGTGGACTTTCAAAATATTTCTTATTTTTTTTATTATTGGAGCAGGAAGTTTGTAATTATTTCAAATGTAGCTACTATTGTGACCACAATATTCAGAAATGATTTACAGGCAGAAGTTTCCAGAGGCTGGAACATTTAATTCAAGGTTATTATTGTTTAGGCTGCTGAAGCCCAGCACAAAGGAAATTCCACAGCTGCATTTTTGCTGTTTCTGGAAAGTTGCAACTCATAAAGTGGTTAATTACGTTTTATTACAACACATCTGAACCGACCAGACGATAAAGTGTTTTTTCCAGCTAGGAAGGCGGGCCTGCATATGACATCCGGAAAAACATTTTTTCATTTGTTTGGATTTGAATGCCCAAGTTTATTCTCTTGTAAATTCATATGAGTATGAATTATTAATGAGATGAAAGAATATGAATATGAGTGGGTATCAATTCGAATTTCAATGAATGAATATGATGGGGCATTTGAATTATTGCAAATTAATTTTAGTGTGAGTAGTTTGAATAATTAGAAATGAATATTGTTATGGACTTTTAATCTGGGTGGCATTATACAAGAGAGAGGATAACACAAGGCGTTGCTGCAATCACACCCAGTCTTTTTATTGCAAACAGCCAGATGTTCCTTCACTTTAACAGCAGGGAAAAGCTTATTGTCAGCTAGCCAAATAACGTTTAAAAAATGTTTTAGTTTGGCAAAGTAGTTCAAACTTTGTGTTCCCGTGATTTTTCAGGACACAAAAACATGTTAGAGACATTCCTGCAGGAAAATAGGTTTAAGTGTGTTCTGGCCCAGTTTACAACATAGCTGGGAAGTTGCGGTTTAAGGGTGGTTAAAAAAAGCAATGTTGTAAAAACATTACTACAAGGTTATTATTTAATGTTTTGCAGTAGCTGGGTTCAATTGGATCATCTTGTATTCTTTTTTTTTAGATTCTCACCCGCAGGCACGGTTTGTTATGCTGCACTCCTGTTCCTACAGAGTGCGACAAAAACAGCAGGTTAACATCTTTAATTTCAGTCTCTTCGTCTCTGGGCAGGGGCCCCAGACTGAAAGCCTATAAAACTCAGCAGCGCACTGAGCTTCTGGCAAAAATGTAATATTCATTTGATTCTTTATATTGGCCTGTGACAGACATTTTAACCTGATTTGATCTTGTGCAATTTGTAAAAAGCAAAATTATTTAATCCCAGACAAAAATAAATCAATTTATTGAAAAAAAGAGTCAATTTTAACAGCTAATTACACTCCTTAAGAGAAGTCCACACTTATGAGACTCCCTATAAACCCCATTTGAACCACCCAAATGAAGCAACCATCCTAGATTTGAATGAATCCCATACATTAATCTCATCCACAATGCTGCTGCTAAGCTCACCAACCTCCCTAAATATTCACAATGTTATCCCCCTTCACCCTTCTCTCCACTGGCTGCCTGCATCAGATTTAAAACGTGGGTTCTAACCCACCAGCTAGTAAAGGAGACTGCTCCTTTTTATCTTCAAAGATCTTCAGACCATATACTCCGCCCAGACCATCCATTCACCTGGCTGACTGCTGTCTACCTGGCATACTAAATTACCTGAGAAATCTCCTGTCTGTCCTGGCCCCCCAGTGGTGAAATTAGCTTCCCATGGTGGCCAGGACAGCACTGAAGACCCTGTTCAGACTGCAATGGGTAGCAACTGGGCTAATTACAATGAGCCTCAACTGCCACCCTGCCTGTGAGTAGGATCGGTGCTGCCCCCTGGAGGACAGTGCATTCCTCCCTCCCTGGCACCACATACCCTTCCCCTTAGCTTTGAGCCTTGGGGAGAAGTGATAACAAAGCCAAGAAGGGGCACCTGGGAATCCAAAGCCACCCCCTGGATCAAACACTACCAACAGTGCTCCCTGAGTTCCTGGCACTGGTGGTCTGGGCAGATGTGGCTGGCTGCTTTGGGCAGGCCGATCAAGATGGCCTGCAGTTGTGGCAGGTGGCCTGGGGTCCTCTGGAGTGCTCGCAGTGACAGCCATTAAGCAAGCCTCTGGAGGGCTCACGGCGACAGGCAGCAAGGGAGCCTCTGGAAGGACTGTGGCAATAGGCGGCGAGAGAGCCTCTGGAGAGCCTGTGGCAACAGGCAGTGAGGGACCCTCTGGAGTGCCCACTGTAGCCTCATCTTCCTGTTCTTAGCAGACAGGATTGAAACCCGAGGTGGTCTTCTGTTTCTGTAGCCCGTTCACTTAAAGGTTCAATGTATTGTGCGTTCAGAGATCCCCTTCTGTTATTTGAGCATTTGTGGCCTTTCTGTTATCTTAAACGAGTCTGCCCATTCTCCTCCTCTCTCATTAACATAAGTGTTTTACCCACAGAACTGCTGCTCACCGGATGTTTTTTTGATCATAACACCATTCTCTGTAAACTCTAGAGACTGTGATGTGTGAAAATCACAGGAGGGCAGCTGTTTCTGAGATGCTAGCTCCACCACGTCTGGCACCAACAATAATACCATGGTCAAAGTCACTTGCCCATTTCTAATGTTTGGTAGAACAACAACTAAGCCTTCACCACGTCTGCATACATTATATCTTGACTTACAGCCACATGATTTGATGTTTGGAGGAGAAGGCTATTTGCATTAACAAGCAGGTGTACCTAATGAAGTGTGTGTGTGCTGCTGTTATCTTACATTGTTTTAAGGTTCTCTCCTGCCAAGTTTGACATTTCTTAATTTTGTGCTCCTAAACTGCATATGCTGGTTTATGTCGTTTTAAACATCACATTTCCCGGGTGGCACAATGTGTAAGAGCTACGATGCTCTTCTCTAGGTTGTTTTTGTTACTTACGGTTTTTGCATGTGTCTCAATTGCGGAGGCGCTTTGCTAAGGGAGGGTTTTTGTTCTCCTGTGTGGTTTTTGTCCAGTCTTGTGTATTTCATAATAGTACATTTGTATCACAATGGTCAGTTAGTGTTACTCATCCATATTGTACATCATCACATACAAAAGTATTGATTATCTCTTACACAACATGGTCCATCCAAGTTTGGCTCAACAATATAAAGGGAGTGGTCTCAAATCTCTCATGTGGAACTGCAGAGGCCTTATGCACTAAAGTGCTAAATCATTTAAATCTTTTCATCTCAGCACCCAAGCCTGAAGATCAGATAGATTATTCAGGTTTTTTATTCCTCATTCAAGGGTAAATCCTGGTTGTGGCAATTCTGCTTCATGAATCAGTACCTTTCACATGCTCCAATACAATCTCTGATCTCAATGGAGGATATATAATTGTTAGTGACAAACTACTTAGCACCTCTGTGCTCTTTGTTAGCATATATGCTTCACATGCTTTTTTCTCCACACTTCTTGATATGTCTTCACAGGACTTAATCTTATAAGGAGACTTTAATTGTTGGCTAAACCCCATGCAAGAACGATTCTCTGCTAAAGTAAATATGTCTTCAGGGTCAGCTAGAATAGTCCAGTCCTTTATTACTGAATTTGCTATTTCGGACCCTTGGAGGTTTTTCAACCCTCCGGCAAAGCTTATTCTTTCTTCTCACAGGCTCACCATACTTTTGCCTTCATAGATTATTTATTTGTAGGTAATAGAGTCCTTCCTTCCAGCAATCATATTCATATAATCCAAATGCTATATCTGACCATGCCACTATTACAATAGACCTAAACTTCAAGGGTCTGGATAATACACGACCGTCATTGCAGCTAATAATTTGTTTACTTTCTACCAAAGTTCACTTTGTGAACTTTGTTTTGGACCAAATTGACTTTTTTTTAAGTGTGAACAAAACCTCAATCACTTCCTAATTTGCTTTATATGAGGCCCTGGTGGCATATCCCACATCACAATTTTCTCCAGATCCCTCGAGTTAAGCAAAAATTTGTTCAAAAATATGACCTGTGTGAGGTTGAGATACATATCTCGCACACAATGTTTGCACAGGAGATGCAAAAAACTTAAGAAAATCACTATCCGGTTAATAATATAGTAATACCAGAATCGCAATCCTGAATATCAAATCTACCATTCATCTAAATTACAAAATTCTAATCGTTGTTTAAATATGTGAAATATTGTTTAATATAGGGACTAGTTAGACCTTCAGAGCCTGCCACACATAATAAATAACGTTGACTCAGAGATTCTTAAAATCTTGCTCATGACAAATAAAATCCTTCACCTTTCCCTTAATTTATCCATTAATTTGTAATAACCTGGCTTTTTGACATGCCTTAATTTAATATGTTTATTAAATCCCTTATTTCCACTTGTAGGCCTAAGTGAACATTCAGGGATGCAGTGAGATAGCTACCGTGCAATAAGTAATTACCTGTTGATGAGGGCTATCAAAATGTATGGGCACTCCTTGAAGTATTATTGCTATACTTAAATAGAGAGAGCAGTTATCAATGTTTTAAAGTTACATGAGTCATGCCAGAGTCATGCCAAAATAATTAGAGAAGTGAAAGAATGAAAAAGGATCAGGGTTTAAAGAAAATCAGAGGTTAAACCTTATGTATGTATTTTTTCCTTTTTTAATGAATTTATTGTTTAAACAATATTATAATAAACTTATTCAAAATCATAGCAAGCATTGGGTTACGGACTACACACATATAACAATTTCATTCAATAGTTCCTGGTTTGAAGATGTATTCTATGATGAGAAAGGGCAGAATTCACAACAAAGTTTTAAAGCCAGTTTCCTCAAAACTCAGTTTTTACAAAATCACAATATTCAATCATTCATATCTCTAAAAATATTTACTCAATCTCATCAATTGATACCCCAATTTTGCAGTACTTTAACGTGAGATGAAAAACTCAAAAAGTTAAATTTTGAAGCATGTGTCTGAAGCAGGGATCCCATCACAAATTAGAACGAATCACTGTTGAAGAACTAACTAATGCTGCCAAATCCATTCAGTCTGGCAACAGATGGCTATCCCATTGAGTTTTACAAAACATTTCTTCACAAATTAATCTTTATCTTAATTAACATGTATAATGAATCCTTTGTATCACTCATTCTACCCCAAACCCTCACATAAGAATCCATCGAGAGAGAAAAAAAAAGAATAAGGACCCCCCTTGCTTGTGCCTATTCTGCCCAATTAGTCTATTAAATGTAGACTATAAACAGTTAGCCAAAATTTTAGCAATGGGCTTAGAATTGATCCTTCCATCAATAATTTCTTATTTATCAATAAATTCTATTTAAAATACCTCTACAACATTGGCCCCAGAGGCTCTTATTTCTTAAACACAGAGAAAGTGTTCAATTGGGTAGAGTGGAGGTAAATATGGCTTTGGTGCAAAATGTATCACATGGGTTAGGCTACTATACTCATCCCCACACGCTTCAGTCAGGACAAACAACACCCAAGCAGAATACTTCCCTCTACACCGGTCGACACCAAGGCTGCCCCTTGAGTCCCTTATTATTTGCTATCACTAACGGCTCAGCTGTGTCTAGCACTTCTTATCATGTGGTTCCTAATTCTAAGGGCCCTTTATTACCTATAGTTTTCTTTGGTCCAAATTATGGTTACATTGTTACTTTGTTGCATTTTTATTCTTTTGTGTGTGTGTGTGTGCTTGCACACAGGGTGTGTATGATGCGTCAGTGCAGTAGTACTGGGGTAGTAGTAGTGCTTGTAGTTAGTGCATGCTGCATGCTGCTTCTGCTTGCTACTCTCTGCTTTCAGCTACTGCCACCGGCTAGCCCTCTTTGCAGGGGGTGAAAAGAGGAGCAGAGCGCGTAAGTCTCCTTCTGCCGGTACACAGCCTCTCGACCGCCAAGACTCCTACAGTGCCTCCTCGTGGCCACACATGGTAACTGGGTACCTTGCAGTCCCTGGCTAAACTGTAGGGGATCTCGGAGCAGCAGTGGGCCCCAGAGAGAAGGCGCGCAGGCCCACCTTTATGTGGACACGCCCTGGCGTCTCTCGACCGCTGCCCCAGCTATGGGCTAATAGCAAGGGCAGGTGGGGCTCAGCTATGAATGGCAACCCACCTAGGAGAAGGTCACTCCGAACAAAAACCACAGGTGCTGCTCGCGCCTGACCCCGGACCGTATGCCATCTGAAGGTTTAGAGTAAAGGGCGGACTAGGGCTTATGCCTGAAACGGTCAGAGTAGGACTGCGACCCACAGTCCTTATATCGCATAGTAAAGCCTAAAAATTGAGAATCTAGATATCGAGAATCCTATACTTCCAGCGGCGGGAGTCCGCAGGAATCACGCGGCAGACCGTGGCAGGCTCCAAACCCAGAAGGGAGGGTTGAGTCTGACAGCAGCAGACGGTCTAAAGCACTCCTGCGTTGTAGGAGACCTTTTATTATAGGAACCTACAACGCAAACACAGTGAGATGAGGCGAGGTTAGCAGAGCTTGCACACTGTGTCGAGGAAAGGGGAGTCGAGATCATGGGAGTACAGGAGCACAGGAGAGTACACGTTGATGATCCGATCGCGTATCGCAGGGTGGGTGGATGCTCGTTCATCACCTTATCTGCATGGCGAAACGAGGCCCAGGCTGCTACAGGTGGTGTGGGGCTAATGCTGAGTGCTCGGGCGCGTAAGGCTCTTCAGAGGGTTCACCAGCACACCGAGAGGATCCTTATAGCAGATTTTGAGGGCAACCCAGTAACAACCGTCATAGTAGTGTACTCGCCAACCAACGTGGCACCGGTTGAAGCGGTGGAGAAGTTTTATGAGGACCTTGGAACGGTGGTCAGAGGTGTCCCGGCTCACAACTTCCTAGCCATTCTGGGAGACTTCAACGTGAGGCTCGGACCAGAGGACGCGTCATTCACGTTCCACGACACCACCAACCGCAACGGCGAACATCTTGCAGCCCTACTCACAGAGCACGAGCTACTGGCTGTGAACATCTTGTTCCAGAAGAGAATGGGTAAGAGATGGACCTTCCAGGACCGGGCTACCGGTATGTTACGTCAGCTGGACTACATACTGGTAAAGCGCAAATGGAGGAACTCGATCCTGAACGCTGAACCTTACAGCACGTTCAACTCAGTGGGTTCTGACCACCGAGTGGTCTCCATGAAGGTGCGACTGAGCTTGAGGGTCCCCAAGCCAAGCCAGAGGATCCGACATGACTGGATGGCGTTCTCAACAAGCCCCAACCTTCAGGCCAGATACACAGTGGAGGTGAGGAATCGCTTTCAGCTGCTGGGTGAGGAGGAGGGGGCTAATGCAAAATATGAGCGGTTTATTGCTGCGAACGTGGAGGCAACCAAAAAGTGTGTGCCGGTAATGGAAAGGGTCAAAATCTCCCCGAGATCTAAGCATCCGGAGGTTGTGGTAGCGCGGGAAAAAGTGGAGCAACTGCGCCGAAGCTACGACCGCAAGAGGTCTACGGAGAATTGTGAGTTATTGAATGAGTCTAAACAGCTTCTCTTCAATACATACGACAAAATCAAGGGGGAGGAGCTGATGGAGAAGGTGCGGAGAGTGGAGGTAGCTCAGGGCGAACAACAGTATGGGGAGTCATGGAAGGTCATAAACGAGATGAGTGGTCGCAAAAGATCAAAAGAGGGCCAGGTTGCAGGCAACAGCCCGGAGGAGAGAGTGACCTCCTGGTTCACTCACTTCCGGAACCTCCTAGGCACGCACCCGACAGAGGACGGAAATGAGGAGGAGATACCTGTAATCCTGACAAGTCTTAATATTGATGATGGCCCCCTTACAGACAGGGAGTTTGCCAGAGTGAAATCCACCCTGAAGCAGGGGAAAAGTGCTGGGCCGGACGGCATTCCCCCAGAGGTTCTTGGGAACTGCGACCTTGATGACATCATCCTGGAGATCTGCAACCTTACTCTGATAAAAAACAACCAGCCCGATATATGGTCTCTCTCTAACATCATCCCAGTGCCTAAATCTGGAGATCTCTCAAAGCCAGATAACTATCGTGGCATCAGTCTGACATGTATTATTGCAAAGATGTACAACCGCATGATACTGAACCGGATTCGGGGTGCCATCGACCCCCACTTGAGAGAGAACCACAATGGCTTTCGAGAGGGGAGATCCACCATAGCCCAGATCTTAGCCTTAAGGAGGATCATCGAGGAGGTGAAAAAGAACAACCTGACAGCGGTACTGTGTTTTATTGATTTCAATTTCAATACACAGAGGCGTGATGATGAAAATACTTAAGGCTTATGGTGTCCCTACCAACCTACTCCGGGCCATAAGGACCATGTACATGGGCACAAGAGCTAAGGTGACGACCCCAGATGGCAACAGTGAAGAGTTTGACATCTTTGCAGGGGTGTTGCAAGGGGACACCCTCGCCCCCTTCCTCTTCATTATAGTCCTGGACTACGCACTAAGGCAGGCTATCAATGGACGAGAGCAGGATCTCGGCTTCACTATTACATCTAGGAGGTCAAGAAGATTCCCTGCTGTAGTCCTAGCGGACCTGGACTATGCGGATGACATCAGCCTGCTATCTGACCGTGTGGAACAAGCTCAGGAGCTCTTGACCAGAGTGGAGACAGAGTGTGCCAAGGTTGGCCTTAGGCTAAATGTCAAGAAAACCGAGGTCATCACTTACAATATCTTCCCGGACCATCCACCTCTAATGACAACAGGAGGCACTGCTCTGAAGGAAGTCTTTAACTTCAAATACCTGGGCTCATGGGTCAACTCGTCAGAGCAAGACCTTAAAGTGAGGAAGGCACTTTCATGGAAGGCTCTGAATGGCATGGCCAGTGTGTGGAACTCCAACCTCCCTCGACATATCAAGCTCAGCTTCTTTTATGCGACTGTAGAATCCATTCTTCTATATGGCTGTGAATGCTGGACCCTGAAGCCCTCCCTGCAGAAGTCTCTGGATGGGTGCTACACCAGAATGCTGCGTGTAGTACTGAACATCAACCAGAACGAGCATGTTACCAACACGCGTCTGTATGGGGAGGTACTAAGGTTAAGCGAGAAAGTAGCTGTTAGAAGAATGAAGTTTGCCGGTCACTGCCAGAGGCACCCGGAGCTCCCAGCCAGCAAGCTGGTGCTGTGGGAGCCAACACACGGGCATCGATCAAGAGGGCGTCCCACACCAACATACGTGGACGTACTAAGGAAGGACGTGGGGGCGGAAACAACTGAAGAGCTAGCCGGATGCATGGATGATCGAGAAAACTGGAAACACCGTTGGAGGGCTCGTCTGAGGACGACCTAGAGAGAGTGTTAATTAGGTTTCCCACTGCCCAGTTTCAATTGAACCACAATTTCTGAAGAAAAGTCATTTGTTTATCAGACATAAATTTGGCTAGGCAAACTCATAAAAGAGAAATTAATGATTCTGGTCCAGGAACACTCGTTGCACATCAATCAATTGAACCTGGGGGTGATTATGCTTTCCCACTCCTCAAAATGAACCACGACAAGGAGGTAAACAAACTAGGTTCTGGAAGAAACTTTCCAAACATGAGCCGCATTAAAAAGCGTTAAAAAGATGATATTGCCACCTTTGTTGGAAGCCAAGTACAATATGTATCTACAATGGACTGTTGTGTCTTTGCATAGTATAATATGAAATGAAAGACAAGCATGACACCGTATGAATCAACATAAAGAAGAGGATGTGTTTCAGTTCATTGTTAATCCAAGATAATTTCAAACTCAGGTTTGAGTTTTGATTACTGTTTGTTTTTATTACCACTGATTTAAATGCATTGTGCGAGTAGTATAGTATTCATTCTTCATTCTTAGTAGGGTATTAGTAATAGTATTATAGAAAACTTATGGAATTAATCTAATTGTAATTTTTGTTTTACAAAATTAAGCGTGTTAATTTCTGTTTGTGTGTTTTACAAGTGGCTATGTTGTAGTTTTCTGTTTGCCATTATCAAAGAATATTTTAAATAAGGCTCTGCATTTTCTGCAGTAAGATGTTTTTGTGTTGCTTGTAATTCAATTGAAGCTTCATGGCTCTATATATTATCTTTCTGAATCTTTAACAAGGTAACTGGCTGATATAAAGCTCTAGCGATTACTTTGATTAAGGAAAATAAACCTTAATGATTCTGAACAAATTTTAACATTAACCAAATGTATTATATGGAACAAGTTCTTATACTTTTTGAAAATAGCTAGGATTCATCATCTGGCTCAAATTCAAACCTTACATATATCTTAGTTTTTTATAACATATTCATGCATAATTCAATGAACACTGGGTTTGACACAAACTTCTGCCACCTTTATTTTCACCTTTTTACCTCCAGTTGCAATCGGCAATGTCGACTCATCATACCCCCCATACCCTGCAAGCCTGTCTCATTCATTACAGTTCATTCTGGTTTAATTGTCGGCTCTTTATAACCTTAGCAACGATATGTGCCATGTCTTCTTGGGTGCTTTGAACAATCTACTACAGCCCAGCGTAACAGCAGTTTTCGTTTTAACAGTCTAGTATTACACAAGCTCTATAGAAAACGCATTAGGGAGGGGAGTATTCCCTTTCCCAATATGTAAGTATTTTTGCGTCTAAAAAGACGTTGGTCTCGCTGGCTACATATATTCCACTCAAGCACTGTCTTTCCAATATGATTGATAGGCCTATTGTTATTATTTCGTTTTTTGTATTGTTTTTTGGACCCATAGATATCTACCCCTCTATACTGATGAAAATATAGTCATTTCCACTTGAAAATGATGCAAAAGTGAGTTTTATTGGCCAAAACTGTTGATTTGTAGTTAAATATATGTTTTTTTTATTTTTTATTTAGAGCACAGCACAATTTAGCCATTTGGATAGATTTGGAGACACTAATGGACAAAAGAGTACACTGCCTATATTTTGCATCATAGACCTTTAGTAGTTCTGCATATCATCCTCAAATTTTGCACACTTGCTGACATGGAGTGTATGATCTAGGAAATGTATATATTTACCTGTTTCACTTTATGTAGCTCTCAGTATTTTGTTGCAAACGAAAGAAATGTATATATTTACCTGTTTCACTTACGTAGCTCTTAGTATTTTGTGATAAACAATTTTTTCTTTGCATTTTTCCAATGTTTTTTTGCATTTTTGGCACTTTATTTTGACTTAAATTATGAAAATAAACAAATCTAAGTTTGTATTGTAAATGGTACACCTGTCTTGTTTCATTTAAGCCATTTACCAAGTTTCTGTAATGCTCATACCTAGAGTTATAAAAGCTTAAACAGAGCACCCCGTAAATAGGTGAGAATTGATCAAATCTTCCATCTTAAAACCGTGAACCGCTTTCAGATAAGCCAGCCTTGTCATAAAAGATTGTGTGTACAAAAACACATAAAACTGTTACCACCCACAAAAAATCATCCGAGGTGATCAACTAACGAGGTGTAAAGAGGATTGCCTGTGCTAAAATGAAAACATACGTTAATTATGCAAAATAGTGGGAGTTGGTCATGCAAATAGATTACTTTAGCACATGTAAAGTGATTTACTAAACCCGAAAGGAAGTTTGAGAAAGGTATTTGCGGGTGCATTTTAGTACAAACGGAAAGCAGGTATTAAAAGACACAGAATCAATAAAATAACGGCTGTCATTGTAGCAAGACAATACGGGTGTTTTTGGAATATCCATAACTGAACATTCTGAATGATTACAAAATCATGAAGCAAATCGTGTTACAGAATACAAGAGTAAGTATTATTTGAATCAAACTAAAATAGGCTACAATGTACTGTATATTATAACAAACAGTGAATAACAAGCAAATCAAAACTTTATAAAAAATAAAACCCATGATCAAATGGAAATGGGATTTTATGTGACACTTATGGCATGAGTAGGCTTAGTGCTAGTAAGCATAGTAATGATAATTTCAGTCCTGACAAACATCTGTAACTCCCGGCAGAAACTGAGACATCCAGTGAAACTGTTTGTAATAAACCGCCAGCTTGTTCAGTGTAACAGTAGCCTACCCTTCACTTAAAAAAATAACAGCAACATTGCTGAGAGTCTTTTCACCATTTTCTTACAGTATAACCATTCCAAACACGCAAAATCTCTCATTTAAATATGTTTGCGGCTGGAGTCATTTGCATAAGGACTCTTAGTTGATCACTTGCAAAGTGTGAAATGTTAACGCATGCAAATAATTTGGCTGCGCCCGCAAAATAACACCCCTTATTTGGGATCTTAGTAAATTGTAAAGTTTTTTGAGTGGGGGCACTGTTACTGGTGTTACATCAATTACGGTAGACTATGTCAGCTGCATAAATAATTTAAATGGATTAAAACAGCATTAGTTCAAATCAGCTGAAAAAAACATGACCTCACTTTTTCTGTTTTTGCTAAACATTTAAGCAAACTTTCAAAAGCATAAAGCAAAGGGGTGGCAAAAGAAGGCCTCGTGTATGAATTTCAAGCTCATGATGAAAGACCCAATTAATCTGACCCTTAGATCCTTAGCATGTTTAAGTAGGTCTTGGGGATAAGGTTTCTCCATGAGAAATCCTACTTTACTCTATTATGCCTCTCAACTAGACCTCAAAGTGATTTTTATTGAGCTCACACTGCTCTCGTCAGCTGTTCATCCTTGGAGGCACACAGCTGTACCTGCATAGCAAGTCAAGATGGAGCTGCTAAAACGTGGGCATGATTGAGGTAGGAGAAGGGGTTAAACAAAAGGCAAGGTGATAGTGTTGAAGGTCAAGAGTTTATCATATGATAAAGACATCAAACTCAACCATTTAATCTGCGTACAGGGTCATTTCATGGCATTGGTGGTTAAAATAATACACTCTGGAATGTCATAAGTTACACCAGTGGTTGCGCACACAAACTAACCAGTGACATATATATGAAAATAATGTTGGGATTAAGAGAGCCAATAAAATATAACCCCATGTTGCACAATATCAACCTGAAGTGCACTCCATCTGTATACCTTATATAATTTAAGAGATTAACAGATACATTTTTTGTTTAAATGCAGTCAAAAATGTATTACACAACTGATAGAGGTTTACGAGTACTGCCACAGTCAGCCATATAGCCTATGCACACTTACTGACCTGTGTAATGGCATTCTCAAGGTTACATTCTGTCTCACAAGACATCTATATTGGAAGAAATGGAAATAATTTGCGCTGTGGATTAATAAAGTCCTTTGACTCAGTCACAATTCTGTTTCCTCCCTTCAGTTCAGTCTGTCACACAATGTCTGTGTGTGTTGTAAGTGTGTGTGTGTGTGTGTGTGTGTGTGTGTGTGTGTGTGTGTGTGTGTACTTGTACCCTTTCTGTCTGTCTGTCTATACCTCATAATTTACTTCGTCATTTGCCATGCTTCATTTTTTAGTTAGGGTTTTTATGAAAAAGTTTTTGAATGTGTGGGTGTTCACAATTTGGAACAAGGTAACCTAAAAAAAAAAGAACCATTTGTTCCACCAAAGATCCGGAATAAACTATGGCCTTGTTAAGAGAGAGAGAAAAAACATTCCGTTCCCATGGCTATCGTAAAGTTAGTTTCTCTCCAGCCTCCGTAATGAACAGCTTTTTTTTTTTTTTTTGTAATGACGATGCAAATTTGAGCTGCCCAGTCCTTGTGCTGAAACTTGAATCAGTCTGTCTGCTTGAAAATATTACTTTTCTAGTTCCCCACAGCGGCTCTCTGGGTGATTGTGTCATTCGCTTACCATAGCATGCGCATCTTGACCTCAAGTCCCCTTTATTGGCATGGCAGCCAGCTGAACAGGCTGGAAGGTTTTCAAATGACTGATTAAGGTACTTAGTTTGCAGCTGTTGCGGCAGGCCATTTGCCTTCCCTGCTGAAGGCAACATAGTCAGATATGCAGATTCTACACAAGGACCCAGTGCAAAGGGTTTCATTAACATTTTCATGATAAAGTGTTCAAAATATTACAGTACAAACAATACAAAATCAGCTTTGTGATTCTATGACTAAACATTTTAATTATAACCTGCAGCCACATTCACTAGTTTTAATTAAGACCTTTTTATGGTGCCTTCACTGTTGCCTGAAAATAGGCAGATTTAAATATTCATGGCTGGTCTGGTACACACTAGAGAATATTTCTCATGAGTAAGTTGTGTATATTTTAATATAGGAGGACAGCATATCTCCTCCACCCTGCTATTAAATACAGGCCTTATTTTTCTGTCGACTCACAGCTGCTGTACAGTAGAATCACAAACATTTAGTTGAAAGTGAAATTAGTTATTTGTCTGAAGATTAATTTATTATCATTATATGCAATGCAGTTGTGTTTTCACTGGATCCAAAGGCAATGGAAGATGTGTAAGTATTTGTATCTCAGTTGCAGACTGTATTGTATTGCCTGGCAGCAATAAGAACACGGAAACAACTTGATAGTATCTACTGTATTACCAATTTTGAGAAGCTATCCACCCTTCTTGTGTTTAGCACTAATTATTGACCATAAATATAATATCTGCACCTAAATAATGATAACAAATTTTAGTCTATATATTTTAAATTTTTATTTCAACAATTTCCATTGTTGTCACTAATATCAACAATTCCAAGTATCCCTCAAAAGAGCGCAGTAACAATCACACATTTTGATTGAATGCCTGGGCCACCACAACATGGCCAGTGTTCATAACCAGAAGGATCTGGCAGCTCTTCCTTGAGGAAATTTTTTACAATTTATTCTGTCACACCCATAACCTCAAGCCGTGTGTGTATATAACCCATTCTTGAGAATTGGGACAAATCATGTCCGACCAATGATTACTTAAAACAACAATTAAATAGAAATTTTTCTGGTGAAAACTTATATTTGAGTGGTTTATGTATGAAAGACAATTTTTTCAACTAATTTCATTTTTTGAAATGTCGAGTGCCAGTAAACACCCTTGTCCCAGACTATTTCAAACAATTACAAAATGTGTTAAAAGCCTTTAAAACCTAAAACTAACAGACAACTCTATTTCTACAGATAACATATGATTCTTGTCCTCTCTAAGGTGTCTATTTTTTTATTTATTTAAGAAATAATATTGCAATTAGGATTGTCTCAAAACATAACAGGTCACCTTCATCTCCCTTCTATAATTAACTATTGGAATGATACAGCTCTATTTGCACTAGAACATATCTTCAGTGATGTAATCCGGGGTCATCAGGTGTTTCAGGTTTTTCAACATCAGACACCCTTGTCCAGGTGACCCAGACAGGGTTGATTAGGCCCCAGCTTGTGTTCTAGTGACAGTGGCTCTCCCAAAGACCCACCCTCTTGATCCAGAACCATCTTGAGGCTTTTTCCACTACCTCGGTGTTGTTGCATATGGCTTTCCTTCTGCTCACCCCCATGATGCCCAGTGTGTGGTAGGCTTTTCAGAGAGACTGCCCTGCAAAACCACTGCAACCTACTTCCATGGGTAAACACCTTATCTTTCAGCCTGGCTTATGACAGTCACTGACTAACCCCTCATACTTAGTCATCTTCTTCTCAAAAGCCTACTCCAAGTGGTCTTCCCAAGGGATGGTTAGCTCCAGCATGATGACGCTTTTTGTCACATCAAACACATTGAATATGTCAGGTCTCAGTCTCATGGGTGCAATGTGCTGGAGAAACTTGAGTTGTCTGTCCAAGTCTAGCAAGAGCTGCCAGTCCTGAGCGGCAGTAAGAAACCCAGAAGCTGGTATAGGTGTCGACTTAGGTTGCGCTCCAGCTCTGATGAAGCTGATGGTCTTCCTTTTGGTCTGCGTCCAATTGCTTGCACAGATCCCAGCACAGATGGTGTTCAGTGCCTGGTCATGCCGCTAGCGGTAACGGCCCTCTCCCAGAGCCTTTGGACAACAGCTCAGGATGTGTTTGAGTGTTCCCCTCTTGGAACACCGCGGGCACTCTGGGGTTTCTGCCAAGCCTCAGCAGTGTATTTTGGAAGGGCTGGAGAGGATATCGTAAATGGCCTGGACAAGTAACTTGATGTGGTGTGGTTCTGCCTGCCAGAGGTCAGCCCACGTGATCTTTGTACCCACCGCCTGCTCCCACCTAATCCAGTATCCTTGTTGTCTCTATCCCACTTTGCTACATTAGATTGCCTGCAGTGGCCTCAACTGGCTCTCTATCAGCTTTTGTAGATAGAGGGGTACATGTTGCTCTCCCAGTGGACAATAAAGAGCCTTTGGACAGAAAACGGCAAATTACATGATTTGGGAAAAAAATTTACTTCAACAAATCTGTGGTATCATACCATTGGAAATAATTTTACTGAGGGGCTCAGTCGTTTTCTCCAATGCACCACGCCACACCAATAACTCTCCTCCAATCCACATTTAAAACGGCAACAGAAAGTATGCTGAGTAGGGTTTCTTCATTCAATCAAAAATCTAGTAGTGTAGTGCTACTGTTACGTCTGGCCCAGTCAGAATCCTCATACTTTGGATCACTAGGTACCTATTGTTTGACATGGCTCTCTTACAGTGTGCTTCTGTTTGTAGTTTAACCCCTTCACACAAAGGCTTAATTTTGCCCATTTTCATCTGTTTTGTACCGTTTTGTTTAAAGCTTTATAACTCGAGATGTCAACACAAAAACACAATAGTGTCTTAAATTAAAGAAGACCCTTGTACCATTTATTATCATGCTTTAAATTCATTTATTTTCATAATTCATATGTAAAGTATGGGCAGTGAATACACAACCCCCGGTGAAAAAGAAAGATCCTGAATAAGGGGTGTTATTTTGCGGGCGCAGCCAAATTATTTGCTTGTGTTAACATTTCACACTTTGCGGGTGATCAACTAAGAGTCATTATGCAAATTACTCCAGCCGCAAACAGACATATTTAAATGAGAGATTGTGCGTTTTTTGGAATGGATATACAGTAGGAAAACTTGCAATGTTGCCGTTTTTATGGTATATTTCTTTAGTGTAGGGTGTAGCCTAGGCTACTGTTACACTGAACGAGCTGGTGGTTTATTATGAACTGTTTCACTGGATGTCTCTTAGATTCTACCGGGAGTTACAGATGCTTGTCAGGACTGAAATTATCATAACTATGCTTACTAGCACTAAGCCTACTCGCGCTGTAGGTGTCACATAAAATCACATTTCCATTTGATCATGGGTTTTATTTTTATAAAGTTTTGATTTGCTTGTTATTCACTGTTTGTTATAATAGACATTGTATTGCTTGTTTGTTTGAAACACTAGTTACTCTTGCATTCTGTAACATGATTTGCTTCATGGTTTAAAAAATATATATTCTTACTGTTCATGATGTAGCATATGTGGGCTATCCACTAATTCTCTTCTTGTGTATTTTGAGCTTTAGCTAGAATGGACCAGTTAATTAGTCCCCATTGTTATGCAATCATTCAGAATGCTCAGTTATGAATATTCCAAACACACCCTTACTGTATTGCTGCAACAACAGCCGTCATTTTATTGATTCCATATCTTTCAATACCTGCTTTCCATTTGTACTAAAATACGCCCACAAATACCTTTTCTCAAACTTCTTTTCGTGTTTAGTAAATCACTTTACACGTGCTAAAGTAATCTATTTGCATGACCACCTTCCACTATTTCGCAAAATAACATAGGGACACCCATATTTACATATTCACTCAGGCTATTATGCAAAAATGAGAAAGTACCGTATCTTTCAATTTTAGAACATGCAATCGTCTTTACACCTCGTTAGTTGATCACCTCAGGTGATTTTTGCGGGTGGTTACAGTTTTACACGTGTTTTTGTACACGCAGACCTTTAGTAAATCAATTCCTATATGTATTACTGCTCAAGTCCCATAAGGAAATTTGAAACAATGTACCTTGGTGTCCAGAAATAATTTTACTGAGGGGCTCAGTCGTTGGACGAGTGTGTGGGTTCTAAAATGCTTATTTTCTTGAGACATTTATTATCAGGCAATATTAACATGACTGTGAATTGAATACAACACGCATCAGTATAATTTATGAAATGGAGAGCACCAATGTATTGATGGAAAAAGTTTTACAAGTGATATTACATGAGCAAAAAATGGAACCCAAGCCTGGTGAGGTCATTAGAGGTCACTGGAACAAACTGTTCCACCACAAAGTTTGAAGGTTTTGGAGTGCTGGAGTGCTGTGCCTGTCTAGAAGAGAAAAACAAGGTAATAAAACTGACAAATACAGCAGCTGGTGTAATACCAGACATCAATCTATCAGTATCAGTAATTATCAGTAACAAAATAAGCCACAACTCAAGCCAGGGACGCTCTCTCCAGATGAGCTTATTGGGGGGTGTAATCCAAACTTTTGAATCCAGTAAGTATTAAAGGCATTTTTGTATATTTACAAAGCAAGAACATGACCAAAAAGACAAGGATTTTTATTTAACAACTGATTGCCTTACTTGAACAATCAAGCTCAGGTGTAATAAAATGTGTCAGGCAAGTTTCAGTTCTGTAGGGCAGGAGTTGTGAACTCCTGGTTTGCAAACTCAGCTTCAAGCTGATTACCAAGCGGTAATTTATGGATCACACTAAAGAGCATCATCATCATCCAGAATAAAAACTACAATTAAACATATCCAAGAGTTCTCTCTTCACATCATTATTTAAATCTTTATTTTCGTCAAGTAAATTTTTTTGGTAGGGGATGCTCAATCTATTCCTACACATAAAAAAACACTACTCCTAGCATGAGCTGTCACGATTAGTATCTGATTAATAACTGATTAGTACGCAGATGTTTTTAAACACTATGGGCTGCAATCCTACCATAAAAAGTAGATTCAACCACCCAAACATGAATCACCCTCAGTGCATCTTGTACAGCAAAATCCCTGAGGCCA
Organism: Ilyophis sp. 1 JC-2022; assembly: GCA_022702515.1. Lineage (NCBI taxonomy): Eukaryota > Metazoa > Chordata > Actinopteri > Anguilliformes > Synaphobranchidae > Ilyophis > Ilyophis sp. 1 JC-2022. The sequence goes on along the minus strand of CM040406.1, from coordinate 31,211,113 downwards.
GGCACGGTACCATTCAGGTTCTTTGTACATGATGATAATTTCAACACATAATCAACACGCAACTTCAAGGATCAACCTTAGTTTAGGGAATGGATTTTATTCCATGAATACTACGGTACGTGTAAAATGTAAAATGCAATAAATTAGTTATAGTTCACCCATTTTTTAAAATTTTATATTGTTTTTTAAATAGTACGTAAGGTTGTACTGATGCTGTCCTGGTCTCAGCATTGTAGTTAAAATTGGCTAAACCTGAATTGGAACAATGCTAACAATTAGCATCTTTTCATTGGATTTATGCCCCCCCGGCTAACTAACAAGAAAATGTTTACATTCATCAAGCACATATTGTTACGTTCCTCTAACTGGTTTTGGACCCAAACGCAGGACTCGGAGACAGACTCAAATTGAAGCTTCAGGGGAGCGCTTTTATTAGAAATTAGGAACAAGAAAGGCAAGGTGAGGATCAGGATACGGAATGGGCGCTAGCAAAGGGGCACAGTAGATGAGGGGTAGCAGGAGAGAAGCGAAGCGGATGACAGGCGAGCCGTAGAGACTGGAAGCGGGGCAAGGCAAGGGCAATGGCAGGAGGGAACGCAGGCTGGCGTTCTAGAAAACTAGAAAACAGACATGACATGAGTTAGCATGACATAACAAACAAAGACCAAGTTCCATGAACAAACTATATGATGAGACTTAACGAACTGGCAACAAGACACAGAAAGCCATGCAGAAATAAATTAGCTAATGAGTAAGATAATTAGTGAAGCATGAGAATGTATGCAAGAATGAATGAGCTAATGAGGGTGAGTGTGGAATGCAAGCGGGGAAGGAGAGTGATAGGCTGAGGGATAATGAGAAAAGAAATGAGGGAACAAAGAGAACTACATCCAGCCTGCACAACATGGAAGACAGACAGGGAAACGTAACAACGTGACATGAAACGAGAGGAAATGGGGAAAACACAGAGAACAATAGGGACGTGGACTGGAAGGGATGCAGCGGACACCACACATATCAATACACGATAACTTTAAATTAGTATTTTTCATGCCCTAAGTGACAAGTATAAGCCATGGAGGTACTAATACGACATAGTCTACATTATGCACAATAAGATTACAATAAAATAATAGTTCACCATCAGGAAAATGCTGGAAATGTTCTAGCTTCTCAGCAAATCGCTGCATCAAAACAAAACTTATAATGTCTGGGATAAAAGAGTTGTCAATCAAACCAGAATTAATTGGAATGGCTGGCAGGGTTTTATGCGTAGATGTTTCAGACTAGTGTTATAAAGGGGTGTGTGTTTTTTCAAACAGATTGTCCAGGACAATAAATGACCAATGAATCTTGTGTCAGGTTTAGATTTAGAAAATAGAGAACCAAACGCGAAAGATAAAGATACAGAAAGCGTATCTAGATATAGATACGCCACAGAAGCGGAATAAAATTGCACTAGTAGAAGGGAAACGGAAAAGCAGGAACAAAACTTCCCTAGCACAAGGCTAACACAAAACAACCTCAAACGGAGGCGGAAATTCGCTTGAACAGCGAGAAACTAACAAAAAAAATAAATGGCCTCACGCACTAATTGATCTGCGTGTTTCAGAGGTCGAGAACTGAAAAGAAATTAACAAAATAGCAAGGCTGTAACTACAGCTCTCTTTGTTTTTCTTTTTTTATAAAACCATATACCGGCTTTCTAGTCCTACTGCAACGTCAATCTAGAAGCACCGGAAAGCGGAAGTCAAGCTCTATTTATAGCCGACGGAAACCAAACACAGGTGTAGGAGATAATGACCTGGAGAGATCCAAACACCGGGACGGAGGAAGAAAAAATCCGATAGAGCCTCCGACGACGCCAAACGGAAAACAATGGTAGAAAACAAAAAGAGACAGCCACTACCCATGACATCTTGAAAGGGATATTTCTATGCATAAGACGGAGGGTAGTATTGTATATTTATTTAATATCTAGTAGCAGATATTGATAGTAAAATGACGTGATATAATTACACAAGAATTTTACTTGTTCATTTTGCTAGTGAGTGAGCAGAATTGTTCACCGCTGTGTTGGGTTTAGTGTTTTTCACCACTTTTTTGGCTGTATCTTGTTGCTATGACTTGTTGGTATAAACAAACTAGGCTCTATGCACTTACAAAAAAGTTTAAAATAGTCATATCGCCATGATGATTGGGTTTTTTAACATGCTGCGAAAAGCCTCAGAGCCTGCTAGATGAGTTCATACCTGTCAACCCTCCCGTATTTCTTGGGTTTTTCCCGTATTTTAACCCCATCTCCCGCTGTCTGCATTGGTATTTTTTCCCTTGAATCTCCCGTATTTTGCTTTTATATATACAATTAAATGTCGAATAATAAGAATCAGCCTGCTCAGGATGCTTCAGTTGAGCCATGTTGTCAGTAAAGCCCTGCTATACCCACTCCAGTGCAGCAGGTGGAAGCATGCAGTAAGTAGCATACTTGTCTTCGTTCAAGTCTTGAGAAGTCTCGAGAAGTCAGTTAGAGAGTGCGTGTGAACCGTGAAGTTGTTGCCTGTATGGGACTTTGGTGAAATGTAACAAGATAAACTCTTCAGGGTTAATCAGAAAACAGCTGTAGCTCAATATACTAGTAAGTACTTGGTTTCCTAAACATATTTATCCAAAAAATCTTTGAGAACCGAAAGTGCATCAGGTACTGTATAAAGTAGCCTACAGTAAGCAACGGAAAACGACGAATGCTTATTTGTTGTCTACAACGTTTTAAAAAATATTTATTGTTTCTATAATCTGAACATAATTTTCTTAGCGTGTATAAATTATACATTTTACAGTTATATGTTGTGGCGAGACGAGGGTCATGTGTGTGTGTTTGGCTATTTTAATGCCCTGCAGTGTAATTAGAGAAGCTGAGGTTTTCGCAAGCGTCTACCCTTTTAAACAATTCTGCGTCATAATTTACGGGGTTTTCTTAAAGCTGTAGTTTATCATTTCAGACAAACATGAATACTGTAATTGGGACGAATATGTCTCAACACTAGGGGCAAAGTAGATCGAGTTAAATACATTAGGCAAATTATTTTATGCGTATTATGCATATACTGTATGTGACTATTCTGAATGTTTTACTTTCAACCAGGTATTTAACCACCTGATTGTAATCACCTATTTAATTGAACTAGTTAACCCAATCCTCTTTGCTCTCAGATTGCAGGGCAAGCAGTAAAGTCACTTAGTGAGTATATCTCCAGAACCGAGTGTGGGCACCCCTGTTGTAATGCAAAGATAATGGTGGGGATGGTGGGGTTGGGGTGCCGAAAAATCTCCAGTGTTTCCAATGAATTACTAAACTGTGTACTAAACCCGCCACAGTTTCAGAATGAACCCAAAATATGTTTGTTTTTTAAAGTTGCACACTCTATATGCTCCAATTCCATTTATTAGTAGGCAACATTTTGGAAATAAATGGAATTGGAGCATATAGAGTGAGTGTGCGACTTTCTTTTTTTCTTTCTAATATTATTTTACCGGTAGTCAGCACCTCGCTAAGTTATCTGATGTGCATCGTCCCTCTCCACAATGGTATTTCATAATAACAAAGATATTGAAGATATGCTCGTAAAGGTTAAAGCATTTGTCAAATTGACTGCGTCATCGCCATTCATGTGTATACAACTTATACCACAATGTTCTTCATAGATCTAGCCTCTAATTTTGCTCTCAAAGTACACCAGATTGATGCCTTTAACTTTAAAATGTACTAAATTTTTTCCCGGGGGGGGCATGCCCCCGGACCCCCTAGACCAGGCGTGTCAAACTCCAGTCCTGGAGGGCCGCAGTGTCTGCTGGTTTTCGACGTTTTTCAACATGAGTGATTTGTTTAAATCATTGATTGGCTAAGAATCCACACACCTTTTCCCAAGGCTTTAATTGGCTGCTGATTGAAAGGAAACCACAAATACCTGCAGACACCGCGGCCCTCCAGGACTGGAGTTTGACACCCCTGGTCTAGGGGGTCCGGAATCTGCTAACACTGATCTCCCTTATTTTCAAAGCCCAATGTTGACAGGTATGGATGAGTTGCATTGAGCTACTTAGATCAATAAAAAAGGATATTTTAAACAGAAATGTCAGCCTTCTGAAAAGTATGTTCATTTCTATGCACTCAATACTTGGTTGGGGCTCCTTTTGCATGAATTACTGCATCAATGCGGTGTGGCATGGAGGCGATCAGCCTGTGGCACTGCTGAGGTGTAATGGAAGCCCAGGTTGCTTTGATAGCGGCCTTCAGGTCGTCTGCATTGTTGGGTCTGGTGTCTCTCATCTTCCTCTTGACAATACCCCATAGATTCTCTATGGGGTTCAGGTCAGGCGAGTACCATGGTCATTGAACCAGCTTTTGGTACTTTTGGCAGTGTGGGCAGGTGCCAAGTCCTGCTGGAAAATTAAATCAGCATCTCCATAAAGCTTGTCAGCAGAAGGAAGCATGAAGTGCTCTAAAATTTCCTGGTAGATGGCTGCGTTGACTGTTTGACAAATTAAATGCAAAATTTACTTTCCAGCCTCAGTCCACTCCTTGTGAAGCTCCCCCAAATTCTTGAATGCTGATTTATCAAAGCAACCTGGGCTTCCATTACACCTCAGCAGTGCCACAGGCTGATCGCCTCCATGCCACGCCGCATTGATGCAGTAATTCATGCAAAAGGAGCCCCAACCAAGTATTGAGTGCATAGAAATGAACATATTTTTCAGAAGGCTGACATTTCTGTTTCAAATATCCTTTTTTATTGATCTTATGTAATATTCTAATTTTCTGAGACACTGAATTTGGGTTTTCATTAGCTGTAAGCCATAATCATCAAAATTACAAGAAATAAAGGCTTGAAATATTTCACTCTATGTGTAATGAATCTATATAATATATGAGTTTCACTTTCTGACATGAGTGACAAAAAATATTTTACTTTTTCACGATATCCACATTTTTTGAGCTGCACCTGTATATATTAAACAAACCAATATACATGACAATCAAGCCATAGATGTGTAAATAACAAACCAATATATAAGCATCAATGACAAACCAATATATGTATGAATGACTAACCAATACATGTGTATATCAAACCAATACATATGTGAAGCAAACCAATATTCATGACAATCAAACCGATAGATGTGTAAATAACAAACAAATATATAAGCATCAATGACAAACCAAGACAAATAAGTAAGCGACAAACGCGTGTGTGAATTATGAATCAATACATGCGTATATCAAACCAATATATATGTGAAACAATTCAATATACATGACAATCAAACCAATAGATGCACCAATGACAAAATAAAGTATGCATAAATGACAAACCAATACACGCGCATATCAAACCGATATTATACCAAGCAAACCAATATATTCGTACACTGAATTGATTATTTTTTCCTGAACGGCGCCCCATAGAGGATGACAGTTATGATTTACAGTGTGGATGGTTGTAAAGTTCATACAGAAAAACATGAGCCAAATATGCTTGCAAAATACATTCTAGATTGTATGGTATTCTGAGGTATATTTGAAGTACAAGTAAGGACAGATCCAGTGCCAGGCACCTGCTACCATAACGTCCAGAACACAGAATACAATGGGCTACAAGGGATACAGATTGAAGTAAACTTCTTGATTAAAAAAATAAGCATTTTTAGGAAGAGGAATTTTGTAACAGGCTCCCTAATGTCAAGTTGAATTAATGTGGCAGAGCCTTCCAAAAATCTTAATGGAATAAGCATCTACAATATTGTGCCAATAGCAGCACAACAACAATTTGCCAATAACCTTGTGTGTGGGTGGGGTGGGGAGGATCAAATGCAGGAGCACAAAAATGTACCATTGCCTTCAACACAATGTTTGAGTTATGACAAGCCACAAAAAGACCTGAAATGAACTGTGGTATCACATAACACCACCTTCACATTTACCAGAAATATGAAACAATAATATGGATTTCACTGTTATGCAAGACCTGTCAAAATACAAAATTGAGAAGCTTGACTTCGCACAAGAATTCTGAAACTCTGGATAGCAAACACTGGAGACTGACCAATCACCATTGGTGTTTATTGTATTTAAATAATGTGGAAAGACCCAAATGTAATGGCCTGAAAACAGTTAAACAGTGCACTGCACGGCATTCACTTTATTTGGAAGCAAGTCGCCAAGGTCTGAATTCTTGCACTGTTGATTATGGCACTGTTGACAAATGCAGAATGTTGAGCACTTGAAAAGAATGCCTGATATTTCCTGACAAAGACTCCTGATAAAATAACAGAAAAGTATTTTAACCAGAAAAGACCCATTTAAAAGGTCTGTTGAGCTTGTGAAACTATGCCTAGTGTTGTAAAACAGTTAACACTCAAGTGCTGTATGTCCTCAACTGTCCTCTCACTGCGTGATAAGAATGTTTACATTTTTTGTCCTTGAGACATCTTGTAACACTACAAATAATGTAAATGTGTATGGGCTACTGATACCCTGTTAGGTAATAAGATTCAATACCTGACTTCCACTGTTCCACTTTTCTTATGACACATCAATTGTGTTTTTGAATTTAACTCTAAATAAAAAAACCTGGAACTTCACATTATTGAAAATTTGTCACCCACAATTTACTCCCTTGAAAAAAAGCCAACAATGTTATTTTAAATGTTATTCAATTAAAATCAATCACCTTGATTAATCTAGCACTACATTACAACAATTAAACTTTCGGCTGTTTTGAAGATGGATCCCTTAATTGTAATATTGTGCCAAATAATATGAGAGTTTTCCATTATTGAATAGCATCTTAAGGTAACTTGATTGATTTTTCGAACCCAGGATTAATTAACGGGAAGAAATAACTGCTTTCTAGTGCTATACAGTAAGTAAGTTCTTAAAATACAACAAACAATTATTGGAAAATAAAAAGGTTGCCATGCAGTTATTAAAATCAAGTATATAAGACTTACTTACTCATCAGATAATTTATTTTATACCATAGACTGGGTGAACAATCGTCAATAAACTGTGGTTATTCTGTATAATTCACAGTCATCCGGGTCACAGGTTTGATCACCATTCTAAATTCATGCGCTGCCTGGCCAGCTACACAACCTATGGATGGAAATGGCAAGGTGATCCATGACCGGTTAATTGAGAGTCCAAAACATTCAAGAAAATAAGTGGAATAAGTTAATTAATACAGTAAAATAAGCAGAATGTAGCCTACCTACCTACCGTTCTTTCCCTCAGTGACTAACATTAGCAACTGGACAGCAGATGGCTACTCCGCCTCGTAGGCTGCAAATAGTAACTTGGGCTACGATAAACTTTTGTCATTGTTTTTAAGATAATGCAAATGCAATACGGGGCTGGGTAACTATATAGCTAGGCATAGTTACATTTTCACGGAGTTAGCAAAGCAGTTTGGTGTTTAAATATGTTCAATGTTTTATCTTTTTTACTGCGAGCCATAGATCTGTCTCTTCTATGTATAAGTTATCGTAGCAACAGCATAGCTGATTGATACAATTGGTAAATAACATTAATCTGCAGATAAAACAACTTTAACCTAGCAAAACATTTTTTGTGGTTAGAGGTGCAGTATTTATTCAGCTAGGAAATACGAACTTATCATAGCTACCTGTAAATTAACGTCAGCAACACACTGACTGCTTGTGAATGCAAGCTACTTCACAAAGCATGTCAATTTGTATAGGCTATATATAGAAGACATTTTATCCAGCTAAATCTTTTAGATAAATTACATCTAACAAACTCCGTAAAAGGCTATTTTTCAGATGTTCCCATGCATATCATGATGCAAATCTGAAATATATTTACTTAGCTTAGTCTATTTAAAATAGCCTACACTGCGTAAGTAAACCATTTTTAAAAAGCAAGACGAATCTGATTGAGTTATGGTTTCATACAATTTTCTTAAATAATGTAATGACAAAAATAACCAAAATTGGTGCCAATTGTAGCCTATGGTATAAAACCGAGTAGAAACCATTTTTGTCCTGATATAATCAATTGTTTTCAGAACTAACAATGAAAGGGTTTTGCATAGCAATGCACTAAATTGAACTAGTAACCAGAAATAGAATTAACGACAGGATGTTTTTCTTGACAATGCAAAAACAACATGCCCAAAGGGCAGCGGAAGGATATAAAAATTTCAGCTGATTAAGTCGATAAAAATCAATAAATATGAAAGTAACTATATAATCATTGTTGGTAACCATGGTATAAACGCAATAATCCACTCAGAGGTGTGGATTACACGATTTTAACGCACTCGGCGGATTATTGCTTACATATCTCTTGGGTTTAAAATTATATTCATGATGACTGTAAGCCAACTGCATGGCCTATTTCTCAGATCAAATATTTTCAGAAATGTATTTTAGTGGATTATTTAGGTGGAATAAGGGAGTTTATGAACAGGACGCCACGTTGTTCTGGTTTTAAAACGTGGAGCCGAAACAAAAGAAACGTAGTGGGTCTAACCAATCAGGTGCTGGCTGTTTACATTGTGGGCAACAACAATTATCCATATGACATAGAGGTACCTCCGAAGAGGTACTCTGACATCACGATTGGGGCGGGGGCAATGTGGGGAGCAGAAATGGAATTTCAACCGTTAGAGGGCAACGCAAAGACGCTTTTCTACCAGTTTCTTATGATATGCAATATTATTTCAGAATTGTTGAAATAACAGAATGGATGAATAGGTTTCATTATAAGGTAGGCATACAAACACGTTTACAGCGGGGGAAAAAGTGATCTAGGGTGTACTTTAATTCCCTTTAATTTGTCACCCATCTGTAGATGTGTCCTTATGGCCACGAAGCTTATGGCCAATCTGCTCCCATGCAATGTGTCTTCAAACATATACAATTTGTTATGGACTTTGTATGAATTTGTATGAAGCCCTATTATAACCATGGCTTGAAAATGAAAATAAAAACCAGAAACTAAAGGAATTTTTGCAGGAACATAAAACAAAAACGGAAACGAAATCAACAATACTGTTCATGAGCAAAAACTGTAAGTGAAAATTTAGGCAACCCTTAATGATGTTTTTGTTTTCGTTCCATGCATTTCACAAATGCTTACATTATGTTTCCCTGCTAGAACTAACCGTAACATAAAAACAAATTAATTAAATATTTAGTTATTCAGCCATTAAATTAAATGTGATTAATTTGCAGAACAAACTAAAACATTTAAACAAGTCCCACACACCCCTGGGGCATTTCCCATAGACCCACCAACCATTACATTACATTACATTATAGGCATTTAGCAGACGCTCTTATCCAGAGCGACTTACACAACTTCTTATTACATTTATCCATTTATACAGCTGGATATATACTGAAGCAATTCAGGTTAAGTACCTTGCTCAAGGGTACAACGGCAGTGTCCTACCTGGGAATCGAACCTGCAACCTTTCGGTTACAAGTCCAGCTCCTTAACCATTATACTAGACTGCCGCCCACTGCGGCAGTGCATAATTGCTATAGCCAGTGAAAAACAAAGGTAGTTTTTTGTCACTTTTAGTTCATTGCTAGCCAAGTTGGACCTTGTCTGGAAGCTGGAATTCGAGAATAGCCTATTGTGACCGCTTTTTTGTCGAGGAAGACATTTGACACATTTTATTTATATCATGGTGGTGGTAAGCTATTTTGCATAGCCTAATATATCATTGGTGATGCTTTGTCTATGCCTTTAGTTTTCGTACTGAATACGAGTAGCCATATTTTGCATGTTATTGCATTGTATACAATGCATTTCCAAATAGGTCATTCTGATTTACCGCCAAACAATTTGTCGACCTGCGTCACGGCTACAAGGCTGATCAACATTGAGTCATGATGCAACCACATTCCTAATAGATTAGTGTTATGCAACATCAACAACCTCAAAAAACTTTATTTCTACCCCAGTAATCAATGCAATATTGACCCCAGATGACCGACGTAGTTATATATATATATATATATATATATATAATATTTGGTGGGCCGATACACCCCAAGTAAATAAGCATTAAAATGACAGAATTTACATTTTTGCAATTAAGGATTTTTTGTGGCAAGTAATGAACACAATGCAAGTGTTATTTTCAGTTAAAAGAACACTTATGTAGTTCAGATTCTAAATGTTTTTATCTCTGTCTTCAATGTCACACACACTCAAGCCCTGCTGAACGTGAATATCTAGCACGCCTTCACTTGCTTTCATCCCCTGTATAGGCCCCACAGACTTTAAATGGAATCCAGGTAAGTGCCTTTTGAATATTTATACAAGTATTTTTATATAAACCACTTTTTAAATACGGAAGCAACATCTACATTCAAGGGCTGGGTTTTGGCATTTCCCATTCAAATATTGTGGTTATGTTGTTGTGTTGGACTATGCTTGACTTTGAATTTGTATTGATCAAAGAAAGGCTTGCTGTAATTTGGACCCAAAGAAACCATTATCTATGTTTACCTGGCCTCCAGTAACCCAATACGCTGCAACAAACCAAAAATAAACAACAAATGGGAAATAAATTTGTTATTCAGGAGATAGTAGCAGAACACATCAAAAACAAACAAAAAAAGCAATCAGGCATCTTCGTCTTACTCATCTGTTCCTTTGCATAAATCACTGATAAACCCTACTGGGCTTAGACCCTTAGACCCCCAAGTTCACAGGCCCCTTCAGTCTGAGTCTCATTAGCAGTCGTGACTCAGCGCAACGCAACACTCTGAAAGATGCAATAACATTTCTCAACTTTATGTTTTGAGTCATAAATGAAAAACCTTGATTACAAGAGAGTGAGGGTCAGAGGACTTTTTTTTTTTTTACGTCAGATGCCTTGTATTAAGGCAAAAATAAATAAGGGGGATTTTTCACTGAAATTATTATGAAAGCCTCATGATCATCCTAATAAAAGCATAAAACCAGTCAGCCCACAATGTCAGAGGCCTTTCACACAAGCCACAAAGGCACAAAGCCATTCTGCATCTTAACTTTAATGAACTAACGTACAGATGCATTTAAGAAGCATTACTTGTTTCCATTGGATCTCATAATCATCGCAGATAAAATGACGGCGAAATACATGTTTACGTGCAAGCATGTAAAAAGTATAATACCTGTTTAAGTTTTTACTCAGTTTAGTTTTGTAAAAGACAAGGAATTGGAATGAATAGACTAAATATCCCCCAGGAGTCCATTTCAGTGGTTTGGTGCTGTTCCCATCGAGCGGCAAGACGTGCTTCAATATACTGACTCCATCACTCTTGCTTTCTGTGAGTCAGAGAGAAATTAGAAATGAGGAGACAAAAAGGAGGAGACAAAAAAATATATATTTTAATGCTGAAAAAATTGCATAGGTATATGGAATTCCACTCAATTTCTCTGAGTGAAAACAGAAGCATTTATTACATGGTAAAAAAAAAACTGTTTAAATGAATCAGGGAGAGACAGTAAGCAAGATAACATGGTGATCCTGTGTGTCACTTGGCTGTTGCTGAGATACAAGAAGCCCACTGACTTGGGCAAAAAGCCCAAGTTCATTCAAGTTGAACAGGAGCTGTGCAGCAGTGTGATTCGGGAGAGGGGGAGGGGGGGGGTAGGTGGGGGCAGGCTGGGAGAGAATCAAAGGATTATATAAAATATTGTTTGAGAAATATATCAGGGGGATGAATCTACATGATGGGGAAACGGCATCGATGGTCACTGTAAAACATTTCTCCGGTGGCGGACTTGCTGATATACTATCGGTAGTGGTTTCTGGATCTCTGCCATTCCTATAAGTATGCGAGAGGCACTAGCTGTTTTTCCAGCTTCATGCTGTCCTCAGATGAACCGAGCACCGCTGCCAAGAATCCAGCACAGTTTATAGAAGGTAACTGGGTTAGAAGCCAACAGTGTATTTCAGCGACAAAAAAATCCTTCAGCAAAGGAAAGGTAAGCAGATTTTTTTCAATAAACCTTTGTCAGCAGATATGGGAAAGCAGTTATGACTCAAAAGGTAGAAGAAGGGTGGAGGGAGGGCTGCGGCCAGAAAAAAAAAAGGGAATTCGGTAGCGGTAATGAGGAGATCTTCAAAAAAAGGAAGGGTAATGCCATGTGACAGAGACAAGATCCTTACATGCACTTTGGCGAGATTAGCGCTGCCTCTGATCGCGAAGCCTCGTAAAGCCTCACAGAAATGAGGCATAGCTTCAGAAAGGAAATGTGATACATGCAGTCCACAGGGAAGTCTGTCAGCTGCAGCGGTGTACGTGTCAAGCTTGTCGTTCTCGTACTGTAAAAAAAAAGAAGAAGAAGGAAATCACGCCACCTCTGACTGTCTGAAAGGAGGGGGTTTCAAGACCAAGTGATTTGTTCAGCTGGATACATAATTTAAAATATATAAAGGACATATGGAGAGAGAGAGAGAAAGAGTGAACATAGGGCAAAACTGAGGTTTCTGATAGGGATAAAGGAGCAAGGAGTGCTGATGCAGTTTAGAATGAGCCCCTACCACCCCACACACACCAGAGTGATGTCAGGAGGAAATGCTAGAGGACATCCACACAACAGAGGATCGCCTTTTCAAGGCTCCAGACAGGGAGGGAACATTCTGTACAAGCTCATCATCAGACACGGTGTCAATGTTAAGTTTCTGGGCATGCAATACAAAGGCTGCAGGTCCAGTTTGTAGGTAGGAAAATACAAGAAAATTGTACTAAATGTCATTTTCCCTGAGTAAGGAATTGCTTAAATAATAATAATAATAGTTTCTACACACACTGGCTCATGGGAACAAAATGAAGAGAGTCACACATTCTTACACTTCATTATATTTATTTTATTGAGACAAAACATATGTTTTGGAACAGATGGTGCCTTCATCATAATAAATATTGAAACCATATGTACATTTTGGCAGAAGGAGATTTTTAATAAAGAGCATTTTCAAAAATGACTTCCAGTTAACAATTAAATGACCCTACAGTGCCTGTATAAATTACAAAAATCTAAAACTTGCTCTTTGTGCAACTATGTTCTGTAATAAAATGATATTTAAAATTTTGTAACTTCTAATGATTGAAAAGTTTGAGTTATTGCCGATGTTCATATTATATTTACCTGTACTATATATTTTTTTTTAGTCAACAGCCTCATTGGAATGATAAATAATATTCAAATAAATATAAATGGATACATAAATATGAATTATATTGGAATAATAAATACATCCTTTCAAAATTTGTCTCAAGCTATTTAGTATAACAAGTGCTTCTTAGTCAAAATGGCACATTATTCCCATTAGTAACACAGGCTCCATTGAGAGAAGGTTTACAGACCCATCTAGAGAATCCCTCATACAGTGTCCGCAGAGAATATTATCTCAGTTCTAACCTCTGCTTTTACACATGAACTCTGCATTGGATCAATCTTTCAACTAAATACTAAATAGTAAATCAGTGTGTAGAGTACAGTATGTAATATGTAAATCAATGCAAGATAAGCAACACATCTCCACACCTGGCAGTTGAAACTGCTAAATAAAGGAAAACTGTATTCTCTCTTAAAATAGCTGGACTCTGAGGTTCTGGATGAAGGTCTGTGTGATGTGTCCAGCAAATTAGTTCTGGATAATTTGGATCTTTGGGCTGCAAAAATAAACTGGAGCACTGCCTACTGAGCTGGGTTGTGCCAAGTGTCAGAAATCTGGCCCTTACATGATAATGCATTGTGGAAAATATGGGCAAAGGTTTGTGCTGACCTTTTTTGTCATCTGTATTCTTCATATAGTCTACATTCGTAGCTATAACCATAGCGTGTTATACCAGAAACCATTGAGATCTCATCAAAATGTCTCGTTTTCTTTTTGTTTTTTACAATATCAGTGCCCTGTGATCTTTGGCCTCCTTAACAAATTGTTTTATTTCTATGTTTTTGGCCTTTTTTATGAAAAACCATCCATCTTGCAGGCTCTAGCAATAGTGCTGGGACATGCACGTTTGTCTAAGTTTGTTAACATTGTGAGTTTTTGCATTTATCAATGTGTTGTGAACAACAGTGTGACTTTTAACCAAAGAAAGTCTCCTGTAGCACATTTGCTGCTGAAATCAGAAGGATGTTGAAATGTCCAGAGATACCTACTATGTTTAAACCTGCTTATGTCAGGCAAGTTATTTTTCTGTCTTTTCTATATTGTCACAGTTTTTATGGTCAGATCCAATTTATTTCACATATTCTATTCTCTAAATGACTATGGAGTAGTTTGACTGTTTTAATAATCAAACCTTTATGTTGCATATATTTCTGCTTCACATATTTCTGCTTCACATTGTTGTTTTTTTACACATGTTGATTTAATTTTCTCCTGTTAGAGCACTGTTCATACATATCTCTTAAGTTTTTCACATTTTGGCAGTCTCTCACATTCTGCCAGGAAGCAGTATATTTTACATTTACAATGAGAAGTGCTTAAGTTCCTAATGTATCAAATTAAATGAATTATTACACCAGTCTCCCTTCTCTTCCCATCTCTTTCAGTCCCTTTTCATCAATCAATAACCCGTAACTACGTCTACGTAACTTAACTAAGTTCGGTATTTAACATTTTTAACCTGTTATAAGGTTATTTACGGTTATATACAATGGTCCATATCAACATTTTGACGAACTGCGCAGTCTTGAGATAAAATGCTCATTGCTCATCTCACAGCTAACTTATACAATGGATCTGGATGGGCATACAGAAAGATCCTTCAAAAAACACCATAAACTCTCGTTTTCAAAGACTGGAAACTCACCAAGTGGTCACTGGTGTCTTCTTGTAATTTACATTTACATTTAAAACATGTTTTAAATAACCATTTAAAGATTTATAGAACTATTTTCAGTCGCCGTACAGCCATACGTTTGTAAACTTTCGCTTTCAATTTTGGGAGGTCTTGGCTGAGTTTGAAGGCTACCGTAGAAGAAGAAGAGCCGCTTCCAGGTCACCAGGTCAGGGTTTGCTTTGCAGCTAATCTTTCACCGTTAGTTACTCTTCAAAAGGATCCATTTTGCTAAATTAGCGTACGTTTATGCGACTGATTCCTTCACTGCGAGCGCACAAGACCACTAGTGAGCAACAGAAAACTGCAAACTTTACAAAACAATTCAGAACTATTTCCAGATGTGGATGTATCTATCTAAACCTCCTTTGGTGTCCATACAAGTCAATGGATTTAATAAAATGATAAATAAAACTCGATACAAAGCATACTTTGCGACAATTTTTGTGTCAGAACATCAACGGACACTAGTGACCACTCTGTGAGTTTCCCGTCTTTTAAAACGAGAGTTTATGGTGTTTTTTGAAGGATTTTCTATATGCCCATCCAGATCCATTGTGTAGGTTAGCTGTGATGTGAGCAATGAGCAATATATCTCAAGATTGCACAGTTCGTCAAAATGTTGATATGGACCGTTGTATATGATCGAAATAACTGTATAACAGTGCTTAAAATGCTAAATACCAAACTTCTCCCTTAAGTGCTGTTTAAACCACCTTGGTGAAACAGGGTTACCTGTTGTTAACGGCATGCTATGCTAAGATCAATGCAATCACCCACAATGAAACTTACCAGAACAAGCTACAGTATATTTTTACAGTTCTTATTTTGGCAATTGTTCTCAATATCTAGTTTTACTCTTGAGCCAACCACAAACAATTGCTTATTGTGTACAGAAAGAAATAGCACGTAACCCAGCCAGTTAAGTTTAACCCGTTCACGCAGATGCCAAATTTTCACATATCAGCAAACAGTCATTTTGAATGAGTATTTTCCATGCCCTAAGTGACAAGTATAGCCCAGGGAAATACTAATACACCACTATCTACATTATGTACGATATGATGACAATAAAATAATATTCCACCATCAGGAAAATGCTGGTAACGTTCTAGATTCACAGCAAATCAGTGCATCAAACATAAAACATGATTGAGCCACCTATGAATGCTTACACTAGAGTATGTAAAATGCCCTCATTCGAGAATAGCACTCAATTTCCTCATGAGTGGTATGAATTCTGACAAAGCAGGCTACCATGAGCCACGACGCTATGCTGCTATTCTAACAGCTATTAATACTAGCCCTCAATACAAATACGCGTTATTAACAGCTGTCTATTACGACCATTGTGGCAATAACAATATCAAACATATGGCAGAAGACAATGGTGGAGTGGGAAAACTAATGTATATAATTGAAATATTACAAGTTTTAGTGATAGTAGAATGACGTAGCATAATTGCACAATTATTTTTATTTGTTTATTTCACTATTGACTGAGCAGCATTTTTAATCTCTGTATTAGCTTACCTTTGGGCTGTTGTTGGCTTTATATTGTTGCTATGATGGAATACAGATTTTTGGTGGTGAAAGAATACATTTATAAATCCCCAGATAGACGCTATTGTCCAATGTGTTATGCTTGGGTCGGTATAGTTGCAGGTGAGACTGGGTGGGGGTTGCTTGTTAAATGGAAGACCTACGAGACAATGGTGGCACTTATGGAATGGAGACTCCATATTTGGCATAGTTGTCATGCATCATGTACTACTAAAGCAAGAACACAGAGTTTGTTGTTTCCACTCATCATTTTGTTTTTAGAAGCAATGAATGTATGAGTTTAGCAATCTCATGTTGCCGGCGTCCTGGCCACTAAAGGGATCAAAACTTTATCTCTATGTTTATTATTTTAAACATCCAATGCAATGTTTTGCAAATAAAATATAGTTGTCTGCTACTATTACAACAGATAATTGTGAAAATGATTAAAGTCAACAAGATCAGTCAGGCAAGGCATTGTAGGCATCACAGTATGCAGCAGCTTCAGGATTATCTTGAGGCTCAATCGTGTTTTGCCTCTCAATGTTCCCTGGTCACAATGCCCATTTACCAAAGAGTAAATAACATGGTGATAAACTATGCCTCCAATAACTTCGTCATAGCTGTCCTTCAAAATAGTGTTTTTATTTTGTTTGGGTGATTCGTTTTTTTGCATTTGAGAACCTAGCGTCATTAGGATGTCTTGTTTACAGCCAAGGCATCATTTAAACGTAAGGACATGGGGCAGAATAGATAAGCCAGGTGATAAAGTGCAAATGCCGAGGTTTAATTCAGGAAACATTTGAGATTTAATGAATGAGACAGGGGTCAAAGAGTAATTTGAGAATCTTTTTTAAATTCATAGTCATAGTCAGGGCCTGTGGAAGCCAGTGAGTAGCTGACCAGCTGTTTCAGTGTAAATCAGTTACATTGGATTTCAGTCTGGATTGGAATGAAACCGTACGCTTTACATGTTTTGCCGGTGAAACACCTCATCTTGACAATAGGAGGCAAGAGGTTATATAACAATACAAAAACGGTAAGATCACTTTTTAATATTCAGTATCGTCCCAGATCAAACATTGTGTAATTAAAATGTGCTTCTGTTTCCCGGGTATAAGAATAATCACTGCTTTTCTCCTTGATCAAATTTCCTAGCATATGCTTTGAAAAACAGGTTGACACTGTAATTGGAAAACATCTCTGTCCCTTGTGAATATTTGAGCCAAACAATATTAATAATTATTGACTTGGCAAGAGTCAAAATGAGAGAAGCACTTTAAATTGCAGGATGATAAAACTACTTCAGTGAATTAAACAGTTCCATCTTTAATCTCCAGTCTATAATTAATAGAGCCAGACATAATGGTTCTGGCTGATATAACATTATTAAAGACACGGTAAAGAAACCGTTAAGCTGCAAAATTGTGCTGCCATGGAAACGGGGGACAGTAATAGCATTGCTAATCCCTGCAGTAAAAGGATCCCTTCCATTTCCTGGGAGAATAAAAGTGTCCACCAACAAACAAATAAATGACCCCCATGGGGAAGTCTCCCCCACTATTTAAACTTCTTGTATACCAGTATCTGATTCTCAGACTGAAGAGAAAAAAAACTGGTTTATTTTTAATCCAATATGTATTAACTTTTTCTTCTCATGTGCAATACAGAATACAAATATAAGTCCATCCTAAAGCTGCAACATATTTCATTATGTAAGCTGCAGGTAAGCTGCAGAAGGCTGATTGGCCGGGAGGATATGCTAATGTGCAATGCAGCAGTAAATACCCTGCTAAATTACTCTCTCCCTCCATGGGCAATGCTATGACCATTATGCATTGGCATAGCCGGATTTGAGGCTGCTACGCCAGAGCTAGTACTTTAGCTGCAGCAGTGAAGTATAATGGTTTGGGAACTGGGCTCACAACTCCAAGGTTGCAGGTCTGATTCCCAATTGGGGCACTGCTGTTGTATCCCTGAGCAAGGTACTTAGCCCTGAATTGCTTCAGTATGTATTCAGCTGTATAAATGGGTTGATTATACAAAAATGTAAGCTGCATAATTTGGCCTGGATAAGAGCATCGGCTAAATACCTAAAATATGAAAAATATGGCTGGACATGACTATTATGTTCAGACACTGGGTTATGTGTCAGCACTGTGGTAACGTTGCTTTGTAATGCAGTGTTGCAGTGCTTTACATCATGTTAGGAGAGCTGTATGTGAGAACTAAAGCATTGAAGCATGTATGTGATTTTCCCTTAAAGTGGTAGAATCACTTTTTCAGATGATGCGCCCCCGTAAGACTATGTGACATACTGTATGTCCTAGACCAGGGGTGTCAAACTCCGGTCCTGGAGGGCAGGTTTTTGGAGTGTTTCAGCACAAGTGATTAATTTAAGTCACTGATTGGCTAAGAAGTCCAAACACCTTGTTCTCAAAGCTTTAACTGGCTGCTAATTAAAAAGAAACCACAAATACCTGTAGACACTGCGGCCCTCCAGGACTGGAGTTTGACACCCCTGTCCTAGACAGACGTAAATCTCCTGCCAGCCGTTTTTACAGCTTTGCTTTTTGAAAGCATGTAATTTAAAACACAATATATTTGTCATTTGTCAAATATATAAGTGTCAAATACATTTTTGAAGTGGAGAGAAAAAAATGTATGAATAATGCATCCTTTAATTAGCCCACACAGCATACACTATATATAGCATCTGCCAAATAAATGTAATGTAATGTATTATATGTAAAAAAAAATTAAGCAGTTTGGTGACATCAGAATGAAAAGTTGTGCTGCAAACACAGCACATAACAAATTCCATTAAATGTATTGTGGGACAGAACTGGAATCATCCGGGTGGCCTAGTGCTTAAAGTGTAGTCCACCTCAATAAAACTAATCAAAATATATTTAGTGCATATATTTTACTATGACATATCACTGCAATTTTCCTTCTGGAGGATTTCTACATGTGAAAATATCACTTTGTGTGGATATCACATTTTGGAAGCTTGATCTTCATTTGCTTTGTTATAAGAGCACAATTCCCACAATGCTTCACTTTAACTGAACCGCTGAAATGGATTAGCTTTTGTGGATTCATTTACTTGGATGCAAAGAAAAACCTAAGGTAGACAAGTTTACCATTTAGCAAAGTTAGCTTAGTTGGTGGTAAGCTTAGTTAGCTCAGGTTGTGTTGTTGCTTTCTGAAGATTAAAGTGAAAGCTATTGTTAGCTAACATCAGATCTAAAGCTGTCAACTGCCCCTGGCATTTCCATGTTTTGCAACCTGCTTGTGTGAGGGATAGATTAAGTTTGTTTATTACGTTAGTGCCCAGCCGAGTGTGTCAGCCTGATTGCGAGAGATAACGTTGTCAGCCTTGAAGTCAGTAATGTTATTTTGTTTTTCTAACTCTGACAGCAGGCTTGTAGTTACCCTGGTTACAGCGCCTCAATGATTTATGGGAGTTGGAGGGTTGAACGGCTGCAAAATATCGGTGCGGGCTGTCTATAAATAAACATTTCTTAATATTTTGAACATATATACAAAATCTAACCACATATAATTAGAAGAAAACAACAGTGGCTACACATTTATCCTGGTGATATTATGATGCAAAAATTCTAAGAGTGTTTTTACAACCATTTGAAAATGACTCCCCTATCAATTTTCATATTAGACATTTCAGAAATGCAATTCAATGATGTCACTGAATTAGCATTTTTCAGAGTTCACAGCGTCCATGCTCATAGCAGCTATCGGAACAAAAGAAAAGCTTGGAAAATTGCTGAAATTCTAAAATATTGGCCTTAAAGTTAATTACAGTTGACGACCCCTTTAATTTGTGGTGGATCCTGCTGGAACAGGATCCAGAACCTCTCAGTTTTGGACTGCCTGCGTTCAAGAAACTATTTGCTTGGATCCGGCAACTCTCAAAAAGGAAATTTAAAAAAAATGTATAAATTAAAATCCACGCGTTGCATCCATGATAGTCGTCAAATCCCCGGCATTTCCCAACCCCCTACCTTGGTCCGCCAATGTTCCAACACCCTTCGAACCACCCTCATTGAACGCAGGTGTACCTCAAAAAATCTCAGGATGTCGTCATATAGATTTCTGTGTGTCGTGAAGACATAATTTTAAATATAGAGTGAGGCAGTTTTGTTGTAATGTAGGATCGGAAGGAACTGGCCATTGATTCTATGAGACAATCTCTTCCCTGGCTGTAGTTCTGTGACCTGGGTAGGGGAGGGGGGGGGCTGTTATCTACCAGATGGCTAACTAATGAGACCAGCACCCAGCTATGAAAATAACAAGTCTGTTCTGCGGATAACCCCCCAAGGAGAGGGAGCCCAAATAGCTTGACAAAACAACTAAACATGGTTTAACCATTAAACAGCTGATAGTATTGTAAAATCTAGTCCCAGCAAAGCAATTTTTGATTAGTCATCACCAGCTGGGGTATTGTCTAGTGCTGGTTGAAGTTCTTTAAATGTGTGGTAGCTCCATAGCTTAGGGAGTTCATTCGCTTAATGAAGGCTCTGGGTGCTCTAAAAGGAATGTTTTGTTTTGCAGAGAACGAACGGGTTAGTATTTTCCTTTCTCGCTGTACTTCCATCTTTTGTGTATTTTATATGGTATTTGCCTGAATAAATGTAGATCATTGATGCAGTCTATGTCTTCTGTCTTCTACATTAGTGCTAGTTAAGGGAAAGATGAAACACACCGGGGGTCTAAGGCCACATTAATCACTTCCTCTGCATGATTCCCCTGCATGATTGTAGTTAGTCTTGCAGCACCACTGGTGGTGATGGATGCTCTTACACCTTTTCTACAATATACTGTACTTTGAATGACTACAGTACTTGCATGCTCAGGATGTTCCTGTGTAATTAAGTGTACGCATTTATACATGCAGTGAATGCTTCAAGTTATATAATGTCAGGGTACTAGACTTACCCCTATAAGGTGAGTTCAGATGTTTCAAGACCTTACCTACCATATGGCTCTTACAGAGAAAGGGGCAGATGTTCATATTTGTTTCTCCTTATGTAGTACTTCTGTAGTTTTTCTCCCCATCGGAATACTTGGGCCTGTGTCGCCTCTGGGTTTTCAGTACCAGAGAAAAGCAGAGGTCTGCTTGACATGACTGGCCTTGTAATTTGGTAGCAATGTTTTGGAGTTCCTAACCATTATTATAACATCGCAGAGAAAGTAATGAGACACAACATTTCGCATTTTCAATTCATTCTAGGCAATGTAATGTCATTTCCATCTGTTGTTTTACTCCTGCTTTTTATATAACAATGCAAAAAATATTTTTATAATGTTATTATTTTCATATTTACAAATCAGTTCCCATTTATTTTAATTATTAATTTATTATTATACATCATCACATAATCACTCCCCTATATGAAATATATGAAAGAGCTGACTGTATCAGTGCCATGAGAAGAGCAGGCATTTGAAAAGGCGTGGTGGTCACACCTGTTGCAGGGTATCAGGGTCGTCATTGCTTTAGTGCTTGGACTATGTCACAACCAGTGCGTAACGGTTTATGCCCCTGCATTTTTCCCTACTGACAATGCAGATTAAGTGACGAGGGGTATGATTTTCTAGACATATCAATCCTCTTGGAGTCTTCACATGCCATACATACACACGTGTGGCACATACCAGTTTTAAAAAAGTAATCTGGACTTTTAATTCACAAACACAAGTACGGCCACTGAAAAAAAAAATAGCAGTTTGCTATTTTATACAATCCAACAGAGAATATAACTGATGAATGGGTCACAGGGAAAATAACAAATAACAGCTGCCATCTACTTCTGGTAGACTAAAGGGTATATTTACTGACCATAGCAGTATCCTGTGTGTAAAGCTAAAGGGTATATTTACTGACCATAGCAGTATCCTGTGTGTAAAGCTAAAGGGTATATTTACTGACCATAGCAGTATCCTGTGTGTAAAGCTAAAGGGTATATTTACTGACCATAGCAGTATCCTGTGTGTAAAGCTAAAGGGTATATTTACTGACCATAGCAGTATCCTGTGTTTAAAGCTAAAGGGTATATTTACTGACCATAGCAGTATCCTGTGTGTAAAGCTAAAGGGTATATTTACTGACCATAGCAGTATCCTGTGTTTAAAGCTCCCTGATTGAATCCTATGCTGAAATACAGCTAGCTAGCCAGTCATTTTGTGAATAAAAGCACAGGTTGACAGTTTCCTGGGCAACCAATATTGTGAGTTCACTAATGTTAGCTATGCTGCTAGCTGCAGCTATATAATCAGACAGGTTGGCTAGCTTGTACTAGAGTTCTACAAATGAATAAATAGCTAGCTAGCAACCTAGTAATCTTGCATGGTTGCCTTTCGCCATTGGCATGTGAAAATGGGTGAATGAGAGACATGAATTGTAAACTGCTTTGTGTAGCCATTATTGTACACACATTAATCCCAATACCAACCACTGTCCATATTCTGGACCACAGTTTCAAGAAAATAATTCATTGTCATATTCATATTTACAACTAAACATGCTGATTAAATATTAATTCAGCCTGTCAGAGGATCACAAAGTATACTTAATTTTAAAGAATATGAAATCTTCCAGATAATCTCACAAAATATAATCAAACAAACTAATGGGAGTGCAATCAAAACAATGTGGGAAAATGATTCAAGATCATGTCAAAGAGTTAAACAACAAACCTTGAAAGTAACGTATCTTCTGCACTGCCAAAGCACTTCATATTCTTGTAGTATAAAAAAATATGATGGCTGCCAGAACCTACGGAAGACTGCTTGAGTGAAAATGATGTTCATTACATTTGTACAAAAACCTGCCGGGGCATTCAAGGCCAGTGTTCCAGTAAGAGTATGAAATGCAGGTTACTTAAGGGCCTCTGTGTGATGTTCTGTTATTATGTATGTCTGTTTGTTTATTATTATCATTCATCATTGCATTCCCCTCTGTTCGTGGGTTGTCTGAGTCATTCGTTGTTTGTTTGTTTTGTCTGTCTCGTGTACTGTGTAGACTTTGACTTCGGGATTTCGTTTTTCGGTTTCTCTTCTCCTGGTTTCTCCCCCTTACGCTAATTATATTAATTACTTAACTAACTCTACTATCACTCGGGTGGTTATTAATTTAAATGCAACTACTAAACCTATAACATAAAATTCTACTACTAAACTAACGGTTCTGTCTTATAGTTATTAGGTATTAACAATTAACCAGTTAGTTCCGCGCGATCTTATTCATCCCCCCTGTTTGTATTGTTTTTCACCTCTGATTATTACTGAGCACCACTCCGCTCACTTTCGAGCCGTTGTTTGTGTTATTCATGTTTCCATGTCTTTTCCATGTTTTGTTTGTTTTTCATTTCTTTGTTGTGTGTTACATTCGTTTTTGTGTTTACCCCTCCTGTTTTTAACCCCCCTATATCCCTATATATATAGTATATATAGTTCCACCCCCCCCTGTTCCCCCCCCTGAGAATTTTGTGAGAGCTGAGAATTTATGAGATTGAGAATTTCTGAATTAGACCTTTACTTACTTACTACCCTTTTCTTTACTACCTTTTTTGTACTTTTTTTTTATTTTTTTTTTTTTTTGATTTTTTTTTTTTTTTTTTTTTGATTTTTTTTTTTTTTTTTTTGCCTTTTTTGTTCCTTTTTTCTCTTTTTTTCTTTTTTCTTTTTTTTTTTTTTTTTTTTTTTTGTTCTTTTTTGATATCCTTTTTTTTTTGTTTTTTTTTTTTATTTTTTTTTTTTGACTTCTCCTCTTTGAAAAATCTTGGGTCTGCCCTAATCCTTATCCTGCTATTGTGTGACTCTGCATGTTACTTAAGTATTTAAAAAACTTTCCAGGCACACTGATACCCCTGAAGTCAAAATGTTGTGGCAATTTTATACATAGCCTAATATGGGAAGACTGTCAAGACATTGCTCAAATCATGCTCTTGTGTATGTAGGTTGTGCCATCAAATTTCTGAAGACGCCACATCAGTGATTTATATACATTGAGTAGTGACACAAGTAGTAGCATGATGTGCTTATTGCTGTTTTAGTCGCCTTGCATGTCAGTGTGCAGTGATAAGAAAGATTAAGAAGAAGAGAAACTGAAATGGTTAGCCTATGTTTGGGGGTTTTGAATGGGGAATATGTCACTGGCTGGGCTGAAAAGACCATTTAGCTATCTGACTGACTGACCAGCTAGTTAGCTGACTGGGCAAGCTAGTTCGCTTGCTGGTTTATCCAGAAAGCTGTCCAGGCTATTTAAGTTTGCTAACTAAAGTTTTGATAGTTGTCTTGAGCAACAATGTTAATCCAACTTTCACCAATTCTCTTGCCTTAGCACTTTCCCTCAGAGAAGATTTCAAGAAACAAAAAAAGAAAAAAAGATTGCATTAAATAATTGGGTAATAATATATTTTAACGTATGACAATTTTCATGTCAGAATTTATGCTCCATGTGTAATGTAAATTAGATGTTGAATGTTGAAACAACAACAAGCAGAATATATCATCACAGGGCCTCAAAACTCTCCTCTCTGATTATTTTGAGTTAATTAGTTAGCAGTTTTTATTGTCCCTGTATAAATTCTATAAAGATAGCTATTAGAAAAAAATTTGAGAGGGAAGCCAACTTCTGTCACTACAATGGTCAGTCATTAACACAGCCACATTTTAACAAGTTAGTCAGATTACTTATTCGCTTGCCTCGAGGTAGTTTCTGGCTACCTATCATTAATAATTACAGCAACCAAAAAGACTAAAACGTCAGATAAGAAGATACAGTATGTTCATGGGAATATTTTCTGGGATGGAAAATGTATTCAAGCTCAGTTTGTTTGCATACAAGCATGGCTTTCTCCTGATTAATCTGGCTGTTGTGTGAATTTGAATACACACCTGTGCAACTTCAGTCATTTTCACAAGTAATGGTGCGCAATAAATATAATTGAGAGAATTTAACTTTTCGACAAAAAGGTAATACAAAAAATATATAGAAGACCCCCTTTTTTTTTTTGCAAGACTTGTGTGCTACGTGAAATTCCCCTCACGTGCCGACTAATATTTGTTGAGAAATGATGCCCCTACTTATTGTTTTGGGTACTCTATCAAAATATAATCATGTATTTTACTATGGGATGTCACATATTAAAAAATACCAAAATTACATTATACAGAGTTACACACTCAAATTACCACATTCAAATTACATTTGTGCATACATAAAGCAATAATACAAATGTATATACAATGGTGATGGAAAGTATTCGGGCAGTGACACAATTTTTGTTGTTTTGGCTCTGTACTCCAGAACATTGGATTTTAAATGAAACAGGATCACATGGTTGGCTAAATGGCTGGAAGTCATCAACGGTCTGAGGTATCAAACGAGCCTCAAACCATCACTCTGTTGCCAGATATGCAGTAGATATGGATGGATCACTTTAAGGTTTTCTTCTCCTGACTTATTTTTTTATATAGTTCAATAGGAAAATTAGTCAGGAGAAACAACTCTTAAATTGGTCCATCCATATCTACTACATATCTGGCAGCAGAGTGATGGGTTGAGGCTCGTTTGATATTGAGGTTGTAGTATCGCTTGTAAGAGTACCAGAAAATAAAATATCAAGAGTCTTTCAATGTTGTTTGGTCACAGACATCAGGAAGTCATGGCATGCAAAGGATATGCAACCAAATATGAATATGATGACTTTGTTTAAGTTTATGTTCATTTGTTAATTACTTTTTTTCCCTTAAATTGGGGGTACTATGCGCAAAAAGGGCTACAATTTCTACACTGTTTACCCGATATGGATCTAAAGACACTCACAGTAAAGCTGAAAGTCTGCATCTTAACGTTATGGTCACTGTTCCATTTCAAATCCAATGTTCTGGAGTACAACAAAAATTGTGTCACTGCCCGAATACTTTCCTTCCCCACTGTACATGCACCTGAAACAAACCCCTGCTAATGCCATTATCAACGCATTCAGATACAACTGCTAGTGCTTTGTAAAAATGTGGATACTTTGTGGTGTTCAGTACCTGTTTTAAGCCTTTCTGCACCATTCAGACATTTGATGAACATGCTCCTCCTTGCATTGTCCTTTATGATTAGGGTAATGTCTTTCTGAGAGAAAAATGTTGGTGCATATCAAGGATGACTCGGACAAATAGAATAGGCCTACAACTGTAATATAAAACCAATAAAGGTGTTATGCATACAGTACATGCGTACAGTTATAGTGTATGCATGTACTAATCATGTATATATTTTGAACAGGTTACGCAGTTCTCATTTCTGAACTAATATTTGAAGATTTTTTAAGGGAAGGAAATTGTGAGTGGGATCAGCATAGTTCGCTGCCCAGAATATTTAAGGGGAAACTATTGGAACCATTGGAACTTTTTAGCAGGCCTCTTGTGCCCCTTGAATCAGTTAATGAGACCTGTAAGTGCAGGGAGTGTATTATATAACTCAGAAAAATGCTAATGCAAAGTTCAAATTTTTTTTTTTTCTTATTCGCAAACTAAACAAATAAAAAAGATAAAAGAGCAGGAACAAGTCACCTTCCATGTGGACATGTAGTATGCCTCCAGCATTACCCGCATCCTGGGTAGCGAAATACCTCCCCTCTGAAGCGTGAAATCCACCATTTTAAAGTAATTACTGCTTCACACACAGTGACTTAATTTTCGAGAGTTTTCACTGTATTTCTCTTACCACCAAAGAGGCCCCATTCTGGTGTTTGCTTTAATGGCAGGCAGGTGGAGTCACAGCATCAAAGAGAATAAGCCATGGCGTTCATAAAAGTAAAATGTTTTTTTCATGTTCTTTTTCAGGGGATGAATGAGTGTACAGCCTTCCAGTTTTCCAGCACTGAAGTAATGCTTCCTGTTCTTGTTTCTGCATACTCAACCGATGTTTCTTGTTCATTTTGGGTCACTAAGGAATGTGTTATAAAGTATAAGGATTAATGGGTAATGTCTTGAAACAGATTGCAATACGTAGTACGGCTTGATTGTGCATCACTAATGGCTGGGTTTGTATGCACAAAGTAGGGATTTCAAATTCACACTAAAATGGCAGAACTACACAAAAGACAGGTCTCTCTACTAGTTGCAATTAGAAGTGACCTAACCAAACTAAAATTAGACATAAGCCTTTTTCTGGATGATTAAAGTGATGGTCAAGGAAAATCCATAATATGCTTATAACCACGTTATTTATGGCTATTAAGGTATGTATTGAGCACCAATAAAGCGCAAGGAATAAATTCCATTGCAAACTCGTTCGATTTCAGTCTGTCTATATCTCGTTATTCCTGTGTGCTGAAAAGAAGGGTGGAGTCAAAATGGGTCTATGTCTACATAGACATGAACCCCCCACCAATACATATTTTGGTCTCATTACATAACGCCTCCTTTAGTTTGAGGCGAATAAAACTGTCCTTTCCACCGTCCTGTCCCACTTAAGAAATCCTGTCTGAAGTCTGAACCAAACGCTCATTTTGTTTGCCCTTGAGAATAGTTGCATTTGGATTTGGAATAGCTAAAGTGTTTTTTTTCCCCGCTCTCCTTAACCCTATACCAATTTTATCCCTCTCCCAATCTTTCACCTGTTTATCCATCCCTCCGTGGTGCTAGCTAGTAACATTAGCTTGCTCCTTGCACAGCTCAGCATGGAAACAAACTAATCACTCATGCGTCATTTTTACTTGGTGCACTGCTCATTCATCAGATAATAATCGAAAATAGATAGTTTTTGCCAAATAAACCATGCCTTGGAAATGGTTTTGTCATATTATTCAGTGACTGGTTACAGCAGGGGTGGGGAACCTCATCCGCAAAGGGCCGGTGTGGGACACCTGATTCTACTTATCAAGGTCTTGATTGAAGACCATGATTAGTTAATTAGTTGAATCAGGTGTCTTAGTGCTGGGCTGGAACAAAAACCTGCACCCACACCGGCCCTTTGCAGATGAGGTTCCCCACCCCTGGGTTACAGTAATAAAAATAGACGAGAACCATTATCCACCAAAGTACTTAGTTAGTTGCCATGTTCATAATTTTCATTCAATTAGCAACCAAAATTAATGAATGGGCCTTTAAATATATTTTTAAAACTTGATTAAACCTACCATTATTTAATGATTTGTATGGAACATACATTTGGTGAAACGTCGCCTTGCAATTTAGCTTGCTTTAAATAGACTAACGTTAGATCAAACGGCTTAGCATTTAAGTTAACTTAACTTTGATTGCGAGCTTGCGTGTGATATTTATCTCTTAATAGCAGCCGCACTGTATTTTACTTTGAATTGATTGCATTAGCCTAATTCCTCACTGGGTTCAAACCATAGACTGTATAAAAATACCTATGGTTCAAATCACAGAACTGTATAAGAACAGTTCTGTGGTTCAAACATGTAGGGCTGGATGACGTCTATGGCACTCGGGTAACGAGGGCGTGAATTTAGACCACACCCCTACAATTCTGAGTCTTTTCAAGACTGAGTTTATTAGCTGACTTTTGGTGGGTGTGTAGTGGACACATCCCTCTGTGATATGTTGTGGTTATTTGAAGTTTTTAGAATCCCTTGATCATCACTTTAACTGAAATGACCATACACAAAAGAAACCACCTTTTATATTTACTTCATTGAGGTAGTCAGTCATGTCTTCTACTACTGCTGCCAGCTTGGTTAATCACATGATTCCCTCAAAAATGAGGGATGTAGCTACAACTGAATTAACTGTTGACATAACTAGGCTACATTAAAGTGGATGCAGTGTTTTTTATTACAAAAAGATAATTGAGTGAACAAATAATGTATAGCAATTGAGCTGCTCATATCATTAGGGAATGGTCCTGCAAAAGATATTTGGTAATTTGATGTTTCAAAAAACATAAATTAGATCATTAATATGGCAGTTTTAAGATATGTAGACTATATTATGATTGGACTATGACTGTTTTGTGAAGGTGGGCATGGAATTAAGCAATGAAGTTATAAATTTGTTCATGATAATTATTTCACCAAATGTCTTAAAGTGGACAGAAATTAATTGTGTGTTTTTTTGCCATAGGCTAAACTTTACAATAGAAATTGTATTTTTTACTATTACAGACCGGAGCATAAAGGGCTCAAAGTCTGTGTAATACATGTATGCCTTTTCTGACATGACACACATATAATAAAGTGATACCGAAATGGTTAGCCTATGTTTGGGGGTTTTGAATGGGGAATATGTCACTGGCTGGGCTGAAAAGACCATTTAGCTATCTGACTGACTGACCAGCTAGTTAGCTGACTGGGCAAGCTAGCTAGCTTGCTGAGTTATCCAGAAAGCTGTCCAGGCTATTTAAGTTTGCTAACTAAAGTTTTGATAGTTGTCTTGAGGAACAATGTTAATCCAACTTTCACCAATTCTCTTGCCTTAGCACTTTCCCTCAGCACAAGACTGGCTGATGTTTTTTTAAAAATGGGAGAGTGCCAAAAGTGTAGGTGCCATTGATTCCATTGTAACAGTTTGAGGAGTACTACTCCCCTGCTCTTGTGAAAATTACTGAAGTTAAGGTGTAGGCTAGCACAGGTGTGTACTCCCCCAGGGAGTTTTTCCTTGCCCCTGTCCCCCTTGGCTTGCTCTTGTGGGGGGTTGGGCAGGGTTTACTGTGAAGAGTATTCTGACAATTGTTTGGAAAATGCGCTATGCACATACATTTTTATATGATTTTAATTTGATTTATAACTGATCAAACAAATTAATGGTAAAATAAAAATGTCTCTTATGTCTGATTTTATTAGTAAGATTTTGTACATTACAACCCCAATTGGATACAGATCCAACATCCCCTGTGTCTGATGAATTATAAATTGGAATTAATTGCTCCAATACCTCTCATGGTTGGCCTCACATGCTTATCATTTTATGGTACTATGATGGCTACATTTTTGATCGAAGCAATCAGATTACAGAACACCAATCTCACAAACGGTAATTTCCCATACAAATTGCAGTTAGTGAGATTGGTATCCTTGAGTTGGGTCACTGTCGGCCTCCTGTAGGTCGAAGGTGAGAGTATATTTTCAACAAGTCAGCAGAACAGCGCATTTGCAAACACCTTTAAGACTTCGCAATTTAAGAAAGGCAACCAATACCGCACACGGAACGACATAAACACAATTGTTAGCATTATAATAAGCCCAGTTGTGTCTCATCGACTCTAATTTTGAGAATATAAAACTATCAAAGAGCGTTTTGCGACATAAAAAAATAATAGAAACACATCCACTGAATGAGTGTGACGCTTGATTACACTGCACAAATAGCTGTTACTGTGGGGGTGAAGTACAACGGCTAACTGTAACGGTTTGGAAGAATTATGTCGCTTGATCTGCATCTGAAAATGCAAATGTGGATATTTTTGTTTGTTTTTGTGTGCATTTATTAGTAAAAAAAAACATAGAAATCGTCTCTAAGGCCAAGGACATTATGAAGTCTTTGTTTTATCTCCGGAGAACCGTTAGCTAACTTGATGAGAAAATATATGTCAGAAACAGCCTCCTTTGTCACCAATATAATTTACTGTTGCGTATTGTGCAAGTGTGTCATTTCAACGCATATTTACGCAATTCTTCTGGAATGTTGTTATTCGTATAACGGAAACACAAAAGCAAACTTGCTGAATAGGTTTAGTTTGGGGAAATTATTATCAATGCATGTTGTGTATCTACTTTATTTTGACTTAAATAAACTAAACCAACTTTAATTTATTGTTCAATAACCCATCAATTTTATTAAAATGCAAAGGTCTAAATAAAGAAGTAGATGCAGACGAATTCATATTTAGCAGTATTTTTGTTTATGCTATTTATGACATGCCAATATTTAGCAGTACGTAGGCTATACAGTTTTGTCTAAATTAATTTTCATAAGCCTACTTAAAGTGTTTTTGTCCATATATTTAAAGCCTAAATGAATGTAGTAGCCTATTTCTATATGTAGCCTATCTCTGTTTTCGCTTTCAATACATGCATGGGCTGCGTATATGTGCACAATAAAATATATATATATATACCCAAACACCATTTGCCTACTTTCGTAGGATAGTGGTATTTGAATTGATATTTTTTTCAATTACATTGGCCTTAATTCGTGAAAAAGAAGCGGACGTTGGTGACCCGTGAAACGGAATTATTGTGCTCAGGAATTCTCAATTCTCTTATACAATTTTAACAGTTCTGTTTTGTCGCGTTCATACATACTAAAATGTTTGATGCTACATGTCAGTCGTTTTTCAAAAACGGAATAGATGAAACACGAAACCGAAGAGTACGTAGCTGGCGCCTCATAAAGGTAACGGTAAGTAAATACGTTTGGAAAACACAGACTGAAGTGCAATAAAGTGTTATCACGTCTAGTTTGGCAGACGGTGTTATTAGCCTATCCAGTATGCAACGGATGTTAAAATGTCACTCCAACTATGCAAGAAGGACTACCAAAAACTTAGCATACATCATAAGTACACCATTTATTTGAACGATTTTAGCATATAGGAATTTATTTATTAACTAAGACAAGGAATGTGTTTAAATTTACTCAGAAATGTGAAAACACGGACCACATATCATGGTATAGGCCAGTTGATTGTGGTCTGAATATTGACTAGTCGGTCGTCCAAATAAACGATGCAGTAAATTGATCATTTTTTATGCACCAGTCAGTTATCAAAATGGCTTAAATACAATTATGTACATATGGAGATGGACTGGAAAGTTCTTAATCATACTTTTTTGTCATTTATATTGCATTTGGGATGGTAAATCCACATTTTCAACATCTGGTATTATACCGTCGAACAATATTTCCATTAGTATATTTCTATTAGTATATGCAGGCTGCACACCGTAGGCTACAGAAGTTTATTCAACGTATAATTCACTTGAGTGAATAAACTAACCTTACTTTGATATATTTTAACATATTTTTCACTAAAGTTGCACCAAATTCAATGTCTATTCAAAAACTATGTAAAGTGTCAAATTTGTTTTGTTATTGCTGACGATAGTGACCATATCAGTATTAAGCTACCCTGTGATTATCAGTGAACGTCGTACTGCAACTGGCTTGAACCTTGGACTTGCTGATCTGTTTGTATAGGTATTAATGTTCTATTGATTCTGTTACTTTTATTGAAAACACCCACAAATAAATGTATTTTATATGGACTACCACAAAAAGTTACAAGAGCAGGATGGACGCAGAGCTGTCAAATATATTTGATTTGGCTCTTTTCTGAGGATAAATATAATCATATATATATATATATATATATATATATATATATATATATATATATATACGTTTAATCTATTTGAAAAATCAAGTGAGGTGAACTCAAATTGGCTGTCTTCATGACATCACATTATAGTACATAGTCGATTTAAAATTACTCTATATAGGTCCCAATAAGCAGGATTTCAGACAAAAAAAATGATCTTACCGATTTAATTAATGAATTTAATTGGCTGAATTTCTCCCGGACATTAAAGGTTATTTATTTGTCTGTCGTAATAACCTAAGAACTTAAGAGGTGAAATAAATCTTTTTATACGAAATGTTGCCATTTTAAAATGCTACAATGTCTTGTATATATGTTGTTTATATGACTACTAATTCAAACAAATAAGACGACAGGCTCTACACTAAAATGGGTTTACACTAGCCTACATTTTATGATTTCATTGGTTACTTTTACAGCACGAAACTGACTAGCCTCTGAGCACATTTCAGAGATGCATACACTCTATTGGTCAAAACGGTTCCTCAGATCTTCAGAAAAAGGTTTCCTTTGTGTCCCCACTACACATTAGCAACCCGTGGTATAGCTTTCTCGTCCCAGGCACTCATCCTATGGAATTCTTTATCTTGAAGAATCAGGGCCTCAGTCTTTACTTTTACATTTCTTCCAAACCTCGCCTTTTAAAACGTTCCTTTTATTTGAATTGCTTTCTTATTTTTATTTCATCCATTATACTTTAATTGCATGACCTCTTTTACCTGTTTTCGTAAAATGTCTCACTCGCCTACCTGTACCTATAGCTTTCCTTACTTTTGTTGTATTGCCTTTTGAGGAAACCGCTTTGGGCGTCTATATTAGAATCTGTTTGTAAATAAAGTAGCCTACTTTGTTGTATGTTGGTAGGCCTACCTGCAATAAATTCTTCTGATGTTAGTCAAACGCCATGATGGTCTATAATTAAAAACGGTGCAATAGTGACCATATACTGGTTCTAAAACATCTGGGGGCTCACTGGGACTTAGTTACTTTGTGAAATATTATGCAGAATATCAAAGTTAGTAAAAATTAGAGGTGTTTTGATTGTGCGTACGTAACATCACAAACCAAAAATTCTACACATTTGGTGGTTGTCACTTGAAATACGTCGTCTGGGCTCATTTGTTGTCGGAAAAGTTTGATTTGGTATCGTTTCATGTGCAAATTCGAATTCTGCGAAACGCGTGCATTTGTGCTTAGCCTAGCCTACATGATGATTGTGCAACATATGAACCTGAGCTACTACGGGGTATTAAATGTATATCATTGCCAGAATTTATATCTAACTTTGCAGATAGTTGTAAATTGCAAAATAGGCTACAGCTCATAGCAGTGAACATTTCGAGGATGTTGTAAAATTAGGCTACGTATGCGCTACCTCCTGAAACGAATGTATGGGAATGCATGTATTATGTCATGTATTAGGAGTGCATCCCAGACCTGCTCTAACATAATGATACAGTAGCTACGTGGTGCACGTGCACCCCAAAAAGAACACTGTTAGGCAGCCCACAGAATAACCTAATCCTTACAGGCTCGAGCGCCTTCTAGTGGTAATTATTTTATTTACATTATGAGCACGATTTAATGTAGGCTACGGATCCTGCATTTGAATACCAAAAAAGAATACGCGGCGACTTCTAAGCAACGAACCAACAGCCTGTCACAACAGTAGAACATTTAAAAAATGTCTTATCATATAAATTAAATACAATGAATGTCAATAACAGAAGTTATATAGTATTTTTATTAGTACACATGCATTTGATAATTCTTATCCTGGGTGATCTACACAATGTTGGCGGATAGCTATACGAGGAAAATAATTTGTGAAAATGTTTTACATCGTTAAAGTTCAGCACTTATGACACATAATACAATTCAAGCGAACTGGTTGATATAAAGCAACGAGTAGCCTAAAGACCAAACTTAACGATTATAGCCATTGAATCTGTGAAAGTATAGCTGCTCAAATCGCTGTGACATCATGCACGTATTACGAAAATAGCACGCGAGACTACAGTCGAAGAATTAACTTTAGGCAATCAATTTATATAGGCTAAGCTACGTTCAAAACGTTAAACCTAAATCAGTTTAGCACTGCGATTATTCCATTTTCAATAAATATTCAGCGGTCTGGATTTATGACATTTTCGGTAGGCTACCTGTTCAGTAGGCAAGACTACTTGTCTGTGTATATTTTAATAGCACGACATCAGAACGGCATATAATGCATTAATGTTCGTTGAAATTTAAGTGAAAGAAGGTGACTGACAACAGCGCATTTTGTGAGTTATACGAGTAGATTGATAGGATAGTTCACATCGCAGAAACGCACTGTGATACTGGCAGTCTGGGTATCAGCTTTGGTAACGGAAGAGGGAGGGCTGGCGGGTGTTGCAATACAACCCTCCCCCTCCAGTATTACAGACGTGAAAAGTTTGAAGTCTTCGCCTTCGCCGTCGTCCGTCCTTTCGTTCTGTCTCTTCCTCGCTCGCTCCCCCCTCTCGCCACCCCCACATCATATCACACAAACGGGAGTTGATAGAAGGTAATCCCCACCATGGGAGGAGGCATCCTCGCTTTGGAGGCGGGGTATTTTTCATTCAAATCCTTGGCGAGTCCTATAAAAAGGCAACTTTAGCACAGTGGAGCGGAGCAGTTTAGAAGGAGTGACCGAATTAAGTTTGTCTGGTCGGCCCATAAAATAGTGTCAGAGATGCAACAATCTATCGGAGTGCAAACTGTCAAGGCGCTGAAAAATGCAGTTGTCTGCTTAATCCTGCTACCTCGTTTTCTCATGGCAGCGCTCATGCTATGGTTGCTTGATTTTCTATGCATAAGGAAGAAAGTGTTACTGAAAATGAGAGAGCAAGAAGGGAGTCCAGACGACCCCCCACTGTGTGTCTCCGATTCGAACAGAATGTTCAGCTGGGAGTCGCTGAAAGCGGTCTGGCATGGGCATAAATTGGACTTCTTTAAATCCGCACATCTTGGATATGCAGCGCCGAACACTGAAGTTGTGCAGCTCGGGGATATGAGAAAAAGCCGGATTCTTGATCACACAAAAGGGAAGAGACCGCTCATCCTAAACTTTGGTAGTTGCACCTGACCACCGTTTATGACACGCCTGAAGGCGTTCCAGCGGCATGTCAGCCAATACGCTGATATAGCAGACTCTCTTCTTGTATATATTGAGGAAGCGCATCCGTCAGACGGTTGGCTGAGCTCCGACGCTCCTTACCAAATCCCTAAACATCAATGTCTGGAGGATAGACTGAAAGCAGCTCAGCTGATGAACCTTGAAGTCCCTGGATGCCTTGTTGTTGCTGATAGCATGGACAACTCGTCGAACGCTGCTTACGGAGCGTACTTCGATAGACTTTATATACTTCAAGACGGAAAGGTTGTCTATCAGGGAGGCAGAGGACCGGAGGGATACAGCATCTCTGAACTGAGGAATTGGCTCGATCAATATAGGAACAGTGTTGAGAATTCCAGAACTGTGGTGATTCATGTGTAATAACATAATAACGGTACTCTGACGGTTTTCACTAAGTCCACAGAAAAATAACAAATGTTTGAAAGCTGCTATTACAATATTAACACGCTACAACTCTTCATGTGTTGTTGCTTTTAAGTATAATTCTCACAGAAATGTTTTTACATACAGTAATGGGTTATGTCGTTTACTGTGTGGTGATGTAACGCGCATGATGAATTACTTCTTCCGCCTGAGTTCGTTTGTTTTCGCCTTAGTCACAATAACTGACTCGTCATACCCGTTAGTTATCACCTGTAGCTACATGTGTAAATAGCCTATGTTCAAAAAAGTACCGTTTTTTTATTTTCTGTCATGTTCTTCAAAGTGTGACTTCGTGTGTGTGTGAAAGCGAGAGAGAATGTTTAATGTTAATATGGCCATTACCGTTTACTCTAGTTTCGTTGTGAAGTTCGGTTTTTAAAAGGTTCACTACCAGAAAACCGATACTGATGTAATTTGATACTAGAGCACTCGGCGATGAGCGATTTTCTAAAGGAACAATTTAGCAAATGTTTTGTTTTGTAAATTATGCATACTTTTTTAAAATATAATTTTTTATAATAAAAGACTACTTACGCACTGATTCCATTCTTTTGTAAAACATCCCGAATCATACCCTCATGGTATGTCTTCTTGTTGAACTGTGTACTCAAGTTTATACTATTTAGAATAGAATTGTAGTAGATTGATTTACTGATTTACCCAGTTCACTGTGAACTGCATTGTGTTCGTTACTAGGGATAGCTGATACTGTATGGGAAGAATGTGCTTTCTTATCTGTTCTGCAGTTACTTCGATGACCTTTCTATATGCACTTACTGTACGTCGCTTTGGATAAAAGCGTCTGCTAAATGACTGTAATGTAATACCCTTTTTCCCATGGAACGCGCTTTTGTGCACCTGCTGTAGCACAGCATATATATGTGGGGGGTTTCTCCAAAACTCTGCGTAAAGTTTCCCCAGCTGGGCTGTACACCATCTCTCAGATAATGCCTTCATAAAATACCGAAAACCGTCTAGCCACGCAAACGATCGTAATCGTAGTCTACGTTATCTGTGACTGAAGTTACTTTCTTTACATTTGATTAAGATGTATTTATTATAATGACACGAGATATCCAAAAAAAATGAGTGCATGGCATGATGTCCGTATCTGCTCTAGCGGCTAGCGCAGACGTTTCCTTTCATTTAAGTGCAGTTCGGAAACGTGTTCAATTCGCTTTATAACTAACTTATTTAAAAATCCAAAAACCAGGCGACATTAAGTTACCATTTAACATGCAGTTCAAATGTCAGTGGAAACTGCGTACATTCGTGCGCTTTTGCGCTAGTAGGTTTGTAAGGACCACCAGGCTTTTGATAATTCGGTTCAATTAGTCCAGACCTTTGACCGGAGAACAATATACCGTTTACATTATTAAATGTAGCCTATTTAAGTAGCCTGATAGATCGACACCTACTACAAGTATTTGAAAATATTCCCATATTTTGCCTTTGATGAATCCATATAGAAATGTCATGGATGTTTTGTTACATGAACCAAAATAGTGTTTTTTTTTGGTTTAGCTTTAATCGCATTTAACAAATTAACTGACAACGCAGCTGTGGACCATTTACATTTAATTAAGTTCTAAACAAGTGTTGTCTTTTTAAATCTTCAGTTTTCCCATTGGGTTTTTCAGCTACTCGAGGTGTTCCCAGCTGTGTTTAAACGAATACAGGCTCATATTCAAGCATTAGCAATGAAGCGGCAAGGGTGCTGAATAGAACATCCGTTTGCAGAACGCTGCCGATTTGCCAAAGTGAGCTTGCCTTCAATGGTCAGAACCAACATATGTGAAGTTATATAGAGATAGGATATATGAGCGAACTGGGGCTACAGAAGCTAGAGTTAGACCTACATTCTGTAGATCTGGCTACAGATTGATATGCCATTTAATAGTAACTACGTAGGCTAATACTAATGTAGATAATGGACTCATGACAAAAACAATGTTGAAACCATTAAATTTCTGCAGAACATACGGCACTAGCAGCGTCTTACCGAGTTTATTTGGGAAAAGTTTTGATCATCCAGGATCCAGGAGATAGGCAATGGACTGGGTTACCCCTTACCACGTTGATGTATGTGACCGGCTCGCTAAGGATTTGTACCAAGTAGCTTGACTACACCACCTGGTGAGATGCGCCCCAGAAAATAGATTTGAAAATCTTGTATTACACAGGTTAATCTCTCGCAGATAAGTATGCAATGAAAAGCAGAGACATGGCTTCAGGTTTGAATACAATTGTTTATTGCGACAATGAGAGCCACAATATTAGCATGAGCGCTGATTGACGAAACACAGCACCTTGCATTGCAATAGACTGATGATGATTATAGAAGAATAGAGGATAGATGGGTCAACTAGGAGGAGGGTGAGCTACAAACTAAGGAATCGGGATAGTCCAGTGACAATTTACCCCCACCGTTGGTACCATCATCATCTGATGATAAGGAAACACAAAGGGCTAGTCCCAAGGTTTATAGATAGCAATAGATAGCAATGGTTATATTACTATTACCAAGAATCTGGGAGGTTGCAGCCCCACTTGTTCCACTCTGTTCCACCTCCAGTAGATTTTGAGGGTTGAAATGACAGCACTAGTTATCCTCAGGACCGCTCTGCTAGTGCTGGGGTCATGTTCACTGGTAACTATGGGAGGCAAAGCTAGAGGGGACAGGTAAAGCAACTGTGGTGTTAGCAGTTGAAGGGTCAGTTAACAGGGGATCCGACGAAGATGAGGGTAGTTCCTTTCTGGGAGGACACGCCGCCATCCACAGGTCTCCATCCACCTCTTCATCATCCTCTGCAGGCCACGAGCAGACCATTCCAGAGGTCAACCCTTGATAGAAAATTTGGGTAGACAGGCTTAAGTATAGATTTATGTACATGTTTCACTTTTTGAAGGTCTTGGAGTGGTGCAATCGAGTACACAGAGCCATCACTAGGTGCCTTCCCAACCCAGTAGATCATCGGGCTCCAGGCATCTTGCATTTTGCATCAGCCCCTCGTGCTATGGTGTCACTGATAAAACTGGCACTCTGAATTAAACTATTTAATAAAACAGGCCGTAGGGGGTGCAGAAAGCAGTCTTCATTCGGTCCTTTTTGGTTACTGGGACTTGATTGTACCCACTAGCCAGGGTCCAAGGTTGGAAACCAGTATGCGCCTGAGTTTCCTCAATCTGGAGGAGAGGAAATACATCTCAGCGGGTCTTGCTGTTGTTATTAGTTGATGCACATTCGGAGGCTTCCGTCCTTCTTCACCAGGTTGTTAGGAGGCATAGGGGCTGCTACTCTCCCGGATAACCTGGTTAACTAGCAACTGAAGAATACAGACCTTAACTGCATCATAGTCCGAGGGGGGAGTGCTCCTAAACATCTAATGGACTGGCACGTTATCAAGCCTGGAGATGTCATGAGAAATAAGATTAGTACATTCTAGATCACCATCATAGGCAGAAAAAGGGTCTGAAACTGAACCTACCTGACAAGTATGAGAAGACATGGAGGCCAGAACTTAAATGCAACCACCTCTGTGACACAATCTTGTAAACTCACTATTTGTGCAGGGCTTAGCATAGAGGGTGGCTTTAGTAAGCCCTACATTGACCACTGAAATGTATGCTGTGCCCCTAACCACCTTAACTATGGAAAAATAAACTAGTAGGCCTGCTATGTAGAGTGACCTTGACTAAGTCATTCCAAGAACCTGGTACCAGGAGGGCCAGAGTAGACCTGAGGGCACATTGTGGCCACCATTTTAGTAGTGCCCCCAGGTGTATGTATTAGCTTTCGACCATGTATTTTAACAATGCCTGTACTAGGACAATGCCTGTCCTAACAGGCGCAGCCTCAAGCTAAACCTCACCTCTACCCTTCCTCAATTTCGAAGATCTACAATGGGTGGGCAATTTACATTTGGAGATACCTTCCCCTGACCTCTCATACTTGGTGAAGGGGGCGTTGACTTGTCTTCAGTCTTGGAGTTAACAGATGGTCATTTGGTTTGTTCAGTTCTTCTCGCCTGAATGTTCATCTCAAAATTATCTAGGAAAAAGTGCCTGCTACATTCACGCATTCTCTAGCTGTGTCTCAGGTGTATCTGGTGGATAGTTAGCATTCTCAATTGCAGTCAGCCATTGTTTTCTCTCACCCTCATCTTGCAGTTGCTGGTAAAAATAATGAACACTACAGCGAAGTGACATTTTATTTTTAGTAAGCACAAATGTAAACTGAACTGAACACCATAAACCTAGTTGTCTTTCTTTAGTGGCTAGCTTGCTAGCTCTCTCTCGAACGGCTTCCAGGCCAAGTAGTAGCGCCTAGCCCCTCTGTCTGTATTCAGTAGGAGTGGAAACTTGTGACTGGCATTGTCTAATGCCCACCCATACACTGGAAGCGCCTGCCCTGTTGTAGTCCATAATACGGCAGGAAACTGGAGCATGCGCAGTACTTTGGGGCTACATCGCTCCACTCACTGCATGTAAAGATTTGGCTGAGGGCTCATTTTAATAAAATCAGAAGAGCTACTCTTCTACAAATAAAATAAAAACCCAAGGTGGCATTTCCCTTTAAACTGGGTGCATCTATTATTGAAAAATAGAGGCTAGTTGGGTCAACTAGGAGGAGAGAAATCTACAAACCAAGAAATCAAAGGAACGAAGGTACCAGTACCATCGACTTTGGCCACACATGTTGATTGAAGTACATTTCAAGAGCAAACCGCTGAACATGTTCCAAAATGTAGCGGCTATAGCCCCTGGTTCTAGGGGGGCACAGGATTTATTGGATTTTGTTGTTACTCAGCATTTAATTGGTCAATTAAAGCAGATAATTACATAGTTATGTCACATCATATGGCTTCTTGGATC
The DNA here is from genome assembly GCA_022702515.1 of Ilyophis sp. 1 JC-2022. NCBI lineage: Eukaryota > Metazoa > Chordata > Actinopteri > Anguilliformes > Synaphobranchidae > Ilyophis > Ilyophis sp. 1 JC-2022. The sequence continues at coordinate 31,169,858 of CM040406.1, read as the reverse complement.
TAAATTGATTTCTGGTTTTTAAGGTGAAAACCAAAACCAGCAGGCTCTGTGGTTCTCCAGGACCAGGGGGTATTCCATAAAGCTGGATTAGTGAGTTAGCTGCATAACTGCACTGAGTAAAACCCTCCAAAATTTGGAAAATGGACTGAAGTAGAAAGAGCTGTTCCAGATTTTACTCAGTGCAGTTATCCAGCTAACTCAGTAATCCTGCTTTGTGGAATACCCCCTTGGGAACCTCGGCCATGCAAGAAGTGTTCACAAATTACTGAGGTGTGCACAGAATTTTATACTCTGACTCTGATGATACTGTAAAAGAAAAACCTTATTGTACTTGTTGCTTTGTTGAATTTAAAAAAAATCTCTGTCTATTCTCTGAGGTGGAGGTGATTTTGCCAGTACATATGTACTGTGCTGGAAGACAATAATGATTTATAAAATCAGTCACTTCGATAAATACCATGTCACAATGGCAGAAATAAATATTTAATAGAACTGGCTGAAATGTCCAAGCTATAATAGCACTTAAACTTCTGCTGTATTTAAATTCAGCTGATTTATGCACAAACTTGGTTGTCAAGATTTCTAATTTAATCTTGGAAATATAATTTAATTTCATCTTTAATATTAATATTAATTTAATAATTTAGCAAGGGTGTAGTAGGAACCATTGTACAACTGTAGCCAGTCCACTCAAACCTGCATTTAACACAGTTTAGGTAGACATTTTCATTATTTAGATCATTGTGTTATAATAATGAGGAGATATTTTCCTCCTGATTAAATAAAAATAAAGTAAACAAGGCTTGTTTTTGACCTCATTGTTAACGTTAGATTCAAGATGATGGAGGAGAGAGGAGTGAGGCAGGCTGCAGCAGCTCAACTGAGCCCTCTGAGCCACTGTAGGTAGGAATAATGGTAGCAATAGTACCAGACAGTAGAGAATAGGCAGGCAAATCAGTAAATCTCTATATACATAAATATACGATGGGGTTTTATTTAGTTTTTTTTTTTTTTAAAGTATTTAAATGGAAACAGAATAATATCTAATAATACAACATAAGAGTGCCAGCTACATAAGAGTGCATTTTTCTTATATGTTATTACAGGATGTGCAAAGTGTAGAAAGAGAAGTGGCAGAACATAGTAGTGACACAGTTCAGGTGAGATATTATGAGCAAAGCATAGCCTACACTTCAAGACAAAAACTAGTAACTAGCAACATTTTATGATCTTAGGTGTAGTGAAATAATATGATCTCAAAGATCACATTCCAATAATTTAAAAAATCACAAATAGAAAATAAAAAATAAAAAGGAGGTTTCAGACCAGGTCAGCCAGGCATAGCATCATAAGCTATATCAACTTCAGCCAGGATGTCTCATTGAACAGAAGCTTGCAAAACCGTCCCTTCGGTTCCAATATAGAAGGTATAAGGACTATCCATGGCTGCACTACTGTCCTAATGTGAGTGATGTGCTCTGTTTCTATCGGCTATTGGATGCACACGTTCAAAAAATAGGTCCCCTTGCCAAAAGTCTAGACCAGGCGTTTGTATCGTCAGGATTCCAAAATGGAAAAAAAAGAAACTAAAAATGATAATTACATGAAATGTGTTATGCACAAAAAGTGGCCGTAACAACACAAACATATCCAGCAAATTCACTTGACATGCAATCATCAGAAAAGGTTCTGCAACAACGGCAAGAGAAGTCATATCTGCTAAAAAACTGTGGGTTCTTTGCAGTTCCTTGCCACGGTCACAACAACACTGAGGAAACTTTTAGGCAGCTCCTTCATCTCAGGTCAGATGATGCTAAATGACTGGATACATGGCTATAGGAACACAGTCCAATTATGTCAGCTATCAAATTAAAAATTAGATTTTGAATATCCTGTCTACAGACATTGTGTGGGAGATAGTGAACACAGTGCATAATTTACCAACACTCCAGGTCTCCATCATCCTGGATGGCACTCAAGACGTGGCAGGAATAGAGCAAGAATCTATCTGCATCCAATATGTGGACCATAACCTAAACCCTCATGAAGAGGTTTTCAACCACAGGAGAGACCCTGGCTAAGGTGGCCACTGATGTCCTCCAAAGATTTAATTTGCCACTCTCTTGTATCCGTGGGTAGACATACGACAAAGCTGCCAACATGCCTGGCAAGACTGTTGGGGTGCAGGCCAAAATCAAGGAGATGCAGCCTCTAGCCCTTTACCTTCACTGTGGCCCACATTGTGTTCATTTGGTAACACAGACTGCCTGCAGCTCAACCTCTGCTGTTGGTGATGCACTGATGTGGGTCAACAAACTTGGATGCCTATTCAACCAATCAGGCAAGTTTAAAACTATCTTTAAAGAAATTGCCAAATCTGAATGTGGGAGCCTCAAAACACTGAAGTTATTTTTGCCCTACCAGATGGGTTATCAGAATGATGGCTATTGGAGCTGTTCTTGGGCAGTATGAGGCAGTGTGGGCCACTCTGGAGGAGATCACATCCTCATCTGCTTCCTCTGACACATCTACCACTGCCATGGGGGTTTTTTGGGCAATTCCAAAAGGGGAATGTTGGAAATCATGGGAGCCAAGTACAGTTAACCCCCCTGAAGTGGCTCATCTTGTAGGAGGCCAATATGAGATGACCTCGTCTAGCTCTCTTCTTTGATATGCAGTATACATCCTCTACCCCGGGTGGGGCCAAATGAGATAACTTTGTCTAGCCCCTAATCCAGTCAAATGTCCTTCTTTTATATGCAGTACCTTTGTTTGACATCCTGATGTGTTCTCATTCAAGGCAATGACCATTTGGTCTTTTGTTTCTTTTGTGGGACCAAGTATAAGTGTTGACATTTCCCCTCACCTGTTGGTTTTTTGTTGATCTCTACTTGGGGAACAGACCCACGAGTTCCTTCTACTCTATTAAACAACCTATTTTGAAACGAAGACGTGCCTGCATGTATTTTTCTACTTACAAACGTTCGGAGGAATAAATTGAACTCTTACGAATTATACAGGGAACACAGTACTTGTGCTTATTTTTTCTTGTGAGTTAATTGGAAAACTAGAGTGCCTGAACTATTCACTGCAGAAGGTTACTGGAACAGCCGTGAGCATAATGGCAGCAGCAGAGTGTGTGAAGACAACTCTCAAATCAAAAAAGTCAAATGCGTTGTTTCACCACATTTACAGGAGGGCCACTGATATGATTACCAGCACAGATATTGAGCCAATCCAGATGCCACATGTCAGAAGGCCACCCAAGCACTTCATAGAGAATGCAGAAGCATTTATCCCAGCAGCCACTGAAGACCACTACAGAATCAACTTCTTTAAAATGCTGGATGCGGTTGACATGCAACTAACAGAGCGTTTTGACCGGAGCAGCCTGCACATCCTGAATTAATTAGAAATAGTGCTCCTGACTGGAAAGATTGAAGATTTTATCAGCCAGTACCCAGAACTGAATCACCATTCACTGGAGGGACACCTGGCAATGTTCAAACTGCAGCATGATTACAATACCACTACTGAGGCTGCCAAAATTTTCAGAAATGAACTGCCAGAGGTCCGCAAGCTCTTCAACCAGGTAGAAAGTCTGGTGAGGCTGCTTTTGGTGGTTTCTGCTTCTTTTGCCGAAGCAGAGGGAATTTTCATTTCCCTGACATGGTTGAAGACTTAGCTAAAGCAGCACTATTACACAGAGTCATTTGACTGACTAGGGCTGTCAGTTTTTACAAAAATTGAGTTTGAACAGATATATCATAATACAGAAATGTGTATGAATTTGAATGCAAATTTTGTACTGTTAAAATGGATGATTAATGATAATTAATGATAAAACGTTGGGTAAATATAATTATTATGTCCCAGTTTTCATTTCCCATTAAACTTGTAGCTACAGTATATAGCTTAAATGTGCTAGGCTAACGAAGAAATTATAGTTATCCATTAAAAGTTACATTAAGTGACATGATAATCAAATTGTATTAACCACAACAATATAGCATAGATGGGACAGGATCCATCCATTCATTATCTAACCCGCTTATTCCTGGTCTGGATCGTGGGGGGGCTGAAGCCTATCCCAGCATGCATTGAGCGAGAGGCAGGAATACATCATGGACAGGACGCCAATCCATTGCAAGGCACACACACCACTCACACACTCATATTTTTGGGAAATTTAGAGTCTCAAATGTCTTTGGACTGTGGGAGGAAACCGTAATACCCAGGGGAAAACCTACACACGGTGAACACGCAAACAGAGAACACGCAAAACCTCAGCCGGGATTCATACTTGGTACCTTCTTGTGGGGGTGGGGGGATGCAGGAGATGCAGAACTTCATGCTGCTTAAATGTCCCTGGTCGTAATCTATTCTATCATTGGATTCTCTTTATCACACAGGCACAGCTCCCAGACAGGGATGGGAGAACTGGCATTGCTTTTATTGCTTATATAACATAAGATGTGTACAAATATTGTAAAAATAAAAAAGCAGAACAAATTGTAATGTAATGTACCAACAATGAATAAATCCACCCAATGTCAAATTACTTTCAAGCTAATTATTAAATGTCCCAAAATATGTGTGAATTAGGCCTATGTGAGTCTATCATGAAGTTATTCATATTGGGCTAGTTCTTATTGTTCTTTTAGCTCAGCTAATGGCCACATTTAAAGTTGTCCAAAAATGAAGGAAAAATTCACTGGGTCATTTAACCGGTGAAACGGGTGTTACAGCGCTAGAGTGGTCCCTGAAGCGGTCACACCGGTGTGATTAGGACACTATATTGTTAGAACGTCTGTTTACGAATGACGCAACAATAAACCTTTGGGTTAAACCTCGTTCTTTCTCAAACTAAACACACTTATGTGTCCACAAAAATATTGCGCCAAATAAACATCTTTACAATGCAGACGTTCACACTTTCTCAGAAGTAACGTTAGTAACTGTTTAGAATGAAAACTTTACGGCAACATTTCAAAAAGGAAGCAGGATTACTGAGTTAGCTGGATAAATGCACGGTGCAAAATCCGAAACAGCTCTTTTTACTTCAGCCCATGTTCCAGATTTGGGAGGGTTCCGGCCGGGTTTTACACAGTACAGTTATCCTGCTTTCTGGAACAGGCCCCATAGTGGAATGCCTCTTTGTTGGAGAAAAAAAAGTAACTTAAATAACAGTTTAATCTCCTCGAACACCTTAGAAATTGTCTTTGGTTCTGGAAACTATAAGAAAAATATTGCATCGTTTGGTAATCATCATTATCATATTTCTGCATATAATATTAAACAAACTACTGTTTTTCAAGATGTATGTTTTATGTTGCACTACTGGTATGAAAAGTAATCTTTCCCTGTGAAATACTCCCAAGGGCCTAGGCTAGTTATCTAATGTTAGACTGCTAAACAAGCTGTCAAAATCAGCTAACTATGGACTGACAGAAAGTATAATATAAACAATCGTATAGCGATTATAATTTACAGTGTATCACATCACAGGTAAACTTACCCTTGATCAAAATAATTGACGGAACACTTTATCATTCGACCAAAGATGGTACATGATAAAAAGATGCTCCACTTGCTCCCAACATTAACCGTATCAATTTCCAAAGAGGTTTTCTGGGTAGATTACCAAAAACAAGTTAGTTATCTTGTTACGTTATCATCTTTGGTTGGACCAGAGATGACGTGTATGGCTGCGCCCGTTTTATTAGCATTATTTTAGCATCCTGATCAGTGCAAAAAAGTACTTTACGATCATCATGGGTGTCCATTACAATGTTTTCTAGAATCGGAATACATGATTTGTAACAAGCATTTGAAAACATGCAAATAATATTGCAAATAAAGAAATTTTCACCACACAAACCATTAGCGGACAAATATTTGTATTGATACAAATGAAAGACAGCAGCTATGAGTCAGACCATCCCCTCGCGCCTGCCACACACTGAGAGCAATCACGCTTTGATTGCTAGTATGGAAATATTTTGGAACTTACATGTGAAAGAGTGAATAGTTCATGGACTGGCTAAACACCTGCGGTTACCTTGTATTGAGAGCTTACCAGACAAGGTCGTGGAAATCATCAAGGGTTGTGTGCCACTGCTCAATTACAGTACCTGATTTTCACTGGTGCAGCTTTTGGGCAGACATCAAGGTACATGACACCTAACCTCCCATATACCAACACTACAGCAGGGGATTTCCAGCCTGGAGAGTGGAGGAGACTGCCAGAGGGGAAGAACAGTGTGGTGGACCCAGGACGACTGGTGTCAGGACAACACAAGCTGCCCTACCAACAATAAATTACCTGAAGGACTTTTTTCAAGCACCTGAGGGTATTGTTTCTTGGCAGTACTGTGTTGTGAGGCACAAACTCATTGACTGACAATTTATTTACAATGATAAAGAATTGTTTTTTAGGCCCATGTTTTGTGGCATACCACTAATTTAGTTAATAAAATAAGTTTGATTGGAAATTTTGACTGTGTTCTGTTTATTCCTCTGTTGTCTTATGTAGGGACAAAATTACATGTCTTACAATGAAGATTTGTAAAGCATTGATTACACCTATTCTACGTGTTAAGCATTGCCGTGAATGGCTAGGGCCTGTGGCAGCCATTAAACTTTGGTCAAATGATTGTCAGGGAACAAATGCTAAGGATTACATGTCGCCTGGTTGTCGCCACTTTGTCTAGGTCATAAAATATATGTAAGGAAACCCATCCTCTTACATTTTTAGTATGCAAGCCAAGTCATTCTCTGTACTGAGTACTGAGTTCAGCGGGTGCTGGAAGCTGCCAGGGTTAGGGAGTGGGTGTGAGACAGTGCAGGATGGGAGGGAGGGACAGGCCACAGGGGCAAATAAAACTAGCTGTTAAACAATGAGTGTTAGATTTTTGTAAAATGAATAAAATTGTTCACAAAAAAAAAAATAGAAGAAGCAATTTAATTCTTTATCAACAATATGTTCCATAAAAATAAAATGAAAATGTTTATTAATATAAAACGGTACTAAAACAAAACTCCGTATTGACGTGGGTATGGCTAGGTCGGCCAATCTCTGCTCAGACAACAAAATGTAAGTCAACCATAGAACTATACTACAGTTAATTGAAGTCGACCCACCATAGAAGGTTTCCAGATGCTTTACTTGTCGGTCAAGTGGAGATGTGTCTGACTGATCCAAAACTTCCACAGAGGAAGAAAACAACTAGGCTACAGCTTGAATACAAACAGAGCCATTTTGGATTACGATTAAATCCATTACTAGAAGTGAATGCAATTTAAAACATTTAAAACGTTTATGTTTTTTTAAAAACCTTTATGTTGAAGGCTAGATGTCATCATGACCCCTTGGGTGGTTCAAGTCTATATGACACATCATAGGGATGCTTTAATTATCATATGATAATTATTACAGAAAGAAATGCACAGAAATGCTGTACATCACATGTGTACATGCTGAACCCCTATGACTTTCCAAAAACAAACAAAAAATAAAAAATAAATACATAAAATACAACAAACAAAAAAAAAATAACCCTAACCCTCACCCTCATCCTAAACCATTACTTTCTGATACTCATGCTAGACAATAATAATAAAATACAACCCTAGCTAGTAGGGTCATATTTTACACAAACCACTGCCAACACCGCTAACCCTAAATTTCCTCCAGGCTAGCTAGACCATGATGGAGGACTGGGAAGTGCTGGGAGGCAGCTCAGAAGGTCAGCAGAGGACTGGAGCCATGTAGAGCTTCTGGAACAGCTTGTGGCACCTATGGCAAGGCAAAGAACGTGGTATACCCCCAGGCAATGAAACAAGGTACATGGTACTGACCAACATGGTGCTCTCTGCTAGGCATACTCGAAGCTTCATTAAAGTGTATATAATTATACTTCAAGTATGCGCACGTATACTGTTTTTTCACATGGCGGGATAGGCTTGAAATGGCTGAGGTGGAGAGACATGTCCCACAATGGGTGAATTCATCTCAGTCGCTTGACAAAGGTGTACAAAGAAAGATACACCTTTAAAAATATGCCTAAATTCTTGCCTATTGACTTTTTGGGGTGAAATCTAGAATTAACTTTGTCATGTTCTTTATCAGTACTGTTGAGTTGACAAAACAAAACAGCAATCATTTCTTGGGGTGCATCTCAAACTGTGCTTTTAGGTCTCAAGCATTTTATCTACAGTGCTTGTTTATTGAGACCCCATTTATTTTTTGGGCATATGGGGAATGAAATCGTCTTGCTTTTCATCAGAAATGCATCTGTTTTTTGTCATGTTTTTTTCCAAAATCAATCTTTGCTGAAGGTTTATTTTAGTATATTAAATACAATTCATATAAGTCTGGAAATGACCAATGAACAGAACCATCCAGAAATGCAGGTAAGGCTTATAGTTTGAACAAAACCTTGATGTTTGAAGCTTTAATGCTACTCAATGCAGTGACTACAGTAACCTCTGAAAGCCTTACAATAGATGTTATTGTTCGAACTGTAGTAATGCTCGGTCACACAAACTAGATATGACAATAGTGTCAGGCTATTGACTTTGAAAATATAACATAAAGCTTTGCTTGATGTTTTGGAAAAAAAGGCTTTCTGTGTGTTTAAGGTAGGTTTTCTTATCCTGTGAGTTAATAGTCAAGATAGCCAGCAGGACAGACTCTTTAAGATTCAGATCTCTTTAACCCTTAAATGGCCAGCTCAACCACCTAGTATTGCACACCCCGAGTCCCGATATCCTGCCGAAAAACATGCCGGACGCAACCCCACCTAATTGAGCCATCTCTACCATTTGGTTTAGGAGTCAAGTCCAACACACTCCCTAACAAGACACCAAGACTCAAAATGTGCTCCACGGTTGAGGGCCATTAAAGGGTTAAGAGATCAAAGAAGCAGCAGCCTTTACTGCAGCCCAGGAGGTCTTTGTTGACTCACATGATAACCATCACTCTAACACTGGGTACCAAAGATTAGGATTTTCTTTCAGTTATTAGCTTGTATAGGGAATTTAAAAACATGGATTTTTCACAACAACCAAATCTCATGAATCAAACCTCTTGAGATGTGATCACACTCTACTGTAAACATCCCTCTTCTAAGCATCCATTCTATAGTTTATATCCATTCCTCCATTCTAAAAAATAAAAAAAGCTTGTGATTATATTTGCACAATTACAAAATGTATTTTTTGATTGTCAAGATCCATCCATGCTGGGAAAATGGATGGAAATTAAATACCACTTCTCTGGCATGCCAAGTGCTTTTCCAGACTGTAAGTGAAGAACCTCTTCAGATCTAACCATCTAAGTTCCAAAACCTTTCCCCCCCATGTATTTGTTTGTCTCTCTCTCTCTCTCTTACATGTATATTTCGGTGAGCTGCACGGCTGAATTCTTAAACGTGCATAACTAAGCATATCCCATTACGATGACGGCACGGTTGTGTTTGGCTGGGCCTGGCATGGCACAGCCAGTGGTGGCATCAAGTTCACTCTGCAGTTCCTTATTTTGAAAGGGGGGAACTGAATGTTTTTGCCGGCCAGCTGACTAGTGTGCGGAGAGAACAAGAGTTCAGAGAGACAAAGTACAAACTACAAAGGTGATTTTAATGCTTCAATCTAGCTTCCTGATTTATGTGCGTAGCGTAAAAGCACTCTAAGAATAGTGATATGTTGAATTGAGTATGTTCATAAGTTTTGCATAACCGCAAAAGGCTCCTCCCATTTATTTTCCCGTCAAATAAAGTTATGTAGGTTTTTTTATTCACCCTATTTGTCTTATCTTATTATTGCTCTGTGTACTTTGCATTTTAATTTGCTCTGAACAGGGTACTTTAATGACTGAGAGTCACATTTTCCATCCACATCGACACTGCTATAGCTGCAGATATAAAGGATGCAATTAGTAATTAGTAATCGGTGCTCATACACTGTGTGGCTTAATACTGTATGGCATGATATGGTGTGGAATTTGATTTGTTTGTTGCGCAAAAACATCTTAAAGCAGTACAAGAAGTGCCAAAAACAGCTTTTGGTTATCCAGTAGTTCTGGTCTTGGATTGGCTGTTATTATTGAACTGTTTTTATTGTGTTCCTTTATAATAATACTGTTGGACAAAAAATGGTCTATGTGCACACAATTACAGGTCACTGATTTTTCCATATAGAGTAGTGGTAGTGTGGTCCCTTGGTGAGGTCCCTCACCTTAACTGAAGTTGGCATAATCTTTTCATGTTCATTGTATGGCTTTAATGGTTTTCTTTAGCCTATGCTACAGGAATACAACATACTGAGGTCTGATATGAGTAGACATTTATCATATTTTTCCATTCACTTTTCATCATTTTACATGTGCAAATGGAAATTTACCAAAATGATTAACCACCAATGATCTTTTCCGGTAGCGCTTCAAAAACTTCTCTAACCATCATTAACATATTTATCCAAATATGTATGTGTATTCTGCTGCATCGAAGAGTATTGTGTCAATATAAGGTATGCAAAAAATATTTGAAAACCTCACCTGCATAAACAGTATGTTAGGTTTGTTCACTTTGTGTGTGCAGATATGGCACTTTTTAATCTGCAGACCCACTTACCTCAAACAAATACACAGTCTCACATCATAACCCTAGCTTTAAGGGCACCAGAGGAAATATCGCCTTATTTTTGTGTTTGTTCTTTTGTTTTATTGCTGAGCACTCACTGGACAACAGTTTATGAGGTCTGACACTGATTATGCCCATAAATGGTGTTCAGAATGTAGTGATATATTAGGAGCCACATATTTGTTTTTCACTGACTCTTCAGGGACTATTTTTACCACTTGGCAAAAACTTTGCTACACTACTTAATATATTTCAATGGAGCTTGTGGTGCTGATTATCCTGGTATACAGTAACTGTGCCTCTCTTTAACTGCAATGTAAATGACCACCCTGGGATAAAGTACTTGGGGTATTCCTAAGAGTTTGAAAAAGGGGGGGGAATTTTCATCCTGTCAAGGATTTGTCATTTCATCCAATAATGGAAGGGACAATTTAGGTCATGTTGACACTTGGAATTGGGCTTTGAATCATCGGGGAAGAATACCCCACTTACCACAAGCATTCCTGCCTTTGGTTGAAGTAATGAATTGGCTTTTGCCGATCGGAACACCACGACCTCTATTCACCGTGTTCTTTTTCCACCCGGTTTTCTTGCATTTTCCCCAGACTTTTTTAGTTTGCTGACTCTATGTGCAGACCCACACTTGCGCTGCTCTGATAGCAGCTGGCATATTTATAACATCATCAAGCTCTCACTGATTGCCCTCGCTTTCTCCCTGACAAAGGGAAGTACTGGCAGCTCCGGGGCCTTCTATTTTCAGCCGTAACATCGCCCCTGAATGTAAAGGGCCCTCTTCTTTCAATTTCCATTGACCTGTTTGCATGGGGGTTGCAATTATGTGGGCAGATTTACATATTTCACTTTTGTGCAGTATCTCATCCACGTATGCTGGTCGGTCATGTATGATACGGGAGACAAGCGCTATTCTCAACCTGAACCGCTTGGTTTTTTTTTTCCCATAGGCAATTCAGTCACCAGTGTTTTCGGAAACATTTAACTTTGTTTTTAATTGGGGTGGGGGTGGGCGGTGGGGGGTGTGTGTGGGAGGGTTGGGCTGGAGAAATGAATATCTGCCTTTTTTGACATTATTTGTTCTAAAGATTTTTTTCATACTTTTCCTGTCATTTCATCTTTTTTTTCAACTTTTGTAACTAAACCAAAAGGCAAGGCACTTCTTCTCTCTTGAGGCATGATAATTGAAATATATATATGGATGACTAAACCCTGTAAATTATGTCTGTACAGACAACACATCACTAAGATACAGTAGATGTCAGACGTTCGGATGAGCAGAAAACACGGTTTGCATTACTTTTACTCCAATGTCAGTATCCTCACCTTGAAGTAATCACAAAGAGCACGCATGTAAGAATTTATTTAAGGTATAGGATATCTAGTGGGAATTACATCTGGTAAATTCAAGATGTTAAGTGGGAAATTAATGGTATAATCATGAACAGGCAATTTTAAGATCTAACGTAAATTTTACAATTTCTAATTCACATTCGTTATGTGGTTAATAAGCTTTGCAAACATTGAAAGATGATTATTAACCCATTTTCTGTTAGACAGGCTATATAGGCTAGCCGTTTTCTCAAACAGATATGAGCCTCTTCTCTGACTTGCACTTGCACTGCTGTAGTGCTATATAGCCTGTAGTGGGGGGGAAACGTACTGAGGATTCTGCTCTTTGCTTGACTGAAGGGATACCACATCCAGGGGTGTGTTATTATGAGTTAATATAATATATTAATATATTATAATATATTATAATAATATAATAATATTATGAGTTATATTATCATTATGAGTCCAGAGTTCAATTTGTTCCCCCCAAAGTACATTCCCATTTGCAAACACTTCTAAATCACACATTACAGTTTCCCCATATGACATCAGGGTCAAAACGCCTATTTTGAAATATGATTACCAAAGTGGATGACCAGTCATCAGGTTTTGTTATCCCAAATGGCCAATACGGTTGCAAATATATTTGTCATAACAATTGTATTATGTTTAAGTGACAGTATTTTTTTTTTATCATAGCCTTGTTTTTACCTTCCGGCAGGACTGGTCGGTACAATCGTTTGGTGCCTGTAGTAGCAGATACCTTGTGCTCTGCGCCTCCTGCTCTGCACCTCCTGCTCTGCTGCTTGGGCTTGTTGAGGTGATGGCAGGTAACATGTGAGGTAACATTTCTTCTGCCGGAAGTTGATCATCTGATTGCTATTTTTCTGCTGCTTTGATTTGTGAATTTTTTTTTTCATTTTGACAAACTTGCCTGCACGTTATCTATTTGTTTATGTATTGCATTTATAGCTATAGCAGCTGTTTGAGACTGTACATTGCATATTTGCTTTCTACTATCATGTCTGGAGAAAAGAACAGTTAGTTGAAGAACTCATTGTGAATGGAGAGCAGATGAGTAGTATTAGATGGTGTGGAAAGTTTAAACAAATGTTTCTTTAATTTACTTTGCTCATTATAGGAGGAAATACAGACCAGATTATTGATCAAAAAGGTACAATGCTGGTTATGTTAAATGTCATCTTTAGCCAGATAGTCTGTCAGTGCTGCATCATTTATAAAGGTGGGTTGGAAAGGAAAGGTATCATCTTTATAGCACAGAAATTTTAGTCTGAAAAATGTAGTCTGTGCAAAAATTTATACTACAGGTAATTTAGCGACCTGTTGCTTAGTTACATTGTGTGTTCTTAATGACACCATAACCCGTCCACCGAACCACAGATGCAGTAATGATGTCTTACTACCCAGAACAGAGCACCGTTATTCACTTTGGGAGGTTAAATGTATAACAGTTATCAGCTTTTTTTTTTTACTTACCCTCATCGATAAATAGTCTTCTGAAAAGAATTTGGCGAGTGGATGAGAAAGGTTATGTTCCAGGCATATTCTGAGTTCCATATTGTGACTTTAAAGATGGTGGCGGTTTCTGAGCTGTGTGTACTTCTCAGTGGTAAACATACGGGTGGGAGCAGAGGAGTGGGCCAATACATCTGGCTAGATGACAGTGACTCCTACTGGGCATGGTTCTGTCAATACCTGGGTCAGACAATCGGCAGTTCCCCCCTCCCTTACCGATCCAAGAATCACATTGCCTATTATTCAACATCTACATAAAGTCAAAATTAAATTGTACTCCTCATAACACAGCTTGACACCGAGCCAGTGTATCCAGACATTCATTTTAACGGGAGAACACATTAAGATTCATTTAATATAAACTGTGAAGCCATTTAATATAGCCTGCCTCAAGATTAATAAACCCTTCTTGGAAACATTCAAAGCAATATTGTATCAACTCTGTTACAGATGCTGAGCACATACATCAATTTCCCAATGGCAGGTTCGTTTTCTCATTGGCCATTCATTTAAATAACACCCAGCCTTTTAATTGTGCTGAATTCAGACAGACCTGTGTCTCAGTTCCTTCTCCTTTTGCAGGGATACCATCTGCATCTCTGTAACCATAGCAACCCCTCCAAATAGGAAAACTAATTCTGTGAGGTCATTTTTTTTTTTGCTATTGTTGTTGGTGAACTTGATCCACATATACTGCCAGGCACACCATGATAAGGATGGAAAGGAACAGGGATATGATTGAGTGTTATACAAACATCGGGTCAAGTAGTTTTTTCAAGCTGAACATATTCCATTTCCTATGGCGTTTATGATGCAGAGAAACTGGCAGTATGAAAACAATCACAAAGATGGAGCATGATGATGTCTCAGTCTTGGCGAGGTGTGGTCTTTCAGTTCATGGCCCATGAGTAGTATTTGTATTTTACTGCAGCATCTTGGCAATTTAGGATTAGGCTGTGAGCACACAATATAGCATCCAATATGCTACTGGAAGGATGATAGGCTTGGAATTCAGCATTGAATGACCTCATCACTTGTGCCCAGCCACCCTCTGACTACTGAGGTGATGTTGTGCTGAAGCCATGCCTGTATAAATTTTGGCAACAAATTTATTGTTTTAATTTTATTCAATAAAAGTTATCACTTATTTTAGTTACAATTTATAATTTTTCAAATACAAATAACTCCCATAGTGGTAAAATAATAGAGGGGAATGGACTGACTGTCTGGCAAAGAACTATTAGGCCAATATCAAATTAACAAATTTGTAGGGGACCAAACTTGTGTACAATCAGCTGCTGAGAAGCTGAGATACAAAACGTTTAAACAGCGCTCCGTTCACTTTTCTCTGCCTCTTGTACCCAGCATTCACACTGCATTATTAAATATTCTTTGATTTCCCCACATAATATTTAACATAATACAATATTCACAAGAAGACATTAAGTTTTACACATAATTTATTGTTTGCTTATTTGAGAAAGGGACTGTGGCTAAACAGGAACAGAAGCATATGCGTCATATTGTAAATGTTCTACCGACTCATTTAACCACACTCCACTCCAAAGTATCTCAAAAGAGTCTGGCTGCTACAAAGCTTGTCACAAAACCATGAATAAATTTCAGATGATCTCATTTTGTTGCTGACTAAAAAAACAAGCACCTTCATTGTAGTCTCTTTAATATATTAGTAAAACAAGGGGCAATACATACATGTATTGTAGGTTAATTGTGCTTAAATGAACACAGTCTTATGCAATCATATACTTACACACAAAAAAAAAAGTATATTTAAAATATTTAATAGACGGATTACACCAGGTTCCAGGTTACAACAATCAAACTAGTCCCATAGTCACAATGCCCCCCTGTGGACAATGCCCTGTCCTTGTTCTGTAGGCGACACTTCTGTGGGCAAAGCAAGCGTAGGTCCTCCATGACAAACTCTTGCATTTATTTATTATTTATTCAAAGTTTTATCCTGTCTCTTTACATTTTTTTTTTCCAACAGGGAATGCCAGTCATTCAATGTCAGCCAATCATATAGCTGAAACATTCTGTGATACTGCAGTGTCCCCCTGTGCTGACAGTGATACTGCAGTGTCCCCCTGTGCTGACAGTGATACTGCAGTGTCCTCCTGTGCTGACAGTGATACTGCAGTGTCCCCCTGTGCTGACAGTGATACTGCAGTGTCCTCCTGTGCTGACTGTGATACTGCAGTGTCCTCCTGTGCTGACAGTGATACTGCAGTGTCCCCTGTGCTGACAGTGATACTGCAGTGTCCCCCTGTGCTGACTGTGATACTGCAGTGTCCTCCTGTGCTGACAGTGATACTGCAGTGTCCCCCTGTGCTGACAGTGATACTGCAGTGTCCTCCTGTGCTGACAGTGATACTGCAGTGTCCTCCTGTGCTGACAGTGATACTGCAGTGTCCTCCTGTGCTGACAGTGATACTGCAGTGTCCTCCTGTGCTGACAGTGATACTGCAGTGTCCTCCTGTGCTGACAGTCACTGCTGTTCACGTTGCAGTCCATCAGCTGAGTTGCTCAGTAATCACATTTGGGGCTACAGCTCATGCACAGCTGACGTAGGTGGAGTGCAGGTGCCTGTTTGACCAGAGAAGCCGCTCGTGCACACTGAGATGGGACAGACCCAAGCTAAATGAAAGCCTCCTTCCCTGGGTGAGGCTATAGCCAAACGTTACCCTGCAGGGCTACCTACCACAGTCAACACTAGCATGGTTGAGATTAAATTCTAGGCCACATGGTACATTACTGCACCAAGGACTCACGCTTCTGTTGGAGGCCCATTAGTCTGTGCATTTTTCAGATCCCTTTACCAATTGGACAACTTGGACAACTATATTCTGGAAAATGGGCAATGACTTCAAAATGATCAGTAACCACCCACAAAGTATGTCCTTGGAAGACTATATTGTCTCTGGGTTTCAGTGGGCCAGCAGGAGTCATTCTTTCTTTTGGACCAAATAAGGGGCGCCCCAGTGCAGTGACAAAGACAAGAGAGTACGTTTTTCTGATGAGAGTTTAAATCCAGACTCAGTGTGGTCCAACAATCCCATGGCATATAGCGCAGAGTGAGGGGGGTTCTCAGTGTGCTGGACAAATTCACAGTTTGGCTGTTGAAATTTGGACTTGTAATCATGCCTTGGTGGAACTGACACAGTAAATCCTTTCTTTTTCAGTTCAGTCAATGTGTGGTTAATGTTCTGACATGTAATGGCTACACACACTGGCGATTGTATACAGTCCACCAACCCCCTCCTCCAAATATAAAGCCTTTTGAGAATTCTGCATTTTCATCAAGGACTACAGTTTCTGTCATTTGTCTACTGTTCTGTCAGACATGGGCACAAGGAACACTGAGCCCTGACAAACTCGGAAACAAAATTGGTGCACGTATTTGCCTCCTCTGTCACATATGTGTGCCACTGAAATTGCAGCACAAGGTGACACTGGTCAAGCTGACATGGTACCCATGACTACAACAACACAGACTACGTAGGTCCAGGTGTGCCAGCTTCCTGAGTGACAGGTCCCCCAATGAACCACTGAGCAAAATTACAATGAGGAGGAGGGGTCTGGTGGAGACTGGAGACCTCCCAGATGAGCACCATGCCAGCAGACAATGCCCAGGCATCTAGAACATTCTCTGGCACCTGAAAAACACTCTCAGTAATGCTTGTGATAGTGCATGTGATAGATTATGATAACACATTCATATTATTTAATGACTTCATGAGGTGTTCATAAAAAATCATAAAAATCATGTAGCTAAATCTGTGAAAAGAGGACCTTATAGTAAATGTTAAAGTCCTTCATGATACAATAATAACTTATATGATATAATATAATGCACACAAAAAATCGGCTTATGCCTCTTTGACCCTATTGTCTTATAAGGTTTGATCCATTGCAGAATATACACGTCACTCCTCTGAGCTGAGCTTATCATAATTTATTTTCTCGAGAACATTTTATATCGTTGCCTATTTAGGTAAATGTCATCAAATGTCAAATGTAATCTACTCTTTTATTGCACTTGGATAAGGGCACCATTGCAAAAACAGATCACTGACAACATCATGTGCCCATGTGAGAGGTGGGGTGTGTCAGTAGTGGGTCTGTAGGTCTGTTTGTCTTGCTTCAGGAATGTGTTACCATGCACACATAGAGTTCTAAGGGAGCAGCAATTACTCTTGTGGTAAGGTGGTTTTCCATTCAAATTCTGGTCATCCCCTCCGGGTTGTTCTCTCCCATTAGTGGTAACGGCAGGGCCGATGGTGTGTGAGTGTCCTGTTAGTACAATGTTGGCGTATCGATTATGGTGTAAATTCAAATGAATTCACAGTGACACAGACTAGCTTCGTGAATAGACAAGATAGCATATGCAGCTTGGCTTCACACAGGGGGCCTGTGCTTACAAGTGGTCGCAAGAAATTCTGTACAGGAGAAAGTGGCACACCTGGTATTGCTTTGGCCATGAATAAGGAAAAGGCTTTGCACGTCACACTTTGACTTCATTCGTTTCAGGCGTCTGTTCTGTGTGGTAGTTGCGAGCAACCCGAGGTAAAAATTCACACCTTCGCAGCTGTGAATTTTATGTGCGAAGGCGAACCAAATCTCCCCAACGTAGGGAGATCAGACGTGGCACTTGGCAGCAGGCAGCAGGAGCACAGACGCATTCTTCAGCTAATGAAGCACAGTCCCCCTGCCTGCAAGCGGCCGTGACACAGACGTCTGGAGCCGAGCTTCTCTGTATGTGGCAACAGCTGATTAGATTACTGAGCCCAGGATGCTGGGAGCTTTACAGCCACCCAGTCACTCACCTCGTCTGCCCTCTTTTTCCCTCACCTTGCCTCCCATGCCACCACCATCCTCACCCCTGCCACCGCCCTCCCAGTGGAGCAACAACGCCTCCCTCAGGCTCCGGGGAGCATGTGCTATCTTTTACACCACCCCCTCCAGCAGGCCTGGCAGAGGGATGAAGTGCATCCAAGGGAAGAACAAAAATAATTTTTCTCCTTTGGGTCTCTTCCCACAGTCCTTCACACAGGCGGGTGACCTTCGTGGTAAAGCAGCCTGAACAAGGTTGTGTGCTCACAGAGTGTGACCTCGACATGCCCCGGAGGATATGTTGAGGCAACAGTGTGCCTGTGTTAGGCAAGGTCCCCTCACTTCTGCCTTCATTGACAACAGCCGTTTGAGTGGGTTTTGTGGCTCAGGTGATAAGTTAACTAATACCGGCAATATTACTCAACCCCTGAGATCTCCTCAGTTTGAACAGTCTGTGATAAGGAGGGATCGAAGAGTTAAAGGTTTTTCCCACTGGCGTTTCTTTTTGTTTATTGTTGGGTCATATTTCTAAGCAGTGATACGGCAATTTTCTCCTGTCATAGAGAGTGCCAGTACCCCCACTACCTCACTCACAGGTTTGTACAATATAAATGATGTGAATCTGAGCAGTGTGATTACATGTTGGAAATTGTAGTTCCATACAGAATGTATTGAATATCTTTAAGACAGACACTGGATTAAAAAAAAACTTTAAAAAAACAAGAAGACATAAAGTAAATGCAAAATGCAAGTAGCCTACAATAAGGCAGCTTCTCTAGCTTATTGTATAAGATGGTGACAGGGTAGAATACAAATGGCAAAGTTGAATAGGTTCCTACAGAGCCCTGTTTTATGCAGTTCTTTCTTGGGAATTTTGGAGGGAAAACATTCAGTTTCATGTCAGCATGTCAACATTTCATAATGATGTGTATGATTAGTCTCAACCTTTTTAAGGTTTCCATGCATCTTTGATGAGAGAATCCCCAAGATGAGATACAATCACAAATAATGAATAAAGTTTAAATTATGGGTAGAGTAAGCCGAAGGGATAGTATCATTATAAGTCATTATGTAAACATGCTATCACAAAGGTAATAAGAAAAGATAAGTCTCAAGTAGTTTTGCAAGAGCTATTTTCAAAGGACCTTACCGGGCAACACTGTTCGTGGTCCAATTATGGAACTTCCTTTTACATTTACATTTGAGTCCACAACAGCATCATTGCAACAAATATTCACTTGGTCTAATGTTGTTATTCATATGTACTTCCCGTATCATGTCATAATCTATATAAATAAAACATCAAAATCATAAAAAGTGTTTCTAAGCTACTAATTGTTCTGTCTGTATGCTGTGAGTTTTCTTTTTTTGCTAACAGAGCGCTTACTATGAATAAATAGCATAGGCTAAGTGGCTATCTAGTTAAAGTTTAATTGGCAAAAAAATTATTCTCTCCCTCTCCACCTCAGCTGATGTGTGTGGTGAGCATTCTGGCGCAAAATGGCTGCCGCTGCATCACCCAGGTGGGTGCTGCACATAGTGGTGTGGTTGGTTGAGGCCCCCCCCCCTCATCATTGTAAGCGCTTTGAGCTTGTGAGAAGGGCGCTATATAAATATAATAATATTATTTTATTATTATTATTATTATTACACAGCACCAACGCAGTTTTATTTGACCTTGTAGGCCTAATTATAACAAAAGATACCTAGCAAATCTAAGACAGTGTTTTACTAGCCAGCTAGCTAACTAATGGCTTGAAATATTAAATTAATAATATGTAATACCACATTAGCAATTCCAAAATTGTCCAGCTTGCTAGCTTTAAATGTCAGTAGCCTTTGTGAACTAGCTAGTGAGCCACTTAAGCTAACGTTAGCTGTCATAGCCTGGGTGAGAGCAGCACCCATCTCCTTACACATGCACTAGTGACATCAGGTAACTGTTACCTTGAAAGTGTAAGATTAACAGAATGGCAGTAATGCATTCTCACACAGGTTAAGTTGTATGTTAGTTAGCTTACTGTATTCTGTAATGAAGCAGCTTGCTAGCTAGCTCTCATACAGGTATTGTTTGCATCAGATCACAAAATAGCATTCCCTTGTTTTGTCTGGCCTATAGTCAACACCAATATCAGCTCATTGACTAATGTTGCTGTTATGGTTTTGGGTGGCCATACCCGTTTTTAGGTACGTTTATGCAAGCTACATCAATCCATATGGTTCCTAGCTGAATATTACAATTATGTGCAGGTTTTGCAAGTCAAGCAGTAACTTCAAAATCCAAGTTCTGAGTAAAAGTCCCCCCCAGTATTTTGTTCCAATCACCTGGATTAGCTAATTATCACAATTCCTCAGCCAGGAGGTAGAATTAATTAGTGAAATCAGCTTAATGAGTTAATGGGTGGAAGAAACACATGGCAGGACTGTTACTGTCTAACCCCTGGGTTTTACTCCGCTGGTTGAAAATCCTGAAAATAGGGGGGGTTTGTCACTTATTTTAGTGGTGCTCAAGTGAGACAAAGGCCATAATGAATAGGGCCGCTGACTTTTGGCCATTTTGTTTTCTAGCCATGTGCTTCAGACAACAACATCCCTCCAGGTTAGAGCAAAAGTATTTCGGTGTATCTCTTAACTAACGGTTTGCTGCTGGTCTTGAGTTTCTGCCCATCACTTTAGGTCCCATTGCCAAAGGCTTCCTGGGGAGACCCGTGTGGAAACGGTTCAAAAAAAAGCAGCTGTACTTTTGGCAGCTGGTCTTGAAATTTTTGTTCCACAGCTCTCTCTGTGTGCAAGTGGTTGAATATACCGTTGGCTGCCTTCCACTATATATAATAAGCTTGCTTGGGCATCACTTGAATTAAGATGAAGCCCTTTCCCTAATTCTTTGAGGAGGGCTCCAGTGAACTTTCCTTTTTCATTCAAGTTTAATTTCCTTAATGAATTAGTTACTAGTTTCTGAGTTACCAGAGCTTTTTAAAAATCAAAACCATTTTTTTCCTTTTGGGTGTTCCAATATTTTGCCTTTGTTTGCGTAAAGGAATGTAGCACACATTTGAGTGTGCAAGGGAAGGTGGTATAGTATGATAAATGCAAGGTCTGTCATCTTTCAACCCCTGTGATTCCACACAGAGCCCTGCCACTTCCCTTCTACAAAACAAAAATTCTAAATGCTTTAAGAGTCCTTAAAAGGTAGAGAGCAAATGGAATCTAGGTCACATCAACAAATGATTCATTCTGCAAGATGTAAGCCTAATTAGTTGAAAATTTGGTGACATTAACGTTGCCGGGGTCTGACGCTGCCTGCGAAATAATGGATGAGAAGCCAGAGAGAAGATGAGAAACAGCGCCAGGGAGGCTGGATTATTCTGTCTCTGGCACTGGTGTTTCAGAAGCAAATAAGTTTCTTCATACCTTTTCTATCGTTCTATCTCTCGTCTGTAGGCAGCTAGTTGTCTGCTTTGACTTATTTTAATTCATACAATTTGGTCTCTAAAACAAAATCAGATCTTTGTTTTATTTATGGCAAGTGTCCCACAAATAGGGAGGGTTGGATTGAAATAGCAACCACCTACTGTGACAGTTGGGGCAGAGATTTAACCATATAGCAGGGGGTATGGACGCACCCTGTGCTTCTCTTCCTCACAAGAACAAATGAGGGCTGTTCCACACCCAGCTGGAAAAAACAATTAAATGGATTTTCCGAGCGCTGAAAAAGGTTCATTTTTCTTGGGCACGGTCAAATTAATCAAATGCGTGACAATCTCAGTTAAGGCTATTTTTCAGAAGCCTGCTGCCCTTCGGAGAACAGAATGTGCCGCTCATTTTGAGCCTGCGTCGCCACAATCCGCTCAGGGACAACATGCAACTCGAACTCAGATTAACACAGAGCGTCCTTGCCGTTTGTCATCGGCCCAAATTTTTCTTCTTTTTTGTGCCCCCCTTCTCTCCCTCTGAAATAAACTGATTGCGATCTTATGGTGAAGGGGTTGGAGAAGAAGAGAATCTTGTTTTGTGTTGGAGCCAACGTGTGTCACTGTCATTAGTGTGCCAGCCATGTCACAGGGTCCTTTTGGCATATCCCATGGGAGAGTTATCCACACATGTCCTGCCTACACAGAGAGCTTGTTGGTGGGCTGAATATGTTGTTTACTCCCAAAGAGTACAGGAAGCTCAGGGTGAGACCCCCAAAAAGTTATCTGCCAGAAACTGATGCACAGCGTTCACTTGACATTGCTGTGAGATTATGGGGACATCCTGGAAGCTCTATGAGAACAGTATTTGTTGGCTAGATACTCCGCCTGTCTAAGCCAACCCCTCTCACTCATATCTCGAGCCCATCCCTATAGTACAGCTTTGTCCTACAATATTTAAAAAAGTTAACTTCCCTTGAAATCTACTTGTGGACAATTAAAATATTTTTCAAAAAGTTATGCTCTTAATTAACCCTATTAACAAGTGGATATGTCCATTAATTTGAATCAAGAAATTGGAAAGAGCCTTAATTATGTATAACACTGATTGACACACGGAAACAGCAAAGCTAAGTGCTCTCTTGCCCTGATCGTACTTGGAACAAAGGAATTCTGTCTGTCTGAAGATATCTTTGTAGAAGGATTTTTAAAAACTAACAAAACTACATGATTCAGCATTTGTCAGTGTGATACAAGATCAGCTTTTCAAAAGCACAAAACACCTTTGTTTTCTGGATTTGGAAAATATAAGGTAGCTCCACACTGTGTACAAAGAATAAAGATAATTAATAATTACAGTCTTTTTCCCAGAGGAGATTTGTTTGAGAAACATTTGACAGTATTTTCTAATTAATTGATGAGCTAGTTATTTTATCTTGGCAATTCAGTACATTTTTGATGAACAGCGGAGACGGTGAGTTTAGGAAGTCATGGGTCTAGATATCCGTACAATCATTTTATTTAGAATTTCAAGGTACCAGAACAAACAGGGCAATTTAACAGCACTGTCCATGGAGTTGCTCATGACTATTACATAATAGTCAATCTCACATCTCAGTCTGCCCAGAAGCAGATAGGAGATCACCCTGAAACAAGGGGAAGCTGTACTCATATCTGCCACTGCAAGATAATGGAGGGGGTGGATGGATGAATCAGTGTGGTGTGTGGGGCAGTTGTTTGATGACATGTGTTTTGTCATCTTGGCCAGATATGGGGCTAGAACGACGAATCACAGGCAGCAATAGTCAATCTAAAAATCAGCAAGTGGAAAAAAACAACAAACCACAGGTCTTCTCAAAAAGGTGATGAAGTGTAAAGGACAAATTTATGAATCTGTGTTCAGATCAGCTCAGATGTGATTATGTGTCTGCACGGGGGCAGTCTGGAAATGACTGGACAAACAGCATTTGAAAAAAATCTAATCTGTCCAATAAATAGATTTTTAACTCTTTCCCAAAAGTCCCCATTGACTTTGATGAGTTACATTTCTGGTTCTCTTCAGTGGATTTTTTCATGAAGCGTGGCAACCCTGAAGAGCCAAATCAATTGTCAAAAGGCCAAAGCTTCATTTTTTATCTTAATTTTAAATTTTGGCAGGAACAGCTCCTGACATAAAAAAACAAATACTCTGTCGTACTGAAACACTGCATGTATTTTCTTTGAAATGTGTTTCCACTAAAATTCCAAAAAAACATTACAGTAAAAAGGTTTTAGCCACCTTTCACAGTTGTGTTTTCATTTCAAATATTTGAGACCAGAGCAAAGCAGAAAAGTGTAAAATTAGTTTAAAAAATTTAATGAAATTTAAAAATGTAATTGGGTTTGTTTAGCAGAAAATACATAAGAGTAGTAATGGTTTTTTTAACGTGAAATGTGTAAACTTTTAATCTTTTGTGTTAACCTTTTATATTTCCCAACCTAACTGAATTTGGTAGCTGAGCATTTATTCTTCCAAAATTGTGATATTATTGTTTTTGTGTGTCATGTACGTATATGTGTGTGTGCATTGTGAAAACAGATTATATAGCAAGACTGACCAAATCAGGTGAGTTAATTAACAAGAGAAATATTACAAATCTTTTTATTTATTTGCTAACCCTGAAATGATCTGCATTTCAGGAGACTTGTGTCATCTGCATACATAGTAAATAATATAAATATCAAAACATCTGTTTTTGGAATGCAGGTCATATACTGTGGAAAAGTTTGAAACTAAAACAGGGAAACTTCTACTAAAAACTACTAATTAGAGATTATGAGACAGAGAGAGACTTTTAAAAAACTTTTATGGTCTCCTTTAATGCACAGGGATCAACTGACCCCTGACCTGTAGTGCAGTTTTTCCTCGTCTACCATATAGACAACTTGGCTAGTCCAGACAGCAATGTACCTTTGTCTAAAAAGAAATATTGGTGCCCATAAACCCTGCAACCACCCCTCCAAAAAAGTGAACAGCTCTCAGAGACAGAGACAGAGAGACAGAGACAGAAAGACAGAGAGACAGAGACAGAGAGACAGAGAGACAGAGACAGAAAGACAGAGACAGAAAGACAGAGAGACAGAGACAGAAAGACAGAGACAGAAAGACAGAGAGACAGAAAGACAGAGACAGAGAGACAGAGAGACAGAGACAGAGAGACAGAGAGACAGAGACAGAAAGACAGAGAGACAGAGAAAGACAGAGACAGAAAGACAGAGACAGAGACAGAGACAGAGACAGAGACAGAGACAGAGACAGAGACAGAGACAGAGAGACAGAGACAGAGACAGAAAGACAGAGAGACAGAGACAGAGAGACAGAGACAGAAAGACAGAGACAGAGAGACAGAGAGACAGAGACAGAAAGACAGAGACAGAGAGACAGAGACAGAGACAGAGACAGAGACAGAAAGACAGAGAGACAGAGAGACAGAGACAGAGAGACAGAGACAGAAAGACAGAGAGACAGAGACAGAAAGACAGAGACAGAAAGACAGAGAGACAGAGACAGAGAGACAGAGAGACAGAGACAGAAAGACAGAGACAGAGACAGAGACAGAAAGACAGAGACAGAGAGACAGAGAGACAGAGACCGAAAGACAGAGACAGAGACAGAGACAGAAAGACAGAGACAGAGAGACAGAGACAGATAGACAGAGACAGAAAGACAGAGACAGAGAGACAGAGACAGAAAGACAGAGACAGAAAGACAGAGAGACAGAGACAGAAAGACAGAGACAGAGACAGAAAGACAGAGACAGAGAGACAGAGACAGAGACAGAAAGACAGAGACAGAGAGACAGAGAGACAGAGAGACAGAGACAGAAAGACAGAGAGACAGAGACAGAAAGACAGAGACAGAGACAGAGAGACAGAGACAGAAAGACAGAGACAGAGAGACAGAGAGACAGAAAGACAGAGACAGAAAGACAGAGACAGAGAGACAGAGAGACAGAAAGACAGAGACAGAGAGACAGAGACACAGAGACATTCATTGGGCAGACTGCCACACGAGAGAATCGCATCAATAAAAGAGAGAATGTGTTAAGATTTTGATTTCCAGTTTTTGAAATAAAAATATAACACATTTATAAAGCACCTTACATTTGAGAAAGAAAGCAGTAACTGCTTCATAGTTCACGAATGTTATTAAAATATATATTATTCAGAAACATATTTCAGTTTCACATGCATGGAGTCATCATATGTATTTCTTTATATGTCAATTTTAGTTTAGACGCATGCATAATTTAGCAAATGAAACACGCCACAAAATGAATCCTCTGTAACTAAAATGAAAATGTCTGAACAGGATGACATGCCGATTCTGAAATAAATTTCAACCCAAGAACACGTAAACTAGGGGATGTGCAGCTCTATCGCTCTCTGTATTCTGTATCTGTATGTTCATCCAACACTCATATCTGTGGGGGGTAGTCTGTCCATCTAGCATAGTTATTTAATAAATGCATCTGCCAATGTGTCCAAAAATTGATTAAAACATGCGTTTTATTGTGCACAATTACCATAGTTTCATTTTCAGTTTAAGGCTCTATTCTTCAACTTGAGATTGAGATTGATTCCCACAATATCATCGTCTGAATATCCTTTGAATACCATTAGTCAGCTTCAGGAAGAAAGATATCTGTATACAATACAATCTGTATACATTATCTGTGCATTTTCAAATAGGGTATTTGGGGGGGAAAAATAAACCCAAAATGGAATCATGCAGGAGATCACGGCACATCTACCAAATAGAACGGTAATCCAATACTTCTCAGAAAAGAGACGGTGAACTAAGATAAAGTAAACCGTCCGGAGCTAAAATTTTTCACGCACACGGCACCTTCATCTGAGTCAAAACCGAGTTTCTGATGAAGAAACTGTGTGTCAAAACATTAGTTTGTTTGCAATTAAAGCTGAATATCCATGAGCGCCACACTGACACCCCTGACGGAAGCAACCAGCTGAAAATACAGTTGGAGTGCTTGTGCTTCAGTCTGTTCACAAACCACTAAACGCTAGGAGTGTGAGTTTGTGAACTGCATGTGAGGCCCAGGGTGCGATACCCACAGCACCTCTAAGGCCCAGTTTACCAGTCTTCTGTTAAGTTGCCCTGGGAGTCATACAAGGAAGGGAAATCCGGACTCCCGCGGGGATACTCTGGGAATAAAATCTTCCCACCGTGAATGAAGAATGAATGGGTAAACCATCAAGTTTGAGAGGAGGCTGCGCCCTACCTGCGTCTATCGGCAGTAAGTAAAGATCTGAAAACTGTGCGGACTGTGCAAAGGAGCCGTCCTTCAATGGGGTAGCACCGTTCTCTTTTCTCCTTCATTAAATCCCCCCATCACGTCACTTAGCAAAAAAAATAAATACACCTACCAAAGACTTAAACTATATTGGTAGACTCTGTAACGATAGTTTACACGGTTACCTACCGATACCGAGAATTCTGTGATCTTGGGAAACAAGTATCCATCTAATGCTTGCCACGAATTCAACGTAAAGGCAAGATCTAAATGGTAAATGAACTGCGCTTATATAGCACACACCAGTGGCGGCAGCCACCATGCAAGGCGCTAGCCTGCTCATTGGGAGCAATTTGGGGTTCAGTGTCTTGCCCAAGGACACTTTGACACGTGGACAGGAGGCGCCGGGGATCGAACCGCCAACCCTGCGATCAGCGGACGACCCGCTTTACTTCCTGAGCCACGGCTTGGTCTGTGATGTATTTATCTTTTTTCCAGGACAGTTCAGAGGCCTGGGACAGTTCAGAGGCCTGAGACAGTTCAGAAGTCTGAGACAAGCAGCCAGCCTGAACTGTTGTGATTGCAGGTTCTTCAGCATGAAACATGAGCTGAGCCAGTGATGGGAGCAGCCATATCCCGGGGCACCACAGCGAACGCATGGAGAGCGGAGGTTTAGTTTGCCGCATTAAAACTAAACAAAGGATCCGAATGACAACAATCAGCTTATGTGTTAACAGCCAAGTGTCCTATAGAGATGTGTTCTATGCATTTATATTTAGGCTTGCTCATAGCTTTCAGATTCTGCAATTGCACGGTCGTCTGCATGTGAATTATGCCTCACGTTCTGTCCACAAATTGTGCTCAATAAAACGTTTAATGGTCTTAGAAGGCTGAAATACAGCAAATGTGTTAATGAACATCAGTGATCAGATATTGAGCAATCCATGTGTCACATTGAAGGGAAATGGTTCACTTTTTTTGTTTTTGTGAGAATATAAATTCCAATATTGTTCATCCATACAGTCCAGAAATATCAGTTAGGACACCAAATGTGAACTGTAGTGAGTTTTCAAATCCCATTAGTCCTTAAGGATGGCACAGTTATCATCTGCCTGCTACTGATTCATAGAAGAAAATGTATGTTCAGTTTCCAGTTTATTCAATATTTCAGAATACCACTTTGCAATATATATTTTTGTTATTTTGTCATAAAGTTATGTCATAAAGTTGATTATTCAACCAGTGCTTGAATAAAGGCCCACTTTATAAGGGCAATGACCCCCGTGACCTAACTACTGCCATGTATCTAGGCTTTCCTGCCTCATTAATGTTTATCAATACAGTTTTAGAGCTGGACATAGCCCCACTTTCATCCTACTCTTTGTTTAAAATGATTTAACCGACTTAAATAGGAAACCGCATTGTGCAACTCAATTAAGATCTCTCTAAAGCATTTTATACTTTGGATCATTCATTACGGCTACATAAGCTGCCCTCTATTGCAGTGGATCCCAACCTCAGGTCCTGGGGACTCCCTGTGTATGCGGTTTTTCGTTCCCACCACAATTTCCATCCCAGAATTTTAACAAGCTGTCAATTTTTTTAGCAATTAGGTGCTTTTCATGTTTAGAGATATTATTCACCCTCTTAAGCCACATTGTGCCACAAATAGCATAAAATTGCAGCTTATTGTGCTATATTGCAAACAATTACATTTAAAAAGTGACAAAATTATTTAACTGATCAAATTAAAGACTGAAGTGAATAAATAGGATCCTAATTGGTGGACACGTGGCCAATAAAGTTAACCATTTGGTAGATGAGGACAAATTAAAAGACAAAGCAAATGATAACGAGCCAAACCTGCATTGTGCTAATAAGTTTAAACATTTTTCATTATGAAAGAACTAAAACACATGTGTTCAACAACCCTATAGGAGCCTATCGACAGACTTTGTATAAAAACTCCCTGCAACTTGTCATCTCTGAGGTGATTAGTAACATGAGCAGAACGCTGAAACTCCGTGCAGTTGCTGGCTTTTCCAGAGCTTCTTTTAAAAATGCCTGAGAACTGTATTCCTGGCCCTGCCTGATGTTTCTCCCGGCTACCACCTGCGCTATTGCTCCCCTGGTTCCCCTCAGTCCTTCATTACTTTGTATATTTTGTTGGTTTGGAACATCAGGGCTCTTTTGTAAAAGACCTAGGACTCAGAGGGACCCCTTGACTAATTAAAGGATAAATACAGAAAAGGCTTTGTAATGCTAAAATGTTTTTAAAACTTTTTTTAATCATAATGAACAAAAATTCTAATAGCAGAAAATGCCCGACTTGCCTGGTGTAGGATAGACCAAAACCAGTGTTATAATTTAGAACAATGGCATGCGCATGTTGTCAGTAGCCTATTTTTTTTTTTTCATTTCGGCTCAGAACTCATCACAATTGCTGCCATTTCCCCCAAATGTCTAAACTACAAAATTAATAGGCTACAACACTTCATACCCTCAATATGACCAACAAATGCAGTGGAGGTCATACTGATCCGTGAACTCTAGGTGGGAGCAGCGTTCCGCCACAATCATTATAGTTCGTCTCGCTTCACGGAGTTTAGCCTACTCCTGCATGAGGCTTTCCAGTTTTTTTAAAGTTTTTTTATTGAAAGGAGACATTCTTAGGTTATTTGATGGACCAACTGAAAATATACTGTATGCCATCTCAATTCACGAGTCAAATATGACGCAGTCAATGGAATTGGGCTACATTTTGTGTCTCAATATTATGTCCCTGACGCGATTAAATTATTTGTAAGCAGGATAGACGTTATTTAGGCTACTCCAACAGTCCGAGCGCCTGCATTCTATAAGTATAAGATAGCCTATCGTAGCCTACGCTATGCTTCCATATTCTATAATCACCTGGGGGTTCGGTGCTTTCGCTGAATCACAGGGGTGGCAATAGACAGTGACAAATTCAAATAAATAAAATGCGGATTATGTCACAGGTATTTGTTTACACAAATAGACTGTACCTGCTGAAAAATTGCTAGTCACCTGTAAGGACAGAAACCGATTCATTCAAGTTTAGCTAACGTTTTAGGTAGGCTATGCTTTTCTTTTGAGACGTCTAAAGAATGATTCTCAGTGTAGGAAATTTCTTATTCATACTATGTAATCTGCACAAAACAAAGCGACCATACCAGTAGCTAAATGGCGGAACGTTTATGACATTGAGCAAACTGTGATAAACTGTAACAACGGTGCATGCTAACCCTATCTATAATGAAAAGAACAAAAATAGGCCTGCCGAAACAGAAAAAAGTGAATTCGCCTATATAATATAAATACGTCTGAAAACGAGTTAGACGTAGGCTAGAAAAAGTGTCAATCTGTTATTACAATTACGGAATTCAGTTTTTTGTTGTATTAGGTATATCATACATAATCACTTGGCAAAATGTCCCTGCAACCACTTTAATGTTAGTGGGTGATCAAGTAACAACAGACTTGTAGCGTACAAACTTAAATGTATTTAGAAAATGATTAGGCCTACATTTTTTGAATTTCCAAAACTTGTAAAATTGCTATGAAAAATATATAGGGTTTATAAATGTTTCAAATTAAAATGTCAGTGTGCAAAGTCAGCTGGAAACTAACAGTTTCCTCGGTTTGATTCGGGTAATTAATGATAGCAGATGGTCATTGCATTTGGAGAAAATATTATATTAGCAATAATTGTTACTAATTTAGAAACTGCATTATGAATTGTACATTTGCCAGAGGAGAGATCAGAGAAAACGCCTTTTCACCACAAGGTGGAAGCAATCAGCTCAGAGAACATCAAAAGGATGGCCGAATGACAATATAGGTGCGACTGGACAGTTTCTGTTTTTAAGTAGGCAAGGCCTACGGAACTTCCACATTGCATTATTATTATTATTATTATTATTATTACTCCTGTTGTTAATGTGTTAATATTATCACATTACAAACGGTTTTTAAATAACTACAGTAGTGGAAACAATGTGTGTTTGTGTAAAAAAAAAAAAAATATGAGACATGACATTCTAAATCAGGCAAAAATCATACGCTTTTTTTTTTTTTTTGATTTCAATTTCCATCAAAGCATGAAAGTAATATATATTATTTTGTTGCTATGTGAAAACCCTAAAAACAACACTTGAGCGACCGTGGTTCATGCTGCCATTGCTTGCCATTTATTTAAATGACCAATCCCCCCCCCCCCCCCCCCCCCAAATAATCATATCGCTTCGCAAGTATAAAATCAAAAAATAAAAAATGAATTATTATTGAATATATATCAAAGGTTGCTTTCAAAGGTTTGTGTGTGATTGTTTGTGTGTGATTTTTTTCGTTTTTTTTTTGTAAAAAAAAAAAAAATAAAATTTTTTTAAAAAAAAAAAAAAAAAAAAAAAAATAAAAAAAAAAAAAAACAAAAAAATTCTGAAACAACGTTCTAAAAAAATTTCTAAGGAGGGATGTTAAGCATCGATCTTGTCCCCAAAACAGGTCTATGGAACAACTCGCTCGCTTCATCCTTCGCATCGGCTATAGAAACTGGACTCATTTCACTCCACACTCAACACAATGATATCCACAACGTAAAAAACGACGCCAAAATTGGTTTTAGGATGAAAATATAAAATCCACATGTTCTCTTTATTTATTCTATATAGATATACACCACTTGAGAATCGGATAAAAGCACACAAATAAAAGCTAATGTATGAAGATTCTTCTCAGACAATTGAATGCGGAAACAAATCTTGTAGAATTACAAAATGATAAAAATTGGAACCTTTAACATTTCTAATGCAGATAATTACAGGTAAAGAAAAGTAAATCTGTGCCACATTCCAACTTTTTGCAGTTGCTATTAAGGTTTTATTCTGTACATAGGACCATTTTGTACAAAATATGAAATCTACCGTTTAATAGATATAACACTACATAAAACAAAGTACATTATATGTACAATATTAAATGAAGCCATTTAGTACAGGTGGTATACTAAAGGACACTTGTCATGTTACTGTATTTTGGAAAGCACATGTAAAACCTTTTTTTTGTTTTTTTGTTTTTTAAAAGAAAAAGCTATAGACTAAAGAAAAACAATCACCAACACATTTTTCTGCTTTCTTGTATGTATTCAGTCATTTATTTGTGCCACTACTGCAAAACACAAAGCTTTTCCCATAAAAAATGCACCAAAAAATGGTCTCTTCAAACTATTCTGACCCAGTATTAACAGCAATAGAATTTTTTGAAGAGGAAAAAATAAATGATTGGTGAATGTCATTCCTTCGGGGGTGGGGGAGAGTGGACCATGGTAGTACGTTTTACACCTTGCTCATTCAACCAAATACAAACATACAGTTAAGCGGTGGAGGGGAAAGGACAGAGAAATACAACCTTCTGTATACAGCCGACAGATACACTGAGCACCCAAACCAATGATCTACAAAAGAAACTACCAGCTTAATGAAATGGAAGTTCAAACAATGGTATACAGTAGAAATAAATTATCGCAGGAGATAAAAAATAAAATAAAATAAAACCTGCAGCGCAGTCTTTTCCTTGATTCTGTGGCATTCTTGGGATTGGACAGACTGACATCAACCTGAAAACCTGGATGAACTCGAGACACAACACAGCCAAAAAGCAGGACTGCTTCGCTTGCATGCGACGACACAAGAAACATTCTTCAAGTTTTGCAGGACGTGTTGTTCAGGTGGTTCAGAGACTTTACTTCCAGGAAATCACCTGGGTCTGCCAATGCTAGAATGAACGGGCAGTGGCGGGCCCCAGGCACAGAGACAGAAGAACCCGCCCTATACGATAAAAAAAAATGTATTCGGCGATTTTTTTATTTTATTGACTGAACAAGGTGAGATTCGACTGTAGTGTTTATAGACAAGCTGGGGGCCCCTATTGGCTACAAGACGAATGGACCCACCACCCACCCTGAGTAGCCAATATCCCACATCAGCACGGGTCCCCCTACCCGTCTATCACAGTACCGTCGAATCACATCTGGTTTAACCGGAGTACAACGCCACTGTGAACAGGGGAAAGATGAAGCCCCTCCCACTGGTTTGACTGCTTATGAATAAGTATATTTGATTTACTTGCGAGTGTACCCTTGTGTATATTTGAACTCTACCAAGTGTTACTTTGAAATAAATAGTTCCAATCAATCCAATGCCAACCTACATACTGCCTTTCTCTTTAGGCTAGAATTTCCTCACCTCTCTTACATAATAAAGGCACTGTGAAAGATACTTTTTCGAAAGCAAAGAAAGGCCACGTTCTTCACTTCCGCAACACAGGTAACAGTCCTTTCAGCTCTACGGCTAAGCACCTTAGAGAGAGCACAGCAAAAAAAAACTTTATACAGGCCAAAAAAAAAAAAACCTGAAGGGAGAGAAAACAACCGTTTCATCTCGTGCTCAGCAGCTTTTTAGTTTCGCCTCTACGTTTACCATTACGATCAGAGCTTTATACTGTAGGTTTCAATGAGCGACTGTAGCTTGCAGTTCTGCACCCAGTTCTGAAGGACTAAAGGGATACTGGGGAACAACAACTTCTACAGCTGGAATGGGTCATGCCTGGAGCCAGAGGCCTCCAGGTTTCACACTTCTCTTTCCATCAGCACACCATCCACACCTGTAAAACTGTATCTAGCGAGTTGATATCCAGATAACTTCGACATGTGAAGCAGAGCAAGCACTGCCAGAAAGTCTGGCTTCTCAGGACTGGGACTGCCAATCCCCCCACTCTCCCGTGTGGTTTAA
The DNA here is from genome assembly GCA_022702515.1 of Ilyophis sp. 1 JC-2022. Taxonomy (NCBI): domain Eukaryota; kingdom Metazoa; phylum Chordata; class Actinopteri; order Anguilliformes; family Synaphobranchidae; genus Ilyophis; species Ilyophis sp. 1 JC-2022. The sequence goes on along the minus strand of CM040406.1, from coordinate 31,135,968 downwards.
TGCTTATGGAAGCCATGGGAAACGGCATGGAACAGGAAGTCAGCTCACCTGTCGCAGATCAGCTGGAAACTGAAAGGTAACTTCTGGGTTAGAGCAGCATAGTAAGGGTTTAGCAGTACAAGGGTTGCACGCCGGTAAGCTGATTATACTGCCTGTGGTATATCAGAGTGGCAGCAGGAGGAAGGACAAACAGGGGCTGTTCAGCATCCTGCTCCTGCTCATTGCTTTGTAATGCGCTCCCTCAGACACAGCAACAGTCCTTCTCAAGGTGGATACTGACCACCTGCGCAAAGGAGGTACCTCAGAACCCAATTTAACAACTGAAAAAGTCTCAAGTGGCATAGATGGACACATTATTTACGTCAGCGGGGTCAGGATAAAAATGCCAGAAAATATAGTTCAGGATTATTCTTTTTGTTTTGTTTTTTTTACACTTTATACAAAACACAAAAAACAAACTTTAAAAAACTGTAGCCCATGGCTTGCACTGTAATCTAGGATTCTGCACAAATCCACATAGACCTCCCTCTGCTACTCCTTTTTAAAGAAATCTACCATTGTTTGAACCACCAAAATGTGTAAGTTGCGGTATTCTGAGTAAATGTAATGCCTACGGAATCTGACAAGAAAAGCTAAATGAATGTTATCGAAGCACTCGGTATGGCACAAAACTTTTAAGTAGCTTCTACTGAAGAATTAAGTCCAGAGAAAACAAATTCATCCTTCTTTCTCTTGGAAACCCAGAGGGAACAGCCACTTCCACAAGCTCGTCTTCAGCACGTGTTGAGAAGGGGGGGAAAGCCTTTATTAAAATGACTGAAGCCAAAGTAAAGAGACAAAGCTCCACTGATGGGCGCCCTTCCCCTTCCCTGTTAAAATCTCACTAATAAAATATTAACGTGTAATCAAACCAAACACAAAGCTCTTGGCACTGGCAGCTGTCCCTGGAAGTAAGAAAAAATTTTAAAAAAAAAGAAGAAAAAAAAGAAGTGCCCCCAAACTGTCGCCTTTCCCTGTTTGTTCCCTTTGGGAAAAGAAAAAAAGAAATGAGCAGCAACCTCCTCCCTCTGGTCCCGCCTTTTTTTTTTTCCTTCTCTCGGTTCGTTCGTTAGGTCCGACTGCTGCCGGCCAGGATCTTTTTTCTTCTTTTTAAAAACAGGACTTAAAAAAATTTTTTTAAATAAAATAAATCAAACGTAGGCAGGTAATGTTCATATGGAGGATTGTAGAACAGAAATGAAGCAATGACATAGAAAAAAAAGAAAAAAAAAGAAAAGAACACCTGAGAAAGCGGAAACGGCAATGACCGGCGGTGAGTGGGAGAGATGGAGGGCAGGGGCGAGGGGGGAGGGGCAGATGGGCCACGCTGCACCGTTCCTGTGCCAATACTTAAAATGTGCTGGAGTCTGTGGAGTCTGCGGGGCAAAAAGCCGGGGCGGAGGGGCGGGTCTAGTGCCCGTCGTGCGTGGTCAGCATGTCCTCGGCGCGACGATGGGACTCCAAGGCTTTCACGGTGTAGATGTCCTGAGGCAGCTCAGACTTGCGTCGCACTAGAGGGCGCTCTTTCCGCTGGTCTCTCTGCAGCTGGGAGGGATGCGGAGGCGGTTAGGCTCGGATTAGCGGCGAGACTGACCGCTCGACGTACGCGGGGAGAAGAGGCAGGCCGGGACTGAAATTCAATCACAGCTTTCACCCAGCGTCCGACAGCCAGCGGCCGCTGACGCCAACGGATGCGGCTAACGCGAGCTTCCTTCTGAAAGGAGGCCGTCGGTCAGATCCCTGGCTGAGGTGAAAGGTGGGATTCAATCCGCCCCAGGTTTGACAGCAGTGGCTGCGATAGCGGTCCCTCACCATTACTTCCACCCGAAAACACTGCACACGGCAACCTATCAAATGACCAAAATCACAGCCACTGCTCAGATTTAAACAATTATACAGAAATTGTTTTTTTATCTCCAATAGTGTGATACTTTCAAGGCTGATGCTAACAACACAATTCAGCTGCACACATTTATTGGCTTGTTGCTTCATTTTTTATATTTAAATGTTGTTGTGCTGTCAAAAAACTATCCAAAACATGGATAGAACAGGTGCGTGTGGAGCCAGTAATGAATCAAAAAATAAAAATGCTAACCGCACACTGCGAAAAGTTCTGGCTTCACTTTGAGCTCAAGTAAGTGAAGTGAAGACAGATTTTTGCAGTGTGCGGTTAGCGTTTCTATTTTTTGATTCATTACTGGCTCCACGCGCACCCGTTCGATCCATATTTTGGATAGTTTTTTTTGACAGAGCACAACAACATTTAAATATAGAAAATTAAACAACAAGCAACAAGCCAATAAATGTGTGCAGCTGAATTGTGTTGGTAGCATCAGCCTTGAAAGTATCACACTATTGGAGATAAAACCACCGGGTAGGTGGGACAAAGAGAGACTGTGAAGCTGCGGATGACTATGGATGACTGTCAGGCTGTAATGCAGTGTGCTGCACTGTAGGCTACAACATAAAAGGAACTTTCTGGCAGCTTCACAGATGCTTAAAGCAGGGCTGCCCAACCCTGTTCCTGGAGATCTACCATCCAGTAGGCTTTCATTTCTACCCTAATTTGGCACACCTGATTCTAATAATTAGCAGCTCAATCAGATCTCTAGCTGTTGAATTAGGTGTGCTTTGTTAGAGTTGGAGCGAAGGCCGACAGGACGGTAGATCTCCAGGAACAAGGTTGGGCAGCCCTTAAAGCATGCTACTACTGACATGCTAACACAGAAGGACAAACTGAGGTTAAAAAATTAGCAAACAGACTGGAGAAAAAGTGGGGAATACGCAGCCAAGGCCTATCAAATGTAACGTCAAACATTTTCACTTTATGATGAAATTGATAGCAATGTTTCGAGTAAATGAGGAAAACTATCAGTTGTCAGTGTGAAAAGTTTGAATGCAGATTAAAAGACATGGTACCTAAAATGCTTCACACCCTTTAAAAGCAAATCAAAATTCTTCTTGTTGCATTGTCAACCTTAGCCACACACACCAAAGGTTCAAACGGCATGTGGAGAATGTCAAGCTCCCACCTTTAGTAGTAGTAGATGATGCTGCCTACCACTGCGTCAGTGAATTGCATTTATTCCTTCCCTTCTTCGTTCCAGAAGCAACAAGCGACAAGGTGTGTTAGTGAGAGAGTGCCACGCTGCTGCATCGTACACTTGACAGCCAGAACACCACCCAAGAAACTTTGACCCACTCCAGGGTTGTCCTGCAATGCAGCCAGCAGTATTGCGCAACTGCCGTTGGCAGGTCAAAAACGTTCTGCCCGTCAAAATGGGCCTAGGGGTGCCTTTGGGGTCTCACTGCCACCGCACAACTCACAGCACTCAATATACTTTCACCGGTGAAATGTGATAATTCAATAATAAAATTTGTTCTAATAAAATTTTGCTACCCTCTCATTAATTGCTACTTGGAATGTTGGCGATTTACAAATGTAGGCCTTTTTCTTTGTGCACTAATTGTAAGTGGCTCTGGATAAAAGCGTCAGGCACACCCCAGGCCACTTTTGACAGGCGGAACGTTTTTGACCCGACACCGCCTGGCGCTTTTGCTGACGTGCACCTGCTTCTGGGCGTGGCTTTGAAACCCAGCAGTTTGCACATTGGGGAACCTGGGGTGGCTCTAAGTACAAAGGACAGGAGCTTACCACCTCATCTCTTTCTGCATTTCCAGTTTATGGTCACACTTCTGCTTCAAGGGCCTGGTTAAACTGTTCCTGCACGTGCACTGCACTGCTACTTCCTCATTGCACGCTCTGTATTTTCCACCTGCGTTTTTTTCACCTACCTCTCAATTGGTTGAAATAAGGTGTTTGTAAAGCAGTGGTTGCTAATAGCGTTAGCAGCCCTTTAAACAAAGTGTGATCCAGCATTAAAAAAAACACTGACTAAGGACTGAACTGACCAAGGATTCAGGGGGAAAAAGATCTCAGATCTGAAGGTTTATTTTTGTGTTTGTTTCCTGCACGGAGACAAACCAAGCCAAGCATGCACCAATGGAAACTTGTTGGAAGGCCTTATTAAAATAGAGTTAATGGGAATGAGAGCTGATGAGGTTATAAGAGATGCTCCAGTCCCCTCAAAGTCCATGCAAAAAAAAAAAAAAAAAAGATTCATTAATGACTCTGCAATGTTATTGATTCCAGTGCTCAGCTCATGGCTTACATTGCCAAGCCTTCAGTGAGAGTTACAGCTACGATTAGAGGAGAGATTCTGTAGACAAAGCTGTCGTTTTTACCTGAGTTGCTTCTTCCTCTACAGTCTTTTTTAACATCAGAACATCTTCTATCAACGGACCATCTGTCTCCATTTCTACTGGACTATTGAGGCCAGAGGAATCAACATACATAAGGAACTAATGTGAAAACAAAACAAACAAAAACAAAATGGTAAAAAAAGGTGAAGAAAAAGCATTCCAATCAGTCGCAAGCAAAGAAAGAGAGGAAACAGGTTAAACAAACAGAAGGACAGAGTCAAAGCAAAAAAGACGGCGGGATGCGGAAACCATTTCCCCGTCACCACAGAATTTCATAGAAATGTGGAGATGCACCGAAAGAGTAAAGAAAATGGATGCGGAAGACGACCATTTATTTCACTCAGGCTTGAGGGAAAGGCTGACACCGCTGTAATTATTAGTGATCTACAGCCGTGCGGCAGTTTAGCGGCCAGGCTCTGGCAGAAACCGAGACGACCCGTCACAAACCCTGCTACGAAGCGCCCTAACAGTAATTAAAAACAGTCCAAACACTGGAACTGTCACAGGGGACGGGTCGAACTCGGAGCTCAAGTTATTAATTGGAGGAAATCGATTCCAAACCCATCACCTCCACGACCCTTCCTATTATTCTCCCGCTCCCCGGATACCATCAACGGAACGAGGTGAGGGCTCTCATCAATCGATTGTCTGTTAATCACAGGGATTGACGCCCCCCTCCGTGTTTTCCAAGTGGATCAATCTGTCCTTTTATGCAGACAGCTATACATTAATGTTTATTCCTGAATGGGATTCATCACAAGCCCAAAGGAAATGTAATGTTAAACACGATGTAAAAAATATGTTGATATATTATTGCAAAAACAATTGGTAAGAAACTCCTAGACGTTGAAACTTAAAAGATCGGGAGGTGTAATGCATGGTCACATCTGGTGTTTACCTACTCTGAACCGCTCCAAATATGCAGATCATTACGAAAGCTGCTAAATCAATCTGCCTCGATGCTCTGCCAGATCCATGGTTTACTTTATTAACTGGCAGGATTATTACAGTGCATACGAGGTGAAATTGCACTGGCCAGAGGCTGCCGATTAAGCCAGTGAGGAGTGTAAAAATTTTCTTATGACGGTGTTAACTCGCTCACTTTGTAAAACCGCAAAAATCACAAAGAGGCCACTTCCTGGGATGAGGGGGAAATTACATAGGGTCTTAAAGCGTGTGGACTTTCATGCCACAGACTGTCCCCTCGTAATTCACGTCAAGGAACAAGCGCGTCGTGGCAAGTTAAATATAGACATGCAACAAGACAAAGCTTATGGGAAATGTTGAAATGTCATCCAGGTCAGCAAATAGACAGAATTCGATCGCACAGCGAATGGGAGACTAAACACACATTGAGATCAACTCACTTATCAAAGTGAGATAGGTGGATTGCCAGTGTATTATTCCCATCGCAAACCTCTCACTCTCACCTGTGGGTTTGATTTGGCTAGATTCTCTATCTTGATCCAGGCCTCCTCCCGTTCTTTCGATTTCGCCTTTTCTCTATGAAAAGGGGAGATGACAAATAGACGTCATTCGACAACATCCACAAATGGCACCCATTTGAGCAGGTCTTTCAATGGTAAAAGGTTTGGTTTTAGTTTTTTTCCCCCACAATTAAAGAGAGATCATAAACTCCACTGAGAAATGGGAAAACTATTGCCCAATGGGCTTGCCTGAAAGATAAAAAAACATGTTTTCCCATTGCCTTTAACCACTTCATAAAGGACCCTCTTACATTTGTAAAGCAAAATGCCATCCAACTTATTTGAACCGTCTATGACCCCTCAAAAATGAATGCACTTGCCCGGGAGTACTGTCAGCTATTGGATCTGCAGGCCACAACTTTCAAACTCCCATGAACCCAAACACAATACATGCCGCTTTTTCGGACCAACACAAACAGGATATTCTTTTGAAATGGTTACTTGGTTTCATCACAACGCTGTATCGCAATGGCTGTCTATTCAAACTCATTGGTACGGTCTGAAAAGGAGCCTGAGGTCTCGTACTTGTTCTTCTCCGCCCTGAACTGCTGTGTGCAGTCATCAAACAGCTTCTGGTTCATCTCCATGAAGAGCTTCAGAGCGTTGTAGATGAGCCCGTGTATGGTCCTGAGAGAGAAAGTGGGACACGATGAGCCCGAGCAGGATCCATAAACATCAGGCTGCATCACAGGGACTCCCTGGTGAAAATGCTTGGGGATGTACAAATTGAGTGATCTAGTCATGTCTAGTAGAGTATTCTTATCCTGTGCACGTGTTCTGGTAAATTTCTAAACAAGCACTCTTTATAAAGAGCAGAACATGAGTGTGGTCAGGTTAACATGAGTGGGCCTTACTTGTTCCAGTGGGTCTTTGAGTTGCGGTACAGTGCTGGGAACATAATGGGGAGGATCTTGGCTGCGTTGTCACTGATGAGGCTCATGATGTACTCGTTATTCCAGTAGTACAGCGCTCTTTCTGCAACCTGCATGGGAGGCATTAGTCAGGACGTCCCTTTCAAGTACCGCTATCTCACCGACAGCATTTCACTGAGCCAAGCCAACCTGAAACCTCCTGTTCATTTCCCACTGTGGTTCGTGGGATGCAATGCATATCTTAACATGACAGCAGTGAGGTCTCACATGACATTTGAGCCTTTGGAGCCATAAGTACAACAGTGCACTGTTCTAACCACGACTTAACACGGTACCGCTCTTGCTGAAGTAAACGCTCATCATCCCGAGTCTTCATTTTTACAAATGACGGGGGAGGAGGGTGTAAAAATGGGAGGGGCAATTATATATCATCAGTGATGTGAACCAATCATAGAGTTTTCTTAGAGAGGCGCACATGAAGAGCACCATTTTAGGAAGTTTAGTTTAGGAAGCTTAAGCCTTTCCATCATTCATGTCTTCAGTCTTACCCATAACAGTGAGATAAAGGCTTGGTTGAAACTATAACCAAAGGAAATAGCTCCTCCCTGGGTCCAGGGTATGAAATTAACTTTCACACCCACTGGCCAGAGTGGCTTGTGGATTCTAAAAATCACGAGCCATTTTTTACTTCTTACCAGCCATATTACCTCTAACAATATAACACAACCGGGTTGGCTCCTGGCCAAAGTGGCTGCTAGAGATAGAAAATATTACCAGCCACAATCAAAGTTTTACCAGCATTTGGCTGGTGGAGGATGTTCATTTCCCAGAAAAACAGGAAAGAACAGAGAGCAGAGACCCTCACCTGGAAGTGCGGGCTGGAGACACATTTTGCCAGCTGTCTGAACAGCGGCTCCATGACCTTCACAAACTCTGACGGTTCGATCACGTCCAGGATCTCCTCCAGCTCGTTGAGGAACATCACCTCCTTTGGACTGTGAGTCTTTGGCCAGTATTTGAGAAGAGCCATAACCACCTACGGAAAAGAGAACCAATAAGCATGCGCCACAGAGTCTGTGAGATACAGGAAGAGTATGGCACAGTATGTACATAATACAGTACATTTCAATTTTTTTTACAAACTACTCAAATCTACTACAAATTTCATTAAAAATGTAAACTCAAATGCAGCAGAAATATGTATAATTTAAATAAAGGTGCCTATTTACACATACGATGAGATGGGAGAATTAATGAATGATAAGGCAGTATATACTAAACTACTGTCTTAGGTACAGGGGGTTCATATACAGAGCTTATGTTACGTGCATGCAAACCCTCCCAGTAAGCACGTCACATTCTCAGAGTGTTTCCACAGCACTGCTAACACATAGCTACTTATTATGGTTACAACGGGACAGAGTTGTGCGTCAAATGGGTGGGGAAGAATTGGACTAACCAAGGGTCGTTAACCCATTGGCTCTTCAATAAAGACTTCCAGGGCAAGCAGATCTGTGCTGTTCCCAAGATGCGCTATAAAGAAGTAAAGATTCACTGTCCCATTCGAAACAGCATTAGAAAAAAATCTATGTGAAACCAAACAGATTACTTACTGGTTCAGTGAGCGTGCTGTCCTTCTCTAGAAATTGCACCACACAGTATGCCAGCTAAAACAGGAGACATAAATTGCACGGCAAAATTAAAATTAACTAATTAAAGTGGTTTAACGAACAGTAAATTGTAAAATTACCTTATAAATCAACCCCTATGTGGTCAGCACACGCAAATTGCTCCGGGTATCAATACAATCCTTAATACATTGGATATTAATGATGCTAAAACAAATCATTTCATAAAAAAAAAGTTAATATCCCTAGCACTGTATTTTCAGAGTATTTTCTGGGCCATCAACTGGGATGCATGTGAAGCGACGGTGTCCGTGACATCACGGAAATAGCCGGACAGCTAAGCCCAAATGCCATTGCAGTCTGTGTGGCAAGAAGGGCTTGCAGAGGACACAGCAGTTACTAGCACTAGCAGCCACTTTGGTAGGTAACCAACATGGTTGTGTTATATTGTAACAGGTAATGTGGCTGGTAAAATGTTTAAAATGGCCGGTGATTTTTAGAATCCACAAGCCACTCTGGCCAGTGGGTAAAAAAAGCTAATGGCATGCCCTGCTGGGAGTCCCACAAGGCAAAGCATAACAGGCCATAGAGTGGCCAAGGGAGGGTTATTTCAGCGGGCGAGTATGCACCACCTCATCCCACTATGGCTTCGTCTGCAGCCTGCCTTCTGCAGCTACGTACGATATGCAGTCTTGCAGCACAACTGCTGCACAATTCAGCTGGTGGAATGCGGGGTGAAAAAAGGGGCAGCTGGCTGCATGCATTTTAAAGGATGCGCAGATAACTTAATTTTTTAAAAACTAAAAGTAAAAATCGAAAAAAGTTAAAATGGCGAGAAATTTTTCACTAAGCCAGGTACTTCCCCTGCACGCTACACCTCAGGTGTGCGGATGCCATCTGGCTTGTCGTAACATTGTGCGGCCAGCTGGTCTTGTGGCCTAATCACGGAAGTCATTCCCTTTGGAACCGAGCGCCAACAGTTGACAATTACACCTATGGGATTATGGGAATTTCAGACACAGCTGGCCTTCACCTACGACGGTCTGTGGTCCGCATCTACACCAAGCACATGTAATGTGTACGTAATGCGAACTGGGACATACCTGCGGGTGGTAGACACTAAGTGACTTGACTTTGTGCAAAGGCAACAAAACCTTCAACAGGAAAATCTTGTGCTCTTCTTTTAATGGTAAGGCAAACCCATTGATGATACTGGAAAAGGAAACAGAGGGGACACTGGTTTGTAACCTTCGAAATGGGGTGATACTGCACGTGAACCGCCATGTAAATGTTTTGAGCTTATTAAGAGGAACATAGACTTGCGATAGAATCTTTGGGCAAAGATAGAAAAACAATGACAGACGCATCATTTCCGAAGCTAAATGGAGAATCTCTGAAAACCACAAGTTACAGAAAAACAGCTGAAAATAGAACTGAAATGGGCGTTGGTGACTTTCGTCACAAAAGCACAAACCAATGACCAATATTTCAAAAACTAAACCGTACTGCTTTTCATTTAAACCAAAAGATTTCCTGACAATCTAAGATACAATGTGGCTGGACGGTAAACACTATCATTTGAATTATCAAAGAACTTTAGCCCATTCATTTTTTTTTTTGTCCGAGTAACAATAGGCTGCACAATCTTTTCAAACAGTAAAATAAAGGTCATGCATATATTCCGTGCCTAACCCAATTTCACTTCCTGAGAGCGGAACCACAGAAACGCAACTGTACATTTCTTTAGATTCACAAGGTTTCTTTCTGAACAGGTAAAAGCTCATACCTTCCAAGTATCTCCAGTAATTCAGCTATTCCATTATGGTGTTCAGTTTCATAAATGAACCTAAAGAATACACCAAAACATTATTTTTGACAAATTTCATAACATGGCAACACTGACAGGAATACTTTGTATTAACAGTGAATTGTTGCAAATCGATGCATCTCACCTATAAAATATATTATTAATCTGCTTTCTGATGTACGCTCGTAGTCCCAGAAATTTTCCGTAAATCCGGTGCAGTGTGGTTTTCAGGAAGTCTCTCTCCCGAGGATCTTCACTGTCAAAGAGGTCTAAAAGCTGCAATCACATACCGGGAACAAGTCTGGAACAAGTCACATACAGGGTTTCCATCCAGCTTCAGACTGGTATTATATTAACGGGATCCTTCTGTTTGCCAAAAATGATCCAGTCTTACCTGCATCACAAATTTCTGGTCAATGTACTTCTTAGCTATATTTGGTTGAAAGTCTGGTGACTCTAAAAACCTAAGGAAAAATTCATAGACAAGCTGGAAAGAGAGAAAAACACAGTAATTCAGGTGGATGAATGTTAGTGATCCACGTGTTCTATGAACATATCTACCACACACACACATACCATTGGGAATCTATAGCCTTACATGTCAAAGCATGGCAAAATGATGTTTTTTTTAATTCCACAAGCGCAGTATGCAAACGCATACTGAACAGGAGACCGAAGGCATTGAGGGTGGAGATGTTAAGGTCCGTGTTAGTTACCTGTAGATGTGGCCAAGCAGCTTCAAGCGTGGGCTCGTCTTCCTCAGGATCAAATTCAGCTCCTGTGGGGTTGGACGACGGTGGCAATGTGCGGAACATGTTCACTGCAAACTAGAGGGTGTAAAGAAATCAAATAAACTCCCGGTAACAAATGAAAACTTCCAGCAGAACTGTGACCGCGGCTTGACCCTTGAGCTCAACAGACGATAAACTTTTTGCACTAAGGGCAGTAATGCTGGGTTGATGAAAGTGAGTGTAGCAGACGGAACAATAATGGCTTTGTGAGTAGCAAGGCTTCACGAACCTCACAGTGGTTCTGTGCATTCGCTTCTGGTATTCACCAATCAAAACGGTTTGCAATGGTTGGTTCAAACCAGTGATTCACCAAAATCATGTGACAGATCTACTTATTTTGGGGTTGACTGAGCTATTCTTTGCCATCAGCATTTTAGGGACTCTTGTTGCAACAAAAAAAGTGGAAATGCTGAATGTTTAAGGAAGTTTTAAATAATGCAATGAAAACTTGCAAATACCAGTGCAATCAGCTCTGAGATCCAGTGCAACACTGTTACCTTTACGTCTCACAGGAACGGACTTCACACTAGGTGAGAACTTGAAACCGCTCGCCAACAGCGGGAACGGCTGAACAAGATTGGCACTGATGCAGGTGCATTTCTGCGTGTGCAAAGCGGATATACAAGACATTTAAGACCAAATGGAGTTTTTCGCTCATCAAGAGAAGCTTTGAGCACACTGGCAGCGCTGAATGATCACCATAATGCACTCATTAGCATCTGCACCAATCCTCATTCTTTGATGATGAAAGCGAGGGACTTCAAAGTCAATGTATGTGTCGGAGCGAGAGGAAAGCAGAACACCGGACTGTATGTTTTTATGCTAAATTTACAACGCGCTAATTTCCCCCCGCTATTGACATTGATCAGATAAAAGCTCATCCATCTCCAGAGAGCCGTTTTTACACTTTGTACGGTGATAGTTTCCAGCTCAACAGAAAAATTAGCTTTGATTTTTTTTTTTTTTATAAATAAATCACTCCTGGCGGCAAACGGAATATACAGGCTGTTGAATATCTTGCAGCCTCCCTCATACTCACCGTTAACTAACCATCTGATCCTGCACTAACACGGCTAAATAGGTCATAGCTTGTACGACGCTAAAGCGACAGCCCTCGTAATTGAATTCACCGCAATGCCGTTTGTAATTCAAACCCTTCTACACACAGGGTCTCCAGAAGGGAGAACTGACGTGCATGTTTGTTGCATCACGAGTTCCATCAGCAAAATCATTGAGCTTCAGGGGCGAGTGTCTCTGTGGAACCCAGTCTCTGTCCCTTTCTGTTTTTTTTTTTTGGGGGGGGGGGGGGGGGGTTTGCTTACCACGTGCACCACCTCTGGGTAGATGGGCTCTGTGATGACGTTGCGGTTGTGTGTGATGTACTCCACCATCTCGCTCAGCGCCGCCCTCTTCACCTCCTTCCATTTTAGGTCGCTGAGGGGGTCGGCCACGAAGTCGAACAGAACGCAGCACTGCCGCAGCTTCTGCACGAACAGCTTCTCCTGCTCCGCAGGAGGGACATCTGACAGGGAGAGGGAGACGGGTGCGTCAACGCCAGCCTTTCCGCCGCATACACAAACGCGGTCGCGCGTTAAGGCCCGAGCGTCGACCGTCTGGGGCCTGTTCAATACGCAGGGCCAACATTAACTCGCTAAAGATTTAGACTCTCCAGGCTGAGAACCTAAAAACAACTGGGAAAAGTTTTGTTCCCCGTTATTAATATTACTGAGGACTGGAATCTTGAAGAGGTTACTTCAGGGCATTCCATGGCATTTTAAGCTGCATAGATTAAGCCGTTTAAACGTGAATTTGGAGTTCAGGTGACATGTATTCTCTTCTGTCGTGTAAATTATCTAATTGGCGAGGGCACCGAGCAGCCACTTTATATCCAGTGCCAGGCATGTTGCCACAGCCAAGTACAGAGTGGCTTTTAAAGGCAAGGCAGTCTGTCCCTGGTTCAGAGGGTCACCATTACCTTGCAATTTAGCATGTAGATATATGGCTGAAAGCCTTCTGGTAAATTGGATGCTGACACTGCAGCGGTCTTTGATAAAGACCAGGTTCAAAAAGCCAGCCTTGTTCGTGCTTATTTAAGGAATCTGGCAGTGCAGCTCATTTTACATGCCCTAATTAATGTCAAATCAAAAGAAATGCAGCCATAGAATAAACCAAGATTGATACAGCAAAATATTAACAAGAAGAAACATACAGTTCAAAATTATAAACGATCCTGTGAAAGGCACTATATAAACTTAGAGTAATAAACACTAAATCACATATTTTGAGTTATAAAGCCGAGTATCTTGTTCCCATTTCATAAATCACATATAACCTATTGTTAAAAAAAACAAAAATGTAATTAAGCCGCGCCACTGCATTTTGTGTAAAAAAAGAGGCATTCGCTGGAATCCTAACTGAAAAGTTTGAGCCACGCCCCTATTCCTGAAAAACCTTTTTTCTATGTAAGCAAGTCAGCGCCCCATCTCCCCTCTTCTTGATTGATGGGTATTCAAACTGTGCAAATTAACATTAGCCCTTTAAACGGTTTTCACTTTGCTGGCTCCGCCTACGTGCCTATGACATGTTCATGGATAAAATGAATCCATCGCCCCTCCCCCAAGCTGTAACTCCTCCCGTCTCCCCTCTCCAGTCTGTGCTCTCTCACTCGAGCCCAATTTGCGTCTTTTGAAATTGTGAAGTGGGCGGAGACAGAACAAAAGCCGGTGTTTATTACCCCTTTAAGAACACTTACAAGAACAGTAAACAGTATGCAGATATGAAACTGAAGGATGTACTTTTACTAATTTTCACTTGTTATTTCTGAACGCGCTGGTGGCAACAAAGTATTAGCGAACTTTAGCCCTGAATAGCATTAGGAAGTGATGGTTAGTACAGATGGCGCAGATTTCTGCGGGTCTACTGCGCAAAGGTAGCCTGTGCCTACAGTGCTGCGGTGTAGAAAGCAATGCTGCCGCCAAAGGATGAGACCGCCAGTTAGTCAAGTCTGGACCGTTTCCAGCTGGTAGCACAGAGACATGCTGAGAGATGAATGGCCATACTGGAGCAGTCTTCTGGGCCTGGGACAGCATACCTGCTGCCTGCCTGGAGATGGCATCTATGGCTCGGCTGGCTGATCTGAAGTATTTCATAGTCAGCGACTCATCTCTCGTACACAATCTCCGTAAAATACCGCGCGCAGGACCAGCTCATGCACAATAACTTATATTTAGAATTTGCAACTACAGGTGCCATCTGGAAAATGTGCATTTGTAGGCAACAACTAGAACAAAGTTGTTTTTTCAAGTAATTTATTTTATTTATTTATTTATTTTTTAAATGATTGAAGCCAGCAAATGGCAACAGAAATCACTCAAACATTAAAAGGCTGCAGTATATGAATAACCTAACAAAGTCGAGCAATATGCAGACATGGCTATAATGTGTTCATAAAATTATAATGTGAAAATCCCAGTATGTACAGTAAAAAGAATATATGCATTATGTTTGATAATTAAGTAGTACACCAGCATTCTGTTTAAATGCTCCAAGGTGAATCCTAACAGGAAAAACGCATTTCAACAGCATGTTACCCAGCCTGATACATCACATCGCCTGGGAAAATGGCCAAGTGACTATAATACCTCACTGCCAGGATAGGCATGAATGCAGAAAATAATATTAATTTCATATATCACTACATTATACTTTATTCAGATTCCCTGCAAGCGAAAGGCCCACAGATATATAAGCACAAGTCAATAAACTTTGATACTACTCATGGGGGGAAAAAATAACAACCAAAGAGCTTATGTTAGAGGTGGGCACCGAGGGCCGTTTCCGTTTTCGAGCCAATTTCTGGCCTTAATTACTTTATTAGCCTAACATTTTCGCCATCTGACATTTTGGCTACATTTCTTAATACGCACGTGAATGACAGCCGAAGAGTTTTTGTGTCCGTATGAAACATTTTACTGTGATCTAATCTATCACTGAAGCAGTGTTTGTGTATATAGCCAATTAGCTAATTTAGCTAGGGTAATTGCCGGCCCTCCAGGAACGGGATTGCCCACCCCTGGCTTATGTAGTACTATCTCACACCACTATCTGTTCTGGACTGTGCTGTTATGCATGAACACATTATTTTTTTTAGTCCCCATCTACAAACCCTTCATTCAGCAAGGTTTATGAAACTCTTCAAAAATAAACAATGCCTGTAACTGTGCAATGACGACTGACATTGTCTGGTCATTATCCAAAGAAAGCCATCAGGAGCATTTGGCATATGACGCATGCCGTGACAATGATCAACATAAGGGTTTCAGGTCAAGTTCCCAAACGGGGCACATGTGTGGTAGGACAATGAACCAAGTGGTTGCTGTGTAGATCCATTAAAAAAAATGTATAACATACGAAATGCAGGCCATGTATCACATGTAATCGCACTGAATATGAATGTTTGGCCTTAATATAGGCGTAAGAATAAGTTTGCAATGTAATTAATGGAAGCCCATCCCAGCATGAAGCATTCTGGGATGGCAGGGTGGTGCTAGACACAGGAGGTCGGATATGGCAGGAGAGGCTCATCTCTGAGCCTATTCATCCTCGTTGCTAGGTAACGGGCTTGGCACCGAGTTCTCCGTCAGGTAAGGTGGTGCCCGGAGGGAGATGGGAGGTGTGCTCACCAGACGAGCGCTGGGCGCACGCAAGCTCATAAAAAAACGAATTGCAATGTTTCACGAATGCAAATGACAAACGCTATCGTTTTTTCATTTTCTTTTTAAACGCGTATTGTATTTTTGAAAAGCATCCTCTGTTATTTAATGGTATTGTCAAAGTTTACAAAAGATGCGGATGTGTGTGCGGATGCATTTCATTGTCCACAAATACGCAATCAAAAACAAAAAGTTTAATCTAAATACAAAATAAGTATGCTCTCTAAGGAGTTCAGTTAGTTACCCTACAAAATGGACCCATTTCAGAAACTTTAAACTGATGGACAAATGGCTATTGAAGCCCTTGCCACCACAACACAGCTCAGACCTCATTCAGAGACCGGTCGGTCCTACATTCCCGCTGGTCTGTGGAGGCACAGTAATGGCATGGAGAGGCCTGTTAAATTAAGAGGAACCCAGTCTGCCAGGTTCCACACACCTGTTGTTTTTGGACAGGGGCTAGAGAATGGTAATTCAACACCACAATGTACCTACTGCTCCACTTTCACACGTTCAAACGGTGACAGCCGGGCACTCATGACGCAGCCGATAGCATATAAACCCAGAAACTGGACGCAGAGAGGAAGACAGCCATTCGTTGAGGGTGGAATTACGGAAAGAAACCTCTGCCGAGAGGTCATTCTGAAACTGCGGGTGGGGTGTAACGAGTCCCAGTATCTGTTCCTCAGCAAACGTAAGTGGGTACTCCAGTGTTAAGCCATGACTCTTTGAATTTGCCCTCACCTGCTACACACCCACACGCAAACATAAAAACACACAGAGAAGATATACTTATACATTTAGTTGCTTTGTTTGAACAAAAAAAAAAAAAAAGAGATAAAATCTCAGCTCAGTGTTGACGCAGCACGGCATTTTGACCGTTCCTATGACAGCAGAAAGCCACGGTTCATAATCTGATGTTTGCCACACTAACAAATTCACTTGTGCTGATGACAGAGGTAACAGACGAGGCTGGCAGTAACATCCACAAAGTGCTCGAAACCGACAGGTGGATTCGGCCTACATGTGAAATGTAAACTATGCCAGTTTCACCGGATGACAAGCGTCCAAATAAATGAGACTGCAAGTTCTGTCAGTAAATGGCATACTACAACACAAGGTCTCTCACTCTTACTCACACGCACGCACATCAGTGGTGATGTACAGGAGGAGGGAGAAAGGGAGCCTCAAAAACATGCTGCGTCATAGCCTCGCCTGCCGTGCCTCCTCGTTTGTTAAGTCAACAGCTGAGCAGAAACAACAGACCAACAGACTGCAGAGAGGAAAGAGGGATGTAGATTTATAAATAGCCGATTGAGGAGACTCAGCTCAGGGTTTCTGAGGTCTGAATGATACCATGGAATAAATAACAGCGAGCCACCCCCGTTAGCCACAATCACCGCCGATACGAACAGGAAAGAGAAAATGGCTGCCCTGTCACACTAAACGGGCTCTGCAAACACGTTTCTTTGTCACACAGGGGTTTCTAAGCATCTAGTCACCCGTGCTGAAGTAATAGCAAACCTTGTTTGCGTTCTCTATTGTGCCGTCACAATACTGAATACTGAATAAATGAGCAGAAGCAGAAATGACAAGGCTACTCTTTTTTTGCAGTACAAGAAAGTGCATTAAGTAAGACTAAACTTCTTTAACAGAAATATCTGTAGGTGTGAGAACACACTGTGGTCTACACTAAGTGAAGCTGACCATTATGGATCTGAATGTGCACTTTGCATTATCTGTAAGCATTAATTTATCCTCATTAGAGATTAGATTACCTAACATACAGGAGTGCTAGTCAGTAAATGCAAAGAGCTGCATAAATATACCAGCAGAAATATATTGTGATGGTGCCAATTTAACACATGAAAGCTGAGATGTTTCCAATATGTTGTCATATTGAACATTTTTCTATCCCATTCTCCTTTGATTAAGATATTTTTTAAATTTGCATATTTCATAGATTTTATTGAGGTTTTTTAAACTATATTTTATCTTTTTATTGTTTATCTATTTTACTGACCCTTCTAAAAATGACTATTTATCTGCAGGCATTTGAACGCACAATATATCCCAGAACAAAGCACAAATATATCAGCGCTGCACTCTCTGGCTGCACTCAACTCTGGATGCTGAGTGCTTTGAACCCAAACTAACATACAGGTGCCACTCGTGTTGGAGACTGCAGTTTTACACACCAACACAGAACTGAAAAACTGCCTGTTCCACCATAGCCCTAAAGATTGAGTATTCACAATTGGCGTCATGGCGTTTACCAGTGCCTGGAGGGCAAAGCCCTGCAACCATTCCTTCACACTGCTTAAAAAAAAATAAAAAAATCACAAAATGGCAATCATTTTCTGTGTGCATGGAACAGAAAAGGAAATACTCAACAAGCCTAACATTAAAAAGTTTGCCTCCTTTTCTATTAAATTATCAACGGATTTCAAAGAGGTTTCCAACGGTTTCCAACGGTTTCATCACTGCGTTTATGCTGCTTTTGAGGGGAGAAAAAAAAACAAAAAAAAACACTAGTAGCCAGGCCCATTCGGTGCAAGTTAGGACAGGCCTCTGCCTTTAACAAAATGGTGAACTCTTGCCTACAAAACAAGTTAACACAAAAGCTATACAATATACCTTTGGTCAATATGTTTCCCATAGTGCTTACATGCCCAGCTGGCTGCTTCTCCATTTCTGGGTCATCTATGTAGTTATTGGTTTTGTATTTTGTTGGTTCCCTCCACTCCCTGATACCTTCTTCCTGTCAGTCTGATTTGATTGGTCGATATAATTCCATTTATGGCCTGTCGTTTTAAATGCATCGCACCAGTGTTAGTATGGTGCATGTAAGGTAAATCACTGGCTATTTCCGGGAAAAACGCAAGAAACAAGGTTATCATTGGGTTTAAGATGTGAACGCATCTCATTCTGCCCTGCACTTCAAGCCTGAGTCATGAAATGTGCCATCTACAAACAAAATAGCCATGCTTTGGGGTTGAGGGGAAGCAAGATATCTACAACATATTTCCACATGCAGCCATTTCAAAATCGATGTGAAAAGTTACAACAAGCGTTACTTAAACAGGATCCTGAGAAAACTGCACACCGTGGGAAAGAAACATTTCAGCTGAAAGTGATGGTCATCTGGCTTTATAAAAAGTGTTTGGTACATTCCAATATTTATATTAGAAACTTCATAGCACATATAAAATAGAATAGCTTTATTTTTCCCAGGGGTGAACTATCTGGCATACAAGAAAGTATACACATGCATGCACACAAACAAAAACAGGCACAAACAATTTTTACTTAAAACGGAAGTATTATAGGGAATAAGTACCATGATGCATATCAGTATCAAGAAAACGGCTGGCTGAAATATGAATATATTGTATGAATGTGAAAAAAGTTGCAGGTTCTGATGTGAATATGCATATGCAGTGTTAAAGTGTGGTACAGATGGATATATTTCAACACTGCGCACCTTCAATAACAAATTACTTTTGTTTAAATCCTGGAATATGAACAGCAACAACTTTCCAAATGACCCATGTACAGTCTCTCACATTCTCTGTAACAGAAAGCCTCAACATTTTATTTTGGATGAATACATGACTCCAGTTAAAAAGTTGATTCATGATGCCTCTGCCCGCATCTGAATCTCCCATCAACATTAAGGCTTTCAGGCCAGAGTGGCTGAAGGTCTATTGTTCTGTTCCTGTTTGTCTGTTTTTTTATTATTTATTTATTTTTCTGCCCAAATGTGGCAGTTTTTCTTTCTCGAGGTCAATGGTCATATTAACTGTGTCCGCAAAGGCGTTTTTCACATGTCAGTACATTTTCAACACATCTTTTCACAGCTTGCACTTGTGCATATCACATTTGTGCATGTTTCCACGTGTGGACAAACTGCTCATCGTTGCTCTTGGTCCTTGGCGACAACAGGCCACGCCTGGTGCTTTGCACACACCGCTTCTAGACTTGTAAATAGCTCAATGCCACCAGCCACAGGTCTTCAAAGTCTTGCCTACAATCTCTAGTTCCCTTCAAGTTTCACCACATCAGTAAACTGACTATGGCCCCTCATCAACGGTTATTTCACTCTTTTCATACTGTAAATCTCCATCCTCTCCATACTCGCAAACAAGTGTGAAATGTCACGCAAATGATTGTCACATTTCCATCTTGAAATCAGCCTTACAGCCTTTGTGTAACGAGCCTAGTTCCTAATCACTGCATTGCACTGCTGTTTAATCAAACCGTTTGAATTTCCAGCAGAATTTCAAGTAAGTCATTCTTATGAATGGCCCAAAGACGGGCCCAGTTTCTGTTCCTAGTATTGCGACTTCCAAAAACACCCCAGGACATCAGCCACCATTTTAAAAGCTGCCCTTCATACATGACTAAGCAACTTAACATGGACCAGCACGTGTTCCGCGCCGACATGCCCGGCTTCCCAGCCGCGCTCTCTGGGACGCGTGTTAAGAGCGTGCCCGATGGTGAAAAAAGACACGCGTGTCATCTCTCCTCAAAGACCCGGCGTTCGCACGCGCAAACCCGACTTGCTGCCGCAGGCTTTCGGGTATCGCGCAGCGGGCTGCCGGGAACACTCCGAGGTGCCCTCCTTTAAATGAAAGTCAATATGTTTTTTTAATGAAGGCAGCAGGCAGGCGGACCTGAGGGTTTCATCTGGAATGTCCTTTAAGGTCTCAAGTTTTCCGCTGCGTACGGGCCAGGGGTTTGCGAAGTAGGGCAGCGGGGAGACGTCTTCCTGGGACATCCTAGGACAGCCATTGGCACGGGGACGGGAAACGAGGCACGGGGCAGGGGGAAAAGCGAGAGGGCCTAGCAGGCCTTCCTTCCATTCGCGCGCTATGGGTTTGCTCTGCGTTGTTTGGGGATAGTGTGTCACAGGCCGCTCTAACAAAATATACATAAATACATAAATACTGCATCACCAGCATGTTTACTGCTCACAATCATTGATTTATTGTCCAAAACCTTTTACCTCATGAAATTATATACAATTGGCTCTCTCGGAATAATAAAGTTTTTTTTTTTTTTAAACTCACAATGAGAATTATATTGGTGAAATATTTCTTTCTCACTAAAAACCGAACCCGTCCCCCATTTAGCTGGAAGAAAATTGTGGTAGATCTTATTGGATTCTGATGAAAAATGCAAAAGTGTAATTAATGTGTGTGCAAAAACTCTCAGAGATTGCAATGCAGCATCAAGCAAAGAGGAACGCTCGGGATTCTGGCAACACAGAAAACAGAACCGCACATCCATATGCTGCCAAGCTGGATAATATAATTCAGTCATTCGCACAGGCTGGCGTTTCAGTATGTTTTGGTAGAGATCCTGAGCTCTGCACTGTGCATCATGAAGCCAACGTGCGAAGCAGCAGTTCCAGCTGCTGCTGGGACAGAGCCCTGAGTCATGGTGAGGAAAGATAAATACTCTATAGGTGCTCTTAGGTACGGCAAATCATTTTAATACAGTTCGCAGAGTGACGAACATTACTGTGAAGAGACCAGCATTAAATCACAGACATCCTGTGTTTCATGAATATTAAAAACAAAAAGGGGGTGGGCGTATCATCAGCATAATCTCAGAGACGATCTAACGGATACCAAAACTAAAAAAAAGAAAGAAAAAGACCATGTTAAATAGCACATCTCCCCCTCCTCTCCATACTGAAGTCAGTTTGGAACATGTCTACGGAACATTCCAGAATCACAGCATAGATCCCAGACATTCCAGAACCACAGAATAGCCTAAGATCCTCGGATTGAAGCACAGCCACCTGATTTAAGGATCAAGGCAAAGATCTTTGAAGTTCGAGAATCACAGAACGGCTACCTGATGGTTCAAAAATCATAGCATAGGTACGAGATATTCTGGAATATTCTGGACTACACTATTTTCATTTGTTTGACACCTATCTGATACCTTCACAATGATTTTGCATGCAGCCATGCTTTTCCTCATTCCCCCCCGTGCTTTTGAGAGCCTTTGTCACATCAACTTGTTCGCGTTGTGGTACATGAAATAAAACCGGAAATCATTGACAGCAAAGGGTACACATGTTTATTCCGGCCTGACCAAAAAAATAGTGACACTTTCCAGAGCAGCCCAACCCTAGGTCACACCACAAGGTTCTTTGAAATAGCCAATAGTCCCTGAGCTTGGACAGAGGGGTCACACTAACGCAAACCATGACGGAATAAAGGTTGAACAGAAAACAAACCCCATCTTCCTCAGGCTGCGACTTAAAACCTGAACTGAATCCCCTCCATCGTCTCAGCTTGAGGTGACAGAAGATGAGAGACATGAAGGAGTCGGAGAAGCCACTCGAGTGTTTCACACCTTTCACAAACACAAAGAACTGAGGCTGCTCTGTGTGCCAAATCCAACAGCGACACGAGAATAAGGAAGAAAGCGGACGAACCTGGTCCACCGCCCACGGACACCCTTTCTAAGACAGGGCATTTACTGATGAAGAAGGCTGGTGGTCTCCTGCTCAGACCAGGACATGCAGGAAAGTGTCTGTTGTCGCTACGCAGCTCCACAATGAGAAACTAATGATGCTGGTTAGGGATTCAACATTAGCGCTTTGCGGGGGACCCAAAGCCCACCGCACCGAGATCCTGTTCTCGGGCCACAGAAGGCAACCCGTTTCAACTGGTCCTGAAAGAAGCACAGGCTACATGCGTTTCTACATCTGAACCGGGCTTGTGTCCTTCCCTTCTACCAGACCTCTCTGCTCTATGACCTGGAGCCGCCTTGCAGCTCCACCCCTTCGGGGACCCAGTCGCGGCTCTTCACCTTCCTTCCTTTCCAGCCGAGAAATGGGCTACGCACAACTGTCAGAACAGGACAGTCAGTGGCTATAATTCTGGCAGTGCGAGACCGCACCTCTTTAGACACCACCTTGGCTCCTTCAGCCTGGACAATCCCATCTCGGAGCACCGTATATGACTTAATGAACCAGTTCTGATGACTGGCGCCCTTTGTGATTTCCCACTCTTCTACTCTTTCAGTTTGTCCCCTTCGCTACGGCACTTGTGCGTCACAATGTGTTCGAGCGCCATTTCACACAATGGCAGTATTGTTCCTTCTGTATCTATATTATACTGCTGTTCATTAATGAATGAAACGTACGCGTACAGTGGTGCTAGAAAGTATTCATACTCCATACCCCAGTATTAATGATCCATCCACATCTACGCCATATCTGGCAACAGAGTGATGTTTTGGGGCTCGTTCGATAGCTCAGACCCTTGATGACTTACAGCTATTTAGCCAGCCATGTGTTCCATACTGTACCAGCGTAATTTACAGCTGAATCTAGTCTCACCCCGCAATTCCCATAGAGATCAATTCAACTGCAGAGAGGTTATAGTATCGCTTGTAACAGTACCTGAAAATTATATATTGAGTCATTTGATGTTGATGGGTCACAGTCTTCAGAAGGTAACACCATGCAAAAGATATGCAACCAAATATGAAATATGATACTTTAAAAATACATTAAAGCAAAGGGTATGAATACTTATGTAAATTAAAAATTTCAGTTTTAGATTTTTAATACATTATCAAAACTTTCTAAAAACATGTTTTCATTTTGTCATTATGGGTTATTGAGTGTAGATTGATGGGCAGAAATGTCAATTTTATCAATTTAAAATTAAATCTACAACACAATAAAGTGTGCAAAAAGTGAAGGGGTATGAATACTTTCTACCACCACTGTATGTGCCTGTTAGCGAGTGTGAAAGCGATAGCACCGTAAAGCTAGCTTGTTCAGCTCTGCACTGAGCCATGAGGTATTCAGGTGTAGGTCAGCCGTGGCTTAAATGGTCTAAAGCCACTGGAGGCCGATGAGTGCCTGTTGCTTTGGCCCTCAAGCTGGACATACAGAGAAGGGAGAACGATGCTCGTCGACGGCAAATCTGAACCCGACCAGTATTCTAGTAGGCAGTAAAAATCCAACAGCAACAGCTGCCTCAAGCTCCTTTACAAATCTACTAAATATTTTGAATGCCAAGTAGTATTGGAGTTGTGGGTGTGGCCTGTTCAGTGTTACATTGCATTTTGCCATTTAGCATACACTCTTATCTAGAGCGAGACACACACAAATATGTATATATTTGAATAAATTCCATCTATATAGCCATCTATTTTTCCATCTATTTTACTGCAGCAACTCCAGTCAAGTACCTTTCACAAGGGTACAACAGCAGCAGCATAGCTGGTAATGAAACCTACAACCTTTCAGTTACAAGCCTAGTTCCCTAACCACTATATTGTACTGCCACTCAGACTGTTACCAACATTCTAGAACAAAGAGATCAGATCAGATCCTGTTTCAACAGATGCCATTTTAGTCAGGTGACAAGGAATAAGGCTAGAAAACTAACTTTTGTCAAATCCCTTATATTTCTGGGCAAACTGCAGGTTTGCGTTTTGATAAGTGGTTGAATAAAAATGAGTATCTAATGACTCAAATATGAATGTCACATGGTAAATGTCACATTAAATACCACTTAATGTCACTCTGCAAGTCGTGAAATCGGGTGACAAAATCTAACATCGCTATTATAGGGAATGTACATGGGGGCCCATATACCAATAAGAAATAAATGTGAAACAGGACTTGTGTGCGTTAAAGAGAAGGCCTTGCGAATGACAATGGGCAACACACACTTGCTTTTTTTCTTTGGCCATTTACACACCATGCAATATACAGTACACAGAGGGCCTGCTTTAACTAAGACCTTTAGCATGTGCAAAACCTTTTAGCACACACAAAGCCAATAACATGACCAATGATTGGTCATGGTATTTGTTTTGGACCAATCGTTGGTTGTGTTATTAAATTTGCGTGTGCTAAAAGGTTTTGCATGTGCTAAACGTCTTAGTAATTCAGGCCCAACGTGTACGAACATGCCTGCACAGAAAGACATGGGTTAACAGTAAAAGGCCAAAATCAAATGGAGTAGGGAAGGGAGACAGGGGCAGGCTTCCACAGTGAGGCTAAAGGGTATTCAAGGAAATGAGCCCCGGATATTGAGGACAGAGAATGAGAAAGCATTCTGGGCCGCTGGGCATGGCTACAGAGGAAGTAGCCGCCGTCGCGTTTGTTACGCGCGGGTTGCGTTCGCGAGGGGCGCGGGTCGTGCGTCGGGGGCCGCCCAGGTCATGGCACGCTCCGTGGTGGGGTCCTGTCCTCAATGCGCGCACGTCCCGCGCCCACCGCCACCAGATTTCCTGGCAAGACTGAACCCGTTACATAAGACTGATAAAGTTTCTGTACATGGTTATGTATTCTGGGATGCGGGGGAGGGGTTGCGCAAGGCAGATAACATTAGTGTGCGCTGTGTGCATCTGCGTGGTTTACATTGTGAGGACGCGCTGAAGCGCTTTCCAAAAATAGCTTTCATGGCTTTCCGTACAGAATCAGTCACACTATTTCCATGTTAGGCTTTTGTTATGATGTTAAGTTTTTTTCCTCTTTTTGCTTCATAGAACTTTGGTAGAACATGGAATGTTTTGTAATGGTGCATTTGTGCTGACCTTACAAAAGCCTTTCACAACAAGATTGAAATACATTCCATAACCGCAACATGAGGTATGTACGGCAGCTCAAAACTTGTCACTATTCTCAGGCCTGATGAGCGATAAGTCTTACGCCCATTTTGAGGTCTTTATTGTTTTATAGGCACTGGAATCTCCCTTTGTCCTGCTATGACATTAAGCCAGTGTGGCATAAGGCCCGATTGTTGGTATGTACAGAAGATGCCTTCATGGCTGGTTCTGACATGCTCGGCTCAAATCTGGGGACTGCTCAGCTTTTTCCGCTCAGTGAAGTTAAACATCGATTGAGTAGCCTTTGCTTTTCTCAGTACATGGAGCAGAATTTCTGCCGGGATCAAATCTGACTAGCGCCTCAAGCTGCAGGCTTGTGTTTTAGTGAGTGTGAGGAGAGAACAGTGGACCATGTCCTTCACTGTGACGGCCATCCACCCCACTGGGGAGGAACGAAAGAGGAAAAAGAGAGGAGGGGAGGGGTCAGGTTTAGTGAGGGAAACGAGCAGTGCTGTCCTTTAGCTTTCACACACGCACACACGCACACGCACACATGCACACGGACACACAAAGGTCTGCCATCTACAGCTGCAGTGGCTGTCTGCTTGCTCAGGGCAATTTGTGCCCAGATGAACTCAGTGTGTGTAACACAAACCATACAGGCGAGAGAGAGAGAGAACGAGGACAAGAATTGGAGTACCCTACCCCCTCACTCAATCACACACACACACACACACACACACACACACACACACATACACAAAAACCCTTCCCTGGGCTGTGACTTCACTTCCTTTGACATCAGAGCCTGGTGGGGGATGGGCAAGTCAGGGCAGAGAGCAGTAAAACCAGCTTTTTCTCTCTCCCCCGCTCGCTCTCTCTCTCTCTCTCCCTCCGAGCGGTGCAGGCAATGCTCCGACGTGCTCTCGCAGCGGCGGCACGAACGCAGCTCCCCTCCCACAAAACGCACTAAACACCGCCAGCGCGGCCACAATCCTCGCTAACGAAAAACATTAACCCCATCCTGACTCGCAAACCAGCAGCTCCACGGTGTGACTGGCAGCGCTTTTCGTCCCCTCCTCCCATCTTAACAATGAGACAGAAACTCACCTCTAAAATGCATAAGGGCCACCGGCTGGAAAGGCCCATTAGAATTGGGTGCATCCACGACCATCCTGCTTCCAGCTGTATTACATGTCAACATCTATGCTCGACTGGGAAGGCAATCCACTTAAGGCAAGGAACCAGCCTCCATTTTAGCACAAAAACAGATCAGAAAATGAAGCTCCTTGCTGCTGGAGGGAACTAGCTAGTTAGTGATGTCAGTGGGAAAAGGAGCGAGCCGGTTGGCTGGCTGCGGCAACATGGAGTGACACGGCGGGCTGTTCGCGGAGGGGGCGGCCGATTGGCCGGGCTGGCTGGGGGAGGCGGGACGTGTAATCAGATTAGGGCCCTGCCTCCATTCATGTGTGACTGTGAAGCACTGGCTCCCTCCCCAAGAGGCAGGCATCTGAAACCTTTTTTTTTTCTTCTCTTTACTCTGGGTACACTGTGCAAGGCTCATCCTGTTACTCAGGGCTGACAAAAGCATTAATTCCCTCTTTGGGGTTTCTGAGTGTGATGTTTCTAAGCTGATGACGGTAAAAGAGGACAGCCAGTTTTGCGTCTGAACGGCCAAGCTCACCCGAGAAAAGCATTTTCACATTGTACCAATTGAGATAATAATATCAAGCGGGAGCAGACGTACTACGTGAAGCCTGTGCCGCTGCATATTTAAATATAAAGCAAGCTGCAACGGCCGTTTGCGAAAGTGTGTAAAGCTCAGAGAGATGACGTGGGCGTGAGGACACAAATCAGCGGATGACATTGCCAGGGTCACACACACACACACACACACACACACAAGGTCCGTCGCACCCACAATCGATGGTATAGATTTTATGAACCACAGCTGTATATAGACAGGCATCCGGATATAAAGATCCAGTCCGTGTGAAATGGAGTAACGGACCACCCAGCTGCGCCCTTCACCGCAATCCACACCCCGCCAGAGACAATTAATGAAACGATTGTTTCGGATCGACTTCCTTTGGGCCGCGGGAAAACTAAAGGAGAGAAGAGGAAAGCATTTATTCTGAATCCAGTGCAGCTGTGGCGGGCTCTGGGCAGCCAAACTCCGCGTAGCGCCAGAGGAAACGCCGCTCAGAAACCCGACTGCGCAACAAGGAAGGTTCAGCACCGTTAGAACTAGATGGCAGGCCCATTCGGAAACATTACCGCACATTAAAAAATGCTAATCGGAAAGGCTGTGTCAGCAGATCTGGATTCAGACAACTGTTGTGTTCCCCCGCTGTTGTTAAAGCCAATCTACTCCCAAACCCATAAATAATCAAGAAAAAATTTTTTTTAAGTATTTGAACTTCAAATTAATATTTTTAAAAAGCTTTCCATTGAGCCAATTGTATTGCAAAATCCACTTGCAAAGGCTGCCGTTCAACTTTTCCTTGAACATTGAGCATTAAACTTAAGGGGAGGGCATTCACCTTAAGCTGAAATCGTCTCCACACACCTCTGCTCTAAGCCATGCTCTGCTCAGACACGTCATTTGCATGAGTAAATGAGCTTTGAATGGGAAAGCATTGGGCGGGAAGCGTGATGTACAGACTTGAAAACTGAGCTCATTTATATTTTTTTCAACATTAATTTGAAAGGTTTCACTTTTACATGGCCCCTTATTACTAATAATTACTAACTTTAATTCCAGATATCATATCGTGGTATTCTGCAGTAAGAATATGACACCCCTTTTCTCTGGAAAAAGTCACTCGGCCCAAACTTAGTTATAGAAGTGTAAAAAGTGATGTCTCGGGCATCCTTCCACACAACACGCCCAATTTGGTCCAGCTCTGGTGGCCGATTAGGTGACCAGATACGATGACATAGTGTCATGCACCTCAAACAATTAGACAATTGTCCGTGCCCTTTGGACGGGGGCATAGACATCTTGAGACAACCCTGTCTCCGCAGGGAAGGAATTACTTAACACGGGGTGAATATGGTCACTCAACATCATTAAAGTAATGACAGACGTCAACCTTGCATTCTAAGGATATGAGAACGGAGAAATTGCGCCTGACAGCATCGTGGCTCAGCCAGAAGCCTTCACTGCTGGAACGCCACACTTTTAAGCCAAAAGCGTTAATCGGATGCTTAAATTCTCCGTTTAAATGCTCCTCTCACACTCGCAAGTGTGTTCTTAACATTTGCAGCCATCTCCGTCTTGTGAAGGCAACACCTAAGTGTGATATTCTTTACATTAGCATTGCCTGTAAAAGTAAACACAGCCGCGGCGTGATTCACTGTGATACTGTGATGGACGGCAGTTTCCCAACCCTCTAAAGTTTGTCTAAAGAACAAGGGACTAAACATGCCGCCTCTAGCCAGAGTACTTTATCAATGGAGGCACCATCATGTTATAAATAACAGTGCCTCTCTGAAGAGGAACAGAGAATAACATCCCTCCTTCTACTGCAGTCTCGATACATCAGAGTCAGTGTCCTTGACTGAAGCATCTCCCGCCTAGGAGGAGCTGCCAACTGAGTCACTCCACTCCACTCACTCCGATGTACACCACGGTTTGAGGCTCACACACTAGGGATATAAACTCCTGGCTTAAACACAATACAAGTTCAATACTAAAGTAAGGCTGCCCCCCAAATAGTCGACTAAACCATTAGTTGATCAAAATAACTTGGTCAACTAAAATTTGAATTGGTCGAATCGTCGCAGTGCGAAAAAACGCAAGAGCGGAACTACTCATTCCAGACATGCTCCTTGTAACGAACAATTGGTTCGAAATAGATCAGTTGTATAGAATGTCTGAGAGAAAATCAAAAGTATGCGTCTAAAGGATGACCCCAAAACTCTGGAAGCAACAATTCGCCTATCATTCAGCGCATCTTCTCAAAGGCCGGCTTCATTTGTAAGCAAAATGCGGAGCTCACTTCTCCCGAGCAACAAACTTGTGTTCCTCACGCATAATATGATTGGAGGAAAAACAGCAGTGAGTAGGCCTAGGTTCGCTGGTCACAAGTAGGCTAAAACACACTTTTACATTGCTAATATAGATTATAGCCCAATTAATCTTTCATTCAGCCTGTTATTGATATTTCTCTTTTAAGTGTTTCAGTTTTCTGTGTTTTTTATTTATTTGCTTGTTCATATAATTTATAGCCTATTTATTTGTATTAAAAAAAAATTTGTTAGTTAGTTAAATTAATATCATAAATGTGCGACGGGTAGTCAACTACCGGTTTTAACTGACGACTACAGGTCAACTAAGCAAATCTTTGGTCGGGGGCAGCCCTATACTAAAGGCAACGAATATTTTGCATTTGCAACTGAATTTTCTATGATATGCTGCGATAGGACATGGCATATAGCAATAAATCTGCGCACCTGGCATTTCACGTGCGTTCTCTCTAATCTGCGTCAGTCGGTTTCCCCATCTGCCTTCTATCTGAAAGATACAACTCTAGAAGAAGCTCTTCCCCATTTCTCACGGCCCAAACGCATCTCCGTACAGATGTAATGCAGGTGGTTTAAGGAGAAAGTCATGTTCACATAAAAGCCATTTTCTAACGGGAATTTCTCCAACTGTAGCTTTGAGTTTCAGAGACACACATACAAACCCTCCTCCATGAAAGTAAAACATTTAATAATAAGGTAATAAAACACAATAATGATAGTAAAACAAATAACACAAACAATGCACGATGTATAAAAAGAAGAAGGTGCGTATTGAGTCGCTTTTAAAATTTTCCTTTAGCACATGCAAAACTAATAACACAACCAATGATTGGTGCAAAACAAATACCATGACCAATCATTGATCATGTTATTGGGTTTTGAGTGTTCTAAAATGTTTTGCACATGCCAAAGGTCTTAGTAAATCAGGCCCTTGGAACATAAAGAAAGCCAGCATGTGCAGATTTGAGGAAACGCTGGGGCTGCAATCTTATTATAAGGTCAATTATGGATTCTGGTGCCGAGCCATTAATTGCTTTAAAAACAAGCAAGAGAAACTTAAAATCAATTATAAAATACACAAGCAACCACCGCTGGTGTAATGTGTGCTCTTTTATGGTCCCAATTAAAACACATGCTGCTGCTTTCTGAACAAGTTGCAGCTGATCAAGGTTGTTTTGGGGACACAAAAATAGTCAAGAGTCTGCTCATAATAGCCTGTTTCAAGCCAGGGGTCATACAATCATTGAAGAAAAACCAAGGCAGCCATTTCAGTTAATCATTCAATGGCAACTTTCTCAGGAAGAATGACAGAGCAATGCTTCCGTCTGTTGACGCTTACCATGCGCCAGACTCTGCGTATTGTATTAGACAATGTGGTAATAAATGTAAATTGTCCACCAAGTGAAATCGTTTTTCTTTGGAGAGGTGAGAACTGACTTAAAAGGACCAAGTTGTGCTACAGTGGTATATTGTAAGACTGGAAGAATGTTACTGTAAGCTTTGATCATGTAGCTTGCATTATATACAACCAGTTTCTTACAATAAACCTAAACTGCATTTAAACTTTGTTTTTTGACAGCAATTTCCTGCTTCCCCAGGTCTATCTCAGACTGTCCCCGTTTTGCGTTTCTGTGTCTTAAGCGCCGGCCGAATGTATTTTTTGTAATGTGGTCTGAAGCGAAGTTGCAAGATGGGCAAAACAAATTAAACCTCTCGGTATGCAATGTACCAGTAGGATATTGTTTTACTCTGTCATCGATGGAAATGCATCTTGACGTTGTTTGTGCATCCTAGTTCCCTTTCCTCCTCACTTATCCGTAACTGCATAATTGTATTGCATTGCCCTGGCGGATACCTTTAAATTATTCCCTATTTGTATAAGTAGTCACGTGCCTGTGTGCCAAGTGCCTAATGATTGCTGAACACAGAGTACCAATAGGCACGGCGGTTACTTACTAACTCACTTACTGTCGCTGATGTTTGACAACAGAAGTAAAGGATTCTCACACCAGCTGAGAATTATGGGGCAATTGTAACAGGGGTCAACTGTAACACTTTTTGTTACAATTGACCCCTACCATAAACACATGAAACGAGCTAGCTTGCTGGATAGGAACAACGTAATTGAAACTTGACTAAGATATCAGAAGTTAGACATTTTCTGATCAAGATTAGACAACTGAATCATAGAACTAAAAGGTCAAGACAGCAAGAGTTGGTCTTTGGGCACAATGAGTGAACAGAATGCACTATGTTGGGTTTTTTTCATACCTTAAAAACTTGTTACTTTGTTAAAAAGAGCAGAGAACTGGCTCGGCATAAGTTGGTCTGCTGGGCACACGGAGAGGGAATGTAATGTAATGTAACATGTGCAGGGTGAGAATCACAGCTCTCGCTTGTTTCAGATTGGTACAATTGCCCCCAGAATACTCTATATATAGATGCACCAGTCCCTATTAGACAATCGCTACTACAGCCTTATTACTGACTGCACACCAAGCAATTTAAAGACTCAAGGTCAATCATCACTCTTTGAATTGTAGGTGTATATAACAATTTTCTAAATAATTTAACTATCTATACAGTCCTATTCATACATTTCAGATCAAAGTGTTCAGCATGGATAAAATTATAGATTTTTCAATGACTAACTGGAAGAGAACTGAACTCAAGCTTGACTCATCTCCAGTCATCTGCTCACCATGTTCATGTTCAAGTGCCTGAGACATAAGTTCAAAGAACATTCACTCCATCCATACAATTTTAAAGCTTTTGGTCCCCAGCCAAAAACCACTAGCAAAACCTGAACACCCAGTTTACTGGTCAGGGATTTAGTTATTCAGTATGGCAAGTACTTTAAACTCTTTCATTGCTGTGCGGGAGTTGTAATGGTTCACACAAATTGTATTACCTTATCTGTTTTTTCAGCATATGCCCTTCCCCCAAGGCCCTCTAAGATGCTTATGGTTTTTAGAAGCCGAAGTCCCTAACCTTGGTGCTGGAAACAGCAGGGTCTGTTGGTTGTGGTTTGCACCAAGTACTTTATTGATTAATTACAGAAGTTAATTACAGTTCATTTGTCGCTACCTGGTTTCTTTGGTCTCAACTGGGTGTTGATTCTGAGGTGAAACCAAAAAAGCACACACTTGTGGCTCACCAGGGCCAGGGTTGGGATCCCCTGCTTTAAGCCTCTCTCACGCTCAGGGTTCTGCTTTAACATGCGATGATAGAAGGTGTCGTCGTCTCCGTCGACCAGACTTCCAAGCGGCCCGCCCCCGCCCAGGCCCAGGCCCGGAGTCCCGGTCCACTGCTCCTTTTACGCTCTGTGCTGGGGCGGCATGCGCCAGCATATGCACACACAGCTGCCACGGGGACAGCCTTCGGCACAGCTGGCCTGTGAACTAGTGACCCGGAGGACAGAAAACAGCAGAGTCAGTGTGAGGCGTTTCAGCTGTGCTCAGCAATGTTCACTGAACACCGTCGGAACTCGACTACGCAGACAAACTGGAGCTGATTGGCTTGACATCTGCTCCACTGTCTGAGAATTCTCAAGATAGCGGGAAGGGGGGGGTACCACTTGCACAATGTTTTTGTAATATTGGGGAAACTACCAGCGCACAATGAAAAGCAGACATACAATGGATGCATCAGCAACTGAAAGTATTTTCCCAAACTTGGAAAATGTCAAAACAGGTATTATGAAAGTAGCCTACTTTCCAGTTACTTTCAGTCTGTCACCAAGGAGAAGGGGAAAAGAACCGTTGACATAAACAGCAAAGCGAGCTGTAGTTTCACTTCTGTCCCAACGGTGCGTCTTGACGTGTGTATATGACGAGAACCCGGCAAGCTAACATCTAGTCAAAGATCTGCAGAAAACAAGCGTCATGGAGCTCAGGGAGAAGCTTTCACCACTAGATGCAAAAAAACAAGCAGAAAAGTGCAGACGTGTCAGCCAGGTTTCAGCGGGACCTCAGGTGCTGATTTACCACGCGATGCAAACGACACGCGTGGGACACCCGCGATGCAAACGAGCGGCGCCAGAGACGGAGGCGAAAGGTGCGAGTGAACAGGAAGCCGCGGCAAAACATTAGCAAGCTGCGAAGGTAACCACAGAGCGCAGTCTCAGCATCTACCCTGCATTGTCATTTGGCTGATGAGAGCCCAGCTTCTCTGGCATGCACTAGAGGAGAGAAAAAAAATAAAGAACCGCGCGGCCTGTCAACTGGAAACTCAATGAAAGGCGTCGCCTCGCACTTGAGCACTGAGGAGCCACGATGTACAGGAGCCATGTTTTACACAGAATATGAATGTTCATTATTTATTTTCCTGTCAGCTGCTCTTAAGGGGGGCGGCTAGCGTTTGACGCAGCGTCTCAACAGCTCGATATTTTAACGTAGGTGAAGTTCAGGTTAAGCGCGTCGCCTGAGGGTACAACGGCAATGTTCCAACAAGTGCACGTGCAACGTTTTGGCTGCAATGCCAGCCCCTTAACATCACACCACCCAGAGCTACCAGCGCACGTTACATACTACTACTCACGAGGACCGAGCTTTACAAGTGTTAATGTTCCTGCATTCCCGTTTTGAGTGACGCAGTAAGGACTGGGTGTCGGGTATCACATGTCATGCAGGCAAACCCACCTATTGAGATTCCATTCATGCTGTGAAGGAACTTGAGCTAACCTGGCATGCAAAAAGGTGTGTGGGAGGGCAATGGCTGTAGTTTTGTGAGCGGGGTGGGATGCGTTAAATAATTTATGGCAGACTTGCAGGTGTATCTGTCGGAAAGGTGAAGCAGCCGGGCTGACGAACCATGCAGACGGGCTCTCTGCGGGCCGCAGCTAGCAGGCAGCGCGCCTCCCTGCCAGTGTCATTACATTCCATGTCCATGGCAACCGCGAAGGAGCGTCAGCAAGGAGGTTGCCATGGTTGCCGACTGTAAAAACAGCCCTCGCTTCCGCGAGGGGAGAAGGGGAGAGTTTGCGCAGCGGTTCGAATCTCAGGTGTTGCGCACGTCACCCCCTCC
The DNA here is from genome assembly GCA_022702515.1 of Ilyophis sp. 1 JC-2022. Classification (NCBI taxonomy): domain Eukaryota; kingdom Metazoa; phylum Chordata; class Actinopteri; order Anguilliformes; family Synaphobranchidae; genus Ilyophis; species Ilyophis sp. 1 JC-2022. Next base: position 31,101,721 of record CM040406.1, on the reverse strand, counting down.
ACACGGTACCGCCGCTTATCTCGCATTTCCTCACAATCAGATACATCCATAATATTGTGTCAGCTTATTGTGTCGCCATTTTAGCCGGCTCTCCGCGGGTCTGCGTTTTGTGCGCCTGCCAGGTTTCCTCTCTCGTTCCTTTGTGATTTCCACAACACAGTGCGCAAAGCCGCTCCGCTCGCCTAGAGAGACAGGCACCTGGGCAGCAACAAAAGACAGAGCTGGGTTCGGTAGTTCCGTGGTCTCGCAGCGGATTAACGCAGGGCCAATAAATACGAAAAAGGCATTCAGCCCATTCTTCTGCGCCCGAAATAAAGAGGAAACAATGACCCTCTCTAAACAAAGTGCTCGCGTCCCAAGGGAATTCCCTTTTCTTGGAAACAAAAGTCCAGTTTGTCGTCCGGGGAGGAACAATGAGGCCTTGAGCTCGGGCTAGCGGAGAACAGAGCCGCGAGTAAATAACATTTTTTTTTTTTTAAAACGGCTCGGTTTTCCAGGAGCAGGCTGAGGGTAAAGCACACACACAGAGGTCCCTCTGGCCCAGCCCTTATCGTTTAAAGGGCTGCGGGCTGGCCGTGTGACCCGTGACAAAACAAATGTCAAACAAAGGTTTCCCGTTCTCTTTCCCCCATCTTTCCTTACGGGTGCCATTTGTTAAGCTTGCCTGCATTTTTACCCGACTAAAGTCCCACCTTCGTTCCTGCGGCCGGTTTATCATCAGGGCAACATCCTCACCCTAAACAGGCCCTGTTGGTAAAACAAAACTGAAATCCATCATTCGGTTCAGATGGAGGACTCCGACATGTTTCGGATACCTGGTCTGACCTAGCACTCAGGCCCTTTGTTTCTCCTTGTTTAATAGTGTTTCAGAGACTGCAGAGTTCCTTAAAGTCACTCAAGTCAACCCAGACAAGATTACTGGACATTACTGCAATACAAACAGTGGGTTAATTTACACATACAGAGTTCTACTAAATGATGACATACAGGGCTCTACTGAATAAGCCCTGCATGCAGAACTATCAATAATAAATCAAATCAATTATTTATTTATATAGCGCATTTCACAACCAGTTGTCACAATACGCGTCACAGAAAAACCCAGCCTAAACCCCCACAAGAGCAAGCCAAAGGCAACAGTGGCAGGGAAAAACTCCCTGGTGTAAATAGGAAGAAACCTTGGGAGGAACCAGACTCAATGGGGGAACCCATCCTCCTCTGGTCAGCTCAGGGTCTAGGTCATAATGACCAGCATGGTCAAAACAGCAAATAAAAACACCCAGAGGATTATGGAGCACGTCACACTCCCTCAGTGTCTCTGATTACTGAGTGGTAAAGACACAGTCACAGATACTGTATCAAACATCCCCCGTGAGGGTCTGTTAAAATATCGATAGTAATTATTAATGATGCAGCCTAATAATATTAACGTGTAGTTCCTGAGGCCTGCACTACACCCTTAAGACCTTAAGGTTATAGGATCGACGTAGGACGCCTTAGTGTGGCCTTGCTCTCGACACCCTTATTCATACCGTGAATTTATTCAGTATTCCAGACATATGAACTGATCATACTAGACGAATAAACCATGCAAATCGCTCTGGAGCCTACGACGCAAATTCTAATGCAAAAAACTTTTTTTTTTTCAGCTCGTCCAGATTGAAGGAAAAGTTCAATTACCACCAACAGATGGCAGCACACGGCCAAAGAAGAGCACAGCTCAGCACACAGGAAAAGACCGTTGTGACAAACGGTCTGCCCATCCACAAAGGATAGAAACCGCTGACCGGTCAGCACTAGCATGCTTTCGGGGGGAAGATACGCGGATGTCGCTAGCGTTCCACTATTTGCTGTATTAATAGTAAGTCCCGTACGTCATGACTGGGCTTCTCCTCATTGTGACCGCACAAAAGAAAATGGCCTCATGGGAACAGCAATGGTCTCATCTGCGTACAGAATGTAACATGTATTCCATCATAGATATAGAACCATAGATATGACATTTCATGTAATAGTAATTGGGAAATGGAACAATTTGGCAGCCATCCTACCTGGGTACAGCTATAACAGAAAACTAAGGCAAAGTGTGATGTACTTTCTAACCCACTGTGATGTCATAATCGGGTCTCAGAAGCCAGATAGCTGACGATTGGCTCATAGATATAAAACCATGGTTACTGGCCACCATCTTACCTGGGTAGGGTCTCAAAAATTTTGCCACTAACTATGACATAAGTCACATCTTACTAAGTGCAAACTAACCCTAGTTATAGTGTAAGTATTTACTAAATCAAGATTTAGTCACTACTAAATTTGAATGGGTTGCACCACTCACACTAGTTATTACTAGTTATTCCGTAGAGCTTAGTAACTACTAAATATTTATACATACCCTTAAGGTGGTGTAAGTTATGGCGTAACTAGCTAACTGCAACTAGTTTGAAACTAGCTAGTAACAACTAAGGGTTTAGTAAAGACTAAATGCTTGAATTTAGTAATGACTTACACCAAACTGGTGCAACCTTATCCAGCTCCTATATTATCACCTTATTACGCCCAGATTTCGGCATTTTTCTAATTTCAAAAGGGGGCGGGGTCTAGCTAAACCAGCGTGTTTTGTTTGTAAATTTTTCCCACAAAAAAATGTAATTTGAATAGGTGCCTTTCCTTCATCTAATGCCTCTGCATGTGCTGATACTTTTAAATATTGTGTCATTTGGATAGGGTATTAAAATTTGTTCAGGACCAATCAGAGGGGTAGGTTGAGTCCTCTTCAGCTCCACGGAGCAGACGCAGTTTGTACAAACCGGCGGCAAAAGTCTTCCGGAGATTCGGTTTTTATGAGGCCGTGGAAAGGCAATGGGTGACGTCACAGCGACTTTGTCCATATTTTTATACAGTCTACGTTTGAGCATTCGAGCGGTTTCCTTTTGATGAAATGAAAAAATGTCCAAAGATTGGAATTTTGGAATGCCGTGAGAGCCACAAAATTTCACTGCAATTTACACCAACCATATCGCTTAATTCGGTAATCAGAGGTTAAAAACACATTAATCTCACACCTAATAATAAAATCTAAGGCAAAAAGAGAAACTTACTTGAAGAGACAATATAATATATTAAAAGAGTGTGTTCAATTGACAGCCTATCTGTTTATACTGTAGATCACTGAAGAAAAACAAAGCTATGTAACAAATAACAACCTGCTAGAAAATCATGCTGCCCGCACTTGCTTAGCAAATATCCAGGGAAACTCACAGCATAGTTGTAGATTTATGCATAGTGCAGCAAAATACTTTAGGTCGTTAATCTGTTACCTTGCGCTTGCAAATTCACCTCCTTCGCCACTAAACCCTTTCTGCTGTAATGTCCCGTGTTGGAACACTAGAGGGCACCAAATCCTAATAAAGCAATGGGAAGTTAAAATCGGTTCTAACATCAGCCAAACCAAGAGCAGGCTATCTCCTGCCCATTCAGTCTCTTCTGAGACACTATTTAGATTCTCATGGCAGTGGCTGCGAACTAGAAACAACCAGAGACGTTATTGGATCACTACGCCATCATATTTTACATTGGGTACAGATGCAGACGGATTCCTCCTCCTTAGCTACTATACAAGGCTTTCCTGTACCCCAGGAAGATTATTCTTTTCCAAAATGTAACACTAAAACATGAGAAGGCTATCAAATGTATAATGTTAGGTTTGAAATGCTGAAGCAAGCTTTCCCTTGTGGCGACAAAGCTGAGAGGTACAATAGACCATGGTTTAGTAGGCCCTCAAACCTTCTATTCACACTGTGTGAAAATGCCAAAATTGCTACTCCAGAGTGATCTCTAAACCCATTTTGTATAAATTCTAACATAGACAGGAATGGGACTGGATGCTACCGGCCCTTCTGAATGGGCACATTCACAAATTCGTCAGATGGATTTGAAGTAATGTGAATGTGCAATTGTATTTGCAACGTCCTCTGTCAATTCAGTAGAGTGCAGACAAGCACGTCCTCTTCTCCAGTGTGTGCTGCCAACCGGCCTTTCTTTTCGCTGTGCAGACCGAAAGATGAGCTGCAGAGTCACCGTGTTGGAGCAGTAAAAGTTCAGTCACAGCTGGCAGAGGCAAACTGAAGGCGCCCAATCAACCAGGGGAGTAGCGGGAATGCAACGAGACGAGGACAATTCCACCAATTACACACTTCCTCCCCGGGCGATACTTTAGCACTGGCGATGAGCGTTCCAATATTTGAATTTGAGACTATGGAGCGCATTGCTTGGACACATTAATAAAAATACTCTTTAATTACATCAAATCATCCATCGAAGTAACATCCATCTAAGCGCCAAGTAACCCGGAACAGCGTTTTTGCTATCCGTATCTTCCACATTTGGGGGGTTTCCAGGTTTTACTCAGCGTAATTAGCCGGCTAACAGAGTTATCCACGTACAAGGAACGGGGCCCTGGTTTATTTCGAGTCAAGGTTATATTTCACACAACCGAATGACGCAAGCCTCTGAGATGACAACACAACTAGCCTCCACACTGTTTGTAGAAGCTCATTTGAAAGCCTGCAACCTGTTCCCGTGATCGGTGTTGGCAGGCTTTGCCCAGTTTCAAGCATCTCCAGTGTGAAAAGAGCATTGGTCTTTATTCCAACCGAGAGCCGGATAATCCAGTACTGAATGAGATATGCCCCCCATCCAGAATAACAAAGTGAGGAATCAGACAGAGAAGGCACCTCCTTCAGCAGTGTGCTTCCTCCTACAGAGATGCAGATTCAACACGACTCCCACGGGACTGAATGACGCATGAACATAAAGCAAAGCCAAAAATAGCTAGGGGCGGGGGGGGGGGGGGGGGTATACCACAGTAGTGGCTGACAGTTATTTGGCTTATGGGGCGAGGATGTTATGAGTAAAATCTAAAGTTAACAAGTAAACTGCTTTGCTTCTAAGATTCAAGTCAGAACTGGATCAGTCATCTTTTAATTTATACTTTCATATGCTATATTTCTATGCATCCGCAACCAGCAATCATACCGCCACGTCACTTTCTCTTTCCTGACGGCTGAAGCCGAGCTTGGTTTGTACTTGGATGGGAGACCACCTGGGAAAATTAGGCTGCGGCCGGAAGTGGTGGTTGGCCATTAGGAGGGCACAGAAATCCGATTCCCTGTGCACTACGGGGAATACTGTCCTGTAGGAGACAATCTTTCAGATGGATTCTTAAGCGGAGATCCTCATTCACTGTTGTCGTTAAAGATGCCTTGGCTCATACAGCAAACGGTAGGGAGACACCTGGGCAGATTTACAACGCTCGTTCACCGGAGCATATTCTGTGTAAATTAAATGCGCATACATGGGTGCTTAATGCATTTAATGCAAAAACCTAGTTCATTTGTATGCACATCTTTTATATCATGCATACAGGAACTGGTTGAATGCTCAAATTTTGTATATATAAATAAATAAATAAATAAATAAATAAAATAAATCCACAAACTATAACTGAGGCCCCTGGTCCTCTTATGGTCCGTCCCTCTCCACCTTGATTGATGTGTAGTGGATCTTATGGCACAAAAGTGACTGTAATGCATTACGTAGGGGGGCGGCACACAGCGGGATTCCCTTTTCACTGTGAAGGGCTCGAATCATGAAAGGAGCTCAAATTAAATACACTAATGATGATGATGATGTTAACACCAATGTAACAATAAACAAATATTATTATTCAAAAATGGAGTAGAGAAAGAATACTTTTAAAAGTTCAAATGAGAGGAAGGAAGCCGGTCTACCCCGCAAAATAAACAGAACATTTCAATGACGGAATTTTCTTCCTGATACTTTCAAGTGCGATGACGTCTGGACGAAGACTGTGGAGCACGGACTTATCGACGCGTGAGCGCGTTCGAGCGTGAGAAAAGCACGCACGCGCGGCGTGTATTGTCGATCCGAGACAAATTGCTTGTGTGGGATTATTACACGAGGGACCGTTCTGAGGACTCCGCTGATGAGCCGATAAACATGGGCCTACGCCGTTTCCTCCGCCCACATCGCAGACACAAGGGATCTCCGGATGATCTAATGCCGATTTTATTACTGTGCGCAGAAAGCACAGAAAACGGACGCACGTCCGCTTGGCATTGTGCTGCTCCGGCTCCACTGTAGACGGTCAGAAGATAAACTCAAGAATGGCTGGAATGCAAACATGCATGTGCTGCTGGGAGCCTGCGAACGCAGGACAGGTGATAAGATCTTGACAGAAAAGAGAAATAATACTGGAGAATGGTACAGCAGAATTATGTTGCGTAAGACCCGTTTTCACGTGCCAAAATTCATTTTCTTTGTACAGAGTGACTTTCGGTTTTAACCCTATAGCACAACTTTGAGCCGGTTAACATCCGATAAACGTCAAACTGCGGGCAATGTGCGCGCTTGATTTTCACTGTTTAAATAAATAAATAGAAACATTAAGAAGCTGATTGTGATTAGAGTAGATGGTGCCATCCTCAGCTCAAACTGGAGTCAATTGCACTGGAGAAACGGGAGGGGAATTCTAATCGAAAAATCAACATCCGACATTATGGCCATTTTCAATCCATTAATTGAATTTCAATTAATTTCCTGAACCTGCTGAACTGAAACAGAATCGACTCCACGGGATTTTAGTGGTGTGGATGGCATCATAGACTCGAAAGCAATTATTTCCTGTTCTTTTTAAACACAAAAAACATCACCTCTCGTGGTGGAGTACTTCCACTATTTACAGCCAGACTTCACCATAACGAGAGCAGAGATAGGCTTCTAATAGCAGTAAAGACTGCTAAAATTAGCCATTAGCTCATTTTAGCTCATTTAAAATGAGCCATGGATAAAATTAACCATCAGCTCTTTCCAAAGACGATCACCTTGGAAGGTTTGTGCATAGCTTAAAAATAGTCTGTAAACAAGGTTTAAGAGCCTAAATGAGAAAGCTAACCCTGGCTAAAGAAGAGGGTGAGGACAATCAACAGTGACACCTGCTCATCAGATGGATAGTGCTGTTTGGACAAAGTACACTGAAATTTCTCAAAGGGTAGCTACCATTTCCCTCAGTGGGATCACCTGACGGATATTTTAAAACACTGTATTTCGATGCATAACTGGGTTTCAGTTTGTTTCTGTAACAAACTGTACATTTCGTTTTGAACGGAATAGTGTAACCTGTAACCTCTAGCAATCTCGTGCACAAGATGGTCTGTCCCAGCAGCAAAACACAGCAGTCCTGGGGCTACAGCGGTGAACGTTCCAACGTCTCGGCTGCTGTTCCGACCCAGGGCCCTCAGAGCCAGCGTTCAGCGCTCTGACCATTATAAACCACTGCTGCCCACTCAATTCTGGGAACCTCAGCAAAGTTCATAAATCGGAAGAAACGGAGACGGCACGATCATCTCCCTGGTGCCCAGCCGGTTACCTCTACAAAAGGGAACATACATTCTACAGTATTTCACTGATCTTTCACTAAGGCACAGAGGACATTACTCCTTGTCATATTTTTCTAGGACAGTGGAAAGGGAACAGAACTATACCTGTATAGTTGTGGGTTTATCTGTTCGTTCTGTCAGAGGACCTAGAGCATTATCCAGGGATTACACCTAAATATAGACGCTCGAGAAAATCCGACGCAACCGGCCAATCCATTTGTGTGTGCCTGCGCTGTAGATTTCCATCTCTTACATAACAGCTTTTTTGCACGACGGATATACGCGGGGACATGCGAAGGCTGAAGTAACTGAATAACGGTGCTGTGATTCACCTGGCAACCACAAATCAAAGGGGAGGGTAAACGTACAGATAACTTGATAAGGGAGGTTTTATTGGACGGGGCGCTCTTAAGAAAATAACTGCCCCAGACTGCATTTCAGATAGGTGAAGTATTAGTGGATATGAGGAAATGTGGGATTCATAATGGAATGCCTTCAAGTGAGACACAGGAGGATCTCAGAGTGGTCAGGATGATTCGCTCAAAGATAGAAGAAACATCCCAATTCGTAAATGACAAAAAGAGGCAGAGAAATTCCCATCAAAGGCTAGCCAAGATAAAAGGAAAAAAGCTAATACATTTGTATATTTTGTGGATGTGCGAGTTCTCACCTCAGCTCATTTCCTTGTATGTCAGTGTGTGGCAGTGGCTAGATAAACGGCAGGGTGAACCCTCTATGCCAGCTGCATTGGCACGGCTGGTGCCGAGCATCAGTGTGCATTGGGCCAGAGCAGTGCTCGAGATTCCCAAACCGGGAGAGGAAAGGAACGGGGGAAAGCCATCGAGTCAGTTTTAAAGGCTGCCGTTTGGCTGAGCGCAGTGTAAACATCCCAGTCCTCATCCCTGCTGTCCAAACAGTGACACGTAGAGATACTTTAGTGTTCTCCGTGGTGCTGTGCAACCACGCCGCAGTCCGTAAACATGTCAGAACACTGATTTGTGCAACAGTGATTTTTTTATTTTTTTTCATGTTCAGACATGCACATGACCTCGACCGCAACGTTCCTGAAAAACAAGACCTCAAGTTGCTGGGGAGGCGAGAGGCGGGAGGCCACGCTTCGCTGTGTCTCGGGTCAGGGAAACGCGAGCGCAGCGGGGCCGGCGCAATGGAGCAAGGAGGTTTGGGAACGTACGGCGCGCCACTTAGCCATTACGAGCTAGCCTGTAAGCAAAGGAATCATTAAACATTAAAGCGGCAAGCTACAGTGGAAAGAAATACAGGCCACGGATCAAATGAAGACCGTCCATCTGTCGTGCGGATGTCACAGGGTTCGTTACCTCGTCACCGGTGGGATGGTTCGGTGTCTGGAGTCGTTTGGCTCAGCTACCACAGACCGATACTACTTTGTTTTGTTTTAACAAGTATGAATTAGGTCTTTCACCTCAAGTGATAAAGGACATCTTTTCTGCGAGTCAATGTTTTGGTAGGTACTTTATGGATTAACATTTCAGCTTCTCCAAATACATGTTTAAAAGCATGAGACGACATGCATTCTCAGCTCTGCAGGTTAAACCATGGAAACGCCAGCAGATTAAGGGAAATACAAGACAGTGCAAATGATAACCGTTAAGACTGTGCAGGATAAAGCCTGGTGGAAGTATAGGACAACGGGAAAGAGAAACATAAACGGTATCCATCCACTAAATATTTCCCCTTCAGCTTTTTTATGAAATTAAATTGATTATATTGTGATCAATCATCAAGTCTTTAGCACAGTAACATTAAAGACTCAAGAGTAGACCCAAAAGAGGTTAGGCCTCACAAGATGAAAAAAATAAGGTTTACTGGTTTTTAAAAGACGTTAAACACTGAATGGTATCAAATTTACCCCAAACATAATACCCACAAAATACTTTCTTTTTTGTTAATCACATTTTAAAAGGCAGAGGCCTTGGTTTATAAAGACAATGGAGCACTATATGACTGCTGGCGGTCTGGCTCCAAAGTCTCCTTTTCTCAAATCCAGGGGTGTGGTTTTAATGGCAATCGATGAGCGTTAATGTATTCACAGCCAACGATTGCCTTGGTTTCAAGCAAATCAGCAACAATTAATGCCACCGCTGTGTTTTAAGCATGAGTAATGAAAAGTAAACCAAATAGGAAATGGCAAACCAAATGAGTTATTCTTATTTTGCCATTATTTGCTTTTTGAGGTCATTTTTATCCCCAGGGGAAAAAGGCTGTGAGGTGGCCGAACTCTTCACCTAAAGAAGATACTAAGAACTATATGGGATTGGACTGTTTCAAGTGCACCTAAGCCCCAATTTCAGAGTGAAAAAAGCAGACTGCGCCATTTGAGAATAAACCCTTCTAGCATGGTTGTTATATAAAAAATGTGTTACTAAATATAAAACCCCTGACACTTTAGAAAACTTCAGTTCTGTTTAAATTATGACTCATTGCAAGGAGATCTGCATTCACTCACACTTCCAGGCAGCAATATTAATGTCATTCAATGACCTGTTACACACGGGGTTCTCAGGCTCATGAATACAGATGAGAAAGAACACAACTGCTGATCCTCCATGTAACCGATTATCACGGGCCTCTGAGAAGTGACCATCTCATCCATAATGGACAAACACCCCCGCTTCTATTTTTGTCTCTGAAAACATTTCTATAAAATAACTTTCAGTGCATGTACTGCGGCAAAAATATCTTTAGCAGCATGTTAATTCTCATAACTATTTATTTTCTACCATTAAAATGACTTCCCTGTATCTCTTGTTGCAACTGACCTTTCTCTCAGAATCTCCCCCTCGCAACACTCACCAGTGACACAGTCCACTAATCAGGATTCCCATTGCCAAGACTCCCACGTAGAGTGAGATACCTTTATTAAATCACCAGCATTCAAGAAGCACCGTCTTGTGACGTCAACGCTGCTGTGATGGACGCTCTTGACACTTATGTACCTCAGGTCTTACCATGCCTCCTGCTGTGCGCTAAATTGTCGGGAGTAACACTCACAGGTGTTTTTGTATTTGACTCGGTATGATCGACAGCTGGTGAGCGCATTGGTAGTGAACTCTCAATTCAAAAGCGAGCAGTCAAAGAGTGAGGATTACCAGGCCGCTTCCAAACCATTTTAAAAGAAGGTCAAAGAATAAACCAAAGCTGGGTCTCTGAACCGCACCATGTCCTTGTGAAAATCCATCATCTTTAAAAAGACTTGAGGTTTACTCTTAACACCTACAATCCAAACAAACCACCATCACCCCCCCCCCCCCCCTCCCCCCTCCCCCCCCTCCCCCCTCTCCCCCCTTTCTTAAACAAAACTGCTCGAGTTTTCATAAAAACATTCCACATGGGGTCAAATTCCTATGGAAGTATCCGGTGTAATCATTCATCAGGACAAATTGAATTATAGAGCATCCAGAAAGTTTAAGGATTATGGAAGAGACTAAAGAGTATTAAATGGCCAATACAAGTTTGCCGTTGGTGCGGAAATATTTTACCCTCCAAACGATAGGCATTCTAGAAACCCTTCAAATCAAGGCCCTCGCCTTTATATTCTCAGACAGATAGCAGTGGGGGAGGTGGATGGGGGTTCGGAGGAGATTGGAGTGCCGCATAAGGTTAGATAAATGTATCCGGGAGATAAGGCACAATACCGCTTAGCACCAGCTCAGTTTTAAATTATGTAGCAGGCCACCTACTGTACATTAAAAGGTTGGTTGTCAGGATCCTCCAAGGCTATAAAATTTTAATAGCCTCGCAGATTCTTAGACAGAAGTGGAAGGAAGTCCAGGTTAAAGCAATGACTGCCTGACAGAGGCTCCGATCAGTTTCAACCAAAAAAGAATCTAATCCAAAGCAATTCAGCTCCTTATTTTCCATTGACGTTATACTCTAGACCTGCAAAAATCAAGCGGAACACTGGACTAAAATATAAGAACGATAATTCCTGGGTCTATATCAATTTATTTAAAAGAGGCAAAGGGTGAAGCAGGCACCAAGAAACCTGGTCAAAAACATTGACAAGTTAAATCGATAAAACGCAATCCTTCATGGATGTAAATTAGTGCTTCACTCTGCAATAAAGGTCGATCTATAGCTCCTTCTGGGTTGAATAGTCTGGAATTACAACTCATTTCCAAGACAGCATGATGTCATCAGGACATTAATGTTACGCTGCTGATGGCCAATATGGTGCTTTCTGGTATGAGCAGGTGACCACTGCAGGATAGGTACCGAACACATTGTCCACTGCATCGATTGCACTGGGAAAGCCCTTCTCCAAACACAAAGCAAATATATCAGCCTTCATAATTTGCAAATACACTACAACGTCAGTCACAAGCACCAGATGGCTGCTTTTAAGTGAGCAGTCTGCAAATAACAAGCCCAAGGGACTCATTTACATGTCAGCTACTTCTAAATTTGTTCTGACTCACAAACTATTCCTACCCGATTTACTGATCATACTTTATGTGCAAATGACATCGTCTCATCACTGTATACGAGGGAATGCTTTAAACCTAGCACTTAGCATCAGGGCGTGAAATTCACACCCGCCGCCAGCCAAATGCTGGTAAAACTTTGATTATGGCTTATAAATTGATGATAAAATTTTCTACTCGAGCAGCCATTTGGCAGGTAACCAACCACGTTGTGTTATATTGTAAAAGGCAATGTGGCTGGTAAAATGTTGAAAATGGCTGGTGATTTTTAGAATCCACAAGCCAGTGGGTGAAAAGGTTAATTTCATGCCCTGCTTAGCATACAGCAATGGCCCTTTCGGACCTGTGCGTGTGGGGTGGCATTCACAACCAATCTGAAATCGGGACAAATTATGAACCTGTAAATGAATACTGTATATTGAAGAAAAATTTTTTGATTCTCACATCTAGGTAATAGGTAAATGGGTACAATTATTAGTTACCAAATCTTTGAAATTCAAGATAAGGCCATATTACTATAGTACCTTTCAGGCCTACACACTAAAAATTTTAGCATTTATGATAAATAAGCTGTCACGAATGCCTGTTTCATGCCTGTGACAAAGTTCTTTTTTTGATGCATTGCTTATTGTGAATATTGAAGAATGATTCTATGCAATGGCCTAAATGCAAGCTGAGTCATACAGCCATTCTGATTGGAGGTGGGCACAGACATTCAAACATACACATGGGAGAGTGACAGTGTGAGTCTTCAGTCTTTCACCTTGCTTTGGGCAAACCACAAAAAGGAAAAAATGTCAGAGCTTTATCATTTCAGCCTTGACATAAGAGCGGGGCATTGAATCGATCCTTTCAGGAAATTCAAAAGCCTGAAGAATGGTGTGTGTGTGTGTGTGTGTGTGTGTGTGTGTGTGTGTGTGTGTGTGTGTGTGTGTGTGTGGGTGCGTGTGTGTGTATGAGTGTACGTGATTGTGTGGGTGAGTGTGTGTGTGTGTGAGAGTGTGTATAAGTGTGTGAGTGTGTGTACCTTTGAAGGCGGGTAGCTTCTGCAGCTCCCTGTTGTTGCTGAGGCTGAAGCGGGACGAGCTCTGCCTCTTGTCCTTCTTGACGGGCGTCTGCGAGCCCGGCTGCTTCCCCTTCAGCAGCTGTGTGGTGGGCGGCACGCTGTTGCTGTTCTTCTTGTTGGAGCCCTGGGGGAAACGAGAGCCGGGAGAGCAGGGTTCCAGTTACCTCCTCTTAATTCCACGCGCGGAAGTCGGGATCCCATCGCCTCAATCACTTTGCCGGAGGGTAGGAAAGAGAGATGTGGTTAAGGGTCACGTTTCCTTCCGTGGAATATCGGGTGGTTCTGACCTGACAGCCATTCAAAAGGGATCAGAACAGCGGCCAGCCACCGGATCCAGTGACCCGCTTCTACCGCTGCACGTTTGTATGGTCCCCTCCCACAGAAGTAGAGGACCTACCGTTTCAATATACGTAGGAAGCCGAGACTCTGTCACATCCAAACAGTGAACGGTGACGCTCAAGAAACACACAGACG